>JAVANC010000010.1:22798809-25198809 GCA_033319125.1 Parnassius glacialis | reverse complement strand
GGAAGAAGAACCCACGATACTGCAGGGTTTTCCTGGACATTCTTCCATTGATGACAATTTTGCACCGTACCCGAAACCCGTTCAATAGATATTTTTTGAAGATGTGAATAACACCCAAAAAGAGGTCCTACGTGATGACGATGAAGATGAAGGAGAGTCAATTCCGACTGTCAAACACAGAGGCTTTATGAACAGTAAACGGAAGTAAACGGAGGCTTTATGAACATCTTGAAGCGTGCTTCCACTAAAACATACTTCAAGCCGCCGAAGAAGATTAGTCAGTTTTTGCCACCAGTCAAGTGTAATATTCCTCTGTAAAATGCAGGAGTGTACAAGCTTGATGGTGAATGTGGTCTCTCTTATATAGGACAAACTAAAAGATCCATAAAAACCCACATTAAACAACACATAGCTGATGTGAAGAATCAACTCTCCGGGAAGTCTGCAGTCTGTAAACACGTACAGGATCGCCCCCGTCACTACATTAGATTTGATAGACCACAAATCCTCGCTAAAGAACACCGATTCCTTCCAAGGATGATTCGTGTCGCTATTGAAATCAAAAAACATCCTAATTTCAATAGAGAAGATGGCTGGGTGCTACCATCTGCTTGGGATCCCATAATTAATAAAATTAAATCCCAACCAAAACATACAACTGCAAGACTTCATGATACTGTAAGTTCATACTGCTAGAACGGAACAAAAATTGGTTAACTATGACATTGGGACGACATACACCTCAGTCCCCCCGTGACCATGGGTGCTGGAAAGTGCTCGAAACGTCGGGAATATAAAATAAGTTAATATACGCGATAAAATCCGTAAAATTAGTTTTATTTAAAACAGTAAACGGTTTAAGGCACTATGTATCTATTGTTGCAACTTCTTTTCGCTTTCGGGGAAAGTGATGTCATTATAAATAATAATTAACTATGATATAACATATTGAAATACATATACATATTATGTATAATGTTATAGCTTTCTAACAATTTTATAAATATACCTATAATTAAATACCTACAAAAAAAATGTTAATGATGTTATGTTTTATTTTCCATATCCCACATAATACACTTTCCCACTTAAGTCGCGATTTTGGCTGGGTCCCTACAAAATCGTCTTAAGCGAGTTTTACTGTAGTAATTTAATTACATTAGAACAATTATACGAGGTGTTCAGAAAATAACTGGGAATTTTAAGTTTTGCTGGTTTGGAGAATCCGATTTTCAATTTTGTTTTACATGCCCCTAAAGTATGATAAATTTTTCAACTGTATTCATTGTTTAATTTATCTGTAGCAGCCACTAAGGTTAGACATGTTTATAAAAATTTAGATTTTGTTTGTAAAAGAAATGGATCAAAGAATTTGTATCAAATTTTTCGACGCCAATGATCACCTAAATACAATCGGAGAAGTCGCTAATGATGTTGGTATATTGATTAGCTCATGCCATGAAAGTTATTCGAATGTTTTGGGTATGAAATGCGTAGCAGCAAAATTTGTTCCATAATTGTTGAATTTTGAACAAAAACTGTGGCAAATAGAAGTTGCTCAGGAGTCATTAAATGAACTCAATGACAATGCAGAATTACTTAAAAGCGTTATAACAGGTGACGAAACAAGCGTTTAAGGATATGACATCGAAACTAAGGCTCAATCATCCCAGTGGTGACACTCTGGCTCGCCAAGACCAAAAAAGGCTCCACAAGTGCAGTTGAATGTGAAGGTTATGCTCACTGTGTTCTTTGATTTTAACCCTCCGTGCACCAGGTGGGGTTTGACAAACCCCAGTCCTTCAAATTTCGCAATAATTTCAAAACTGTGGACGCACCAAAGCCAAAGTTCTCAATAGCTGGAATTACGAAGTTGCTGCTCCGATTAGTGACACACGCCCTTAAAGGACGTATGGGCGTCACACACCCCACCTCGTACGGCACGTTGATAAAGAGGTAAGATTTTTATTCGATGTAATTTATGTATTTTTTTTATTTATGTGTGTTTAATTTATGTATGTTTAGCATTTTAAATGGATTTTAATTAGTTACAGATAATAGTTTACAAGAAAAATGTCGCATATCAAGGAAGTTGATACAGTACAAGGATTTTTAGACGAAGGAGACAACTTTGAGTTAGAATCTGGAGGTTTAGGACCGGGATTTGCAGGTGAACCTGAATTTTTGTATTCAGAGTGACACAAACAGCGAAGTTGATACAGAAATACTTTCTTCCGATTTTGACAGTGACGACGATGTACCACTTTCAGAGCTTCGCCCATCTAGACAAAGGTATTATAATGGCAAAGATAAGACAGCGAAGTGGCAAAAAGAATCATGCAAGAGCAATGTTTGCTGTAGAACAGAAAACACAGACATTTGCCTGGTGGTATTGCTTTGATAAAAGGCCACTCAAACTCCAAAAGCAAGAACGAAAAGCCTCGAAGTAAATCCCTTGGTTCTGCCTGCAATAGAATTGCTAAATAAATTAAAATAAAAAATATTTTGATGTTGCTCCTGAAAATTAAACCGAACGCTCAACAAGAAGGTCTAATGCTCAGAAAAGATGCTTAAGTTGCCCTAGTAAAAAAGATCGTAAAACAAAATACCCACGTAAAAAATGTTACGTGCCAATATGTATGAGCATACTGTTTTTTTTTGTCTAGGCTGTGGTCAATGAACACCGATGATCTCAATTCAAAGTTATCTTTCCTCTGTTCAATTTATGTTTAATTATTAGAAAATATGTTGTTATTAATAAAATTTAAATTATTTTGATAATTAAAAGTGACTTTGTAAATTAGTACGTAAGAAAATGACTGTTAAGTTGCATAAATTACAGAAGTTGTGTTTTTTTGTTCTTTTATAATAAAAAATATTTTAATACATACTTTCTACTCTGAGTTTTACTTAAACCTGATTATTATTATGTATTTATATATACCTAATATTTAATTCCGCCAAAAAACAAAAAATATGTAAATTTTGTCACTTTTTATTTTGGGGTTTGTCACACCCCACCTAGTATGGGACGAGACTTTTAGTCACCTGGTACAAGGAGGGTTAATGGCATAGTGCATCACGAATTCTAGCTTATTCTAATAAGTTTTTAATTGTCAAAAATTTATATAAAAATATTCACATCTACTGCAAGAAAAAAATTAAGAGTGGAAAGAAGACTCATCTACATCCCTTACTTTAGTATTGCAACCCCAAATTTTTAACATAGGGTTTTAAAATGATTTAGGTTAGGTTAGGTAAAGTGAATTTTTGTTTATATGAAGACAAACAACTTCTATGCATTCCTATTCCCACTCACCTTTAGATTAACTATCCAAAGTTAGTACTTTCAAATGAGTACTTTTCTTGTCTCTCTAATTTAAAAAATTAGATACCATTTCAATACAAAAGGATAATAATATAGTACGTAGTAGTAATCAAAACTCCTTTCATAATTTTCTTTTTATATATGGATGATGGTAAGTGGCTACTGAGCTAATCGCTGCCTAGCTATTTCTAATTTATGTTGTGTTGTTAATTGTGTAGCATACATGATTGTAAGCTGTTTTCTTTTGTTTATAACTGCCGCTGGGTTTCTTGCTGGTTCTTTCCAGGACAGAGGTATTTTTCTGAACCAGTGGTAATTAGACAAAAGAGTGACTTTCATTAACGGCCTGGCCACGGGGATCGGCGGCACGAACGGCGAAGCGGCAGGCGGGGCGACAATTCGCGCGGCGTGGTTTGAGGGCCACGGGCAGTCAGGTTCGCCGCCACGACCAGATAGGCGAAGAGCGAAATGTCTTTATCAAAGTTATCTCGATATTGCTTAGAAAGTAATCGTTTTTTGGTTCAAGACATAATATTTGGAAGAGATTGTGGAGTACATGATTTGAATAGGAATCGGGTGATAGATAGAGAACTCCACAAGAAGTACGAGAAGTACAGAATGTATCCAGAATTTTTTTTCGAATATACCAGAATGAGTGTCGAAACCTTCGATTATATTCTTGTTAATAATAACTACTATTTCCAAAGCTGCTAGCAGGCCTAGCAAACTTTTATTGCCGAGAAGTATCTCGGCAATAAAAGTTTCACTATTCATTTTTCGCTGCGAAAACAACTAAAATATTTTGTTTCCTATACTATTCGCCGCGTCTGCCGCTCGTTTCCGTGGCTTGCGTCGTGCTAATTCATGCCTTTGTTTCAGTCGCCCGCCGCGCCGCCAGTCGCCCGTGCGATTCGCTCGGTAAATTTCGCCGGTCGCTTCGCCACTCACCGCTGCGCGTGGCTTGATCCGTACATTTCTATACATTTATTTTAGTCGCTAGACGCCTCGCCGTTTGCACCGCGCGAATTCTCGCTATGGCGACTGTCCCGTGGCCAGGCTGTTAGTATTATTTATAATCTATATTGAATAAAAAAGTTTTTATTTCTGTTTATGCAATTTTTGGACACATTGATGCATTGTCACCACTGAGGTCTAAGATTGAATACCTCACAGACTGTAATTATACTGACTCTCTATACCTTTAAGACTTCAACACAGCAGTGCATAGACTGCTATTTGGCGGTAGGCCTTAGTGTTTAGATATTTTTTTCTTTTGCTTCTTTGGTACAGTTAAAACAGAAATAGATTTTTTTTATTCAATATAGATTATGAATAATACTTATTGAAAGTCATTACTTGTTTAATTACCTCTGGTATGAAAAAAAACCTCTGTCCTTAGAAGAACCAGCAAGAAACCCAGCGGGACTTCTTTTTTAAAAAACAGCTTACAATCATGGTATATAGAGAAATACTAATGATGTTGCTTAACCATAGTCCACAGAATCAAAGCATTTGCAAAAAACTAGTCACACAAACATTTTATGTTTTTATGCATCAAAGTATCATGTGTCCCATAACATAAGTCTTATAAGTTGTTCAATGAGTTTTTGAATGTCTGGTATAAATATTCTTATAATACACCAATAGAAAATGTTCACAGACTACCTAATTGTTCTAAATCAATAGTTAATAAGCTGTTCTAGGGTTAACATTAATTTTCTATCCTTTTGGCTAATCAAACTTAATGTTTGCATACCATTTGTCTAAGTAGCTTAAACTGCATCAATATCATGAAATGATAAAGTTTTCATCAATTAAGAGTCAGAATAATAAATATACACGAATTTGTTGAGTTCTAACAGTTTCAAAACAATGACTTCAATATAATAAAAATAGTTAAGCATTATTTTTTACATGTTTTACTTCAAATTATTATTAAAATCGAAGTAAAAATGGAATTGAAAAGTAATATCACCGCAAGTGTGGTAGCCCTACTATAATGCAGCCAATTTAAAAATATCACATCTATAGTTGTCAATTATGTTATTATTGCGCACAATAAAATTCAGATCCTTAGGAATTTGGATTGAGACAATCTTTAAAAACGAAGTTAACCAAATAAACCTTTTACCTCTAGCAATAGCTCGAATTGCTCGCTCTTGAAGCTCACTTTTAAACTTTCGATGTCCAAAACATTCCAATAGTTTTTCACTTACGTTATCCATCACGAAACTTCACGTCACAGTGATATTACAGGTATTCTTTTATCATTATAATACTTTAAACTAAGAACTAGATAATTATTGTTAAGCATACTGTTAAAATAATAAGTCCAAATTCTAAAATTCTGCAACAATAATAATATAACAACCTCAAAATAATATTTTCTTTGAAATAACTTGACATTTTCGCGACCCTAAATTAACTCTTTTTTTTCTTTGTTAATATAATAGACTTGTACGCTTGTACTTTTGCCAGTGTCTAGTAATAATCGAGTTGCCTAAGCAGACATATTATTTTGAGGTTCACATCGCCATCACTTGCTTCATCGTTTCCACTATTAGATAGACATTTAATCAATATATAATAATCAATATATAATTCCCTATATATAATGTACTCTGTGCATTTAATACATAAAATCGTTCATCGCTTTTGCGTATCAAAATCTGCTACAAATTAAAAAGAAAATATTTCTTGTCTTCACACTCCATATCTTCAAATCAAAATCAAACGTCAGAACACCATTAATACCAAGTAAAAGATGCCAATCTGTTTCGTTTATAAAATATCAATTCAAATTAGAACATGATATTATAGGTCCTTATATAGGTGTGAAGTTGTTTGAATTTATGTAGAAAATTCCAAACATTTTTTATGCTAATTACTTTTTTAGCCGAGTGCCAAGGAAGGGTTAGGTTTTTCGCTTGTATCTCGTATCGACATAATATATTTGTAAACTTTATTACCTCGTATCTTCCGAACGGCTGAATGGATTTCGTCAGTTAAGATATCGTTATATTCGTCTTAAAACCCCAATTGTTCTTAGATAGGTGTTTCAAAAACAAAATGTAAGGGCGGATTTTTGGCGCGAAATGTAATTCTTAAATAAAAAAAAATTAACTAAACATATCGAGTAGAGTACCAAAATAAAGTAAATTAAAAGGGAATTACAAAAATATAATATATAAATTATATTATGTTTAAATTTAATTAGGAATAATAAATTAAGGGGACTACTAATAATAAAATAAGGGGGGAATTAATAAAAGATAAGTTCTTAGATAGGTGTTTCAAAAACAAAATGTAAGGGCGGATTTTTGGCGCGAAATGTAATTCTTAAATAAAAAAAAATTAACTAAACATATCGAGTAGAGTACCAAAATAAAGTAAATTAAAAGGGAATTACAAAAATATAATATATAAATTATATTATGTTTAAATTTAATTAGGAATAATAAATTAAGGGGACTACTAATAATAAAATAAGGGGGGAATTAATAAAAGGGCTTAATAAGCTATGACAGGAGATAAACTTTCGCAGTTTATCTCCTGTCATAACTTATTAAGTCCAGTCAGTCAGTCTCTTCTCTTCAGTCTGGCTTTAGGACCGTTTCCGCACTCCTGAAAGTAACTGGTGATATTAGGGCAGGCATAGAGGATACTAAAGTCACTGTGTTGGTTTTAGTTGACTTCTCGAACGCCTTTAATACCATCAGTCATGACATTCTAATTTCCATCCTTTCTCTTTCTATGGTCTCACTCGAAGCACCGGATTGGTTTTCATCATATCTCCGAGGTCACCAGCAGTCGGTTTGCATCGATGAGCTATCATTTAGCTGGCTTGACTTACATGCTGGTGTTCCTCAAGGCGGCATATTATCTCCTTTGTTGTTTTCTATATTTATTAATCTCATTACCCAAGACCTTCAGTCAGCGTATCATCTGTATGCCGATGACTTGCAATTGTACACACAAGCGAGTATTGACAATATTTCTACAGCGGTGGACATAATTAATAGGGACCTTGAGTATATTAAGAACTGGTCTGACAGGTTTGGCCTAATGGTCAACCCTTCGAAGTGTCAGGCCATAATAATTGGTAGCCATCGGACGATTCATAGATTGAAAACAGTAGCTCTACCTCCTATCTTTTTTAATAGTACTGAGATTGAATTGCGTTCTACTGTGAAGGATCTAGGTTTATTAATTGATTCTATCTTGAGTTGGAAAGACCAAGCAACGACGGTTAGCCAGAAAGTTACCGATAACCTGCGTTCTCTCTATCGCCTAAAAAAATTTCTATCATCTGCAATCAAAGCAATGCTTGTGAAAAGTTTAATTTTCCCCTAATCGACTATGGTGATGTGTGTTATTTCGACCTGAATGCAGATCTTCGCAATAAATATGACCGTCTTCTGAATAACTGCATTCGATTCATTTTCAATCTTCGAAAGTATGACCATATATCCACGTATCGATCTCAATTAAAATGGTTACCTAATCGTCAACGCCGTAGTTTGCGTGCACTCACTACCCTTTATTCTATCCTGATGTCTCCAACTTCCCCTTCCTACTTATCTCATTACTTTCAGTTGCTTAGCGCTAGTCATGAGAGAAACCTCCGCTCTACGAACAACCTTCTTCTCCTATGTCCCTCCCATAGCTCTGGACTTGTTCATTCTTCTTTCCACATTCAATATACTCTCCTTTGGAACGCACTACCTCTCGAAATCAGGACGGCTAGCAAATAAATTGGCAGAATCATCATAGTAACAGTTTATATTTATTTTATATATATATATATATATATATATATATATATATATATATATATATATATATATGTGTATATTTATATTGTCATTATGTATATTATATATTTTATTTGATTATGTGTATATTTGTATATCTTCATGAGTTTACATACATCTGACTATTATGTACTTAAGTATTATATATTTTTATTATCTTATTATTTTTATTATAATTTATATATATATATATATATATATATATATATATATATATATATATATATATATATATTGTATTTATATTACCATTTATATCTTATGTATTTTATTTCCATGTGCTAAAATTGTTTTTTTGTTATTTTAGTTTACTTAGCATATTAACTTTTTTTTACACCTATTTCATTCTATCTCTGCATCATCCCAAGGTAGACTGGTAGAGAATGCCTTAGGCATTACGTCCGCCTATATACCACATGTGTATATGAAGTTTTAAATAAATAAAATAAAATAAATTGGTGTAAAAAGTGTTTGATAGCACAAAAATAGGCCATGTTTGTGTCTCGGAACTTGTGCTATCATATGAAATTTAGTTCATAAGAGTGTGTCGGGAGTCGGGACACCAAAAAGTCTATAAGAAAATAAATAATTTAAAAAATTAAAAACCCAACTGCAAAAAATACTATTTAATAGTAATGCACTAAAAAGACCGAAACAAAATTGAGAATAGAAAACAAAATTAAATTAACTGTACTTAATGCGGGTATTTAACTTAGGATTTTAGCTCATTATATAGCCTATTAAACCGAACTAGAATTTAAGTTGTTTATTGTTTAATTGTGCCGTGTAGTGGCGGTTAAGAATATCCACTACCCCATATCTTCCCGTGGGTGTCGTAAAAGGCGACAAAGGGAAACAGGCAGGAGATGGGCAGCAGCATCTTCCTGATAACAGCAAAAATACAATAAAAAAACTGCGGTTGCCAACCCGCTTGCCAAGCGTGGCAACTATGGCAAATACCCCCCTATGAATGAATGTAACAAAGAGACGGCCCCCAGTCCCCGGGAGCACCGCTATTCCTGGCTACGGTGGCGACCATGGTAACGGCGGGGCAGGGGGTGCTAAGAATCTTCGGTGGAGGTTCGGTTGCCCCTACGAAGCCTCGACCTGGCAACATACAACGCACGCACCCTGAGGACTGACGAGAAGATTGTGGAACTGGAAAAGAGATAGACAAGTTACGCTGGCATATTATAGGATTATCCGAAGTCCGAAGAGAGGGGGAGGACACGGTAATTCTCGAATCCGGCAACTTGTTCTATTACCGGGAGGGCGACCATCTGTCCCAAGAAGGTGTCGGATTTATCGTCGCAAAGTCTCTCATTAACAACGTTGTAAAGATTGAGAGTGTGTCGACGAGGGTTGCGTACCTTATACTCAGAATCACCAAACGGTATTCGCTGAAGGTCATACAGGTTTACGCAACAACCTCGGCACACCCCGATGAGGAGGTGGAGGAAATGTATGAGGATATCTCTAGAGCCATACATTCCTCCAAAACCCACTATACGGTGTTAATGGGAGACTTCAACGGAAAACTAGGCACAAGAGGGAACGGTGAGCTGAAAGTAGGGAAATTCGGAATAGGGCAACGGAACCCAAGGGGCCAGCAGCTGGCCGACTTCATGGAGAGAGAGGGACTCTTTATGATGAACTTTTTCTTCCAGAAGCGGCCCCATAGGAAGTGGACCTAGTCGAGCCCCGACGGTTCGACAAAAAATGAGATTGACTTCATTATGACGACCAGACTACAACTGTTCAGTGATGTCTCAGTGATCGCGAGGGTGAAAACCGGCAGCGATCACCGAATGGTTAGAGGCACACTGAACCTAAACGTTAAGTTGGAGAGGTCTCGTCTAGTGAAGTCAACGCTCCGTCCGCCTCGTGCTCTAATCCAAAGTCCCGAAACCTTGCACTTTAGTTACAAAACCGTTTTCAGTGCCAAGAAGACTGCAATGAAGTGGACGATATGAACGACAAGCTCGTGGAAACTGTCCATGCGGTTGGAGCTAAGTTCTGCAAGACCCGCCGCAGAAGAACACAAAACTCTCCGATCACACTCTTAATCTCATGGTTGTTAGACGGGAGATGAAGCTACATTCTTGAACAGATTTGACAGCATACAGGCAACTGAACAGACAGATTTCCAAATGCATGCGGCGGGACTTACGCAACTTCAATACAGCTCGTATTGAAGAAGCGTTCGAGCGGAACCAAGGCTCCAAAGTCTCTGCCAGATATCTGTCTGCCAGAAAGAGCCAACTGTCAAAACTGAAGACAGAATGTGGCAGCACAGTTTCCGGGTACCTGAGATTCTGAGTGAGATTGAGAGGTTCTATGGGCAGCTGTATACGTCATCGTTGGAGCCACACGCAAGTGTGAGTAACGATCCAAGAGCGAGTCTTATCCGACATTATTCCGATGATATCCCGGACGTCAGTCTGAGCGAGATTAGAATGGCTCTCCAGCACCTTAAACACGGCAAGGCCCCAGGCGACGATGGAATTACAGCGGAGCTTCTGAAAGCGGGTGGAAAACCGGTACTTGAAGTCCTTCAGAAGCTCTTTAATTCCGTCCTCCATGGTGGCATTACACCGGAGGCGTAATGCCACCATGGAGGACGTACCATTGTTCGACACCATTGTCCTTCAAGAAAGGCGACAACGCTCTCTTGAAGAACTACAGACCGATTTCCCTTCTGAGCCGCGTCTACGTGCTGTTTTCGAGAGTCATTACGAATCGTCTCGCGCGCAGACTTGACGACTTCCAGCCTCCCGAACAAGCCGGTTTCCGAAAAGGCTTTACCACCATAGACCACATACATACCCTTCGGCAAATTGTACAGAAGTCCGAGGAGTACAATTTGCCACTATGTCTGGCGTATGTGGACTATGAGAAAGCCTTTAATTCCGTCGAAATTTGGGCGGTGCTGCAGTCTCTTCAGCGGTACCAAGTTGACTGTCGGTATATCGAAGTGCTGAAGTGCTTGTACAGTAGGGCTACGATGGCTATCCGAGTACAGAACCAGAGTACGAAACCTATCCAATTGCAGAGAGGTGTAAGAAAGGGTGACGTCATATCCCCAAAACTCTTCACCGCTGCATTGGAAGACGTTTTCAAGCTTCTGGACTGGAAAGGATACGGTATCAACATCAATGGCGAGTACATCACTCACCTTCGATTTGCCGACGATATAGTCCTTATGGCAGAATCGCTGGAGGACCTAAGCACTATGCTCAATGACCTCAATAGTGCTTCCCAACGGATAGGTTTTAAGATGAACATGGACAAAACAAAGATCATGTTTAATCTCCATGTCACACCTATGCCGGTAGTTGTTGGGAGCATTAAGCTCGAAGTTGTTGGCGAGTATGTTTACCTGGTACAAATAGTCCGACTAGGTAAGTCCAACTTCGACCAAGAGGTCAATCGACGGATTCAACTCGGTTGGGCAGCGTTCGGGAAATTACGGCACATCTTCTCGTCAGGTATACCTCAAAACTTGAAAACGAGACTGTACAACCAGTGCGTGTTGCCAGTGATGACATACGGAACTGAGACGTGGTCCTTCACTGCTGGCCGGATGAGGAAGCTCAAGGTCGCTCAGCGAGCTATGGAGAGGGCTATTCTCAGAGTTTCTCTGCGCGATAAACCCAGAAATGAGGATATCCGCACTAGAACCAGAGTGACCGACATAGCCCAACGGATTAGTAAGCTGAAGTGGCAATGAGCCGGCCATATAGCTCGAAGAACCGACAACCGATGGGGAAAAAAGGTTCTCGAGTGGCAGCCTTGCACTGGCAGGTGAAGTGTTGGGCGTCCCCCCACTAGATGGAGTAACGAACTGGTGAGATGTGCAGGAAGTCCCATCGTGCAGGTGGCTCAGGACCGTGCTTTGTGGCATTCCTTGGGGGAGGCCTATGTTCAACAGTGGACTTGTGAAGGGCTGTAATGATGATGATGATGATTGTTTAATTTAATTTTGTTTTCTAGTCTCATTAATCAACTACAGATCAATATTTAATGCCATCTGCTAGCATCCTATAGCATTATACAATGAAATATTTCTACGTTGCTAGAATTAAGTATACCTATTTCAAGTAGGTATAATCGTGCTATTAAAATGCTATTTCATAGCGGGTCGGTTGATTTTTGGGCGGACTAACTGACAAGACGGTAGAACGCCAGAAGAGGGTGTACTCTCCAGAGCACTTCTATTCTATACATAGTATAAAACAAAGTCGTTTCCCGCCATCTCAATTTCACTTACATTCAGAAGATCCATTTTTATACATGTTAGCCAGACAACTATTTTAAAGCATCCTACAAGAAGGCAGAGCGATACAAGGGGTCAATCATTGCAATTAATTGAATATTTTTTTTGCGCGCTTTAAAGCGTTGGCAAAGCGAAGCGTTACTGCCGACGGAAAGTCTGGGAGAATTGATGACTGATTTTTAACGATATTATCTAACATATACGTAAAAGTCTGCTGGGAGAATTAACGTGAGGTAAGCAATGTTTTTGCGTATCATGATTACCTTATACCTGGAAAATAGCCCTCTGGCCAAGCTGGCAGGTAGGCATGCGATCATAGTGCATACTAGTACTACTCAATAGTACACATTTCATTCGTCAGAAAATAAGTGACGTTTGGTGGACCTACAATCTTACTCTATAGTGACGAGAAAGCAAATTGACAATTAACATTTTTAAAAGCAATGTCATAGTAATTATTATGAAATTAAGTTGAATTCGGAATTCTAACTAGAAAGCAAGATATCGAACTTAAAACTAGCCAATAATATTTTTATTCTTTATCAGCCTATAACAGTCCATGGCTGGACATTGGCCTCTACTATCCTATTAAATGGGGAATTTCCACAATTGACACGATATGCAAGCGAAATGTCGATCGCAGTACCGATATTGAGCACAAAGAGCAATTTCATAGGTAGTAGCTTTATATAGTAAGTGTTTAGCTACCTTGTACTGTTTAATATTGTGTTCAGTGTTACAGCCTATACACTTACGTCCCACTACTAGGCACAGGCCTCCTCTCATCTCTGAGAGGGTTTTAGGGCAAAAAAATGTCCGCTGCGCTGCCCCAATGCGTGTTGGCGAACTTCAGATATGTCTTCGAAATATTCTTTTTCTTATTTATAAGATATGCAGGTTTCCTCACGATGTTTTCCTTCATCGTCGAGCACATGGTAAATCAGCACTTAAAATTGCAGTTAACTATTTTATTAGTGCCAGTAGGGATCGAACCCGGTTTGCTCGCGTGTTGTGGAATTTACAGCGAGCGCTTAAGCTACCACGGCTCAATTACTCTATTTAGTGGTTTACCTTAAATCATTGTATATTTTATCAATAAGGAAAAGCGAAATTATTATCATTTGTTTTTAGGTTCCTTTCTTATCTAGCATTTATACAAAATGAGTAAGCGAAAAAATCCTTGTCAATCAGAAAACTTAAATGCAGATTTTTGCGAGTTTTTAATGGAACTAGCAGAATACGAAAAAAATGTAAGCCGTAACATACACAAATTTAATGCATACAAAAAGGCAGCAGGAGTATTAGCTTCGCTTTCAAAGAGAATAGAATCTGGTGAAGAGGCTAAAAAGTTAAATGGTATTGGCGAAAAAATTGCAAAGAAAATTGATGAGTTTATCCATACAGGAAAATTGAAAAAACTGGAAAATATACATCAAGATGAAAAAGCACAAGCAATCAATATGCTAACACGTATTTCAGGAATAGGCCCAGTAAAAGCCGCAGAAATGGTGAAAAACGGAATTAGAGGTATCGACGACCTTGAAAAATATAAGCATTTATTAAACCATCATCAACTCATAGGATTAAAGTAAGTATACATAAATTTAATAGATATTGTATTAGTGGCGTAGCGCTAGCATGGGTGGCACCTGGTGCGAATATCGTGGTGTCATCAGAATAATGAAAACAGTAAAAATTGATAAATCCGATAAACGTAAAGTATGATTTTATTTTATCAATTCAAATGATATTCATCATTAATCAAGTTCTGCTATTATAATAAAAAAAATCAAAAATGTTTGCAATATAACATAGGTCGGGACGACCTAGTAAGGATAATAAAATACTTGAGTCAGGCAACTCCGCTCTTTCGTAACCCTTGCGTTGGAGTTTTGGCGGGAACTTGACCGGCGGCGGTTTGCTGCTCCTGTATTATAGTTTAAATAATAGTTTGAAGTGGATTTGATATGTAAAAGTGGTGCGATTTTATGTATTAACTGTCTACGCATGTGAACTATTAGTGGAAACGGTTAAACAAGTGCTCTGATGGTGATGGATTCTCAAGATAAGCTGTTTACATAGGCGCCTTTAGATACCATCGCCAACTGTCAGCTGCCTGCTGGCTTAAGTTGCCGTCAAAATCTCCCAAGGGCTGCACAATGTGACGCATCAACATATTGTGAAGCAGTGAACTATGAAGGATAATAATACATAAAGACAAGGCTTGGGGAAATTATAATAAACCGAATAAAAATACTCAAGACTTGGCCTAAAGGTATATCAGGTATATCAATACCAGGCCATAAACTCCAAAAAAAAACCCTAAATGAAACTAAACATTACATAAGCTTGTGTTTGTGTGTCTGTATGTACACACTCACACACACGTACACGTGCGTGAGCGCATGATATTTATAATATTGTCATTAACATACATCCTTTCACAATAATGTATGAAAGTGAAAGTTGTTTGGGTAAAGAATAATGACAGTAATTGTAACATACCCTCATATCATATACAAATATTTACAATTTCTTCTCTCTAGTTGCCACAACAGTTGCCATCTGGTTGTCATAAGGAAGTAATTTTTTTGTCGAACCATAGGGGCTTGACCACAGAATAAATAATAGTACTACGTACAGAAGTTGCACTCCATTGATGTTGACTGCTTGCCGACGTTTTAATAGCTTACATAATATTACACATTATTATTAATCAGATAAATCGCGCACACAAGCTAAATATAGTATATTTCATTACGAGTGCGAAAAGCCTGTTATTGCAAACAGTTCCGACAAATGTCTACCCGAGCCGAGGCGCAGCCCAAGGTGAGGGTTGACAGTCGGAACAAGTTGCAATGACGGTTCCGCACGTGTACTGAACAACTATTTTTAATACAGCTGCGAAAAAATTAAGTAATTTAATAAAGAACATTTTTGGAAAATGGCGCCAACCGTAAAAGAATATAAGCAGAGATTTTTTTGTTTTCTTCACCCAATCTGTGTAGGCAAAGGGAACTATGCCCATACAGCCAAGTCTTCAGTAGAATTTTTTTATTGATATGAAATGAAAATTAAATTTAGTGAGATGAAATGAAATGAAACCTAACCTAACTCATGGAATTAAATCATTAAATCTGATATTGAAACAAATTAGTAGCTTCTTTTTAGAAATATTTGCATGAATCATAAAAACTTGATGAATCATTAACTGTGGTAGAGCCACGCGGCAGCTTTTGCTGTCGCACGGTTGGGCCGGCTCGAACCGAGGTGGTACCACGACCTCACAGAATACCAGCGTGAAGTAGAGGTTTACTTCTGCGTTCCACTTGGTGAGTGCAGGTGGCCGGAGGCCCTTTTTACTGGAAATGAGGCATTCCATCTTAGTCCTCACGGGTGACAACGCATCTGCATTTTGATTCGCAAACGAGGATAGATGTAGATGTCTATGGGCCGCAGCAACCACTTACCATCAGGTGGACTGTGTGCTCGTTTGTCAACCTTATCATATAAAAAAAAACTTCTATGAATTTTTTTTAGTTAAAACTTCGTGGTTGGTTTTTTCTTTATTTTGACAGTTGGAAAAGAGAACGCACGAGTTCGGAAAATGTAAAAAAAACGCACGAGTATGTAATAGTCCACATACCGAACGCTATACGTCCCTGCAATACGCCACTTTTTGAGCAACTGTATTAAAAAAAACCTTATCGCTGCGCGCGAGTGTTTTTTTTTATAGCAGAGGGGGCAAACGAGCATGCGGCTCACCTGATGGTAAGTGACTACCGCCGCCCATGAACAACTGCAACACCAGGGAGGGAATTGCAGATGCGTTGCCGGCCTTTTAAAAAGGAGTACACTCTTTTCTTGAAGGTCCCAAGTCGTATCGGTCCGAAATAATCGATTCCACAAGGAAGTCGTGCGAGGAAGAAAACATCTTCTAAATCGCAGAGTGGTGGACCGCCAATCATCCAGATGGTATGGATGGTATCGGGAGTTCTGCCGAGATGTGCGTTCGTGAAATTTGGCGGCTGGGATTAATCCGAACAATTCCTCAGAGCACTCCCCGTGGTAGATGCGAAAGAAAATGCAAAGGGATGCAACATCTCTTCGCAGTGTCAATGAATCGAGCCGATCGGAAAGGACCGAGTCGTCGACGATTCGAGCCGCTCTGCGCTGGATGCGGTCAAGTGGAAGGAGCTTGCACTGGGGAGCCCCTGCCCAGAGATGGGAACAGTATTCCATGTGAGGCCGAACCTGCGCCTTGTAAAGTTGCAGGTGGTGTGCCGGCATGAAATACTGTCCCGCTCTGCTGAGCACGCCAAGCTTCTTAGAGACCAATTTGGCCTTCTCTTCCAAGTGACCACGAAACTGCACGTCACTCGATATGTCGACGCCGAGGATTCCGATACTGGCTGAGGCAAGAAGGGGAGTGCCTTGAAACTGAGGAGATACGACAAAGGGATTCTTTTTAGCGGTAAACGCGCAAACTTGTCTTCTGAGAATTAAACTGGACTAGATTTAGTCGCCCCCAATCCGAGACTTTGTTCAGCAAAGACTCGACTTCAGACACAAGTTTGTTCCAGTACTCGGCGACGTTTTCCCGAGAAATATTGGCACGGCCAGTGTATAGAGCATCACCAGTGCTGTCATCCGCATAGCAATTAATGTTACCAGTTAGCAACATATCATTGATATGCAAAAGAAACAGCGTTGGTGATAACACACAGCCTTGTGAAACACCAGCGTTAATAGGCTTGTAGTCGGAGCATGCACCGTCTACAACGACCTTGATGCTCCGATCTGCAAGGAAGCTGGTGATCCAATCGCACAATTTCACGGGAAGCCCATAGGAAGGGAGCTTCGAAAGAAGCACTTTGTGCCAAACCCGATCGAAGGCCTTTGCAATGTCCAAACTAACGGCCAACGCCTCCCCCTTGGACTCTACTGTCTCCGCCCATCTATGGGTCAGGTAGACCGGAAGATCACCAGCTGATCGACCCCGACGAAAACCGTATTGGCGGTCACTAATCAGCTGGTGATCCTCAAGGTACCGCATGAGCTGGCAGTTAATAATGGATTCCATTATTTTGCAGAACAAGGAGGTGATCGCGATAGGCCTATAGTTGGACGGGTCTGAGCAGTCACCTTTTTTAAGGATCGGGTAGACAAAAGCTGTCTTCCATGAATTCGGGACTACGCCTTGGGAGTAGGAGTACCGGAAAAGACGCGTTAGGACCGGTGCCAACTCCGGAGCACACGTCCTCAGCACAATTGGGAGGATTCCGTCAGGCCCACTCGGCTTCTGGATGTCCAGGGAGAGGAGTGCTTTGCGAACCGAGTGCTGTGAGAACAGCACATCCGGCATGGAGCATTCACACCGCGGGATGGTCAGCGGTGTTTTCCCCCCCGTCATCAAGAGTCGAGTTGGACGCAAAAAAGGAGCCTAAAAGGTCAGCTTTTTCTTTTGCGTCTTGAGCCAGTGAGTCGTCCTCCCTGTACAGAGATGGTAGTGATGGCTTACAGAAATTCCCTTGGACAGCCTTGGCGAGAGACCAGAATGCACGGGTTCCCGAAGGAAGGCGAACTAGTTTCTCGCCAATTCTGCCTATGTGCTCTGACTTTGCCTTGGCAATAACTCTTTTGAAGAACCTGGAGACGAAGTAATACTTCTTTTTTAAGTGTGCTGGTGTTTACATCCCGAGTCGCCGAAGCCGCAGCCCAGGTTTGATAATACCCCTGCTTACTGCGTAATGCAGTCTTACAGGACCAAACCAAGGCTGAGATCTGCCTCCGATGGGAACCACAGATGATGGAATAAATAGTTCCATTCCCTGTAGCACCACATCAGTGACAGAGTCAGCAACAGCGCTGGGATCATCCGGTGAGAAGCAAACCCGCCCCCATGGGTAGGATGCAAAGAAAGACCACATTCCGTCCCAATCATATAATGCCAAACACGGCGGCAACCTGCAGAACGCAACCGCGAGGGGAGCGTGAGTGGCACCACACACCGGATCAGACAATGGTCCGAAGAGCCGAGAGGGGCATCGACGGAAACCTGATATCCGTCCGGATGAGAGGTCAGCAGAATGTCCAACAGGGAAGGTGTATGATCCTCCACATCTGGAATCCGCGTAGGCGAAGTAACCAGTTGTGTCAGACCATAAGCCAAAGCAAAGTCATAAACAGATCTCCCCGCATGATCGGTTAAACGTAAACCGAGCCATTCGGCGTGGTGGGCGTTAAAAT
The DNA here is from genome assembly GCA_033319125.1 of Parnassius glacialis. Taxonomy (NCBI): domain Eukaryota; kingdom Metazoa; phylum Arthropoda; class Insecta; order Lepidoptera; family Papilionidae; genus Parnassius; species Parnassius glacialis. The sequence continues at coordinate 25,180,142 of JAVANC010000010.1, read as the reverse complement.
CGCCAAGGATCACGATCTCTGCGGATGGGACCTGTTGTAGCAAGGAATCTGTAGCCATTTGGACGTGGTCGATGAGTCGGTCTGTTTCTGCATTACCGCTATGGGACCTATAGAGGCACTCGTAAACGCGCGGATGGTCGTCACTGTCTACGTGTAGCCAAAGGATGGACAGGTCCGAACCTTCAAGACTGCCGAGGCGTCGAGAACAGATGTCCTCTCTGACATACACGCAAACTCCAGCCCGAGGCACAAAGGAGTGCTCCAATTTGTACCCCAGGTAGGAGAGATACGAAATATCAGCCGGAGAGGAAACCTACGTCTCGGTCAGAAAGAGCAAGGCCGGTTTCGCCGTCTCGAGATGGTAGTGGACGGCGTTTAGTTTAGAGTGAAGTCCCCTGATGTTGCAGAAATTCACGGATAACGTGGCAGGGGTCGCCTTGGTATTGTTGCTCAGTTTGCCCCGAGCAGTTATGTTGTTGAGCGGAATTTTGCCCCCCCCCCCCCACACCCACCCAGAATACGCGGGGCAGCCTGAGCACCCACGTTCAGGAGTGGAATAACATGGTCGTGGATGCTCAGCGAGGGATTCTCCAGGGGTGCTGGTACCCTCCTGGGGTAGTCTAACGTGTAATTACGCTACTATGTTGATGGGGGTGGGGGGGAATTAGGCCTCCAGCCACCTGCACTCACCAGACGAAACGTAGAAGCAGACCTTCTACTTCACGCCGGTATTCTGTGAGGTTGTGGTACCAACCCTGCTCGAGCCGGCCCATACGTGCAACAGCAAAACCTGCTGCGTGGCTCTACCACCGTTTCGTATTACTTTGCATCTTTTCCCCTTGCTACGTCATGACGGACTTTCCGTGGTTACTAAGGACTGTTAATAAAGAGTAAAAAATACGTTGTGAAATTGTAAGTAAGTTACTTAGGTAAAGTACCTATTCTGACTATAATCGACCATAATTCCGCAACTATGTGAGTTCTGTGATACCCAACGCTTGCAACTTGCAAGGCCATTCGTCGGGAATCGCGATGTTTGGCTCGGAAGAAATAGGTAGATAATGTATACAAGAAATAAACCCGAAATACGATTCCTAACAGATGTGTGAAATCGTATTCTACTTAGTTAAAAAATTTTATACAAAGTTTTAATTTCAGTATATTGTGTTATTATAACTTAAAATATTTTAATTACGAAAGACAAGCCTATAGTGCTTATAGGCACAGAGTAATAGGTATGTAAGTAGGTGCTTGGATAGTGAAGTAAATTTCAACTAAGCTTTGTAATAAAGTACTTAGGTATTACTTCTGTAGTTAAATTATTACTTAATTCTTTTTTTCGCAATAAGTATCTATCTAGCAAAAAAATCACCTTTCATTATCGTTCGGTAACTTAAAATGATATATCTGAATCCATATGTTTGCTCACTTAGCATCCATCCGCGCAACAATGGGGAACACACAAAGACATTTAAGTAGTTACCTATATACGAGTAGTTAAATCTCTTTGGGAACACAAAAGGGTCAAAATATAACTACCAAATACTAGTAGTAGCAAAGATCATGTACATTACATTAGTTTTTATTTCACTTCAATACATGCAGTATTTCTGAAGTTATAACGATTAGAAGTTTAAGCCTTTTTTTGAATTTCAGAGATTACGCGCGCTTATACTATGACGTCACACCCCCGTAGACCCCCCGACCGCGACACAAACGCGGCGCTCGGTCCGATGGGGTTTGACCAAATTACGCGGGTTTCGTTTCATTTTCTTTCGATCGTCTTTGTATTCTTATTACACTTATAGTGTTTGTGCTTGTATTTCAAAGAAATAATATTATCCTCTAAATGCGATTACACTAAAGTGAAACGTGTAGTGCTAAAATGGAAGAAGGTTTTGTAAAAAGACAGTCGGACAATCTGCCCAGAGTGGATAGTTTGACGGTGGCACAATATTTCATGAAGAATCAGGTAGCATGGCTGCTGAAATTCGTGGAATAAAGATGAAAAGGTACGTGCCTATGTTCTAAGTAAGCATTAGGTACCTACTCTCCTCGGTAAGCATTAGGTTTAAGTTTGAACAAATACCAATGTAGGTATTTGTACAAACTTAAACCTATCTGAAAGTTTGTGTGTTCATTTGATACTTACCTAATATGGGTGGCGATAAAAAATACTAGGTACCTACTCGTAATCCACATCTCGAGGTTGTCGATGATTATTTTATGTGTTTTATTAGTTTAAACTTACAGGAAATGTCAATATTTACCCATATACCATACAATTGATGTGGGCAAGTCCTACTACCCAGGTATTTACGTAGTTATCAATTTTCTAACTAGACAAATAGGTACCTATTGTTCTATTGTTATACTAAAACAGATACTTACCTATTTTTGATTAATTTTATCCAATGCTCGTTTTAGTTCATTCATTGACAGTTTTTTATAATTAAAACATTTAAAAAAATCAGTGCTGATTAACTTGTGGGTCGCAAATTTTACTTACCATTTTTATTGGTTATTTATTAATGCCCGAAGCAAAAAAGGGGTGTTATAATTTTGACCGCTATGTGTGACTGTCTGTGTCTATAATTATGTCTGTCAGTAGTACTGTAGCTCATAAATGAGTGAACCGTGTTGTTTTTTTATTATGTGTTTAATGTTGTTTTTTAACAGTGGTTCATAGACATGTTTTATCAAAATCGGTTAAGCCGTTCTAATAGTACATTAGAAACGTACGTTTCGAAAACCTAAATAAAACCGTGTTTAATGTATGTATCTACATTGCTATCGTTAAAAAAATACAACGAAAACTAAGGATAAATGCGGGCCGCGAGTTTGATACTTCTGACATCGGGTCGCGAGTTTGGTTTTGTAGTAGGAAGAAAATATATATTTATGTATATTTTATATATTTTGCTATATGTGTATTTTGCGGCCCGCCAATACAGTCGGTTGAGAAGGACTGCTCTGCTCAGCTACTAGGTGCTAGGTAGTTGGCAACTTTGGCAAGATACCTATCTATCTAAACAATCAAAGTAGACAAGTAGGTATGTTTAGTAGGGCAAGGATAGGTAGAGAAGAAGGATAAGCTTATTACTTACAAAAGTACTTACATCGAAATGGTCTTCACAGCAGTGCGCTTTTGTTTTAGGGCCTATTGAATCGACTCTTTTTGCGGCTGTCATCCACTTTTTCCTCATTTTTGGGTCCTCAGGCACGTAAAAAAGGAGTTTATCAGGTGTTTTAACTGTTATGTTAACTGTACCTGTTTGTTGTACAGGCACAATATAGTATTTTTTTCCATTCATACTACAGAGAACTTTAAAATTCTGTATTTTACTGCACAGCGGCGTGCAGACGAGAGCGCGGTTGTTGTATGAGCGGGGGTGTGACGTCATCGGCTAGTGAGCGTCCGCTCGCGTGTTTAAAAATCTTGTTTCGGAAACGCACTTTGATCATTGATATCTCAGCCAATTTTTAAGATATGAAAAAAGTAAAAACACAGTTTTTCTCGTATTATTTTGTAGATTTATTTGGTATGTAAAGTAGAAAACGTTTGTCAGACCCATTATAGTAGGAAAGACGTTTTACCATTATAATTTATGATATAGATTGGTAATAACATACATATTATTCTTAAATTACATTAAACTTTTATCCTAAAATGATATGTACTAAACACTAAACAAAACTATTCCAACAAGTATTTACAAAAAACTATTATGGGGGGGGGGGGGGGGTTGTTATAAACTAATTTGCTTAATTCCGCGTAAAGAAAGAAAGAAAATGATGTGTCCTGCCCAGTGTTAAGGGGACCTCCCACCCTCCCTCAATCGCACGCACTATACCCTTCGCCGTCAATCTCAGCACTACCATCCCCAGCACCACCATACTAGGCACGACACACCACTCTCGAAAATACGACACGTGTTTGGTCTCTACACGAGGCATCCTCAGGTGAAGTAGACTCTGTGGAAGCTGGCCGCTAAGATTACTTAAGATTACTTAGCGGCCAGCCTCTGCAGAGTCTACTTCACCTGAGGTCCCCTTAAAACTGGGCAGGACACATCATTTTCTTTCTTTCTCTACGCGGAATTAAGCAAATTAGTTTATAACAACCCCATTATAATGGATTTCCGCAAAATAACGCCTGATTCTATTAATTATCAAAAAATCTATTTACGTAAACAGTTAAAAAACTTAAACATTCAATCGCCTAGCACGCGCTAGCCCTGACTGCGTTCTATCCCGGGGGCGCCTCGCGGGTGTAGGTAATTTTTTCACGCAGGTAGCAAGAGTGACATAGGCCTGACTTGATGAGTTCCACTTTCTGCGGAGCTGCTTCTGTAAAAGATATAAAACATGTTGAGTCCCTCTTTCTCCATGAAGTCGGCCAGCTGGTGGCCCTTTGAGTTTCGTTGCCCTAACCCAAATTTCTCTACATTCACCTCAGCGTTCTCTCTTTTATCTTGTTTTGGTTTATTTAACACCATGTAGTGAGTTTTGCAAGAGAATACAAGGCTCTTGAGATATCCTCATACATTTCCTCCACCTCCCCTCCTAATCGGGATGTGCCGAGGTTGGTGCATAAACCTGTATGAACTTCAACGAATACTGTTTGGTGATTCTGAGTATAAGGTACGCAATCCTTGTCGGTACACTCCCAATCTTTACAAGGTTGTCAATGAGAGATTTGTAGATGATGAAACCGTCACCTCCTTGCGACAGATGGTCGCCCCGTCCTGGTTCCTATGGCTGTCCCGGTAATATAACAAATTTCTGGATTCGAGAATTAGCGTGTCCTCCTCCTCTCTTCGGACTTCAGATAATCCTATAATATCTCAGCGCAACTTGTCAATCACTTCTTCCAGCTCCAGGATCTTTTGGTTAATCATCAGAGAGTGTGCGTTTAATGTTGCCAGGTCGAGTCGTCTAAGGTATTGTAAGTCTGTTTTGTAATTTTGTTATTATCAGAAAGATGCTGCGTCCATCTCCTGGTTTGTTTCCCACTGTAGCCTCTTACGACACCCACGGGACGAGATATGGGGTAGTAGATGCTTTTATTCTTGCACCGCAATTACACGGGTAATTATCATCCATAAATGCTTTAATGATATAATAATGCCTTTTATGTAATATTTGTTTAAATTTTTTTAATCTTAGTAGTCGACACATTTTGTATTTTTTCTGGGATTTTGTTGTAAAATCGAATACATTGCCCCAAAAATGAATAACTGACTCTGTGGAGTCAAGTAATTGGTACTATTTACTTGTGTCTGATTCTATTTACACAACGCATATCACTTATATATTTAAACTATTTTAGTAAATATAACTCTGAGATGTATACAACCTTATTGCACTAGTAAAGAATATATTTAACCTTTTTTAACTTAGAGTGGGTGTTTTAGGATAGATAAACAGAATAACCTAATTTTTGTCTTATAGACTCTTAGGGTTTTCAATCGTAGATTGCTCATATGGCCTTCTTCTACAAAACAAATATAATTTCAGTGTCAGTTGTGTTTCCCCATAGCAGAATATCATACAACATTATGATATAGAAACAGGTAAAATGAACGAGTCTAGCTGTTTCAACGCTGGTGAGATTCCTAATCTGGGGGTACGGCAGTGTCCCCGCCAAGTCGAGCAAAAAGGCGGCACGGCCGTACCATCCTTTTCTCGAAGCAGTTCAGACCATTTCCGAAACCCTATAACTTCGTTATGGATAAAACTAGAAGCCTGAATTTACTAACCAAGTAGGCATTGTATAAACTCAGTATATTTCAAATTTCATTAAATTTGAACCAGTAGTTTAAGAATTATAACTAGTCAAAGTTTCTTAATTTTGTCACTCACTGACTGACCGATCATCAAAACTCTGAGGCACTTCTAGCAGACATAGAAACTTCAAATTTGGAATACAATTATTGTTTAATATATAAATCAAGGAAAAATTAAAATATTTTACAATTTTGGTCCATTTTTGAGATATATCAACTGCATAAATAACTTTGTAATCCCATATAAACATATAATATTACAAAGTTACATTTGTAGCGAATGAATCTGTACCTATATATGTGTAATGGAATAATAGGTGTAAATAGCTACCTAGATAAAACTATCTACAAAAAGAAATGAGATACCATTAAAAACAACTTGTAAAAAAAGCCAAGTCTCGCAACTCAGTTCTTCTACCGAAAAAAGTTGTGAGATCTATGTAATACCAAGTCGGTTAATTTATTCAGTCCCTATATTGATACATAGATTGACTTGGCAATCGCATGAAAACACAATATATCCCACAAGTAATACCTACATATTATATTAAATTAGATTGTTTAGTGCGATTGCCAAGTCAATCTATGTATCAATCTAGGGACTGAATAAATTAACCGACTTGGTATTACATGGATCTCACAACTTTTTACGGTAGAAGAACTGAGTTGCGAGACTTGGCTTTTTTACAAGTTATGTTTTTGATGGCATTTGTACTATCGACCCGGATGAGCTCATATGGTTGATAGTATTTTTTTTTACTTAATTAAAAAACAATAATTTTAGGGACATTACTTCTTACACCACTATTGTTGAAGTTTCCTGATTAATATATACCGGTGGACACAATTGAAGACTTTAGACACATAGGTCACAAAATATACGCTAAGCATCTCCTGGGAACTCTCCCATGCACTGATTAAATCAGCAGCCACCATCAGCTGTTTAGCGACCCTTCGTCCGAATTAATTTTTATGAAGCAAGTTATTTATATTAAGATAAATTAACATTTGATCAAGAATAATTTTTCTACAGACTTCAAAAAGGAGATGGTACTCAATTTGAGTAAATGTCTTTTCTTCTTTTTTTTATAGGATAGGGTGACAAACGAGCACACAGTCCACCTGATGGTAAGTGGTTACTGTGGCCCATAGACATCTACATCTATCCAGGCTTGCGAATCAAAACGTAAATGCGTTGTCACCCGTGAGGACTAAGATGGAATGCCTTGTTTCCAGTAAAAAGGGTCTCCGGTTTTCTATGCTCACCATACGAAACACAGCAGCTTTATGCTCTTACTTTACGCTGGTATTCTGCGAGAGCGTGGACCTTCCACGGTCGAGCCGACCCATTCGTGCTAATACTATACTACTAATATAGCTGCAGCATGGCTCTACCACGTAAAAAATGTTTAATGTGTAAAATTTTTAATGTGTACCTCATAATTTTTTCTGGGTGAACCGATTTCCATGATTCTTTTTTATTTGAAAGCTGGCGCTTCTCATGTGGTCCCATATAAATTTGATCAAGGTATGACCAATAGTGTTTGTGTTATTCTTAATAATTTATATTGAATTCGGTTGTGCAATATTTTTAATTTTTAATTATTTAATAAACCTATTTCTATAATGCATAAAGGCATTATAGAAATAGGTCTAAAATTGGCAGGATCAAATTTACTGCCAGATTTAAATAAAGACGTTACTTTATTGTGTTTATTTAAATCAGGAAACACACGAGATGCGATACCGATGAGATGGTTCAGTCCGATCCGCTCCCATCTGGCCAGTATGGCCTGTATGACGATGACGGCGGCTTCGAGTTTATCTTGGTCGAGCCGCTTGAGACACCAACGCCGCGGTGGATTGCTCTCTCGGCGACTTGGGCTATAGTTGGCCTGGCGAAGTTGACATCGAACATGATGTGGCGGTGGTCGGGCAACGTGCCCGCCTCTTCCGCCAGTCGCCAGCCCGACTGCATTTGCATCGCAGGAGGGGTTGCCCACGTAAGATCTATAATGGACTCTCCCTGCCAACGTACACATATGCTTACGGACCCCTGATTCATTACTCCGAGGTCCAGCCCAGCTGCCCATTCCATCACTGTCTCTCTCTTTAGATCGTCTCTGGAGTTGCCCCACGCCCTGGTGTGGGTGTTAAAATCTCCTAGAATGATCAACGGACGAGGTTGATATTCGCGAACATTTCGCAACCTCATCAAGGTACGCCTCGAAGATGGCAACGGACCTATTAAGAGAGACATAGCAGCCCATTATAGCCAGGGAGCGCCATTGCACTGCAACAAAGCCCTGCCTTCTTCTCAATAGAGGGCAGGGTGTGGCACCCCCAACTCAAAGTAACTCCACTTGAGCAGACCCTCAATTCACGGGCACTCGGCCCGCAGCCGAAATTTACAGACCGCCGTGACTGTGCACCGTACCCAGCATGTCCCCGTTCTAGTGGGATTTCGGCGGATTTCCCTGAATTTTTTCTCATCTACCGAACAATCCCTTGCTTAAGCTTCGAGGTCCCTCAGTCGAAATCACTTGTTTTAACCGGGCGATTAACTCGCACGTTTAGATCTGCGAGAATCTCACGCATTTAGGCCGCCAGCTTGTCCGCCTTCGCGCCGCAATCCGTACCCTTGATCTCCAGCAGGAGTCCTCCGGTTACCGCCAGTGACAGACTGTTTCTATGCCAAACTCGGCCAGGTGTATTTATTTATTTATTTAATAATTTATGTACACACAAGTAATGTTACAATGAAAAATAAAAAAGGTATTTTGTACAAAGGCACTGCTTATTTCATATTGAAATTTCTTCTACCAGGCCCGATACTGGATAGATACAAAGTGAAGCAGATTTAGTGTGCACTGTCGTAATAAATATTATAATAATAATATACATAATATTTTTTTTTATAGGATAAGGGTGACAAACGAGCACACAGTCCACCTGATGGTAAGTGGTTGCTGCGGCCCATAGACATCTACATTTATCCTCGTTTGCGAATCAAAATGCAGATGCGTTGTCACCCGTGAGGACTAAGATGGAATGCCTCATTTCCAGTAAAAAGGGCCTCCGGCCACCTGCACTCACCAAGCGAAACACAGAGGTAAACCTCTACTTCACGCTGGTATTCTGTGAGGTCGTGGTACCACTTCGGTTCGAGCCGGCCCATCCGTGCGACAGCAGAAAGCTGCCGCGTGGCTCTACCACTGTTAAGCTAAATATAAAATAAAGATAATATATATATTGGCCCTTGGTTTTTTGGGTTTTTTAGCCACTTCTACCCACGAACTGGCATTGGATAGTGCCAGATTATTCGACGTCGTCGCATCCCCAGGTGGGAGATCTACCAACGGCGGAAAGGCAGGCTTCTTTTTCCTCTTCAATTTTTTTCGTTTCAGCGGCCGACTCGCACCTGCCAGTAGAGGTCGGATCACCCTATCGGGAAATATCTTGGCTTCAAATAATTCCACAGCCAACTTTGTCCCCCTCTCAGAGAAGATAAATCTCCTCCGTTACTTTTGCCGTTTTGGTCGCAAGGCTGGCCACCTGTGATCGCAGTTCCGCGTTGTCCTTTTCAAGCCTTTTGATGTTTTTCCTTGTCGTGGTCCTTCGCGCAAGTTCTTCAGCCGCTGCGTTTATATTACACACAGCAAGCCTTATACCCCACACGAATTTTTTTTTAGGATGGGGGGTTCAACGGCCCAGATTTCAATATGTTAGCCAAGCTCACTGTCACTATGCGTCGACATTTCGCGAGCCAACTCCTCTAGGTCGGGAAGGCTTATTTTCGCCCTGGTGTTTGTGGGCATTACGGAGGGGTCGAAAAGATCCTTTTCCGTTTCCATATCTGTGGCGGCCTCTTCTTCAGAGGCTGTGGCTAACACTGTCGCAAATTTAGTGGTCACAACTGCAGCACTTGGGCTTGGCCCTTCTCTTTCTTCCCTAACACTAAAGGAGCCATCGGACGCCCCTCCATCGCTCTCATTTGCTGGCGTATTGGGGCGCTTAAAGCGTCCACGCTTGTCTCGTGTTAGCACCGTTGTACCACCGGATACGGCTCCGTCCTTCTTATTTTGTTGATGGCCCGAAAGTTCAAAAGTTCGCAGTTGGCGCTTGTGTATCAGTTGGGGCTGCCACAGAGCTTATTAAGGCTGCTGGGGATGGATTTCTCGCTTACCAATGGATCGGCGGGACCACCCTGGGGAATACATTTTTTGTCGCAGTGCATGTTTGGGTATCCTTTTTTATACACGGTGTTGTCTCTGACCCCTAACCCCCCCAAAGGCTTGAGACTGGGCTCCCCCTCAACCATTCATCCCCTCGGCACCTCGCGGCGCGCTTGGCACATTACCACACGGTGTCACTCAGCATTGGTGCACTTGGCACATCGCTGCGCTGTTGCATCCCGTGTCCACTCTAATCAAAGAGCGCGATACCGGGAGCAACGACAAGCCTGTAAAGGCCCGTCTCTCAGGGCATTAAGCCCCGGCCGTTTCTGGTCCTGATGGAACCACGGCTACGCCCAACTCCGGCGAGGTTTGGTCCGCGGCGATTGGTCTATGCCACCTACCCTAACGAAACAATACCTACATTTTAACAGTAGTAAGCGATCCAAACATTTTATAGTGTGATTTTTCAGTATTCGGGAAGTTGTTGAACTTACCTTTTTACAATCGTAAATCATTTGCCACTTCTAAGATTGGCCGTTCGATCACATAATGCCATTAACGCATTTAACAGGCGGCAATAGTATAGTTATGTCACAGGTTCTAACAAAAATCAAATATGATATTAACTGAACCTTCAAGAAAAGAGCCTACTCTTTTTAAAAGGCCGGCAAGGCATCTGCAATTCCCCTGGTTCCCCTGGTGTTGCAGTTGTTCATGGGCGGCGGTAGTCACTTACCATCAGGTGAGCCGCATGGTCGCTTGCCGCCTCTCCTGTAATAAAAAAAAACTAGACTAACATGGAGTACAACAATTACCGCCTTTAACCCTTAAGTGCATAGTTTATCAAAAATGATAACAGACTTATTCATGCGTATAACTTCCGAACAAAATATATTTAAATAACGTAACGTTTTTGAACGTTTCTTTACGCGTTATTCATATAATCTGTGAACATGACAAAACACTATCTGGGCTGTGATTGGTTGAATTTGACATTAGAAACTGAAAGGTCGTAATACTTGAATAGGTACGAATTTGAATATTTTAGCAGTTCATATCAAATATAAAATAAGTGTTATTTTTCTCAAAAAAAAATACTTCCTGAAAGGTAAGAATCTATATTTTGTTATGATGTGTTTATTTTACAAAAAATATTTGTGGCATGGTACTAATTTTGCTTTGGAATGTTGTTATCAAAAATGATAATCTATGCATTACCGGTATCATTTTTTCTTACTATGAATGTTTATGAATATTTTTTCTATGCTGTTTTTCAAGCAAGTTATATATGTTTTGGTGTTGGGTTGCATGGTTTTATTATGGTTTTAGGTCGCTATTGATACGACACAAAACATGGATGACAGAAATATTGAAACACTGTTATGGCAACTTGAAAATGGCGACATCTCTGAAGATGAAGCAGATATCGATGAAGATGTTATTGATTACTATGACGGTGTGAATGAGTTGATCGAAGACCATGAAGATGTAGAACAGGAAGTAGAAGAAGAACAAACGGACTCAAATGGTAATCTAGACTGTGATCCCCCATTGGTAACTGGCGATTTTCTTGAAAATGAATCAAGGTCCACTAATTATACTCAAGTAAGAAATTTAGTTTGGAAAAGAAAAAATATGGCTGTGGTTGATCAAGCTTTTAACTTTCTTGGCGTCACAGACTACCCTCAACATATTTTAGATTTATCCAGTCCTTACCAATTTTTTACCTATTTTTTTGATCAAAACCTACAAGAATTAATCGTTGCTGAGACGAATAAATATGCTGTACAAATAAATCCCAATTTCACCGACCCCATCAACTCATTGGAACTTCGAAAGTACCTTGGCATCTTGATATATACTTCAGTATACCATTACCCCAGCATCAGATCTTATTGGGCAAGACCTGTACAATTCCATCCAATTTCAGACACAATGACAGTAAACAGATTCGAAAAGATTCGCCAAGTAATACACTTCAACGACAATAGCAACCACCTACCTCCTGACCATCCTAAGCACGATCGATTACATAAAATACGTACAGTAGTAGACCATTTCAATGACAAATTCATGTCAGTCCCGTTTGACCATCGCCTATCACTAGACGAACAGATGTGCTCGACAAAGATTGGTCATTTTATGAAGCAATATTTGCCGAAAAAGCCACACAAATGGGGATTCAAATTATATGTGCTTTGCTGCCCCATGGGCTACGCTTATACTTTTGAAGTTTATTCAGGGACTCATAATATTCAAAGGCTACCAAATGAACCCGACTTAGGAGTAGTTTCAAACACAGTCATACGTTTGCTTCGACCAGTACCGAGGAATGTAAATCATATAATATTTTTTGATAACTTCTATACGAATTTGTCACTATTCCATTACTTATTCAAAGAAGGAATTTACTGCTTGGGGACAGTACAGAAAAATCGACTGGGGAAAACATGCAAACTACCAGATAAGAAAGACCTTCTCAAACCATCACTGCCGAGAGGATCGTACGATGAAAATGTTACTACATTTGATGGGGTTGAATTTTCTGCCACCAGCTGGAAGGACAATAAACAGGTGTTATTACTCTCCACGTATGTGGGCTCAGAACCTGTGGATACAATAAAAAGATACGACAAAAAGCTAAGGAAAAGCGTTGCCATATCCTGTCCTAAAGCTATACGCGAATATAACGCGAATATGGGCGGTGTTGACACAATGGACAGTTATTTAGGTAGATACAGAATTAAAATGAAATCCAAAAAATGGACAAATAGACTCTTTTATCACATGTTGGATATGGCAGTAATCAATAGTTGGATTTTGTACAAAAAAGTTTTACAGAAGAAGAACACGAATCCTAAAAATATTTTGAAACTGGCTGATTACAGAACTGAACTTGCGGAAACTTTATGTAAATATGGCAGCACAACGTCGGAACATAAAAGAGGCCGCCCAAGTTTAAATAAAACTGAAGTCCCTGCAATCAAGCAGAAAAGACCAAAGCTGGGTTACCAAACATTACCCCCTGATGACGTACGTTTTGACGGTGTTGGGCATGAAAAATCTTATGGTTCCAAAAGGAACCAGTGTAAATATGCTCAATGTAAAAAACTTACGTCAGTCATGTGTGAGAAATGCCGTGTATCACTCTGTGATAACCTAAATAATAACTGTTTTAGGGTTTTCCACACTATATAATTTTCTTAATTTTCTATGTGCTTACTGCATAATTTATCAAAAATGATAACAACCTTTTTTTCCATAAAAAAATATTTTAAACATTTCAATTATTTTTTTTATTATTTTTCCCGTATTTTAGAGATCTCATTTTATAATATATATATTTTTTTACGAAAATATAAAAAATCATGCACCTAAGGGTTAAAGCCCATACCACCATATTCTGACGGACCCTAACGGCTTCGATGGTTGGATGGATGTCCCTTGAAGAAATAACACCTTATATCTCACAATTACAAGGCGCATTAACAAACAAGGCGGATTGCTTCTCACTCAGTGAACGGATAACACATCCGTTCACCGTTCTCACTAAATGTACGCCGCGGTTGTTATGAGTTCGTGCCAGTAACATTAACTATGGACAACTTTGGGGGACTTCATCTACCAAAGACTCCTTCGGAGGTTCTAAACACAAATTATATGTTCGGATCAGATCAGATTACTAATGTTTAAATTTTAATACACAGAATTGATTATTTACAGATACTTTGAAGATTTTGAAAAGAAGATTCCAAGATCTGAAATACAAGAGATAGAAAAAAAGTTGAAATCAAAAATACTAAATTTGGACGGTCAATTTACAATTACAATATGCGGCAGCTATAGGTGAGGAAATTATTCTTACTGATTTAATAATTTATTATATCATCATGACGAGAACTGCATTGTATAAGACATGCAGGCCTTATTAATGTGATCTAAATAAATAATAATTTTAGTAGTGTCCATGGTGTTTAACCTTCGTGCCATATCAGTAGTGCTATTTAATCGTGTTAGAGAAATATCTGCTTAAGCTATACTTCTTTTATAGCATTAGAAAAAAGAGGCTCGTAGAAGCAGGAGTGCAAAACATTTTAATTCAAAGTTACCTGTAGATAATTTTAATGAAAATTTTCATTAAATTCTTTTAACATAACTTTGAGAAATTTATTATTGTTAAAACATGTAACTGCTCCTAAATTACCTGATAAAATAGTTTAATTTTTTCCTAATTATGTGAAAATTAACAATAAAGTTAAAAACGTTCCCGGTATTGTCCAGCCCTGCATCTTTTAAGTTTTTAGCGTTGACTTGATTATACATCTAGCCTTAGTACCAAAATGTTAGATATTTGGACTGTGAAATCATTCAGTCACAAGCCACTACCAATTGGTAGTTGTAGTACCTTAAGCAATTTTACGGTTATTATCGGTTACAAGCGTGTTAGGGCGCAATAGGTATATTGGAAATAATTGGCGCTATTGTAGCAATTAAGGTTCATAAAGGGGCAACTGAAGATTTTTTATAAATCTAGCCTTAGTGTCATAATATTAGATAGTACTTGTACTTGGACTATATCTCAAGTAGAATTCATAATCGTTACAAGCCAATTGTGAATTCGTAATAGCAGTCATCGTTATCATCATCATCATCATCACAAGCAATCACATGTCTACTAATGAACACAGGCTTTCCCCTAGAAATGTCACAAAGCACTATCCAGTCTTTCTGCATCTCTTACTAGGTCGGCACTCCATCTAATGGGAAGCCACCCTACACTTTGCTTACCAGTACGAGGCTGCCGCTCGATAGCCCTTTCTTAAGATTCCTCAAACGGCCAACAGTAAAGGACCACGTCTTAGATCTATATGTCATCACTGACAACAAGCACTGCACGCACTGGTTATATCTTATACACTCTTGTTTTCAAGTTTTAAGGGTACCCGTGACGAGTTTATGTGTCGCAATCTCCTGAACTTAGCCAAGTTGCACCTTTCGCGGGTTGGTTTAGAGGGGGTTCTGGGGAAGCCCCCCTACCCTTCCCCTTTGCGGAAATGTAAAGTTGGAGTAATTTTTTTTTGTAAAATCATAACCTCACTTTTTTACACAATATTCCATTGACTCAGTTACTTCTGTAATAGCTTCGGCGCTGCGGGAAGTGCAGCCCCTTCGCCCTTTCGTAGCAAATCACAGGCTCTCAAACACTAGGTGTAGGGCAGACAAGACCATAGATAATATACTATATAGGGTACAAGACTACGTGGAGTCGGGGCGTTTGATTCGGTTTTCTATCCTAAGTATAATATACAAATGATAAAGAACAAAAAATGCGGTTCATACCTTATAGTACAGTAATGGTGGTCCTGGACCCGATAATTACCAGAATTTTACCTACCGTCATCTACATCCGACCTCAATAATATTGCAGCACTTAATTCCTTGCTATTAATATTTATCGTATATGTATTATCGCCACTGCGTTGCTAGCGATACGTTTTTCCAGCAACGCAAATTTCAACCGTTTGTTGCGGTGAACATTTTAGAGCACCTAATTTTTAAACTTGGCACATAATTAGCACACAAAAAGCCACTAATTTTGGTTCTCACAAACAAATATTTCCTGAAACTGAACCTACCACGATGCTATTAAATTCTTCTATATTTAGTGACATTGACGTCATTTAGAACATTTAGAAGTATTCTAAATGCGTTTTTATTAAACCTTGTAATACAGACGTGGTAAATCAGAAAGCGGTGATATCGACGTGTTGGTCACGCACACTTCGCTTAAAGAAGGCGAAAATAAGAAAAAACATGGGGAAGGAATGCTGAGAAAAATAGTTGATAAACTAAAAGGATTATATATTGAAGAAATTTCTTTGGGGGATACGAAATTTATGGTAAGTTATTACAACACATTATGATTATGATTTTTATTTACTTATAAATTACTTAACCGGTTCAGTGCGGGTGACACGCCAGGCGTCCCATCGAATACTTTTGTGTGTGGCGTATGACACGCGAGGCGTGTCTTTTTTTTAAATCGTTATAACTCGCTCAAATTGCTTTTTTGGAAAATTTATCCAGAACAAAATATTCATTATTTTGCAAGTAGTTCATGCCTGCGGCTTCATTTCTGGATATTTTGAAAAATTGATATTTTTAGGAGTTGACAATCTTTTTTAACTTGTACATGGTACCGTTTTTACTTTATAGGTTTTTAAAACATGTTGAGGAAAAATACTCTAATAAGAAACAAATGAACAAATAATAGCACTCATTGCGATCGCTCACAAACTCAAGTTGTAAACAAGTTTCTAGAAAACAACTCTCCTGTTAAAAAAAAACAATGCCTTTATCTCTTTTGCTTAAAATGGTTGAAGTGCCGACTTATTACTATAATTTGGCCGAATGGACCTACGAAGTACCATGTGCTCTTGTGATATGGTATAAGGTTTATTTTTGCTTGAAACAGTTTGAAACCGTTCATGCATAAAAAAAGTTCGCTAATAAATAATCTTTTGTCAATCTGCCGCCGTATAGCGCCGGTATTTGTTTCCTTTTGAAAACACTTGTTTTGCTATTCTTACTAATTAGAAGTTTTCGAATCGACTTTACTTGTACATTTGTATAACATTAAATAATATTTAACATTTGTAAATATTAATGAATCATAAACCTTATTTTTTCCAAATTAAGGTTCTTGATTAATTGATATTTACAAATATTATTATTAGGTGAAAATTTCATTTAAAAAAAAACCAAGGTTTTCCAGGGTGATTTAGCTGTACCTACTTATATAAATATTTTTTTTATAAAACAATAAATAGTACAAAAGGTTTGTAATCTCTTCATGAAAAAAGTCACTTACTCTCAATTTCAAACCCACTAAAAACAAGTTTCCTTCCATTTGTAACTTATGTTTGATGTCAATTAAATAAACTTAATTAGGTCTAAACAAGTAAAAAAATTGTCTGTGGCACTCGACACGCCAGGCGTGTCATGAAATATTTGTTCGCCGCCACAGCTAAAAGTTGTCGAAAATCGGTGCCGCAACGAATCGGTTAAGAAATGCCAAGTATGATCTTATACTTAGATTTATTATTAAACGTAGGTACGACCTATAAATCATCTTTGGTAGGTACACACACTTTTGGTCATCTTTTTTATACGTATAATACACATGTAAATACGCATGATCAAGGTATACCTAAGCTGATAACGGATTCATATTTTTTTATTTCCATTGCATAATTTTACTTTGTTTACTATGGTTTTTCTTCTTAGGGAGTTTGCCGCTTATCAGAAGACTTGCCGGCGCGGCGTTTGGACATAAGACTTATACCTTGCAATCAATACCATTGCGCGGTTCTGTACTTCACAGGAAGTGATGTATTCAATAAGAATATGAGGACACACGCATTAGAAAAGGGCTTTACGCTCAATGAATATTCCTTACGGCCAATCGGAGCCACAGGTAAGATATTGTTACGTACAGAGTAAAGATGTTAAGATGAGAAATTGACGTATTGTTAACATATTCTCTCCACTTTGTATGGCGTGCTGTTTAATCCTTCCACTCCTCATTTTTTAAAAGACCGTTTCCAATATCTTTCCCTTACCCATAATCGGTTCTAAAGGTCGGTCTAAGCTTATTACTCTAAGTCAAATGAAAAAAAAATCCTCACAGTTATACTTTAATTAAGTACCCATAAAAATTTTCTTGCGTTTTTTGGAATTCGCAGGTCAGGGTTAGGTTGTATATTTAACAAGATATGATTCGCGACCATAGCGATTATCTGTTTACAGAATTATTATCATTAAAATTACCAATACAACCCTGTAAGTTCATATTAGCCCTTTGTATGCCTATTTCCAGAAAAACTCATTCAAACGGCTAATATGAACTTACAGGGTTGTATTGGTGATTTTTAAATGATAATAATTCTGTAAACACATAATCGCTACGGTCGCGAATCATATTTTGTTAAATATACAACCTAACCCTGACCTGCAAATTTCAAAAAACGCAAGAAAATTTGAATTTCGCGGGCCACCCTGGAGCTTCCACCTTAAGTATTTTGATTTACACAAGAAGGCACTAACAAATAGGGATATTATTTTAAATATTAATCTACACTTAAAAAATATTGCTTATAGGGTCGTTGCGCCGGTAAGCCGACCGGGTCCAGTTTTCGGCCTTTGGCACCAGGTGATGCAGTAAATTTGATTTAATAACGATTTTAATAAATATTATCGTGCAAAATTAAGTTTAATGCGTTTGTAAATAGTTGCATTATATATTGCAACATTACTTCATCGGGTAAACACAATACGCGATTTATAATAAATAGTTCAGTTTGACGCCGGCACAGGAGCTGTCAAAGAGTGTAAGATCGTGCAAAAAAAATAGTGGCGCGCGTTTCACTCAAAAGTAAATCTTGCGCTGTATTTACAATGATTATTTAATATTGTGCTTATATTTCACTGTATAAATAACTTAATTTTAAATTTTCACATAGATTACTATAATATTTTATTGTAAAAGTTAATGAATTAGGTGGCCGGAAAGTGACACATAAAATTTTCCTATTATTTGGTTATCGGCCATGTGGCCGGAAAGTAGCCCGAGTTTAGCCTAAACACTTTGTCTCTTTCATTTATTTGGTTACCTACTATTAGTCTTTTTTCTTATTTATAATTAATTGTATCCTTGCGAAGACACTAGCTTTCAGTTTTCGGCCACCAAATACTGCAATTTGAGTGGTTATTGATGAAACTAAAATACCCATTTTAGTTGTGGCCGAAAACTAGATTGAGTCTAAAATTATTATTTAGTTTTCGGCCAACTTAAAATTGTATGAAAGAATAGGAAATTATTTCATACAATACCAATATCATCATACAAAAAAAACCGAAAATTGAATACTGCTTTGGTTGACGGACATTTCATGAAATATTTCATTCCCGTTGCGTTTTAGGAAGAAGAATCTTCTTCCTAAGATACAACTAATAGGACATTATTTTCTTCAGATGGCTCCTCCAAAGAAATATAATTAGTAAATGGTTTCAGAAAATGTGGACTTAATGAATTTGATCACCATGTAGTGGATTATTCAAAATGTGTGCGGAATACCCCGGAAAGATTAAATAGTGAAAATTCAGACACCAGAAAAAATATATTTCTAACGAAATAACTAACGCAGACCTAGTTTCCATAAAAAAAGTTTTGAAACATTTAAAATCAAATCTGGCAGAAAAAAAACATGGTTGGCGATGTTCTAGTAACTATGAATTCATCTACCGATGCATTAGAATCGTTTATTGATAACAACATTTCAACATTGCATTTGTCAGGAAGTTATTTGGATATCAGTTCTTTAGTATCGTTAGATGATGTTCATGTAATCCCAACTCAAATAAGCATGCCAATGACAACAGTACTGACAATGCCGGAAATGGTGATAGATTCCAGTAATGCATTAATAACGACTCAAAGTAGTACAATGGCCACGATGGTACCACCACCACTAACACTGATGATAACAAACAACGCCTTTGAAACTTTAGAAAATGTGCTGGTTGATATGCCAATAAAACAGACTAGTACACCTCTACAAACTAGTGAAACATTGTCTTCAGTACATACAGAGATGCGATAGAAAAAAACATTTATTTAAACCGGAACTCGTAAAAAATCAACAATTAACAGTACACGTACACCTTCTTCTGTAGCAATTTGATATGCAGAGTGGCGAAAACTTTATAAAGATAAAGAGAAAGTGAAAATAGAGAAGTTAGAACTAAGTTAAAAAAAGATAAGATATTTTGAAAAAGAAAAGTTCAAAAATGCTAAAGTTCAGAAACGAAAAATCGCAAAATCCAAGAATTCCATGAAGGAAAATTAAAGAGTAAAAGTAAATTCCACCTGGTGTTATGAAATTTTAATAAGCGATACAGAAGAAGATATGGAAAAAAAATTGGATGTGACTTTTGCACCAAATGGATTTGAGATGTATAGATTTTGTTGGACTAAAATATGAGGCAGCGCTCGGGAAATTACAGCACATCTTCTCGTCAGGTATACCTCAAAACGAGACTGTACAACCAGTGCATGTTGCCAGTGATCACCTATGGAAATTAGACGTGGTCCTTCACTGCTGGCCGGATGAGGAAGCTCAAGGTTGCTCAGCGAGCTATGGACAGGGCTATGCTCGGAATTTTTCTGCGTGATAAACTTAGAAATAAGGATATCCGTAGTAGATCCAAAGTGACCGACATAGCCCAAACGGGTTAGTAAGCTGAAGTGGCAATAGGCCGGCTATGTAGTTCGAAGAACCGACAACCAATGTGAAAAAAGGTTCTTGAATGGCGGCCTCGTAACGACAGACGAAGTGTAGGGCGTCCCCCCACTAGATGGAGTGATGACCTGGTAAGACATGCAGGAAGTCGATGGATGCAGGTGACTCAGGACCGTGTTTTGTGGTATTCTTTGGGGGAGGCCCACGTTCAGCAGTGAATTTGTGAAGGGATGTAATGGAAAGGCTGATGATGATGAAAATATGAGCAAGTGCAAAAAATGAGAAGATTTGATTGTCATATTTAACGACACGAAATTTCGTTATAATTTTACAAAAATTATATTAAGTTAAGGTTAAGGCACCTTTTCTATCGTGTCTAATGCAGTGGCCGAAAACTAAAATTCTTGTGGGCCGAAATTTAAAATTTGTGGCCGAAAACTAGCATTTTACATATTTTTCACATCAAAAATTATTATAAAAAAGAGATTTTTCTTGTAGCATCAATGAGTTACAAAAATGAAAACTACATTATGTAAGCTAAAAATTAACATTAACAGCACTAGGCCAGCATAATGGCAATTATTTTTTTTAGTACCTTAAAGTTAACAACTCCACTAAAAGGCCGAAAACCGGCGCAACGACCCTACCTTTTTTACAGTAACGGGCGCCTAGCTAAAGTCTTATTCTCAAATTCATCAAAACTCGTGAAGATTTAAAATATTTGGCTTACTTAGCTTTGTTCAGCATTGCCTTTACATGGCGGTTGATGCATTAGGCCTCACTCTAAAAGGCAGCTATTAAAACAAATTAACCTTTTTACTTACACCCAGTAACTGTAACTGTGAATTGAATTATTTTGCCTTAGATACCGGTAAAAAAGTTCACTTTGTATTTAAGCGACATTTATTTTGGGAAATAATTAAATTCTAATTCCTCTCTTTGAAGTTTAATTAAAGTTTAAATTGAGCTAATAGTCAGAATCAGACTCGTCAGAAATGAAACCGTTATTAACAGTTTATGTGAAAATAATCAATGGCTGTTAATGTTTTTTTTAAATAGATAAAATTATTTCATGTAAAATTCTAAAAATGTAGCTTAGATTATTTTGCATGTCTACCATATATATATATATATATATATATATATATATATATATATATATATATATATATATATATATATATATATACCTGTACTTATTTTTGTATGACATAACTTACTTATTTACCTTTATTTTTTTGTGCTGTGTAAATAGGTGTTCCAGGAGAACCAGTGCCGATTACATCAGAGGAAGATATTTTCGATTATATTGATTACCCATACAAGAAACCAGAAGAACGAAATTTGTAATAATTATGTGCTGAAATTGCAGCCAATGCTGAGATTCTAAAAACTAAAATAAAATAAATTTTAAAACTCCATCACAAAGTTTTATTTAATTATTACATTATAAATATCGTCATAATATAACATAAACATAAGCTCTAATGACAGCGATAATATCAAAACGCTGTGCTGTACTATTTAAGTTCAATAAATGAAGTAATTTGTTTATTAAAATACACAGTAAAACAAGCCTAATTTTACTAATATCCCAATACCTGAATCACTTGGATCTAACATTCGTCAAAGATGTTGATAATCACGGAATACTAAAAACCGTAAGTACAATAAAAGCAAATCTGACTAATACATTAAAAATTACAATCATACGTTATTACCCGACTGCCCCAGAATGAGGGAAATGCTTTTCGAGAGTATGTATGTATGTACTTATGTCAATTTCTTTGGCACGATGTATAGCCTAAACGGTTTGTTGGATTTTAATCCTTTCCTTCCTTACGGTACTATTAAGTACCGGCTGCTTTTTCGTCTAATACATTGAATATGCAAACACTTTGTGCTTAAACTCACTGGAGATCGTTTAGAGTAAGATTGGCGTGAGCCAATAAGAGCACACAATTCGATATATCGCTAGCATCGACCAACCAATTTGATCTGCAAGTAACAATTTGCCAGGCACTCAGTGATTTTTGCCTTGCGGTGATTTCGTTAGTTTTAAAAATATAATATCATAGGTAAGTTCAATTTTTTTCGATTATATAGGAAGTTTATATTATCAATTCGATTTCTAAATATTTACGAGTACATGATGTATTATTACCAATTTCACGTGTATAGTTTATAAAAACCGACGAGGACTAAAAAGTAGTGACCGACCGAAGATTCGGTTTAGGCTTCGGCAAGTTTCGACAAAAAAATCTAGTTTCGGTTTCGGCAAAAAATCTGCCGAACCTTCTCCGCCGAAACTCAAGTGTTCGTGGATTATCGTGCGTCGTTCGGATAAGTTCGTGACCCGTGTATTACTCATAATTCATTAATTATATTACGTTAATGGGCGTTTTTCAAAAAAATTGTCGGTGACGTAATTAGAATTCCACTTATATGAGTTTTAACATTTAGCTTCAAAATGTAATTAAATTGATAAAATATAGTATGAGCAGCATTGAGTTATACAAAACTAGAGGAGCAAACCACATTGCCGCGCGTCGAAAAAAGTGTAACCACTATCCAAACGCGACGACGTAGCTTTGAAATCATTAAAATTTTAAAATAAACATATATCTGTCTCGCTTACACAAGTCGCGGAAAACAATATCGTCCCTAAGATTAGATAAAGATAGACACACAAACATGCAGCGGCGGGTTGGTGTTGCATACTTTATGAAATTTTACCCAAAATGAGCAATATAAAGGAGTTTTTTTTAAAGTTGCAGTAAATTGTTTTTATTTTAAATTTATATATTTTCTTATTAGATGAACAGAAAAAAGCATAACTAATGAAATAAAAGATTTTTTTATATGTTATTTTTACTGTACTAATAAATCAAACAAAAAATAAAGCAAATAAAAAAACAATTTAAGGTTTCTTAAGCGAGATCTGTGTTGAATATGCATAAGTTGTGAAATCATCAGCAAGTTTTTGTCTCTTAAATTTAAGAGACAAAAACTTGCTGATGATGTCATGTCTCATGACATTAGCTACAAAAACTTTGGTTATCAATAAATTTCGTTGATTTTCTTGTTTATAGAATTTCCATACTACTTAACAACTTTAAAAAGTTTTATATATATATTTTTTGAGGATAGTTAATAGATTCAGGCGTGACTCTGCGGAAGTCTATTTGTAAGATAATATAAATGGTTTTAATCTGTAATACTAATCCGCTTAAATATTCATAATAGTCTATGCTCTCAAACTCCGCTATGAAGCATCAATTTGTTATATAATTGCCTTTTGGGTTCTTTTTTGTGTGTTTGAGTGAATAATCTTACAATCTTATTTTTAAGTACTTATAAATAATGGCATTAATCAATAAAAGGGAATGATCAACTTGTATTGAAGATAAATGATCCCCCGGGTGTATTGCAAATTTTTTTAATAATTTATTTCCTTGAAGCTCTTTTAATGTTCTTGTAGCTAATGTCATAAGACCAAATTTAGTAGACAAAGACTTAGTTTCGGAAAGTTTGCAATGCAAATTTATTAATATAAAATAAAATAATAAAATATAATTAATAGACCATTCATGAATAAACTAAAATAAGAATAATTAATTTTTTGTATAAAGGTTGAAACATAGTTTTTATTTTTAAACAAACAATTTTACTTGTTTATTTTAAAACAAAATTAACTTATTCCATAAATTATATAGTCTCCCATTAATGTGGAAAAATCACAAAGGCGGAAAAGTGGCAACATTGAACCTAAATTGTAATATTCGATATGTTATTTAATTTTATAGTGTTTTAAACGTTAATATGAATATATAAATTAAAACTTAAGTGTGGAAAGTGATTCCGCTTGATTTATTATGTTTTTGTGACCTTGAATCGCATTCTTTCACTACGCATTTACCTATTTTTTTTCGTGAATCGTTCGGCTTAACTCGGACGGCGTCACATTGAACACTGAACCGACGTTCGCTGCGCATATGGCTGTGGCCATATGTGAAGTGGCAACGCTTTGGCGCGGCAATTACTTATCTAGTGTAACATATAAATCAATGATGAGCAGTATGAAAATAGTATTTTTTTAAGAAAATAATAATGAATTTTGAAAATAATTACAATTTTAATTAAATTATGTTCTCAAGAAATTCTATTACATTACTAATTTTAAAATAGTTTTCATGAGAACTAAAAGAAGTTTAGTATTTTTAACTTTATTTATGAAAAATAAACACAATCAGTCTTCTAAAAAATATTGATAATTCAGCATATTAGATCTAATCAAAAATGTTTTAACAAAGATATGCCTTACGCTACTTTTGGGTACTTTGTACTATATTTTTTTCATCCTAGAACGTCAAATATGAGAAATATTCTTTCAAAAGTTTAATTATAACAAATTAAAAATTAATAATAAACTATATTGAACAAAAACAGTCAAATCTCTTTGAGATCTATTAATTAGTCTTAGAAAATAAATCACAGTAATAATAGGACAGTGACGTTAATGGAATTCGAAAATGACGTTTAGGAACTATAAGGCAACGTCTATATGACTCTGAATTATGACAACAATCATGGTAACTTGTACTTATCGTATTAAACATAATATTACTAGTATGTCATTTAAGAGCGTTTACAACGTACGGCATTTCATTCAAACTTTCAAGTCCTTGTTTTTGAAATGCAAGAACCGATTTTAATGAAACTTCATACGCATAAGCAGGACACATAGCTCTAAAAAGTTAGTAAAGAACATTTTCGAAATGTCTTATATGAAACAAGATAATTGGAAATATCTGTTTCTATGGAAAATTTAAAATCGGTCGAATTTAGCTGTAACATTATTTTTCGAAAATGTTCTCATTAACTTTTTGGACCTATATATCCTGCTTATGCGTAGGAAGTTTCATTTAAATGGGTTCATTTATTTCGAAAAATAAAGACTTGAAAGATTGTATGAAATGCCGTACGTTGTAAAACGGTCTTAAACTGTAACAAAAAAAGAGTAAAAAAAAAAAGTAAAAAATAAGTTTACTCCCCTGGTTGCCTCAGCCAGTATCGGAATCCTCGGCGTCGACATATCGAGTGACGTGCAGTTTCGTGGTCACTTGGAAGAGAAGGCCAAATTGACCTCTAAAGAGCTTGGCGTGCTCAGCAGAGCGGGACAGTATTTCATGCCGGCACACCGCCTGCAACTTTACAAGGCGCAGGTTCAGCCTCACATGGAATACTATTCCCATCTCTGGGCAGGGGCTCCCCAGTGCCAGCTCCTTCCACTTGACCGCATCCAGCGCAGAGTGGCTCGAATCGTCGACGACCGAGTCCTTTCCGATCGGCTCGACTCATGGGCGCTGCGAAGAGATGTTGCATCTCTTTGCATTTTCTTTCGCATCTACCATGGGGAGTGCTCTGAGGACTTGTTCGGATTAATCCCAGCCGCCAAATTTCACGAACGCACATCGCGGCAGAACTCCCGAAACCATCCACACCATCTGGATGATTGGCGGTCCACCACTGTGCGATTTAGAAGATGTTTTCTTCCTCGCACGACTTCCTTGTGGAATCGATTACCATCAGCGATTTTTCCGGACCGATACGACTTAGGGACCTTCAAGAAAAGAGCGTACTCCTTTTTAAAAGGCCGGCAACGCATCTGCAATTCCCTCCCTGGTGTTGCAGTTGTTCATGGGCGGCGGTAGTCACTTACACAGCACACACTTGGTGTCAAGAACACAGCGCTTAAACTTATTATTTCATATTTAAGTAATAGAAAGCAGAAGGTTATTATCAATGGTAAAAGTTCTTCCGGGTCACCTGTACTAATGGGTGTTCCTCAGGGCTCGATTCTCGGCCCATTCCTGTTTCTGGTGTATATTAATGACTTACCTCACCTTGTAGGGGATAGTCATGATATAGTATTATTTGCTGATGATACTTCCTTGATTTTTAAACTTAAACGTCAATCATTTAAATGTGACGAAGTGAATAATGCTATATCAAAATTAGTGCATTGGTTTAACGTTAATAATCTGCATTTGAACGGAAATAAAACTAATTGTGTTAAATTTACAACAACGAATGTTAAAAATCTGAATACCAATGTGTTTTTAAATGGGGAGGAATTGAGCCCTGTTGTATCTACTGTTTTTCTTGGCATCACTCTTGACGCAAAGCTTCAGTGGGGCCCCCATATATCCAAATTAGCAAGCAGACTAAGCTCTGCAGCCTATGCTGTAAAAAAGATTAGAGGTCTCACTAGTGTCGAGACAGCTAGATTAGTTTATTTTAGTTATTTCCATAGCATAATGTCTTATGGGATTTTGCTATGGGGAAATGCTGCTGATTCAGAAACTATTTTTGTTTTACAGAAGAGGGCCATTAGAGCTATTTACAATCTAAAACCGAGAGAGTCTCTTAGAGATAAATTTAAAGAAATTAATATATTAACTTTGGCCTCTCAGTATATTTACGAAAATTTAATGTATGTTCACAAAAACAAAGATAGTTTTAGTAAAAAAAGTGATATACATTCTGTAAACACTAGGAACAAACACAAGCTAGTGATGCCAGTTTCTCGACTCCACAGAGTCAGTAATTCATTCTTGGGGCAATGTATACGCTATTACAACAAGGTCCCGGAAAGTGTACAGGTTCTCTCTATTACCAAGTTTAAATGTTTTATTAAGCTGAAACTGTATAAAAAGGGTTATTATAGTATAAATGAATACATGGTTGATAATAACCCCTGGGAATGAGGTGGTCGCTTCCAAGCAGTTTCTAAAATAAATTTTGTAAATAGTTCGTAATCATTTATATTGTAAAATTTATTTTAAAAAAATTGTCCCGCTGGGTTTCTTGCTGGTTCTTCCCAGGACAGAGGGTTTTTTTTCGAACCAGTGGTAAAGTAAAAAATGACTTTCAATAACAATTACACATGTAATGTATATTGAATAAAAATGATTCTATTCTATTCTATTCTATTCTATTCTTACCATCAGGTGAGCCGCATGCTTGTTTGCCCCCTCTCCTATAAAAAAAAGTAATTTAAACAACACTTAAAAAAACAATACGAAAAAACACATTTGAGATCAATCAACACTATTCATCAGTCCCAAGACAAATCGAACAAATGTAGTCAAAAAAGGTTGTTCCGCTACATATCAGGCAAACCCAATTTTTACATGCATTACATTTTACCATTCTTTGTATAACAAAAGGCTGACGCTCCTTGCAAATAGAGCACAAAAAAGTCCTTGATGACTTAAATTCTTTTCCGTTATGTTTGTTGTCGTTCGATATATTTATTTTTCTCTTCTTAGAAGGCTGACATTCAAGAGATGCAAGATTCTCTTTGAGCTGTTTATTTTGGGTATTACCAAGAACGTGATCTAACCTGTCATGCATGAACTTTCCAAGATTGGAATTATGCTATCAGATTTAGGTTCGACTAATCTCTGATTATCGGTCAGAGAAGTTATCTCTATGAGTGGTTCAGAAATATTGTTGTCTTCTGGGGAATAAATTGGAGTTTCATCCATTTGACCCACATGGAAATCAAAATTAATGTTTTCTTCATTATCACTTTGGTATGCTTCTAAATCTTGGAGCATGTGTTCAGGAATAACCTCAATAGGGAAACTGCTTATCTGTCGGGTATTTTCTAGAAATTCATAATCAATTGCCGTATTCATTTTGTGGGGCGCAATGCTTAGGCTCGAATAACAAGGAGTAACGTTCATGTTGTCTTTTGACGTCCCAAGAACTATTAAGGCCTCAACACTTAATTCGGCAGTTTCTTTTGATGGTTTAACTAAATTATGTATTTTGGGACAATAGCAACTGCACAAACCACGATATTCCCCACAAAAACAACTCAGTTGCCGATATTTAATCTGGTTACATTGTGTAGATGATATTTGATGCAATTGCATTGTACCAGGAACAGCTTGAATGCCGTTGGGAATAAGTTGGTTCATGTTTTCAATATCTTGATTACTTATGTAAAAGCACTTTACTGTCTTCATGCTGTTCTCTAAAATTTGAAATGCTTCAGTGGCGTTAGTAACATCATGACCATAAGAAATCCTTTTATCCAATTGTCTCTTAACGGCACCCCCAATCCCATCTGCTATACTTTTGCCATGACCTGCCTCCGAAAATGACCATGTTGAATATGATAGTTTCAATTTTGGGGTGAATAAACTCAAAAGATAAAAGTTCGTTTTCTGACGGTACTGGCTGCATGGGCCGTCTGAAAAAAAGTGTATAACTTTGATATGAGGGTTCATTTCATTTGCAAGTTTGATAACTGGTATCAAGTGTGCCCAGATGGCATTCGGCTCATGGCAATTATATCTGAAACAGATACAAATGATTGGGATACATTTTTCCAAAAAATTACACCACAATGTAAAGTGATCGCGTTTTTGGAGGCACCAAAGTGCATTGATTGGACTTCTCCACTATATTTACATTCAAAATTCTCCGAAAAGTCACATAAAATGAGTATCTCGTCATCTTTCATGTTCTTGATACAATTTCTGTATTGACGTTGTTGTTCAATCCAATTATAGAAATGAGTTTTAAACGTCGGTAGCTCGTTCTGAAAGTTGGTGATGATATCAAGTACAGTTCCCTTTACTTGTTGTTCGGTGATCTTTTTAGTTGTATATACTTTGCCAGATTTTTCATATTCATGGTTTACCCTAGCCCGTTTGAACCATGATATAGCAGAATCGAGTTTTTGTTCATCATATGAAATACTCTTATAATCTTTACATTTATTGTACACGCAGTCATAACGCGTAATATCACATGCAACGATGTTCAAGAGCTCCTTTATATTCTTGTAAGTTATGACACCTTTACATTTCAGTGCATTAAACATGTACTCAAAGTTACTGTGCTTAATACATAAGCAGGTTTCTCTATTATTGATACTTGGAGACAGTACATAATAAGGCTTGTATCTGTAAAAGGTGGTGAAGCCGCATGACCCACCGTCTTTTTTATAAATTTCGTATACGTTTTTCAGTGTGTCGACTAAGTATCTTATTTGTGCTTTTTGTTTGTCTTTGGACCTGGTTTCCTTCTTACCAGCTGTGCTTTTAAATAAAACTAATTTTACGGATTTTTTCGCGTATATTAACTTATTTTACATTCCCGACGTTTCGAGCACTTTACAGCACCCATGGTCACGGGGGGGACTGAGGTGTATGACGTCCCAATGTCATAGTTAACCACGGCTACCTCCAGATTAAAAATTATTAATTTTTGTTCCGATCTACGCAGTATGAACTTACAGTATCATGAAGTCTTGCAGTTGTATGCTTGGGTTGGGATTTAATTTTATTAATTATGGGATCCCAAGCAGATGGTAGCACCCAGCCATCTTCTCTATTGAAATTAGGATGTTTCTTGATTTCAATAGCCTCGCGAATCATCCTTGGAAGGAATCGGTGTTCTTTAGCGAGGATTTGTGGTCTATCAAATCTAATGTAGTGACGGGGGCGATCCTGTACGTGTTCACAGACTGCAGACTTCCCGGAGCGTCTATTCTTCACATCAGCTATGTGTTCTTTAACACGGGTTTTTATAGATCTTTTAGTTTATCCTATATAAGAGAGACCACATTCACAATCAAGCTTGTACACTCCTGCATCTTGCAGAGGAATATTACACTTGACTGATGGTAAAAACTGACTAATCTTCTTCGGCGGCTTGAAATATGTTTTAATGGAAGCACGCTTCAAGATGTAGCTAATCTTGTCAGTGACACCTCTGACATATGGCAGTACAGCAGGCACTCGCTCGACTGTGGCCGGCTTCACTCGTTCACTGTGACGTAGGCGCGGGACCCGAAGCTTATTGTCGTGCAAAACTTGCTTGACGTGTTGGAGCTCGGCGGCCAGGTGTTTACTGTCACAGATCCCTCGTGCTCTCTGAAACAAAGATTTACCCACGGTAGCTAACTGTGAAGGATGGTGGTGAGAATCACCGTTTAAATATCTATCTGTATGGGTCTTTTTTCTATACACAGTGTGGCTCAAGGTGTTATCAGGATTCCGAATTACTAACACATCTAGAAAAGCTAAAGAATTGTTTGCCTCTAACTCCATTGTGAACTGAATTTTAGAATTTAAGGAGTTAAGATGGTCTAGAAATGCAGTTACTTTATCTAAAGGGAGAATTGAGAAAGTGTCGTCTACGTACCGCTTGTAGAATCTTGGGTTTACGGGAGAAGTACGCAGGGCTTTCTCCTCAAAGTCCTCCATGAATATATCGGCAACAATGGGAGATACAGGTGAGCCCATCGCCACTCCATCTGCTTGCTTGTAGAACGCCTCCTTCCACAATAGGTAGCCAGATGTAAGGCAGTGTCTAAGTAATACTGCATATTCTACGGGCATGTTGTTTTGCTCTAGCCTTCTAGTAACAATCGAGATGCAGTCTTCAACAGGTAAGCATGTGAACAGAGACTGCACATCAAAACTGACCATAGTTTCATTGTCTGCCAGATGTAGGTCTTTAATCTCGCTGACAAAATGGTAGGAATCCTTTGTGTGTGCTCTTGTATGTCCCCTGAGCGGTGAGAGTATATTCGCTAAGTGTTGAGCCAATTTGTAAGTTGGTGAATCGATTTGGCTCACTATAGGACGTAGTGGAGCATTGGGCTTGTGTATTTTTGGTAACCCATACAATTTCGGTGGTTCGGTGGTGGTAAAATTAGTTTTAGTTAAATGTGTAGTGTTCGCGTAAATATAAGAAATCATTAGCTGTGCTTTTACTTATGTCGTCTTTCAAATAAAAAAGTTCTATTTCTTCCTGAGTCTTCTTATTTATTCGTCGTTGTACATTAACCCTTTTCCTGATTCTTCCTTTAAGACCTAAAATTTTACTTTCAGGTGCTTTTTCCAATATTTGCGCCTGTTTCCTAATCACGTTTTTAAGTAATTGTTTTTCTTTATTTTTCTTACAATTCCTGTACGTACTACGAATTGATATTTCCATTATTTCTTGTCTTGCTTTCAATTTATCGTTTTCTGTGTTCAATAAATCAAATTCGGTATCATGTTTTTTTTTCATTCGGTATAATTTCTTTCACTTTAAAGCCTTTTTATAGTTATTTAACAATTTTCGGTACCTAATTTTTAATGAATGTGAAGCTGAAGTATTGGATGCGTCACGTGATTGCCCTGATTGTGGATTCGGTTGAGTGTTTTTGTTTTTTTTTTGTTTTCGTTTTTGTTCTCTCCAGAGTTTTCTTTTTTCTATTTTCTCGTCCTCAGTGAGCTCTTTAATCTTCTTTTGGTGTTTTTTTGTCTTCGTAATTCCTTGTTCTTAAATTCTTTATATTTTTCCGGGTTTTGTTTGATTTTTTCTCGGTACCGTTTTGACTTTTCTGCAGCCGTCAAGGGCATATTTAAGCCTAAAAACAATAGTGAGTTATCATAATGTACCCCGTACGAAAAATCTCAAATTTTTGTGAAAAAATTTATATAGATTTACAAAAAGCGTTGCGTGAAATAATTGTCGAAATAAATGTGATAACTGTTTATCACATATATTTTGACGATCAATTCACGCAAAAACACAAAAAAGATTTTCATTCAGGATACCATAAAAATTGAACACTAAATGCAGCCATTTCAACAATATAACGTAATAACTATCGTTATTTCACTGTTATTTTTCTAATGTTATCCTGAATGGAGTGTTTTGAGCCGAAATACCTACTCGAAAAATCTTGTTTGATTTACACACGAAGTTAAGTAATAAGCAATTCATTTAAAAAATTCGAGGCATTTCATTATTATTTTATTCATACTTATTTATTTAGACTTTAGAACACTAATTAAAACGATGACTTTATGAACCGACCTTTAGGATTCCATTACGTCACTTTTGAGTTCCATTCATGCGATAGTAGCGTTAATGGAGGTAACGTAACCATGCCAATAAAAGTTTCAAATGAATTTACTAATTAGTTATCAAAATTTTGTTCAATATAACTTAACATTTCAAATAACAATAAATTAACATGTTTAATAGAAAATAGAATGAAATACACATGAATACGTTACCTGGAGAAAAGCAGTATCGTTTGTGGAAATATTTTTTTCACATGAGTCGAGACAACCACTTCGAGTACGTTTTGTTGGCGAACTGGCTGTCAAAAATTAAATATGGCATCCACCATAGACTAATAATGTTGCTATATTTGGGAAAATGTATTGAATTGGTAGTATTTTTTGTTGGAAGTCGTTGAAAATGCGGTCACGTACGCGAAAATTCCGTCATACGCTATTTTGCAGGACGACCCGAAATCTGGTATTTTAAAATAGTTTTAAACCGTAACATGTACATTTTAAGGTTTAAAATTGAAGTTACGGTCATAAATAACCAGTCAAATGCAAAACGTTTGAATAATAATATAACACGGCCATATTATGTGACTCTGAACTAGACACAGTAGATGTGAGACATACCAAAAACATCAACCTCATTTTACTTATTTTAGTTTTATTTTTGATTTATAACAGATTCAGAACTTATTTTTATTTGATTTATGAGACTATATGTTACTTTATTGTTAAAATAAATGATATGCAATAAAAACTTTTATAAAATTTGATAATTTATTCTGAAAGTGGTCGGACACTGACTTTTTTTAAGGTACAACTTTTTTGGAAAACGCCCTAATGCTCTCATTAAAAAAATAATATATTAGTTTTAACAATATTGTGAACGCAAAAAAATATGTTCCCAATTAGCGAGTAACTTTTTATGGGTGTAAGTGTCGATTATATAAAAAATTTAATTAATATTTTTCATTCATTTTGCATGTTGCATTACATATCTGAATATGTTTAAAAAAATATACCAGATTTCAGTTTATAGTTAAAAAATAACATTTCGGTTAAAACAGACACTCAAACCGAAGGTTCGTTTTCGGTTTCGGTTAAAAATTCGGTTTTGGTCGGACACTACTAAAAAGTATCGTCAGAAACGTTTAATTTTATAATTTATTGAATTTTATGATAATTATACACGGTGAATGCATCTTTGTTTCGTTATATACCAATATTTATCTTCTTATGATTGTTTCATTGTTGTTATAGATTTAAGGTAATGGATATTTCTAAGGAAACTTCTCTCACTGAAGCTCCGTTGTTAGACGATCTTTTAGACTGTAGAGAACATTCTGATAGGTGTTTCCGATGAAGAAGTCGAAAAAAAATTTCAAGTACCCACATCGCGAAGCTTCGACGACTATTTTGAGGAGGTTATTGAGAGGGTCTTAGCCGAAATTCCTTCATCGCAGACAAATGAAGAAGTGCCATCAGGTTGTTCTGTTGATCAGGTTCTACATCCCCATTCCCTAGCCCCAGTTCCCAAATTGCGCTTCCTTCAACAAATACGTTCATGCCTAGTGCTATACCCGACCGAAAGTAGTCGAACCAAACCGTAAGTGGAAGAAAGGAAACTTAGAGACAAATATATCGGAATATAATGCAAATACTAAAGTAGTACGAGAATGTTTTGCTCACTGTACTAAACCGACTGATATACTTTTTGGTATTGATTGACGATATATTAGACTATCGGATTATATACCAAAGTAACCATTATGCTACACAGAAAAGTAAGATATTGAATCTAAAAAAGGAGGAACTTTTAGCATTTATTGGTGTGAACATAGAATTATTACGTAGTGAATTTCTATATGGGCTACAATACTCGACCGGCTTGGACAGACCATTACTCTTCGGCACCGGATCTGAACAATCCGCTTACATATGCAACACCATCACAACAGACAGATTTGCAATGATTTTATCACATCAACACTGCAATGATAATGCTCAAATGACAATGCCTACTAAGATAAGCTACCTATATAAAACAAGATCTGTTGTTGATGCACTCAATAAAAAATAATCAAGTGCTATCATGGGACCCGTGAAATGAGCGTGGACGAATCGATGATCAAATTCAAGGGTAGGTCTGTACTAAAACGAATTATTCCACTCTGAGAGATGTATGTTTGGGTAACAGAGGTATAAGTACATTGGCCTACATTTTCAGAAAAGAGAGGAAGGTGTGAGGTTTGCAACTTCAAGAAGATTCAGACCAAACCTTATAATAAATGTTCCCACTGCAATGTGTTTTACTGTTTGCACGATTAAAAAAAAACTGTTTTGTAAAATATCACGAGGTTGACATTTGAAACAGTACTTCTACATAGGCTGCACTAAAAGTATCGGGAATGGAATATTTCCACTGTTCCTGTCATATTAAAATCTTTTTAATTGAAAACTCCTTGGTTTTAAAAATCGAATACCATTTATTTATTTAAAAAAAGATTCTCGGTCTTGTCACAAGGTTTTGTCAAACTTGTTTAGTCGTTGAGAAAATGGAATTGACTCGAGAAAATTCAAGAGCGATGATTTATTATGACTTTCGAAGTGGTTTAACACAAAAACAGTATATTGACCGGGTGATTTCTGCATTTGGTGATGAAGGCCCATCCAAAACCACAATTTATCGCTGGTTTGCTGAATTTCAACGTGGACGTGTCAAGCTGTGATGATCCCCGTCAAGGTCGTCCAAAAACTGCAGTCACCCAAAAACACGTTGATGCTGTGCTTAAGCTGATTGAGGAAGATCGACATGTGACATACCGCGAAATTCAGGCAACTTTAGACATTGGCATGAGTCAAATACAAATAATCTTGCATGAACAATTAGGTGTAAAAAAGTTGTTTTCCCGATGGATACCGCATTCGCACTGCGAAGAGCAAAAAGCGGCTCGCGTTACTTGGTGCGTCAGAAATCTCGAAAGATTCCATGCAGGATCCTCAAATGCTGTATACAACAGCGTATCAGGTGACGAATCCTGGATATACGCGTACGAACCCGAAACAAAAAACCAGTCACGAGTTTGGGTGTTCGAAAATGAGTTAAAGCCAACAAAAATTGTTCGTTCACAGAGTGTTACAAAAAAAATGGTGGCCACGTTTGTCTCCAAAACCGGCCATATTACGACTATTCCTCTTGAGGGACAAAAAACGGTTAATGCAGAATGGTATGCTAGCATTTGTTTGCCACAGGTCGTTTCTGAACTCTGTAAAGAGAACTGCAACCGCATCATCCTCCATCACGACAATGCGAGTTCTCACACCGCACACAGAACAAAAGAGTTTTTAGAGCAAGAAACCATAGAATTATTAAACCATCCGCCGTACAGCCCCGACCTAAGCCCTAATGATTTCTATACTTTCCCTAAAATAAAGAATAAATTGCGTGGACAGAGATTTTCATTACCTGAAGAAGCTGTGGACGCCTACAAAACGGCCATTTTTGAGACCCCAACTTCCGAATGGAATGGTTGCTTCAATGATTGGTTCCATCGTATGGAAAAATGTGTCAAATTTCGCGGAGAATACTCCGAAAAGCAATAAATACATTTTTAAATAGTAATGTTGTGTCACTTCCTTGATCCCGAAATTTTCAGTGCCGCCCTCGTAGGTATAATAAAAATCTGTTCCTTTATTGTTACATACCCTTGTAATATAATAAATTTAAATTTGGAAAACTCTTTAAAAATCTATAGTCCGGTAGGAAATGGTTAACCTAAGAGGCGTCGTTCAATACGCTTTAATCGTGGGAGAGACATAGGCAATATTGCAATATTGTATCTACAAATCCAAAAAAAGGAGGGTAAGGTACTTTTCAGTACTCTTTAACGCAGTCGGGTTTTTTTTTCATTATTGTTTAACCATTACGCTTGTTTGGGAATAAAACAAATCAATGTTATATAAATTCGTTTGAAAATATTGTTATACGGTGAAACGTATGTACATATTTCACAATGACTTATATGTATTTAATTTGTTAACTTAGCAGTCTTAATCAGGGCTCGGAACCGGTTTAAAAAAAGCGGTTATCTTCGATTAATTACCGGTAAATTTATCGCTCCTTCAAAGACCGGTTCAAAAATTAACCGGTTTTAATTAAACCTAAACGATAAAGGTTACCGGTTACTAAACGGTTTCGACACCCAAATTAACCGGTTAATCCCGTAAAACGTAAGGGCAGTTATTCATAGGACAGGTAGATTCACGTTGCGAGGTGTTTATACGGCATCGCCGCATGCGGGCACACTTATCAATTATCTGCCTTTAAGCGATACATTGTTTTAGTCACGATCAGTGTAGTGGGTAGGGCTCGGAACCGGTTTAAAAAGAGCGCTTAATTTGGATTAATTACCGGTAAATTTATCGCTCCTTCAATTACGCGTTAAAAATTTAACCGGTTTTTATTAAACCTAAACGATAAAGGTTACCGGTTACTTAACGGTTACGACACCAAAATTAACTGGTTAATACCGTAAAACGTAAAGGCAGTTATGAATAGGACAGATAGATTCACGTTGGGAGGAGCTTATGCGGCATCGCCGCATGCGGGCATACTTATCATCAATTATCTGCCTTTAAGCTATACGTTTTTTCAGTCGCGATCAGGGTGTGTAGTGGCAGTTTGGCATTTACGAAAAACGTGAAAGTATTAGACATGTTTTGAAAAAATAAAGGCAGTTGTTGTGTTTAGTTTATTCGTTAAGACTGGACTTGTCTTATAACGAAGAAAATAATTTATTCCTGTGTATCGGTTGTTTATTAATGATGGGCAGAAAAAAAATTGAATTTTTTCCATGTTTACGTTTTAACAATGGTTTTTTTTATAGGATAAGGGTGACAAACGAGCACACAGTCCACCTGATGGTAAGTGGTTGCTGCGGCCCATAGACATCTACATCTATCCTCTATTACAAATCAAAATGTAGATGCGTTGTCACCCGTGAGGACTAAGATGGAGTGCCTCATTTCCAGTAAAAAGGGCCTCCGGCCACCTACACTCACCAAGCGAAACGCAGAGGTAAGCCTCTACTTCACGCTGGTTTTCTGTGAGGTCGTGGTACCACTCCGGTTCGAGCCGGCCCATCCGTGCGACAGCAAAAGCTGCCGCGTGGCTATCACGCAGCAGCTTTTGATATCGCATGCATGGGTCACCTCGAACCAAATTACCACGACGACGCCATATCTATAAATCTGTTGTTGAGGAAGATAACTCAACTAAAGTTTGGAATTTTCTCAAATCTTTAGGGGTTGGAAAAGCAAAGCGTAATGTAGAATCTCTAAATTTGAATTTAAATAAGCTTAATGCTCATTTCCTATCTAGCGCCACTATAGACAGTGCTACGAAGAAAAATACACTTGCTCAACTTTCTGCTATATCAACTCCCAATTTTTCCTCTTTTGTCTTTAGCTAAGTTACTGTCAGTGATGTTAAGAAGAATATATTAGCCATTACTTCCGACGCAATTGGTTCTGACAGCATTAGTCGTAAGATGATTATCCCATTACTCGATCTTTTAGCTCCTATCCTTACACTTATTTTAAATCGTTCCCTTGACACCAGTGTTTTTCCTTCATCCTGGAAAGACGGCCTAGTAACTCCACTCCCTAAAAAATCTAATCCGACATATAAGGATTACCGTCCTATATCCATCCTTTCCTTTCTCTCTAAAGTACTCGAGCGCCTAATATACCAACAGCTGAGCAATTTCCTGTCCAATCATAACCTTTTGAATTCATTCCAATCTGGTTTCCGTCCCGGTCATAGTACGACTACGGCTTTGGTTAGAATCACTGATGATATTCGCCTAGGCATGGATAATCAGCAGGTTACAGTATTGACATTGCTTGACTTTAGTAATGCCTTCAATACTGTAGACTTTGATGTTTTACTCGCTGTCCTAAGTTCTCTTAACATATCTCCTGAAGTAATTGGTTGGTTTCATAGTTACTTGCAAGGGCGCCGGCAACGTGTACAAATTCAAGACACGTTTTCTGATTGGTCTGCTGTCAAAGCTGGCGTCCCACAAGGTGGCGTGTTGTCTCCTGTATTGTTCTCTATTTTCATCAATTCGATCTGTTCCCACATTACTTCTCTTTACCACCTATATGCAGACGATTTACAAATCTACTTTCAATGTAAGATTGCGGATCTCCCCAATACAATTAGGATAATTAATGAAGATCTTATTAGTATTTCTCATTGGTGTAATTCATTTGGGCTTAAAGTTAATCCATTGAAGACTCAAGCCATTATTATTGGGAGTTCAAAATTAATCTCTCGGTTAACTTTGTCGCTGCTCCCGCCAGTCATATTCGAAGGGACACATATCCCATACAGTGACAAAGTTAAGAATTTAGGTATTATGTTCGATCAGACTTTGTCTTGGGGACCGCAAGTGTGTGAAGTAAGTCGAAGAATGTTTGCCGCAGTTGGTTCACTTCGAAGATTACGCAATGTTCTCCCCATTCCTACTAAAGTTGCGCTGGCTCAGTCTCTTCTTTTACCGATCCTTGACTACGCGGACACTTGTTACCTTGACCTAACAGTCGAGCAACTTAATAAACTTGAGCGGCTTCAAAATTATTGCATAAGGTTTATATTTGGGTTACGAAAGTATGACCACATATCCGAATTTCGCCATAAGCTCAAGTGGTTACCGATTCGCCTTCGCAGGAATACTCACATTCTTCATCTTCTTTACTGCATTCTGTTCAATCCGACCACTCCTTCTTATTTGAAAGACCGATTTATATATTTAAGTAGTTTACACTCCTTACCTCTACGATCTCAAAATAATCTCCTTCTAAGTATTCCTAGACATTCCTCTTCCTTCTATTCTAATTCTTTTACGGTTACCGCTATACGACTATGGAATTCTCTCCCCTTACATATTAAAGAATCTAAATCTCTTCCTATATTTAAAAATAAATTAAAACTTTATTACCTTTCTTCTTAAGTTACTACCTGTCGTCATTCACTTCTTTTTCTTTCTTTTTTTCCTTTAATCTCATATGTTCTTCTATTTATCTTTCTATATTATATTCTGTGCACCCCTTCCGCTATCTTTTAAAAATAGTATCCTCTGCCCTAAGGTTGCCTGGAAGAGATCGCTGTTTTAGCGATAAGGCCGCCTGTTGTACCAATGTCCCTTTAACTATATAAATACTGTAATATGTTTCTTGGTGTACAATAAAGTATATTTTACTTTTACTTTACTTCACGACCTCACAGAATACCAGCGTGAAGTAGAAGTTTACTTCTGCGTTTCGCTTGGTAAGTATAGGTGGTCGGAGGTACAATCCCCCCCCCCTTTAAGTATGGTAGCAGAATCAAATAAAAAAACTACCCCAGGAGGATACCAGTATCCTGGTGACGAAGAATCCTTCGCTGAGCACCCACGTCCAAGCTACCCTACTGTTCCTGAGCGTGTGTGCTCAAGCTGCCCCGCATAT
Organism: Parnassius glacialis; assembly: GCA_033319125.1. Classification (NCBI taxonomy): domain Eukaryota; kingdom Metazoa; phylum Arthropoda; class Insecta; order Lepidoptera; family Papilionidae; genus Parnassius; species Parnassius glacialis. The sequence goes on along the minus strand of JAVANC010000010.1, from coordinate 25,140,486 downwards.
TCTGGTATACTAGGGGGTATCCGCAGAAATCGTGACCCTTGGCGATTTTAACGACCATCACGCCGAATGGCTCGGTTCACATTTAACCGATCATGTGGGGAAATTTAATTATGACTTTACCTTGGCATATGGTTGCACAGCTGGTTACTTTGCCTACGCGGATTCCAGATGTGGAGGATCATGCACCTTCCTTGTTAGAACTTCTGCTGACCTCTTATCCGGGTGGATATCAGGTTTCCGTCGACACCCCTCACAGCTCCTAGGGCCATTGTCTTGTCCGGAGGGTGGTGTCATTCACACTATCTTTGCGGATGAATTCTGCAGGCTGCCGCCGTCTTTGGCACTATAGGTCGATCGATTGGGATAAGATGCGGTCTTTTTTTTGCATTCTACCGTTGAGGGCGGATTTGCTTCTCGCTGGACAATCCCAGAAATGTTGCTGATTCTGTCGCTGATATGGTACTTCAGGATATGGAACTTTTTATTCCATCTTCTGTGGTGACCATCGGAGGCAGATTCCAGACATGGTTTGGTCGCTCATGTAAAATAGCATCACACTATAAGCAGGAGTGCTACTAGGCCTGGGCTGACGACATCAACGTCTAGAGATGTAAACACCAGCGCTCTTCAAAAGAAGTATAATTCCGCCTCCAGGTTCTTCAAAATTCATTGCCAAGACAAGGTCAGAGCACATCGGCGGAGTTGGTGAGAGGCTAGTTCGCCTTCCTTCGGTAACCTGTGCATTCTGGTCTCTTGCTAAGGCTGTCCAAGGGAACTTCTGTCAGCCATCTCTGCAAAGAGAGGGCGACTCACTGAGTCCATGCCGCAAAGGAGAAAGCCGATCTGTTAATTTCTCTTTTTGCGTCCAATTCGACTCTCGATGACGGAGGAATACACCTGCGACCATCCCGCGGTTTGAATGCTCCATGCCAGATATGCGGCTTACACAGCGCTCGGTTCCCTTCCATTGTGCTGAAGACGTGTGCTCCGAAGTTGGCACCTGTTTTAACGCGTCTTTTCCGGTACTTCTACTCCTAAGGCGTTATCCCAAATTCATGGAAGACAGCTTTTGGTTCACCCGATCCCTAAATAAGGCGACCGCTCAGACCCATCAAACTACAGGCCTATCGCCATCACCTCCTTGTTCTTCAAAATAATGGAATCTATTATAAACAGTTTTCGTCGTGGTTGATCAGTTGGTGATCTTCTGGTCTATCTAACTTATAGATGGGTGGAGGCAGAAGAGTCCAAGGGGCAGGCATTGGCCGTTAGTTTGGACATTGCGAAGGCCTTCGATCGGGTTTGGCACAAAGCGCTTCTTTCGAAGCTCCCTTCCTATAGGCTTCCAGAGAAATTGTGCAATTGTATCACAAGTTTCCTTGCTGATCGGAGTATCAAGGTCGTAGTAGACGGTGCATGCTCTGATTACAAGCATAGTATAAAGACAGGGAAGTAAGCTGTCTCCGGCCCAATCCGCGATATAATTGCCTACTGTCTCAGGGTTGTCATTGTCACCAAATCATTAGTTTAAAGCCCGGCCCTTGCCAAAAATAATACATCTCTGTATAACTAATTCAGTGATCATTAGTCGATAAAGTTCAACAATGGTTTTCCTAACAAATACAGAAATGTATTAAGATTCAGAGCAGTATTATTTATAAAAAAAAGGGATAAAATAAACCGGCGGGGCGGTGTGTGAGCTCGTGTTTAAATTATTTACTTAGTACATTCTAGTTATTTTTTATTTTTAATAGGCATAATATAGTATTTGCACACATAAAGGACCATATTAATTTTTATTTTTAATTAATACAAGCATATATATATTGAATCACAGATTTATTACAAAATTACAAATTAGCTACAGAAAAATACTTTCTTCTGTTTCGACTATTACGAAACGACTTGTTATTAAACTTTAATGTGTAATATATCCGCATCCTTATAAATAACTTTTGCAAATATAATTAATTACGATTTTATAACCGTAAGTAGGTACTTAGTTACTATTCTTCCTCTGTCTGATAGACAACTAATACAAAAAAAAATGTAAATGTATGTAAAAAAGCCGTAACGCGCGAACCTCGTGCGGTGTTAGCCCAGACTGGCGCAATGAGAAACATTTCGAGATTGTGTTTAAGTGTGCGTGCGGCGCCTCATAGATACTATGGCGCACACATACAAGCCGCGCGCAGTGCGTTTATATCAAGATAACGTACTTCCCTGTCTTTATACTATGTTACAAGCCTATTAACGCTGGTGTTCCACAAGGCTGCGTGCTATCACCAACGCTGTTTCTAATGCATATCAATAATATTTTGCAAACTGGTAACAACGACAGCACTGGTGATGTAATATACACCGGCCGTGCCAATATTTCTCGGGAAACGTCTCCGAGTACCGGAACAAAAGTAAAGTAAAGTTGCAGCCTTTATACGTCCCACTGCTGGGCACAAGCTTCCTCTTATTTCTGACAGGGTTTTAGGGCAAGTAAATGTCCGCCGCGCTGCCCAAATGCTTCTTGGCGAATTTCACATGTCTTCGAAATATATTTTTTTTTATTTCTCGGACATGCAGGTTTCCTCACGATGTTTTCCTTCACCGCTACACACGTGGTAAATCGGTACTTAAAATTGCAATTAACAATTTCATTGGTGCCAGCGGGGACCGAATCTGAGTTTCTCACGTACTGTAAGACTGACAGCGAGCGCTAACCATCTGAGCTACCACGGCGCTACCGGAACAAACTTGTGTCTGATGTCGATTCTTTGCTGGACAAAGTCTCGGATTGAGGGCGGCTAAATCTAGTCCAGTTTAATCCCCAGAAGACACAAATTTGCACGTATACCGCTAAACAGAACCCCTTTGTCGTATCTCCTCAGTTTTAAGGAACTCCTCTTGCTGCCTCAGCTAGCATCGGAATCCTCGGCGTCGATATATGTGCGGTTTTGGGGTCACTTGGAAGGGAATGCCAAATTGGCCTATAAAAAGTTTGGCGTGCTCAGCAGAGCGAGGCAGTATTTCATGTCGGTACATCGCTTGCAACTTTACAAAGCGCAAATTCGGCCTCTCATTTCTGGGCCGGGGCACGCCAGTTTCAGCTCCTTCCACTTGACCGCATCCAGCGCAGAGCGGTTCGAGTCGTCGACGTCCGAATCCTTTCTGATCGGCTCGATACATTGGCACTGCGTAGGGATGTTGCATCCCTTTGCATTTTCTATTGCATCTGCCTCGTGGAGTGCTCTGAGGTTCGGTTTAATCTCAGCCGCCATATTTCATGAACCCAAATCACTTCAAAATTCACGATACCATCCTCACCATCTGAATGCTTGACGGGCCACCACTGTGCGTTTTACTAGGAGTTTTCTCCCTCGTACAACTTGTCTGTGAAATTGTTTACCACCGGCGATTTTTCCGGACCGATACGACTTAGGGACCTTCAAGAAAAGAGCTTACTCCTTTCTAAAAGGCTGGCAATTCCCCTGGTGTTGCGGTTGTTCATGGGTGGCAGTAGTCACTTACCATCACGTGACCCGCATGCTCGTTTGCCCCCTTTTCTATAAGAAAACGTACGACGAGAAAACCCAAAAATCTAAGTGCTTGATTGAGGGCTGAATACGACTATCAGGGTGGTTTCTAGCTAACACTCATTATACCCAAATTAATCCAATAATGGTACTTGGCATGACCTGGGACACGATTTAAACCCAGGATCAAATCATGATTCACAGTCGCGCTAGTAACCACATACAGACAGACAAAATTATATACTTTCATGATATGTATTTAGTAAAAATCTGTTATTTTGACGTTACGAACAGACACTTCAATTTTATTTATTTGAATAGTTTCGTATTCGTAAAGTATGAAAGTTTGTAATAAATTCGAAAGTGATTACTGTATTATTTTGAACGTCAGAAAACTTGGGTTCACTTTTAATAATTCTCTTTTATAATTCAATACATGATCGTAGATATCAGTGTGATTTATACTGATGATCTAGTTAATTGGGAGTTATTAATAATTACTTTAAATAAAAGACAGGATTTTTTAGTGTACAGTGTATTTGGTTACAGTCGACAGCAAAGTATAGCTGAATTTAATCAAAATGATTTGTTAGATTCAAATTATTTTTCTTTATTAATTTCAGTATCAGTTAATTTAATTTCGTCTACGTGGTTACCTTGCACTCTATTTAGAAAAACTAATAATTTTAGTAGCATCTTGTACGTACACAACATGATAAGATTTGCTCCAATTCCTCATTAATGAGATGTGAAAAATGATAATTTCTTTTGTTAGAATTCTCTGAACAAAACAAACAATTTTTTATCGTGTTTAGACATGACTTCGAGTTAAACTTTACACCTCAGAAGTGGTCATTATTAATTTTGCTAAGACGGATATAGAGGTTGATCGTAATTACGAGCTTCTGAATTAAAAAAAAAATCTGGTAATCTGCCTCACTTTAGTCCTAAAAACAACAAAAATACTATAACATATAATTTCATAAACTTTTAAAAATATTGTGTTCTGTTAAAAAAGTTCATCATTTATTGCGATATATTACTAAACTAATGACATTGAAATAAAGATGCATGGCGTAATTTTAATAGAAAACGTTAAATATAATTAAAGTCAATTTAAACATATAACGTCAAATTAAACTTGATATCGAAACTTAATTTTAAAGTGAAGATAACGCATAATTAATTGAAACAGAACTTACCATCTGTTATTTATAATACGATTGTTGCTGAAAGATGAAAAAAATATGAGGGAGTACGTCACAAGGCAGTCGCGTTGATGCAATGAATATATCTTGCATGTGTCTAAAAACCTCGGGAATTAAACAGAGGCAGCCGTACAAAGATGGGTGCAAGCGGGGTAAGGGAGAGGGGGATATTACAAAACTTGGTTTTAACCGGTTAATTCTTACTACCTAAACCGAAATTTGTGAAAAACCGGTATTCCGGAAAAATTGGTTTTGGGGTCAATGACCGAAACCAGTTTAGAATTTCAACCGGTTTCCGAGCCCTGGTCTTAATAACATAGCACTTTAACGCCCAGTACTCGGCGAGCAGTGCACAGCTCAAGCATTATTATCAAGCAGTCGTTATCATTTTATTCATAATTTATTATCAATATTATACTAAAATATCAGTATTAAATTATCAATAATAAAAGTGTAGACAAACCCTACAATTCTTAAAATTAAAGAGGCGTATATTTAAATTTTTTTTAACATCAGTAATATAAGCTAATCTACAAAGTTTAAAATAATATAATTTAACATTTTTAGGTTAAGTGACTTAATTAATTGAGGATAGTTAATGCGTACAGTGTTGCGGGTTAGCGCTGTACAAGATAAAATGGAACTTAGTATAATAATTTCATATCTTAATCATAATAATATAGTGACTAGCGTCCCTGTTTATTGATTTTATCGATTAAATCATAGATATCAAATCCACTTAGGGTTTGTATTGCAAGTTTTATTTTCGTTTTTGGCAATAGCTTTTCACTGCTTAGCCCTAGGCAGTTTTTGATTGGTCAGTACGACCGGAGTGAACGAGTGTGGAAGCTTAATACAAGCGTTACGCAACGCACGAACTCAAGTGCGTGGTTCACGTACAGCAGCAGAGCAGAGAGAGTAAATAACCATCCGCACCGGCTTCATCTTCACAGTGAAATAAATCATTGTAGCCGAAACACATCCCGTGTAATTGCTCCGAGTATTTTTATCATACTATAATTGTTACGGCCTACAGCTGCCCCTGCAAAGGTTGTCTGGGCTGGGGCCCATAGCAGCTTCTTCGACGGGCAGACGCAGGTCGGGCCCGATTGGCCACATGGAAATGTCCTGTCATAATAAACTATATGGGAGAATGCTAGAAACACATAGTACTTATCAGTACCAGAGGCGAACTTCGTACCAAGGCTCGGTCAGGCCGTGAGAATGGCGAGTAGTGTTCAGTGATGTGTAAATGTCTGCGACCGGGACAAGCTTAGGCGACCAGAAGCGGCCGAGTTCCAGGCTGCCCCAAAATGCCGCATCGCTCTAGTAGGCTCCATCGCTGGACCATTTCTTTCTTCATTGTCACTATTTCAGTCTCTTAGTTTCATTCTACATTTAACTAACTTAAATCCGCCTAATTCCACATTCATCGTAGATCATCATCATCGTAGAATAGAATACGTGATACCAGACACAGTAAGGACAGTACCTCAAAATTCGACAACAAGTAAACTAACAAGCCAACCAACACACAAAAGGGGCACTAAACGCGACGGCACAATTATAATGATTTCCTGACAATCAACCGGGAGAAGCTCTCGAACAAGGAATGCGCGGTTCAAATCCGACACCGTATATCTACTCGACGCGCGCGTGCACAATTCCGCATCCCCGAACAAGTTAAATATTGCAAAATTCACATATCCACATAATGAAGTAACACGCACTTAATCTAATTATCTGGACACTACAACGGTCGCGTGAACTTCGGCCACGATAAACTAGCTACACGAGTTACCTGCCTCGCGGCTAGCGGGCAACTCCCCACTTTCGCCCACGCGTCGAACCACACAAGCCGCACACCGCCGCCCCACCTGGCGGCGTTATCTCACCTACATACTATCGGGTGACGCGACAGCTCGAACGCAATTGGAGGGCGTTCAACATGGCCAAATTTGGGCATAAACAATAATGTTCTATTCATATTTATATTTTTTAATGTTATAGACTTAAAATTCACATAAATTATGATTAATGATAGATCCAAATATGTATTTAGTTATGACGTAAACAAAAATGTATTAAATAATATTCCTTTTCTAATAATATAGTAAAGTTGGACTAAACACAGAACACAGGCAGAAGGAGAAATAGAAGCAGGCGCGGCGCGCGACCCTCTTTACAAAAAAAGAAGTTTACATCAGTCGTAGCGTCATCGCGGCATAACGTTATAATTACATGCAAAAATCAAAGGGTAAAGTAGTAAGTAAATGACAAATTAATTAAATTTCTGAGTAAAGAACACAAAAAACGATATCCGGGCGTAACTACTAGGAACCTTCTAAAATTACTAAAAATGCCCAGTTAATACCGCCGATACATCCACCACCACCCTAATATTTCAGTGTGCCATCTATATCTACCTATATTGATATATATATATATATATATATATATATATATATCGGCCACCAAATCGCAATGCTTGTGCTTCTGATCTGAGGGGTATGGAGTTCCAGTATAATTACAGGCTGTGCATGTGCATTCCATCTTTGTCCTCAGGGGTGACAACGCATCTGTAGCGTTTATTGTATGACGTTGGCTGCACGTGTCCATGAATTGCAGTGCCTACTTACCATCAGGTGAACTGTTAGTTCGTGTATCACTTCAGTTTTATAAAAATAAAATGAGACCACTGCTGGAAAATGTTCCACTGCTGGAAAATGTTCCACTGCCGGAAAATGTTCCACTGCTGGAAAATGTTCCACTGCGTTAGCGAGCCGTCAAATAGTTCTCAATGGAAATTGTCACTCCAGTTTTCAGCGAACAAATTAACGAACATAAACATAAAAGAAGACTAGACTAGATAGCCACAATTCTTTTTATGTTATTCATGAAAAATTATTAAAATTGTTCCAGTTTTGGAGGAGGGGGAACAGGGGAAATAGTCATGCCCGACACTGAACTCTTACGAGCTGTTGCTGATGGTAATGCCATCGTCATCATTACCATCATACAAAAACTTGCTAGTTAATGACAGTTATGAAGCTGAACTGTGAATGTGTTATTCACCTGCTATGTGATTAAAAGCGATATAGGATTTTATAGAAAACCGTATTTTAGTGTATTTCTCTTTCATTCCTTATTCTATAGTTGCCAAGCCATGATATTAATTACTATAAATTTAAGATAAAAAGTAACAGCGTATAACAGGTATTTCTTTATTCGTCACCGACTTCACCAAGATTCAAAATTTAATAATATACACTTTCTCTTTTATTTTTCTCTTTTATTTTTAATCATTTTCTTTTCTTTTATTTTTTATGTTATGGAAAACTAATAACTTCTACTACAAATCTTAAGTAAATAACATGTTTCCTTACAAGCCAATAACAGGTTCTCACTAATAGATATACAGTAATATAATCTTTCGTCGCTTAAACACGTTTAAGGACATATCACAAATATGAGCATAAAAAATTAAAATGTACGACATGCATAAATTTGATAAATGAATCAGTCAATAATAGCCAAACAGAAAATAAAAGCAGGACTATACGCACTACATAATATTTTTTTAATTAATTACGACACAAAAAAATCTCGACTTGCCTTGCCTTATAAAAGATAGAGTGACAAATAAACACACACTCTACTTTATAATTTATTAGCTGGCCAGGCAGACGTTGTTCTGCCCTTTTCGACGACCCTTCGTATAAAAATCCTTAAATTCGCAATAAAAAATGTTGAGGGTCACTTATCGGGATAAAAACTATCCTATCTCACAAGTTGGACCAAACTGCACACAGTGTGTGCAAAATTTCATTGAAATCAGTTCAGTAGTTTAGGAGTTCATCGCGGACAAACAACGTGACACGTATTTTTTTATATAAAGATGATGTGCTCCATACACTTATATCTATCCTGGACTAAAAATCAAAATGCAGATGTATTGTCATCCCTAAGGACTAAAACACAGTTACCAATCAATAGCGTTTCCCATTCTCGTCACTCGCCACACGAAACAAACGCTGGTTATCTGTGCGAGAGTGGTCCTTCCCTAGTCGAGCCCACCCATTTGTTCTATGATTATAATACGCTGCCGCGAGGCTTTATCAGATTAGTACACACATTTATATATATTAATTCACATCTTGATAACCATCTTTGTTAACCTATAGGTCTATCACATATTTTGCTGTCATTGTCTCCCAATTCAAAGTAATTATAGTATATTATTTTTGTTATCTATCATGAAAAAAAAGACTTGATTAAAAAAAAGATTAATGTGAGCGTAAATATTGACCCTGTTTGAAAATCTCTTAGGCTCTTGTCGTTATGTGTATATTAATTATTCATTGTTAAAAATAATACTTACAAGATAAATTATGTTATTAAAATATTTATAACTACTCACTTTTTAAAAATTGAAGGAAAATATTCTTTGGATAGCAATTAAATTGCATTAACAAAATAGGTTATGAATTTATGAAGATAAGGAATATGAAATGTACTGGTAAGTTGGTGGTATGGTATGACTTGGATTATTATTAGGTAATTATTAATGCAAAATGAAAATACGTCTTCATATTATAATCTACATGTAAATAAATGTTGATATTGATTTAATGAATATTTCTTCAGAGTTGAAAGATTTTTATATAATATTATATTTTTAATAAATAATACTAGCAGTGTTTTTAATACTACTGTCAGTAATACTCCCTTTAAGCTTTACCAACTAAGCTACAATTCTTGTGTTAAAAGAGGTTGAAGACACGACTACTCGAATGACGGATACGAACTCACGACTTTTTTAACGGATACTACAGATACTATTAGGCTACTGTTGCAATTTCAAAATCTTTTTTTAGGCCATCATCGTAAGACACAATTTAATATTTAAATTTATATACATAATATTTCGTCATTATTAAGAATAAATTACAAATAAAGTAATAATGCAAAATTTGTCGTTAGTGTGGGTGTTAAATATAGATTTAATTTGTCATATAAATTTTTAGTAATCACATATTATAGGGATAGTCATGGAATGATATTTTTGATGATATGTATCTAGGTTTACAATAAATAATTGTTTAAAATACAAAATTAAATTATTCTATCAAATACGTATGAAAATTTTGTTTTATTGTAGGTAATTATATTTTTTTATCACACGTAAAAATTTCTAACCCAAATATATTTAAATAAATACCTTTTAAATGACTGATGCATATTATATAAATAGTTGAGTTTAGAACAGTGCTTCCGTTCTAAGCACAAAGATTGCATTTCCATTTTTTGATGTTTGGAGATATTGGGTATTTACTATTTACACTATTTAGAAGCAATGACATTATGTTAAGGCATATACAAGGCATAATTTTTAATTTTGATCAGGATTCAGCAGCTTATATAGGTGTGAAGTGGGATCAGCAAGGGCGTCTGCAGGCTCTCTGAGCTCCAAGGCTCGGCCTCCGCCCATAACCAGAACGCGGTCGCATTCCAGCACGCCCGTCAGGCGATGCGCTATAAACACAACCGTGCTTCCACTGAACGAACACCGGATCGTGTCCAGGATCAGTCTTTCAGCGTCTTGGTCAAGGTTCGCCGTTGCCTCGTCCACCAGTAATATCTGCAAATCAATCAAAAATCAAGTTAAAAGCTTAAAGCATCACCTTTTTTTTATAGGATGGGCTGACAAACTAACACACAGTCCACCTGATGGTAAATGGTTGCTGTGGCCCATAGACATCTACATCTATCCTCATTTGCTAATAAAATGCAGCCGTGAAGACCAAGATGAAATGCCTCTTTTCCAGTAAAAAGGGTCTCCGGATCTCTACACTCACCATACGAAACAAAGCAGAGTTATGCTGCTATTTAATGCTGGTATTCTGTGAGAGCGTGGTCCTTCCCCGGTCGAGCCGACCCATTCGTGCTACAACTATACTACTAATATAGCTGCAGCATGGCTCTACTACATAAATTGGGTGATTGGGCTTTTCGAACACAGCACGCATTCGAAGAAGATTGAATTGAGAAGGTAAATGGGGATAAGCACACGATTATAGTTATGTTAATATTTAATCAATTTTGAAAAAAATAGCTAACATATAGCGATTTCGAGACAGGGACAGCGTAGTGCATATTAGTACGTGAGTACTCTCAACACTAGAGATATCGATTTGGATTCAATAGGTGCTTTGATTGGTAATTCTTTGTGAAGAAAGATTTCCCCGCAGTAGCTAACTGTGATGGATGATGGTGCGATCACAGCATCACAGTACACAACACACAAATATTGCAAGACAACATGCTTAGGGTCCCGCGCCTTCGTCACAATGACCGAGCGAAGCCGACCACAGTCAAGCGTGTGCCTGCTGTACTACCCTATGTCAGAGGAGTCACAGACAATGTTGGCTACATCTTCAAGCGAACTTCAATTAAAACATACTTCAAGACGCCGAAGCAGATTAGGCAATTTTTACCATCCGTCAAATGTCATATCCCTCTACAAGATGCAGGAGTGTCCAAAATGGATTGTGAATGTGGTCTCTCTTAGATAGGACAAACAAAGAGATCTATAAAAACCCTTGTAAAAGAACATATAGCTGACTTGAAGCACCGACGTTCCGGGAAATCTGCAGTTTGTGAACATGTTCAAGATCGTCCCCGCCATTACATTAGATTTGATAAACCACAAATCCTCGAAAAAGAACACCGATTCCTACCAAATAGGATTCGTGAAGCTATTGAAATTAAAAAAAACATCCTAATTTCAATAGAGAAGATGAATGGGTGCTGCCATCTGCTTGGGATCCTATCGTTAATAAAATTAAATCCAAATCCAAGTATACCACTGCAAGACTTCAAGACACTGTAAGTTCATTCTGCGTACATCGGACCAAAAATTAATATTAAAAAACTGAAGGTAGTTAAGACATTGTAAGTTCGTTCTGCGTAGATCGGACCAAAAATTAATATTAAAAAACTGAAGGTAGCCGGGCTAACTATGAAATTGGGACGTCAAACACTTCAGTCCCCCGTGACCATGGGTGCTGTAAAGCATCCGAAATGTCAGAAAATAAAAAGTTAAACTAAACGCGATAAAATTTGTAAAAATTTGTTTCATTTAATGTGTAGTCTTCGCGTAAACATAAGAAATGATTAATGGATTAAAAGATAAATGTGATAAATAATGAGGGAAAAATAAAACGCGGCTTTATTTGCTAATTAGAAATCTCTTCCAGACAACCCACAAGAATAAAAAAAAAATAAGAAAAAGATTAACAGGTAGGATGCACTAAAATAAGAAAAAAATACCAACTTATGTACTAAAAAGACAACATTCTTTAGGCAGATCAATGACCATAACTAAGAGGAGGAAGAGAGAGGTGTTAAAGAGGCAAATAGTGTTCCCTAACCTGTTACTTGAACACATTTAATGATTGAGCACTTTTAATTGTTGGAAGTAAAAACTTTAGAAATGAGTTGGGGGGTGACTTGAACTTTAGGCCTAGTCAGTTTGAATAGCCTATCATGGAGAGGATGTCATGAAGGTCATGGTTGAACAGGGGCAAAAAGTTCTCATTACCCTCGTAGGGGGTCAAAATGGCCAAAAACAAAAAAAAAATCTTATTTCGGCTATAACTCCGCCTCCTTCGGAGGTTCTTACAGTCTCTACTTCCCGCATTCCACTTGTTGGAAGTAAAGACCAGAAATGAGTTGGGGGGTGACTTGAACTTTAGGCCTAGTCAGTTTGAATAGCCTATCATGTAGAGGATGTCAGGGGGGTCATGGTTGAATAGGGGCAAAAAGTTCTCATTACACTCCTAGGGGGTCAAAATAGCCAAAAACCAAAAAAAAATTCTTATTTCGGCTAAACTCCTCCTCCTTCGGAGGTTCTTACACAGTCTTTACGTCCCGCATTCCACTTGTTGGAAGTAGACCAGAAATGAGTTGGGGGGTAACTAGAAGTTTAGGCCTAGTCAGTTTGAATAGTCTATCATGTAGAGAATGTCATGGGGGTCATGGTTGAATAGGGGCAAAAAGTTCTCATTACACTCCTAGGGGGTCAAAATGGCCAAAAACAAAAAAAAAATCTTATTTCGGCTATAACTCCGCCTCCTTCGAAGGTTCTTACACAGTCTTTACTTCCCGCATCCCACTTTTTGACTGGGGTTCCAAAGTTAAAAAAGGTAAATATTTAACTGTTTTTGGTGTACGCACCAAAAACAGTAAAATATTTATTATAAAAAATATCGAGCAGTGCACAGGACATTGAAAGGAAAGATTTTCTTTGGACCGTAAAGAAAAATAATAACAGGAGCTAAGAAACTTAAAACGTTCTTTTGGATAGGGAGTACTATATATATTAAATAAAACTCAGTAGAAGGCAGAAAGTATATGAGTATTCCGACGAAAACGGATTGGCAGCCACCAGGAGAGTTTAGGGGGGTATTCTGAGACATGGGTATATTTACGAAGCCCAAATATGAACCCTATACAGAGATTTTGAAGTAGCTCAAATTTGTTAAGATGCTCCTCGGTGATATCAAGATAACAAATGTCAGCATAGTCGAGGATATGAAAGCGTAATTTTGGCGAAAATGGGTAAAAAGTAGTTAAGCCTCATCAATCCGGTATCATCAAGCCTGTGACTTGATGATTCCGCATACCATGGCGAATGTCATCCGTGATTTTTAATAACGCCGTAGTCGTACTATGACCAGATATAAAAACTTGGAAGGATTTGCTTTTTTGGGTAAAGGTATGATTTTGGCGTTCTTCCATGCAGAAATGTAAGAAGATGAGTGTTGGCGACGCGCTTAAAAAATAATTTGTCATTTTTCATTTCATAAAAATAAATAATTTTGTGTTTTGAAGTTATTGCAGTTATTGAAAGGGACGAAGAGAGAACGAAGTGTGAAATATGGGTAAATCAGGAATGTCTAGAACAGGTAAATGAAATTTTATACTTGGGGAGTGCTTTTAGCCGGGATGGAAGATGTGATTTAGATGTGGACAGGCGTGTCAAACGTGAACAAAGTCAATGGTGCCCTGACTGCGTTAGTCAAAAGGCAAGGCGTAGTGAAGAGTGCACGCCTTGCAATACATAACGCAGTGTTGGTACCGACTTTGTTATATGGCAGCGAAACCTGGGTGTGCCAGAAGAAGCATAAAAGCAAGTTGAATGCAGTGGAGATGCGATCTCTTCGTAAAATGTGCGGCGTTACCATGGCCGACCGAAAGCGAAACGAAGAGATTCGCAATATGGCAGGTTTGAAAGATGACCTTACCACAAAAATTGATAAGGGCGTGCTTCGATGGTTTGGGCACGTTGAGCGAATGAGTGAAGACCGAATGGTGAAGAAAATATATAGCGCGAAAGTTAATATTAAAAGGTGTCGAGGTAGACCGAGACTAACTTTCGAAGACCATGTGAGCAAATTGCTCGAAGAGGGGAGGGTCAAGAGTACTCGGATACCTAGACGTGCATGTATGAAGAAGATAATGAATCTGAAAGAAGCGAAAGAGGTATGTAAGGATCGTGACACTTGGCGATCTGTTCTCTCTGGCTACCCCGTCAGGGATTGTGCGTGAAGATAAGTTAAGTTAAGTTAAGAAGTTATTGCTACTAAATTATACAAAGCATTTGGAATAAGGAATATAATCTATGTTAAAAGTAAATAGATTCAATATAATGTCGAACGAAAGTTCGGGGTTCGATTCGAGGTCGAGAGTTAAGTCCATGAAAGTTTGTTTATAGATTAAGAAAGAAGTCCACGAGGGGAAGTTAAGATATGGAAAAATTTAAGATATGGGTTATAATAGGCGTTAAAATGTCTAGCAAGGGAATAATCACTTTATGACTGACGTCATAACTTCCGCCAGCGTCAGAATGGGTAGAGAGTATGTTTCCTAACATCACAATCTGCAAATTCTCCAAACACAAATGGAGAAAAGTCAGGAGTGGGAAACGATTTTTTTTATAGAAGAGGGGGCAAACGAGCACGCGGCTCACCTGATGGTGAGTGACTACCGCCGCCCATGAACAACTGTAACACCAGGGAGGGAATTGCAGATGCGTTGCCGGCCTTTTAAAAAGGAGTACGCTCTTTTCTTGAAGGTCACTAAGTCGTATCGGTCCGGAAAATCGCTGATGGTAATCGATTCCACAAGGAAGTCGTGCGAGGAAGAAAACATCTTCTGAATCGCACAGTGGTGGACCGCCAAGATCGGGTGGACAAAAGCTGTCTTCCATGAATTCGGGACTACACCTTGGGAGTAGGAGTACCGGAAAAGACGCGTTAGGACCGGTGCCAACTCAAGAGCACACGTCCTCAGTATAATTGGGGGGATTCCGTCAGGCCCACTCGACTTCTGGATGTCCAGGGAGAGAAGTGCTTTGCGAACCGAGCCCTGTGAGAACAGCACATCCGGCATGGAGCACTCACACCGCGGGACGGTCGGCGGTGTTTTCCCCCCGTCATCAAGAGTCGAGTTGGACGCAAAAAGGGAGCCTAAAAGGTCGGCTTTGTCTTTTGCGTCTTGGGCCAGTGAGTCGTCCTCCCTGTGCAGATGGTAGTGATGGCTTACAGAAATTCCCTTGGACAGCCTTGACGAGAGACCAGAATGCACGGGTTCCCGAAGGAAGGCGAACTAGTTTCTCGCCAATTCTGCCTATGTGTTTTTGGCAATAACTCTTTTGAAGAACTTGGAGGCGAAGTTATACTTCTTTTTTAAGTGTGCTGGTGTTTACATCCCGAGTCGCCGAAGCCGCAGCCCAGGCTTGATAACACCCCTGCTTCCTGCGTAATGCAGTCTTACAGAAACGACCAAACCAAGGCTGAGATCTGCGTCCGATGGGAACCACAGATGATGGAATAAATAGTTCAATTCCCTGTAGCACCACATCAGTGACAGAGTCAGCAACAGCGCTGGGATCATCCGGCGAGAAGCAAACCCGCCCCCATGGGTAGGATGCAAAGAAAGATCGCATTCCGTCCCAATCTGCCGACCTGTAATGTCAAACATGGCGGCAACCTGCAGAACGCAACCGCGAAGGGAGCGTGAGTGGCACCATACTCCGGATCACACAGTGGTCCGAAGATCCGAGAGGGGCATCGACGAAAACCTGATATCCGTCCGGATGAAAGGTCAGCAGAAGGTTCAACAGTGAAGGTGTATGATCCTCCACATCTGGAATACGCGTAGGCGAAGTAACCAGTTGTGTCAGACCATATGCCAAGGCAAAGTCATAAACAGATCTCCCCGCATGATTAGTTAAACGTGAACCAAGCCATTCGGCATGGTGGGCGTTAAAATCGCCAATGATAACGATCTCTCCGGATGGGACCTGTTGTAGCAAGGAATCTGTAGCCATTTGGACGTGGCCGATGAGTCGGTCTGTTTCGGCATTCCCGCTATGGGACCTATAGAGGCACCCGTAGACGCGCGGACGGTCGTCGCTGTCTACGCGTAGCCAAAGGATGGACAGGTCTGAACCTTCAAGACTGCCGAGGCGTCGAGAAAAGATGTCCTCTCTGACATACACGCAAACTCCAGCCCGAGGCACAAAGGAGTGCTCCAATTGGTACCCCGGGTAGGAGAGATATGAAATATCAGCAGGAGAGGAAACCTGCGTCTCGGTCAGGAAGAGCAAGGCCGGCTTCGCCGTCTCGACATGGTAGTGGACGGCGTTTAGGTTAGAGTGAAGTCCCCTGATGTTAATTCACGGATAGCGTGGCAGGGGTCACCTTGGTATTGTTGCTCAGTTTGCCCCGAGCAGTTATGTTTTTGAGCGGAATTTTGCCCCCCCCCCCCCCCCAGAATACGCGGGGCAGCCTGACCACCCACGCTCAGGATTGGAATAACATGGTCGTGGATGCTCAGCGAGGGATTCTCCAGGGGTACTGGTACCCTCCTGGGGTAGTCTATCGTGTAATTCCGCTACCATGTTGATGGGAGGGGGAGGGGGGGAATTGGGCCTCCGGCCACCTGAACTCATCAGACGAAACACAGAAGCAGAGCTTCTACTTCACGCCGGTATTCTGTGAGGTCGTGGTACCAACCCGGCTCGAGCCGGCCTATACGTGCAACAACAAAAACTGCTGCGTGGCTCTACCACCGTTAAACGATGACGTTGAGTAAGTGTTGTTGATTAAATGAAATTAAATCGACGTTATTTGGTAGAAGGCATGAACGTGTTTTCCCAACTTCGTTGGACCTAAAAAAGTTATAAACACGAGATGGATCGTTTTGTATTGATTTATGGATGTGGCCGCGTCGTAAATTTCAATACATCCTTTACACTGATTCCGCAGGAGTCTGTACTTCTCCCAAATCCTGTTATTCTTTGGATCTGATCTGTAACTTGACATTGCGTTGTTCTTCCTGCCTATCAATATTTTAAGATCTCCAGTCAACCACGGGTCTCGAGGATGACGTATTCGCAAACAGCGCAAGCCTTTGTTATAACACTCCAGTGCATATTAGCAGCATCTTTTTGTAGCATTTCCTTAATCCATTTCCTCCAAATTACGCTGCAGAAGTATCCTTGATTTGGCTTTGGGTAGTCTTCTATATATTAGGTCCTTACATATGAAATTAGCGTTTTGTCGTACTGACCCACTTTGATCTGAAATATCTCCTCTCTGTTAAACAATTCTAAATTCAAATTTATAAATTAATTCAGCTGGTACATTTTGTGTTTTGAAAACAGTCATTCGTTTGTTTTTTCCTCCTTATTTTTTTCTTTGGCGTCGCTATTACCGCACAATGAAAAACATGAAATATTGGTATATTTACGAGTACGAGTTCTACCGTGGCACCAGTGCTGCAGAAACAGCTCGAAGGATTAATGATGGTATCGCAAAAGAAACGTAACCACAGTACGTTTTTGGTTTCAACTTTTCGTTCTGGAAATTTCGACCTTCAGAACCAACCCCGTGGACGGCCGCAGACCAAAGTGGAAAATGAAGAATTAAAGGCTATTGTGGAAGCGGATCCATCACAAAGCACTTCAGAGATAGCTGCAGGCTTCGGGGTAAGTGATAAAACTGTATTAATCCACTTGAAGCAAATCGGGAAAGTAAATAAAACTTGAACGATGGGTACCTCATGAATTGAGTGAATCGAACTTGCAAACACGCGTCGACTGCTGTGTTACTTTGCTCAACCGACACAATTGATTCAGAAAAAGTTACTTGCGAGTGTTTGGTGGCCTAGAGGCGGTGTCGTTCACTACCGCTTTTTAAATCTGGCCAAACGATTACGGCAGATATCTATTGTCAGCCACTGTAAGCCATAAAGGAAAAACTAGCTGCTAAACAACCGAGATTGGTCAATCGCTTTAGGCCAGGGGTCGGCAACCTGCGGCTCGCGAGCCACATGCGGCTCTTTGGATGTGAAGCTGCGGCTCTTTAGTTTCATACGCAAATATTATTTATTTTATAAAAAAAAATTAAAAATCGATCCACACTGAGCCATTTGGAGTTGATACTAGATCTCTAGAAATGCAATTGAACGATTTAAAAAGGAAAGATTTGTGGAGTTGAAAATTTACAGAGTTGAAAAGCAAGCCGAAAGATTTATAGGTCCAGAAATGTATGTACGTAACGCAATAAAAATGGACAGCTTTAAAAGAAATGCCGCGAGTTGAGGCACTTATATTCGATGCATGAAATAGTCTTCCAGATTGTTACAGTGAGGTGAAGAAGTTGGCATTTGGAGTGCTGACTATCTTCGGAACGGCATATTCGTGCGAGCAAGCGTTCTCTTGCATGAATATAATTAAAACTAAAGTTAGAAGCCAATTAAGAAATGAAAATTCAGAGCCGTGTTTAAAACTTCAAACAACAAGTTATGAGCCAAATTTATCCAAACTTTCTAAAACCATGCAAAACCAAGGCTCCCATTGAATTTGTTTGCTTAAATGTATGTTATTGTTTTTTTTTTTAAGTAAAGGTTACAATGTTTAGTAAAGTTTAAATTTTCTGCTTGAATAAACATACAAAGCCATAGCTCTCATTGAATTTGTTTGCTCAATTGTTTGTTATTGAAGTACAAGTTAGTGTTGTAATACTTATAAATAAATGTTTATTTGTTTTAATTTTTTACTTAAATAATAAGCGATTATCTAATAATACCATATATATATATATATTCATTTTCATTCATTACAGCCTTTCATAAGTCCACTGCTGAACATAGGCCTCCCCCAAGGAATGCCACAAAGCACGGTCCTGAGCCACCTGCTTCCATCGACTCGTGTCACTCCATCTCGTGGGGGGTCGCCCTACACTTCACCTACCGGTACGAGGCTGCCACTCAAGAATCTTTCTACCCCATCGGTTGTCGGTTCTTCGAGCTATATGGCCGGCTCACTGCCACTTCAGCTTACTAATCTGTTGGGCTATGTCAGTTACTCTGGTTCTACTGCGGATATACTCATTTCTAAGTTTATCACGCAGAGAAACCCCGAGCATAGCCCTCTCCATAGCTCGCTGAGCGACCTTGAGCTTCCTCATACAGCAGTGAAGGACCACGTCTCAGTTCCATAAGTCATCACTGGCAACACGCACTGGTTGTGCAGTCTCGTTTTCAAGTTTTGGAGTATACCTGACGAGAAGATGTGTTGTAGTTTCCCGAACGCTGCCCAGCCGAGTTGCATCCGTCAATTGACCTCTCGGTCGAAGTTGGACTTACCTAGTCGGACTATTTGTCCCAGGTAAACATACTCGTCAACAACTTCGAGCTTAGTGCTCCCAACAACTATCGGCATAGCTGTGACATGGACATAAAACATGATCTTTGTTTTGTCCATGTTCATCCTAAGACCTATTCGTTGGGAGACAATATTGAGGTCATTGAGCATGGTGCTTAGGTACTCCAGCGATTCTGCCATACGGATTATATCGTTGGCAATTCGAAGGTGAGTGTTGTACTCGCCATTGATGTTAATACCGTATCCTTTCCAGCCCAGAAGCTTGAAAACGTCTTCCAATGCAGCGGTGAAGAGTTTCGGGGTATAACTTCACCCTGTCTTACACCTCTCTGCAATTGGATAGGTTTCGTACTCTGGTTCTGTACTCGGATAGCCATCGTAGCTCTACTGTACAAACACTTCAGCACTTCTATACACCGACAGTCAACTTGGCACCGCTAAAGGGACTGCAGCACCGCCCAAATTTCGACGGAATCAAAGGCTTTCTCATAGTCCACATACGCCAGACATAGTGGCAAATTGTACTCCTCGGACTTCTGTACAATTTGCCGAAGGGTATGTATGTGGTCTATGGTGCTAAAGCCCTTTCTAAAGCCGGCTTGTTCGGGAGACTGGAAGTTGTCAAGTCTGCGCGCGAGACTATTCGTAATGACTCTCGAAAACAGCACGTAGACGCGGCTCAGAAGGGAAATCGGTCTGTAGTTCTTCAAGAGAGCGTTGTCACCTTTCTTGAAGAACAAGACCACCGCACTTCTGCTCCACGCCTCCGGTGTAATGCCACCATGGAGGACGGAATTAAAGAGCTTCTGAAGGACTTCAAGTACCGGTCTTCCACCCGCTTTCAGAAGCTCCTCTGTAATTCCATCCTCGCCTGGGGCCTTACCGTTTTTAAGGTGCTGGAGAGCCATTCTTATCTCGCTCAGACTGACGTCCGGGATATTTTCGGAATAGTGTCGGATAAGACTCGCTCTTGGATCGTTACTCACACCTGACCTCTGAACCTCTGAATCTCACTCAAAATCTCAGGTGCCCCGGAAACGATGCTGCCACACTCGGTCTTCAGCTTTGACAGTTGGCTCTTTCTGGCAGACAGATCTCTGGCAAAGACTTTGGAGCCTTGGTTCCGCTCGATCGCTTCTTCAATATAAGCTGTATTGAAGTTGCGAAAGTCCCGTCGCATGCATTTGGAGATCTGTTTGTTCAGTTGCCTGTATGCTGTCAAATCTGTTGAAGAATGTAGCTTCATCTCCCGTCTAACAGCCATGAGATTGAGAGTGTGATCGGAGAGTTTTAGTGTTCTCCTGCGGCGGGTCTTACAGAACTTAGCTTCGACCGCATGGATAGTTTCCACGAGCTTGTCATTCATATCGTCCACTTCATTGCGGTCTTCTAGGCACTGAAAACGGTATAGTAACTCGAGCTGAAAGGTTTCGGGACTTTGGAACAGAGCACGAGGGGGACGGAGCGTTGACTTCATTAGACGAAACCTCTCCAACTTAACGTTTAGGTTCAGTGTGCCTCTAACCATTCGATGATCGCTACCAGTTTTCACCCTCGCGATCACGGAGACATCACTGAACAGTTGTCGTCTGGTCGTCATAATGAAGTCAATCTAATTTTTTGTTGAACCGTCTGGGCTCGATCAGGTCCATTTCCTGTGGGGCCGCTTCTGGAAGAAAGAGTTCATCATAAAGAGTTCATCATAAAGAGTCCCTCTTTCTCCATGAAGTCGGCCAGCTCCTGGCCCCTTGGGTTCCGTTGCCCTATTCCAAATTTCCCTACTTTCAGCTCACCGTTCTCTCTTGTGCCTAGTTTTGCATTGAAGTCTCCCATTAACACCGTATATTAGGTTTTGGAGGAATGCACGGCTCTAGAGATATCCTCACACATTTCCTCCACCTCCTCATCGGGGTGTGCTGAGGTTGGTGCGTAAACCTGTATGACCTTCAGCGAATACCGTTAGGTGATTCTGAGTATAAGGTACGCAACCCTCGTCGACACACTCCCAATCTTTAGAACGTTGTTAACGAGAGACTTGTGGACGATAAATCCGACACCTCCTTGGGACAGATGGTTGCCCTCCCGGTGATAGAGCAAGTTGCCGGATTCGAGGATTATCGTGTCCTTCCCCTCTCTTCGGACTTCGGACAATCCTATAATATGCCAGCGTAACTTGTCTATCTCTTCTTCCAGCTCCACGAACTTCTCGTCAGTCCTCAGGGTGCGTGCGTTGTATGCTTCCAGGTCGAGTCGTCTTAGGTGGCAACCGAACCTCCACCGGAGATTCTTAGCACCACCTGCCTCGCTGTTACCATGGTCGCCACCGTAGTCAGGAATAGCGGGGCCGCCGGGGACTGGGGGCCGCCTTTTTGTAACTTTTGTCGTGGGGGGTATTTGCCATAGTTGCCACGCTTGGCGAGCGGGTTGGTAACCGCAGTTTTTTTATTGTAAGTTTGTTGTTATCAGGAAGATGCTGCTGCCCATCTCCTGCCTGTTTTTTTTATAGAATTTGGGTGACAAACGAGCACACAGTCCACCTGATGGTAAGTGGTTGCTGTGACCCATAGACATCTACATCTATCCTCGATTACGAATCAAAATGCAGATGCGTGAGTGGTAACCCGTGAGGACAAAGATGGAATGCCTCGTTTCCAGTAAAAAAGGGTCTCCGGTTCTCTACACTCACCATACGAAACACAGCAGCATTATGCTGCTATTTTACGCTGGTATTCTGTGAGAGCGTGGTCCTTCTCCGGTCGAGCCGACCTATTTTTGCTACAAATATACTACTAATATATAGCTGCAGTATGGCTCTACCACGTAAAAAAGAGAGCCTGTTTCCCTTTGTCGCCTTTTACGACACCCACGGGAAGATAATGGGGTAGTGGATATTCTTAACCGCCACTACACGGCGTATATATATATATATATATATATATATATATATATATATATATATATATGTAGAAAGGGTAATTGAGTATAGTACAGAGACTAATTTTGTAGTATTAGGAATAATAATTAATTCGTTTACACGAATTAATTATCCAACGAGTCAAGGATAAACTAGTAACGGAATACGACAAGCGCACCGTTCCACGTCAGAGCCAAGACTGTCATAACGGCGGCCGCGCCGTCCGTTTTATACAAGCAAAACGAATGCCACTGCAGGTGCAATTGTGCAGGTGTGCGGAACACGTGTTATTTACAAGAATTCTGTCTAACTGCACCGACGGCTACCGCGCCGCACGTGCAATGGTGCTGGTCCCGTCATATATATATATATATATATATATATATATATATATATACATATATTATCTAATAATTAGATAATAATAGAAATTAAATTCTAATTTCTTGTGAAAAACACTAATTATATATGAATAAATATATATTTTTCTTATGAATAAATAGATCAGTTTTTTTTATAAAAATACTTTATTTATGCAAGTACTATTTATGATTGGCAAAACAAATTGTGGCTCTCCCGACTCAAAAGGTTACCGACCCCTGCTCTAGGCCACTGCTGCTTCACGACAACGCAAGACCATAGTATAAAGACAGGGAAGTACGTTATCTTGATATAAACGCACTGCGCGCTGCTTGTATGTGTGCGCCATAGTATCTATGAGGCGCCGCACGCACACTTAAACACAATCTCGAATTGTTTCTCATTGCGCCAATCGGGACTAACACCGCACGAGGTCGCGCGTCACGTAAGCGAGTCACTTATTATAGCATATAATTTTTACTTGACGATGAGATACCTACTTACATATTTTTGTTGTATTAGTTGTCTATCAGACAGAGGAAGAATAGTAACTAAGTACCTACTTACGGTTATAAAATCGTAATTAATTATATTTGCAAAAGTTATTTATAAGGATGCGGATATATTACACATTAAAGTTTAATAACAAGTCGTTTCGTAATAGTCGAAACCGAAGAAAGTATTTTTCTGAAGCTAATTTGTAATTTTGTAATAAATGTGTGATTCAATATATATATGCTTGTATTAATTAAAAATAAAAATTAATATGGTCCTTTATGTGTGCAAATACTATATTATGCCTATTAAAAATAAAAAGTAACTAGTATATACTAAGTAAATAATTTAAACACGAGCTCACACACCGCCCCGCCGGTTTATTTTATCCCTTTTTTTTATAAATAATACTGCTCTGAATCTTAATACATTTCTGTATTTGTTAGGAAAACCATTGTTGAACTTTATCGACTAATGATCACTGAATTAGTTATACAGAGATGTATTATCTTTGGCAAGGGCCGGGCTTTAAACTAATGATTTGGTGACAGTGACAACCCTGAGACAGTAGGCAATTATATCGCGGATTGGCCGGAGATAGCCTACTTGGTGTCTTTATACTATGGCAAGACCACACACTGCACAACAAACAACTACTAAGTTAGATGAGCTACAATTGGAATGTCTGCGACGTCCCTCGTATCCCCCGACAGATTACTATTTTTTCTGAAATTCGGTCGTCGTGCGTCATCGTTCTCGCCAGACTGTCGGCATCTACAGTGCAAGTTGAGTGTATTTATACCTAGTTTAATTGAATCATTCCGTCTTTATTCTGTTGTTTCTGTCAGTGTTGTTATCTACCTAAACGACTATCGATATTGAAAAATTAATTAATTGTGTTTATTATAGACCAACCCTGTGGGATAAACATTTAAAAAATTACAATACTCGAGATGTTTCGAAACGGTTATGGGCTGAAGTTGCATCGGAAATAGATATAGCGGTTCCAGACATTTAAAAAAAAATGGAGCAAATTTTTTTTAAATTAAATTGCGATATGAATTTTCTAAAAGATACATTTCTTCGAATTCCTCCATTCTAAAAACGCGTCTTCACTCTGTTTAGCAACACAATCAACTACAGAACACCGGCAATATCATATCTCTCTTACCCGGGGTACAAATTTGAACACTCCTTTGAGCCCCGGGCTGGAGTTTGCGTATACGTCAGGGAGGACATCTGTTTTCGACGCCTCGGCAGTCTTGAAGGTACGGACCTGTCCATCCTATGGCTGCTCATAGACAGCGACGACCATCCCCGCGTCTACGGGTGCCTCTATAGGTCCCATAGCGGTAATGCCGACACAGACCGACTCATCGACCACGTCCAAATGGCTGCAGACTCCGTGCTACAACAGGTCCCATCCGCAGAGATCGTGATACTCGGTGATTTTAACGCCCACCACGCTGAATGGCTTGGTTCTCGTTTAACCGATCATGCGGGTAGATCTGTCTATGACTTTGCTTTGGCATATGGTCTAACATTATCATTAACATTATCGCCCAATAACGTTGATACCTATTATGTCCAAAATATATGAAAAGTGTATGTACAAAAGAATAATCGAATTCTGCAACAAATATAATATTATAATTAACGAACAATACGGATTTCAAAAAGACAAATCTACAACGTTGGCCATTTTTTCTCTCCTAAAAATAATACTGGAAAATCTAAATAATAGTCATTTAACTACAGGGCTATTTTTTGACCTATCTAAAGCTTTTGACTTGGTCTCACACGACCTCCTGCTACAAAAACTCGAAAAGCTTGGGATTAGAGGACATACTCTTCAATGGATATCTTCATACCTTAGTAACAGACAGCAATGTGTTACGGTCATGAAATAGATGAAAATAAGGATTTCATACCGTATTCGTCTGAATATAGATTCAATAGGTATGGCGTTCCACAAGGAAGTGTGCTCGGTCCTATTTTATTTCTATTATATATAAATGACATTGTTAATGTAATAAATCATAAATGCATAATATTCGCGGATGACATTTCAATAATTGTGACTTCTAATAAAAAATGTAATACTATTAATGACCACGAGACTGACATAAATAATACTATAGATAATTTAATTGATTGGCTTGACATAAACAATTTGAAAATAAATCTTGACAAATCTGTATATATACAATTCAATAAATGTAATAATAAGAAATATAATTTTAATCTTAACATACCAAAAATAAAAGCAGTAACAAATAAAACATTTTTAGGAATAACTATAGACGAAAATTTAAACTGGAAATTGCAAGTAAACGATGTATCTACGAGATTAAATAAGTTTGCATACGCCCTTAAACATTTAAAAAACGTTACAAACATAAAAACGGCTGTTCTGTCCTACCATGCATACGTGGAGTCAATACTGCGCTATGGACTTATAATCTGGGGTAAAAGCACGGATCAAAATAGAGCATTTAGTGCACAAAAAAAATGCATCAGAGCAATATGTGGGCTTAAACCAACTGAATCATGTCAACAGATGTTTAAAAAACTTGACTTATTACCCTTCCCGTGTCTTTATATTTATGAAATATGCATGTTCGTATGGAAGCATAAATATTTATTTAACACGGCAAATGATGCAAATCCTCGAAACCGGCGAAATCCATACAAGCTCATTTTAAGTAACATACCTAGAATAAGTAAATATAATAAAAGTTGTCTATCTATGTGTGTACGTATTTATAACAAGTTACCAAATGATCTAAAAAGGTTAAATACTAAATTATTTAAATCTAAATTACAAGAATACCTAACTAAGAATAAATTCTACAGCATTATAGACTTTTTTAATCATAACCCTTAATGTACAAAACAAAACCTTTGCATGCTATATGTAACTGTAGCATAACATGTTGTTCAATTGTATATTATTTGTAAAACATTTTCATACCATGTTTTAAGAAAATAAATATATTATTATTATTATTATAACACAACTGGTTACTTCGCCTACGCGGATCCCAGATGTGGAGGATTATGTACCTTCCCTGTTGGACCTTCTGCTGACCTCTCATCCGGACGGATATCAGGTCTCCGTCGATGCCCCTCTGGGCTCTTCCGGACCATTGTCTGATCCGGAGTACGGTGCCACTCACGCTCCCATCGCAGTTGCGATCTGCAGCTTGCCGCCGTGTGTGGCACTATAGGTCGGCCGATTGGGACGGGATGCGGTCTTTTTTTGCATCCTACCCTTGGGGGCGGGTTTGCTTCTCGCCGGAAGATCCCAGCGTTGTTGCCGATTCTGTTGCTGATGTGGTACTTCAGGGTATGGAACTTTTTATTCCATCCTCTGTGGTGCCCATCGGAGGCAGATCCCAGCCATGGTTTGGTCGCTCCTGTAAACTAGCATCACGCTATAAGCAGAAGTGCTACCAGGCCTGGGCTGACGCATCAACGTCCCGGGATGTTAACACCAGCGCTCTTAAAAAGAAGTACAATTCCGCCTCCAGATCCTTCAAAAGTGTCATTGCCAAGGCAAAGTCAGAGCACATCGGCAGAATTGGCGAGAAACTAGTTCGCCTCCCTTCGGGAACACGTGCATTCTGGTCTCTCGCCAAGGCTGTCCAAGGGAACTTCTGTCAGCCATCTCTGCCATCTCTGCACAGGGTGGACGACTCACTGACCCATGACGCGAAGGAGAAAGCCGATCTGCTAGGCTCTCTTTTTGCTTCCAACTCGACTCTAGATGACGGGAAGAACACACCGCCGAACATCCCGCGGTGTGAGTGTTCCATGCGGGAAGTGCTGTTTACACAGCGCTTGGTGCGTAAAGCACTCCTCTCCCTGGACGTCAACAAGTCGAGTGGGCCTGATGGAGTCCCACCTATTGTGCTGAAAACGTGTGCTCCGGAGTTGGCACCGGTTTTAACGCGTCTTTTTCGGTACTCCTACTCCCTAGGCGTAGTCCCGGACTCATGGAAGACAGCTTTGGTGCACCCGATCCCTAAAAAAGGCGACCGCTCAGATCCGTCCAACTACAGGCCTATCGCCATCACCTCCTTGTTCTCCAAAGTAATGGAAACGATTATTAACAGCCAGCTCATGCGGTACCTTGAGGATCACCAGCTGATTTGTGACCGCCAGTACGGTTTCCGTCGAGGTCGCTCAGCTGGTGATCTTCTGGTCTACCTGACCCATAGATGGGCGGAGGCAGTGGAGTCTAAGGGGGAGGCGTTGGCCGTTAGTTTGGACATAGCGAAGGCTTTCGATCGGGTTTGGCATAAAGCGCTTCTTTCGAAGCTGCCTTTCTATGGGCTTCCCGAGAAATTGTGCAATTGGATCACCAGCTTTCTTGCAGATCGGAGCATCAAGGTCGTAGTAGACGGTGCATGCTCCGATTACAAGCCCATTAACGCTGGTGTTCCACAAGGCTGCGTGCTATCACCAACGCTGTTTCTTCTGCATATCAATGATATCTTGAAAACCAGTAACATTCATTGCTATGCAGACGACAGCACTGGTGATGCTTTATACACCGGCCGTGCCAATATTTCTCGGGAAACGTCGCCGAGTACCGGAACAAACTTGTCTCCGAAGTCGAGACTTTGTTGAACTAAGTCTCAGACTGAGGGCGACTAAACCTAGTCCAGTTCAATCCCCAGAAGACACAAGTTTGCGCGTTTACCGCTAAAAAGATTCCCTTTGTCGTATCTCCTCAGTTTCAAGGCACTCCCCTTGTTGCCTCAGCCAGTATCGGTATCCTCGGCTTCGCGTTCGACCGCCTTAGCGTACGGACGTGCCAGTGTGATCTCCGCGTTTTAAAATTCATTTAAAGTGTCCAAAGTTAACCCTCGGCCGTAATCTATATTTTATAGTGTTCGTGGCATATGTGGTTCTATTTTGTGATATATTTTCTTGAATTTATATTTGTTTTAGTGTAATTTTAAAGGATTTTACGGAATAATTGTTCAGTGCATCGTGGTATTACTTGGATTATCCCTGTACTGAGCTAAGTATTTTTTAGTTTAAGTATTTCTTTTTAGTTATTTTAATTTATAAGTAATATTTCCATAGTAATATTACATCTTTAAATAAATTTAATTACGTTTAATCTTAACATTGAGGTTGTTTTAAAAGCACGTGGTGAGCACGCGGTTTATAGTTGTCAGTTTCAATTGAGATTTGCTGTTGTCAAATTCAATTGACGTTTGGCGTTTGACGTTTGACGTTTGACGTCTGACGTTTGGCAGCTGTCGGTGTCATTGTCACTGTCACTGTATTGCCAGTGTATTGCCAGATTTAATTTCTTAATTTCCCCCTTTTTTTTTGATACTTTTTCTGTACTTGTCTTTTAGTATTTATTTAATTTTAAATGGAAGAGGAGGATACGGGTGGTACAGAACGGCAGCTTATCGAGGATGAACTAGCCAGGAAACAGGCGGAACTTGAGGAACTGGAACAGATGCGGCGAGAGGCCGGTTTTACACCACGTTCCTCGCTGCGTCGCACCCCCCCGCAAGGGTTCAGCACACCCCCGGTCCTAGTAAGCATCCCTGCTGCAGCATCAATTTCGGCGGCGAAAGGCCGTTAACCTCACCTGAGGACGTGCAGGAGACCGTCAGGCGCCGCGTTGCTGAGAAAAAGTCGGCTATTCCGCCTGTTAGTGGCATATTGAGCAGGCCCATCTCTGACCCGTCCTCAGGCTCTGGTAACCCATAGAGTCCACTTGTACTGACAGCTCCAGCGGCATTTCAACGCTGGACAAGGTTGCTTTAATGGAGAGGGTACATGCGGCTCTTAAAGAAATCGCGACTGTCGCCAATGCAAGCAACAAGCTCAACTTGGCTGATAAAACGACCATCGGCAGCCTTAGCCAGGACATCCTAGCGTACGTGGCAACGTTAGAGATTAGGCTAGGAGAAAAGGAGCAAGAAGTAACAGCCTGCAAGCTCAAGTGTGCGCAACTGGAGCTCTCAGTAGCCCAAACCCAAACCCTTCCTGCCCCTCCTTTCCCCTATGTGGCCTCTTCCGTTCCCTCTGCTGACAGCTATGCTGCCAGGTTGAAGCTGCCTAAGGGTAAGCCGCCACTTTGTGTCCAGTCCAAGGGCCCAGCAGTCATTGTTTATCCAAACAATGACTCCATAAAATCGTCGGACGATACAAACACTGAGTTGCAGAAGGCAGTTCAGCCTGGCACCCAGGGAATTAAAATTCATAGTGTGCGGAAAGTTGGAAACTCCGGCATTATGGTACAGACGGCAACTGTTGAGGCTGCCCAGAAATTGAAGGCAGCGGTTCCGCCTTCCTTGAAGGTCTCTGACCCAAAAAGTAGGCGGCCACTGGTGGCAGTGCGCAATTTGCGCTCGGACCCGCCAGCCACTGAATTTCTCGAGGATCTGTACAGGATTAATCTGAGTGATGATCCTGACTGGCCAAGAGATAAGTTTGGCGAATCATGCAGAGTTGCCTTCAAGAAGGGCCGGAAAGATGTACCACGCACCACAGTAGTGATGGAGTGCACATCTGCGCTGCGGGATAAATTGGTCGGCCTCGGCAGCGTCTTCATTGGTTGGGACGAAGCTGAAGTCTGCGATTTTGTACGAGTGACATGCTGCACTAAATGTCAGCAGTATGGCCATCCGGAGAAGCATTGCAGGGCGGCAGCGATGGTCTGCGGCAAATGTGGCGAGACCGGTCATCGTGCCGCAGAGTGCCAGTCGGCTACACAGTGCTGCGCCACATGCAAGCGCTTCAAGCGGAAAGATGCTGACCAACACGCCACTGCCGCTCTCAACTGACCTGCACGTTTGCACGCGGAACAGCAGTCGGTCAACATGACCCAGTATGGATAGAACGACTACTTTTCGCGTAGGTCAGCTCAACTTGCAAGGCTCGAAGACGGCTACCACTGAGCTTCCTGTCATAGCCGGAGAACTGGGGTTGGATCTAGTACTAGTTCAGGAGTAATATCAGCATCCTCAAATACTCGGGTGCGGCACCAACCCTAAGGCCGGTCTATTATCAGTAAGTTCACGATTTGTAGTCACGCTTCTACATGACTTATGCAACGAACACTGTGTTGTAGGTCATGTCAGCTGCCAGAGCTTTAGCATATACGTCGTATCGTTATACTGCCAGTACAGTCATGACATCTCTTGTCACCTGCAACATCTCACCCACGTGATGGATCAGCTTTCTGGTCACCCAATCCTTATTGGTGTGGACAGTAACGCTCACTCTCCAATGTGGCACTGCGAGCGCAGGCAATATGTAGGTCGCAGCCCCGACACAGAATACCGCAAACTCCAGATGGAGGGATTCATCCTCGGACGGAATTTGCTGGTACATAATGTGGAGGGTCAACCGCCAACCTTTCATAGCCCAAATGGCTCGTCCAATGTGGATATTACCATCTCCACACGTAGTGTGAGAGTTGCTGACTGGAAGGTGCATGAGGGTGTCAGTGTGAGTGACCACCAGTTGATAACGTTTGGCGTTATCCTTGGTGACTCACGGAGGTACGATGGCACAGAATTTTCAGATAACGTATGTTACTTTCGTGAACGTGGTGTGAACTGGGGAGGATTTTGTTCGACTCTGCACGCCCGCATGTCCCAGCTGAGGCTAACGCAGCCAGCTATTGATATTTGCGAGCAGTACTCTGCAATACTTCTACGTACCGCGAGAGAACGATTAGGTACACGTGCGAAAAAGGAGAAAGAAGGGTACGAGTGGTGGTCTCCGGCTCTTGACCGTATGCGTAACGAGGTCTATTGTGCACGTCGTAAGTAGCAGGCCTCACGTCGCATAGGAGGCGACAGGGAGAAGGCTCTTCACGATTATCTCCGACAAACAAGGATACGCTACAAGCTAGCTATGAAGGAAGCTGAACTTGCCTTCTTCCGCTCTGTCGCGGAATCAGGTAACGCCGATCCGTGGGGCCTGGCTTAACGAACAGCCAGTGGACGACTTCGTCCACCTCTCAATGTGCTAAATGGAGTGAGATTAGCCGACGGCTATACTAGGACGACTGGAGACACCATGCTTGGCCTCGTCAATGCCTTATGCCCAGACGATAATCTAGCCAGGGACACTGTATACCATCGACAAGTGCGGATCGCTGCTGCATGTGCTCCATCTGGAACTGATGCTACACCACCGACCAAAGAACAAGTTGGACTCATCATTCGAGAACTGCCGAACACTGCACCCGGCATTGACGGTATCACAGCTAAGATTGTTAGACAGGCATGGCGGGTAACTGGTGACGAGATCTGGCACATGTTTAGGGCGTGCATAGTCGAGGGCGTTTTTCCGGATCTGTGGAAGATGGGCAAACTCGTTGTTCTGCCAAAGGGTGGCGACAGGCCGCTCACTGACCCTAAAGCCTACCGCCCGATAACTTTGCTGCCCATATTGGGAAAAATACTGGAGCGTGTGATAATCTCCTGCACTCCATGTCTCTACCGCGGAATCTCCGATGCACAACATGGCTTCACGCGTGGCCGATCCACAGTGACCGCCCTTAGTACCATCAACCGAATTACCAACGGATCAACCGAGAAGTACGTGCAACTGATCCTTCTGGACATATCTGGAGCCTTTGACAATGCCTGGTGGCCAATGGTCCTACTCAAGGCAAAGCAATGTGGCGTTCCACCTAACATTTACCGTATTTTAACGAGTTACTTTATAAATCGCCGTGTAGGACTGTTTGCTGGAAACCGGGTAGTGTGGAAGGTCTCCACGATGGGCTGTCCTCAGGGATCGGTGTTGGGACCAACCCTATGGAACCTCCTACTCGGTGACCTCCTGAAGCTGCCAAAACCCGAAGGAGTACACTTCGTTGCTTACGCCGACGATGTGACGATCGTGGTCGAAGCATCGTCTCGTTCCGCAATAGAGCGCAAAGCGGCAGCTACGATCGCTGCCGTGTCCGAGTGGGGTATTCGTAACAGACTAGGGTTTTCTACCGGGAAGTCACAAACGATGACCTATAAGGGCAAGTTTAAACGTGGACCAATTATAAAGATGGACGGTGCAACGATCACGAGTGTTTCACAGGCAAGAGCCCTAGGAATAATTTTGGACGAGGCTAGGTCCTATGTGCAGCATGCATTATATATCGGCAAGAAGGCCGCTGCTTGCTTCGGGAAGATGTCGCGACTGTCTTCATCGACCTGGGGCATAAGATTTCACGCCCTTAGAGTCCTGTATTCAGGGACCTATGTGGTAACGTTAACATATGCTGCTGCCGTATGGTACCAACGCTCGTCCCTTTATGTTATCAGAAGCGTACTGATGAGGACGCAAAGACCAGCTTTGACTCTTCTCACGAAGGCTTACAGGACGGCTAGCAGCGCAGCGCTACCGGTGTTGGCGGGCGTATTGCCAGCCGATCTGGAAGTTTTTCGTGCGGGACGAGTCGACGAGGAGGGGTCGGGTTTGGTCGACAAGGAGCGCAGGATGAAGAAGAGGGAGATGATGGCTGCTGTCGTTGCCATTTGGCAGGACCGGTGGGATTCAAGCCAAGATGGCAGGGATCTATACAATTTTTTCCCGGACATCGCAGAGCGTCTAATCTTCAGGTGGGTCGAGCCCGATTATGCAGTATCGCAGATTCTTGTTGGTCACGGGTGTTTCAACGAGCGTCTCCTAAAATTCAACCTTAGGAACTCTGGCTTATGCCCCTGCGGCTCAGCACTGGAGAGTCGTGACCATGCTCTCTGGGATTGCGATCTGTATATTGAAGAGAGGAACGCATTATTGGACAGCCTACAAAGTACAGAAATAGGACCAGTATACTTCCGGGACCTAGTGTGCTGCAAATCCAACTTTAAGGAGTTTAGGAGATTTGCGCATGCATGGCATCACAAAAGGAAACAGTATGAGGACTGAAAATACGACCAGATAGCTGTGAACGCGAAGTGTCGTCGCTGTGGAGTCACGCCCCAGAAGGGGGAGAAATGAAATGTAAAGAAAAGGGACGGAACAGAGAGATTTGTAGGGAGTCAAGTAAGCGCACGTGGGAAAGAGCCACGAGCAAGTACCGTGTGCGTCTCCCGTGATTCGGTCCGTATGCCGTAAGGCGGGAAGGACCATGGGATGGTGGAGGGTCTATGTTCCCATCTCTGGGCAGGGCCCCCCCAGTGCCAGCTCCTTCCACTTGACCGCATCCAGCGCAGAGCGGTTCGAATCGTCGACGACCGAGTTCTTTCCGATCGGCTTGACTCACTGGCACTGCGTAGAGAGGTTGCATCTCTTTGCGTATTTTATCGCATCTACCACGGGGAGTGCTCTGAGGAATTGTTCGGACTAATTCCAGCCGCTCAATTTCACCATCGCACATCGCGACAGAACTTGCGATACCATCCATATCATCTAGATGATTGGCGGTCCACCACTGTGCGATTCAGAAGAAGTTTTCTCCCTCGCACAACTTCCTTGTGGAATCGATTACTACCAGCGATTTTTCCGGACCGATACGACTTGGGGACCTTCAAGAAAAGAGCCTACTCCTTTTTAAAAGGCCGGCAACGCATCTGCGATTCCCCTGGTGTTGCAGTTGTTCATGGGCGACGGTAGTCACTTACCATCAGGTGAGCCGCATGCTCATTTGCCCCCTCTCCTAAAAAAAATAAAACGTCCAATGTCGGCACAAGTGGCACACTATTTCAGTGTAAGCACATACACGTCCGAGTTACTCGTCCGGGTAGTTCTGTCAGTCATCGGCTGACAAAATCGGTTTTGGTGTACACGTACCTTTAAGAAAGCAAGTATCGAAATCGCCTATTAGCACATAGTGTATACTATAATTTTATTTTATTTTGCCGGCTCCGTGGCGCAGTGGCTTAGCAATGAGTTGCTGCGCTGAGGGCCGCGTGTTCGAATCCCGCACGGAACAAGTATTTATATGTAATAATTGTACCGAATCTGGATGTTTGTCCTTGTGCAATTTGTGTTTGTAAACTGCCTCCACGATACAGGAAAAATCCTAGTGGGGTTAACGTTTTTTTTAATAAAGAATAAAATCTATACTAATATAATAAAGCGGAAGAGTTTCTTTTTGTTTTTTTGTTTGTTTAAACGCACTAATCTCTGGACTGGAACTGCCAGTCTGATTTGAAAAATTATTTTTGTATATTATAGCCAGATTCATGTGGAATAGTATAGGCTATCTAGCATTAAGCTATATCACTCAGCTAGCCTTAAATATGGATATTTGTTAAGCAAGTCAGAAGAAAAAGCACTCCCGAAATGATTTATCCACGTGCGCTGGTGTTATGGTTAGGGATACGTAAATACAATGTTCTAGAAAAATATAGATCTTTACTCCGTCTAAAAAAAAGTCCGCGATACCATATGTCTATTTCTTATACATAAGCCATAATTAGGTATTTTGTGACAAAAAAATATTGAAAATTAAAAAGTGATTTATGGGCGCTATTATTAGGCATGGCCTATTAGCATGGCATATTCATCCTTACGAACGGAAGTTACTTCATCCTCAAGACAATTTTATGAAGATAAACTTTGTTCTTTATACCATGTTATTTGGACGCATGGTTTAAGAGATAATGTAAAATTAAAATAATTCAATACTTGGCTGGGCGCGCGAACGACGCATAGACCCTAGCCTTCCGGTGAGAACTGCGAGAAGCTAGTATTGAAAGCTTCTATGAGCGAGGTTAGTTCAATCATTACAGCTAAAATAAATTAAAAATTAATTGAGTAGTTTTATGACAATGATTAGTTACATCTTTATTACTGAACTCTTTCATTTCACGTTGCTATGGTATTTTGAAAATTTAATTGATAAATTAAATTTTCAAAATTTAAGAAATTGATACTCTTTTTGTTGAGTTGCATTTCAAGCCTACACACTTTTCATGTATCGTGTACGGTTTTCTTTAAAACTGAAAAAAACCGCGCTTCGGGACCCTTTCTGAGTAACAATGGATAAAACTTAACTACGCTCTACATCATACATAATATGCCGACAGATAAAAGTACTCCATTAAATATGCCAATTTTTCCCTATATTGCTATCAAATAAAAATTTTAATTGCAATTATAAAATGCTTGAACCAGGTCATGTCGCGCACCTCCGACACGTGATGACGCGGGTGAAACCGCGGGGCACAGCTAGTATAAAATATGAAGAATAAAAAATATATTGGTAAATCCAATTGAGCATGCCTTCGCATTAAAAATAACGTATAGCATGATTATACGGATTTTTTTAAAGTAGTTTAAATACATTTCGACAGCAATATCGGCTTCAACACCCTCGAAACCCATGAAAATGACACCCATGGTGAAAAAATTTATACCTATTGCAGCCGCCATCTTGGCTTTACATTTCTACAGCACTATCGGCTTCAACACCCTTGAAAACCATGAAAATGACACCCATGATGAAAAAATTGGTACCTACTTCAGCCGCCATCTTGGATTTACATTTCGACAGCACTATAGGCTTCAACACCCTCGAAAACCATGAAAATGACACCCATGATGAAAAACTTTATACCTATTGCAGCCGCCACCTTTGATTTACATTTCGACAGCACTATCGGCTTCAGCACCCTCGAAAACCATGAAAATGACACCCATGATGAAAAAATTGATATCTATTGCAGCCGCCATGTTGGATTTACATTTCGACAGCACTATCGGCTGCAACACCCTCGAAAACCATGAAAATGATATCCATGATGAAAAAATTTGGTACCTACTTCAGCCGCCATCTTGGATTTACATTTCGACAGCACTATCGGCTTCAACACCCTCGAAGCCCATGAAAATGACACCCATGATGAAAAAATTGATATATATATTGTAGCCGCCATCTTGGATTTACATTTCAACAGCACTATCGGCTTCAACACCCTCGAAAACCATGAAAATGATATCCATGATGAAAAAATTTGGTACCTACTTCAGCCGCCATCTTGGATTTACATTTCGACAGCACTATCGGCTTCAACACCCTCGAAGCCCATGAAAATGACACCCATGATGAAAAAATTGATATATATATTGTAGCCGCCATCTTGGATTTACATTTCAACAGCACTATCGGCTTCAACACCCTTGCAAACCATGAAAATGACACCCATGATGAAAAAATTGGTACCTACTTCAGCCGCCATCTTGGATTTATATTTCGACAGCACTATCGGCTTCAACACCCTCGAAACCCATGAAAATGACACCCATGATGAAAAAATTGATATCTATTGCAGCCGCCATGTTGGATTTACATTTCGACAGCACTATCGGCTGCAACACCCTCGAAAACCTTGAAAATGATATCCATAATGAAAAAATTTGGTACCTACTTCAGCCGCCATCTTGGATTTACATTTCGACAGCGCGATCGGCTTCAACACCCTCGAAACCCATGAAAATGACACCCATGATGAAAAAATTTATACCTATTGCAGCCGCCATGTTGGATTTACATTTCGACAGCACTATCGGCTGCAACACCCTCGAAAACCATGAAAATGATATCCATGATGAAAAAATTTGGTACCTACTTCAGCCGCCATCTTCGATTTACATTTCGACAGCACTATCGGCTTCAACACCCTCGAAGCTCATGAAAATGACACCCATGATGAAAAAAGTGATATATATTGCAGCCGCCATCTTGAATTTACATTTCAACAGCACTATCGGCTTCAACACCCTTGCAAACCATGAAAATGACACCCATGATGAAAAAATTGGTACCTACTTCAGCCGCCATCTTGGATTTATATTTCGACAGCACTATCGGCTTCAACACCCTCGAAACCCATGAAAATGACACCCATGATGAAAAAATTGATACCCCTTGCAGCCGCCACCTTAGATTTACATTTCGACAGCACTATCGGCTTTAACACCCTCGAAAACCATGAAAATTACACCCAAGATGAAAAAATTGATATCTATTGCAGCCG
Source organism: Parnassius glacialis (assembly GCA_033319125.1). NCBI lineage: Eukaryota > Metazoa > Arthropoda > Insecta > Lepidoptera > Papilionidae > Parnassius > Parnassius glacialis. The sequence goes on along the minus strand of JAVANC010000010.1, from coordinate 25,103,269 downwards.
CCACCTTGGATTTACATTTCGACAACACTATTGGTTTCAGCACCCTCGAAAACCATGAAAATGACACCCATATTGAAAAAATTGATACATATTGCGGCCGCCATCTTGGATTTACATTTCGACAACCCTATCGGTTTCAACACCCTCCAAAACCATGACAATTTCACCCATGACAAAAAAATTTATACTACTTACTTTTAGTACGTACTACTATTATTTATTCTGTGCTTTTAAAATATTGTAATAAAAAAATCTGTTATTATTATTATAATCAAGTATTTAAGAAATTTGGTTATTCAAATATTGTGTATTTGTACAGCGATCTTTTTGAGCCGCTGCATACAACCGAAATAATGTTCACTCACGACGGCGACTGACGGCGAACCATCATCATCATTACAGCCCTTCACAAGTCCACTGCTGAACATAGGCCTCCCCCAAAGGATGCCACAAAGCACGGTCCTGAGCCACCTGCATCCATCGACTTCCTGCATGTCTTACCAGGTCGTCACTCCATCTTGTGGGGGGACGCCCTACACTTCGCCTATCGGTACGAGGCTGCCACTCGAGAACCTTTCTTCCCCACCGGTTGTCGGTTCTTCGAGCTACATGGCCGGCCCACTGCCACTTCAGCTTACTAATCCGTTGGACTATGTCGGTTACTCTGGTTCTACTGCGGATATCCTCATTCCTAAGTTTATCACGCAGTGAAACTCCGAGCATAGCCCTCTCCATAGCTCGCTGAGCGACCTTGAGCTTCCTCATACGGCCAGCAGTGAAGGACCACGTCTCAGTTCCGTAAGTCATCACTGGCAACACGCACTGGTTGTACAATTTTGTTTTAAGGTTTTGAGGTATTTCTGACGAGAAGATATGTCGTAGCTTCCCGAACACTGCCCAGCCGAGTTGAATCCGTCGATCGACCTCTCGGTCGAAGTTGGACTTACCTAGTCGGACTATTTGTCCCAGGTAAACATACTCGTCAACAACTTCGAGCTTAGTGCTCCCAACAACTACCGGCATAGGTGTGACATGGACATTAAACATAATCTTTGTTTTGTCCATGTTCATCTTAAGACCTATCCATTGGGAGACACTATTGAGGTCATTGAGCATAGTGCTTAATTCCTCCAGCGATTCTGCCATGAGGACTATATCGTCGGCAAATCGAAGGTGAGTGATGTACTCGCCATTGATGTTAATTCCGTATCCTTTCCAGTCCAGAAGCTTGAAAACGTCTTCCAATGCAGCGGTGAAGAGTTTCGGGGATATAACGTCACCCTGTCTTACACCTCTCTGCAATTGGATAGGTTTCGTACTCTGGTTCTGTACTCGGATAGCCATCGTAGCTCTACTGTACAAACACTTCAGCACTTCGATATACCGACAGTCAACTTGGCACCGCTGAAGGGACTGCAGCACCGCCCTAATTTCGACGGAATCAAAGGCTTTCTCATAGTCCACATACGCCAGACATAGTGGCAAATTGTACTCTTCGGACTTCTGTACAATTTGCCGTAGGGTATGTATGTGGTCTATGGTGCTAAAGCCCTTTCGGAAACCGGCTTGTTCGGGAGGCTGGAAGTCGTCAAGTCTGCGCGCGAGACGATTCGTAATGACTCTCGAAAACAGCACGTAGGCGCGGCTCAGAAGGGAAATCGGTCTGTAGTTCTTCAAGAGAGCGTTGTCACCTTTCTTGAAGAACAAGACCACCGCACTTCTGCTCCACGCCTCCGGTGTAATGCCACCATGGAGGACGGAATTAAAGAGCTTCTGAAGGACTTCAAGTACCGGTCTTCCACCCGCTTTCAGAAGCTCCGCTGTAATTCCATCCTCGCCTGGGGCCTTGCCGTTTTTAAGGTGTTGGAGAGCCATTCTAATCTCGCTCAGACTGACGTCCGGGATATCTTCGGAATAGTGTCGGATAAGACTCGCTCTTGGATCGTTACTCACACTTGCGTGTGGCTCAAACGATGACGTGTACAGCTGCCCATAGAACCTCTCAATCTCACTCAAAATCTCAGGTGCCCCGGAAACGATGCTGCCACATTCGGTCTTCAGCTTTGACAGTTGGCTCTTTCTGGCAGACAGATCTCTGGCAAAGACTTTGGAGCCTTGGTTCCGCTCGATCGCTTCTTCAATACGAGCTGTATTGAAGTTGCGTAAGTCTCGCCGCATGAATTTAGAGATCTGTGTGTTCAGTTGCCTGTATGCTGTCAAATCTATTGAAGAATGTAGCCTCATCTCCCGTCTAACAGCCATGAGATTAAGAGTGTGATCGGAGAGTTTTTGTGTTCTTCTGCGGCGGGTCTTGCAAAACTTAGCTCCGACCGCATGGACAGTTTCCACGAGCTTGTCATTCAAATCGTCCACTTCATTGCAGACTTCTAGGCACTGAAAACGGTTTCGTAACTCGAGCTGAAAGGTTTCGGGACTTTGGATTAGAGCACGAGGGGGACGGAGCGTTGACTTCATCAGACGAGACCTCTCCAACTTAACATTTAGGTTCAGTGTGCCTCTAACCATTCGGTGATCGCTGCCGGTTTTCACCCTTCGCGATCACTGAGACATCACTGAACAGTTGTCGTCTGGTCGTCATAATGAAGTCAATCTCATTTTTTGTCGATCCGTCGGGGCTCGACCAGGTCCACTTCCTGTGGGGCCGCTTCTGGAAGAAAGAGTTCATCATAAAGAGTCCCTCTTTCTCCATGAAGTCGGCCAGCTGCTGGCCCCTTGGGTTCCGTTGCCCTATTCCAAATTTCCCTACTTTCAGCTCACCGTTCTCTCTTGTGCCTAGTTTTGCATTGAAGTCTCCCATTAACACCGTATATTGGGTTTTGGAGGAATGCATGGCTCTAGAGATATCCTCATACATTTCCTCCACCTCCTCATCGGCGTAGATAAATATAAATGTAGCAAGCTAATGCGGCGAACTGATATATACAGTAATCTATGGCGATGGCCAACTGAGTTAGTGAGTAAACTACTCTGTGGCTGCAGCTCCCCATTTACAGAAATAATTCTATACGAGGCTACCAAATCAACGAAAATTTCGCCATTTCCGAGCCGAAAAAAATTAATTATAGCTAAACAAAACAAAATTACACTGCCATTTACATTCAGTGGCTTCCCACATGATAGATGAAGAGATTAATAAATAGATTGAGTTAAACAATTGATATTTACAAAAGTTATAGTGTTTACAAGCCTTGGGGACATGATAAATCCACACCATAAGCCACTAAAACCCCTTTTTTTATTTAAAAATAGCAATTAATCGATTTAAAAAAATATTAATAAGTTCAACAATCATTTATCTTTCTTGTTAGAAAGATAAATGCTTTTTATATCATTTATATGTGTAATATGATTGCTGGATACGATTTCATGCGACAAAACGGTGGAATTTTGATTTTTAGGCGTTAGTAGAACATACCCACGCGCTTTGCGCTCGGCATGCAATATAATATATAATGGAGTTAGCTCTTCAAGATTATCTAATGTAGTAAAAAAGTCCACTGAGGAATAAGACTAAAAAACTCCGAGAAGTAATTTTTTGTGCGAAAGAAGTACTTCAACAAATAAGTATTCCTCTTCGTTCTCAGCTAGAAATTGAGATGATAAACCAACAACAGAAACAAAAATATGAGCACGAAGGTATATGGCAACACCACCACCACCCCACGCAGTTTGGTCGTTGTATATTTAAGTGTTTGCCGCCTACTCGCGCGCGCGTGTGTGTGTGTGCACGCGCGTGCGCTTAGTGTGTATGTGTACGCGCACGCGCGTGTGTGTGTTTGTGCGTGCGCGCGCTCGTGCGCACAGTGTTTGTGTGTGTATGAGTGTCTGTATGTCTGTGTGTGTGTGTGCGCGCGAGCGCGCGCACGCGCAGTGTTTGTGTGTGTGTGTGTGCGCGCTCACGCACAGTGTATGTGTGTATGTGCGCGCACGCGCATTGTTTGTGTGTGTGTGTGCGCGCACGCGCAGTGTTTGTTTGTTTGTGTGTGTGTGTGTGTGTGTGTGTGTGTGTGTGTGTGTGTGTGTGTGTGTGTGTGCACACGCGCATTGTTTGTGTGTGTGTGTGTGTGTGTGTGTGTGTGTGTGCGCACGCGCTGTGTTTGTGTGTGTGTGCGCGCACGCGCCGTGTTTGTATGTGTGTGTGTGCGCACACGCGTGTTTGTTAGAGCACGCGCACGTGCGCGCAGTGTGTGTGTGTGTGCGCACGCGCAGTGTTTGTATGCGCGCACGCGCCGTGTTTGTTTGTGTGTGTGTGCGCACACACGTGTTTGTGTGTGTTTGAGAGAGCACGCGCGCGTGCGCGCAGTGTGTGTGCGCACGCGCAGTGTTTGTGTGAGCGCACGCGCCGTTTTTGTGGGTGTGTGTGTGCACGCGCTGTGTTTGTGTGTGTGTGTGTGTGTGTGCGCGCACGCGCAGTGTTTGTATGTGTGTGTGTGTGTGTGTGTGTGTGCGTATGTGTGAGCGCGCACACGCGTGTTTGTGTGTATTTGTGAGAGCATGCGCGCGTGCGCGCAGTGTGTGTGTGTGTGTGTGTGTGCACGCGCAGTGTTTATGTGCGCGCACGCGCAGTGTTTGTGTGTGTGTGTGTGCACGCGCAGTGTTTGTGTGCGCGCACGCGCAGTGTTTGTATGTGTGTGTGTATGTGTGCGCGCACACACGCGTGTTTGTGAGAGCACGAGCGCGTGTGCGCAGTGTGTGTATGTGCGTGTGTGTGCGCACGCGCAGTGTTTGTGTGTGTGTACGCGCTTGTTACCTTGGAGCGATGAAGCAGCGCGCGCGCGAGGCACAGCAGCTGCGCGTGTCCGCGCGCGAGGCGCTGCGCCGGCGCGGCGAGGCCGCCACGCGCCGCCACCGCGCCGCGCGCGCCGCACGCCTCCAGCGCGCGCCACACCTCCGCCTCGCCGTACTGCTGCAGCGGGTCCACGTTCTCGCGCACGCTGCCCGCGAACATGAACGGCTCTTGCGGGATCACGCCCATGCGCGACCTGCGACAAGGCACACCTCTCTCACTTTCTACACTTTGCTTCAAATTATTTGTGTAAGCAAATCGTATGATGTTAATATGATAGTGGACGGCGTTAAATGACATTGCTCAAAACGGCCGATTTATTAATAAACACCACATAATACATTTAGAATGTGGTTATGTGAACTTTTATTTCCGACACAATATTTTAAAAAAGACAATAATAAAAACGTTGTTTAAGAGACAGATTCTTTATTCTCAAATACAGCTAGTGATAGGAGATACATTACTTAGTCAACCACTACAATTCTATTTATGTATCAATTTAATACATAGATTACCCCTAATATATTCAGCCACAACCACACGCAACACATACTTGCTGTAGCTAGCATACGAAGTGACGCTAAGAATCACGACACCAGTGTCGACCAAGTTTGTGACCCACAGGCACATCCGAGTTCTTGACAATTTAAAAATAGTTTTGTATCCAAAATACATTACAAATGGCTTCTTGTGCAGTGAAATGATGTGGCAAGTCAGCTAAGATATCTAGTTATCAAAAAGATGGCATAACATTTCATCGGTAAGTAAATTCTATTCTTATCACGTTAACCTATTTCAAATGCACCGGAGATTAACTTATACTGGTAGTTTAATGGTGAAAAGTGATAACAATTAAGCACCCGTTGATGTCTTTTTGAAATGTCCCTCTCACTCGTTACGTAAACTACAATAGTTATCTTTGTCTAACAACAGCACGTGTATCCATAGTGTTGTGATTTTTAAGTCGATATTTGTTGGTCATCGTTTAATTATTATTTTTTTTGAAGTTATATTTTTTTATAAAAATAATGATGTATAATTGTGGTACCCACATATGTTATAGGTTTCCTAAATGCCCCGAAGGAAAAAGATGTGGATCGACGCAACTTGTCGAGGGGACGAATGGTTTCCCACCAAAAATAGTGTGCTATGCTCAAGACACTTCAGAGACGACAATCTTCATAATAAAACATAGAAGGCTGTTGAAAATTCCGCTATACCATTTCTATACTTGCCAATTTTGGTATGGACTTTTACATTTTTTTAAAGATTAGTACCAATGTAGATAACACAATAATAGCATTAAGTGGTTGAGTGAAACATGATATTCTAATATTAAGGTGAATGTTACATGTCGAAATCAAACTATTTTTAACGATTTATAAATCATAAAACATGTAAAAGTTATAATGAGATTATTGTTTTGACTTGGTATTATAGTGTTACATGAACTTCAGTAATATCTTACTATTATTATTAAGTACATTTAAATTTGGAAGACGTGCAGTATGGTGTATTGATTAAAAATAATACTTCTAGGCACCCGTCCCTACTATAGGTGAAAGTGCAGATATTGCAGCTAAAAGTACGGAAATTCCTGTGGCCGGCACATCGTTGGTAAAATTGGTATGATTATAATAAGAATTAATTAAATGATTATAATTTGTATAAATGAATAATAAACGTATTATAAGTACCTTAATAATTATTGGTAATATTTTAAAAGAAACGAATACGTATTTCAGATTACTGGTTCACCGTTGGAAGACGCAAAAAACTCGCCAACACCTAAAATCAGAGCCATTGCTTAGAAACGCCTACAAAACAAAAAATTTTTTTTTTCCTATACCTGATACGCCATCTGCATTTGATACTCCAGTTAAAAACATCTTTATAGAAGAATCATCCAATTAACCAACGTAATGAACAGAAAAGTTAAAAAAATTAAAAAGTTAAGTGATTTCAACAGAAGACTAAAAAGACAAATAGTTTCTTTGAAGTCATTATTGGTAGAATTAGGGAACAAAAATTTATTAACAGCCGAAAAAAATGACGTATTAAGTTCCTTATGAGTCAAATGTGGTGAAATTATGCGTCGTCAAATATTTAAAGGAAAATCAGGCAAAATTCTTAGAAAAAAATATTCACTACAGTTGAGAGCTTTTACACTCATCATAAATTTTTACTCAACTGAGGCTTATAATTATGTACGCAAAACATTTAATACTTGTTTATCCTCTGTAAAAACACTAGGAAAGTGGTACAGATCTGTGTGAGAGAAGGTAAAAACTCAAAGCACTCGTGCTAATGAGTTTGAAAACAACCGAGTACTACAACTATAAAAGCAAAAATAAAGCATAAAGTATTTTAAGGGGGAGGGAGTTCTACAGAAAACAGGCACATAATTACCCATGTGTGTTAGAAAACTTGTCACAAAGTAGTTACAGAATTTGATTTGTTCGGCTCAAGGTTAAATAATATGTATGACCCAATTTAATTTTTCTATTTTCGGCTAATATCGATTGCTGGCCTTATGCAAGTCACCAAAACTAGAGAGTATAACTTATTTTTTATTAAGCTGAAGTAAAGTGTCATTACTACGCCAGTATATTCTAAGTCTATGATCATTTCATATCGATCATATGGTCGTCGATGGTTTTGTTAATGAGGATATTTTTCCTAAAATAAAAAAATCACCAATTCGATCACGAAAGTTGTAATCATGTCATTGATTTAGCTAAGAGTGTCATGGCAAAATACATAGACATAAGATTACTCTACTTATCCAGGAAGACAGATCCTGAGAATTCTGTGAGACAATTTTATACTAAGCTTATCCATTTTAAAAATCAGTCAAATATATATTTATAAATTAAATGTACAAATATACGTATATATTGTTTTATTTTTTAATATACATCAAATAAATATTGATCAATATATTTATTTATCAATAATCAATAAATCCCAAATTTATCGATCAACGTCCCATCCTGTTCCATCACTACGGTTTGGTGTATTCTAAATTTGACCTGTAAATGTCCAATCACAGCGCATTTGACACGTCCCCCGCAACCCTTGCATACTGCCACATTTGGTGAACTCAAAACAGAACAAATATTCAATGATGCGGTATCTATTAGAAGGTAATCTATGATTTAATATAATGTCATACAATAAATAAATGTATCAATTAATACTTATGTCTTAGACACAAACTTTATATACTTCATATAATCAAACACCGACGCTGTGTTAGTCTACCTACGTTTTTCTTCATAAATATAGAACAGGCTTTGTTCCGGGTCCCTCGAATGAACCATACAACATCCCTAAGGTTGTTTTAGGCGTCGGAACCCAATGGGATAGGTTTTAATTTCTTTTAAATTATATAAATAGCTACCATTTGGGATGGTCTCTCCAGCCCATTATGATACACGAGAACTTTACTTGAAAAACATTGTTTATGTTAAATGAAGAGCTCATTAATTAGTATGAGCTAGCTTAGCAAAAAAATCTTTTCGACGGCTGTGAGACATAGTAGCGAGCTCTTGTCGGCGCCGGTGCGGCCTGCGGTACCTGAGCGCGTGCAGGTGCAGCGTGGCTACGTCCACGCCGTCCACGAGCACGCGGCCGGCGGCGGGCGGCGTGAGGCGCAGCAGCGCGCGCAGCAGCGAACTCTTGCCGGCGCCGGTGCGGCCCGCCACCGCCAGCCGCTCGCCCGGCCGGCACGCGAACGTCACGCCGCACAGCGCCGCCGCGCCGCGCGACCCGCTGCACACAGTCATTTCATTACTCTAGTTACGTTTCTGTTTATGGAAATCATGAATGGAACCCATAATTCGATTTGAAAAGAAGTGAAAAAAGAAATGGTTGGTATTTAACAGGTAATGTATTAGACATTACATCTTGTTTATTGCAAAATAATAATCATAATTATTGGTACACGGCCTTAAATCTAAAAAAGTATCTGAATTATAAAATAAATTGATTGTAATTGGTTGTAATCGATTGTAATTGGTTGTAAGCGATTGTAAATTGATTGTATTTTTACAAATGCAATATTTGTTAGCCCAAAAATAGATTTAAAGATTAACAAAAATCTGAAAAATCAAAACCCTCTTATACCGGTGTTAGTTGTAAAGTGTAAACTGAAGTAGTCAGCGCTACACAATCGTGACTGATATAATGGTGGTGACAGCTACAGTGATATTTGATGGATGATAGAGGATAATGCCATCTAGCGGAACTCTTCCGAACATTCCGACCACCAAGAACCTCGTTCTTCCTGAAGCCGCCCGCCATGGTTATCTTGTTTATTTATTTATTTATAGAACCACAAACCAGTTTACAATATATCTAATGCTAAAGCTTATGTTCTATTACAATTTCTTACTTATCATAATCTCAACGACGATGGTCATACATAGAAATTATGTGAATAATCATGTGAGGGACCTAATTTTGTAAAAAAAGTACCCTTAATTTCCAAAATATTATTTTAACGTGTTTTATTAGAGGTAAGAGTTTTGTGTGTCAGCAGGAATGCACGCGCGCGCGCGTGTTATGGGTCTATGCATGCATATATATGGTCATTGGTTAGATAATTTATAGTTAGTGTTAGTAGTTAATGTGTTCAAGACTTTAAAAGAGATATTAAGTGTTTAACGGCAAGTTAACTAGCTGTCTATCGTATAGTCTGGTACTGCAAGAAAATAAATCTACCGAATTAAATTTTTTTTGAACTTTGAACTACTGTCCGTTGCCGTGTCGGGTATCACGTGTTCGATTCTGCGATGAGTGTGGAATTAGGCGAAGTGAAGTTAGTTAAACGTACAATGAAGCTAAGAGACTGAAACAGTGACAGTGAAGAAAGAAGTGGTCCGGCGCTGGAGCTGTCTGGAGCGATGCAGCATTTTGGAGCAGCCTTGAACAAGGCCGCTGCTGGTCGCCTATGCTTGCCAAGGCCCCACACATTCACACATCACTGTACACGCCTCTCTATCTACCATCACACTCACGGCCTGCCCAAGCCTTGGAGCGAAGTTGGCTCCTGATACAGGTAAGTACTTTTGCTTTCTAGTTTGCTCCCATATAGTTTATTGTAATGATAGGAAATTCCACGCGGCCATATCGAGGCCCGACCTGCGTGTGTTCGTTGAATCTTCGCTCATGGGCCGCGAAGATTGAACCTTTGTAGGAACAGCCGTAGTCCGTAACATAATGTATGGAGATATTGTCATAATTAGTGGAGTACTTTTATTTTATCTGTCGGCATATTATGCGCGGTTTTTTTCTGTTTTAAAGAAAAACGTACACGATACATGAAAAGTATGTAGGCAAGAAATAACTCTTGATAAATTTGCTATCAACCTCTTATACTTATTAATCAATTAAACTTTCAAAATACCATAGCAACGTGAAATGAAAGAGTTCAAAAATAAAGATTTAACTAATCATTGTTACGCTCACCCGGGAGATAGATAAAAGTACTCAATTAATTTTGAATTTATTTTAGCTACTAGCTGTCCCTCGCGACTTCGTCCGCGTTTAGTTTAGGGCGGTAATTTTGTTGCACGGACACCTAATAATTTTTCTAAAATTTAAGCAGTCTAACAGTGGTAGAGCCACGCGGCAGCTTTTGCTGTCGCACGGATGGGCCGGCTCGAACCGGGGTGATACCACGACCTCACAGAATACCAGCGTGAAGTAGAGGTTTACCTCTGCGTTTCGCTTGGTGAGTGCAGGTGGCCGGAGGCCCTTTTTACTGGAAATGAGGCATTCCATCTTAGTCCTCACGGGTGACAACGCATCTGCATTTTGATTCGCAAACGAGGATAGATGTAGATGTCTATGGGCCGCAGCATCTACTTACCATCAGGTGGACTGTGTGCTCGTTTGTCACCCTTATCCTATAAAAAAAAAGTTACTTCTTATAAAATGAGCTATCTACTAGTGAAAGTCCCGTCAAAATCGGACCAGCCGTTTTGGAAATTAACCGGAACAAACATACAGACAGACATATAAAAATGTTAAAAATTGTGTTAATGTTATAAGTACCGTATATAATTTCATATGCAATTAGTAAAAAGATGTTATTTTGACATTACAAACAGACACTTCAATTTTATTTATTTGTGTAGATATAGATAATGAACTAACGGCTAATCTAACCTCGCTCATAGAAGCTTTCAATACTGGTTTCTCAGTTCGCACCGGGCTAGGGGTTATGCGTTGTTTGCGCGTCAAGCCAGGTATTGAATTATTTTGTATGTACTATATAAACATGGTATAAAGAACAAAGTTTATCTTCATAAAATTGTCTTGATAATGAAGTAACTTTCGTTCCTAAGGATAAATATGCCATGCCTAATAATTAAGTTTTCATTTTTTTTGTCACAAAATGCCTAAATGTGGCTTATATATACGAAATAGACATATGGTATCGCGGACTTTTTTTTAGACGGAGTAAAGATCTATATTTTTCTAGAACATTGTATTTACGTATCCCGAACCACCAGCGTACGCGGGTAAATCATTTTGGGAGCGCTTTTTCTTCTGACTTGCTTAACAAATATAGGCTAGCTAAGATTATAGCCTAATGCTATATAGCCTATACTATTCAACATGAATCTGGCTATAATATCCAAGAAGATTTTTCAAATCGGACTGGTAGTTCCAGAGATTAGCACGTTTAAACAAACAAAAACACTCTTCTGCTTTATTCTATTAGTATAGATGTTGCATCGTGTTCGTGTAACTTCGTTTTTGTTGAAACGGTTCGGAACGCCGTACGAACAAGATGTGCGTGAATACTAGTGTCGATATGCTCATCACTGATACTATCTCTGTCGGGCACGATGCCAGGTGAGACAGCGTGCTTTTTGGCCGCGTCCACCAGCGAGTTCGAGCCCGCGACTTGTGCCACCTTAAGTCTAAGAGTTTATATTTTGTTAAAAAGAGCATATACGATAAACGCTTACAGTGATATTTGTAATTAATACGACTCAAGAACTTTTTTGTACCATTTCAATGCTATGATTATATTTTTTATAAAGTGGGTTCCATACAGGCACTGCGTACTCCAACTGAGGCCAGACCAGAGATTTAAAAAGATAGATTAAAGTGATAGGGTTTCTAAATTCAATAGAAGAACGCATAACAAGTCCGTACATTTCAAAAGATTTACTAATTATGTTTTGTATATGAATATCAAAATGAGAGCTATCAAAAGTCACTCCCAAATCCCTTATATTATTCACCCTCACAATATCTGTACCGTTAAGAGAATAGTTAGAGTAGCTTATATTCCGTTTTATTGTGAAAGTGATTACTTTACATTTATTTAAACTGAGTTGTAAATTATTAAGAGCACAGTAATTGTTAAATCTGTTAAGGTCTTCTTGAAGCAAATAGTGATCCTCCATCGTATCGATATATTAATATATTTGATATATCATCAGCATATAAAAGTTTATTGCTTTGAAAGAGCGACCAGTTGCAAAACTGGTTGAGCATGCTAGTCTTGCTGCTCAGGCTGACTACTCTTATTTCCCCATCTAAACCTGGATGTGCGCCTACCACCTTTGCCATTAGCCATTTTGTTGGAGGAAGGGAGGGCTCCTTCACTATAACTCTTATCTCTGGTGCATGAGTCTTATTTTGCCTCTTGTGGCGCTGTTGTAAAGTATGTAAATACTCAGTGCTTCATCGTTGCCAAAAATTTTTTTTTATAGGATAAGGGTGACAAACGAGCACACAGTCCACCTGATGGTAAGTGGTTGCTGCGGCCCATAGACATCTACATCTATCCTCTATCACAAATCAAAATGTAGATGCGTTGTCACCCGTGAGGACTAAGATGGAATGCCTCGTTTCCAGTAAAAAGGGCCTCCAGCCACCTGCACTCACCAAGCGAAACGCAGAGGTAAACCTCTACTTCACGCTGGTTTTCTGTGAGGTCGTGGTACCACCCTGGTTCGAGCCGGCCTATCCGTGTGACAGCAAAAGCTGCTGCGTGGCTCTACCACTGTTATCTATGCAAGTAAAGCTGTTATCTCTTCAAAGGTAAGTGTTGAACCTCCTACGATTTTTGATAAGCGAGTCTTCGCTGACTTCACTCCTGCTTCCCAAAGAACTCTAAAATTAGGAGACTTTGGGGGGATGAAATGCCACGTGGTTCCATCATTAGCCAAGATTTTTGCAATTTCAGCCTGTAAGGACCCTTGGCATTGGTTACATAAGATTGCCAGTTCTTTAGCTGCACCAAGAAAGTTAGTACCATTATCACTCCATAAGTGGGAACAATATCCTCTGCGAGCCACAGATCTCCTAAATGCTGCTATAAAAGCTCTGCTAGATAGATCAGTAACAGCTAACAAGTGAATTGCCTTAGTCGCAAAGCATATAAATAGGCAGATGTAACCTTTACAAGATTTGTACACTTAAGCTTGCTTTCAAATAATGAAGCCTTTGCACATCATCCAATCTTGTATTGTTGTGAATTAACGATACATAAATATCATGAAATCAGGGCCAATCTGTATATTTTTCTGAATATGTTGGGATGTTTATACTAGGCAATTTTAATTCTGTATGTGTAGGATTACTTTGTTCTGATTGTTGCAGTGCTTGTTATGTTTCTGGTGTGAGTTCTCTGCAGCATAGCTCTGCCACGCTATTTTTAGGCTATCAAAGACAATTAAATATGACTAACTTCACCCGTCATAATTTAATATAACCAATTTATTCTATTGTACAACCAGTGCGTGTTGCCAGTGATGACTTATGAAACTGAGACGTGGTCCTTCACTGCTGGCCGTATGAGGACGCTGAAGGTCGCTCAGCGAGCTATGGAGAGGGCTATGCTCGGAGTTTCTCTGCGTGATAAACTCAGAAATGAGGATATCCGCAGTAGAACCAGAGTGACCGACATAGCCCAACGGATTAGTAAGCTGAAGTGGCAATGGGCCGGCCATATAGCTCGAAGAACCGACAACCGATGGGGAAGAAAGGTTCTCGAGTGGCAGCCTCGTACCGGCAAGCGAAGTGTAGGGCGTCCCCCCACTAGATGGAGTGACGACCTGGTAAGATATGCAGGAAGTCGATGGATGCAGGTGGCTCAGGACCGTGCTTTGTGGCATTCTTTGGGGGAGGCCTATGTTCAGCAGTGGACTTGTGAAGGGCTGTAATGATGATGATGAATTTATTCTATGATATAACTTAACTAACTAGTGCTTAGTAACTATAATTTATTTATTATTTAAATTATATTTACAGTTTCTCAGACACTTATTTTTAATTTTGTATGAGTAATTAATGAATAATTGAATAATAATTCCAAAATGTATATAGATCTTAACATAGACATAAACCGCCATATTTGCAGGTTATAAACATTCCATCTTCGTCCTCAGCGGTAATGCACCTGTAGCCTAGTTTGTTTGAAATTGGTTGCAAGTGTCTACGGGTTGCAGTAGCCACTTAGCATAAGGTTTACTATTAGTTCGCTTGTCACTACAAATTTATAAAATAAAAGAATATATTGTTTGTTAAACTTACTTATAATTAAGGTATACATCCTCGAAACTTATAACTCCATGTGACGGCCAGCCATATGGTGGTGGATCTCCATCGACTTTCTCATTTTCCACCTTTAAATGATAATAAAATTGTGATAAAATTTTTTTAAGTAATTTACTTAGGCAAATAAATAAGTTCGTTCCGTTCACACATTCTCGTTATTCCTTCATTTGTTATTAGTAATTAACGTTAGTGATTATTGTAAATTTTTTGAAAATTTATACTTGTCTTTCTTTTCATTTTCGCACGAACCTGTGTGATATATTCTCCAACTCGTTCGACGGCAATCATTTCTCGCTCCGTCTCAGTAAAGGAATTCAACACACCACCTAGTATCGACGTCAAAGACAGCGCGTACGATATCGCCAAACCCACCAGACCTACAGACCAAAATAAAACACTGTATAATAAATGGAATGCGTTTCCTTTAGTAAGAAAAAATCTCTAACAAGTGGATTCTTAGAACAAAATTAGAAGGGCATTACTCCGATCCTTATATGATACTCAAATTAATATTCATAAATTAATTTATATAGAAGTATGTTATCTATAATACCAAAGATATTAAAATAATTGCATGCATGTGGCGTGCGTGCGTGCGTATATGCGTGTGTGGTCTTTAATCGTTTAGGTATATGTTGAAAATTGGTTATGTTAACGAGTACGCGTCAGTCACGGTTAAGGTTTTTACAATTGTCAAACTATGGAGACTGCTGTGCATAAAACGTTAACGCCAGCTAAACGTAGTGATTATATTCTCTTTGACGCCAGCAGAAATGTACAGTTGGACCGTACAGACATATTTGCCATAGTTGCCACGCTTGACAAGTGGGTTAGTTAACCGCAGTTTTTATTTTTATTCAATTGTTATCACAGAGATGCTGCCTGTTTGTATTTCATTCTTCTCTTAAGACACTCACGGCATATTATGGGATAGTGGATTCTTTTACGCTTCCACTACATGGCTAATTTCCATGTATAAATGTAAAGAAATTTAGATTCAAATGAAGTATTCTTCATGGTGATGGCGTAAACGAATCTATTATCTATACCATCACGACATCTCTACTCATACACTGACACTACACCCACATCAAATGGGACAAACCACAGAACACAATTACTCTTTATCAAGAGAAGAACGCCAACTTCATACTAAAAAACGGAAACACGGGTTTATGTGTGTATACGAAAAGCGCTACGGTGGACGCCCATATAAAACTTTTTTAGCGGGAATTTCAAACCTTTGTATTCTGTAACTTTAAACTTTTTATTTAAGGCTTATTCGAGTAATTTTGGCTCAAGGCTCATAAACCTATGGGGTAAATTCCCATATATTTGAGAGGTTGCACCAAAATTACTCGAATATA
Organism: Parnassius glacialis; assembly: GCA_033319125.1. Taxonomy (NCBI): domain Eukaryota; kingdom Metazoa; phylum Arthropoda; class Insecta; order Lepidoptera; family Papilionidae; genus Parnassius; species Parnassius glacialis. The sequence goes on along the minus strand of JAVANC010000010.1, from coordinate 25,087,507 downwards.
ATTTAGATTATTATGTGGGATAAAATAAAACTATAAATAAGTATAGTTATGTAATTTTATTTTCTGGAAGACAGATTGTTTTATAAACTACACATTATTATTGATGATTTTTATTGCTTTTGCACGTAATATTTCCACGCACGTTACTAATATATAACACATGTTATTATCAGAGAGTAATTCTTCACAGAACATTAACGTAAATTTAAATCAGCAAAATTCTCATAATGAAAACTTTACTCAGCCCAAATACGTGATCTGAAACAGATAAAATTCGAGTCAATATAGTTATAAACCCTACAAATAACGGCCAATAAATTAGAAATGTTTATAGCCTTACCACAATATTGTCATAAGTTTTTCTTTTCCTATCATAGGAAACTTGCAGAAAGTGATCAGATGATTTTGTGCTTTTTATTTACACAACACTTACTTTCGATGATCACAAATCGTGCATAAAACTAAAATAATGAATTCATTTATAGTCAATATCTTATACAGAATTAACATCTAACAAATAATCTTTATTGTACATTCACGACGATATTATGACTGCATATTTGCGTACATACGAAAATGAAGTCCATCTAACTGAATTTAAGCAAAAATAAATAATAAATATTAAAAACTAAACCTATGCAATAAATTTTAATAAATTTCAGGAAATATTTTCAATATGAAAGACGTTGACAAACAAATGTCATTTTTTTCTTCTTCTATTAATTCATAGCTTCTTTTGATAAAATTCTGCTAATATTTAATAATTTTATTTAAATCCATTAATAGGTAAACTAATTGTGCGAATCTCAGAGTAATATGTATGTAATTATACTTTATAAAAGCAAACCAATAAAAGTTTAACACCGAATTAATATTTTTATTTTCTTTTCATATAATATGAATTTGTTTATCTAATTTTTAAAATGGCAATCTAAAACAAAATTAAAGAAAGAGACAGCGATATTTTATCTCGCTTTATTTTAACAAGCCCAACACGCATATTGACAATATCATGATTGTGTGCAGATTTTTCAGCTTTCATACAAAGTTGCCTCACCCTGGGACAAACACTAGTAGGACAACGGATGGGGCGCGTCGCACCCGTAGGCGGGCACGACGCGTTCCAACACACACCGTGTACACACCGTACACCCGCGTGCCTGGGCGGTTCTGACCGCCCAGAACATCGACCCATACGAGCTAAACAGTCAGATGCAGGGGTTTGCACTCCCCCCTCGGACAGCGGTTAGATAGATCAAAATAAATCTCTACGGAGGGGACACGATGATTGGTAACAATACCAATTCATAAACCATCATCATCCTCATCCTCATCCCAACTACCGCCTTTCCCCTTTTAAATAGCTTGTGTCTTGTGTCCAATGAAGCTGTAAGAGCCGCATAGGCTAACAGCGTAAACATCACAGAAAATAGACAACATCTCTAATATGAAATAAACAATATTTCCTCTCGTAGATTACGTGTAGGTAACTGGTATGAGGTATACTGAAGGTTTGAATAATCGGGGCTTTGATTATTTTGTTTGACGGGGATTACATCTAATGCGCGACGACGAAATACTGGCAAAAAAAGAAAGTTGTGCAAGTGCACCGACATACAGATAGCGCGCGAGTTGAATGCAGAGCTCAGGAATGCGATAGTGCTGAGACCTAATTAGAATTAATGATGACAATATGTCGATAAATTTCAACATTGTTTTAAGTTTAACGTTTTAAGATTAGAAAAAACAAGGTAATTATCAATCATTTTTTATTATTTTACACATCAAAATCAATAAAAAAAATTATAATTTATGCAGCATCAGATTCTGAAATGGCAGACTTGGTTGAATCGGTGTCACTATCCTCACCATCGTTGACCTCAATTACGAATCGATTTATGGTATCTTCCATTAATCCATCTCTTTGCCAATAATTTTCTTCTAAAATTATGACGTGATCGTCGAAGCCACGCCAATCTTCCTCTGTGACCTGAGAGATATGGCCTTGACTTCTGATGAATTCATCGATTTTGAAAGATTTTTCCGTAGGTTTATGTAACTGAACCAAGTGAAAGAGCTGATCTTTTCTCATAGTAAGTGAAGATTCGATATTGTTCTTTTTTCTTTGATATTGTTTCTTTGTTGGGACTTTATTTTCTTGTACACTGTGATACGGTGCGTTGTCCATCACAACAACGCTGGTTTGTTGTAGATTAGGGATTTACATATCAGTGGCCCACTTCTCAAAATTAACACTGTTCATCTGTCCGTGATAATCACCTGACGTAGTACCAGCCTTAAAAAGTAACTTTGCACCATTTAAAAACCGTCCTCTCGATCCTGCGTGGACAAGAATGAGCCGGTTCGTGGAGCTTGTATCCGTCAACACGGCGTCGATCATTTCATTTCTCCAACATTTTTTAAATGTGAGGTTGTTGTCTACCCATGTTTCATCGAGAAAAAAAATATTTCGTTCTTGTTGCCTATATTGACGAATTTTCCGCAAATAAATTGACCGTGCATATGCGACAGATGGCCTCTTCACCAAAATTCTACGTTTATTATGACATTTAAGCCATCTATATCCCATGTCTATTAACAATTTTCTTAAACTCGTCACTCCCCATGGAAACTCGATTTTTTTCTCGAATAGCTGCGAGGAGTTTAATGCAGGTCGGAACAATTTTTTTAGTTAAATAAAATTCTTCAATAATTCTGTGCATAACATCTCGCTCAAAATCATCGACGTTTAAATTTGTCTTCTTGTTACACTGTCTTTTCTTTTTAGAAGGCGAACAAAGAGGCCTTTTTTGGCTTCATGTTGAATTGCAGACAATGTTCTCTTCGAAAGTCCAGTGTACGGGTTGCGCGATCGTAAGCATTATTTAATGTGAATGTTAAATTGTTGTTCTGCCTTTCTTTAACACACATGTCTAGAACATTTTTTGCCATTTCCCGTGCTTGGCGATGAATAAAAACTCGTTTTTTTGTAACAGAACTTGACGTACACGGATCAGACATAATTAAAAACAAAAATAACACGCGGCTGCAACTTTATATTAACACGATAACACAGTAAGCGTATGATAGTTGTCAAGGACAGCACAGCACTACACTGCAGGCGCGCGAGACGCGGCGTGCGGACGGCGGGGGGAGATACTCCCGCTCTTCACCTCAGGCCCCGACGGCATTCAACTCGCGCGCTATCTGTAGACGTGTACGTGCACTGACCGGGGTCCGCTGCGTGCGTGGCGCGCTGCAGCACGGCCAGCAGCGCGGCGGCGGCCACGGCGGCGCCGGCGGCGGCCTGCAGGCGCAGCGCCAGCCACTGCGCCGCGCCCGCGCCGCACAGCGCCGTGCGCTGCCACGTCTCCACCAGCTCGTCGCCGCGCTCCGCCCAGCGCTCGCTCGACCCCAGCGCGCGGACCGTCGTCAGCCCTCAAATGCACAACATACCATTATTTAACTCATCTGATTAACTCATAAACACTATTTAGGTAAGCGAACCACAAAGGCAGCTGGGGTTTTTTTATAAAACTAATTCAATCTATTGTTTATTGAAAAGTTCTTTATGCCGCAATCGCTTGACTTTTATTTATAAAATTAAATGACAAATGAAATTACAGTCCACATGATGGCACTTACCATCACTGGCACTGGCTACTTCAGTCCACCTTCACCCAGCCTTACACAAAGGAAGCTACAGGCGCATTGTCACTTCTGAGGACTAAGATGGGATGCCACACAGCTTGTAATGTTAGTGGCTCTCTATACCCTTCAGACCGCAACATAGCAGTGACTGCATAAATTAGTAAAAGGGCGGTGTCTACCCAGACGGACTTCTTAGCAGAAAAATAGTTGTACCACCAGTAAATAACCAGTAGTAAAATAAAGGATTATTATATCCCTTATTTTTTTTGAATCCCTTTGAAATTTGAAAGAGACGACCATGCAAAACATACTTTACACTTTAACAATAATGTTCTTATTATTAGTAAATTACTAATATATTGCATAAAACCTCGATGTATTCTACTACCAACTAATATCAAAGGATTCCAGTCTTAACAAAGGCGCATAACGGACTAAGTGATACAGACTCTCGCACGGGGACGTAAGGTGTATTTTGACCGCAACAATCGGTAGGCTATTATAACGAAGGTCGCATCCGAGGCGTGCAAAGTATTATGAACAATAGCGACGTTGTAACTACTCGCAAGTTTGTTATCAAAGTGATTCTTCTGTTCTTGCACTATTATTTATTCTGTGGTATTAATAAATAGATTATAATAAAATCTTACCTTCGAGCGTATCATTGAAGTGCACGTATATGGGTGAGAGCGCGACGCTCTGCAGGCGCTTCAACTGCCGCGACGTGACGCGGTAACGACGCTGCAGTCGATAGTAGATAAAGCTCATTGGGATAACGCCCACCAATAGCCACGGTAAACCGTAAACCGTAACTGCGACCGCACCTATAGATTACAATGCAGTAAAACGGAATCCAATCATAACAATCATTAGTGGTAGCGATGCGATTTCTTGAATCGAATAACTCGCGTTAGCCAGAAAATCGAGTATTTGCTGCTTTAAAATCAGTCTTAGGTATACCTATATTTATCGGTACGTAGCTAAGCAATCACTATTGTGGTCTGACTCTGCTATGTTGATCATGTGATACCGCGTTCGAATCCCGGTTCGAGCCAAAACCAGTTCTTAGGTTATTATGTTCAGAAATTCTGAAAAGCAGCCCGGAGTCAGGAAATAGAGTGTTGTTTTACCCTCGTGTCTCAGAAAGCACATAAGCCGCAGTCTTATGGGATTGCGCACACTCGTGCACTATAATTCTGTCTTATGATTATGACATAGACCTTTGGTCTTTATTGAGGCTGGTGCCGTGACCGAAATTACATCTGGAGAACATCATTATTTTTATTGTGTTCTGCTTTGAAGAGAACTAGTTAATTTTCGACTGTGAGACATGTCGGTCGTAGTCTTCATGATACCACATAAGCAGTCCTCGTTGATTATCACTGACAGCTTCGTACTGTTGAATTTTCATTACTTAAATAAAATTGAAGTGTCTGTTTGTAAAATCCAAATAACAGCTTTACAGTACACATAACAAAAGGACAATTTTTTAAAATTATGTCTGTTTGTTCTCGCTAATCTCCGAAATGGTAGGACCGATTTCGACAGGACTTTCACTGGAAGATAGCTGATGTTACAAGGACTAACTTAGGCTACTTTTATTTTAGAAAAGGAATAGGGTACCGCGCAAAAATTTAAACCCTAAATTACAAAGTCGCGGGAAACAGCTAGTATTGAATATGAATATTACTCATTATCATTTACAGCCCATAAATAAGTGAATTCACAGTGCACTAAAACAGTTATTTTATATTATATGATATGATAGTACATTCAGTTTTTCTCTAGTTATAGTTATTGCCAGATTATAACATTTTAAATACCTTATCAATCAATCAATGTATTCGTTATTGTACATATACGAAAATTAAAACAAAAACAAAAAGAAAATATAAAAAAGGTACAAGACTTCTACCAGACAACCGAAGGTCTGGTAGAAGTCACTTCAAGAGTGCTAAAAGGCAGTCTAATCGCTGTGGAAGCAATTTCTTCCAGTCTAACTTAGAGAGGAAAGAGAGAAGAAGAGGAAACTGTACATAAATTATTCAATTAACTTAAAAAAATCACAAGATGAGATGATGACAGTTGAGGATAATTTAATAAACCGAATTTTCCGCAAAAATCTAGGGATATCGCTAAAACACGGATAATTAGACAATGGCTATGGCATTTCTCAATCTTACTGAAAAAAGGAATTTTTCGAAAACACTGGTTGTTTTAGGAACTTTGAATATACTTAACACTGATTGGCTTGATTTTGGTTTATAGGCCAATTCTTATTGTGATTGGTTCCTAGTTTTTCCTTGTAGGTTTCAAATTATTTTGTCATGTCACGACGTTTTTGGAAACGGTGGAAGTAATAAAATATGTTAACTTATTAAATTAATTATAAAAGTTAACATTTAGGTGCAAGAGCGAGCGAAGCGAGCTCGCGACTTGGGGCATCCCGATTCGGACAGGTTAGGTTAGAGGGGGATGGCGGGGTCTAGTGAGCGAGCAAAACGAACGAACAGTCTCCTACTCCTCCAAACTCCATCCCCTTTGTGGTTATTTTTTTATAAAATATCCAGAAATAGGAGCCCCGCATAGCGGGGCTTCGTCGACTGCACTTTGGTATTACTTTGGCGGAGGGAGGACCTCCCCCCTCCTATTAAAGCGATTTTGTCACAAATCATTTAACAAAAATTAGAATTTAATAAAAAAGTAGGCACGTCCGGCAGGCAAAATAGGTGGAGGGCAACAGAAAGGATTGACTAGTGAAACGTCAAGTCGTCAATCCACCACCAATCAGATAAGACATTGTTTTGGGCGATCATTGTGCTTCGTTTATAATAGCCAACTATTCTTTTCCCAATCTTTAGTATAGCGAGTGGCGTTTTTACAAAAACCCATATACTTTTTCAGTAAGATTGAGAAATGTCTAATTATCCGTGTTTTCCCGATATCCCTAGATTTTTGCGGAAAATTCGGTTCATCAAATTATCCTACGACATATACAAGAAAGGATGGGAAGTATGTAGGAAAATATTACAGTTCCACGTAATAGGCCTTGGGTAGAGTTTTGAAGGAAAAAAGCGACTGAGCATGGTGAATCTGTAAAGGTAACGAGTTACACAAGCGTAAGGCTGGATATACAAGAGTACAAAATCTTGTAAGAAATAAGATATCGTTATTTCTTACCGATCAAGGAGAACATCTGCGCTAGTAAAATGTTCAAAATGAACGGCAACGAATCGTCGACGGTGTACGTATCAGAAGAAAATCGGTTTATTATACGGCCCGTGGGTGTGACATCAAAAAACTTGACATTAGCCTTAAAAAAGAGAAGAATTCGTTATATTAACTAATAATAAAACTTCGGTTAAGTACTAAAAAAAAATTCTGTGTAGTGGCGGCGTAAAAGAATCCGTAATGGAGTCAACTTGTGGGTGTCGTAAAAGTAAATAGAGGGAAACTCAAACAGGAGATAGGAGAACGTCATCCTGATAACAACTTAATAATGACGAAAAACTGCAGTTGCTAACCCGACTGCCAAGCGTGGCAACTATGGCAAATATTCCTCCTATGAGGAAATTTACGAGATAGACCTATGTTCATCAGTAGAAATTTGATAGACTGTAATGAATGAATAATGAACAGAAATAAAGTGTTAAAGAAAAACTTACCTTTATAATAACCTTTAAAAGGATTTTATGTATTCTTGCCGCAGCTTTTACACCTCCGTAAGCAAACAAAAAGGCTCTCATTATTGTAAACAGTAAGTTTAAAGCTGCCAAAGCGAAATACATTTCTAAATAATAATTGTCATTGTATCCGGTTGTGCCATTCATAAAACGCACATCCTGCAACATTGGCGATATGGGCACTATAGTCGAATTGCCGCTCAAATTATGTATAGCAGTCAATGATGAATTAAGAACGCTGTGTAAGGCGTTGTCGATGATATTGAAACCATGGTCTAAAAGTGTAAGATTTTCATGTAGATTTTCCTTCATTAGAATATTATCAACGTTTAGATCCGTTGCATTCTTAGACCTGTTTTTGATCCAGAAAGTAAGCCAGAGGAATGTGTAATTTTGTGACAGCTGCATGAGTATGAGTGAAATAATAATGTTGACTGAGAGAAAGAGTCCAACAGAACGCAGGTACAAGCATATCACCCACCAACCGACCGTTCCTGTCGACATCTCTTCCTGTAAGCAACAATACAATTTTGTTTTATAATAAGCAATGACGTAGAATTACATGTAATCAAAATATTTTGTCTTTTTTTTATAGGATAAGGATGACAAACGAGCACACAGTCCACCTGATGGTAAGTGGTTGCTGTGGCCCATAGACATCTACATCTGTCTTCGATTACGAAACAAAATGCAGATACGTTGTCACCCGTGAGGACTAAGATGGAATGCCTCGTTTCCAGTAAAAAGGGTCTCCGGTTCTCTACACTCACCATACGAAACACAGCAGTGTCAAGCTGCCATTTTACGCTGGTATTCTGTGAGAGCGTGGTCCTTCCCCGGTCGAGCCGACCCATTCGTTCTACAACTATAACATAGCTGCAGCATGGATCTACCACGTACTACCACGTACTGGTCGAAGCAAATATGAAAAAGGAATGAATTTTTTTTAGTCTCAAAAATATTATTTTTTAAAGTTAGGCTTGTCATGGCATCGACTTATGTATGCACGGTTTCGAGTTATCTCCATCTACAGGCTGAGTAAAGACAGCGTAAGAATATCCCCCCCCCCCCCCCCATGTTATTCCGTAGGTGTTGTAATAGGCGATAAATGGGCAGGCAGCAGCATCATCCTGATGATAACGACTTAATATTAAAAGAACTGCGATTGCCAACCCCACCTACTTTTAGTGATCGCTTAAGTATTGATTAATCTAAAGAATCAACAACACTGTGTAAATTAGTAAATTATAATAATAAAGTGGATTCTTTAGAATGCGCTTAAGAACGCATCTTTTTACGTTTTAAGAATGTTGTATAGTAGCCTATGACACTCGGATTATAAAGTCGAATCTCCCAACACTTCACACTGAGCCATAACATTGAATTGTGATAAGTTTATTACATTACTAGCTGGCCAGGCAGACTTTGTTTTGCACTTTTCGATGACCCTTTGTCCTTTAAAAAATCCTTGAATTGGCAATAAAAAATAGAGTGTCACTTATCAAGATAAAAACTATTCTATCTCTCAAGTAGGAGCAACACACATTTACAAAATTTCATTAAAATCGGTTGAGTGGTTTCGGAGTTCATTGCGGACAAACAATGTGACACGTAATTTTTATATATAAAGATTTTTAAAAACTTATTTATTCTTCGTTTTCATAATTTAACACAATATGCATCACACGCAGCAGACGCACCTCATTGTCTAGACTTTGTCTACTGATATTGTCCATATTATCTTCTACGGATTGGGGCTCCCGTTCAGTGATAGGCTCCTCGACACTCAATTCCGTTTCACTTGGTAGAAACTCTTCTATTTCATTAAGCACTAGTTCTGGCGGACCTGAAAATAGAATACTAGCAAAGATACAGTTACTGACAGGACTCACGCACAGTCCTGTCAGTAACTGTATCTTTGCTAGAGAACGGCAAATCTGTTGGTAAAATGGTATGCTGTTTCCCCTTCACCAATCTGGTTTCAGCGTATGGAGTTTTTACTATTAATCAAAGTGGTTCTAAGCTCGTTCTGCATAGATCAGACGTCAGGAAGTAAAATAACCTCACCACCCCACTACCTCCCGTGACCATAGGTCGTGTAAAGAGCCCGAAACGCCAGTAATAAACAAATAATAAAAATCCATAATTTAAGTCATTAAAATCTGAATAATAATAAAATATATTTTCATAGTAGTTTATACAACAAAAAAGTGTGAGAACCTTTGTTCAGCACTAGACTATTGATAGACTGGAAGGAATTAAAGAAAGTTATGGCAACAAGTTACGTAACAAGTGAAGCTCATAAATCTTTTAGCTTAGATCATACAATCCTTTATATAAATTGATTGTAGAGTGTTTATAATTTACACATAAAATTGGTTGTAGCTGTGTAGGGATCGCGGCGAGCTGGGAACAATTTTTACTATAATTTTAGTGAATAGAAGTGGTGTAAGTGTAATGACCGTGCGCGTGCAGGCGTCCGTCGTCCAGCAGCAGCACGCGGGAGGCGCGCGCCAGGTGGCGCGGCGCGTGCGCGACCAGCAGGCGCGTGCGGCGGCGCAGCAGGCCCAGCACGCACTGCTGCATTATGTGCGCCGCCACGCGCGCATCCACGCCCGACAGCACGTCGTCCAGCAAGTACACTGCGCAACGCACCTTACTCAAATTCACTTTATGTATTACTAATTTTAATACACGAATAAAATATGGAGTTACAGCTGGCAGTTTAAATTTTCTTTTTAAATATCGAACGTTAGGAATTAAAAAAAAACAATTTGTACATTATTTTTGCATTCTTTGTGTAAATGGCGCCAAATTAACATTTGCGTGCAACTGTAGTCTCAAATCTCAATACTCTAAAGGCCCGTATTAATAAACGTTACTCAGCTCAAGTAAACGCACTTGAGTACAATCTTGAGGTTATGATCTTATTAATAAACATATCTCAAGATGCGGTTTAGGTTTACGATACCAGCTGAGTACCGCATTGATTAATAAACGAAACTAGACTCTCAAGTGTGGGTACTTGAGTGTAAATCACAGAACAGTATTCCTAAGTACAGCGTTTTTAGATACTGTTTTTATGTGTTTATTAAATAGTAACGATCTTGAGATGTTGATATCGCAATGAGGGCATATTAAATGATTACTCACTTGAGTTCGTCGTTGAGTAACGTTTATTAATACGGATCTAAGACTGGAAAAAAACCAACGGAGATAATTAATGCAATCCGAAGTTTGGATTGTATCCGAATCTATTATCTTATTAAGAGGTATAGGGAAACTAACTCTATATATAACTAGCTCACAACATGGCCGCCCGCTGTCAAGAGGCCGCCAATGTCAAAAGGAACAGAGAATGAATTCGTCGAAATCCTTGTCGAAATCAAAAGATACTTTTGTTTTTGTTTGCTCTTTTTTACGCTACTCCAATGCGTTATGACAGTGGACTTTACGTGTCCAAGACCTATTATTAATTTCTTATAACCTATTTATGCCTTGTAGTGGCGGTTAAGAATATCCACTACTCCATATCTTCCTGTGCGTGTCGTATAAGGCGATATTGGGAAATAGGCAAGAGATATGCAGCAGCATCTTTCTGATAACAGCAATATTACAATTAAAAAGCTGCGGTTGCCAAGCCGCTCGCCAAGCGTGGCAACTATGGCAAATGTCCCCCCATAATGAAAGTTACGAAAAGACGGCTCCCAGTCCCCGGCGGCCCCGCTATCCCTGGCTACTGTGTCGACCATGGTAACGACGGGGCAGGGGGTGCTAAGAATCTCCGGTGGAGGTTCGGATGCCACCTAAGATGACTCGATCTGGCAACATACAAAGCACGCTCCTTGAGGACTGACGAGAAGATCCTAGAACTGGAAGAAGAGATAGACAAGTTACGCTGGCATATTATAGGATTATCCGAGGTCCGTAGAGAGGGGGAGGACAAGGTAATCCTCGAATACGGCAACTTGTTCTATCACCGGGAGGGCGACCATTTGTTCCAAGGAGGTGTCGGATTTATCGTCCACAAGTCTCTCGTCAACAACGTTGTAAAGATTGTGAGTGTGTCGACGAGAGTTGCGTACCTTATAATCGGAATAACAAAACGGTATTCGTTGTCATACAGGTTTACGCACAAACCTCGGCATACCCCGACGAGAAGGTGGAGGAAACGTATGAGGATATCTCTAAAGCCATGCATTACTCCAAAACCCACTATACAGTGTTGATGGGAGACTTCAATGCAAAGCTAGGCACAAGAGAGAACGGTGAGATGAAACTAGGGAAATTCGCAATAGGGCAACGGAACCCAAGGGGCCAGCAGCTGGCCGACTTCATGGAGAAAGAGAGACTATTTACGATGAACTCTTTCTTCCAGAAGCGGCCCCACATGAAGTGGACCTGGTCGTGACCCGACAAAAAATTATATTGACTTCATTGTGACGACCAGACGAAAACTGTTCAGTGATCTTGAGGGTGAAAACTGATACCGATCACAGAATCGTTAGAGGGACACTGAACCTAAACATTAAGTTGGAGCGGTCTCGTCTAATGAAGTCAACGCTCCGTCCCCCTCGTGCTCTAATCCAAAGTCCCGAAACCTTTCAACTCGAGTTACAAAACCGTTTTCAGTGCCTAAAAGATTGCAATGCAGAGGAAGATATGAATGATAAGCCCGTGGAAACTGTCCATGCGGTCGGAGCTAAGTTCTCCAAGACCCGCCGCAGAAGAACACAACAATTCTCTAGACATTCTGAAAGCGGGCGGAAAAACGGTACTTGAAGTTCTTCAGAAGTTCTTTAAATCCATCCGCCGTAGTGGGACTACTCTGGAGGCGTGGAGCAGAAGTGCGGTGGTTTTGTTTTTCAAGAAAGGCGAAAACGATCTCTTGAAAGACTACAGACCGATTTCCCTTCTGAGCCGTGTCTATGTACTGTTTTCGAGAGTCATTACGAATCGTCTCGCAAGCAGACTCGACGACTTCCAGCCTCCCGAACAAGCCGGTTTTCAAAGAGGCTTTAGGGTACTAAAGTCTAATCTATATACTAATCAAAGTCTTTCTCATAGTCCACATACGCGAGGCAAAGTGGAAGATTGTACTCTTCTGTCTTCTGTATAATTTGCCGAAAGGTGTGTTCTATTACCATAGATTTCGTCCAAATTTGGGCGGTGCTACAGTTCCTTCAGCGGTGTCAAGTTGACTGTAGGTATATCGAAGTGCTGAAGTGTTGGTACAGTAGGGCTACGATGGCTCCCCCCCGAACGGGTTCCCGCCTTGTCGTGGCGGGGGGGCTTAGTAGCCGTGGCTTGGTCACCCACGGTGAACAAAGAGGAACCCCTTGGCTGGCCCGTGGTGTAGGGCCGGCCCGAGGTGGCCACTCCGAGTGGGCTTGGTGAGCCCACTTCGGAAGTGTGTCGGTGGGCTGCTGCGAGAGGGGTGTCCTCCCCACCCTTACCTCTGCAGCCGAGGTGGAGTCGCGGAGGAAGAGGAGTGTTGGTATGGCGATGCGCTACTCGCCCTATCCTCCGCGACTCTGACGGGGCCGCACCGTTAATGATGCGGTGGTGGTGGGGCTGCGGGGGGAGAGGAGTGTCGGTATTGCGAGGCGCCGCTCTCCCTACCCTCCGCAGCCGAATCGTGGTTGGCGGCGGAGCCATAGACCAGATCCGCCGCTGGGGCCAGGAAGGCCAGTGCTTCAGAGTGCTTGTTTTTCCTGGCCCCATGGCCTTCGCGCATCGGACACGGGGGCGTCTGTTGCGCATTGGAAACTGGAGGCCGAGAAGGAGGGCGCGCCATGTGTTCTGGAGCGCCTTACTTGAGAAGGAGATGGGGGAGGAGTGGTCCTCTCCCGAGGAGGGGCCGCCATGGGGTGGCCAGCGCAGGTGGGGCCGCGGAAGTGTGCGAAAGCGTTCCCGTGGCCCTGCCAATATGCGACGAGGATGGAGCACCATGGGGTTTTAGTCGGTGCGAGTCCGACATAACCCGTCCTTGCCCCCGCGAGGCGGGTATGCGTAGGCATTTCCCCATGTAAAAAAAAAGGGCTACGATGGCTATCCGAGTACAGAATCAGAGTACGAAACCTATCCAACTGCAGAGAGATGTAAGAAAGGATGTTATATCCCCAAAGTTCTTCACCGCTGCATTGGAAGTAGTTTTCAAGCTACTGGACTGGAATGGATACGGTATTAACATCAATCTCGAGTACATCACTCACCTTCGATTTGCCGACGATATAGTTCTTAAGGCAGAATCGCTGGAGGACCTCAGCACTATGCTCAATGACATCAATAGTGTCTCTCCACGGATAGGTCTTAAGATGGACATGGACAAAACAAAGATCATGTTTAATGTCCATGTCACACCTATGCCAGTAGTTGTTGGGAGCACTAAGCTCGAAGTTCTTGACGAGTATGTTTACCTGGGACAAATAGTCCCACTAGGTAAGTCCAACTTTGACCAAGAAGTCAATTGACGAATTCAACTCGGCTGGACAACTTTCGGGAAATTATGACACATCTTCTCGTCAGGTATACCTCAAAACCTGAAAACGAGATTGTACAACCAGTGCGTGTTGCCAGTGATGACTTATGGATCTGAGACGTGGTCCTTCACTGCTAGCCATATGAGGACGCTCAAGGTCACTCAGTGAGCTATGGAGAGGTCTATGCTCGGAGTTTCTCTGCGTGATAAAATTAGAAATCAGGATATCTGCAGTAGAACCAGAGTAACCGACATAGCCCAACGGATTAGTAAGCTGAAGTGGCAATGGACCGGTCATATAGCTCGAAGAACCGACAACCGATGGGAAAAAAAAGTTATCGCGTGGCAGCCTCGTACCGGTAGGCGACGTGTAGGGCGACCAACCCCCCCCCCCCCCTCCACTCGATGGAGTAACGACCTGGTCAGACATACAAGAAGTCGATGGATGCAGGTGGCTCAGGACCGTGCTTTGTGGCATTCCTTGGGGGAGGCCTATGTTCAGCAGTGGACTTGTGAAGGGTTGTAATGATGATGATAATAACCTATTTATATAGTTTCCTTTCAATACAGAGCAAAATTGCAATTAACAATCTCATTGGTGACATTTGTATACAAGTTGGTTTGTTCGAATACTATGAAATTTAAAGGCTTACACCTTATGCTTTGATGGTCAAATTGAGTCGTGAAAGCTCTCGATAATTTATTTAAGTCGAAGATCGAACAGGAGTACATCATCAAGGTTATTTATTTACAATTCTGCGATACTAAGAACCTGCCTAAACTAGATGGGGGTTTTAATGTTCGAAGTCCTGCAATTGTGGTACTGGAGAAAAGAATTTGTACATATTGCCGGTATTCATTTAAAGAAATCCTGGACTCGGGGGAAACCGAGATTGTATGTTACAATCGTTTGTGAAACATAAATACTGATCTGAAGGCTCTTGCCGTCATTATCAATCATGTTCAGCCTTACGGCTACTTCACGCACATTATGCATGTTTGGTTTTAACTGTCGTGTTATCATGAGGTGTGGTTGATTTAGTTTTGTCGGTGTTTAGGACTACTTTTATAAATATTTGTTTCCCTTAACCTTCATCATACTTGAGAAACTGACGTTTCAATTTAAATTGCTGTTGCACAAATTATAACGATAAATGAAGTAAACTATCTCATGATGTAGGCATGTCCCATTTTGCATATGCCAGCGTGGGGTTGTGTGGGAAAATCTAGTTAACTTTGGTGTCAGCAGTGTTTCAAGAGGGTAGTGTCTTTAACTACCATCTTAAGTACACCACAAAAAATTGTTGGCTAATCCCTGCTGATGCAGTTTATACAGAATGTCCCGAAACTCAACGTCAAGCACGTACGGAGCGATAAGCTAGTTTGTACCAGTTATATAATTTTATAGTAATAAAGAATAAATTCCATGTTACTTGGTTAAGTGATAATAGGTATGCTTTTGAAAATGTTGAAAATCAGCATCCTAGATTACATATTTGGGTACTGTGATCACAAATTTCTAAATTTTTCAGTGGTTTTTTTAATGTAATCTTAAATAACTATGCTATTGATTGCAATCACAAATCCAATAATTAATATTGTGAGTTTAGTACAAAAAAAAAGTATAATTAAGTCATAGTTAAAAACGTTTTAACACATAATTTTGACACCTTGGCTTTAATAAAAATTTACTATACTATTAGTGGCAAGTTGTTTTAAAAATGCCCCAATTAATTTAAGATTTCAAAATAGTACAACACTTGCTACTTATCTTTCCATAAAAAATATTATTGCATATTTACTTCCAAAAGGACTTAATTTCAAACAAACTTTTTTACCTGAATAGTACTGTTGTTGTATGCCAAAGGATTTGTTTTATTTGTGTGAATGAGACAGACAAATGTGATAGAGTGAGATAGAGAGTGACGCTGTTCAAAGTGCAATAAAGTCGGATAGACTGACATTTTGTTTTTAGAGAATGTGGGACGGTTAGTGACGCCGATGCGATAGTCAAATTGATTATTGGTTATTATCATTCAGTACACTTCGTTCCTTCGTTTACTGCACATCTCTTCGTAATCGTGTAACTTTCATACTGACAACTTTGGCTTGTGTTACCTGGACTTGATATTGCATTTGTGTTAACGATTTTGGCTACGTTTCCCTGGACTTTATCATTTATTGTTTTGCTAAAATGCCATATATGTATACTGCGCAAGAATATGTGAACATGCATATTATCTATGGTGAATGCCATTATAACGCCTCTGCCGCAACCAGATTGTATCAGGTGAGATACCCAAATGCGGCACGTCACCCAGGTCACCGTGTGTTTATCAATGTGCACCAGTCGTTTTCGCAAAAACGCAGCAGGAAGTATTCGCAAAATCCATATTTAATGCGTGAAGATCTCTCCCAATACCAATTTAAAGTGAATATATGGACCGGAATTTTGAACGGACAAATAATCGGACTATTTCAGCTGTATGAAAACTTAAATGGCGACAACTACCTTATTTTTTTACAAAATCATTTGCCGAATCTATTAGAAGATGCACCACTCAACATCTACCGGGTTATGTGATTTCAACAAGATGGTTGCCCAGCGCATTATGCTCGTCTAGTACGGAAACTTAAATGGCGTCAACTACCTTATTTTTTTACAAAATCATTTGCCGAATCTATTAGAAGATGTACCACTCAACATCTACCGGGTTATGTGATTTCAATAAGATGGTTGCCCAGTGCATTATGCTCGTCCAATACGGAAACTTAAATGGCGACAACTACCTTATTTTTTTACAAAATCATTTGCCGAATCTATTAGAAGATGTACCACTCAACATCTACCGGGTTATGTGATTTCAACAAGATGGTTGCCCAGCGCATTATGCTCGTCCAGTACGGAAACTTAAATGGCGACAACTACCTTATTTTTCTGCCGACTTCCAAAAAGGAGGTACTCAATTCGAGTGTATGTTTTTTTTTTGCTTTTTTTTTTATGTGTGTTACCTCATAACTTTGTACTGGGCGAACCGATTTCGATGATTCTTTTTTTATATGAAAGCTGATAGTTCTCGTGTGGTCCCATATGAATTTCATCAAGGTCAGACCAATGGTTATTGAGTTATTCTTAAATAACCTGTCTTGAAGTCGCTTATATTGAAGTCGGCTGTACAAAATTTTTAATTTTAAATTATTTACAAAATCATTTGCCGAATCTATTAGAAGATGTACCACTCAACATCTACCGGGTTATGTGATTTCAACAAGACGGTTGCCCAGCGCATTATGCTCGTCCAGTACGGAAACTTAAATGGCGACAACTACCTTATTTTTTTACAAAATTATTTGCCGAATCTATTAGAAGATGTACCACTCAACATCTACCGGGTTATGTGATTTCAACAAGATGGTTGCCCAGCGCATTATGCTCGTCCAGTACGGAAACTTAAATGGCGACAACTACCTTATTTTTTTACAAAATCATTTGCCGAATCTATTAGAAGATGTACCACTCAACATCTACCGGGTTATGTGATTTCAACAAGATGGTTGCCCAGCGCATTATGCTCGTCCAGTACGGAAACTTAAATGGCGACAACTACCTTATTTTTTTACAAAATCATTTGCCGAATCTATTAGAAGATGTACCACTCAACATCTACCGGGTTATGTGATTTCAACAAGATGGTTGCCCAGCGCATTATGCTCGTCCAGTACGGAAACTTAAATGGCGACAACTACCTTATTTTTTTACAAAATCATTTGCCGAATCTATTAGAAGATGTACCACTCAACATCTACCGGGTTATGTGATTTCAACAAGATGGTTGCCCAGCGCATTATGCTCGTCCAGTACGGAAACTTAAATGGCGACAACTACCTTATTTTTTTACAAAATCATTTGCCGAATCTATTAGAAGATGTACCAAACTCAACATCTATCGGGTTATGTGATTTTAACAAGATGGTTGCCCAGCGCATTATGCTCGTCCAGTACGGGATCATCTAAACACAGAATATCACGAATGGTGGATAGGACGCCTTGGCACTATTTTATGGCCTCCTCGTTCTGTCCACCTAAATCCACTTAGCTTCTTGTACTGGAGCTGCATAAAAGAAAAAGTGTACTTGAAACCAATACAAAATCTAGCCGAACTACGCTGCAAAATAGCTGACTACAGAGGAAATAAACTCAAGGAGATACGCACGATTAATGAAAAGATCTTTTCTGAGGCGATACAGAGGCCTGTATTCATACCAAAGGCAAACAATTTGGACATTTAATTTAGTTTTAAGAAAATATAAATGTATTTCCTAGTGTTTCATTATTGCTAACTTTTGCCATAATACGACAATAGGGCTTCATTATCACACTTTGATATTTTGTTGTTCGAGTTGTTTATGTTCTAAATTGTTGATAATCGTGATAATATTTTTTATGGAAAGATAAGTAGCAAGTGTTGCACCATTTTTAAATCTTAATTGAATGGGCCATTTTTTAAAACATTCTATGCATATGGCAGTATACTAAAATTATTTTTTAAAAACTTTAAAGGCGTCAAAGTTATGTGTTAAAACGTTTTTAATAATATTAATTATTGGATTTATGACTGCAATCAAAAGCTTAGAATTGCATAAAAAACACTGAAAATTTAGAAATACATACATACATAGTACCTAAATATATGATCTAGGCTGTTGATTTTCAATATTTTCAAAAGTTTACCTATTATCACTTAACCAAATAACATGGAATTTAGTTTTTATTTTTGCTAAAACTGTTACAACCTAGCTTATCATTCCGTACCCGCTTGACGTTGAGTTTCGGATCAACCTGTATATGGCTGTTGTTTTATGTACATACGTGTATTAATAACTTGACCTCGAACAGTGGTAACCTTTTGAACAGTGGTAGAGCCACGCGGCAGCTTTTGCTGTCGCACGGATGGGCCGGCTCGAACCGGGGTGGTACCACGACCTCACAGAATACCACCGTGAAGTAGAAGTTTACTCTGCGTTTCGCTTGGTGAGTGCAGGTGGCCGGAGGCCCTTTTTACTGGTAATGAGGCATGCCATCTTAGTCCTCACGGGTAACAACGCATCTGCATTTTGATTTGTAATAGAGGATAGATGTAGATGTCTATGGGCCGCAGCAATCACTTACCATCAGGTGGACTGTGTACTCATTTGTCACCCCTATCCTATAAAAAAAATAACAAGCAGTTTTTTTTGAGTTTGACGTTTATTAGACATACCTTCCTTTTCTTGATAAACAGCACGGGCAAGTGCGATACGAGAACGTTGTCCGCCACTTAGTGTACACCCACCTTCCCCGACGTATGCATTCCATCCAAGGATATTCAAATCCTCTGGAAATAACAGCATTTTGCATTTAAAATAAATATGTACAATGCAAATTATTATTGTTTTGTAGTCATAATAATTTACCTGTGAGGGCACAGGCATCAACTACAGATCGAAACTTAGCCTCATCGTATGGTTTTCCAAAAAGAATATTGTCCCGTATTGTGCCGCGTATTAACCACGCTTTTTGAGATACGTAACCAAAACCTGCGGAAATAATTCAACGTTACATCAATTGTTTTTTTAAAGTTAGTGATTAGACAGTATAAACATTAAAGCATACAAGTAATTACCCAAGGTATTCAAATTCTTATATTAATCCCACCATTACTGTTACAGTATACTAAAAGTTCACTACTGAACATGGGCCTCCCCCATAGCTCATAGGGTGAATATAAATTGCCATAGTTATGATTGATGACTGAATCAGTCAATTGACTGAACTGCTGGGAATGAGATGATCGCTACCACGCTGTTTGTAAATGTATTCATATTTAATTATTGTATGTATATATTATATAAGATTTAATTATATACGATGATAAAAAACTATAATAAAAAAAAACTAAATAATATTATATTATAAATTATTGTTTAAAAATGTAGAAGACAGGGGATTTTTTCGAAGCAACGGGAAAAGCCATAAATAAAAACTTTCAGTAAGTAAGTAAGTAGTCTTATACTCTTGTAATCTATATTGAATAAAAAAATATTTAATACTATTCTATTCCAGTGACTAGGCTTGGCAGGCGGGTTGATAACTGGAGATTTATTTTTCTACCGCCTTCAAAAAGGAGACGGTACTCAATTCGACTGTATGTTTTTTTATGTGTGTTACCTCATAACTTTTTTCTTGGTGAACCGATTTCGATGATTCTGATTCTTTTTTTTAAATATTTTAAAAATTTAAAAGCTGGTGCTTGTCATGTGATCCCATATAAATTTGAACAAGGTCTGACCAATAGTTTTTAAGTTATTCTTAATAATTTATATTGAAGTCGGTTGTACAAAAATTTTAATTTAAAATTATTATTTTTAGATGTTGTTAGAAAGACGATGGGCAGCATCTGATGTGTTTCCCTCTGTCGCCTCTTACGATACCTACTGGTCGAAATGGGATTCTTTCACCGCTACTACATTTTAAGGTATTTATTTCACGGCCCTGGTAAGTTTTTGTAATGTTTGATATATTTATATATTGACTAAATAATAATACAATTAATTATTGCCGTATTGAAAAAATGTTTTAGATTTTTCTTAAAATTCTTTGTATAAAATGATTTTTATTAGCATAACAGTCTTTCATGAAGTTAATTTTTATAGGCTCACTTAAGTGAATTTACTACCCCATTTCGTTTCCTTGCTGATAAAGGTTACACATAATATTGTTTTACACAATTTTGACTACGCAGTAGGTAACTACTCCCTAGGAGCTTGCATAGGAAGGCACCGCCCTGCTACCTATTTTTGCCGCCAAATAACAGCACCTGTACAGGATGTGAGACAATCCATCTCAGTCCTCAGACGTGACACCACATCTGTAGACTTCCTTGTTTGAAGTTGGCTGCAGGTGAACTTGGACTGCAATAGTCACTTACCATGGCAAACTGTGAGTTCGTTTGTTACTTCGATTTGATAAAAAAATCAAGCGATTGCGGCTAAAAGGTCTTGGCAATAAACACAATTTTTTTGTCGACTTTCATAATAATACAATGTATAAAAGACACTGACGAGTTGAAAGAGGTATTAGAAGTTAGCTGATCAATGGAAAATGGACTCTGTGATATGATTTTATGACCTTAACATAACCGGAGCAGATATTTTTTATTTCAATATAAAAATGTCCGCAACGAATAAGGTCGTTATTAAATTAAAATAAAATGCATAGTGTAGATTTATAAATACTTACTACTTAAATTGTCTGGTATCTGTAAATCGCCATTCGTTTTCAACATTTCTCCAATTATAGCATGCAACAAAGACGTTTTTCCGCTGCCAACATTACCCGTTATACCGATCAGCTCGCCTTTGCCGATTTCTAATGAGATATCTCTGAGCATAAAAGGCTCTTGCGTATCTAACTCAGCAGATGAGGCTTTCCGTTGAACGTTTCTCTTTGAAAGATTTTTATTGGACTTCCCTTTGTTTTTTTTAGTAGTTTTAGGATCTAACTGTTTTCGCGGAGAAGCCTTAGCCCAAGCGAATGACGCATTTTTAAATATTATAATTTTATCTTCATCACAATTTGTGTTCACTCTATCGTAATAACGATCAGATTCCATATCTGGGAGCTAAAAGAAACATCTATATAGATAAATATGGGTTTGACTTACGTCCATAGTGTAAGCTAGGGTTGCCAGATATCCGGGTTTAGCCGGGACACTCGTTTCCACAAAATATTTCCGATCAAAAATTTTGGTAAATGAGACAGTATCAAAGGCAAAGGTTCTTAATCGTTCTGTAAATAATAAACCTTAGTATTATTTATAGAAAAACCATTCTAAAGAAGATGCTGCTTTTTTAGAATGGTTTACATTCAAAAAAGTAGCATCACTCATTAAATATATGAAATAACAACCGGCCAAGTGCAAGTCAGACTCGCGTATGAAGGGTTCCGTACCATCGTAATACACGTTTCTAGTAGAGGAACCCCTTTTAATTTTTAATTTATTTTAATTTTTATTATTTGTTATTATGGCGGCAACAGAAATACACATTCTGTGAAAAAGAACGACAAACGGACGGACATACAGCGGAAGCTTAGTAATAGGGTCCCGTTGGTTACACTTTGGGTACGGAACCCTAAAAAGGATATTATGCTTTTATATGTTTTATCTATGTTCTTAATCTTGCCCGGTTATTTGTTTCAACACATCTGGCAACCCTAAGCGTAACAATTACCGTACATCCAGCAATTTCTGTATCCGTTTAATGGACACCCAGGCTTCAGTGATCCCATTGAGTACCCAAGGAAACGCGTTTAATGGCGCTATCAACATATTGATCAACGCGACAGTAGTAAATACCTGAAATTAAAGATATATTAGATGGTATACCACTATAAACCGGAAGCCATAAGATTTTTCTGGAACTTCTAGTGGTCTATTGTTACACCCATGGAACGAAATAGTGATGAATTCTCTTGCACTAACACCACGTCGCAAAGGACAATAATCGAAGTATATTTTTTATTTTCATACTCAAACGACAGTCAATTAATTTTTCAATGTAAATAACACTCTATAGAAATTATTATACATTGGTTTAACGCCAACAATTTGCTCTTTGACGGCAATGAGACAAAATGTATTAAATTAACAATACCTAATGTTAAACATTCGAATATTAAAGTGCTTTTAAATGGGGAGCAGTTGAGTTTTGTTATTAGGAAGATTTTGCTGCCTAGATTCTGGTTTGTTTTCCTCTATCGTCTCTTACGACATCCGCGGGGCGATACGTTATATATTGAGTACTACAAATAAAAACTGAATAAAAACAAATATTACAATTAGATCCGTACAGTGGCATTGTAAGTGCATATCACTACGTCACATCATCTCATAGGTATCGTAAAAGGCGACAGAGAGAAACTGAAATTGAAAATAATAGAAATTTGCGGTTACCCACCCGCATGCTAAGCGTGGCAGGTATGGCAAATATCCTTCCCAGAAAGCAGTCTATGGAAGGAGGCTTATGTTAAGGAGTGGACTTTTGATGCCTGTCAAAAGTTCACTGTGATGATGATTAGGATTACATATACACATTAATATTATAGCATGTTAAGGATAAAATGATACCATAGGAGCACCAAGCGCTTTCCCTCGCAACGCGTGTGTGCCAAGGGTCAAAGCCGCCACTAACACTGGCGTGGTCGCCCAAAGCACCACGCAAATTGCATCCAGATACTTGCGACCGCGCAGGAAGTACAGCTCTTTCGAACGTGCCTCTGAAAAATATTATCTTAAATTAAAAAACCTCCGTAACAGGAGCGGATAATTTTCAAACGGCTGAAAATATTTTCTTGAACCTCGCACTCGCACTCGCACTTTTGATGTTGCTATCACCCCTTGAATGCAGCACAATGTTAATCTCGTTAGTCGCTTAATCATGTTGATATGTGGTATGTGTACAGTTAGCCAAATAGTGGAAACTTTTTACTGGAAAATAGGCATCTTAGTCCTCACGGGTGACAACGCATCTGTATTTTGATTCTTTATTGAGGATAGATGTGGATGTCTATGGTTCGCAGCAACCACTTACCATCAGGTGGACTGTGTGCTCGTTTGTCGCCCTTATTCTATAAAAAAAAAAACTTGATGAAACATACTTGGGTATGTCAAGAGCCGATTTTATTTCCAAGTTACGCAAGTGTGATTGTATAATATACATGAAAATGTGATTCTCAGTCAAGTCTATAGTGCAACACTAAATTTTTAGGATTCCGAACCGGAAGGGTTCACACTTGGCCGGTTTTTTAAAAATAAAAGTACAGATTGCGATAATTTTATCTGTAAAGCGACGCGGCTATACAATTGTAACTAATTAGGGACAGATCGGATGCAGCTGGTGATGCGCTGACCCCGCGCGGACCGCTGTCGACTCAAGTACCTTTATTACACAAATTTTCATGTTATGTCCGGTAACCTTTAGTCTAGTTTGCCAGGGTTTTCTGGGCTGGAAAGAAGCAAAACACGAACTGTTGGTTCTACGTTCGGACCCTAATGCTGACGTAAAATTAACTATAACAGCCCGGTAGCTCGTTCCTAAGAGTTTGGCTGCACGGTCGTGGGTTCGGATTCCGCACGGAACAACTTTTTGTACGACCTACAAATAATTATTCCTGGTTTGTATATTTGTAACCATGTGCAATTTTTATATTAAGTCAGAAATTGCAAGAAGCCGCATTAAAGAACTATATAAGTACTCCAATACATGATACTATTCACACGAAAACATTAGTAATGGTTGTTTTCGACAACATTTGGAAATATTCGCCGTGGTAGAAAAACCATATAAACATCATTGTCATTAGTCATTACAATATCTTGATTTTTTGTGAGACTCACCTGATACTCTTCGTATAAAATAATCTTCCCAAACATGAATTTTTATAGTCCTGATGCCTTTAAGCATGTCACTGATTAAACTAACCCGTGAGTCTTTGTGACGCATAAGCTCAGTGCTTAACTGCCCAATTTTATTGGCTATCAATTTGTTGATGGGTATCAGAATAATCGAAAATGCAACTCCAGCCAGAAATGAAATCCCCACTTGTTGGTACAACAGAAATAATGTTATGACAAGCTGAAAACGAAACATCCTATTATTACCAACATACAAAAAAATGAGCTTAGGAAAGTATTAGGTTCGTCTTTATAATTTTTATTTTTGTACTTCAACACGTACTTTTAATGTAAAATTACACGTGTACAATGTACGAGTACACAACACGTACATTTGTACAGTTCGTTATAACAGGATTTATTTAAAAATGAATATCACAACACAGCATTTTTTAGTCATAATTGTCGAATATTATACAATAACAATACGGCCAGGCACCCACTGCTAGCACGGCACCGTAAAGAATTTTTAGGTGACAAATAGAAATATAACTTACTATTGTGGCCTTAAAGTTGAAATTATAATGATAATGGTAATTTCAATTTACTAAGCTTACGAATGCCGTATCGGCAGCTTCCGGAATACCTCCACAGACCAAGAGATACTTCGACAGCCTTCGGGATACCGAGGCCATACTCGGAGTACCGACGCAGGTACGCGGCCGTTGGTCTTGTCTTATACTTGAATATTATCTTTTTGTATAGGATAAGGGTGACAAGCGAGCACACAATCCACTTGATGGTAAGTGGTTGTTGTGGCCCATAGACATTTACATCTATTCTCGTTTTCTAATAAAATGCAGATGCGTTGTCAGCCGTGAGGATTAAGATGGAATGACTCAGTAAAAAGGGTCTCCGGTTCTCTACACTCACCAAACGAAACACAGCAGCATTAAGCTGCTATTTTACGCTGGTATTCTGTGAGAGCGTGGTCCTTCCCCGGTCGAGCCGACCCATTCGTGCTACAACTGTACTATTAATATAGCTGTAGCATGCCTCTACCACGTATGAATCTCCAGAATCAGCTTCAATCTCTTTTGTTGTATATTTTTCTCTTTTTCTTCAGCAAGAACTGCTATGAGCACTAGGTCCTCATCAACCATTTTAAATACACACATACAAGTCGTACTTGCAATATTCAACTGTTTAGAAAAGCGTTAGCTCAGAGGGGGCACAATGATGTGACGGTATACTATGGGAAGACTAAGGAGGCCATGACATACCTAAAGATACCGCGGCATGTTTAAGGACACCGCGGCATAGTTGCTGTCAGCCGCACTTGCATGTGGCAAGGGATGCCCTTGCCGTCCTAACAGTAGGCGCTAGTGCGCAGAAAATAAACACAGAAAATCATACAAACCTGTAGGGGTATGCTCCAAACTGCATGGAAACTTGGACATGAATTAACAATTCTGTCTGTATCAGTGGACATAAAATTAGTTATTTCTCCTATAGAGAAAGACTTAGTAAGTTCCGAAGAAGTCACACTCAATGTCTTTCTTAGAATTATTGAAACCATTGCACCACGCATTTTAATTCCTATTAGTGACATAAGCCAACTAAAATGGACATTGAATAATGCTCCCACGATAGTCGCAACAAGAAGGCCAGCCGCATATGTATACCTTAAAACATACCAAGTGTTTAAAATATGTACCTAATCAATATAATTTTTTCACTCATTATCTACACAAACTACTTTTGTATTATCCAATAAAAGCAATTTGTTATAAAATGAAACAAGAGGTGTTGACAAGTTAAGCTGCAATGTAGTTTTAGAAATATAACGCACATTGTGAAGACGGCAGCTTATGCAGTAGCTTTATGAAAGATGTTGTTCTAGCCAGGATTGCCATAGTACAACTGTGTTTTATGTACAGAACATGGTTATGTTATTGTAATGCTTTTATTGGATATATGTAGGTTTAGATAGCATACTCATTTACTGACAGTAGACTGGAGTAGTGGTCAGACTAGCTGGCTTCTACACATGATAGGTCAAGGGTTTGAAACCCAGCTAGACATAGTTGCAAAAAGTTGGGCATGAGTAGCTCAAGACAGTGACAGGTATGCACTTGTGGCACTATAACATCTCTCGAGCAGTTGATATCAGTTGATACAACTATCATGATTATTTTTATAAATGTTACTTGTATATGAGTATAAAATAAGACCGCAAAGGCGACGAAATAACCTACACCTATATATTAACCCAGATGATACAAATTATTAATAAATAAAATTCCCCAAATAGCAATGTCATCAATGATTTCTGGGAAGTTTGTTTATATTCTTTATCTCCGCTCACTACCTTTAATTATTATATAAATACTTTCGTATAGGTAGTGCATATTAGCATATTACCAATGAATTGATAGCAATAACACGTAAATTATGGTATATCAGTTTTAAAGGTTACATAAATGTAACGTACCCTAAATGTTGATCTATATGTTCATCTTCCACAAATGTAACCAATTTATTAAGTAACATTGGTCCTGCAAATCCTGCCATATCTGATATAAGCTTCAAAAGTCCTATGCTGTAAAACTGTAGAGCAAAACATTTGTGTAACGCTTTAAATAAAGATACATTATAGCGGCGTTGGGGCCTTAACAACACCCGCGAAGTAGGTGTCACTGGAGTAGATGTTTGAGCTGGACTTTCATCAACAGATCCATATCCTGAAAGTTTAATTAGTAAAATAATTGTTGTATACAAATCACGTTGTTTATATGAAATCATCTAATGAATATTAGTTAATTTTGCATACCTGATCCTATAAACGGTTCATGAGGCACTTCTGCATATTGTTGGAATTGGTCTACATTACCAATCAGTGCCTTATCCATTTTTGCTCCGACGTATGAACATCTATATTGCACAGGTATATCAAATAGTTCTTCAGGGTTGTTTAATTTGTTTTCTATACCTTAAATGAACATGAAATAGTAAAATAAAATATGCCCTAAACCTGATATAAAGTATCAAAGTTGTTTGAAAAATTCTTTAACACTTGTTTTCTAGTAGAAAGCTTCTCACCGCTTCAATATAGTAAATACATTATCAGGAAATTCTTTAAACTCCTTTTTAAATAAAAAAGCATGTGCAAGTTTATTTACAACATCAACTTCTACATAACATAACTTTCTAGTGGTCGTTTATTACAAGTGACTATGAAAGCACTGTAAGAGCGCCTGCTATTAAAGCCGAACGTCCACCACGAACTAAGCTTTTTTTTTAGTATAGGGTGACAAACGAGTACACAGTCCACTTGATGGTAAGTGGTTACTGTGGCCCATAGACATCTACATCTATCCTCAATTACGAATCAAAATACAGATGCGTTGTCACCCGTGAGGACTAAATGGAATGCCTCTTTTCCATTAAAAAGGGTCTCCGGGTCTCTACACTCACCATACGAAACACAGCAGTGTTAAGTTGCTATTTTTCGCTGGTATTCTGTAAGAGCGTGGTCCTTCCCCGGTCGAGCTGCATTCGTCCTTCAACTATACTACTAATATAGCTGCAGCATGGCTCTACCACGTGAAAACTATGTGAAAACTAGGCTCAGTGAACTAAGCTAAGCTAACCTGAAAACCCGTTGCACGTCCACCGAAAAATAAGCCATAACTACGTTAGTGATGGGCAGTTTGTGTTGGTGTGTTGAGTTAATCAGATCCGAAGGAAAAACAAGAGAAGAGCTATGGTGAGAGTTCAGAGGATTACATTCGTTATAGGAAAAGAAAATTGATCAGTGCTCATTTCATAAAGAAAAAACGCAAACACAGATACTGGATAAGCAAGCACATTCAATATTGGATCCACTGCCCGCGAGTTACATATGCCTACCGAGACCTTGAAGACAAGACGTCACGGCGACTGCAATAGTCGCCGCACTGAGGGTGGAGGACTTACATATGCATGCCATCGAGAAGTCACCTACCTTACAGCACTGTCTACTACGCAAGTAATAGCATAATAAGCTTTCATCTTCCACTCAATACGTCATTGGCGAATTTTAGCAAACCGCCACAAAAAAGAAAAGGAAAAGAAGAAGAACTAACAGCACGTCTTCAAAGACATGACCCAGTTCACTTACGTGACTTAAGAATATTCAACAAAGTATAAAACCCAAGGCTTAATTGTTAAGACAACCCAGTAGTAACTAAGTTAGTTTGTAAGTTAGGTAGTCTAGTATTCCTGTGTACTCACATTGTCACAGTAGTCAAGTTAACTTGATAGTTAGAAAATAAAAGTAATACAGGAAAAAGTCTTCGTCTCCTTCCACTTCAACCGTCCCTAAGCTGCCGCAAACATAAATTGCGATAATCACAGACTAAACAAAACACAGAACACTAAGCGAAAGACGCTAGAGGGGTAAGGTAAGGGGGTGAGAGGTGCTTAGCTTAGTTCGCGTAATTTCGCATCGGCCTACACAACTAAGTTAGTTTGACTTAGTTTGGCTATTTTACTCAGATTACCTGGCATAGTTTGCGGTGGACGCATATGTATAAAGAAGTGGCTCAACTATGCGAGCTAAGATAAACTAAGTTAGTTTATTTTGCGGTACATTCAGCTTAATATTTGTGATAAAGAAATAGTAGCTACCCATTCTCCAGTAAATAATTCGTTTGATTGCTTTCGGCGGGGATATACGAGTCAAATATCAATCTTGACACAACTGCATTATTTAAAAATGAAACCAGATGCTACTACTTTTGAAATAGTAGAAACAATTGTCCGTCACCGAGCATCTTCGTGCTCTTGGCTATCAAAAAGTTATGTCTTAATGGATACTTCACAATCTCACTGTCTATTGCTTTTCTCTCCCCCTCAGTGAAAAGGATTTGGTTACTGGAGATGACAGGACTCATAAAGAGTTCAGTCTTTATGAGTTAGCATGTGGGATGCTACCATGCTACAGCTATATTATGATTGTAGCATGAATAGGTCTTCCTGTGCTGTTTGGTGCAGCCGGTCCCAAGACCGGATAAAAGAGAAACAGCAAGCATGGTGTGCAACCTGACCCAAGCGGCTCTCCGTAAAGTGGAGAGTTGGTGCAAAGAAAACGATTATATTAATGTTCACACAAAAATGAATGCTAAATAATTATCACCTGCCAAGTCTCTTCAGCACAAAACTCCATCTATCCTCTGAGGAAAAATATTTAGGTCTTACCTTGGACAGTAAACTCAACTGGAATAAATACATAGAAAACAAAATCAACAAGACTAGTATAACTTTCTGGCAATGCAGAATGATTGGCAAACAATCGGTCTGACGCCAAAAATTATACTGTGGACCAAAACAAAAGAAGCCACCACTATAAAGAAGGTTCAGCATTGCCAGAGACTGGCATGTATGGCTGCCACAGGCGCATAAGGACTACACCAACAGCAGCCTTAGAGGCGATGCTGGAGCTAACCCCGCTTCACCTACACATACAACAAGAAGCAACTTTAGCTGCCATTAGACTCAAGACTCTAAATCTTTGGAGTAAGAAAGTAAAGTCACTCATACAGGTTTAATTGATAGAATTTATTCAAAAATTCCTATCTTACAAGGCAAGTATGATAAGATCCCCAAACAATTTGTGTTTGAAAAGAAATATACGATATAATTAAATGAAACCCACCAGCCGGAGGGATTAAACTCAAAAGAGTTTACAGTTTTCACTGATGGTTCTAAAAAAATGAACTTTCTCAGAAGACCTCAATATTCACATATGTACACCGCTGGGTACCTACAACAGTCTTTCAGGCAGAATGTATGGGTATCATCCAAGCAGTCATAGCAATAGATGCTAGGAAAGTAAAAGACTGGACTCCATCAGAATATTGACTGAGAGCTGGCAGTACTTATAAACTCTGAGTTACAATGTGGTGAACTCGGGACTAATATATGAATGCCATCAATGATTAAATGAGGTATATATAAACACAACAATGTGGCTCTGCAATGGATCTAGGGTCACAGTGGATCCAGGGGTAACGACTCAACAGACAAACTGGCTAGCAGAGGATCAGCTATGGCCATTATAGGGCCAGAACCGATTATACCAATCCCTTTTGGTAACGTTCATTCACTGGTACATAAAAACTTCAGTAATCAACACATTCAGTTTTGGAAAAATCTAATGGATTGTAGACAAGCTAGGAAGGCCTTGCCAGAAATAAATGGTTGTATAACCAATGTATTAATGAGATTGAACAAGCCACAGTTCAGGATAGCAATAAGTGCTATTACAGGACATGGCTCTTTTAACAAACATTTATTTACTATAGGTGTTACAGATGTCCCCTGTGCAGGCCATGTATAGGGGAAGAGGAAGCGGTAGTCCAGGTGTTGCTGACATGTCCGGAGGTCGCTACAAATAGGTTTAAACATCTAAGCATGCAGGGATCACTCCCCGAATTTGCTCACAACATCAAAGCACTGTTGAACTTATTCGGGGAGATTTCATGGCTCTAGTAATCACAATATTCCTCCCCAAACGCAAAATATGTTATTAGACATGGAGTTGTGGAAAATAGCCTGTCGTAAACTAAACTATAGTAAAAATAAATGTATGTTATGGGTACTACTTTTAATGACAGCTATTTTTACCCTGCTTACTAAATAGCTGTATTTCTCTGATCTCTTTCTTTCAGAATATGTCCATTAATTTATTTTGGGGCATAGAAACACCTGTTCTATGCATGAATACAGCTAAATGCTTAGCAAATGCTATATGGAGTCGTCATTTATTTTACTGGGTATATAAACTGATATGTACCTGATTAATTAATATTTTTGTATGTAATAATTATAAGTTTATAACAAATTGCTGCATATAAAATACATTGGCTTATATTATCCTGACTAGCAGTTTTACTTAAACCCCATTTAACAATATGAGCTT
The DNA here is from genome assembly GCA_033319125.1 of Parnassius glacialis. Lineage (NCBI taxonomy): Eukaryota > Metazoa > Arthropoda > Insecta > Lepidoptera > Papilionidae > Parnassius > Parnassius glacialis. Next base: position 25,056,295 of record JAVANC010000010.1, on the reverse strand, counting down.
TAATAATGTTTTTTTTTATTTTGCAAAATTCATTCAATAACTTTTGTTACATAAAAATATCAATATACAATATATCAATAAAATTATTCAGTCAGATAATTACAGCATTTTTATAATTCACTTACGTAAGCAGCATTGTTTGTCAAAAGTTAAAGATCATGTCTTGATGTTGGTAGGACAGCTTGGTACTCTTTTTGTACATATATTTTCTACCTCATATAGTTATATTACATATATATATATATATATATATATATATATATATATATATATATATATATATATAGTATATATACCCTTTGGACTCACAATCTCACAGAACACCAGAGTAAAATAACAGATTAGCTTAGCATAGCAGCTGTGTTTCATATGGGAGTGTAGAGAACGACTGGAAAGTTGGTTTCTTTCAAGACCCTTTTTACTGGTAAGTAGGATAGTAGGTGTAAATGTCTATGGGCTACAGAACCCACTTACCATCAGGTAGACAATGTGCTCATTTGTCACCCTCATTCTAAAAAAAACCTAACATCGGCCAAATAAGATTTCCAAAGAGATAAGCTCCCACTTTACACATAACTAGACTGGGGGCTAAAGATTTTGTTTTGTTGCTGGTGAGATAAAAATCAATGTTTTTCTTTCATATTCTCCAGATATTTTTTCAAGTCATTATCATTTTTTTGTGCCTTAAAGCACAAATTACATACTATTGTAATTAAAGATATTAAACATGCACTTGATATTTTTTTGTCGCAAGAGGAAGATTCTAGTGTTTTGGTTTTAAAAAATATTATAATTGTTAATAAATAAATAAGTAGTGATAAAATTACAAATTTATCGAACAACCTCTCATATTTTAATACTACTTTGTTTAGTTACCTTTTTCTAGAAGTGGATTTATCCATAAGAAGGTAAGTTTAGAAAACCAGTGTGATCCTTGCATTGCAGTACCCAAAATGCCCTCATCCATATGGGGGAGTAGTGGTGTGTATTCACTCTAAAAATATTATATTTTAGTTTTATAAATTTTATAGTTTTATAAATCTTATTACTATTATTTTTCTACTTACAGTTGAATGTTGGGAGCCGACAAGATGTGATGAGTAAAATGTTGGTCTAGAATTACTTGATGGTAAAAGAGTCAAAAAGTATATAATGTGGCAGCATAGTGTTGCAATATTGAAACCAGAGATGGCTGTAGTAATTATGCTTGTGCGAAGAGAAATAAGATTGAGCACCACTATTATAAACCACAAGAATAGCAGAGCTATAGGCCCCCGGCAACTTAAACCTAGTCTGTGTTTTAGAGCTAAGATATATCCAAAATGCACCAACCATGATAAACAACCTGCACCAGCAGTGAAGTAATCAATAGGAAACAGATTAAACTTTGAGTTTATGAATATATATAATTTTACAATTGGTATGAACATTAGTGCTAAAACCACAAAACTACGCAAAATAATGGCTTGTTCCTGTATTTTTTCACGTATTACCCAATCTCTTCTATAACCAACATAATATCCTGATATGATAGCTAAAATAAAGAACATAGGTATTTGTAAACAAAGTTCCTGAAAGCACTTTCCGAAATCTTTTCTGTCGTCCACCCAAGGCTGAAAGCCCTCCGGTCCGCACATGTCTTCCCATCTCCATAAGAACTTTGTGAAGAAATCCATCTTAAAAGCATATACTTGATAACTTTAATAACATAACCTAGCAGTAATAGTGTTCTGTTCTGTGATCATCGCAAGAAATTTTCACAATTCAAAATAATGACTTATTCAGATTTTAAGTTATCGATACACTACGGTCAATAAATTCAAATTTTAGCCCTAAACACCAAAATCACCAATTGTAATTGTAAGATACTAATAAAATACTCTTTTGTTGATGTTGTCAAGTGTCAACTGTCATTTGTCAGATGTAATTGGATGTAATCATATTGTCATAGACGTCATAGAGTTTGTTGTTGTTGTTATTAATATTCGCCGTGATTGGCCGTGATTCGCCAATTATAATAGGCAAAACTCTAAGATCATACAGTCTTATCTAATTTGTATCTTTTTTTTACTACTTACTACTTTATGCTTACTAAACTTTACTGGCAATGATATTTTAAAGAAAAGATACGCTACGTTCATACTGAACGGTGTTCAGATATCGTTGCGTTGTAATAACAAATGTACTTACATAATACACGAGTGTAGTAATTTTCAACTACGACTGTGATAGGTAATACGGAACGTAAAATACAGAAAGAGATAACTGTCCGTAGTGTATTGCGCTTGAAGTATACGAGTGAATTATAGAGTATGCGGATTTGCCACAGAAGAGACATTAAATATAACAATGGGCATATTACACTGATAATGATATATTAAATAAAAATATAAACAAAATTGTTATATATTTATTCACAAACAAATTTTAAATAAATTTGAGTTCTGTCAATCGTTTTTTCGATAAATTATGTACCTACTTATCGAATACCTACATAATTTACTGTTTACGTTTTTTCACTGATGGTCGCGCTACTTGGCAAATAGGAGCCTTTTAATTTTTTCCGCTGAGGAGTAGTAATTTAAAGTTAACGCAAATTTGCGAAGAGCTGCTGGATATTTCTTTCTAAAATTTTTCTTAGATTTTGTTATTTGAACTATTCTGTTAAATAAGTTTAATGGTTCTGCTTTTAGGTTAAGTTCCGAAAATTACTGTTCCGTAAGATAATTCTTTTTTTTAAATACCTTTGAAATATTCATCATGCTGGTTATTTTTTCCTTAATCTATTATTTTGAATTTTAAGAACATTATTTTTTTCTGTAACATTTTCTTTTAACAACTAATTTACGAACTCGCTTCTTAAGCGTTGCTTTTCTAGGAGTGTCGAACACGGAATCGATGTCGGATATATTTACATGGTCTAGCCTGGTAGGTGAGCCAAATTTCAGAACATCATCATTGTCCTGAAAAAGAAGGAATTGTCTACATTGTTACGGTAAATTATACAAGAATGATAGTAGTAATTAATTAACCAAAATTGACTGCACAGGTGGTCTAGTGATTTAAGTGCCACTAGTAACGCTGCACCAAGTGCTGTGGGTTCAATTCCTACACGGGACAAAAATGTTTGTGATCCCCAAATAAAAAAAATACTTAAATTGCCCTTTTACACACAATAGTTGTAAAATTGAAATTGTGAAATTACAGAAGTTACGACCTTTTTTTGTTAAAATAATGAAGTATCGTAATTTTTATAATAATAATTTTTATCGAGGCTATCACAGGTACTGCAGTTTCTTTAGACGCAGGTATCCTTTCGAAGTCGTATATTTATCTTCCCGATTAAAATGTGCAGAACAAATTGTACTTCTTTTTGTAGGCATTCAGTCATGTTCACTTCTTTCCGCCTGAACTATGCTAACCCATTTATGTTTTGTAAAATCATCACTCGGAAATCTGGAAAATAATAAAACATAATGAGAAAAATTATGTTCTATCTAGGTACATTACATACATTTTAATTTTACTAATAAAATATCTAATAGCCCGCTATTACTAATCTCATTCTATATTATCTAAATTATAAAACGTTGAAAGTCAGAACTTATTATGATCATTATAATATTATGTTAGAAAGGCACTCATTAACTAACAAGAAAACTCGCGATCAAGCGGCTAACGAAGGCTATGTATTGTGCCTACGATTTCGCTTTTGGTTGTTAATCTATGACGCATTCTATTTGTCCTTGTCGCGCTATATTTGCCATCATATTCTCTATCCTTTTCGAACCACCATATTAACAATTCAACATTTATTTGTAAATGAGAAATAAAATCGTGACAAAATATAAATATGTAATATTATTTTATTATACTTACGTATGGTATGAAATTCCTTCACTCTTATTTATCTTCGAACCATAGTTTTTACACTTTCTTAAGACACAACTTGGCATTTTGGATGTTATTGTCAATATTGTTACGCCACGGACACGCTTTGTTTCGCTCGCTGCTATTGGCCGACTAAATAAAATTACAACAATTGTCTAATTTATCTGCAACAATTTGCGCGCACTACTGCCATATCTACCTCTTTTTTATATATAGTATCGTTGTATACTGGTGTATTGTATACTGGCGTTGTATACCGGCGTTGTGTACGGACGACCAGACAGCGCGAAAATGCGTGACTAAATTCGATTTGTCATTTGTGCATTAGCCAGTAATGAACGTTTTACAAAGCGGTAAAAAAAATTAAATAATAGCTTAGTGCACGAAACTGAATAACTTCAAAAATTAACGGAATTTTAACATGATATTCTAAAATAATTAAAAATATCCATAAACATGTTCCCCATAATGAACAGCACATGATATTCTAAAATAATTAAAAAATAACTACTAATTCCTGTATACACCTACTAATTCCTGTATAGGACAGTTATTACACTCTTTGGTCGTCTGTTGTCGTTTCGTGCGCATAGACCACGTTCTTCAAGTGTTTTCGATCTGTTTTTATTTGAATACCCGGCTTTGGTTTAATGGACTGTTTCTGCTTTTCAAACTGACATCGGAGCTAAATCGGACTTCGATTAATAATAAATAATAATAAATTTTATTTATTCACTTAGTTTACACGCAGGGTATCTTAAACTATTACAGTAGACGTTTTGATTTTTTGGCAACTTACTGGTAAGATATGGTTGATCGTTAGCAGCTGTACTAGTTTTATGGTAAAAACTGTATTACAGACGCTAGCGCCTTCCACCGGACATTATAGGAAACAATTTGGGAAATGCCTTGTTTAGTACTACATAATATTATTGAAACCATTACATATGGAGACATTACTTAAGTATAAAAGTGAGGGATGGGATTGCGAGTGTACACGTAGAAGTTAGTAAATGCGTGCGCGCTCGCGCGTGTGTGTGTGTGTGTATGTGTGTGTGTGTGTGTGTGTGTGTGTGTGTGTGTGTGTGTGTGTGTTTGTGTGTGTGTGTGTGTGTGTGTGTGTGTGTGTGTGTGTGTGTGATGTGTGTGTGTGTGTGTGAGTGTGTGAGAAAATTGTGTTTTGTATTGCGTTCTTTTTACTTTTGGTGCATAATAATGCCTAAACGTGGACAAACATTGAAAACTATAGCCCGTTAATCATCAAGCTGCAAGATTACTTTGAGCGGGAGCGGCAAAATGGCGGATCTCTGTTACCTGTCGAACAAGTACAAGAACGCGTATCTCAGGCGCTTGGAGTTAGCAAACGAACGATAACAAATATTAATAAAGAAAAAAATCGGCTCTACTGGCACGGAAGATAATATTTTACGTACTCCGAAGAAGAAATGTAGAACTAAACCCGTGACAGATATTGACACCTTTGACGCCAATGCAGTTAGAAATCATATATATGGTTACTATTCCAGAAATGAATATCTCAACAGGAAGAAGCTTTTGGTATCGTTAAGAGAAGCTGGACTGTTTAGCGGGGGTAAAACTGCTTTAACCAAAATCTTAAAAGATATTAGTTTTTCGTATAAAAAAACAGACAAAAGAAAAATTTTATTAGAACGATAAGACATAATTTTAAAACGGATAAGTTTTTTGAGAGAAGCAAAAAATATTGATAACTGGGATAATGTCGTGTTCATTGACGAGACATGGGTAAACGCCAATCACACGGTTTCCCGTTCTTGGACGGATGATACACAAGCGTTGACATCGAAAGTACCAATGGGTAAGGGGGCCCGTCTGATAATATGCCACGCAGGTTCTGCAAAATACGGCTTTGTGGAGAACGCGTTACTGGCATTTCAATCAAAAACCACAAATGACAACCACGAGGAAATGAATGCCACTACATTTAAAGAGTGGTTTCAGAACGAGCTTTTGCCCAGCCTACCAGAGCCTTCTGTAATATTCAAGGATAATGCCTCCTATCACTCGGTTCAAATACAGAAACCACCTACCCAAGCTAATAAAAAAATCTTCCACATTTTTTGGGTAATCGATTCGCACTGTTATAACCGAAGTCACGCACATTAATGCAGCCATGGTGCGTAAGATATGCGCGTCACGTGGTACTCTTGCTAGCGGTGTGTCGTTATGTCATTTCTAAATAACGTAACGTTATCGTTACGGTACAACGGATAACGTTATCATAACTATCTAGATTCATAACTGTCTATTTTCCATGTAACCGCAACTTAACAATATACTTTCATAGAACAGTTATCATCCAAATTATTTTCGTTTCACTAAGTAAATACTAATTTAGTTGCTGAAATGAATTTTCCTTCGTACTTTTGATCTTTTGACATCTTTCTAGGAATTAAGGCATCCCTTTTCCTTATTTGTGTTGAGACTGCGGTACAGTACAACTGATCGCATCACGGAAGTTGGATTTGACATCGAAGGCTGGCTCAAAAAGTTGTCTTTTAAGTTAGTGCTGACGCAAGGACACCCAAAGTGTTCACAGGTCTCGAAGATCTAGCAATCGTTTGCTGTTCTAACGAAACTTGTATGTACGCTTCTATATATCGCTGCCGTAAATGTAACTTCAGATAACCTGAAGTCGTCTGAAAACTTTTTTTTTATAAGATATGGGCGACAAACTGCCACACAGTCCACCTGATGGTAAGTGGTTGCTGCGGCCCATAGACATCTACATCTATCTAAAACGCAGATGCGTTGTCACCCGTGAGGACTAAGATGGAATGCCTCATTTCCAGTAAAAAGGGCCTCCGGCCACCTGCACTCACCAAGCGAAACGCAGAGATAAACCTCTACTTCACGCTGGTTTTCTGTGAGGTCGAGGTACCACCCCGGGTCGAGCCGGCCCATCCGTGCGAAAGCAAAAGCTGCCGCGTGGCTCTACCACTGTTAATAACTAAAAACTAAATCAGTTTTTACAAATACTACAACGCGCTTTTTTATTTAAATTCGAAAAACTCTCACATAATACAGTGTTTTGTCACGACATTGTTTCCTTGTTATATTACAACCTAAAACGAAGCTATATCTATATTTACAATCACGAAATCAAATAAATATCTACGAAGCTTTTTGTTTGTTTTAGACTTCTTTTATGAACACTAATATTACTATGCGTGCTTTATGCTTCGAAATAAACTTGGAATTAGCAAATGAAGCAAAGTTTTTAAATAATAATATTACACCCAAAATTTAGACTTAAAACTCAAGTTCAAAAGTTGAAGAACAGAAGGTCAATAATTATATTTCGTCTTAACAAAGTCAAGGCTATTAATGCAATTTAACCTTACATTTTGGGGAACATGTGTTATTTTTCAATATATGGCAAAAACCCGCATTTACTGTGTAGAATTTTATAATAAACAGCACGAGGTTTAAAATTGCTTTATTAAAAAAGACATATTGACAATTTGAAATAGTTATACAAGTGTCTATATGAAAAAGAAAGAAATAAACTTATTTCTCGAATTTCGCTTCGCTCACATACACGTTTCAATATGAGCCCCGATGCAGTTTCGTTCTTATCGTACGCGGCATCACATTTGTTTTTGTACGGCAGCGAGTACGTGATGTTTTAATATCACGAATCACGATTCCAAGCTAACGCAACGTTGCGGTTCAAAGGTACTCTGTGCGTTGCGGATTGTTATAAGAAATAGACAGTTATGAGCGTTATGTATAACTACCACTTTGCAGCGTTGCGGTTCAAAGGTACTCTGTGCGTTGCGGATCGTTATAAGAAATAGACAGTTACGAGCGTTATGTATAACTACCACGTTGCAGCGTTGCGGTTCAAAGGTACTCTGTGCGTTGCGGATCGTTAGAAGAAATAGACAGTTATGAGCGTTATGTATAACTATCTATACGTTATAAAGTAAATAGACGTTTCCATAACTGTCTATACGTTATAATGCTCATAGCTAACTCACGCACACATGAATCAAAGACTGTCTTCACTATGAACGTTGCGGTGTGTAGCAACACGGTATCTGGACCTATAAAACATCTTTGTTTCGTACGTTTTAATAAAAACAACACTTCAAAAGATTTAACCGCAAACGATTTATTTAATATGATAATTGTCAAAAACAAGTTCAGCATAAAATATTATATATAAGTTTGACTTTGAGTATATATATTTAGCAAATAATTGTTACAATCCTTATTTTTAGTCATGTGAATGCTAATGTAATAAATCATAAAATTGCTTTGTAAACCGCCATCTACTCCATTCTATGGGTAAAGTCATTTTATCGAACGAAAATTGATTGACTCTCAAGGTGTAACGTAAAGAAGACGCTAGATGGCATAAATACGGCTAGGTAAGAAATTGATCGTGGATGAATTTGAATGGACTGGAATATGATAATTTTATTCATTATCGTTTATTTTATTTATTTAATAAATTTGCAATTTTTTTAACTGTTTATTTTGACAGTTACTTTATATAGAATTTTAAATTTATTTTTAGTTCTAACAGATCTGTCAGAATAAATGTAGTGGAAGGAGAAAGTTGCAACTTTTATCTTTTTAAATGCAATTTGTGATATAAATTAATAATAAAGACACTGTAAATACCTACTATTTTATATTATATATTTTATTAAACTATTTTAATTGAGTATCTAGTGCTGTAAATAAATAACTAGATCAAAACTTTAAAACACCTAATAAAGTTAAAACTACAACTATATTTCTGCATTAGCTCCAAGAAGATAACATGATATAAATTTACTATATCTACAATACTGATTCGCATCGAATAGATAAGAGTAACTATAAAATCCTCGTATCAGATTTCAACAGCGTATCGGAGTAAAAAATATAAACAAGTGTACGCAGAATATATAGATATTGAAATATATAGTTTTGATATCAGATATTGAAACTCGAAATCTGATTTAGATACGATCATAAAAGTATATCCTGTATAGGACAGTTACTATACTCTTTGGATACGATCCTCAGAAAATGCGATACGATCCAGGCCTAGCCTGCTGGCTCAAGTTGCCGTCAAAATCTCCCAAGGGCTGCACAATGTGACGCATCAACATATTGTGAAGCAGTGAACTATGAAGGATAATAATACATAAAAACAAGGCTTGGGGAACTTATAATAAACCGAATATATTGGTAAATCCAAGAGCATGCCTTCGCATTAAAAATAACGTATAGCATGATTAAACGGATTTTTTAAAAGTAGTTTAAATACATTTCGACAGCACTATCGGCTTCAACACCCTTGGAACCCATGAAAATGACACCCATGATGAAAAAATTTATACCTATTGCAGCCGCCATCTTGGCTTTACATTTCGACAGCACTATCGGCTTCAGCACCCTCGAAAACCATGAAAATGACACCCATGATGAAAAAATTGATATCTATTGCAGCCGCCATGTTGGATTTACATTTCGACAGCACTATCGGCTGCAACACCCTCGAAAACCATGAAAATGATATCCATGATGAAAAAATTTGGTACCTACTTCAGCCGCCATCTTGGATTTACATTTCGACAGCACTATCGGCTTCAACACCCTCGAAGCCCAGGAAAATGACACCCATGATGAAAAAATTGATAAATATTGCAGCCGCCATCTTGGATTTACATTTCAACAGCACTATCGGCTTCAACACCCTCGAAAACCATGGAAATTACACCCAAGATGAAATAATTGGTACCTACTTCAGCCGCCATCTTGGATTTACATTTCGACAGCACTGTCGGCTTCAACATTCTCGAAAACCATGAAAAAGACACCCATGGTGAAAAAAATTATACCTATTGCAGCCGCCACCTTGGATTTACATTTCGACAACACTATTGGCTTCAGCACCCTCGAAAACCATGAAAATGACACCCATATTGAAAAAAATTGATACATATTGCGGCCGCCATCTTGGATTTACATTTCGACAACCCTATTGGTTTCAACACCCTCGAATACCATGAAAATTTCACCCATGACAAAAAAATTGATACTACTTACTGTTAGTACGTACTACTATTATTTATTTTGTGCTTTTAAAATATTGTAATAAAAAAATCTGTTATTATTATTATAATCAAGTATTTAAGAAATTTGGTTATTCGAATATTGTGTATTTGTACAGCGATCTTTTTGAGCCGCTGCAAACAACCGAAATAATGTCCACTCACGACGGCGACTGACGGCGAACCATAGATAAATATAAATGTAGCAAGCTAATGCGGCGAACTGATATATACAGTAATCTATGGCGATGGCCAACTGAGTTAGTGAGTAAACTACTACTACTAACTACTACTCTGTGGCTGCAGGTCCCCATTTACAGAAATAATTCTATACGAGGCTACCAAATCAACGAAAATTTCGCCATTTTCGAGCCGAAAAAAATTAACTATAGCTAAACAAAACAAAATTACACTGCCATTTACATTCAGTGGCTTCCCACATGATAGATGAAGAGATTAATAAATAGATTGATTTAAACAATTGATATTTACAAAAGTTATAGTGTTTACAAGCCTTGGGGACATGATAAATCCACACCACAAGCCACTAAAACCCCTTTTTTATATAAAAATAGCAATTAATCGATTTAAAAAAAATATTAATAAGTTCAACAATCATTTATCTTTCTAACAATGTGCTTTTTATATCATTTATATGTATAATATGATTGCTGGATACGATTTCATGCGACAAAACGGTGGAATTTTGATTTTTAGGCGTTAGTAGAACATACCCACGCGCTTTGCGCTCGGCATGCAAAATAAAAATACTCACGACTTGGCCTAAAGGTCTAGATACCAGGCCATAAACTCAAAAACAAGTAAAAAAAGTATGATTTATGTAATATGTATGTTGTATGTATTGTATTTAATAAAAACATAATATTGAAGAATATTCAATAAATCAACTTAAAAAAATATATAAAAAATTAAACGAAAAGTAGAATTATGGAATCAGAAGGCCATTTAAGTATTTTGTATGAAGAAAGTGAAGATGCCATTGATCCAATTCACGATATAATTGACTATTTGGTAAGGTGCGCAAATGTTTCATTTAAAAATTCAAACATTGGTGAAGCTGAGATTAGAACAACTGATAAAATTGAAATGGCTTACAAGCTTTACAAAAAATCACCCACACTATTTTTGATACAGTTTGGAAAATATCTTTCTCCGAATCATTTATCATATTTTGAAAATCTACATGACGAAAATTCTAAAAATCCTGCATTTATTGAATGTGTCAAATATTTAAAAGCTTATCATTCTGACCGAAGTAGGCATAAAAGAATAAGAAACAGACGATACAAAGCATTACAAAAGATGCAAGAGGAAACTGACTATTTTAGTGAAAGACAGATGATGTTCCGTAATCCCCTTTTATATGATCAACTAATTGGTCAGTATCTAGATGATGAAGAAATCTTAAGGCGGGATGCTGAAGACAGTAAAGACTTGACATTCTTAAATATTATTTTGAGTACTGTTGACATGAATGAAATGAAAGAGATAAAACATAGACAAATGCTTGAAGAAAGTTTAGAGTCTGAAGAAGGGAAAAAACTAAATGAAAACTGTGAACTAAATATTAAAAGTAATAAGAAAATGTGGGGTGGCTTTGATGAACCTGATTCTAGACCCACACCTAAGTTTGAGACAAGAACTGAAGCAACAATAAGCAGTCATGAGAGAGCAATGCTTCGTGAGGAATTTTTTCAAGAAATGTTTAGTAGTTTCCTCGAAGGCAGAGATGAAGATATTGATTATAATTCTATAGATAATAATGAACAGTATGATGATCTGCAGCAAATTTCACAAGACGCAGAAGATAAATATTTTGATTCTGAACTAAATGACATTGATAATTTAGAGGAGCATATGAAACTTGTTGAAGAGTATGGTAGAAAAATATCAAAGGAGACTTCTAATGATCCGTTGGATGTATTTATGAAGCATATTGAAAGTAAAATTAATTAATATGACAATTTTATTTATCTCTGCAACTTCTCAATACCTCCAGTTTTAATTTCTCTGTTCCTTCTCCAGTAACAATAATTTTATATTGTAATAGTGATTAATTAAAAAAATATCAGATGATAATTATAAATTGAAATGTATAAAATATAGTTGTATGCTAAAACTGAAGTGCCAAACAAGCTTACAGTCAACCTGATGGTGGCTACCACAGTCCATGGATATCCACAGCCAGCTTCAAACAAAGAATTCTACAGATGCTTTGTTACCTTTAAGGACTATGATAGAGCCTGTAATACTTACTGGTACTGTATACCCCTATGCTGCTATTTTGCAACATAGAAAATAACCTACATACTACAAATAATGTATATGTAGCTATAATTTGGATATTTGTAATATACATTAATATCAAGATTTTTTCATATTTTTAAGTGTAATTGTGTAATATTTAGTGCAAAAATTGAATTTACTGCAATCAATTTCTGTCACACAACTTTAGCTAGGTAGTCAACCTGCAGTATGAAGCTTACTGGGTTTACAATTCATAACAAGGGGAACAATCTGCACCTACAATTATTATAAATCAAATTTGTTTAAAATCAATATGTTAGGTAGGTAATCTGACTGATGAACCATGCTATTATAGTACATGATTAGGCGACTATAGACCTCTTGTCTTAGAGGCAATTATCAATGTTATTCATAAGCTCAGTTCGAACTATGCTATAATATATAGAATATAGCATAGCAAATATTAAATAGCACAACAAAATCTTTCAGCATTCAGTTTAATGAACAGAATATACTATATAGTATTGCATTGCTCGCTTATGTAGTAATGAGATTTGTGGTACACTTAATACAGTACGGCCAACTAGATGAGATACTAAATGTAAACAAAAGCAATGCAAGGTTATTAGGAATAGCAGGGGTGCATAACTTTTTGATAGCTAGATTATATATTTAAGTAGACAATACAGTTTTAAAAAATGTCAAGCACACCAAAAAATAGACTATAAATTTTGTTATAATTTGAATTATTGTATAATGTAGATTTAAATTATTTAACGAGAATAATAATAATAATGTTATTAAATAGTATTGCATAGTCTAGAGCTGAGCTTGACTTGTAACTTGTTGACTTGTCAATTGTGTGAATAGTGCATAGATTCATTTTCTAGCCAGTTTAGCAAATAATATTATAATAAAAATAATGTAATAAATTTATTTATAATAAATAACTAACTTTAAAAATAACGCTTATACTACTTTCTAAATTGTGATATAAAATAACGAAATTTTTTTCCTTATGTGATAAATCAATAAAAAGAAAGGTTTGAGAATATGTATTGTTATAAATAACGGTAGAAAATAATAACTCCTAAATGTTTGAGTCATTTAAGTTATGGCGCAGACTCTGTAATGAGGATCTGTAACGTTTTTACTTGCGATTGCAGATTTTTAGAGCTAAGAAATCCTTAACATACAAGACTAAGATGGAATGCATCTTTTCCAGTAAAATGGGTCTCCGGTACTCTACACTCACCATACGAAACAGCAGTGTCAAGCTGCTATTTTACGTTGGTATTGTGCGAGAGGGTGGTCCTTCCCCGGTCGAGTCGATCCATTCGTGCTACAACTATAATACTAATATAGCTGCATCATGGCTCTACCACGTATAAAATTCGGCCCGCCTCAGCTACGTCGTCCGGCGTTATAATGACGGAGTCCATTGGCGTAACATTCGCACACTGACTCGCCACAACTTCCGTCCAAGGTCCCTCACTGTGGTTTACGGGCTCTGATCACAGTCCGCGTTAGAATGCGACAGTGTCGGTCTGATTCGGTGCTGGGCCCGTTCCACGTATCATTCATTGGCCGCTCCAATGATTTATAAAGCCTCTTCTGATCACTGGAATAGACGATTCTGGTTGAACCGTGTCGACCCCTCGGTATATCGCCGAATCCGCTTCCCCCAAGCAGCGATTCTCTGATTCAGGTTGTCTATGCGCTTTCAGGTTTCGCGTTATATCCGACTGGGACAAACTGATATTTGTCCTAGCAAACGCCATCCTGACGGTGTAAAAGTAAAAGGTAACAAGATAGGGTATTATTATCGAAATCGAAAAGTTTTTTAATCTTATTTGAATACCACTCCCTATAAAACTGATTTGAAAATAAGTCCTTCAGTTACGATCTTCGGGCCCATTTTGAGTAGTTATAGCGGTCAAATCGTGAACTCACTTATTATGCTCATTATCAAGGAAGGCAGCGTATTGTGACGGGCAATTACGGAACCCTACCTCTACATTGTACGTGGCTCTACACGTACTTAGCCAGATTTTATAAATATTCAACTTGAAGACAATTAATAGCAGCGATAATTGATAATTTATTTGAGATTCTATGTTAGGTATGTAAAATTTTCAAATAACCTTGATAGCAATTTATTTTTCGATAGAAAAAGTAGTCCGAGTTGCGAAATTTCATGCATTTACCTACTTTTACTAAGGAAGTCCCGCCTCTTAAACGTAGTGATTATATTCTCTTTGGTCAGAGCATAAAGTAATGTCCTCTCTTTATTCTTTACCTTTATTATATACAATGAACCCGTTGAGGGATTAGCTAAGTAGAAAGACAGATTAATGAAAAACAATGAAGCATTAATATAATTTTTTAAATAAAAATAGGCCAAACCGAAACTAATCGCGACCAATCGTCGTCCGTCATTTTTTTGCGCCCAGAAGCAAGTAAAGGGTTAGACGCCCATTACACGGTAGGTTTTGCTGTCAGTTTTACAACAATCACGGTTGTGACGGTTGTGATTGACGAATAACCTATCGTGTAATGTAGTGATTGACGGTTGCATGAAATTGATTGACAAATATCTGGATATTTTGATTTTTACGTCAATCAACTATTCAGTCACGAATTTTGATTGAACGTGTAATGGCATTTCATCAATCACGCGTCAGTCAACGCTCAGACAGCAATGGAGGCGGACGCAGAATATATAGAAGAGGCGGGTTTCACGCGCTCGCGCAGCCCGTCGTGACTCCCGCCAAATGTGCTTCAGCCAGAAAAAGATTTTATTTTAAATTTTGAAGCTCTCCCCGAGTTGTGGGACACGAAAAATCCCGGGTATACGAATAAATATAAAAGGTAAGCTTATTTTTAGTCCTAAAGCTATCTAAATAAATAAATGCGTTTCAAATAAAGCCGCGTATTGATTATGCGCTCCAAGAGGTCGAACATTGGCGCGCAAAATTGGCGGTAAAATTATATTAAATATTACAATTTTTCCTATTCCCTTTTTTTCTTTTTCTTTTCAAGATATTAAATTACAGTTAAATGGTGAATCGAAAATGAACTTAGTTTATATGTAGGTATATGTGTTATTTACCAAACATCGCTAGCAAAATTAGAAGAGAGAGAAAGAAATGAAAACTTGGCGAAGTTACTGTCCATTTTGAGAAAAATTAAGAAAGACGCTACCATAGATGGTGTGAAGAAGAAAATTAATTCAATCAGATCCAACTACCGCCGAGAATTAAAAAAAATTATAACTCTATTACAAGAGTCCAATCAGTTAAACCAGGTAATATTTTATGTATATATTGTTTTACCTATTATAATTAATTAAAAAAAATAATTAACAGTCACGTTTTATAACTTAATAAGCGCCTTTCAGAAATGTAAAGGCAAAAATTTCGTCAATTATTTAGTATGAACGATTAATGTAGGCGTTATAACCGAATTGTTTCGAGCTGTCCTCAGTACTGTGATTTAGCCAATTTTTGATAAGTAAATGCAAATATTTATTTACAATGAATCGATATGGGTATGGAAATCCCTTTTTAAAAGCCAGTCTTTTACCCAGCGTCTTATTTTTGTACGTTTTTTACACAAAATTGCAATCAAAATTGATGCAATTTTGTGATTGTGAAAAAATTTATGTGATTGTGTGAAAATTGCGCTTTTTCTTATGATTATCCATCCTTTCCCTCCGAAAGTTTGGGTTTGACTGACGATCAGTCAGCATGAGCGTGTAATGTCCAAATTATTCCATCATTCAAACCTCAGTCATGATTGATCGAACAGATTGACGCTTGCCTAGGCGTGTAATGGGCGTCTTAGGGTAAACCACCCAGTAGTCAGCCTTTTATTGAGGACGAAAATTTGATTCAACTGTATTTTAAATATTATACATTACCTATGTATAAAAACAATCATTATTCTCGGAAAGGTTGTTTATTAAATTTACTAAAGAAATCAACAAAACATTATATTTATAATAGAATTACCTATATAAAAAATGAACATTAAGCAAATTATGGCACTTTTCACCAGTAGTCAGCCTCATTTCTCCACAAGTCAGCCATGTCTTACCCTGTAGTCAGCCTCTCACTTACTCTTGCATATTTGGCATAGAAATTCTTTATTATGCATATTTTCAAATATCATCATCATCATCATCACCATTATCATTACATCCCTTCAGAAGTCCACTGCTGAACATAGACCTCCCCCAAAGAATGTCACAAAGCACGGTCCCGATCCACCTGCATCCACTGACTTCCCGCATGTCTTACTAGGTCGTCACTTCATCTAGTGGAGGGACGCCCTACACTTCGCCTGCCGGTACGAGGCTGCCACTCGAGGACCTTTCTTCGATTGTCGGTTCTTCGAGCTATATGGCCGGCCCATTGCCACTTCAGCTTACTAATTCTTTGGGCTTTGACGGTTACTCTGGTTCTACTGCGGATATCCTCGTTTTTAGTCTATCACACAGAAAAACCCCGAGCATAGCCCTCTCCATAACTCGCTGAGCGACTATGAGCTTCCTCACACGGCTAGCAGTGAAGGACCACGTCTCAGATCCATAAGTCATCACTGACAACACGCACTGGTTGCAATCTTATTTTGAGGTTTTGAGGTATGCCTGACGAGAAGATGTGTCGTAATCTCCCGAACGCTGCCCAGCAGAGTTGAATCCACCGATTGACCTCTCGGTCGAAGTTGGACTTCGATTTGCCGACGATATAGTCCTTATGGCAGAATCGCTGGAGGACCTTTTTTTTATAGGATAAGTGTGAAAAACGAGCACACAGTCCACCTGATGGTAAGTGGTTGCTGCGGCCCATAGACATCTACATCTATCCTCTGTTACAGATCAAAATGCAGATGCGTTTTCACCCGTGAGGACTAGGATGGAATGCCCCCTTTCCAGTAAAAATGGCCTCCGGCCACCTGCACTCACCAAGCGAAACGCAGAGGTAAACCTCTACTTCACGCTGGTATTCTGTGAGGTCGTGGTACCACCCCGGTTCGAGCCGGCCCATCCATGCGACAGCAAAAGCTGCCACCTGGCTCTATCACTGTTAGAAAACCTAAGCACTATGCAATGACCTCAATAGAGTCTCCCAACGGATAGGTCTTAAGATGAACATGGACGAAACAAAAATCATGTTTAACGTCCATGTCACTCCTATGCCGGTAATTGTTAGGAGGACTAACTAAACTAATAACACCGAAATATACAAACCAACAGCAACACTACTTATCTCAGTGTTACACAGGGCAGCCCTTCAGCAACACCAATCCTCTTTTCGTGCACTAGAAGAATTACAACAACGAACAGAACCACGACACTATCTTAGCACTAGTAGAATGACCACACTCGTAGAATGACTTAAGCTGAATCTCTCACGCACGGCACCTACAGTGAACTCTATACTGCACAAACAAGTGGGGGTTTCTCGATATACCCTCAATTCCACCTCGATCCAACTGGGTATTTTATAGACGCTCTGACATATATTTAAGTAATTTTCAGAGTAATTTTTAACATCTGAATTGAGATAAATTCCCTATTATTACTCACATGTAACCTTGGATGTTAAGATAGGTGTAATGTAATCAACTCCTCTCACCATACATAACAGAACAACATTAAACTGCTATTTCACTCTGGTTTTCTGTGAGAGCGTGGTGCTTCCTCAGTCGATCTGACTCATTCGTGCTGCAACTATACCAGTAATATAACTGCAGCATGGCTTTACCAAGTAAATGAAGTACTTAAATTATTAAATAAATATATGAAATATGTTAAATTTATTCATAAAAAGTATTAAATTTTTTAGTATTATTAGTATTATTTATTTAAAATTTTATGCACAATAATTTAAAATTAAAAATTTTGTACAGCCGACTTCAATATAAGCGACTTCAATATAGGTTATTTAAGAATAACTCAATAACCATTGGTTTGACCTTGATCAAATTCATATGGGACCACACGAGAACTATCAGCTTTCATATAAAAAAAGAATCATCGAAATCGGTTCGCCCAGTACAAAGTTATGAGGTAACACACATAAAAAAAAATAAAAAAAAACATACACTCGAATTGAGTACCGTCTCCTTTTTGGAAGTCGGCAGAAAAATAAGATCGTATATATTGCGGATTTAATATCTTAGGCATTCTTTCCCAGTCAACCATTAGGCAAAGCAGAGATAAACATATAGGAAGTAGTACAGCAAAAATAAACTAATAATCAGACAAAAAGGTAACGAAGTTTGAATAAACCATAAAATAATAAATATATTGTACAATTTGAATAAATATTTAAGGCAAAAAAGTAAAATCATAAGTGCAATTTCAAATATAATGTACTGCTATTAGTTGTTTACTGTTATTTGCAAGTAACTTAAAAGAAAACTAGATTTACTTCGACTTGCTACTCATTAGGGAAAAGCCCTCATGACGCAATTTCCGGAAAATTTCTCCGACACAATGACACATTTCCGAACAACATACTCGGGTTGGTAAGGCTTAGCTGTGCTTAGAACGCATTGCGTTTTTTTTTTGCGATTTTATGTCTCCTACCACATAACGAGGCCAGTAACTCGCAAGTCGTATTTAATCGTCATTTGTTTCATGGAAACGTTATAGCTTAATTTAAAACAGTTTAAAGAATTTCAAGAATGATGATAATTATTTCTTTAGGCATGATAATCTACATACATATAAATAAAATTGAAGTGTATGTTTGTTATATATCGGAATAACAGCCTTTTATTAATCTGGAATAAAGCTGAAAAAACCTCCATTTGAATGCCATGAGGATATGAATATTCATTTATAAAATATTTGTCTCTGTCTGTCCGGGCTATTCTTCGAAATGGTTTAAGCGATTGTAAATGCCAGAAGTGTTCTAGACTACATTTTATGCCTAAAGCTTTCTTCAAATTATTAGAAAAATTGATAAAATAAAAGGTCTATGATGATTATTCTAATTCTAAATAACACCACATTTATAGATCCAGGCCAATCCGGGGAGGGTCGTTAATATATAATAATAATCTATGAAGAGCGTTGCAAAGAGAACAGACCTCTGAGTAGGCGTTAATTGTCATAGGGTCAGACGAGTAGTCCTCGACAACCCGGTGACCCTTCACTTAGAAATTCCTTTATCTAGTCAATCAAACCAGGGAATTGGCCGTATGTTGGAACTTTGTTCAAAAGGCTAGCATGCCAAACCATGTCAATGGCCTTTGGAACATCAGGGGTAACTAGTGCTAGTGAATGGAAAGCTAGTGATTTCTTACTGTTTCCTAGGGCCTCATCCCATATTTAAATAAGACATCGGTGTACACGTATTGGCGGTTTCTAAGGAGGTTCATTCTATTCTGGGTATGCCTTGAGATTGACGTTTATTGAACGCATCTTACAGAACTTTACCTTCTTCGGCGGCATTACCACTTATCATTAGGTGGGAAAATTAGCCAAGCATTGCCTTATGCAAGTTAAAAAAAATTATCCAATAGTTGGATATGCCAATATGCGCTGAAAGTGGAACACCACGATTTTGGTCGGTGCGATTCCGACATAATCCATCTTTACCGCCGCGAGGCGGGTATTCGTAGGCATTTCCCCATGTAAAAAAACTTGTACCTTGGCTAGCTTCAAAGATTTGGGCACTATGCCATTTCTAATTGAGAGGCGAAACAATAGTGCCAACACAGGAGATAACTCAGGTCCATAAAATTTTAGAAATAAAGCTGGTACGTCTAGGTCCCGCAAGTATAGAGGAACTGCAGCGGGGTAACAGAGGTGGTGTGCTGTTACCAATGTCCAGGCGGAAATCGCAAGCAAAAAGAGACGCAAAGTCCCCTTTTTCCTTAGCTGCAAAGTAGATCGTCAGACGTTTGTCTCGACCGCTTTGGCAAGAGACCAAAGGGCTCTACTGCCAGATGGTTTGGGAGAGAACTCTGCGTCGAAATGTTTAATGCGGTCTGAACTGGCTAATTAATAATAACGAAATTATATTTGTAACGTGACTATTAACTGTGGTCATGCAAAATATGCACGTTGGGACTCGTAACATAAAGTTTATATAACTATAACATAATTTGCATTATGTAATTATAAATGAAAATGATTTGAAAACGTAAAAGGGATTGTTGCTTAATTAAATAACACTGCGCCCGAAAGGTAGAGGCATAGGCAATAAAACGTAGTCCGTATGCCGCGTTAATGGTTGCTTACGAGTACGTTTTAATGAAAGGGTTGAATTAATAATGCTCCTTTAATAATTATCATAAATAATGTATGTGTTAGTGAACGTAGGTTGACGATTGAAGCACTGGGTCATAGATAATACGCTGTTTGTTTTCCTTCGCCTGCTTTAATATTGTAGTGTAGTTTTTACTTTTTTTTATTTCTTATTTTTTTTTTGTTTCTTTTTTATTATTTTTTTTAAAATACGTTACCCCCACACTAGGATTTTCTCCTGTATCGTGGAGGCAGTTTACAAACATAAATTGCACGAGGACAAACATCCAGACCCGGAACAATCTGTAGACCATACAAATATTTGTTCCGTGCGGGATTCGAACCCGCGTCCCCTAGCGCAATAACTCATTGCTAAGCCACTGTGCCACGGAGCCGTCAAATGTTTTGTGCCGAAAAATTTTGGAGCCGAAAAATCTTTTGTTTGATAAACAGGAGATAGGAGGGTACAAGGTATACACGTGGTAGATCCATACTGCAACTATAATGCTCTTGAGACCCAGGATGGCGTTTTAATTTCGATTGCTTTAATTTAAAACACAGGCAAAGATTTGATCACATATATTTAAAAAAATGTGAATTTAATTTTATGAAGTATAAGAATTATAAAAACAATTTAGTTTACCATTAAAACAGAGAAAGTTAGATCACATTTAACAAATGTCAGCTGATGGCATCCCTTCATACCGCACGATGTTTTGCCCCTTTGCGCATACTGGCAAGTGCTGGGCATCTCTTCGCCTTTTCGAAATGTGTGGTAGAAACTTGAAAAGTCAGTGCTACCTTGCATAAAGATGTATTGGGCTCTTGAAACGAGTAAAGTTAATGGCATGTAATCGATATTTTGTACAGCCGACTTCAATATAAATTATTAAGGATAACTCAAAAACTATTGGTCAGAACTTGATCAAATTTATTTGAGACTACATGTGAAGCACCAACTTTCAAATGAAGAAAGAATCATCGAAATCGTTACACCCAGTAAAAGGTTATGAGGTAACACACATAGAAAAAACATACAGTCGCATTGAGTACCATCTCTTTTTTGAAGTCGGTAGAAAACTCAGAATTAATATACCTTAAAATATTCATGGGAGCTTTTGGCAATACATAGAGAAAAAACTTTATTAATTAGTAACTTCATTCATTAGAAAGAAGCTGTATTTTCCAACGGGTATCATAAGGGTATTATTTGGCGTTATGTTTGATCGACGACGATTCAAAGCTCGGTCTCGCACATGTTGAACAAATTCAGAAAGAGGCTCATTATTACACTCCTCCCACTCATCTTCGAATGTTCGATGAAACTCTTCAACAAAGTTTTCAGGGCTTACCTCCAATTTTTTCTTCTTTTGATCATCATCAATATTTTCGCAATCACACTCGTCAACTCTTTAATCTACAAAAAAGCAACTTTCATAGCCATTTTGCTCAAAGTATCACCTATGTTATGAAAATAAAAACTTAAATGCCAGTGCTAAAAGCGTGTACTTCAACCGTTTATTGAATCTGAATGACGAATCGTTATCTAAGTAAACACAAACATTTAAAAAAAACACAATATTTGATGGAAAATATTAGTTGTATTTCCTTGATCTTTTACGTGGTAGGGCCACGCTGCAGCTATATTAATAATATAGTTGTAGCACGAATGGGTCGGCTCGACCGGGGAAGGACCACGCTCTCACAGAATACCAGCGTAAAATAGCAGCTTAACCCTGCTGTGTTTCGTATGGTGAGTGTAGAGAACCGGAGACCCTTTTTACTGGAAAAAAGGCATTCCATCTTAGTCCTCACGGGTGACAACGCATCTGCATTTTGATTCGCAAACGAGGATAAATGTAGATGTCTATGGGCCACAGTAGCCACTTATCATCAGGTGGACTGTGTGCTCGTGTGTCACCTTATCCTATAAAAAAAATCTTTCAAGGAAAGATAAATAATGTTGCTATGGTAGCTCAGCTAAGCACTCGCTGTAAATTTCACAGTACGCGAGCAACCCAGGCTCGATCCCACCAGCACCAATGAATTTCTTTATTGTAATTTTAATTGCTGATTTACCGCATGCTTGGCGATGAAGGAAAACATCATGAGGAAACCTGCATGTCTAAGAAATAAAAGACGTGAAGTTCGCCTGTTTATATACTCGTACATACTCTATATATGTATGCCCAGCAGTGGGACGTATTTAGCCTGTAACTTCTTTTCTTGAGGTCGACATGTTGACCAACAACCAAACTGTTCAAATATGAATGTGAGTACCTATACAAAAAATTTGGCGCAATCTGGGTTATAGTTATACCCACCTCTTGACGTATGTCTATGACGTCATCTGCTCGTAACTAGCTGTATGCCTAAATGAAATAAAGATTGATAGATTTCCAAAATTGTATTATATAATGTATCATAGGTGACACCGGGGTCTCAAGAGGATTATAATTGCAGTCATCTGTACTAGAATTGTTCGACCGGGGAAGAACCACGCTCTCATAGAATACCAGCGTCAATTAGAACCATAATGTCAGCGACCCATTTTACTGGAAACGGAGCATTACATCTTAGTCCTCAGGAGTAATAACGCATATGCATTTTGTTTCTTAATTGAGGATTAAATGTCTATGGGCCACAGCATCTACGGAACACTAGGTAGACTGTGCTCGTTTGTCGCACTTCTTCAATAAAAAAGGTGTTCCTGCCATTTCCTTTAGTCTACTCTTCGAAACACGCGACTCTTATACACCACCATTATATTATGCTACTTATAATATTTTATTAGTGCTTTTATAATATTTGTCGTTGTTTTCTATAAAATACATCATCATCATCATTATAGCCCTTCATAAGTCCACTGCTGTACATAGGCCTCCCCCAAGGAATGCCACAAAGCGCGGTCGTGAACCATCTGCATCCATCGACTTCCTGCACGTCTTACTAGGTCATCACTCCACCTAGTGGCGGGACGCCCTACACTTCATCCGCCAGTAAGAGGCCCCCACTCGAGTACCTTTTTCCCCCATCGGTTGTCGGTTCTTTGAGCTATATGGTCGGCCCATTGCCACTTCAGCTTACCAGAATGATGAGAAAAATGACCAATATAGCCCAATCCGTTGGTCACTCTGATTCTACTGCGGATATTCTAATTTCTAAGTTTATCACGGTTTATGACGCAGCGAAACCTCGAGCATAGCCCTCTTCATAGCACGCTGAGCGACCTTGAGCTTCCTCATACGGCCAGCAGTGAAGGACCACGTCTCAGTTCAATAGGTCATCACTGGCAACACGCACTGTAGCTTTCAAGTTTTGAGGTATACCTGACGAGAAGATGTGCCGTGATTTCCCGAATGCTGTCCAGCCGAGTTGAATCCGTCGATTGACCTCTCGATCGAAATTGCACTTACCTAATCGGACTACTTATCCCAGGTAAACAACTTCGACCTTAGTGCTCCCCAACAACTACCGACATAGATGTGGCACTTGAGTTTTGTTTTGTGCATGTTCATCTTAAGACCGTTGACGTTGACGCTTGGATACACTATTGAGGCAATTGAGCATGGTGCTTAGGTCCTCCAGCCAGATTCTGCCATAAAGACTATATTATCGGCAAATCGAACGTGAGTGATGTACTCGCCATTGACGTTAATACCGTATCCTTTCCAGTCGAGTAGCTTGAAAACATCTTTTAATGCAGCGGTGAAGAGTTTCAGGGAAATAACGTCACCCTGTTTTACACCTCTCTGCAATTGGATAGGTTTCGTACTCTGGTTTTGTACTCGGATAGCCATCGTAGCGCTACTGTACAAACACTTCAGCACTTCGATATACCGACAGTTAACTTGGCACCGCTGAAGGGACTGCTGCACCGCCCAAATATCGACGGAATCAAAGGCTTTCTCATAATCTACATACGCCAGACATAGTGGCAAATTGTAGTCCTCGGACTTCTGTACAATTTGCCAAACGGTATGTATGCGGTCTATGTTTGTAAAGCCTTTTCGGAAACCGGCTTGTTCCGGAGGCTGGAAGTCGTCAAGTCTGCGTGCGAGACGATTCGTAATGACTCTCGAAAACAGCACGCAGACGCGGCTCAGAAGGGAAATCGGTTTGTAGTTCTTCAAGAGAGTGTTGTCGCCTTTCTTGAAGAACAAGACCACCGCAATTCTGCTCCACGCCTCCGGTGTAGTGCCACCATGGAGGACGGAATTAAAGAACTTCTGAAGGACTTTAAGTACCCGGTGACTTTGAGTTTAAGTGCTGGAGAGCCGTTCTAATCTTGCTCAGATTAATGTCCGGAATATCATCGGAATAGTGTTGGATAAGACTTGCTCTTGAATTGGTATTAACACTTGCATGTGGTTCCAACGACGATGTATACAGCGGCCCGTAGAACCTCTCAATCTCACTCAAAATATTTGGTGTCTAAGAAACGCCGCTGCCAAACTCAGTTTTCAGCTTCGACAGTTGGTTCTGTCTGGCAGATAGATTTCTAGCAAAGACTTTGGAGCCCTGGTTCCGCTCGATCGCTTCTTCAATGCGTGCTGTATTGAAGTTGCGTAAGTCCCGCCGCATGCATTTGGAGATCTGTATGTTCAGTTGCCTGTACGCTGTCAAATCTGCTGAAGACTGCAGCTTCATTTCCCGTCTAACAGCCATCAGATTAAGGGTGTGATCGGAGAGTTTTTGTGTTCTTCTGCGGTGGGTCTTGCAGAACTAAGCTCCGGCCGCATGGGCAGTTTCCACGAGCTTGTCATTCGTATCGTCCACTGCATTGCAATCTTCTAGGCACTAAAAACGGTTATAAATTATATTATATAACATATAAATAGGTAATTAAAATAAATCCATTAGAATGTACCTATATACCATAGATAATGCCTATAATATAGATATCAAATTATCGCGTAATAGTAATTTTTATATAATACTTTTTTATAAAAAAGTATATGAATCTACCAGTGTTAGTAACTAATTGCTAGTGTAAGTAAGTAATGAAGTAGGTAGTAAATTGATTTGGTTCTTTTTTATTGAATATGAGTGAGTGAATTTATATTTTAATAAGTCGTTAAGCATCTTATCATATAATGTACTACTCAAGCTTCGAAAAAGTGTGTCCCATTATCACAAAGAAATGACTAATGTGGATTTATCAATTTTTGTGCTATTGCCTAGTTTTGCATTAACATACAATAACTACGAAAATAGCGGTATTTTATGTTATAACCCCAAATAACCAAAGTATCTGTACAGAGAAGTAAAAGAAATTCGAAAAGTTGGTCACTTGTACGTAAATTTAATTAACAACTGCTCGATTATTTTCGGTATAATTAGCTATTTCCTGTCAATGGAAAAATATTTTCTAATTTTATTTATTATTTTAAAATACGCTACGTCTATTTAATTACAACTATTAGTGTACGTGAGGGTAATATGGTCATCCGGTTAATATGGTCACTTTCTTATAACTCAAAAACTGCAGCCTAATTTGCATAGATGGCATTGTGATACGATAGCTCTTCATCAGTCATTCAAATAATAAAGGGTCAAAAGGCCGCCGCTTTATCGACAGCATTTTGACAGTTGATATTATAGTAAGTACGTGAGGGTAATATGGTTACCTTAAGCTTTATCACCCTATAAAACCAAAATTAGGAGGAGAATAGAGACTAAAACACAAAGTCGTATACTATAAATAATACTTTAGGAAAAAAAATAGCAAACAAGCTTTGGAAATAATTATAAACACTTCGAAAAATCTACATAAAAAAACTAACTACACTACGCAATACAAAAATCGACTAAAATATTTACAATAATATCAACTGTCAAAATGGCGTCGATAAAGCAGTGCCTTTTTGACCCTTTATTATTTGATAGACTGATCAAGAGCTATCGTATCACAGAGCGTTCTATGCAAACGACGCTGTAGTTTTTGAGTTATAAGAAAGTGACCATATTAACCGGATGATCATATTACTCTGACGTACTATAGTTAGTTTTTTTTTAAGTTGATTTTTCGAAGTGTGTTATTTTTTTCTATATGAGTTATAGTATACGACATTTGTGTATTTATCTCTTTCCTTCTCCTAGTTTTGGTTTTATAGGGCGGCAAAGCTTAAGGTGACCATATTACCCTCACGTACCTTAGTCTAACTTTAATCACAGAGAGACATGTTGACTTTGCTTACAGTAATAATATCATCATAATATAATATCACTGGCTTGATTTTTAAAGTTATTAATTTACAGAATTATCAAACGCAGTATGTGTGTGTGTTTGTGTATGAGTGAGTGAGTGTGTGTGTGCGTGTGCGTGTGCGTGTGCGTATGCGTGTGCGTGTGCGTGAGCGTGAGCGTGTGCGTGTGCGTGTGCGTATGCGTGTGCGTGTGAGTGTGCGTGTGCGTGTGCGTGTGCGTGTGCGTGTGCGTGTGCGTGTGCGTGTGCGTGTGCGAGTGCGTGTGCGTGTGCGTGTGCGTGTGCGTGAGCGTGAGCGTGTGCGTGTGCGTGTGCGTGTGCGTGTGCGTGTGCGTGTGCGTGTGCGTGTGCGTGTGCGTGTGCGTGTGCGTGTGCGTGTGCGTGTGCGTGTGCGTGTGCGTGTGCGTGTGCGTGTGCGTGTGCGTGTGCGTGTGCGTGTGCGTGTGCGTGTGCGTGTGCGTGTGCGTGTGCGTGTGCGTGTGCGTGTGCGTGTGCGTGTGCGTGTGCGTGTGCGTGTGCGTGTGCGTGTACGTGTGCGTGAAATATTTTTAAAATACTTACCTTTAAGCAAGGTCTTTCAGGACTATATATTTCAACTGTTTGTTATTTACGATTGTTGGGGAGGAGGCGAAAAATATATATTTTTCGCCTCCTCCCCAACAATCGTAAATAGTCTATTGTTGAATATAAGTTTCACACATAGTAATAACGATTTGTCATAATTGCAGAGCTTGGCAGGGCAAATTGACGATCGACCAGAGGACTCGCATTTATGATGCTGTTTTTTGTCGTTGGTCTTGATATTTTACAACTGGTATAAGTAATAATATAAGGGGTAGTTTAACATAGGACGACGGTGGTCACGAGATCTTTTGGCTTCGGGCAAGTCGAGTCTCACAACACCGTAAGATGAGATTGGGCGATGTGTTCTCTTCGCCGCCCTTGTATGTAGGTATTAATGTAATACAGCCTATATACGTCTCACTACTTGGCACAGGCTTTAGGGAAAGCTTTAGGTTTTAGGGAAAGGAAATGACCGCCGCGCTGCCCCAATGCGTATTGGCGAACGCGACATGTCTTCGAAATATTTTTTTATTATTTCTCAGACATGAAGATTTCCTCACAATGTTTACCTTCACCGCCGTGGACGTGGTAAATCAGCACAAAATTGCAATTAACAATTTCATTGGTGCCGGCGGGGATCGAACCCGGGTTGCTCGCGTGCTGTATATTCTACAGCGAGCGCTTAGCCACTAAGCTCGCGTATTGCTTATTAATGATTAATAAGCAATACTCGATTTAGATACAAATTTTAAGTAACTTTCTATGCAACAGGATTTTTGACATGTATTTTGGTGATGGAGATTTTATAGTGCCATAAAATGGTTTATCTGACAGAGAAAGTTTGTAATTAATAGAAGCGTACTGATGACTTTTACGCCATTAAACGAATAAGAGTCCAGGCATCCCTATCCCGAAATAAGGAGAGTATTGTTTCCCTATTGCTAATAAGTAGGACTGTCTTATTGTAAAGTTCTGTATGGTGCTATTCATCAAATAGGCAATTCCTGAAAATGTATTATTTCATTGGTTATATTTTGTAATTCGAATGTTCTATTTATTTTATTACCTTTTCTCACGTGGTATGTTACATCAATAGTACTCTGGCCTCCTTTATTTAATAATATAGTGATGAAAACTCTGTTCATAAACGTGGAATCTTAATTTCCTGGACCGATAAAAATTTTATCAAAACAAATACAAATTCTTGGTAAGGCGGAATTTTATTACTGGATAAGCATCTTTAATCGTAAAATGTTTAAAATTTAGATGACAAAAAATTACTCGAAAACTTTTTTGAACATTTTTGAACGAACTGAGTTTCGTCCATGTGATGTTAAGTGTCTACTGGAGTCCATGAACACCTGCAGCCAACTTCAAATAAAGTAACCTACAGATGTAATGTCACCTATGAGGAATAAGATAGATTAATTAAAATATATTGATTGATAAGAAAGATCGACTTTTTATACGCTTCAGACCGAAACTTAGCTCCTTTTTTTACGTGGTAGCGCCATGCTGCAGCTATATTAGTAGTAGCACGAATGGGTCGGCTCGATCGGGGAAAGACCACACTCTCACAGAATACCAGCGTAAAATAGCAGCTTAACACTGCTGCGTTTCGTATAGTGAGTGTAGAGAACTGGAGACCCTTTTTACTGGAAAAGAGGCATTCCATCTTAGTCCTCACGGGTGACAACGCATCTGCATTTTCATTCTTTTTTGAGGGTAGATGTGGATGTCTATGGGTCACAGTTATCACTTACCATCAGGTGGACCGTGTGCTCGTTTGTCACCCTTTCCTATAAAAAAGTGCAAGCTCTACTATTCGGAGGTAGAAATAGATAAGAGTGTGATACCTACCCAGATGGACTCCTAGTTAGAAAGACAGGGTTATTTAACCTAAAGTTTTATATTTTATGGTATGAAAAATATCAAATAAATATAAAACTAGAAAAAAAAAATTACAATTTTTCACAATAATTAAAATGCATTACTATAATAATTAAGTTGCATATTTCGGAGGAAAGCCGATGTTCGCCTTTGAGTTTTAACGCAACACTTTGTTATATATGTGACGTGAATTCGAATCTATCGATTCAAATTTTGAAACTGGCACTTGTACCACTTGACATGTGTGTTGGGCAGTATGTTTGTATGGTGAGAAAACGAGTTGAGTGCAATATGCGTGCTCTATGGGAGTCAGACGTAGCTTGGTACTAAAAAGTAATGTGTAGTTAGACGTGTGGCAGACACCGTGCGG
Source organism: Parnassius glacialis (assembly GCA_033319125.1). NCBI lineage: Eukaryota > Metazoa > Arthropoda > Insecta > Lepidoptera > Papilionidae > Parnassius > Parnassius glacialis. Next base: position 25,026,746 of record JAVANC010000010.1, on the reverse strand, counting down.
CCAACGTGCTGACATCGCGTCCGCCAATATTACTCGCGATCGCGTTTCTTCAGTGTAGTGCTACGTATGGATGTAATTATTACATTGATTACACAGTTGCCTTAAAATGTTTTCGGTAAGTTTTTTTTAATAATAAAATTTAAAAAACTAAAAAAATATATTGTATAATACTTATAGTATGAGACATGTACATTTATATGTGCTGTTTTATGTACTAAGAATTAAATTAATTGCACTATTATGAGACGTATTTATATTCTCCGTTTAGAAAATTTGCTCATGATTTATTCATTTATTTAGATAATTTAATCACCGCCTCTACTTGAAAAGCATACTTAGTTTATTCTTATAAAAGACATCAACGCGTGAGAACTCATTAAAGGGCTACTGAAGTTAGTTCTAGTGGGTACAATCCTACGAGTAAATAATATGAAGAAGTTAATTACTGTGCTCAATATAACATAGTGCTGCAGGTGGATGCGGAAAGAAATAGTAGCTTTCCCTCTATGCCTACGGTTTTCTTCAATTGATGAACCGTTAATACCGGCAAGATTTAAGCAATGCTGTCATATATGCCTACAAGGACAATTACGGGAAGGAAAAAATATTGATTTTGGCCAAACATTTTTAACATTACTACTACTACATTACATTAAGATTACTCTCAGTGTCTAGACTTTAAGCATAATTAGTTATATTTTAAAGTTTTCCTTGGTGAAACTTCTAAGAAAAATGTTTTGAAAATTTTGCGGACTCGGTCAGAGATATTCTCAAGACCGAGATAGTACTCGATCGGTCTTATACAATCATCGCCAGTTTATACTCTTACATCAAGTACGATAGTGATAGAGTAGCGATGTTTACGATATCGCTGAGGTGATAATAATATGTATGTATGTACGAATTATGTACAATCATACGGTCAGTGTACCTGATTATTGGGTCACAGGTTTCGGCTCCAAATCCCAATCAAAACAATCATTTTCAAATGTCTTGACATATAATGTAATGATTAATAAAGCTATGTCTCTGACACTGGTTTCAAGACTATTGTCGATCGAATCGCAAACAGGTTGTCGCAATTATAAGAGCCGTATAATGGCGGTGTAAGAATACCCACTACCCCATATCATCCCGTGGGTGTCGTAAGAGGCGACAGTGGGAAACAAATCATGAGGGCAGCAGCGTCTTATAATAACTACTAAAAATAAAAAATAAACTGTGGTTACCAACCCGCTTGCCAACTATAGCAAATATCCCTTATATGAAACAATTTATGGGGGAGGCCTATTTTCAGCAGTGGACTTTAAGAGGCTGTAACGGTAACGGCTACGTATAAGATCGAATAAATACGCTCGAAATCACGTACAAATAGTGATGTCCTGCATAGTTGACAGCTACTGAAAATATTAGAAAGCTCTCGCTAAAATCGAAATAGGCTTTGGTTACAGAAGAAGTTTATCAATACCGAGGATTCCATTTTAAACAAAAATATATGACGTTTAAAAGTTATTGTGATTCTTTATATTTTGTACATTTGCACTTTTGTTTGAATGTCGGAAATTTGCGCCGGTTGTATTGCTCTTCGTAGGATTTGAGCAGTTATTCATTTAGGATCATATGAATTGAATATAAATGAATATATGATAATTGCGGGCTGAATTCTAAAGTAGAAAGACACCACTTTTAAATATATATCTATAAACTTTTCAGTTATAATGTCCTCCAGACCAAAATTTCGGTCACAGTGACCATTCTCAAAGAAGTCTAGCCATCTGCGTAGGACAGAATTATAGTGCACGAGTGTTTGCAAGCACAATGGAATGGCGATCTAACATAATTGGAGAGAGGTTAGTCGCTGGACCAACGGCTTTACGTACTTTCCGATTCTCTGGATTGAAATACCGTTAACTTTGTGACTCCAAGCTGCCGCTGAGAATTTCTTCACAGAAAATCCCAAAAACTGATTTGGCCCGACCCGGGAGTCGGACTTGAAACCATATGATCAGCAGTTGTGATCACTTGATCAACGAGGCAGTCAATTAAGATACACATGGGTGACACAATATCTCTAATCTTAAACAAAATATATCTAACTGCGATTTAAACTATCCAATTCACCTTTGTTTACTATATTTGCTAGTTAGCATGTTGTGCTCTTAAAAACCAGTAATACTGAGTACGCACTAATTGTGATAGCGCGAAAATTTGCGTAATCGAGATGTATCTAGAGTCAAATCGCCACGGAGACTTTGACGATCGAGCAAAGGCGAGCACACTTCGCCCCACTTCGCTCAGCGCAATCATACTGATAATGCAGTTACATAGACTGCACCAAAAGTATCGGGAATGGTATATTTCCACTGTTCCTGTCATATTAAAATCTTTTTAATTGAAAACTCCGTGGTTTTAAAAGTCGAATACCATTTATTTATTTAAAAAAAGATTCTCGGTCTTGTCACAAGGTTTTATCAAACTTGTTTAGTCGTTGAGAAAATGGAATTGACTTGAGAAAATTCAAGAGCGATGATTTATTATGACTTTCGAAGTGGTTTAACACAAAAACAGTGTGTTGACCGGATGATTTCTGCATTTGGTGATGAAGCTCCATCCAAAACCACAATTTATCGCTGGTTTGCTGAATCTCAACGTGGACGTGTCAAGCTCAGTGATGATCCCCGTCAAGGTCGTCCAAAAACTGCAGTCACCCAAGAAAACGTTGATGCTGTGCGTAAGCTAATTGAGGAAGATCGACGTGTGACATGCCGCGAAATTCAGGCAACTTTGGATATTGGCATGAGTCAAATACAAATAATCTTGCATGAACAATTAGGCAAACAACAAAACCGGCAGCGATCACCGAATGGTTAGAGGCACACTGAACCTAAATGTTAAGTTGGAGAGGTCTCGTCTGATGAAGTCAACGCTCCGTCCCCCTCGTGCTCTAATCCAAAGTCCCGAAACCTTTCAGCTCGAGTTACAAAACCGTTTTCAGTGCCTAGAAGACTGCAATGAAGTGGACGATATGAATGACAAGCTCGTGGAAACTGTCCATGCGGTCGGAGCTAAGTTCTGCAAGACCCGCCGCAGAAGAACACAAAAACTCTCCGATCACACTCTTAATCTCATGGCTGTTAGACGGGAGATGAGGCTACATTCTTCAACAGATTTGACAGCATACAGGCAACTGAACAGACAGATCTCCAAATGCATGCGGCGGGACTTACGCAACTTCAATACAGCTCGTATTGAAGAAGCAATCGAGCGGAACCAAGGCTCCAAAGTCTTTGCCAGAGATCTATCTGCCAGAAAGAGCCAACTGTCAAAGCTGAAGACCGAATGTGGCAGCATCGTTTCCGGGGCACCTGAGATTTTGAGTGAGATTGAGAGGTTCTATGGGCAGCTGTACACGTCATCGTTGGAGCCACACGCAAGTGTGAGTAACGATCCAAGAGCGAGTCTTATTCGACACTATTCCGAAGATATCCCGGACGTCAGTGTGAGCGAGATTAGAATGGCTCTCCATGACCTTAAAAACGGCAAGGCCCCAGGCGAGGATGGAATTACAGCAGAGCTTCTAAAAGCGGGTGGAAGACCGGTACTTGAAGTCCTTCAGAGGCTCTTTAATTCCGTCCTCCATGGTGGCATTACACCGGAGGCGTGGAGCAGAAGTGCGGTGGTCTTGTTCTTCAAGAAAGGTGACAACGCTCTCTTGAAGAACTACAGACCGATTTCCCTTCTGAGCCGCGTCTACGTGCTGTTTTCGAGAGTCATTACGAATCGTCTCGCGCGCAGACTTGACGACTTCCAGCCTCCCGAACAAGCCGGTTTCCGAAAGGGCTTTAGCACCATAGACCACATACATACCCTACGGCAAATTGTACAGAAGTCCGAAGAGTACAATTTGCCACTATGTCTGGCGTATGTGGACTATGAGAAAGCCTTTGATTCCGTCGAAATTTGGGCGGTGCTGCAGTCCCTTCAGCGGTGCCAAGTTGACAGTCGGTATATCGAAGTGCTGAAGTGTTTGTACAGTAGAGCTACGATGGCTATCCGAGTACAGAACCAGAGTACGAAACCTATCCAATTGCAGAGAGGTGTAAGACAGGGTGACGTTATATCCCCGAAACTCTTCACCGCTGCATTGGAAGACGTTTTCAAGCTTCTGGACTGGAAAGGATACGGAATTAACATCAATGGCGAGTACATCACTCACCTTCGATTTGCCGACGATATAGTCCTCATGGCAGAATCGCTGGAGGAACTAAGCACTATGCTCAATGACCTCAATAGTGTCTCCCAACGGATAGGTCTTAAGATGAACATGGACAAAACAAAGATTATGTTTAATGTCCATGTCACACCTATGCCGGTAGTTGTTGGGAGCACTAAGCTCGAAGTTGTTGACGAGTATGTTTACCTGGGACAAATAGTCCGACTAGGTAAGTCCAACTTCGACCGAGAGGTCAATCGACGGATTCAACTCGGCTGGGCAGCGTTCGGGAAGCTACGACACATCTTCTCGTCAGAAATACCTCAAAACCTTAAAACAAAATTGTACAACCAGTGCGTGTTGCCAGTGATGACTTACGGAACTGAGACGTGGTCCTTCACTGCTGGCCGTATGAGGAAGCTCAAGGTCGCTCAGCGAGCTATGGAGAGGGCTATGCTCGGAGTTTCACTGCGTGATAAACTTAGGAATGAGGATATCCGCAGTAGAACCAGAGTAACCGACATAGTCCAACGGATTAGTAAGCTGAAGTGGCAGTGGGCCGGCCATATAGCTCGAAGAACCGACAACCGATGGGGAAGAAAGGTTCTCGAGTGGCAGCCTCGTACCGGTAGGCGAAGTGTAGGGCGTCCCCCCACAAGATGGAGTGACGACCTGGTAAGACATACAGGAAGTCGATGGATGCAGGTGGCTCAGGACCGTGCTTTGTGGCATTCTTTGGGGGAGGCCTATGTTCAGCAGTGGACTTGTGAAGGGCTGTAATGATGATGATGATGATGATGAACAATTAGGTGTAAAAAAGTTGTTTTCCCGATGGATACCGCATTCGCTCTGTGAAGAGCAAAAAGCGGCTCGCGTTACTTGGTGCGTCAGAACTCTGGAAAGATTCCACGCAGGATCCTCAAATGCTGTATACAACATTGTATCAGGTGACGAATCCTGGATATATGCGTACGAACCCGAAACAAAAAACCAGTCACGAGTTTGGGTGTTCGAAAATGAGTTAAAGCCAACAAAAATTGTTCGTTCACGGAGTGTTGCAAAAAAAATGGTGGCCACGTTTGTCTCTAAAACCGGCCATGTTACGACTATTCCTCTCGAGGGATAAAGAACGGTTAATGCAGAATGGTATGCTAGCATTTGTTTGCCATAGGTCGTTTCTGAACTCCGTAAAGAGAACTGCAACGGCCGCATGATCCTCCATCACGACAATGCGAGTTCTCACACCGCACACAGAACAAATGAGTTTTTAGAGCAAGAAAACATAGAATTATTAGACCATCCGTCGTACAGCCCCGACCTAAGCCCTAGTGATTTCTATACTTTCCCTAAAATAAAGAATAAATTGCGTTGACAGAGATTTTTATCACCTGAAGAAGCTGTGGACGCCTACAAAACGGCCATTTTGGAGACCCCAACTTCCGAATGGAATGGTTGCTTCAATGATTGGTTCCATCGTATGGAAAAATGTGTCAAATTTCGCGGAGAATACTTCGAAAAGCAATAAATACATTTTTAAATAGTAATGTTGTGTCACTTCCTTGATTCCCGAAATTTTCAGTGTATTCGTGTTATCTCGATGCACTTAGCCGAATCGTCCTAAAGACGAGGAAGTTTGGTGCATAGCCGAAGACACTTCGTTCCGGTAAATTCTTGAACTTCGCTTGCGCGGCCTTAATACAGTCCGCACAAGACACTCAAACTTCGAACGTACCGCACGTGTTGGTGTAAATAAGGTATAGTCAGTGAGCGGTGAATATGGCTTGAAGTAAAGACAAAATATTCGAGTTTAATGACGGGGTGGAGCTGGTATTATGGAACCCGGAAAAATTAAAATAAGAGCAACACGCTTAAGATCATCTCGACGAAGCTACCCGCTGTCGTGTGGCCGTTCACATTTCACCGCAGTCCTAAGATGAGTTTTTTCGCACTTAATAAAATAATTTAAAAAGATAAGGGGAATTGAATTTTATTCCCAAAACGTCACCCTCCATAATCTGCCCCTCGGGCTATGCCACCCTCCTAGCTACGCCACTGGACCTAGGCATAACGCTGGACATTTTTTCACACATTGTGAAAACCTAGGCATTAGAAACAAAAATAAAATAGCTATTTTTCTTGCAATTTTTTATTTTATAAAAGTGGTGCGTTTGATTTTATTTCAAAATTGTAGTCAACCAAGTACTAACATGTGAAAATGTACTAAACTGAATACATCTACCTGCCATAGATAAAGAGAAACTGTCATGGTTATACCAATAAGTTTACAGTTTTGCCTTTTTTCTTGTTAAGACCTAATTGGCTTGAAAACATAAATATTGTAAAACAAAATTGACTGTGTATAACTAAAAAGATTTTCATTCGTTATTTTTGTTTTAAAAATATTGCGTTGAGTAAAAAATAGGCAACAGAAATCCACACCTATAATTTTTTTTAACTAGTATTATGATTACTCAAGCATCTCGTGGGATAGCATAGAATAGTCACAACAGTTCTGTCCACATTGACCCATAACTCAATGCTGCCCTGTGGGCTTCGTAAAGAGCAACGTTCCAACATTTAGAACCAACCACCCTAATGGCCTCCGATGGTTGGTGGTATAATCATCGTGTATATATACCAGATATAAAATACCCAGACTGACGGGGGCAGTGTTAAAGACGGGTGATAACTGGTTCCGCGATCGCTAATTTAAAAAAAAAACCAACCTACTGTGGAAGAGGCCTATGCCCTTCAGTGAGATGATAAAAAAGAAAAAGAAAATGAAGGAGAAGGTAAAGCAGAGTTGATAATTCTGCTTTATCTTTCTTACCTGCCTCTGGGTATGCTAAATTTTTTTATAAGATACTATTTTGAAAGTGTACGAAGAAATTACTTCTTCCCCTCCCCCACATCATGTTTTGAGACGCTCGGTGGTCTCCTCCCCACTCATTTATTGTTGACATACATTGCCATACCATTTTTTGTTCGTAATACGTACAGAAAGAAAGTGGGATAATTTGCCAGCATTTCTTTCCATCTTATTACAGCACTCGATTTTTGCATTATGTATATCGCGGGAGAGGCGGGGGGCATGTCCGATGCAGGATGTTGGGTTACCATATCACAATTCGATATTGGGCACTTAAACATCATGAGGTCAGTAGTCAAGCACTGGCTTATAACATACCATTTATTATACGTGGTAAAGCCATGCTGCAGCTATATATCTGATATAGTTGCAGCACGAATGGGTCGGCTCGACCGGGGAAGGGCCACGCTCTCACAGAATACCAGCGTAAAATAGCAGCTTAACACTGCTGTGTTTCGTATGGTGAGTGTAGAGAACCGGAGACCATTTTTTACTGGAAACGAGACATTCCATCTTAGTCCTCACGGATGACAACGCATCTAGGATCTAGATTCGTAATCTAGGATAGATGTGGATGTCTATGGACCATAGCAACCAATTACCATCTGGTGGACTATGTGCTTGTTTATCAGCCGTATTCTATAAAAAAAAAACAATAGAATAGAATAGAATAGAATAATTTTTTATTCAATATTGATTATTACATAATTCTTATTGAAAGTCATTTTTTATTTACCACTGGTTCGGAAAATACCTCTGTCCTGGGAAGAACCAGCAAGAAACCCAGCGGGACTTTTTTTTTCAAACATATTTCACTTAACAATAATTTCATTTATACAATTTTTAAATGATTTTTAATAGAACCAGCATGGTGGCGATCACCTTATTCCCAGGGGTTATTTTCATTCATGTATTCCTTGATATTATAATAACCCTTTTTGTACAGTTTTTCTTTAATAAAACTTTTAAACTTGTTTATTGATAAACTTTGAATATGTTCTGGGATTTTGTTGTAAAAGCGTATACATTGCCCCATCAATGAATTACTGATTCTGTGGAGTCTAGTAACTGGTATTACAAGCTTATGTTTGTTCCTAGTGTTTAAAGAATGCACATCCTTATTCTTATTAAAGCTATTTATGTTTTTATGTACATACATTAGATTTTCATAAATATATTGCGATGCCAAAGTTAATATGTTTATTTCTTTAAATTTTTGTCTGAGGGACTCTTTACAATTTAGGTTATAAATCGCCCGAACGGCTCTCTTTTGCAAAACAAATATAGCTTCAATATCAGTCGCATTACCCCATAGCAAAATTCCATAAGACATTACGCTATGAAAGTAACTAAAATACACTAATCTAGCTGTATCAACATCTGTGAGACTTCTAATCTTTCTTACAGCATATGCTGCAGAACTAAGTCTGCTTGCTAATTTAGATATATGGGGGCCCCATTGAAGTTCCGCGTCAATAGTAATACCGAGAAAAACAGTGGTATCCACAAGACTCAACTCCTCCCCATTTAATAGCACATTGGTATTCGAATGTTTTACATTAGGTATTGTAAATTTAATACACTTTGTCTTATTGCCGTTCAAGAGCATATTGTTGGCGTTAAACCAATGTACTAATTTCGATAGAGCATTATTTACATCGTCATAATTAATTAACTGCCGTTTGAGTTTGAAAATTAAAGAGGTATCGTCAGCAAATAATACTATATCGTGATTGTCCCCTACAAGATAAGGTAAGTCATTAATATAGATTAAAAACAGGAATGGACCAAGAATCGAGCCCTGAGGAACGCCCATTGATACTACCGATCCGGAGGAACCTTTACCATTTATCACGACTTTTTGAGTTCTGTTACTTAAATATGAAGTAATAAGTCTAAGCGCTAAATTTTTTACACCGTAATGTTGTAGTTTCCTGATTAATGTTTCATGATGAACACAATCGAAAGCCTTGGAAAGATCACACAAAACACCTAAGGCATCCTGTGAATTCTCCCAGGCATTAAAAATATATTTCATAAGCTCAACGCCGGCATCAGACGTCGAGCGACCCCTTGTAAATCCAAATTGGTTTTTATGAAGTAATTTATTTGTATTAAAAAAAATTAACAATTGATCCAAAATAATTTTTTCAAAAATTTTACTAAGAGTTGGTAGTACAGAAATAGGTCTAAAATTAGTGGGGTCCAATGTACTACCAGATTTAAATAAAGGTATTACTTTACTATACTTCATTAAATCAGGAAACACACCAGAATCGATACAAGTATTAAAAATAATAGCAAGATGAGGTGCAATTAAATCTATTATGGACGCAATAACAGTCACGGAAATCCCCCACAAATCTGCGGTTTTGTTTACATCAATGGTTTTGAAGTATTTTACAATATCTTGCGGTAATACTTTTTCAAATCTAAATTCTTTTAAACAGATATTAACATTCTGTTTGAGTAATGACTCGGCGACAGTTGGAGAAGAATTCAAAGACTCTGTTGTCAAAATAGGAATATCAGTGAAATATTTCTCAAACACCGCTGCGACTTCTTGATTTGATTTAGTCAATTCATTGTTAATTTTTAATTGATAGTTTGAGTTACGAGGTTTTTCATTACCGGTTTCGCTGTTAATTATACTCCACGTCATTTTAATTTTATTCTTAGCCGTCTTAATTTTGTTGCTAATATGTAACGATTTGGCTGTGGAGCAAACTTTTTTAAACATTTTAGAATAATTTTTGACATATTCTTTAAAAGCATCAGAAGGATTATATGATCTTTCATGGTAAAGGTCATATAACCTTCGTCTGCTTTTATGAATTCCCACTGTCGCCCACTCATTAAATACCTTGCGACTGTTTCCAGAGAATGTTTTAGAAGTAAATGTTTTTTTAAATTCATTGATTATAAGGGTAAATAATTCTCCATATAAAAGTCTGCATTGTTCTTATAAGAAAGCGATGGAAGGTTTTTTTACCATATTACTTCTAAATCTCTCCAGGCGTTTTGCATTAATAGGAACAAACACAATTTTCTCAATTTCCTGTTTTTTGTGCATATAAGGTAATGAAACCAGTTGTCCACAGTGATCTGAACTAAGTTTTTGAATTATTGATTTGTTGATTGGTACAACACCTGTAAAAATATTATCAATACAAGTTGCACTACACCCTGCAATTCGTGTAGCTTCAAAGAATAAATTATCAAGATTATAGGATTTGAACAAAGAGCAAAATTTAATACTGATGGAAAAAGTTTCCAGGAGATTGATATTGAAGTCTCCACACACTACAAGAGATTTATTCTGTTTATTAAGCTTAACTAAAACTTCTTCCATAATTTTTTCAAAGGTGTCATAATTTGAACAGTTGGGGTCTGTAAACACTGACAACAATAAGGTGCTCAAGCTCAATACATGCCATTTCTACAGTACGCTCAACAGAGAGGCTCACAATGTCTTTACGTTCTTTACATGATAAGGATTTATTAGCTAATATTAAGGAGCCACCACGTAATTTAGTATCTCTATTGAACGAACTGACCACCTGGTGATTACTGAAATTAAATATGGAGTTGTAACTTTTTAACCAATGTTCAGTAATACATAAAATATGAATAAGGTTGAATTACAATAACAATACAATAACATTGGGTGCAAGTGGAGATGACTCAATGACTTAAATTTGTAATTATGAATGCGATGAGAAAACCTTAAAACCAAGTCTATGTCAATAAATGAAAATCAATTACTGTCTGTTAGTTTCACAAAAACTCTAAAATGGCTGTACCAATTTTGATGATTTTTTTTGTGTGTGTGTGTTTGAGTGGATCAGAAATAACCCGTGCGAAGCCGGGGCAGATCACTAGTTGTAAATAAAATGCAAAACTCTAATGTGTTTTCTCTTAAATTTTTAAGGTATATACGGTTGCATGTGAGAGAGTTTTGATGGCACGAACACTAAACATCGTTAATCGTTATTGAAATTTTACGTGTATCGTTACAACTTACAATTATGTAACTGCATAGATTGAGAATTGAGAGTGTGATAGAGATTAATTATACTGATTTTATTTTAAGCTCTGTTATTACTTTATGTATTCGGGTATAGCTAGTTGATGTGGCCATAGTTAACCGGTATTAGGACGGAATGCCACGTCACCATTTGTGCCCATCCTTGCTGCAACCATCATTTACTGAGGCGATTTTACGGATTTACCAGGTGAAATTTATTTTTACCTAGATTATAGTATTTCAAACTAATTTTATACAACATATAAATACGTTAAGAACATTGTTATTATTAAATTACAATAAGTATCCAGCTAATTATTTGAGTGTATCCTTTAAGCTTTATGAATTATAAATTCAAATTTAAAGGCGTTCACTCATATCAACTTAGACCTAAAATACTGTACATGTAATCCTCTGTAGCCTTTGTCGTAGAACGGTTTTTATAGTTATCAGCCTGAATTAGACTTTTGGAAACCAGGCATTTCAACTTAGTCCTATGGGAACCATGATTTCATGACAACACATTTTGAATCTTAATCAAGGATAAATGTATCTACGGCATCTGTCTATGAGCCACAACATACACTTACCATCATGTGGACTGTATGCTTGTTTGTCACCCTTAATCTATAAAAAAAAATTACTATTAAATGTAGAACTCAGAGAATGATAAAACCTATAAACGTTAACAGCTGGGCAATGACCTCTTCTTATTTCTGGAAGGGTTATGGTGCAAAGTGATGTTTGTCGTCCCGTCCATCTTCTCGAAAAATATTTTATTTCTCAGACATGCATGTTTACTCACGATGTTTTCCTTCACCACTGAGCACTGATTATTATGGTATTAGAAATTAAATAATTTTAAAAATAATTGTAATGAAACGAACTTTTAAAATTTAATGCAAATAAAAAATTATTATAGAGATTATTTTTGGACTTACATACTTTTTAATATTATACTCATGGATCAACAAAGGCATCTAGATTTTTTTTATTATTGAATATTGAGCTTATGATATTTATTCATAAATATGACTTTTGAACCTACATAAATTTTAGTAGCGTACGGCAGATCCACAAAATCATTTAGATATTTCTATATCATTGAATATAAAGCTCGGCTTGTCTTGCATGCGATTTAGTTATGGAAATCATTTATTGATTAGTCTCAGTGAATAAAATTCTTTAAATGCATTTAAATTGTATAATATAGACACGTAATGTTGCCATGTAAAGTTTTGTACCATAAAATTGTTAAATCTCTCCAAAATATACTTTATAAACATATATGTACATGATTTGTACGTGGTAGAGCCACGGTACAGCTATGTTTTGGCTATGTTTGCAACATTACGTTACGACTCCAAACGTCGCGGCCTCTCCCTTGAAGCCTCGTAATTGTAATCGAGGATAAATCAGGTGGACTGTGTGCTCTTTCGTCACCCTCATTCGAAAAAAACATTAAAATAATAATAAGTTTTATAATAACATCATGTAGGTACATACAGATTACAGATTAAAACTAATGCTTCGTATTTTATCGCGTTTTACATTGACTTACTTTTAATTCCAAACGTAAATTAATATATTATACGAAAGAAGTGGGCCATGCGTTTGTATCTGTGTAGGGTAGGCCCTTTGGGTAACACGTGTGAGGGTTTGTTTGTGTTTATTCTAATATATATTAATCTATTTTTTTGTGTACATATATAATATGTAACTTAAATAAATAACACATTTTATTTATATTTTTTTAATTTATAATTCTTAATTGATTAATTGTGGTCTGCGTAGTCAAAGAAAATATACACGAGTAGTGGCGGTGTAAGAACTAAGAATATCCACTACCCCATATCGTCCCGTAGGTGTCGTAAGAAACGACACAGGGAAACAAGCTAGGAGATGGGCAGCAGCGTCTTCCTAATAACAACTTTAAAAAAAAACTGCGATTGGCAACCCGCTTATATATCCCTCATATAAGGTAATCTGTGGGGGAGACCTACGGTCAGCAGTAGACATTTGATAGGCTGTTACGGTTACGGCAATATTGGTCCATGTGAAGTCACCCGCCACACAATGCCAGCCTCTTCTAAGTGATTTATCAGTTATATTATCTATGTATAGCGGTTATTATAATTTATCTATATTTATCTGTGAGGCATTCCGTCTTAGTTTTTGTAAGTAACAATTCATGCACTGCAGTAACCGTTTACTATCAGGTGGACTGTGTAGGTTTGTTTATCACTTACTTAAGTTTTATAAAAAAAAAGTAGTTTTCACAAACGCGACAGAAACCTGATTAAAAAAAGAGTTTCACAGCTTTTATGTTTTTGTCTCGATAATCTATGGAAATTGTATAACAAATAGAGCCGACGCGAAGATAGACCCGTGCGTGGGTTCGTCTTTACCTTGGCAGTGTCCGTTGGTCATCGACACGTAAAACTTGTGAAAGTGTTCATATTTCTTTCCTTGCACACCCACACGAGTAATCTACTGGAAGTGCCTAATTTCTTAACTCGATAACGTATCGGATAAAACGAATCCTTGATAGCAATTCTATAAAAACTAAAATGTGATTATTAGTCACTTAAATAATTTGTAATATAATTATTATTATATTATTAATATATATAATTATTATTATAAAGATTTAAGTGCCCAAATGTATACGCTAGCACAGTACCACTCTATTCCCTCAATCTCATAGTCCGATGAGACATAAAACGAAACCATTGGAAAGAGATTAGGCGCAGTAGCAATCGCTTAAAATGCTTTCCGAGGCACGGGGATGAAACACCGCCAACATCCTGACTACTACTGTGAATTGCTTAACAGAAAACCCAATAACGGAATTTCGAAGTACGAGGCAGTCAGAAATAATATATGTTACTTATACCACTTATACTGTGCGTTCTTCTTTTCTCGAGTAAATCAAAAAATGTTTATCAATACAGTAATACCGCAGCTCACAAAAGTTTTATCGTAATCGGATGAATAGTAAAGTTACGCATAGGAAATGAACAAACAAACAACATATACATTTTATGGTTCCGTACCTCAAAAGACAAAATTAAAGCCTATATGATTTATTTTTATATTCAAAATAAAATAACATATAAAAAATGTGTAAAAATCCTTATTTTTTTTACTAAAACATGTGTGAGACATACATTGCATGGGCAGATATATTATATTCTTAGTGTTAGTGTTATTAGTATCAACATGTCTTACCGATATTCTGTGTGTAAAATTTAAAGTAACACTTTAATTTTTTTTGTTAGTTTAGTTAGTTAGGTTGTTAGTTTTCATTTAACATTAGCAATCTATTAATATACAAAGTCAGTGAAATTATTACTTACAACAATTATAATTAAAAGTATAATATGTATGTATAAGGCAATTATATAATGTCAATCATTAAAAAGTCACTTAAAGTGTAGTAGCATTTTTCAATTAAAAGGTTTTTGAATTTATTTTTAAAAAGATTGCTGTTCAGTGATTTATACATCTGAGGAATTTTATTAAAGATTTTAGGAGCCATGCATACTACACTCTTTCTTAGCAGAGCCGTTCTGGCTTGTTGCAAGCATAATTTACTTCCACCACGACGGTTGTGCTTTACTTTGTCAGATAACCGTGGAAATAGCTTATTAAATACAAAAGGAAAAGGCTAGGAGGCATGATGTGTGTTCAGAAAGTCATCAGTCAAAGTCTCTATATCTTTATTCTGTTTGGTCTCAAGCGTTCTTAAATCTCAGTTTTCTCAAATTACGCTTCAATCTCTTTGACGGCTCCGTGGCGCAGTGGCTTAGCAATGAGTTGTTGCGCTGGGGGCCGGGGATTCGAATTCCGCAAGGAACAAGTATTTGTAGGGCCTTCAAATAATTGTTCCGGGTCTGGACGTTTCTCCTCGTGCAATCTATGTTTGTAAAAATTGTAAAAAATAAACCTAGCAAGCTAACAGCATAGCAAAGTGGCGAAGCAATCAGCTTTGTAGCGATTTCTAAGGGTTGCCGTTGAGCAATCAGTTTCAAAATAGGAGGTTCAGATGCCTAGGTGATCGATCAGTAATCGATTGCTGAAAACAGAATTTGAAAATTCGAAACCGTTCTCGAGATAATCGTGGGACAGACGGACAGACGGACAGACGGACAGACATCGTGAAATCAATAATATAAGTGTCTTCGCAAGCTTCGCCACTTAATAAGAACATATGTCTCTCCATATGTCTGGAGTCTCTTCATAGATCGGATACTGCGCTTTTTTATTATATTGAGGTTACGACACTCACCGAATGGTATGGGATGATGAGTTTTCTCACGCTGCTATTACACGGCAAGGTTTTAATGTTCTTTGTATATTAAAATGCCAACTAATTAATAAAAAATACATTCAATTAAGATAATAAATTTTACATAAACATACGTAAGCACTCACGCCTGTCACCCAGAGGGGTAAGCAGATACTACTGACTTCCACTTGCCACGATCCTGACTCAGCTCTTTTGTCTCCTTTACATCCTACGTATACATGTTCGTCGGTTAAGGGTAATTTGGCCCATCTTTATTATATCTATTATATCTATCTATTTGTTCGATTAACTTCCGTCTGAGGCGTCCCTTGCCGTGTCTGCCATACACTTCAGAAACATTGCCACTTTTTCCTGATTCATTCTTTCTACATGGCCAAACCACCGAAATATTCCTTGCTTAATACTGGTCACAATAATTCTCTTATCACACAATTCATTATACTGCCTTTCAGAGTCACCCCTATTGTACTCTTTTAATGAACGCATTTCTATAGAATATATTCTACTCTCGTGCTTCTTCTGCTGCTCCCAACATTCACTACCATACACGAAGATAGGGACTAACACAGCATTGTGAATTACCATAAGTGCCATTTTCAACACATTCCGACGTCTACAATAGAGCAAAGAGCTCCATTTTCACAATGTCCTGCGTTCACTCTTCTCACTAATCTCCGCTAAGTATACAGAATAATCAGTTATTTCACCAACAACATGTCACTGCAAAACGAAACAGCTGTGAATGGACTGCATATAAGTGATTTATTTGTTGTAAAATACTTTCATTCCACATTTTCACCTCCATATGGTAATTATCATGGTGGTCATACCACTATTAATGAGTTAAACATTCCACACTCAGTTAATTTAAACACCATATGTATATAAAACTAAAATTCTTACGTTACTTAAATCATTGCATCTCAACAAATCGGGTGGGCAGGATCTTATACCATCTATTTTTAAATACACAAACTCATCCACTTGCTCAACCAACTCCCACCAACCAAAACCATCACTTTCTTCTTTTTTAAAAAAAAATGTTACCCCCACACTAGGATTTTCTCCTGTATCATGGAGGCAGTTTACAAACATAAATTGCACGAGGACAAACATCCAGACCCGGAAGAATTATTTACAGGCCATACAAATACTTGTTTCCGTGCGGGATTTGAACCGGCGGCCCCCAGAGCAAAAACTCATTGCTAAGCCACTGCGCCACGGAGTCTTTCGTTTTACTTACGTTCATTTTCAAATATAAACACGCAATACAAAGTACGGCTCCGTGGCGCAGTGGCTTAGCAATGAGTTGCTGCGCTGGGGGGCGCGGGTTCGAATCCCGCACGGAACAAGTATTTGTATGGCCTATAAATAATTGTTCCGAGTCTGGATGTTTGTCCTTGTGCAATTTGTGTTTGTAAACTGCCTCCACGATACAGGAGAAAGTCCTAGTGTGGAGGTAACGTTAAAAAAAAAAGTAATATAAAAATAAATTAAAATAGTGAAATATTATTACATTATATTTTGGGGCATCTATATAGTTTACTCATCTGGTTGGGCTGTATAAATATATAATTGTAAATGAATATGATAAATATACATAAATATCAACAAAATAAAATAAATACATAAATAAATAAAAACCCAACCAGATGGAAGCCCTCGGCAGAGGAGACCAAACGGCCGAGGTTTAGGGGGAAAGGGAAGGAAACCGGCGGACGATGCGGACGGTATTAAAGAACACCGCCTTCTGCATTTGAGTTTGGAGCGGTCCGTCACGGAGTCCCAGCCGCCTCAGATGACCCGAGAGGCTGACTGGGATTAGCCCGTTCGCAGAAACGACTACAGGTATAATTTCAGCCGGCAGTCCACCCTACATGTCGGCCACCTCATGAGCCAGGCCCAGATATTTTGTTCGCTTATCTGTTTCGGCTTTCACGAGGTTCTCGTCATACGGAATGGTAATGTCAACCAAAAATATCCTTGACTGTGCCCGGTCCATCAGCACAATATCAGGCTTATTCGCAAGAATAGTCCTGTCTGTGATGATGGCCCGGTCCCAGTAGAGCCTGGCGCGGTCATTTTCGAGGTCACAGCTTCCGAGACGGATTCGAGACCGTATTTCAGAGCGAGCTCCTGGTGTAGAATCCTGGCTACTAGGTTGTGCCTATGCAAGTACTCAGAGTTAGAAAGCGCCGAACAACCGCAGATGACATGCCTAAGTGATTCACCGGGATGGCGACAAGCTCGACAAATCTCGACGGTGCCATCCCTTAGGATGTATCTCCGATAGTTGTTGGTCTTAATAACCTGATCCTGTATCGCACAGACAAAACCCTCGGTTTCCCCGAAGAGGTCACCGAAACGTAGCCAGTGGAGGGAGGCGACTGTGTCTACGAAAGCCTCATGTAGCGCCTTGTAGAATCTCCCTTGGAGCTCCTTCTCCTTCCATACGGTCTTCCGGTCGGAAATGCACTGTCTTGCCATTGCTCATTGGCTAAGGATAGAGGAGTAAGCCCCGTCACACGAAATGACGTCCCTATAGAATGGATCACCCGATCTCACCAGAAAGTAATTACGGAGGCTGCACACTTCACGATTATGCATGATAAGAGCGCTCAAAAAGCAGCGCCCACCATGTTTCCGCGGCGAGTACAGCCTTATTACTGACGATCTCGGGTGATGCATCCTGTGAGACGAAGGTATACATGAGGACAGGCATGACCTAGCCGTTATATGCGTGTTTCTTATTCACACCCGACAAAAGTCTGTTGAGCACTTTTGTCAAGCGTGCATAAAACACATCGCAAACTGACTGTTTCATGTCCGCCTCATCGATACCTATGTTCTGTGACATACTCAGGTTTCGGTATGTTTCAGCCTCGGATAGGGTCTTTATGTTGATGGGCATAGATATGTTTATACCCTCAGATTTAGCAACCCTACCCCTTTCGACATGGAGGACCGCAAACTTATCCGTCCCCAGCTCCATTCTAATGGAATTGCTAAAATCACAAGTGATGTTTAGCAATTCCATAAGATGGTAGCGACTGGAGGCTAATAACTTGAGATCATCCATATAGAAAAGGTGGGTCAGTTTTGTACCTCCTTTCCGAAGCTGAAATCCCCTCCCGGAACCCTCCAGTAAGGTACTGACAGGGTTCTGAGAAAGGTAAAACCAGATTGGACTCAAACAATCGCCCTGGAAGATACCCCTTTTTATCCTTATGTCGTTTTCCGCAGCCGTCATCTGCTTACCTAGATGACAAAGGATCGTACTCCATGCACTGCCCGAGGAAGTCTCTAACTGTTCAGTCAACCTTGTACAGCTCAAGGACCCTTTTCAGCCATGGATAAGGCACCAAGTCCTATGCTTTTTTGTAGTCTATCCAGGCGGCGGAGAGGTTCCGACGGTTGTGTTTAACCACTTTGCCAATGACACACCGCCCTGACATCCATTTTTAGCGCGCGACATCACCTGATTTGAGTTCAGGTAACGAGTGATTCTTGCGCTCAAAATGGATGTTAGTGTCTTGTATATCTTGGGTAGACACGTGATGGGGCGGTATTTGCTCGGGTCTGTGGTATCCAGGTATTTAGGAACCAAATGAGTGATCCCAGTAGTGAAGAGGCTCAGGAGCGACTTTTGGTCGAGAGCCTCTTGAAATTGTTGGGCGAGCACAGCGTGACACACCACGAACCCCTTCAGCTAGTAGTGATGCAGCCCGTCGAGTTCCGGACTTTTCCAGTTCGGTGCCCTTCGGACCGCCTCAGCTACATCGTCCGGCGTTATGATGACGGGGTCCATGTACGTAACATTCGCACACTGACTCACCACAACTTCCGTCCAAGGGCCCTCGCTGTGGTTTACAGGCTCTGACCACAGGCCGCACCAGAATGCGACATTGTCGGCCTGATTCGGTGCTTGCCCCGTTCTTCGTACCATTGGTCGCTCCAATGATTAAAAGAGCCTCTTCTGATCACTCTGGAAGAGACGATTCTGGTTGAACCGTGTCGACCTCTCGGTATATCGCCGAATCCGCTTTCCCCAAGCAGCGATTCTCTGCTTCAGGTCGTCTATGCGCTCCGTCAGTTTTTGCGTAATAACCGGCTGGGACAAACTTATATTTGTCCCAGCAAACACCATCCTGACGGTGCGCACAATTCTCGGTCTATTATTACCCAATCTGAAGCTTATCAGTCTGCCGATTAGGGCTCTTGCCTTTGCGATACGGTCCTCAATTATTATTTTCCAGGCTGGGATGACGCTACTTTGTCTAGTAGCGCGTTCAGCCGTGGGAAGTTTGGCGCCAGTAATACGGCAAATTGCCAATGCGGCGTCGAAAAGTATTGAATCCGTCTCGCAAAGGTCCCGGCTGGCTTCCAAATAGGTCACCAGCATTGGGTTGAGAGCCCTCACGACAGCCCGATTCCGTTTGCTTAGGGGTATGCGGGGAAATCGCGGTCGATTTTCGAAAGGCGTACTGCGCGTTTCCACAAAATAGCTTCTTCCAATATACAATATAGTAGAGCAAATGAGGACATTTGCTCTACTTTATGGGAGACTATTTCATCATCGTCTGAATCAACCACAACTGGAATATCCACGGCAGCATCCACGAGTGCGGGTTGCTCAGCAATTAGTGGCGCCGCATTACCAGCTGTATCACTTTCATCCGATGAGGGAACAGCCTCACGTCGTAGTCGTTCGAGTTCGGCGTCACCAAATATGTTGGAGCGCAGGATATACCGAACTCGGTCTGCCAGGTTTTGGCACGAATGGTTCGGCTTGACCGGGGAAGGACCACGCTCTCACAGAATACCAGCGTCAAAAAGCAGCTTAACGCTGCTCTGTTTCGTATGGTGAGTGTAGAGAACCGGAGACCCTTTTTACTGGAAAAGAAGCATTCCATCTTAGTCCTCAAGGTGACAACACATCTGCATTATGATTCGAAAACGAGGATAAATGTAGATGTCTATGGGCCTCAGCAACCACTTACCATCAGGTGGACTGTGTGCTTGTTTGTCACGCTTATTCTTTTAACAATATGTGTATATATATATATATATATATATATATATATATATATATATATATATATATATAATATGCAAAAATTAAGAACCTAAATTTATTTTATTACTTTAAAGATATCTAAATTTCTCCTCGATTAAGTACCAAAATGCAGATGCGTTGTCATCCCGAGGACTAAGATGGAAATCCTCATTTCTAGTAAAAAGGGTCTCCGGTTCTCTACACTCACCATACGAAACATTTTCGCTGGTATTCTGTGAGAGCGTAGTCCTACCCCGGCCAAACAAATTCATACGTGCTACAAGCTTAATATAGCAGCAGCGTCGGTCTACCACGTACAAACGCGTTTTATATACAGATTTAATACTTCATTTTGCAAATATCTTTATAAAATAATATAATATATACATATACATAAACACTCACGCCTGTTACCCGGAGGGGTAGGCAGAGACTATGGACTTCCATTTGGCACGATCCTGACACACCTCTCTCGCTTCCTCCACATCCATATACCTACGCATACACGCTCGTTGGTTAAAGGTACTCTTGATTTGGCCCATTTTCAATATATCGCCAATTTGGTCGATAAACTTTCGCCTAGGGCGACTAATATAATCCTTGCTAAAATTACTTCGAAATATATAAACTTAAACTTCTTAGCTTTCTTATACAACGAATTAAGAAGTAACAAAACATCTTAATAGACCACGTACAACTTGGTAGAACTATTGTGAATAAGACCCAAAAGTGTTCATCAGAAAACTTAGATATAATATATTCACGAGCTCAGTTGCTGACGCAAACTAACCGATTATTTTTAAACTTATACACATTTCACAACCCCTTTGATAATATAACCTAACAAAGATATACGTTCAATTGAATAAGAGCAAAAAAAGAGCTTGTAAATCGCTTGTGAACGCCGTTTTTCTAAATACCTTAGAATATGGTGCCTATTTTAGAATACACGGAATAAGTTCCCTTTACCTCAATAATACTCATAGTTATCCAATATTTATGGTAACAGTGTAACAGTCATAGCAATAATTTTTCGCGGCTGTTCGCTACCAGTGTGAACGCTCTCTTGCCACCGCGGTAATTGTAGGCGTCAAATTGCCTGTGGCGTCAATCTGTCTGCTGATATCGATAAACGTGGAGTTGCCTGCACGTAAAACCATAAAACTGTACTACCTATACCTTTAATTTGTGCTTCTGCTTTAGAATGTCCGAAACTCTCCCACGCATTATTCCCGGCGTATCCATTTCGTATATATTGTAATATGCTTCGAGAACTTTCACTACAATAGTAATTTTTTTGGAATGCGCGTTAATAATTTTATTATTTATTGAGCTCATATACTTGTCAGAATAAAATAAAGAAACGGGCTTTGCTGACATAATTATAATAGACTCGTAGGTTATAAACATGCTTTTTAATCATCTTTTTTAAATTATTGAAAATTAGAAATATCAAATTTAGGTGCGCCATATAAAAACACATATTTAATATTTTTTAATCATATAGTTGTGAAAAAAGCTGTAAACTATATTATAATCATTTTAAAGAGGTGCTTTCAATTTCGTAAGTCCAATAAGCTATTTGAGATAAAATAGTCAAACATAATAGATCTTGAATTTAGTATATGAGTTGGCTCCACCGTTGGTTAAGCCATTAGGTGTGATTATTACTAACCGACTGACTTGAATGCTATTGACAACAATATGTCTTGAATTGTCGTCAATAGCATTCAAAATTAGATGAAGATAATTTTCTCAGATTCGTAAATTGTAAAATATTATAAATGTTTTGGGAATACCAATTCTAAAATGTAATAGGATTAGAAGGGAACATAAATAGCGGTACGACACTTAAAATTGCTTAAAGCTTCTGTAGATTTATAGCGCAAAAAACTTGTTGCATAATAAAAAAATTAAATAAATAGAGCTCTAAATATAATATAACAAAATAGTGACAAGGACATTTCTGTACAATTAATGTTATTGTAAATTATATAGCAAGGGCTAAAAACTAAAGGATTTTTTAAATTGTTCATCTGTCTTTGAGTATTACGTCAAAATCAATAAAGAAATTTTGATGGAGAATAGAAAAAATTACTGACTAATCCTCCAGGAATTAGTTTAAAATACGGTGATCAATGACAAAATGTCTCATGGAAACCGTACAAAATTAAACCGCTTCGAAAATTTTATTGTAAGAACATCCGAAACCATTTTAATGGAAATTTGGTGTGTAGCTATTTAGTATGTTTTATCTAAATCGGTTATGTAAAAGTAAAGATATAACTTGTATTCTCAGTAATATACGGGGCCATACAAATAAGTAGTGTTAATACATCTGGTTTTATTGGAAAAATCAAAATGAATCTGTTTTATTTAGATTAGCTGTGCCTCACGGCTTCGTTCACATATCATCATTGTCCATAATTTAATTGTTTTGAATCTTTATTACTTTGAGCCAAATCTATACATAGATATAAATAAAAGATGTCTGTCTGTAATATCAAAATAACTGCCTTTTATTGAGCTGAGGGTGTTATTTGCATGTCATTAAGAATTTTTAAAAAAAATTTCCGTTTATCCGTTTGTCTGTTCGTCTGTCTGTATGTCTGTCCAGACTAATCTTCGAAATGGCTGAACGGGGGGTTTGTATTGAAAACTGATATTAAATATTGGTACTGCATTGAAAACTTTAATAATAATCAGGGAACGATAGTTAGTTTGCCGTGTAGTGGCGGCGTAAATGAATCCGTCAGCCCGAACGTCCTGGGGGAGTAGTAAGAGACGACTATGGCAAACGGTAAAAAAATTTAATGTTTTTCGATATAAGGCGGTCTAACCAGGGCTCGGATAGCGGTATATTTTTCAAAACGTTTTCGCCTTAAATATAAATATGTAATATAAATATAAATATAAATATGTTCGAACGGAATCATAATAAAAACGTTTATGAAGAGAACGAAACTTTAAATCGTTCTTGTTCAATAAAATGTTTTTAACCATTTTAAACAGTTTTTTCCCATTTTTGGCCCTGCAGGGCTAGCATAGTTTGTCGTGTTTTGTTTTAAGCGAATTCATGGAATAAAAGTAGTGGTAGCTTTAGGGCTAAGCGCTCGCTGTAAATTACACAGTACCTGAGTAACTCGTAATCCCCACCGGCACCAATGTTAATTGAATTTGAAGTGATGCGTTACCAGGTTGGCGGTGAAGGAAAACATCGTGAGGAAACGTGCATGTTTCAGAAATTTGAATTAATATTTCGAAGACATGTGAAGTCCACCAACACGCATTGGGGCCACGCGGCAAACATTTTCTAGCTGCCTAAAACTACCTCAGAAATTAAAGAATGTCTGTGCCCGACAGTAGGACGTATATAAATTATAAGCCTCATAACCGGTGGAGATATGTCTATCACGTTCTGATAAGAAACAACTAATTTAAGCCGAGTAAGATTGTAAAGATTTTGAGGATATTTATTAAAAGTGGATAAAGAAAAAAAACTATATCTCTGACTTCCTAAATTGAATATACTGATGACAATGTTTATTAACCAATTATCGATAATTTTACAGATTAAATATAATGCAATATTTTCAAAAGAAAATTATAAGGCTTGTATTAAATAATATAGTTTTTGTCTATTTAAAATTTCCTTTAGTACATAGCAACATAAATTAATACGGTACAACATCCTATAAATTAAGTAACACTCAGAAAGTAATACGAATGAAAATCTTTTTTGGTTATGTAGGTAATGAAAATTAAAAATTTTAAAGCAATTCATGCATATTACGCATTGTAAAGAGTTCATTTCATGATACATTACAAACCATTTTACTACATTTCTATGCTTATCCAAAATGAAGTATCATCTATTTTCAAATAAAACTAAATCGTACCGAAAAAGCTCAAAAATATCCGCAGGAAAATCATATAGTTCAGTTATTAGAAAGTAATGACCCTAATGTATTAACAGGCCTTCTATTGCAAAGTATACCTAATTCTATAAAAACAATATTAAAATTCCAAAGAGCAAAAAACAAAACAAACAAAGACAAACGAGTACACAGTCGACCAGATGGTAAGTGGATGCTGAGGCCCATAGACATTTATCCTCGATAATATCTATTTATATAATAATTTAATCTATATAAATAAAATGATGGAGGCTTGCAGTTGTGCGCGCATCACGGAAAAACTACTAAACTACTGGATAGATTTCAATTAGGTTTTCTAAGTTTTATTTCTAAGACACTTGGCCCTTATCGAAAAAAAAATATTGCGTTATCTTCCTTTAATATAAAGTTGTTAAAGTTGTAAGAAACAAATATTTCTATGAGCACTACGTGTTCAGTGTCGTGTGTTTTCTTGGTATATCAAGCAACGCGGACGAAGTCGCGGGTATCGGCTAGTTGATAATAAGATTCAAAATACGATAATAGATGCGTTATCACCCATAAGGACTAAGATAGAATGCCTGTTTCCAGTAAAAGGGTCTTCGGAAAAACATAAAAATTATAACAAACTGAAACTAATCTAATATACAAAATATAGAATTATTACATATTAAACCAACTACTACTGAAGCAGCAAATATTGTTAACGAGTACTTTGTTAATATTGGTAAACAAGTTGCTCAACAAATTCAACCTATTGCATTGCATGACTCCAATAACGTTTCTGACTTACTACCTGGACTGGGTAATTCCTTTATGCTCCTCGAGAAAGATCATGATGAAATTGATAGAATCTTGATAAACCTAAAATCCAACAGTGCACGTGTTGGATTTTAGGTAGAGTCTGACCCAAACAGGATTTTCAACCGAAACCGAAAACGAACCTTCGGTCTGGGTGTCAGTTTCGGCCGAAACCGAAACCGAAACTTATTTAGATATGTATTTTTTTATGGTATACTGAAAACTGGTATATTTTTATATACTTTATACAGATAGGTAATGCTTGTTAAACAGTAACTGTAATAGTCATGTAGCAATATATTTATTTATTTTAAAGTAAAAATCAACAATTTAACGTTGAGAAATACTTTTATAAGTCAATTTTGTAAAAAAAATCAACACTTACACACATAAAAGGTTACTCGCTAATTGAGAACATATTTTATTGTGTTCACAATATTGTTAATATTATTCAATGAGAGCATTAACTTAACATATCACACTCACACACACACACAATATACACACAACTTAACAAAAGCCCAGAAAATATACAAAACCTGCTCAAAGTTCAAAAACTTTAATAAACTAAGTTTGTATAAAAAAGGTTATTATAATATTAAGGAATTTATGGATGATACTAACCCCTGGGAATGAGTTGATTACTACCAAGCTATTTTTAATTTGTTTTGTGTCGTTGGCGTTGACGTGAAGGAGGATCCTACTGCGAGGTCGTTTCTCTCGAACTTTTTCCAGGACAAGAGGCAAACAAATGTTAGTGTACCGCTGCAGTAACTGTTTTTCGACCCTATAAAGCAATTGTTGCGTAATGACCTGTCCTTCCGAAGAACGAGGCTACCATCTTTTTTCCCACGCTTCGACCTCTCTTTACTTTAGTTGGCAACTCCTCGGAAGGAGACACCCAGCAGACTGTCTCTTTCAGAATCATAACAATAAATCCAGCTTTCGTCACCCGCAAGTATGTCGAACACAGCATTTGAGTCATCTCCATTAAATATTTGAACCATTTCACGACGCCAATCAATACGACGGAGGTTTTGGGCCTCTGTGAAATTATGAGGTATCCACCGGGCACAAAGCTTCCTGAGCGCTAAATGTTCATGGAGGATTTTGTGCACTTGACTATACCGATGCCTAAGCTTGTCCGAATATGCTGATAAGTCACTCTTTTGTCAGCCCCTATCATACGCCGCACTGCACTGATGTTATCTCGTCGCCGTAGAAGGCCGTCCCTCAAGCAGATCATCAGTAAGATAAGTACGACCACGTCTAAACTCATCAAACTAGTTGTAAACAGTGGCACGAGATGGGGCTTCATCGTGAAAAGCCAATCAAAGTCTACAAATGGTCAGTTCTAAAAACTTTCAGTGTCGCCCTCGTATGTCGTGTCAAAGCATGTTTGTTAGGATAGATCTATTGGGTAGACCCTTGGAACGAAAGGAAAGGGGTCTCGCTGATGCAACTTCGCCCACGTTTATATTACTCCACGCTACGCCTCTGATTATAAGCTGTTATTTAAAAAAAATCCCGCTGGGTTTCTTGCTGATTCTTCCAAGGACAGAGGTTTTTTTTGAACCAGTGGTAATTAAACAAAAGAGTGACTTTCAACAAGTATTATTTAGAATCTATATTGAATAAAAAAAGTTTCTGTTTCTGTATAATTATAAATATCCATGAACACTGAGTTTCGGCGCCGCCGAAGGTTCGGCAGATTTTTTGCCGAAACCGAAACTGTTACCGAAACCAGATTTTTTTGCCGAAACTTGCCGAAACCGAAACCGAAACCGAATCTTCGGTCGGTCACTAATTTTAGGCTTAACAAATTACTTAATTTTTTAAATTTCTAATAAAGGAAGTCGTTTTTGTTAGAACTCACCTTGCCAATCTTTGTTTATATGAAGGGGTATTCCCTGCCCTGCTAAAGCAATC
Source organism: Parnassius glacialis (assembly GCA_033319125.1). Classification (NCBI taxonomy): domain Eukaryota; kingdom Metazoa; phylum Arthropoda; class Insecta; order Lepidoptera; family Papilionidae; genus Parnassius; species Parnassius glacialis. The sequence continues at coordinate 24,999,643 of JAVANC010000010.1, read as the reverse complement.
TATTATTACTCCAGTAAACAAGGGTGGTTATAGGGCGGAAGTGAATAACTATAGGCCTATATCTATTTTACTTAGCATATCAAACATTTTAGAAAAGCTTCTGAAGGCGCTTGCTTCAGGTCGTCTATGCGCTAATCAGTATCTTCGCTATTTCCGACTGGAATAAACTGATATTTGTCCCAGCAAACGCCAACCTACCGGTCCGCATAAATCTAGGCCTATCATTGCCCGACCTGAAGCTTATAGGTCTGCGAATGAGGGTTCTTGCCTTTGCGATACGGTCCTCAATTCTTTATTTCCAGACTGGGATGGCGCTACTTTGCCCAGTTGCACGTCCAGCCGTGGAAAGTTTGGCGCGAACAATATGGCAGACTGCTAATGCGGTATCAAAAAGATTTGAGTCCGTCTCGCAAAGGTTGCGGCTGGCTTCTAAATAGGGCACCAGCCGACAAACTGTAGTGCAGTTTGGTAGATGAAAATGTTAAAAACGTTTATTGTATAATTGGAAGAAAATAAATGAAAAAAAAAATCATTTGAGTTCAGAGCCTTCATAATAGCCCGATTTTGCTTGCTTAAGGGTATGCGGGGAAGCTGTAGTCGATTTCCGGGAGGCATTCTAGTTAATTTGGGCTGTACTCCGCCATTGGCGGTTATCGATCGTTGGGTCGGGTAAGCCTGCCAACACCGAGCCAGCTAGCGGGGATGGTAAATGCGAGGGGCAACACAGGCCGCTCGCCCTCATACATTATGCGGATTGGTCGAGCGACTGATCCGAGTCTGGATCTGAGTTATCGCTGCTACAGAGCGATACTGTTATAATGTATCTATGTGTGTGTGAAATTGTTAGGTTATTGTTTTAATTGATATGTGTGACTTTCGTAATGACACACGATGGTTTTTATGCGCAGATTTCCCCCTGCAAAAAATTACAGACATTTCAGGACAGGAAAAATGCTATGGCTACTCTCCTCCTTAGTATTGTTCTCTATCTCCGTGGAGTTGACTGCTAGGGCACAAAATCTGCACGTTTACGCTGAACGAAACAAATCGTTTAATGTCTATAGAAGTGTATTGCAGTAGAGCGTCCTGCGCATTCATTACAAACTATGAAAGTCTATTGCTAAACATAGTCCCCTCCATAAATTGCCTACTAAGGGGGAGAGGATATTTGCCATAGTTGCCAATCTTGGCAGGCGGGTTGGCAGCCGTAGTTTTTTTAATTATTGTTAATTGTAATTAGAAAGATGTTGCCGCCTATCTCCTGTTTCATTTCCCTCTGCCGCCTCTTACGACACCCATGGGATGACTCTTACGTCGTCACTACACGGCCAACTTTTAGTTAAAGTAATTTCACTAATAAAAATAAGTAAATGTGAGCGAAGTCGCGGGTATAAGCTAGTATGTATATAATTATAACCGTCAGTGACGTATGCGATGTTATCCATATAGATTGCAAAAAAAATTATTAGGTTCATGTTGTAACCCGTGATTATACTTAACGGAATCACCGCTGGAGGCAGGTTTGAAGTGCTAAGAATTATTTATGGCATGCCAAGTTCATTACATCGGATTTCAACCATATTTTATAATCAAGAAAAATTCACAGATAATTTAAAGCCTGTAGAATTTGTTTAATTTATAATATAATATGGGTCAAAATATGTAGTTTCCGGTTAAAGACAGTGGTCACTCTGAATTAAAATTAAACCTGGATGGTCCAAGACTCGTGAATAAAACTTTTTTTTTTTACATAAAAACTATAACAAACTAGTTTTTTTTTGTTTTTTGACTTTCGAATGTGTAAAGCATGCTTCAATTAAGTCAACCAATATTAGAGTAATATTCATATATAAGTTCCGACGTGATTCTAACGCCGTAGAGATATCAATGCTGCGTTTGGAGAGGACACGACTTATGAACGTACTATGCGGTTTTGGTTTAATTACTTTCTCAGTAGAAACTTCGACTTGAAAAATTAACTACAAGCAAGGCCAACCACTAAGGTATAGAGTAATAATTATTTGAAAGTAACGGTTAAAGCCGATACTTGTCAAACAACCTAGGAATAAGCGATCATGGTTTGACGTCAGTTTACTCAAAACGTTGACTCATTTGAACCAAATTGGTTTTATAGTTAAAAAAGGTAAAAACAAAAACTAGAGAAATGAGTATCTCGTGAATTAACTGATTTGCCTAAAGAAGCTTGCATTGAAGCTTGCCTTGCTTTGGTATGTATGTAGGTGCAGAAATGTACGTATTATGGACATAATTGTGACGAGTGCTGAAAAGAAAATTTTGTACTATAATCTCAAGCGAAAAACGTCAAGGCTGAACCCAGTTCAAGTATCGAGACAATGCCCTAAAGCGAAGCTCACCAATAGAAAAGTAATAGTAACTGTTTGGTGGTCAGTCAGTTACTGTTACTTATCCATGGTGTAATTTACTTAGCTTGTTGAGATCCAGTGTATCAATCATGGCATATGTCCATTGTGGAGAACTTTGAACAATGATCCCGAAACTCTCAGTGAAGTAACACCGACTCGTTAATTTATCTTCGCCATTAATGCTCAATGATAACGCAAGACCTCACACTGCTTGACAATCGTTATAACATTACAAGATCTGCAGTTAGAAACAATATATCATCCTCTGTACTCACCAGACCAGTTTGGACAATATCTTGCAAGAAAAAAAATTGTTTCCAGAAAGCGGTCCATAATGCCGTCATAAGCTTGCTAGAGTTCAGATTATGAACGCGTATATATCGCAAAAGTATAAATGTTCTTTCCTCGAGTTTGCAGAAATGTATTGAACATAATTTTTTCTTAGGAAAGGTGTTTGTATCTTTAAAAATATAAAACGGCAATTTCATTTGATATAAGGTTAGGAAGATGAAAAAATGTTTATTCTATTTTTTTTATAGTATAGGGTGACAAACGAGCACACAGTTCACCTGATGGTAAGTGGTTGCTGTGGCCCATAGACATCTACATCTATCCTCGTTTGCGAATCAAAATGCAGATGCGTTGTCACCCTCACGGGTGTAGTAGTCCTCACGGACTAAGATGGAATGCCTCTTTTCCAGTAAAAAGGATCTCCGGTTCTTTACACTCACCATACGAAACACAGCAGCTTTAAGTTTCTACTTTACGCTGATATTCTGTGAGAGCGTGGTCCTTCCCCGGTCGAGTCGACCCATTCGTGCTACAACTATACTACTAATATAGCTGCAGCATGGCTCTACCAATTCGAAATTTTTAAGAAAAATTAAGATACTTTAAATTTAATTAAATATAGTAAATATGTGCCGCTTTGCTTAATAACTTGTTGCCTTTTCATAGGTGCCATCCCAAGATTAATACCGTTGCTGTAAAAATGTTAAGAGTTTTGACTTAAAATTGCGATAGTTGGCCAACTGCCAAGCCTTTCTTTATATGTCATCCTTAGTGACCGAAATAGGGCAAGGTTCGTTTGCACAATACAATATAGGTGAGTAAATTAACAGACTTCTTACGTCCCACTGCTAGGGCCAGATCTCCTCCATTTTCTGAGAGATTTTAAAAACAAGGCAGGAAGGCTACACATGCGTGTAGTCTGCGATTCATAAATTTGATAAAAAATTAGAATCGTTTAACAGGGAGGGTGAGTGGGGGAGAGTGGAGAAAATAGTGTCCCATACAACCCGACACTACTCCCATGAAAAGGTAATACACCGTTCTTGAGAAAGATTAAAAAGAAAAATGTCCCCCAGAGTGTCCCCTATCACAACTGTAAAGATATCTGATTGCACATATATTACTGGGCGGTAAAAAAATTACCACTGACTGTCTCAACTTTCGGTTTCTGACCTAACTCAAGTGAAAGGATTTCTGAGTGTAAAGTATGTAATAACTATTTCTTTATTGTTTGTAAACATAATTTATTATGAGAGCATAGACCACCGAAGAATAAAAATACCATAGAGGTATAATACTGTGACACTCTTTGCAGGTGGCCGGAGGCCCTTTTTACTGGAAATGAGGCATTCCATCTTAGTCCTCACGGGTGACAACGCGTCTACATTTTGACTTGTAATTGAGGATAGATGTAGATGTCTATGGGCCGCAGCAACCACTTACCATCAGGTGGACTGTGTGCTCGTTTGTCACCCTTATCCTATAAAAAAAAACACTAGTCTTTGACACGATCTTAGTCCTTGTCGCACTTACACAAAATTATTTATGCTATCCAGCTTTCACAAAAACAAAAAACACAATATTGCACTCGTTTCGTTCCATGTTTTACCTATTATTAGGTTATAATAGTCTTTTTTTATTTTCTCGAAAACAGTGCATTACCTTTTAATGCGAGTGATATTGTTATAATCGGGGACTAAACCTCTATCAAGTACAACACCTTACTCCTCCAAATTCCTGCCATATAGAGAAACAATCAGACCCGGAACAATTACTTGTAGGCCATACCAATACATCATGTTCCGTGCGGTAACTGAACCCTCGGCCCACGTGGACACAGCTAATTGCTTAGCCGCTGCGATACCGAGCCCCCGGAACCATGACTCTTCATCTTTTTTTTGTATCATTATACTGGTTTTTTATTTCATTATACAACTTTGCTCGCGTGGACTTCTCTATTCAACCAACTTAAAAAAGGGAGGTTCACAATTGGACTACATTTTTTTGTGTGTTACCTCAGAACTTTTTTCCAAGTGAATAGGTTTTGATAATTTTCATTTGAAAGCTGATGCTTGTCATGTGGTCCCATATAAATTTGATCAAGATCTGACTAGTACTTTTGGAGTTATCCTTAATAATGCGTATTTAATTGACTTAGACTACATTGATGATGTTTTCATTTTATTTATATTGAAGTCGGTGTACAAAATTTTAAATTTTACCACTTATTTCCAACATCATTAGTACTCCATGCCAAAATTTAGGATCACCTCGTTGACTGTAAATGTGTCTGTCTCTGTCACGTGCATTATTCTTAAAGATTTGATGATAATACGTTCACTCCGTAATTTTATGGCAATCTAAATATAAAGTTTATTAATAAATCAACCACAGCGCTACCGCGGATAAAGATTTTGTGATATTATTAATTGGCAATAATCCAACGTAATTATTGTACTAATAATATGAGTAATTTTCGTCCACAAATAACTTGACTAAAGTAAACTATTTTCTGTGTGATGTTTACGCTGTTAGCCTATGCGGCTCATACAGCTTCATCTGACACAGGGCTATGACTAAAGTAAAATACCTAGTAAAGTAAGTGGCATTTGGTGGCGTAAAATACCCAGAGCGGCGAACGCGTTGCAGCGTGAAAGGTGCGAAACATCTGGTATTACCATTACCAATCCACCAACCAAGCATGAAGATTGAAACAAATACTCGCCACAACGTAGTGACGTTTTCGGGCTGATAAAGAACAAGAAAAATTGATACTTACGGATTTATTTACACACAAATTGTAAAGCGTAAAGCGTAAGCATTTATCAAAGTGAAACACAAGCTATACAAACGTAACAATGGTACATAACATTGTAAGGCAGTGTGGTTCAAAGAGCAGTATAGTGTGAATAATAAGTACCCGCCGAGCCACCTATTGCCTGTTGTAACTAGCACACGTACAGAAACGCAAAATTCTTGTATTGTTTTCACCGGCACGCGCTCAGATCTTATAGTCAATATATACTTTTCATTTGAATTTCATTGAAGCTAATAAAGCTGGAGGATCAGGTTAACTACAATAGCTAAACTTAAAAATTTAAAGTCGCTTTGGTGCCGGACAAATGTTTGCCGAATATGAATTTGACACTCTCTTTTCTGCGTATTTTCAAAGTAGCTATAATGATTTTGCAAATACGTATTACGTACCCAGATCCGATATACATATAAAAACGGAAACACGATAAACTCGGAACAGTGCCGGTTTTAGTTATACCAACAACAATGTATGTAAAAAATAATGCATAAAGAAAACCTAAGGTAGATTAGGTCATACAAAGAAAAACAAATCATACCTAATATTAATTAGGTAGTGTGCACAAATTCTTGTCCCCAAATTAGTAGAATTCGCTGTACTAAGATAGGCCACTCTTTCGTAGTAAGAAGCTGTTATTTTGATATTACAAACAGACACTTCAATTGTATTTATTTGTATAGATATAATATTGAAGGAATGGTGCCGTATCTTCGGTGTTTAAATCATTCATGTAGTTAACGGGTTATATGATGACATTTACTCCTTATAAATATAAAATATATACAATATATAATAGTTTGTTGTTAGTGTAGTAAATTATAATCAACTAGCGAATGAAAAAATATTCAAGTTTTTGAGATAAAATATAGCCTAGATCCCTCCAGGAGTTGTTCTTTCAGTTCAACCATCAGTTCAGCCATTCCCAAAAATTAGCCCGGACAGAGACAGGCACAAATATTATAAAAAATGTTATTTATGTCTTAACAGCTTACAGATAACCAGAGTGCGGTCGCAGCCTGAAATTTTGGAGGGGGTCACTAATAATAAAATATGTTGAGTCAATTAGACTTTATTCTACAATACATAATTTTATTGCACACATTATAAAACAAATTGAAGTCTTTTATTGTTATCGGCAAATCGGCTGATAATATTCGAGACATCTGGGGCTATCTCTGGATGAGTATTTAGAAGAGCTAAATCTGTCAGCCTCTCTTCTAACATTTGTTTTAGTTTACTCTCAACGAAGTTTTTACATGCCTTAGCGTAGAAAATGAGCTCTCTGATGTCGCACCTCTTATAGGAAGAGTTGCCAGAATTCTCAGCAGTCTTTTTATATTTGGCTAGAGATCATCGTCGCAAACTTCGATTGTAGAAACACTTAGGAAATTTTATATCAGAATTTTCTTTGAGCTCCCGTTTCCACTTTGAAATACATAACTGATACTCTGTAACGAGAGTGACAGCAGGAACACTCAAGAAATGGGAATAACATTCTGATACTTCCTTCACATTAAGAAGATTTTTTTCTGTATATTCAAATTTTTGCATAAAAATGCCTAATCCGAACAGGTTCATCGTATCCGCAGAAAGTTGATCCTGCAGGTCAGTCATTATGCTATCTATCAGTGGAAAATAAACAGTCCTCCGAAAATATTCCTCGTCTTTTCCTTGATAAATATCGCGAAGAGTCTTTCAGTAATTTTTAAAAGATTTTTCAATTTGATGTGTACGATTTGGAGGGGGGGGGGGGGTCATGTACCCTGTGACCCTCCCCTTCGAACCGAGCCTTAACCCCAGAGCTTAAAAGAAATCAGTTATTTCAATATTAATGACAGACACTTTAATTCTATATACAGGTTGGGGCATAAGGGTGTTGGCGGTTTCAATATTCAATTAAAAAAGAACTACGAAACATAACAAAAATATATTTGTATTTTTAAAAAGCAGAAACATAGGAAGTTTTAAGGTCTAAAAATAATGTTGTCTAAATGACTTCCCTCGGCTGCTTGGCACTCTTGGAACCGAATTTGCAAATTTTGGAAAACTCGTCGAAGAGTTGTTCTCAGTATTTTGTTATTTTCCTGAATAATATTCCCCTTCAGCTGCTCTAAATTGGTCGAATTATTCTCGTAGACCACCGATTTGAGGTAGCCCCATAGAAAATAATCGCATGGAGAGAGATCGGGGCTACGTGGTGTCCATTCAATATCTCCCCTTTTCGAAATGACTTTTCCGGGAAAAACATTTTTCAGCAGCCCTAGCCGTATGACATGTGGCCCCATCCTGTTGAAACCACATTCTCGAGGTATTGCCTTGAAGTTCTTGCAAAGCTGGCACCAAAAATTCTGTTATCATATTGCAATAATTGTTAGCTCTAACCGTCATCGCTTGCCCTCTTTCGTTCTCAAAAGAGTATGGCCCAATAATACCGATTGACGTTCCTCCAGCCCACACGACAAGCTTAAGGCTGTAAAGTGGACTTTCGTGCAAGCGTCGGGGATTAGCCTCGGACCAGAACCGACAATTTTGCTTATTCACATGGCCATTAAGGTGAAAATTGGCCTCATCACTAAACATCACGTTGTTAAAATTGTTGAACCGCTCGAGCATCAAATTGACAAAGTTAAGTCGGTTATTGGCATCATCTGGTTTCAATTCTAGGATTGTCTGAATCTTATAGGCCTTCAAATGCAAATCACGCTTCAAAATTCGTCGCATAGTCGTTTTTTGATGTCCAAAGACTGACTTCTCTTACGTGTTGACTGTTGTGCATTTCACTGAACTGAAACATGAACACGCTCCGCAATGTCGGCTGATCTTGCAGAAACTGGGCGACCATGAGCCGTAATTGGTACTGTCGAGCTCGTTGTTTCGAACATTCTGATTCATTTGCGTATCACATTGGCGCTTGGAACTGCACTTAGATCGCGTAAACCGTGTTCATGTCGATACAAAAGTCGTGCAGTAATCACTGATTTATTGTTTTCGTAATACGCTCGGACACAAAATGCACGCTGCACTCCCATGTACGGCTCCGTGGCGACTAATTTTCCAGGAAGCGGCGCAGCTAACAACATATCCCCCCGCCACCCCGCGCCATGCGTTTCCGAGAAATTGAAGAATTAAATCGCCAACACTCATATGGCCCACCCTGTATATTTAGGTAGGTATAGATTAAGCCCAAAGTGATAAAAATTCAAAATAAATTAATTACTAAGAAAGACTCCATGCGAACGTCAACGAGAATTCTATGCGTTCTCAACTAGTATTATAATACATCTTACACTTCTCAATAAGTCCATATAATACCAAAAACATAGCCTCTAGAAAAGTTTTTATCAATATAGGAAAATACCTTCCTAATCTTTATATATAAAATTTACGTGTCACATTGTTTGTCCGCGATGAACTACTAAACTACCGAACTGATTTCAATGAAATGTTTCACAATGTTTCACAGTTTGGTCCAACTTGAGAGATAGGATAGTTTTTATCCCGATAAGTGACCCTCAATTTTTTTAATTGTGAATTTAATGATTTTTTTAGGACACATGGTCGTCCGAAAGGGCAGAACAACGTCTGCCTGGTCAGCTAGTTATGTATATTTTTTTTCACTTTCACTATTCACGCGTTATGTATGTATGGCTATTCTAAATATAATATGTACATAGCTGCAACTCGAATGGGTCGGTTCGACTGGGGATAAGGACCTCACACTCACAGAGTACTACATGATGCATAAAATAAGCTGCTATGCTTCGTGTGGCGAGTGTAAAGAACCGGAGCCCTTTTTTACTATTGGTATTATTAGATATTACCACACCAAAATCTTTTTGCGTTTCAAGAGCCTGAGTTGTTGTTGAAAAAGTGGCAAAAAATTATAATGTAAGGTTTTCTTGGATTTTATTTTTGCTTATATGAAAGACAGTGCACTTATTCACATTTAAAGTGATCAACCAGTCATTTGTCCATTAATTAATTCGATCAAAGTCACTTTGTACGATATTGTGAGAGACAAGAGAGTTCCCCGGTATTTTTGACATATGCAAAAAAGGCTAAATCTGACGTGCAACTCAATGCGTTCATGAAAATCTCAAAGAGAATAGGATCAAGTATCGAACCCTGTGGTACCGTTACAGCCTATTAGTCCACTGATGAATATAGGCCTCCCCCATAGATTGCCCCATAGATAGGATAGGGTAACAAACGAGCACACAGTCCACCTGATGGTAAGTGGTTGCTGTGACCCATAGACATCTACATTTATCCTCAATGAAGAATCAAAATGCAAATGCGTCGTCACCCGTGAGGACTAAGATGGAATGTCTCTTTTCCAGTAAAATGGGTCTCCGGTTCTCTACACTTACCATACGAAACACAGCAGTGTCAAGCTGCCATTTTACGCTGGTATTTTGTGAGAGCGTGGTCCTTCCCCGGGCGAGCCGACCCATTCGTGCTACAACTATACTACTAATATAACTGCAGCATGGCTCTACCACGTATAAAATTTATATAGTTGCCACGCTTGGTAAGCGGGTTGGCAACCGGAGCTTTTCACTTTTAGTCGTTATTAGGAAGCCCTTGTTGCCCATCTCCTGATTAGTTTCCCTCTGCCGCCTCTTACCATCCACGGGATGATATGGGGTTGTGGATATTCTTACACCGCCACTACACGGACCATAATTAATAAATTAAGAATTATAAATTTAAAAAAATATAAACAAAAATACGTTATTTGTATATGTTACATACACATTTACACAAAACAATAGATTAATAGATATTAGAATAAACCCCAAGGGCCTACGCTACACAAATACAAACGCATGGCACAACCCTTTCTGTGAATACTGACTTCCATTTGGAATGATCCTGACACACCTCTTCTGCTTCATTCAAATATTTCAACGCAAACATGCTTACCGATTATGGGTGTTCGTTTATTCCACCTGGAGGAATTTAGTCTCAGTTACCCTAACCAGATAGGAATGCAGAATCCTAGAAGAGATTGTAATAAAAAAAATATTAATAATACCATTTTAAGCCGTGTCATATAACGAAATCCCAGAAAAAACTATACTTAGCTACTAACTATTGTTAGCATTACCATCGGCGTAAGAGTACACTTTACCACCCTTTACCAAGCCCGAGGAGCGGCTAACGCTTCATCTGTTATTTCGAAGCTGTTCTATATACATTAACTTCAGAAACGTATGCTACAGTTGTAACAGAAAATGATTTATTGAAAACAAAGAGAAAGATTGTTAGATCAGTTTTCACTATTCGGAAGGCCTTAATCTTACTTAAAATCTGCAATCATTATCATTCTTAAATATGAGAATTTTTCCATGTATAATTATAATAGCTTATAATAAGCGTGGGCTATGACTGAGCTGACCTTACTGTCTGGACGCAGATAACTCAGCGGGGACGAAAGTTAGTATTCATTGTAATACTAACTTTTCTCCCCGCTGAGATATCCGCGGTTCTTGAAAATATCAAATTTTTTCTATTATTATTTTGTGATTTTATTTTACAAGCATTGCAAGTAAGACTGCTAGGTCGATACTTTACTGCAAGTATTTTATCCTCTTTCTTATTATATATGTTATATCTTCTTTCCATTTAACTGGATGTTTACCCTGTTTCATGGTTGTATAAAATGAGCAGCGCCGCTAACTTTACGTGCTGAGTACTAACCAGCTTGATTGACTGGCTTCCCTCGTACGTAATCGTGTATTGGCAGTGTAAGAATATCCATTACCCTATATGGGATAAGCTTAACCAGGAAACTAGTACACCCAAAAAGTAATTAACCTTTTCAAATATTGGTATCATAACCAAACCAACTGTGTGAAGTGGGCTGGCTCATATTCGTCGGAGTACAGGATGGAGTGCGGGGTGAGGCAGGGCGGCCTTAGCTCCCCTCAACTCTTAAACCTGTACGTCAACGGTTAGATCGTTGAACTCAGTGATACCGGAATCGGCTACTCAATTGCCGGTCATTTTGTTAATAATGTAAGCTATGTTGACGACATGGTTTTGCTGAGCCCATCGATCAGGGCCTCCGAAACGCATCTGTGAAAGGTACGCGGCAGCTGATGGTCCCAGACATAATTAAATAAAGAGCGAACTACTCGTTTTAAGGCTGGAAATATAAAACCTAAGTCTGTTCTTCATGCTAGACTTGAAGGAGTTACACTGAGTAGAGTCACCAAATTCAGATATCTGATACACTGGGTCACCGAGGATATCTCTGACGATTTAAATGTTGCACGGGAACGTAGAGCGTTCACAGTGAGCTGTAATATGCTTGCATGCATGTTTTCTAGGTGGACGAATGACGTTAAGTTAATATAATTCAAAGCTTACTGTAAGACATTCTACACCTGCAGGCTGTGGACGAAATGTACTCGCCGAACTCTCCATGCGCTACGTATTCAATACAACAATGGATTCAGGATGTTGTTGGGCTACCATGCTTTTGCAGCGCATCACGTATGTTTGTCGAGGCACGCGTAGACAGCTTTGCAATAATATTACGCAAAATAATAGCCTTGTTGATTCGTCGCGTGCGAGACAGCACTAACAGCCTCCTGGCTTCCATATATGGAAGACAAGATTGTCCTGTGTTGAGGCACTTGAACCCAGTGCATATGGGTTCCAGGCCCAATATGTTTAAAATAAATAATAATTTCTTATTGTATAACAATTTTTGTATTCTTTTAATTTACTAACCCCTAGTTTTTAGTGTACTAACAAAATGGGTTTATTTACCTGAATCTAAACAAATAAATAAAATTGAAGTGTCTGTTTGTATTGTCAAAATAACAGCTTTTTTATGGTACATATAACAGAAACACAATTTTTAAAGTGTTTGTCTGTTTGTTCCGGCTAATCTACGAAACGAATGGACCAATTTTGACAGGACTTTCACTGGCATGGCTGATGTTATAAGGAGCAACTTAGGCTACCTTTATCATAGAAAAAGAATTACGGTTCCGCGCAGAAAAATTAAAACACAAGAAATCCAATCGTAATAAATTATACGCGGGCTAAATCGCGGGAACAGCTAGTAGTGAATAAATAATAATAATATATCTTTCCGTGGGTGCCGTAAGAGGCGACCGAGGGAAACTGACCCAGGAGATGGGCTGCTGCATTTTTCTCATAATAGCTGAATAAAAATAAACTACGTTTGCCAACCCGCATGCCAAACGTGACAGCTATAACACCTCCCTATGAGGCAATATATGGGGGACGCCTATGTTTAGCAATAGACCTTTGATAGGCTATAATGGTAGTGGTTATCCTGTTCGAAGGATTTACTAATTAAACCTGCTAGAGCTCATAAGAAGTAGGTAAACAGAGTTTAGTAAAATTGCTGGTATTTGGACTCATAGAAGAGTTGTCATCAAATGTTTTAATTTTTCTCGGTATTATAACGTTGCTGGTAAAATCAATATTACTTGTAAGCTTATTATTCTAAGTACTGGTATATCTAGAATCTAGATTTTGTACATAAAAACTATCAAACTGTTTGGCAAACAAATTTACAATATCTTAAGAACTTATCAATATCTGCTGCGTTTCTTCGTTGCGTAGGAATAAAGGCACAGTTATTTTTGATGTTAATAATTGTTCCATAGTGTAGCTATAAAATGCTTTAAGCAAATATTATTTAATCTGTGCTTTAGGATCTTTACTTATAATTTTTTATAGGGTGACAAGCGAGCACACAGCCCACCTGATGGTGTGGTTGCTGTGGCCCATAGACATCTACATCTATCCTCATTTGCTAATAAAATGCAGCCGTGAAGACTAAGATGAAACGCCTCTTTTCCAGTAAAAAGGGTCACCGGTTCTCTACACTGACCATACGAAACACAGTAGCGTTAAGCTGCTATTTTACGCTGGCATTCTGTGAGAGCGTGGTCCTACCCCAGTCGAGCCGACCCATTCGTGCTACAACTATACTACTAATATAGCTGCAGCATGGCTCTACCACGTGAAAAAATCTGTGCTTTAGGATCTTTACTTATACTAGTTTATTCATACTCAATTCTTAAATTTTTTACTAATTTTAATATTTCATCATCATCATAACAGCCTATCACAAGTCTATTGGTGAAATGCTTTCCCCAAGGAATACCACAAAGCACAGTCCTAAGCCACCTGCATCCATTGACTTCCTGCATCTCTTACCAGGTCGACACTCCAATCAGTAAGAATGTTTGTTCATCAAACATATTTTCCATGATATTTTATGTGATTAATGATATAAATTACTTCTCGTTCTATCCAGCATTTGATAGTTATTTTTAAACTGGTTCGACATAGTATTAACATTATGTATGTATTGTCCTTGATAATCACCAGTAACCACTTACCATCATGTGGACTGTGTGCTCGTTTGTCATCCTTATCATATATTATTTACTATATTATTTCACTAGTGAGTTGTTTTGTTAATTAATCATTACTAAATTTAAGGCATTCCATCTTTGAATCTGAATCTGTGAAAACGCATCTGTAACTTTCCTTGTTTGAAGTTGACTGTGCGTGTTGACGAACTTCGTTAGCCATTTAACATCAGGTGGACTAAGAGTTAAAATATCTTTTATTTTAAATCAATTTTTGGAACTTTATTAAGATATTTAATAACTGAAATCAGACTCATTATTCTAGACACGTCGTTTTAAGTTTTAACTCTTCGTGAAGTATTTTGAGGTACATATGCTGATTGAAGGAGTTTGTGTATCTGGGTTCAAAGTTTACAAGAGATGAAAAGTGTGAGAGTGATATCAAAAGAAGAGTGAATGCAGGAAACATGGTGAATGGAGCTTTGCACTCCTTTATGAGCAGTCGGAAGGTGTCTAACAAGGCAGGATTGGCTGTGCATTAGGGGGTATTGGTTCCGACACTCATGTACGGAAGTGAAAGTTGGGTATGGCAGAAGAAACATGAAAGCAGAATAAATGCAGTTGAGATGAGAGCGTTAAGAAGTATGATAGGAGTTAAACTAAGTGACAGGATAAGAAATAGTGAGATAAAGAAACGTTGTGGTCTGAAAGAAGATGTAGTGACAATAATTGAGAAAGGTATGCTGAGATGGTTTGGCCATGTCGAGAGAATGAATGGAGAACGATTGACGAAAAAAGTGTATAAGGCGAGTTCGAATGAAAGTGTTGGAAGGGGTAGACCTAGGCGGACGTTTCAAGACCAAATCAGGGACGTCTTGAAAAAAGGCCAGGTCAAGAGTACCCTAAATCGTAGAGCATGTATGAAGGAAATAATGGAAGTGGATGAAGCGAAACAAGTATGTAAGGATCATAGCAAGTAAAGAGGCGTGATTATATATATGTATGTATGTATATGCTGATATGGTATACGATAATTATTACCTTAATTTACTATGGTAGTTAGTTCTATTAAGAACCGAATGTGCTTATCGTTTTTCAGAGAAAATCACTTTTAATGGACATGGTATATCACTGCCTTTGATCTTACCGTGACAAATACAAGCTAGCAACATATGTATATTTTGTTATTTACTTTTTATTGTCCACAGTCCTTGAAAATAAATTTGAGGAAATATTATCATCAGTTAACCCAAGTTTTCAAAATAGTAAGCTTCATAGTAGTATGTAATAATTTCTGAAAGATGCAACTAAAAATGTAAAAAAATGCTCTTACGACATACATAAGATTAAAATTACGAGGAAAATCGTATGATGAAAAACCTAAAAAAATATTAGAGATTTTCTAGATTTTCTTTTCTTGCTTTTTAATTAAATTTTTACTTCAAAAGATTGCTAAAATTTCATAATATTCAGTGTTTTTAGATTTCTTCATTTCCTTCATGTTAAGAAATTTCAACGTATTCCAAACGTTGTTGAATTCATAATAAGATTGATCTGAACTCTATTTGAATTTCATGCAAACCACAGCCGATGATATAATAGTGAAAGGACGACATAAACAGGGTAAATTTAATGCAAAGTGCTACTGTACTATTCCTATCAGGTAAAGCCTGTGTTGTAATTCGCAACACGCACCGCTTTCACTGCACTGTATATCCTGATGTGTCAAATGTAGGCTCTAAAACATTATCATGCACTATTATGTACGGATTTTTTATAATAAAGAATGAAAGTAAATATATATAAAGTAACCAGTTTATAAAAAAGACAGCAAATTGAGACACAAATAAGAATACGATTTTCTGAAAGTAATATTTTTCTAAGGGTTGATTTATTGATTTTCAGATAATCTTTACTCAGAGTCTATTTAAAAAGCACAACATTAACAAATTTATACGTGGTAGAGCCATGCTGCAGCTATATTAGTAGTATAGTTGTAGCACGAATGGGTCGGCTCGACCAGGGGAAGACCACGCTCTCACAGAATACCAGCGTAAAATTGCAGCTTAATACTGCTATGTTTCGTGTGGTGAATGTAGAGAACTGGAGACCCTTTTTACTGGAAAAGAGGCATTCCAACTTAGTCCTCACGGGTGACAATGCATCTGCATTTTGATTCGCAAACTAGGTAAATGTACATCATGTCTATGGGTCACAGCAACCACTTACCATCAGGTGGCATCATTTAGCGTGAAGTAGAGGTTTACCTCTGCGTTTCGCTTGGTGAGTGCAGGTGGTCGGAGGCCCTTTTTACTGGAAATGAGGCATTCAATCTTAGTCCTCACGGGTGACAACGCATCTGCATATTGATTCGCAAACGAGGATAGATGTAGATGTCTATTGGCCGCAGCAACCACTTACCATCAGGTGGACTGTGTGCTCGTTTGTCACCCTTATCCTATAAAAAAAAGGTGGACTGTGTGCTCGTTTGTCACCCTATTCCTATAAAAGAAATTAAAAACTACAGTTGTATGAATAAAATAATTTCATTTTTATAATCAGTCAGGTTATAATTTATTTGTTTGGATAACAGTTATCTGACCCAGCTTATCTGACGATTGAAAAATTAGCCCTTAATATACTATAATTTAACTTTTGATAAAAAGTACAAACTATGTCGTTTAAATAGTTACATTAAAGTATTCGTCCTAATTACTTTGAGGATAAAACTTTTTCCTTAAATTTATATAGGACTATCCTGAAGTTATAACCTATTTGATAAAAATAGGTTATAACTTCAGTTAAATCATTAAAATATACAGGGTTATTCTTCAAAGAGTAGCAAAATTTTAAACTGAAGTTCAAATATATAAATAATGATATACCGTTACTGCAGTTTTTGAAAATACAAGTAAATAAGGCTTCTAATTTTATTTGAAATTATCCCAAACTGAATGTGATTTAAGGGCAAAAACTACGTACGCGCGCTACTCTGCGTGGGATTCAATTTCGCCTACCGATCGATCTTACGAATGTGTGCGTGCGTAGTAAAATTGTAGACAATCAGTTAAAATAATGCATTACATTACATAAAAATGACAGAATGTTTGAGATTTTGTTATTAATTTTTCTTCACCATTTGGCTATAGAGTAGTTATTCTAAACCTTCTCTGCAAATTTGGCCGGTTATTGCAAAATTACCCTGTATAGGTTCGGACGTTTAAAGAAATCGATAAACATACATAAAAATAAATATGCTCTTCGATATTGTTCTCGTTTTTTGAACTTGGTTAAAAATAATCTATCCTTTGTTTTGGTAAAAAGGCGAATTAAAATAGTATTAATTACATAAAGATACCTGGGAAATAAATCGTAAGACACAATGATTTAAATAATGTTTAACAGTCTTTTGCTCCTTGACACAGATTTTTTAGTCATTAAGTTCTACATTTTCCATAACGAGCAAACGGGTTTACTGTATTTTGTATACGGAAATAAGAGGATGGTTATAATATTAAATTAGCTCGTCTTTCATCCTGCCATACCGCCTGGTATTTTAACGAGCGCATTGCGTGCCAAAAAAATTGCTGACAACTCACCACCGCTGCCGATTTGGACCGCACTAATTACACAAAATCCACCGCTACGTCGAGAACAAATTTCATGCACTCAGTTGCATTTAAAAAGTCTTTTTTTCATAACCTTTAATGTTATGATTAAAACGACTATTAACGACGACGACGAAAGCGACGAATTCTTTAATATATGATTCCTTTTGAATATGGCACAATGTGAAAACTTTTCAATTTTAATTAATTTTTTATAACATGTAAACAACATAATCAACTATTAATTTTCATTTAAAATAGGTGTTACACTCTTAAGATTTTGGCATTTTGCTCTTACGGAAAAAGTACGGAAAAAAATAACTTAGATAATTTATAAAAGATACCAGTCATTAAAAACAATTTATGTTTACAGGATAGCAACGGGGCTTACATAGCCCTCATCTGGATGCTGGGTGTAGTGAGTTCGGAGCCTAGTCCCATAGCCACTTTACAACATATTGGCAACATATCCCGTATGTTATTTATTATAACTTCAATAACATTGTTTAACGTTTCAAAAATTTAATAAAATGCTTATTCATTCTTTATCTTATTTTTTTCAGATGAAATAGGCAGTTCAAGTCTCAGCGGATTTGGTTCTTCTAATTTCTCTCCTCGAATGGATTTTGAACAGTGGAAACCTCTAACTGGACGCGGTGATCCACTACGGAACGATCCAACTTACGACTACGAACCCCCAGTTTTAGAACGGGTCCATTACTGGGCTGATGAAACACGTCTGGAACGTGAACGTTATCCTGAGAGAAAATCTGAAGTTTTAATGCTAGGAGTATCTTCGCGAAAACCAAGCGTGGCTCCACGAACGCCACAATTACCACCAAAACGTCAACATCGACCACCTCCTCCTCCTCCTCCTCCTCTACATTCTCCTAACTATGAAGATTATACGTATAAGTACAGTGAATATTATCCAATGACAATTCTTGTGCCGCCGCCTCCCCCACCTCCGGGACATCAACCATCACTCTATATTATGCCTGAAGAAAAAATACCCGTTCCGTTTTCTTTACCTAAGCAAGCTGATGCACCAATATCATTTAATAGGGCTACTACTGTAACTCCAGATCACTTGTCATCATTTGCAGTACAAGAAGCTAATTTGATTTATCAGTCCTCTACAACTAGTCAAAATTGGTTTCGAGACTTTAACCAAACAAAAGATTTACAAAACAGCCCAATTACCAGTGATTATGCTGGATGGGGGCCAACAACACCTATTGATGATAACGATATTGTCAATGATACACATAACTTGATTTTTAATGATCATAATGTAGAGATATCGAAACCTTACTTATTTTATAAGCCCTTCTTATCTGAATCACCACCACCTCTGATTACATCCAGCCAGCCATTAGTTACTGCATTTTTGCCGACTGCTTTACCACCAGTAGAGCCGACAACAAGTAGTACACAAGTAACATGGCCATCAAATGAATTATCTTTCGATTCTACTACAGAAATTCAAAATACTTATGAAACAACTACTCATTCACATAAAACAACAAATAAATTTGTAACACCTACAACATTATCGCCGGAACCAGAACAAACAATATTTGATATGCTCGGTCCAATGATGTCAATGCCTTTAGCTGCTGACCCTGAAAGACCAGAAGATAATCTATATGCACATGCTTCAGAAAATATACAGGTCTTTAAAGAACAAACAACTGAGGATATTAGCAAATTAGAGTTTATGCAAAATATTCAGTCATCGTCTTCGATCAAATTTCCAAAAAGTTCTACAGAAGCAGAGAGACAACCTTTCCACGTTAATCCCCACATTCTTAATAATTCGCTTCACGCAAAAAAGTCCGTTCATACACATGATCCATATTTACATATGCGTTTTACTACACCGATGTCTACGTCTACAACTCAAGCAAGCTCCTCTCAAGAATCCAAATTTTCTACAGAAGTTCCCACAGTACCTATGTACTTAATTATTCAGGGTCATTCTAAAGTTAAAACATACAGTTCCAAAGCTAAAAACAGCGTAATTGACCCTTCACTAAATGATTTAACGAAACACAAAGTAACAAGCGAAGTCAAGCACTTACACCCGTTAAAGGAAAGACATGCAAAAAAATTGGAAAAGACCGAAAACACAACAAGAACAGATAGAGTTCGAGATTTAAAAACTTTGATAGATAATGGACTAGGTTCCATAGAAATTCAAGAAACAGATATAGGCATTAAATACGATGTTAGCGACGGAAGTAAAGTACCCTTTGAAGTGTACAAAAAAGGGATTGTAGACAATGATGAAAATAATTACAATTCTAAGGAGAAGAGAAATAAGAGGCAAGTTGAATTCGATGATTTATTGCCTTTTAATGATGATTCAATAGAAGAATATGTTAATGTATTCTTAAAAGGGCAAAAAAATGAGTCTGGTATCACGGAACTAATAATTCAAGCTATTGATAGTGCGACAACTGCCAAAATCGATGATTTCGAAGGCGATGACGAAGATGTGGATGAACAAGGAAATGAAGATAGATAACATAATATGTATTTGTGTTGTATATATGGCTTAATTTGCAGATTAAAATCATTACAAAACCATAACGCCAATATCTTCAAAAAACCTTCAGTTACCTAATTTGCATTTAATTTTAACTTTGGGTATAATGAGTATATTTATAAAAAAAAAATCGGCGCAGTTTACATTTATTGAATATAAAAAGTCATAAAGATTGAATCGCTCAGCTCTATATCTTTTTACCACACGTTAAAGCTTTAACCTAAAGAAGTATTCTTATAAAATATAACAGTGTTATTTAATAAAGATATCTTATTGGCTCATTCATACTTGTTCGTTCTTACTTTTATGAACGAAAAAACTATAGCAAAGATATTATGATAAGAGAAAAGATCTAAATTTTAGAGATGCTATAAACATATATAGGTTGTCCTGAAACTAAACATCTAGCGGGTACCGGGCGAGGCCAATCCATAACTGTTTTGGTAAAAATAAGGAAAAAAAATCCATGTCTCTTAGTCAAGCGATAATAAAGAAATAAAGTCAATATGAAATTGCGAAAATTTCTGACCACAGCACATAAAGATGTATGATCTACAGGGATGACTTTTAACATTAAAAATGCATATTATCACTTAACTAAGAGACATACATTTTTACCAGAAGAGTTATAGGTTGGCCGCTCGCCCGCTACACGTTTGATGTTGAGTTTCAGGACATTCATTATAAGATTAATATTAATTTTAACCCAAAGAATTTATTACTCAATTAATTCTTAAACTTTTTAATTCTAACAAATTTACAACACTAACAAGGTGTTTTAATAAAATCTTCATCTATATTTTGATAACGTACGCCAGTGTACCTATATTTTTATCAATTTACTATTAAAATTATTTAATAAATCAATGTTTATTATTTACACAATGAGATTTCTTCCGTGAATAAGACTACGATACATGTGGAGATTGTAAGCTAAAGGAAGTTGGAAATGTTAAGACTGATAAAAATATAAAAGGTTTTA
The DNA here is from genome assembly GCA_033319125.1 of Parnassius glacialis. Classification (NCBI taxonomy): domain Eukaryota; kingdom Metazoa; phylum Arthropoda; class Insecta; order Lepidoptera; family Papilionidae; genus Parnassius; species Parnassius glacialis. Next base: position 24,978,646 of record JAVANC010000010.1, on the reverse strand, counting down.
TGCACCACATCATGTATGTTTATCGTTATAAAAGAAACTTTAATTCGTGAATTACTTGTTATTAAAATTAAATAAAAAATTGTTATTACTGTTGTAACATATAAGTATGTAATTTACGAATTAAATTTTCATTAAGAAAAGTTAATGTCCGATTTTACTGTTAGTGTTAACATTCAATACAAAGCTCAAAATACATAGGTATTATGTATGTATATTTTATATGAAATATAAAATTTTTGACAACTTATTCATTTCATTGACAGCTTGATCTTAAAAAACTGTAATATTATATTCGTGTCAATTATTATACACAAGAAATGTTTTTATAAAAATGTTAGTGTAGAAATAAAATGTATTATATTGTTCAAATAAAATAATTTATTAATATTACAAATAATTGTTATTATTATTATTTATCATCACATGTAACATTTGAGATAAGTATATATTATCTTTGATTTTGCTCTTTAAATGAAATACTAGAAAGGAAAATTGCAATTTTTTCTGATTATATAGGCTTTGGCTACATTGTGTCTACAAAAAATATGTATGCGTCTCAACGGACGCGGCCCACTTACACACACTTTTCTTACCGTCCTTTTCGTAGAAATAGACAGGCAACTTAGATAAAGTGAAAGCTGCTTATAAACCGATAAAGTCAATGTAAAAACCACACAGCTCAGACGAATTGTGCGAATGACTTGGGAGAGTACAAATCAATTGCCACTTTACTTATTGCAATGAACTAAAATGAAAAAATAAATGTAGCACAAATAAAAAAAAATAAAAGGCCTTTTGGACAATTTAAACACAAATCGATACTCCCGTTACATCGGTCTCCTTGACAAAAACATACCTTATACTCAGCGTCAGGAAATCTGGAATGAAAGCAGACATCAATCATTAGTGGATCTGGTTGAAATTTACATGGGATTAGCTGTGCTGGGCGTGCATTTGTAACGCCGTTTTTCTCAGAAATATTGGCTAGTGAATTGAGGTGCGCGCGGCACCTTAATTCACTAAAGTTTCATCGTAAATACGAATGGTATGTATAGGAACGCATAGAAAACGAACGAACAAATATAGCCTAGCAATGAGTTGCAGCGATAAGTGCCGCGGGTTCGAATCCCGCACGAAACAAGTATGTTTGCTCTTGTGAAATTTATGTATGTAAACTTACAGATACAGGAGAAAATCCTAGTATGGAGGTAACGTACTTTTAATAAATAGAAAACTATAAAATATTCATTTCTTTGTCAGAAATCTTCTTAGAGGCGCACACAATAACTGATCAGTTTCAGTTTATCTGGATGTTATATGTTGTTATATGGTATGGAAACGCATACGGGACAAACAAAGAAACTTTCATTTCTTTTTCTTTATTATAGGGTGGAGTGATAAAATCCGTTATATAACAAATGGGGACTTTTGAGAAATTCAATGTTGAATGTTTTATTATATTTTATGAATGTAGATAATCTAATTAGTTTGCAAATACTTACTTTTCAAAACATGCTTTATGGCTTTTTAAGTTCATAATGAGAGTGACTTTTCCATAAATGGTAAAAAAATATATAAACGAGCTACCGATATATCGAGTACTAGTCAATAAAATGACAACATATTTAAAAAAAACGGATCAGTAAGCTGAAGTTGTCATATAGTTGGTCATATAGCTCAAAGAACCGATAACCGATAGAGAAGAAAGGTTCTTGAGTGGCAGCCTCGTAGCGCTAAATGTATGGTGAGAGATGCAGAACGTCGATGGATGTAGGTGGCTCAGGTCCGTGCTTTACGGTATTCCTTGAGGGGAGGCCTTTTTACAGCAGCGGACTAGTGAAGTGCTGTAATGATGATATTTAAAATAAAAAGTATTTGTTAAGATTTTTGCAGAAATATTTTCAAATACTACCAAATGCGAGCAGTAGTTCCCTGAGGACTAACATGGAATACCTCATTACCACTAAAAATCTCGTATCTATTTCACAACTTATCTTTTTTAACATTAACTGTAACATAGACAGACACGAATAGTATCTATCATTAAAATCATAAAATTGTTCTGTACTAATTTACGTACCTACGTGTGTTTTATAAAATACAGTCATATCTACATGGAATTTGTAATACCGTTTTGTAGGTCTATTGTAACTGACATACTTTGCTGTTTTCTGCCGACTTCCAAAAAGGAGACGGTACTCAATTCGAGTGTATGTTTTTTTTTTGCTTTTTTTATATGTGTTACCTGATAACTTTGTACTGGGCAAACCGATTTCGATGATTCTTTTTTATATGAAAGGTGATAGTTCTCGTGTGGTCCCATATGAATTTGATCAAGTTCAGACCAATGGTTATTGAGTTATTCTTAAATAACCTGTATTGAAGTCGCTTATATTGAAGTCGGCTGTACAAAATTTTTAATTTTAAATTATATTATCTTTGCTGTATGTTTAGGATATTATATTATTTATCTAAAGGCTGCAATTGTGTTTTAGACAAACTAAACCTACTGAAATTGTAATTTTTAGGGTTTTTCTTTCAGCAAACACATTTCGATATGATAGCCTTCATTTATGCCTTTACGTATATATATAATCTGTACTGTACTGTACTTATTTATAGGTTATTTGACATTTGTAACTAGATATTTTTAGCATTCAAATTAGCGGAAATGACTCGATATGATCCTTGATTAATTTCCATTAATTCAACTGACTATTTTATTCAAACGTTGATTTTTAAACGTCATGTGTATTAAGGTGCGTAAGGGTAATATGGTGACCTTAAGATTTGTCGCCATATAAAACCAAAACTAGAAGGAGACAGAGACAAAAACACAAAATCGAAATTAAAAAAAATATCAAACAAGCTTTGGCAATAATTAGGAACACTTCGAAAAATCAACTTAAAAAGAAATAACTACACTACATAATATTAAAATGTTCACTATAATGTTGACTATCAAAATGGAGTCGATAAAGCAGCGCCCATTTGACCTTTAATTATCTGATTAACTGATGAAGAGCTGTCGTATCACCGAGCCATCTACGCAAACAATGCTGTAGTTTTTGAGTTATATTACCGTCACCTTATCAATTGATAAGGGCGTGCTTCGATGGTTTGGGCACGTTGAGCGAATGAGTGAAGACCGAATGGTGAAGAAAATATATAGCGCGAAAGTTAATATTAAAAGGTGTCGAGGTAGACCGAGACTAACTTTTGAAGACCATGTGAGCAAATTGCTCGAAGAGGGGAGGGTCAAGAGTACTCGGATACCTAGACGTGCATGTATGAAGAAGATGATGAATCTGAAAGAAGCGAAAGAGGTATGTAAGGATCGTGACACTTGGCGATCTGTTCTCTCTGGCTACCCCGTCAGGGATTGTGCGTGACGATAAGTAAGTAAGTAAGTAAGTATTACCGTCACGTACTATAGTAGTTTGTTTGGACGCCATTTCCTTTCAAGTCGACTTTTCTCCTTGGAACTATCTTATTCAATTTTGCTACTAATTTAATAATTAGATCGACGATCAAACATTTCTCTGTTTCGAAAGTATGTCAGGTAACGCAAGCAATAAGCAAGGAAGTTCATAAAACTTTATCGCCAATCAAAAGATTTTTTACTATATTTTATTTTAATTTTATTCTTTGAATTTAAAAACGAACTTACACCGAAACTGACTTACAGCCCATGCAACTTCATGCTACCAACCTCAAACAAAAATGGCTACAGATGCGTTGTCACATCAGAGAACTAAGATGTCATTTATTATTATTTATTAAAAAAAAAGAATCAAGACGTTTTAAATACAGAATTTTAATTTTTGGCACTTATTGTTTTAGAACTCAACTTAACCCCCGATATATATAGAAGATACACATTATAGAATTTTAATCTTATAGGTATACTTTTTTAGTAATCCCATATACATTTCGTAAATAAATTAAAAATCAGCATAATTGTTATTTTACATACATATAAAAAGGCATAGAGTCGAATTTTAACGAATTATATTTTAATTTAGCGGTTAATAATTATTCTACACATTTAAAGATAATGCCCTCCAGACCGAATATCGATCACGGCGGCCAGTTTCAACGTACACTAGCCATCTGCGCTAGACAAGGTTACGTGGTAGAGCCATGCTGCAGCTTACGTGGTAGAGCCATGCTTTTTACTGGAAAAGAGGCATTCCATCCTTGTACTCACGGGTGACAACCCATCTGCATTTTGATTCGCAAATGAGGATAGATGTAGATGTCTATGGACCACAGCAACCACTTACCATCAGGTGTACTGTGTGCTCGTTTGTCACCCTATCCTATAAAAAAAAGACATGCAGGAAATCGATGGATGTAGGTGGCTCAGGATCCTTAAGCCCAAGCATTCCTTGGGGGATGCCTATGTTCAGCCGTGAACTTGTGAAGGGCTGTAATGATGATGACGAAGCAGAAGTTAACGTCTTCTCTATTGGAATTGGGATGTTTTTGATCTCAATAGTCTCGCGAATCATCCTTGGAATCCGGTGTCTTTTAGCGAGGATTTGTCGTCTATCAATTCTAAAGTAGTGACGGGGGCATTTTCACAGACTGCAGACTTCCCAGAGCGTCGATTCTTCCCATCAGCTATGTGTTTTTTAACGCGGGTTTTTATTGATCTTTTAGTTTGTCCTATATAAGAGAGAGAGAGAGCCTTTGCGGATGATGTTTTACTGGAAAAGAGGCATTCCATCTTAGTCCTCACGAGTGACGACGCATCTGCATTTTGAATCTTTATTGAGGATAAATGTGGATGTCTATTGGTCACAGCAACCACTTACCATCAGGTGGGCTGTGTGCTCGTTTGCCACCCTATCCTATTAAAAAATATAATGCACGATGGTGTGCGTAAGCATTCCAGTGCACTCTCTATTCCCTTACTTTCATAGTCCGATGGGAGGCGGGAATGGCCAGAAAATACATATCGAAATGCTAAACCCAAACACACTGGGAATGGAGAGCAACATTTGTATGAGTATTTGCGCTCAACAACCCTCTTGCTTACCGTTGAATTCTAAGAAATACATGTCAGGCGACGCATTCTTGGAGAGATGATATAAAACGTTACAAGAAGAGATTTCCACGAATATATTATCGATTAAATCTTTTTGAATTAAACTTAGTATGAAATGTCAGCATAATCTAAAAAATCAAAATAACTATTGTGTTATTTTTAAACTATACACATTTTACACACCTTTGACGTTTACAACTCATCGATCTAGATATGACAGAAAGAGCAATTGGCGGAGACTCTTCTGTACTTAGCTCGTAGCAGCCTCGCTGTACAATCCAAGCATGCTTCGAACGGGCGACCCATGATCGAAAAAAACACACTGCATTGTCTGAAAGTATTTGTAGTAATTTAGTTATTCGGCAAATTTACGAGTTTATTGATTATGATTATTAAACCAAATACATATATGGCAAAAGAGACCTCAATTGCAATCATGCCTATTTTCACAAATTAAAGTGAGGAAATCCTCAAGGATACCTTCAGCTGCGGGGGCAACAAAAAGTTTATGCCAGACTCCTACCGGCTAAAACTTCACGGTGCTCACCATCAGCATACATGAACGGTCCCGGGATCTCCGTTCGGAACGCAACCGGGGCCCCTTTCTCGCTCCGCTTTACTCAAACACGTCCCGGGGCAGTCCTTACTATCCCCAGCACCCTCGCAGGTGTTCGGGACCACTTCCGAGACCGTCCTCCTCGGGGTTACATTGCTATATATTCGAGCCTCCCCCCGAGCGCCCGTGACCCCAGAGGCCACGTTTTTGATAGAGGAACAACATCATCAAGGCGTTCGTCACGGCCCTCGCCTAGGTGACATGTGGGGTCTCCCAGTGGGATCTGTTTTCTCCCGACACATAGAAGGCGAATACGGCCCTCCACGCAGAGTCCCTGCTCGGCATCGCCGATACGACTGCTGGCAGGAAGAGATTCTGACCATCCGCTCCCGTTCCCACGCTGGACATGTTGCCAGCGTATGGGATGCGTAGTCCTGGTCCTGCCCACCCCAGTGGAAGCAGTTCGCTCTTGATTCGCGTACGATCTTACACAAATAATCATTGAAGCACCTGTGCCCGGTCATTATCTGTGTAAGTCTGTAGGTGGTTCTTCCCATTCGTCGATGCATCCAGGCTTCGAAGTGAAGCAGGAACGCGTTTGCGCGCAAAACTTTTTTCAGAGAGTAGAACGCGCCACGTTGCGAATGCGTTAAATCGTTCCTGCCGTATAACTCGAAGGAGCACCTCATCTGGCCCACTCCCACCGCTCTGGCGGGGGACATGCATCCGGTCGTACACGCTCGCATCCATGTCCGCCAGTATATCCATAGATAGAAAGCGAGCCAGGACTGTCGCCGCCTAAAAGGATATCGTGCGGTATCCTCGCACGATCCGTGTGGCCATCCTCCGCTGCTTCTATATTCTAATGACATTGATTCCCCATTTATAAATACTTATGATTTGTGTAACACCAACAAGGTATGGTGCGATTAGGCTGACATATCCTTGTAGGATAAAAGCCTTCTTAAATAAAGATACATAATAAAAACAAGTCTTTATAAAGTCAAGGATTTGCACGATTCGCCAAGCTCAATAGACAGATTGTTAGAGAACGGTTTTGCACCCTGCGCAAAGAATAATGATAGGTAACTACGTACATCATGAAATATTATTAACGTCTTCATCATTGCATCTCGTCCAAAATCCACATGCTGAACATAAGCTTCAAATATATCAATATAATCTCTAAGATGTGGTTACTCTTTGAAAAATAACCCTACAGGATCATTAAAATAAATTTTTAGCTTAAGTTCTGATATATAAATAATGATATACTGTTATTGCAGTTTTTGAAAATGCGAGTAAATATAAGGCTTCTACTTTTGTTTGAAATTATCCCAAACGGAATGTATTTATGAGCAACAACGTTTTTGCTTACCGATCGAACCTTACGAATGTATGTGTGTAGTAAAATCATTAAAATAATGCATTTACCGCGCACTTTGAATTTAAAAGATAAAAAGGACAGAATGTTTGAGATTTTTCTTAATTTATTTTTCTTCACCATTTGCCTATATTACTTATTTTGAACCTTATCTGCAAATTTGGCCTTTATTGATTTTTGGATTATTGCAAAATAATCCTGTATATAAAAATAAATAAATAAATACTGCCACAAATACTTGTCCAAATATTCATTTATATTAATTGTTTAACTAATAATGGGGCATCCACGAATGTTTCTGCTACCAGAGCGGCGCCACTTACGAATGTGGTGAAATATTTGACAGATTTCATGGCGGGGGGAGTTAACTTGTTAGAAAAGTGTAGAGATTAATGGTTCCTTCTGAAATTTTACTCAACTTATTGTTAGAACACGCACTGACGTACACATATGCATCGTGAAATATTTGACAGATTTCACGGCGGGAGGAGTTAACTTGTTAGAAAATTGTAGAGATTAATGGTTCCTTCTGAAATTTTACTCAACTTATTGTTAGAACACGCATTAACGTACTTAACGTACCAATTATATGGTTTTAGGTGCATATGTGTGCGTCTAGCAGTGAACTTTTACGGGTTGTAAAAGAAAGAAAGAAGAAAAATGTGCGTAGTGCTCCGTAAATTTTTTGGACTGATATATTAAGTAAGAGTAGTAACTAGTACATATAGGTAAAAACAGTAGGTGTGGTCAGTGTTAATTAATTCCAATTACTTTTACTTTACACGAGAATGATGTACGAACAAAAGTATTAAGTTTAAAGACAGTCGTCAATACGAAACTTTCAAGGGATCTTGGTTAAGTAAAAAAAAAATGAAGCACAGAAATACCTTTACTACAATTAACTAAATTTTGGTGAGTCCTATTAAAAGCAAATCTGTTGTCTCTTATTTCTTCCACGCAGCGTGTCCAGCTACGATGTGTCGACGAGCAGTTAAAACATAAAACTTGTAATGTTACATTTACACAAATAGCTTTTATCAGCCAAAACAATATGAATTTGTGTCCATGTATATACATTTATCTATTTTTGTTGGTAAAATGTCTATGAATTAAACAACTTCGTTTCTTTAATCATTAAATATTTGATAAAAACTTTTACTAATTATACAACAAGACAATGACTTGACATTTACGAGTAAAGAAGAAAAACATAAAAAAAACCTATACATTTTTCAATAATTGTCGATTAGAACCTTTTTAGTGAGAAAACTATCTAAATTATTAGTATTGCAATCAAGCTTTTAAGTTTTAAGTAATGGCGCAATATCTATTCAATAATTCTAAAACCATATTGGTCATCATCAAAGAGTGGTGATGGGGAGAAGCATTCCAGAAGTATGAAGCATGAGTTAATTAGTTATTTGCTTACCAAACCACCCTTTAATCAATGGAATTAATGAACTTATATAAGTATATCTTGTCGCCGTCATTTTGTAACAACGAGTCAGTATTAAAATGCCTAAATGCCCTCTCTGCAATCGATGGCAATATAGGGGCAGTGGTGGTAGCGCCCTAGAGCACTGTCGCGATCTCCGTGTGAGTATAGAAAGCGGCGCAGTAATATTTATTCCCCCTAACTTCGAAATCTGTACGGACGAAGCGAACCCATGATACAAGTCAGAGACCGTGAGTCACCCAGTGTGACGTGAAGCCGTGCTGATTTTGGCGCCAGTTTACTAGGGACCTTTTTGCGTTTAGTTTAGGTACATACATCAATAAAATTTACAACAATGTGGACGTGTAGTTTTCTATCTACTATGGAAGGTCGAGGTAAAGAGGGCTATCTCATGTGGGGAACAAGATAAAAAGTGCCTCGCTGTGGAGCAGTAAATAACCGTTCAAAAACGTTCCAGAATGGCGCTAGTGTAGATACAGGGTATGGTATGGATGTAGTAGTTGTAGATGGATTGAAGTGACAGATGCCATTTTCGCATTACGCCAATTGTGCGAAAAGTACAAGCGCGTGCATAAAGATCTGCACATGGTTTTTGTCGACCTTGAAAAGGCGTACGATCGGGTTCCCCGTGAGGTTTTGTGGTGGGCGTTAAAGATGAAAGGTATGCCTGGGAAGTATGTGAGGTTAGTCCGTGCTATGTACAGAGCATCCCGTACATGTGTACGATCTGCCGCGGGAACTACGGGCAGTATCGATGTGGCGGTAGGGCTGCACCAAGGGTCGGCATTGAGCCCTTACCTCTTCCTACTGATTATGGACGCTTTGACGTCGGACCTGCAGGATGAGGATCCCTGGTGCATGCTCTTTGCCGATGACATCGTGCTTGTCGGGGAAGAAGGCATCGAGGTACAGAGCAGACTGACGGGGTGGCAACGGAGGCTGGAAAGTGTTGGCTTGAAGATCAGCAGATCCAAAACCGAATATCTGTGCTGTGATTTCGGCGGTCTTTCCAGTCCTGTACCCATGTCGTTGGATGGCGCTATACTGCCTATCTGCTCAGATGTCAAGTACCTCGGTTCCCTCATTCAAGGCGACGGCGGAATAGATAGAGCTGTGCAGCATAGGATTAACGCAGGGTGGATGAAATGGCGACAGGTCACAGCCACAACGTGCGATCCCCGAATGCCAATAAGGCTGAAGGGGAAAATTTACAAATCGATCATCCGACCTGTCGTCATGTATGGAAGTGAATGCTGGGCCGTCAAGAAGAAGGATGAAAATAGACTGCATGCGAATGAAATGAGAATGTTACGATGGATGTGTGGTGTGACAAGGATGGATAAGATAAGGAATGAGTATATAAGAGGAAGCCTGAAAGTAGCGCCAGTGGTAGAAAAGGTGAGAGGAAGCAGATTGGCATGGTTTGGGCATGTGATGCGGAGGAATGAAAGTCATGTCACAAAACGAGTGTTGAATATGAATGTGGAGGGACACACGGGCAGAGGAAGGCCGAATAAAAGATGGATCGATTGTGTGAAGAGTGATATGAGAATGAAAGGAGTAAGTATGGAAATGACGGCTGATAGAGAGGAATGGAACAAAAAGATTTACTGCGCCGACCCCAGATAATGGGAAATGGTTTAGAGAATGATGTGGACGTGTAGTTTTCTATCTACTATGGAAGGTCGAGGTAAAGAGGGCTATCTCATGTGGGGAACAAGATAAAAAGTGCCTCGCTGTGGAGCAGTAAATAACCGTTCAAAAACCTTCCAGAATGGCGCTAGTGTAGATACAGGGTATGGTATGGATGTAGTAGTTGTAGATGGATTGAAGTGTACGGAGTTAAACAAATTAATAATTCTGGTGACTAGAGTAGTTAGTACCGTACAGGATACAAAACTTCAATTATACAGTAGTCCAAAAATATTTTTTTAAATATACAATAAAATAACTGCTGTGAGAATACGTGGAGTAGAGAGTGAGTGGCAGCCTCGTACTGCCAAGCGCTCTTTCAATGCTGAATGTTGGGCGATCTTCCACTAGACAATCGGATCCAGTAGTGACAACTGATAAAACATGCAGGCAATCGATGGCTCATGCCCATACTTTGTCGCAATCAATAGGGTCATCTCATGTTCACCATAGATTTGAATTAGAATAAACCGTAGTGATAGTGATAGTGACACTTAGATTAGGTATAAATACGAGTGTTAGGGTAAAGTCTCAGTCAGTTTTAAGAATTCTAAGGCTTTAAGTATTTAAACTGTGCCTCAGTGGAGAGCGTTCGACCGGACATATCGTCATGGTACACGCTGTTGTATATTAATGTCCTTGTCCTTCGTGGCGTGACACCCGCTCGAGTACGATAAGAAACGCACCCTACAAAAGACGTGTCAAGAATAATTTCATTTGTATAACTATTAAGTTTTTGTGTATTCTAAATCTGCAGTTTTGATTTCTTTATGCTTTAAGCAATCTAGCGAAGGACCCACTGGAGTGATGTTAAATTTTCCTTTCATTTTATAAAGAAACTGTCTATGTTATATAAAAAGTAAAATTTGAAATCTCAGACATTTCAAGCGACACTGAAAACCTTGTTTAAATTATTGTGAAAACACGTGCTCACGCACATACTTACTCTAAAACCACACTCTTATGCTGTGACATCATCGTACAGTAAGTATGGATGGAAAAATAAAATAGTCTTCATGCGACGTAAGGCAGTTTAAAAATAATAACAATTCAATCAAAAATGATATGATAACTTTTCACCTTTTCGTCTTTCGTCATCTAATTTGTTGATCTGAGCCATAGATAAATATATATGTAGATCTGAGCTGAGCTAAATAGATAAATCAAATTCCAGTATGAAACTTTTTAATTAATTCATACTAGGAAAATAGACGCGGAAAAGCATTTTATATATCCCTGAAGTATAACTTATATATATTAAAAATACAAAATTTAGAAAGATATCGCGTAACGTCAAGCATATGAACACAAGTGGTAAAATTAAAAATTTTGTACAAAAGACTTCAATACAAATAAAATTAAAACATCATCAATGTAGTCGAAGTCAATTAAATACATTATACATGCATATGCATTATCAAGGATAACTCAAAAACTACTAGTCAGTTCTGTTGAGATGAGATCATGCAAATAAAAAAAAATCATCAAAGTCGGATCATATAGAAAAAAGTTTTGAGGTAACACATTTTGTACGTGGTAGAACCATGCTGCAGCTATATTAGTAGTATAGTTGTAGCACGAATGGGTCGGCTCGACCGGGGAAGGACCACGCTCTCACAGAATACCAGTGTAAAATAGCAGCTTAATGCTGCTGTGTTTCGTATGGTGAGTGTAGAGAACCGGAGACCCTTTTTACTGGAAAACAGGCATTCCATCTTAGTCCTCACGGGTGACAACGCATCTGCATTTTGAGTCTTCATTGAGGATAGATGTAGATGTCTATTGGTCACAGCAACCTCCCATCAGGTGGACTGTGTGCTCGTTTGTCACCAAATCTTATAAAAAAAAACATATAAAAATACAGTCAAATTGAGAACCTCCACCTTTTTTGATGTCGGTTCACAAAAAGAACGAAAAAAACAAGTACAGAAAAAAATTAGTCACCTTCTCTTTTAAAGACAGCTAAACTTAGTTTGACACTCTTTATTCTAGGTATTAAATGAAAATAATATGAAATAAAAAAAAATATACAATTTACCTGGACACAGAACGGTCAGGGAACAGCGCAGCCTTGCTTGAAATCTGCTATCAGAAATAAAGATACATTTACGTTGTAAAGGATCTTCGCCAAATTTTACATTAGACAAAGTACCATTGTAACATAATAAAGCATTACTAAAGTAAAAAAAATTATAAAATACTACAAAATATATTGTTTTACATGAGGTGTGTAAGTTGCGGCGCAACATTGCCATCGTGATTTTGTTTATCAATAAAATAAAATAAGAAAAATATTTGTTTATGGATGACATGACAGACAATATAAAATATCTAGGTATCACGCTTGACCTTGGGTGATTGATGCAACTTTGTATGAAAGCTGAAAAATCTGCACACAACCATGATTTTGTCAATGTTCATGTTGGGCTTGTTAAAATAAAGCGAGAAAAAATATCGCTGTTTCTTCCCTTCATGTTGTTTTAGATTGCCACTTTAAAAATTAGATACACAAATTCATATTATATCGGATGAAACTAAAAATGTAAATTATGTGTTAAACTTTTTTTGGTTTGCTCTTTAAAGTATAATTACATACATATTACTCTGAGATTTGCACGATTTAATTCATTTAAATTAAATTATTTAATATTTGCAGAATTCTATCAAAAGAAGCCATGAATTAATAGAAGAAGAAAAAAATGACATTTGTTTTCAACGTCTTTCATATTGAAAATATTTTCTGAATTTTATTAAAATTTATTTATTGCTTTAGTTTTTAATATTTATTATTGATTTTTGCTTAAATTCAGTTTTTATGGACTTCATTTTCGTATGTAGGCGAATACACAGTCATAATATCGTTATGAATATACAGTAAAGATTTTTGTGACATGTTAACTCTGTATAAGATATTGACTATAAATTAAAGAGATTTAAAATATATATATATATATATATATATATATATATATATTACTACTTAAATGTCTTTGCTATAAATGAATTCATTATTTCAAAATTTTATGCACGATTTGTGATCCTCATCGAAACTAAGTTAAGTGTTGTGCAAATAAAAAGCACAAAAAGGTTTCCTATTTTATTTTACATATTTTTAGGACCATTTTTATATAATAAGCTCAACAGGCCACTAAAGATATATAGTGTACACAGGCTAGAATGTATAGGTATTAGGGATAGGTACTCATGCTTTTTAAAAGTTACCTACAGGATAGAACTCAGCAAGTAAAAATAAATAATTTACAGTGATGAAGCCACGCCTAGTTTTGGAGTCCACACATACACACATACACACACACACACACACACACACACACACACACACACACACACACACACACACACACACACACACACACACACACACACACTCACGCACGCACGCTCGCACGCACGCACGCACGCACACACGTACGTAACCTTCTAGGCAGGTAGCTAATATTATAAACTTGACTTTTCAATTTATTAAGTGGCGAAGCTTGCGAAGACACTTATTGATTTCACGATGTCTGTCCGTCTGTCCCACGATTATCTCGAGAACGTTTTCGAATTTTCAAATTCTGTTTTCAGCAATCGATTACTGATCACGCAGGCATCTGAACCTCCTATTTTGAAACTGATTGCTCAACGGTAACCGTTAGAAACCGCTACAAAGCTGATTACTTCGCCACTTTGCTATGCTGTTAACTTGCTAGGTTTATTTATTGTAGATTCTACATTATTAATCTATACACAGTTTTAATTTTATTACAGTATGTTATTTTTGTTAGACTTATTGTTACTTTTTTTCATTGTAATCATATTTGTTCCTGTATGTAAACATGTGTTTATTGAGTATTCTCATGTGGTTAGGCTGAATAAATATATTAAAAGAAATAATACATAAACATAAATATATACTTAATATACGAATGTAAATAAATAAAAAATACATAAATAAAATCCCAACCAGATGGAAGCGCTCGGCAGGGGAGACCAAACGGCGGCCGAGGGTTAAGGGTAAAGGGAAAGAAACCGGCGTACAATGCGGGCGGTATCAAGGAGCACCGCCTTCTGTATTTGAGCCCGGAGCGGTACGTCACGGAGTCCCAGTCGCCTCAGATGACCCGAAAGGCTAAGCGGGATTAACCCGTTTGCAGAGACGACTACAGCAATAATTTCGGACGGCAGACCACCTGACATTTTTTTTTATAAAATAATGGTGACAAACGAGCACACAGTGCACCTGATGGTAAGTGTTTGCTGTGGTCCATAGACATCTACATCTATCATCGTTTGCGAATTAAAATTCAGATGCGTTGTCAGCCGTGAGGACTAAGATAGAAAGCCTCTGTTCCAGTAAAAAGGGTCTCCGGTTCTCTACACTCACCATACGAAACACAGCAGCATTAAGCTGCTATATTACGCTGGTATTCTGTGAGAGCGTGGTCCTTCCCCGGTCGAGCCGACCCATTCGTGCTACAACTATACTATTAATATAACTGCAGCATGGCTCTACCACGTAACAGTCGGTCACCTCGTGAGCCAGGTCCAGATATTTTGTTTTCTTATCTTCGACTTTCAAGAGGTTCTCGTCATATGGAATGGAAATGTCGATCAAAAATATCCTTGACTGTGCCCGGTCCATCAGCACAATACCAGGCTTATTCACAAGAATAGTCCTGTCTGCTGGCCCGGTCCCAGTAAAACCTGGCGCGGTCATTTTCGAACACGGCTTCCGGCAAGTACTTATAATAAGACAGTTTCCGGTACACGAGACGGTATTTCAGAGCGAGCTCCCGGTGCAGAATCCTGGCTACTAGGTTGTGTCTACACAAATACTCAGAGTTAGAAAGCGTCGAACAATCGGAGATGACATGCCTATATGACTCACCGGAATGGCGACAAGCTCGACAGATGTCGACAGACAGAGCTCGATAGTTGTTGGTCTTAATAACCTGATCCTGTATTGTACAGACAAAACCTTCGGTTTCCCCGAAGAGGTCACCAAACCGTAGTCAGTGAAAGGAGACGACTGTGTCTACGATAGGCTCATGAAGAGCCTTGTAGAACCTCCCGTGGAGCTCCTTCTCGTTCCATATGGTCTCCCGATCGGAAATGCTCTGTACTGTCGGGTCTTGCCAATGCTCGTTAGCTATAGATAGAGCGGTATGCCCTTTATCACATGAAATGACGTCCCTGTAGAATGGATCATCTGATTTCGTCAGGAAGTAATTCAAAGCCTGCACACTTCGCGATTATGCATGGTGAGACCGCTTAAAAAGCCGCGCCCACCATGTTTCCGCGGCCTCATTACTAACGATCTCGGATGATATATCCTGTGGGACGTCATAACAGTGTGGACTTTTCTATCCAGTGCGTTTAGTTCGGTCTGAGTTCACCTGAGCATGCCAAAGGTATATATGAGAACAGGCATATGCGTGCCAACCGATATATGCGTGTGTCTTACTAACGCCCGACAAAAGTCTGCTAAGTACTTTTGTCAAGCGTGCATAGAACATATCGCAAACTGACTGTTTCATGTCCGCCTCATCGATACCTATGTTCTGTGACATACCCAGGTTTCGGTATGTTTCAGCCTCGGATAGGGTTCTTACGTTGATGTGTATAGATAGGTCTATGCCCTCAGTGTTAACAACCCTACCCCTTTTGACATGGAGGACCGCACTTTTATCCGTCCCCAACCCCGTTCTAATAGAATTATTGCTAAAAGACAAGTGACGTTTAGCAATTCCACAAGATGGGAGCGACTGGAGGCGAATAACTTGAGATCATCCATATAGAAAATGTGGATAATTTTTTACCTCTTTTCCGAAGCTGAAATCCATTCCCAGATCCCTTAAATAAGGTACTGAGAGAGTTCAGAGGGAGGCAAAAGCAGATTGAATTCAAACAATCGCCCTGGAAGACCTCTTCTTATCCTTATGCGGCTCGCCACATCCGTCATCCGCTCGCCTATAGATGACAAAGGATCGTACTCCACTGCCCCATACACTGCCCGAGGAAGTCTCTAACAATACAGTCAACCTTGTACAGCTCGAGGATCCTCTTTAGCCATGTATAGAGCACCGAGTCGAATGCCTTTCTGTAGTCTATCCAGGCGGCGGAGAAGTACCGACGGTTGCGTTTTTCCACTTTGCCAATGACCACGTCACGAGGAGTCGTTCCTTGGTTCCACGACTACCGCCCCAACATCCATTTTGAGCGCGCGACATGACCTAATTTGAGTCCAGGTGACGAGTGATTCTCGCGCTCAATAACAATCGATCTTTTGCAATCTATATTTTAATATCGCATAATCGGCCAAAATGCTGATGTCAATTGGCCACTTCGAAGCTACGATTTCACTCCATTGTACTTTTTTTGTGGAGAGCCGTTAAGAGAAAGTGTTACGCTAACCATCCAGAGAAGATTGACGAATTGAAACATGAAATCGAAGTTCCCATATATAGGCCAATATAGGACTCCCCCAAGGACCGTCTTTACCAGGTCGTCACTGTATCTAAACAACCGATGGGGAAGAAAGGGTCACTAGTGGCAGCCTTGTATCGGTAAGCAAAGTTCGGGGCGGCCCCCACCACATGGTGTGATGATTTGAATTGGTTGGGGGAGTTATCTTTTATAGAAGAGTTCGAGACAAAAATGAGGTTAAATGAAAAACGACATCGAATAATTTTCGGGGGTGAGACTGATATCTCATCGTGAACTTGTGTCAACGTCAAATGTGGCATCTCAGTCATCCACTTCGTACCTTTCTAGCAATTCGCAGCACTAACCCCGGCAAAGACCTTTTTTTGTTATATTATGAGGCATTCATTTACAACAAAGCTTCCTAGCATCTAAACATTTATAAAACATTTTTTGTATTTGAATCATACCAA
The DNA here is from genome assembly GCA_033319125.1 of Parnassius glacialis. NCBI lineage: Eukaryota > Metazoa > Arthropoda > Insecta > Lepidoptera > Papilionidae > Parnassius > Parnassius glacialis. The sequence continues at coordinate 24,961,606 of JAVANC010000010.1, read as the reverse complement.
TAATACCTGTTTTCTCGAATCGGGTGGTTGATTACTCTTTTCTACCGACTTCAAAAAAGAGGAGGTACTCAATTCAAAAACTGTAAGTTCTTTTTTTATGTGTGTTATCTTATAACTTTATTCTGCGTGAACCGATTACGAAGATTCTTTTTTATGCTGCTTCTTTTTAAAGCTGGGGCTTCTCGTGTGGTCCTATATGAATTTGATCAAGGTCTGACCAATAATTTTTGAGTTGTTCTTAATAATTTATATTGAAGTTGGTTGTGCTAAATTTTTAATTATGTTTATACCGCAATATTCAATTTTTGCCGTTGAAGAACGTCCCTCGGCAGTCAACAATGGTGTTTAATGTTATTAACTAGCACACTGTCTACCTGATGGTAAGTGGATGCCGTGGCCCATAGATATCTACGTTTATCCTCGATTAAGAATCAAATTGCTGATACGTTGTCACCCCTGAGGACTAACATGGAATGCCTCTTTTTTGGTAAAAAGGGTCTTCGGTTCTCTACACTCACCATATGAAACACAGCAACCCTGAACTGCTATTTTACGTTGGTATTCTGTGTGAGCGTGGCCCGACCCTGATCGAGCCGACTCATTCGTACTACGACTAATATAGCTGCAGGCTGCAGCGTGGCTCTACCACGTATAAATGTTTATTTTCATAAGTGGCCTCTTACTACACCTACGGGACGACATGGGGTATCATCTAGTGGATATTCTTACACCGCCACTACACGGTGTTATGTCATAGATACTATTTATACTCAGTTATAATATTACTACTCAAATTGAGTTTGAATTTTACTCAATACACATTCCGCTTGCGCTACCGCTCTCGAGCGGACGTGTACAAGTTGACCGCGCTCTCGTTCCCTTGACGTTGAGTGCCCTCTCGCTCTCACGCCTCCGCTCTCCTGCTCACGCTCGTAGGGCAGTTGTCGGTGGTGAGTCTTTCGCCATTTACTTACCGTTCTTGCCCCCCTGCCTCCTGGCGGGTAACGCCGCCTTCTCCCCCCCCCCTCCCCCCACATGTCCACACTGGACCTATTTAGGACATTCATCGCCGCCAATCTCTTGGTCTAGGCCTAAATATCGACGAGACGGCTGTCGCCGCTATTCTCGCCTCCCTCGCCCCTCAGGCATATCCCCCCCCCCCCGTCGCGTCCTGCTCGGCGGCCTCTACATCTGCCCCGCAGACCGACTCGCCCGTGTCCCCCGACTCCGACTCCATGGAGTGCTCGGATTCCGTGTCCGTAACCTTGTCCTCGCGGAAGAAGACCGACAGACTCTTCATCCGGCAGCTGCTCCGCGGATTCCGACGGAACAGTGAAGGAAGACACCTCATTCACGAAAGTGAAATCAAGGCACGGCAGTAAACGCGCCGCGAAAAATCGCACCCCTCCCGTTTCGGTGACCCCTGCCGCTCCCTCAAACTCCGCAATCCCCGCAGCTGCCTCTGCCCCCGCAGCTGCCTCTGCCCCCGCAGCTCCCGCTGCCTTTTCCAACCCCGCAGGCCCTATCGCTGCCGAGGTCCCCCTAATGTCACTAGACATCCCCCCGCCGTTTAAGCCAGCCTCTCGCTGCGCTCCCACCTTGGCCAAAAAGCAGGTCCCGCCCCCTGTCTTTCTTAGAGGCAAGGCGCAATTCACCCGCCTCTCCAAAACCTGCTACGACGCAGTATCAAGTACGATCAGGCACCAACCTCGGTGAGGCCATTAAGATCATCCCTCAATCGATCAACGACTTTCGCCGCCTTACCAGACTTTTCACAGCCGAGCATGTGTCCTACCACACGTACGCTCTTCAGGAAGAGCGTAAAGTTAGGGCCGTTATCCGCGGTGTTCCATTTGAACTCGCCAACGAAGACACCCTTGAGGACCTTAAGTCCCAAGGATTTCCAGTTGAGGCTGTGCACAAAATTCACAGCAACAAAGGCAAGAGGTTCCCGCCTTCCCTTGTAATCCTCACCAACGTGCTGGAGGCAACAGCGATCTTCCGGCAGGTACGCACAGTGTGTAGCCAGTCGAGAGTGAGGGTTGAGCCCCCACACAGGCGCGGTTTCCCGGCGCATTGCCACCACTGCCAACTTTATGGGCATGCGGCGGCCAACTGCTCTGCCCCAACCCAGGTGCGTTAAGTGCCTAGATCCGCATAACTCGAAAGAGTGTCCTCGGCCACAAAACGCTGAATCCCCACCCACATACGTCCTGTACCAGCGGTCAGGCCACCCGGCTAATTACAGAGGCTGCCCATGCGGCCCTCACCCTCGTCCCAGCAGACAAGCTCCACCGCCGGTCAATGACAGGTCATTCCCGGCCCTCCCTTCAAGAATGGCCCATCAGGGCCTTTCTCAGGCCCTTTGGCCCTCTCAGGGTCCCCCAAGGTCCTCTTCGGCCCCCTCCGGGCTTCTCTAAGCCTACACAGCTTCCAGTTTTCTCCTGGGGCCCCAAAAAGGCTGACCCTCCGCGGATATCCTCCGCCCCACAACAGGCACAACCCTAATGGTTGATGACCTGAATACGGTGTATTCCGCTATTCGGAACATCAACATTGGGGAGATTGCCATCCTAGCACCCAAACTGCGCGCTGCTCAGCCCCTTCAGGACCGTCTCCTGGCTCTTACAGAGCATCATAACCTTTTGTGTTCCCTGTAACTTGAATTCATTTAAGTTAAATTATTTAAATTAAATATATATTTATATAATGACAGAGCACTCTGCTCTCTCAAAATGTCACTGTCGTATTAAGCCTTAGGGTTTATCGTTTGTGTCTTTTAAAATTTGCGGGTTGCGAAATAACCTCCCAGAATTGAAGCTCTTTCTTCGAGATCGCGAAGCTGATCCCCTCCTCATCCAGGAAACCAATCTTAAAACTAAGGACATCAAAGGCCTTTCCATTCAAAAGATTTCTCTTCTTCGTAACGACAGACACGTTGTCACCCCTGAGGATGCCATTTACTACAAGAAGACACTTCATTGCTCTTACATTCCTACTCCGCAGCTTACCAACATGGAAGCCACGATATGCAGGCTAGCCATGACTGGACATCAGTCCACCGTCATAGCCTCCTGCTACATCCCCAGTGGAACCCTCCCCCTCAAAAAGATTTCGAGGCTATGTTATCTTTAGGCAACACAGTCATTATGTTTGGAGGTTTTAACTCCAAGCATACTGAATGAACCTGCCTTTCTACTTCCCAGAGTGGCAAGAAACTGCTTGATATCACGCAGTCTATTGACCTTGACCGTCCACAGTCCCCTCGGTGTCACTCACTTTCCCGACAACACCGACCACGCTCCCGACGTGCTACACTTTGCGCTAGTTAAAGGAGTTTCCCTAAACCTCAGGGCAATCGAGACTAGACGATCTAGGATCCAATCACCGACCGGTCTCCCTCATTCTTGGCCATCAGCCACCTCCCTCAACCCCCTCCACGAAAACCTTCACTAACTGGAAGGGCTTCAAGGAGGCCCTAGCTAAAGCTATGGATTCACAGAACTCCCCCATCTCCCTCTCGTCGGACTCGACTCGGACGTCGGACAGTCCCGAAAAAATCGACACCGCGGTCGATTCTCTCTCCACCTTTATAAAACCCTCCCTTAAGGAGAATGAAAGGGTCGTCCCGGTTGCTAATAATGATAGTCTTCCCCTACATATTAGCAACCTAATGAAAGCCAAGAGCTGCTTTCCGGAGAGCAGCTATCTATCCTACCCCCAACTACAGGCGTACGGCCAATCGTCTTCAACGAGAAGTCCGTTTCCGCCTCTCCGAATCTCGAGACCTCGAAAAGAGTAAGCTCATGGAGAATATCTCTACCTCTCATACAGCGTACTATCAGATGGCGAGAGCCCTCTGCATAGACGCTATCACCCACACTTCCCCTCTCTCCCGTCCCGACGGTACGGTTGCCTTCGAGCACGAGGAAAAGGCTGAGAGCTTTGCAGAGAGCATTGCCGCACAATGCTCTCCTAGCTCTCAACCCACCGACCCCTCCCACATCCAGACAGTGGAGAATGAGGTCCGCCGCCGAAACTCACCCCTCACAGCCTCTGATCCTATCACTGTGTCCAATGATGAGATCTCATCCCTCATCAAAGGACAAGCCCAAAAAGGCTCCGGCCGCGAATGGCATCTCCAACCAAGCCCTTAAACATTTTCCTGAGCAGATATTAACCCTTTTAGCTATATCTTCAACACCTGCTTCAACCTTAGTTACTTTCCCAATAACTGTCATTGGTATCCCCAAGCCAGGAAAGCCTCTCAACCACCTCTCCAGTCATCGTCCCATGAGCCTCCTCAAGGCCATGGGCAAACTCTTCGAATTAGTCAGACTTACTCGCATAAGGCTCCATCTGTTTCCCACAGACGGTGACCCCCTTGTCCCCAACAAGTTCACCGTATTGTGGAATATATCCTCAGCGGTTTCTATCCTCGTCGTCATAACCATCGCGGTCTTTTTCGACATTGCAAAAGCGTTTGATATTCGGTTGAGTTTCGCACGAAGACCTTATCTACTAACTCTACAGAATAGATCGATGTGAACCCGGAGAAGAGCTTCGCCGTTCAATTCGACCATAAACGACGCCGCCTCACTTCCATTCCACCAATCCGTATGCTAGAGACCTCTGTCCCCTGGCATACGACCGCCAAATATTTAGGTGTCACCCTTGACACGAAGCTCACCTTCGGGTCCCATGTCAAAAGAGTAACCCGCAACGCACGTTTTTACCTGAGTAGGCTCAACAGTATGCTAGGCCGACACAGTAAAATGTCCCTTTGTAACAAGCGAACCCTTTATAAGGTCTGTATAAGACCAGTCATAACTTACGTGGGCCCCATATTTGCCCACGCTAATCCCAAAACCATTAACGAACTCCAAATACTTAGTTCAAAACCCCGTCTGTCGTCGAGCTACGAACGCACCCTGGTTCGTAACGCTGACCTCCATCGCGACCTTGAGCTCCCCACAATCCAACAATTTCTAAAAACCTCTGAGAACGTCTCCAAAGACTCAGAGTCTCACTAATCACTTCATTCGTGAGGCAGCTTCCTATGCAGCCCCACTCCCCTCTCGCTATCGAGTCCGAAGACCGAGAAACTCTCTCTCGAACCCGCCAAACAAGCTTTCAGCCGACTTGAACTGCCTCCTGGCAGCTCAGGCCGATTCTTCTTAATTTGCCTTAGTTAGGCTCCCCCTCAGCGGCTTTTCGCCGCCTGCGCCCCCTTTTCCCTAAAGAGGGTCTCTTCCGATTCGGCAGAAAGGTCTCATAAGCCAATGCCAGTCTAACAGGTGGTGGTTAGTGGGTAGGCACTTAGGTTAGGTTAGGTTAGTCGCAGTGAGTCCCACATAACCAGGACAGCCGGCTGTCGTGGTATGCTTAGAGCATTCACCACATCCCTTCCTCGCTTTCCGGAGGATAGCCCTTTCAATTGCTCCTGGGCGCAAAAAAAAGTCCCTCAATTCCATTCCATTACCAAGTTCTCTGTATCACCTACTATATTTTAAGTTAGTTTAAGAGTATTAAATAAATTTATTTTTAAAAGTTTTTGTCTCTGCCACATAACAACGGTTAATTGTTATTTATTTATGATTACTTTTATGCTATTATAGGTATAGATTATATTTAAGTGATAGGACCGTAAGTGTAGGTATACGAAATAACATTTTTAGTTTTGGTTTCTTGTTTATATTATATGTTGTAAATTCAGCGGGGAACAATGCAGCTTTAATAAATTCGTTTTTTTTTATTTATTATGTACGAGCAGCTATGCAGGTCTAGAGAGACCAATATCACTGCGACCTAAAAGATCTATCGTGATCGCTGCTATGTCTACAGTTCACTGCTAAGCCATACATCCTCAATGAATAGAATGGAGTTGCTTAGCTGTGAGTAATTTCACTTCTTCTGGGCGAAGTATATAGTTTCCCAGATGAGTGCTGCGTTTGCGCATTAAGGGTCCGCAATTTGTCAGGATGTGTAAAGGCGTATCCTCTTCTAGCGAGCAAAACCGGCACATCCTTGAGTTGTTTAGTCTCAGGATGGACATGTTAACTGGACACTTTAAGACAATAGTGTCCAGTCAGGGCTCTTACCAGAATGCGCAGTTTATTTTTACCTAATCCCAGGGCTTCCGAAGCGAATTTACGATCGAAAGCCCGGATTAAGGTTTTTGAATGTTTTAATTCTGGTATATCAGACCAGATGTTTACGCCTAAATTTGGTCATGTTTAACTTCATCCAATCACGTTCGACTTTGTCAATCGCCCGATCGTACCAGGTGTCACACGTGTGTCGGGGAGGGGGCAGCGGAAGGGAGCTTCCCAGCGTCTTGGCGTTGTCGGGCGAGACAGTAGGTGAGAGTGACTTGCTAGCAGCGACCGGGTTAAGCCGGGTTTTTCGGCTAGCGCTGCAAAAGTTCGCGCGAGACCGGGTTTTGTTTGATTAGGGTCTAGAATCTGAATTTCGGGCGCGTGTTTCTTCATCACGTAGATATGGGAATTGTGCGACAGTTAACTCGTGCGAGAGTGCGAAATAGTGTACGCGCGTGGAGGAGATATACGATCTATGCCGCGCATTCCTTGTTTGTGAGCTTCTCCCGGTTAATTGTCAGGATATCGATATAATTTGTGATAAGTGAATCCGGGACATTGAATATTGAACTTCGAACTGCTGTCCGTTGCCGTATAGGGTATCACGTGTTCGATTCTGCGATGAGTGTGGAATTAGGCGAAGTGAAGTTAGTTAAACGTACAATGAAGCTAAGAGACTGAATCAGTGACAGTGAAGAAAGAAGTGGTCCGGCGCTGGAGCTATCTGGAGCGATGCAGCATTTTGGAGCAGCCTGGAACTCGGCCGCTGCTGGTCGCCTATGCTTGCCAAGGCCCCACACATTCACACATCACTGTACACGACTCGCTAGCTACCATTGCACACACTCACGGCCTGCCCAAGCCTTGGAGCGAAATTGGCTCCTGACACAGGTAAGTACTTTTGCTTTCTAGTTTGCTCCCATATAGGTTATTGTGATAGGAAATTCCACGCGGCCATTTGAGGCCCGACCTGCGTCTGCTCGTTAAGTCTTCTGCTAAATGGGCCCCGGAGGATTTGATTCTTGTAGGGGCAGCCGTAAGCCGTAACACCAGATCTTTCAGAAGTGATTTCTTGTGGTAAAGAGTTTCCAAGGTCAATCAGACGAGGCTTTTTGAGATTCCACAAAATAGCTCGGGTCCAAATTGTGTACTCTTTGAGCAATCCCGTGCGAGCTTGTCGGCAGTTTCATTGCCTACGCATGACCCGGAAGCCGTCTTAAACCTACCTTGTTATTACCTCCCAAGGCGTTTAGGCGATTCACGCAGTCTCCAACTAGCTTAGAGTTTACCAAGTTTCATCTCAGCGCTAGCAGTGCTGCTTGACTATCAGTTAATATAAATTATATGGTTAACGTAGTGTTTTTGCAGATTGGTTTCCGCACAGTGAAGTATGCCGAAAAGCCACCCATATAGGAACCCCTTAATGTAAGTGGAATCCAGCTGTTGTGCTGTCTGTAGTATGGATAAATTGAATGAACTCAACTATTTTTAGTGCTACGATGGCAGGGTAGCTTGCCATCGACCGTGCATCGTAGCGTCTAATCTTGCCTATTATTTTGCCAAGCCTTATACGACTGGATGCGCTATTAGGCAAATTAACGCTATCACAATATAAAGATAAGAACACGACACACAAGCCACGCGGAGAAATCTTACATAGTCAATGAAAATAAAATTGGGCATCCCCAGACAATGACAAAAAATATAATATTATATTCATATCAAATATATTTCTATGATATAACGTACGACGTTACTTACTTAGAAGCTCGTTGCTTTAGGGAAGGGATTCGACGATATGCCGAGAACTCAAGATGGTTTAGCCAGAACCATTTTTATCAAAATTACCAGAACGGCTCTATAAATCACTAGAACTACGAAAAAAGGTACAAACCGAAACAGTAACAAACGAAATAAAGTTTGGTATTATTTTTTATTAGAACAAGCACTTTTATTAAATATTAAATGCATATCATCATTATCATCATTTAGAGCTTCCTCCAGACACCTGCATCCATCGACTTCCTGCATGTCTTACCATGTCGTCAATCCATCAAGTAGGGTGTCGTACTACACTTCATTTACCAGTACGTGGCTGCCACTCTAGAACCTTTCTCCTACATCTGTTGTTGGTTCTTCGATCTATATGGCCAGCTCATTGCCACTTGAGCTTACTGATCTTTTGAGCTAATATGTCGGTTACTCTGGTTCTAGTGCAATATGTACTTATTTTAAATTTATCCCCATATGGCCAATAGTGAAGTACCACGTCTCAGATCCATATTTTCTCTGGAATGCGTGTCGGAACTTTCATTCGATAAAATGGATATCTTATGATACTATTTTAATACTGATAATATGTCACAGGAGACAAAAAATTACCGATACGTGTTGTGTCACACTGTGTGAGTACAGTGGTTCCAAGAAACCTCGGCCTGAATTTGTTTCAGCCTCTTCAGTACTATGGTGTAGTTCCTAAATATAATATAGATGCGAGTAAATTTTGCCCATTCACGTGTCAATGAACCATTTATAAAGACACTGACGTCCGTAGTAGCGTGAGAAACATTTAATATCTTGACAATCAGGTGATAACGCGCGCTCGGTAGGAACCAAGAAACGACTCCTCGTTGATATAGTCAAAGCGAAGAAGGAAGGTGGTCAAACGCGACCATTGGAACTTGTCTGCAATCTGGCTACTTAGACTACAGATTTCGCCTTGCATGTCCCATATGTTTTTTTTTATAGAAGTATGAGTGACAAACGAGCACACAATCCACCTGATGGTAAGTGAATTCTATGGCTCAACACCTGCACTTATCCTTGATTAATAATCAAAATGACCCCTGAGAGCCAAGATGGAGCGTCTCGTTCCAGTACCAGTAAAAATGGTCTCCGGTTGTCATCAATACATACAACTTTATATAGCCAAACATAAAATATAAAGATCAAAAGTGCGAAATTTGATATTATTAGGATCGATATCCCGTTGGCCAAGCTTAAAGGGTAGCGAATACGGCGAGGCTTTCGTTTAGTAGCTGACTGTTTACAGTCTGAAGAATTCAAAATATATTGAACAATCCCCATCCCACTCTATTCATTCAAGTTTTGAAAGTCCGAATTTTAGCCTCCCTCATAAATTGCCTCGTATGACGAGTTGGCAACCAGCCGCCCGCTAAGCTTGGCAACTATGGCAAATATCCCGCCTGTGAAGCAATATATGGGAATAGCCTGATGATGATGATGGTGGTGGTGATGATGATGATGAATAAAAAGGTGATCGTGTTGAGTTCGATGTATTTCGTCGACGAGAACCCGTGTCCAATATTTTTTTAAGTTCATGATGTCCAAGATATTTTTAACAAGCATTGTAATCGGATTTATCATAATAAGATATTATATGCCAATGTTCCATTGACAGTTCAAATTCCACAATATGATACGTTATTGGGTCCAACAAACAAAATTTAGAATACAGAAGGTGGATCAATCTAGTCTACAATTTAAACATGTTAACTTATTTATATTACCTATATTTCGTAAATTTCATAAATTGATAACTAACCACTATCTATCGATGAGGTAACAACTGTTGTAGAACCATGTCCTCATGCTCTTTTTAACTCTACACTAACTGAAAATTTATGAGATGAATCCAAGACATCTTTAATATTAACGCGCCAAATATTTAAGGTGTAAGAATGTTAATTAAAGTTTTACTAAATACGTATGTATAGTATGCATTGGATACATCTTGCACATGCACTAGCCGCCGACCAACACGGACCAGATTTTATTCTTGTATATATGTGTACATAAAAATATTTAAAAAATTGTGGTGTTTTGGATTATAAAAGAAGGTAAATTTTAACTTACCTACATCAAAATTATTTTGTAAGGCAAAGGCGAATTTCAAATTAACTTTTAAGAAGACTAGAAATGTTTAAATGTAATAGTATACCAATAAATATTATATTTCTTAAATACCACATGTTTTTGTCGAATTAAATTACCTAATTTTTTTTATTCTGTAAAGAAATGGAAAATCGAAAAGAATTAAATAGTATAAAATTTGAACACTTGTTAAAAATTGTATGGTAAGAACAGGGATTCCCAAAGTGGTCGATATCGGCCCCTTGGGGTCGAATCGGTTTCCCAGGGGTCAACATAAACGAAAGCTGATTTTGGGGTCGACGGGGTCTAAAAATCGACCCCTATTAATGAACAAAATTCTTATTTGAAACTTCAAGATACTGTATAAGTTGTGTTACGTGTATCTACTTAAGTATTTTTACGTAACTTGTATTAATAATTATTAATTACACTTGATATTTACTGAATTTTATGCCAATTTATTTTGTTAAATTTTGATGAGATAATGATGTCTAGTTTACTGATTTAACCAACTGCAAAGTTTTTAAATTGGTAAATATTTTGTATCAATAGGAAAAAAAAAACAAAATAGGATTTTTTAAAGTAATTTAGCTATGGGGTGAGGTTCATTTTGGAAAAGAGGTCTCTCGCCCAAAATAGATTGGGAATCCCTGGTTTAAAATAACTAAATACGCTAACAACTACCAAATCTAACATAATAAGTTTTTGCACATTTTGTACTAATAGATAAATTGTTAATTATTTTTATTAGTCCTACTTAAAACCACAAACTAGAAAATTTATAAAATTTTCTTTGTTCATATAATTAGTTTGAATCACAAAAAGCTTTAGTTGGGTGTATGAATAATCAGTATCTAAATATGGCAATACAATTTCATACTAAACTTTTATTTATCCTTTTATAGCCCTTTTAAATTTTATTCTAATGAAACCTTTTGATATCATCATGGATGGAAATTTATAATAAGTTGTTTAGTGTTGTTGTTACCTGATATTCTATTTATTTATAAATGCTAATGTGCTAGTAACAATATACTACTGTATACACTACAGTACCTATGCAACAGAGTCAATTTAGGTCGACTTTTTCATAGTGTTTAAAAATATATACATAGCAAGATGCACTTTGTTTTTAAACTTTTTTTACAACATGCAATAATTTCCCAATACAGTACACTACAATTTATTCTAGAAGTACACTTAGAACATGTAAGCATAAATGTCTTTCTTGTTAAAACTAAACACATACCCCAATGATCAAAATAAAATGGCAGTTTTAAATGCAACTGTGTCTGTGGTTACGAACACTCTGACAACAGATTACAAATTAATGAAAGATTTAACTACTAAAACTTATTTTTTTACATACATATATGAAACAGTTTATCAAGCCTAGTACATATAGCATACCTTTAATATAAATTATGTTGTTTATGTAATCAGAATAACATTAGGTCCATCTATTCTGCTTGAATCATTGCATTTTATTCATGTAAACATAGTGCCCTAACTTTGATTAAATATTGATGTCCATACCATGTTCCAATCTCTCTTCAAACATGGCATTGCTAATTGAACTGGAATATTTTTGAGATCATCACTCAAAGTAAAAACACAATGTGTGAAACTATGTAAAACATCACCTTTATAATTTTGATCATTTAACCATGTACATATTATATTTCCATTTCTTAGGGAAAATACCAAAATTAATATACAGTGTTTACAAGCACAATAAATAGTTTGGCATATTTTCAACTAATTAAAACATAGGTCAAACCATCAGTGTTATATTATACAGAATATATAATAAGAACTGTTTTTACCAGGGATATATAGTCTATGATAATTCAGAGAAAACCGTAAATTGTGTTACTACTATTCATATTTATGTGTCAGTAAAGCACCCTCAATATATTATGTATTAATTGTTTTTTCAATACATATTAAAAAAGCTGCAACTCAATATACAGACTAGGTGATAGTAATCAGCTAAATTATATTTTACATTTTCCTGTTTTTGTTTATTAATTTTTTTATACCTTTAAAATCATCCATACATGGTGTAAAATAATAATTTTATGTTTTCCTGTTTTTGTTTATTAATTTTTTTATAACTTTAAAATCAACCATACATGGTTTAAAATAATAATTTTATGTTTTTGTTGAAAATATGATGCTTCTCTTGGTTTAGATTACATTAACTGTCCAACATTATTTTCCTTTACCTTCTTACAATTATGAAATCAGAAACAATGATGTATGTACTCTAATAACGTGATTGTTTATTTCACCAATATAATCAAAACATAACATTTTAAAATAACAATTAGTCACAAAGTTTCAAATATTCATTTTCACAGGAGTCATATAACTACTTCCCACAATTTTTTTCTCATATATAGATATCCTTAAGCAAAATTTAAAGAAATAAAAACATATTCCTTTATAGATATATTGACAATATTTTTAAAAACAGCAAAACATTTACATTATTTTTATAATGTTAATGTTCACAAAAGGGTTGAAAAATAATTTCAAGTAGCTTAGATACATATTTCAGTATAATGTTATATTATATATTGTGCTTTAGGATAAATATCTACAATGAACAATACAGGTACAATTTTTCGATACAAAGTTGGTGCTGATTAGGCAATAACTTTATAAATTTATGACACTCATACATTGCAGATACAGTGAATTGGTGGCGGCTTTAAGAAGCTATTTTTGTCCGTTGTTGTCATGAGAATAACACTATTTTTCCCAATTTCTAACCAATACCAAAGAATTAATCAATAGATACCATAAACAAGATAAAAAATAGAAACCATAGGTAATCTACAATCAAGTTTCTTGTAAAATTCAATTGGGCTCAAGTTAAAAATTAACTTTAATCAAATATCTATTATTCAAACTGAAATTTCAAAAAAAATTCTAAACAAATTTGTAACTTCTTAACAATTTTTTTATTCATATACAAAACATAGAAAAGTCCGAATATGTTAATTTAAACGATGGGAATGTATAAATATTTCAGGCAAATTGTCAATATTATAAGAAGTTTTTGCTTTTTTTGATATTATATTAAATAAAGGTAATGTTATTCTCATAGCATTTTTAGAAAGATTATGACATATCTAGCTCACAGTCCAATCAAGTCCCCAACGTTCAGATACTTTAAGTTGTGCTGCCGCAGCATCCTTTAGTGAGAATAAATGTGTCATTTCTAATTCTGTCTTGGCCAATGCAATTGCTTTTTCAAAAAGCTCTAATGATCGCCTTAGATTCCCTCTGAAAAATAAATATTTTTTTATTTGGCAACTTTTACTAATATTATTCACTTCAATAAATCTCCTTATATATCTATTACTAAATAATATGTTGTACTTCAATGAGTTTTTAAACTTTACAGATAAATGGTTACTGAAGTAAAATATCATAATATGATAAGTGTTATCTAAGCAGCAATCGCATACTTGAAATTTCATGGCTTTCTGAATGTTTATTCTGAGAGTGGATAAGAACTCTTTCATCATATTATTCTATTTCAATATATTTTTTAACATATTCTATGAAATTTTTAATTTACCATATCAATAAAAATTTTGTTCCGGTTATATAATAACTTTAAATTAGTAGTCAGCACAAATAAAGTTATAAAACTAAACAAATTATGTAAAGTAAAGTAGTTGTGCTACTTCAAAGAAAGTAAGAAATGGTTTACTGGTTTGAAAATGTAGAAATAATGAATGAGAATGAGAAAAGAGTGACAAAGGAAATTTATGCTAAAGTGTGAAGCAGATTTAGCAATGGATAACCGAGATGGTAGTTTATCAACCAAGTTGCTGATAAACTGATGATAGGCCAAATTAAGAGTACCCTTAACCGATGAGATATGCATATATGTGTAGATGTGAGAGAGGAATGTCAGGATTGTGGCAAATGGAAGGCCACAATCTCTGCACAGCTCTTTGGGTAACAGGTGTGAATTTATGTATGTATGTATTAATATGTTACTGCTCACCGTTGTACTTCTATGGTGCCTAAAGTCTCATATGCAAAGTCACATTTGTCATCCATTTCAATAGCTTTATTGATTAATTTAACTGCTTTTTCAAAATCTGCACTCTTTTGTAGTTGAACTAATCCTTTGTGAACATACAGAGTAGCGTTGCTAGGGTCAACTGATAAAGCAGAATCAAACAGTGCCTCTGTGCGTCCCCATTCTTGTTGATCTGATAACACTTGCGCAAATAAAATATAAGCTTCAGAGCAATTTGGAAATTTTTCTAAAGCACGCTCAAAGTCAGCTCGGACTTGATTTAAAGCACCAACATTTTTATTTAACTGTGCATGTCTATAATCAGCATAGCATTTTTGAATGTAAGCAATTGAAAAGTCAGGATTCAATTCAACAGCTTTTGAAAATTCAGCAGTTGCTTCATCCATGCGCTCCAGGAGCAAGTACACCTGACCTCTGTGATGATATATATCAGAATTGTTGGGATCAAGTTTTGCAGCATTTGCAAAGTCTTCCAGGCACCGATCAGTATTTTCCAGCTGTGTGAAAAGTGATGCACGCTTAATTAAAGCATTGACTTTCACCTTCAAAGGTGCATCACTGTCAATAATTTGCCCAAGATCAGCCTGTGCTTCATCATGTTTACCAAGAAGTAAATAAAATGTGGCACGAAGAAGCAAGGCTTCGTATTTGTATTTCCCATCAGCTTCTAATTCTTCAGTACAGGAATCTACAACTGAATCATAGTCTTGAGAATCAAGTGCTTTCTTAGCTTTTGCAAAACCACCAGTTATATCTTTATCTAACTGAATTTTCGCAATGGGATCTTCAGAGAATGCAGAGAAATAGGTTTTTATAAAGTGCTTCGAAGGCATTACTGGACGTCTTTTAGCAAGAGCCTCTCGTGCATGTTGTCTTCCTAAAGCCTTTAAAATACGATCTGCGTTCACTAGAGAACTTTGCACTTGAAATTTTTCAAGAATACATGCTGAAGTGACATCTTCAAGAGCAAGAACCAAATCCCCACTTTTCTCGGCAGCACGTGAGCGTCGGAGAAATGCTTTTACATACTTTTCATTTAATTTTAATGCAAATGTACAGTCTTCTTTAACCTGTTCCCACATTTCTCGTTTCTCGTAACAGGCCGAACGATTTTGATAAAAAGTTGCTAAGTCAACAGGACGATCCGGAGGACATGCTTCAATTGCTTCGTTATAAAGAGCAATCGCTTTATCGTATTCTCCTGCATGAAAAGCTCGGTTCCCGGCTCCTTTCAACTTCATAGCACGGTCGATAGCACTTTCAGTCGCCTTAGCATTATTTTCTTCATTATCCAATGAGATCGTTGTTTTTGCTTTTAGGTCAGCCACTTTTTTCTTTTCAGAATCTTCTAGTCTACTTCTTAAATACAGGTAACCTAGACCGATAGCTAACGGCGCACCAAGAAGGATAGCCATTTGCCATTTAGGAAAAGGTGTACTGCCGGTTGACGCCATAGCCACGAAAAATAATATAGAAGTTACTGATTCACCATTTATTTCGTTACCGCGGAGTAATATTGGTTAAATAGATTTAGTTACACAAGTATAAAGTTAAAATAAGTACCCATTACCATGTAACCATAACCAATAATTATCATCTGACATTAGTTTATCTATGATCTGACACTATAAAATCTTGTTGCCACTAGCGAGAACCATGAAAAGTATTTCAGAAAATAATACAACGAGAGAGATATGTAATAAGGATAAACAGCAGCTATTTAGTAGTAAAAACAATCCTATAATTGTTTCCTTCTGCACGTTATTTGATTTGATTAAGTTGCATTTTGTGTTACTATAAAAGGAACAGCCTACTTTATGGTGTATGTGGTTTTTTTTATGGAGTAAGGGTAACAAACGAGCTCAGATGCTACCTGATGGTAAGTGGATACTGCGCTACTGTGATAAATATGATATGAGTTATAAACAAACAAACAAACAAAAATTAGAATAAATAAAAATTAAAATTAAAAAATTGTGTGCTATGATGAAGTATTGGAAGGGACCGTCTCAGCATATGCCGCGAGCATGCAACGGTGATTTTCAGCCGGCCCCGAACAAGTTTCGACGGTCAACTTTATAATAATATAATACTAATAAAATTTTAATGATAAATATATGATTATATACATATACACACATACATAAATACACACACACACACACACATATATATGTATATATATGTGTATGTGTGTGTGTGTGTGTGTGTGTGTGTGTGTGTGTGTGTGTTTATTGTGTAAAAGCTATTAGGTACTTAATAACGTAATGCGTGAACTGCCCGCGTGACGAAAAAATAATAAATATGTTATTTAAAACGTATATATATATTTTTTTAAAGCGACAGAAATATAGACAAGTATTATAAATATATATATATATATATATATATATATATATATATATATATATATATATATATATATATATATATATTTATACTAGCTAGCCAGGCAGACTTTGTTCTGCCCTTTCCGACGACCCTTCCTATAAAAAATCGTTTAATTCGCAATAAAAACATTGAAGGTCACTTATCGGGATAAAAAGTATCCTACCTCTCAAGTTGAACCAAACTGCACACAGTGTGCGAAATTTAATTGAAATCAGTTCTGTAGTTTAGGAGTTCATCGCGGACAAACAATGTGACACGTAATTTTTATATATAAAGATATATAGAGCGTAATAAATACAACGTAACAGGTACATATTAGGTATACATTAAATAAATACTTAGTAATCAGTAAATTATCATTAAAGGGATAATTTAAATTTATAATTAGAAATACTACATATTTCAAATAGCACATCTCAAAAATATTAATAATTTAATCCGCACCTATGTATTTTAGAAATAAATAATAGTTAAAAATCGCTCAACTTATAACATCGATATTACTTGAAATAATTAAAATTGGGTACTTTATACAACATAAGAAAACTGCAACCTGTATGAATATAATTGCACCATCGTTAAAATATGTAAAATGCAATATTAAGTGCAAATAGATTAAAAAGGAACGAGGTTCCTCAATCCGGCTCCTCGAAGGACCACTTGAAAAGGAACAACGCAGGAGGGAAGGTCTTTGTCACGGCTCATTCAGCAGCGGACTTCGCAACCTCCTAAGACACCTACGTTGGGTTCGGGAACAACGTATGTGAACCCCGCAACGGAGTAACACACAAGGGCGTCGACCTCTTCCTTTTCTTCAAATAGGTTCAGGCGGGGATTACGTGTCTTCCGAGGTCGTCCCGGTCCCAACGCCTTAATTCTTCAATATGTGCCGCGCCGGCGACACCATAAGGACTGTACTTATTTTTAAAGGTGAAGGATCCCTTGGTAATAAAACAGTAATTATCTTCAAACCGCTCCGTGAGAGAGTAATTACTTTCCCTATCACTTCCCTATATGCTTTTCTTTCTTGATTACATATATTATATACTGGTAGCTGGTCTCGAACGATTTGCATACTCTACGTTGTCGTCTGCTGTGGTGTGTGTACTACACCCAACAGGTCTCGGGCCTCGGGGCATCTCCCCCATTACCCGGATCATCCTCACAGCCCATCTCTATGGGCCGGTCATTGGGAGCCGGTAATCCGGCATTGTTGGTTATCTCAAGTTTGTTTTATTTAATTTAGCTAGGTCGGGTAAGTCGTCGTATAGGCGACTGCTTCGACCTAGGTGTCAAAGTTGGCCTGTCAGCGGCATTGAGGGCTTTACTCGACTCACTAATCTCTTGTAGAGAGGAGTTCTCTTGGTAGAGGTCGCCCGTCCGGGGGGCGAGTGTGTAGCGGCGCAAAGTTGTTCAGGTGTGGATGTGGCTCGTTGTCTGCGCGGTCGAACATACCGCGCGACAACCGGACCACAAACTCTTCGATCGTCTCCATTTTCAGGTTGGCCGCTATAACGTCATTCCGGACGTAGCGACCTGCACCGACAATGGTCCTTAGTGATAAATTCTGCTGGACCTGCAACCGCTGCCTTTGTCTGCTGCTCAAGAGCGCGTACCAGGCCGGAGCGGCGTATGTAAGTTTCGGATGTATGTACATTTTATATAGCTTGATCTTCGTTCTCAACGGCAACTTGGATGCCAGGACCGGACGGAGCATCGCCCGCGCACATCTGGCATTGCGGACGACGATGTCAACGTGCGCAGTCATGCGCAACATCCTGTCGATCCGGCACCCAAGGTAGGTTACGGCCTTCTGATACGCGATCTCTTGGCCTCTTAGCTTCAGTGGTGGTGGTAGATTCCTGTAACGGCGGGTGAGTAGAGCGGCCGTCTTCCCCACGTAGACAGCCATCCTCCACTCATCCAGCCATGGTGGCAGCAGGTCCAGCAGGCGCTGCATCTTGGCAACCGCGATGTGGGTTCTTCTGGACGACGTGAAGTAGGCACTATCGTCCGCATATAGCGCCAGCTCTACGTCGTCCTCCCATTCTGGCAGTTTTCCAGCTAGCGTCGGTATATCATTAGTGTACGCCGCGTACAGGATCGGCGAGAGACAACTGCCCTGTGGTACGCCGGCTCTTATTGGCTTGACTGCGGACTCAGCATCCTCGACACAGACGTAGAAGCTTCTGTCGGCTAGAAACGACGCCACTAGCCGCAGCATAGCAGGAGGGACACTCGTTTGTTGCATCATCTTGAAGAGTAATCCAGAGTGCCACACCCTGTCGAACGCCTTCTCGATATCCAAGAAGACGCCCACTGATGTCCTCTCAAAATTATATTCGGCCGATAGTAGGTGCAGCACTCTGGTCAGCTGTGTGGCTGTAGAGTGTCCGCTCCGAAATCCGTGTTGTTCCGCCCGCAGTTGTATGCACAGGCGGACTCTTCTCAGCACGATGCGCTCGAATAGTTTGGCTATGTGCGGCAGCAGCGTAATCGGCCTGTAACTAGCTGCTCTACGCCTGTCCTTCCCGGGTTTTGGCAAGACGATGATTTTGCCGATTTTCCAGCTCTCCGGGAAGTGGAAAGTCCGCAGAATGCCATTGTAGAGTTTTCCTAACTCTACAATTGTTCTGTTTGGCAGCTGTCTGAGTGCTGCGTTCGTGATCCGGTCGTGCCCCGGCGCCTTCCTCACTTGCAGGCGGGCAATTGTCCTCCGCAATTCAGCGGGGGAAATAAACCACTCTCCTGCAAGCGGTGGCGCGGGCGACGACAGGAACTCCTGTACGCGGCTCTCCTTTTGGGCATGAAGCTCCATGAACTCCGCACTTGCTGGGTTCGGCATAAACTGCTCCTCGAAGTGCTCAGCTAGGATATCCGTTCTTCCCTTGGCCTCATAGCATCGCTCTCCAGTACTATTTATTAGTGCGCAGACAGGTGATCTTGTTTTTGTTAGCTGCCGGTTCAATTTGTAGAGCGACGCATCTTCCTCCTCTGTTTTCCATATGCGCCGCTCCCAGGCCTCTCCTCTGTGGGCCTGGATTGCAACCGACAGCTCTTCTGCTAAGGTGTTAAGTTGCGACTTAATCCTGGGGCAGCGCGTACGCGCCCAGAGCCTTCTTAATGCTCTCTTTTTTCTCAGCTGAATTTGAATTTGTAGCGGCAGCTCTTCTCTCTTTTTAGTGAGTGGGACGATCGTAGAGGCAGCGTTGAGAGCTTCTGTGTGAGCGTCTGGGTTATCCTGGTTGCAGCGGCCTCTACGTCGTCCGCTGTGTTGATCAGTGTAGTTACTGGAGGTCTCTCCATTAGATGTTGTTGGTAGAGCCTCCAGTTGATTTTGGTCTTGAAAGCTCTGGGAGGCGACGTCATTGCCCTGAGGCCTAAGGTGATTAGTAGCGGGAGGTGCTGTGTGTTCACGTCGTACAGCACCTCTACCACTATCGGGCAGTTGATGTTCCTAGTGAGCACGATGTCCAACACATCCGGACTCCTCCGGTAATCGGTTGGTATGTGCGTCGGCTCTTCGGGACCTAATACGTCGTAGCTGTTGTTCTTCGCATCTTCATAAAGTGCACGACCCGGCGGGGTGATCATTCTTGATCCCCATGCCAGGTGTTTCGCGTTTAGGTCCCCTGCTATAATGGTAGGTGTATCACCTTCCATTATTGTCCGGATATCTGAGGAGCAAAATGGAGTCCCTGGCGGGCGGTATGCTGCGTAAATCCTTAGTTTCTCGCCCGCCGCCTCCATTTTTATGCCGATTGAGCGCATTGTTTGGTACTGAGGTGGTTCCAGCTCTAGGTGGACGATGTCTCTTCTCACCAGGGCCGCCGTGCCTCTGTAGGCGGCTCCTTGAGCGTTGACCTCGTCCCTCCTGTATATAAAGTAGTTCGGCAGCTTTATGCGCGTCGCAGGTCTTAACTTCGTTTCGCCCAACAGTATTATGTGTATGTCCTGCTGTTGGGCGATAGTGCGGAGTTCATGCAGCTTCTGCTGGATTCCGTCCGGGTTCCAGTATAGGAGGCGCAGGTTATCCGGATTACACGACACCACTGTAGTGCCGAGCCAGTAGCTGCGCCAAAGCCTTCATGATGGCTGTTATTGGATCAGTCCCGGCTCTTATATCCGCCAGGACTTGGCTGCCCACTTCTATCGCGATGCCAACCAATCTCTGGATGGCATCTGTCATGTCTGGGGCAGCTGTAGGTCTTCCTGTTTGTGTTGATGTTGGTACTGGCCTCGGGTGTGGTGTCTGTGCTTCTGCTCTACCTTGTCTACCTTGGGTAGAGCGTGCTCTATGTGTAGAGCGGGCTCTATTTTCTGATAGAGCCCTTCCTGGGGCTCTACTCTTGTTGGTTATCTGTTCTGTAGCTGTAACCTGCGCCTAGGCTATCGTTACCGCTGGGGTAGGGGTAGAGGTTGCTGCCGCAGCCTGAGGAGGTTGTTCTTTCTTACTCTTGCTGCGCACCCGCTTCCTCTTCTTTGGCTGTTGCCTCTCTGTAGCATCGTTGGCGGGTGGCTGCAGAGTCGTCCCGGTAGCTGCTTTTGGAGCCTCGTACTTCTCTGCTTGTGGTTGCTGTGCGGGGGTGGGGGGGGGGGTTTGCCTCCCCCTCCCTCTAACTGTTGCCCACCCGTCTTCTAGTATTTCCACTGTTCGGGGGCGACTCTGCGGGACTCCCCTGGGGGCTTCCGGTTGTAGCCCCGGTAGGGTGATCCCCTGCTTCCTTGCGATCCTCCTCAGGACCGGGCAGCGGCGATCATTCGCTGTGTGGTTTTGTCCACAGTTAGCACATCTCGGTTCCTCGTCTCTACCCCTAGGGCATTTGCTCGCTATGTGGTTTCCTCCACAGCGGACACACTTCACTGGCCTGAAGTAGTTGGTCGACGCGTCTCCGAAGGCCTGGCAGCGGTGGCACTGAGCTGGGCCTACTCTTCTCTGCCAGGCTTCTATGGTTACACCTTTCATATACAATAGTTCATCTATTGCATAGAGCTCCTTCAGCTGCTCCAGGCTCAGGTGGTCCAGCTGGGCAAAGTAGAGGCATCCAGGTCTGCCTCTACGAGGAGGGATTTCCTTCACGTACTTAAGAGGAAATCCCTTTGCCCTGATGGCCTCTCCTATCTGGCTTGCGTCCGTGCCCACTGGTAGCCCCCGGATGCCCACTTTGGTGGGTTTGTTTTCTTCAGGGGTGTAGCAGTACCACGACATTGATGGCAGCTTCTCTGATATTTCCATCAAGTATTTCTGGATAGTCCGGAATTCTTCCGGACTTTGAGGTGTAAATCTTACACCCTTCCCGAACGGCCGAGCATTCGGCGGGTGGCCTAGTTTCTTATGAAGCATTTCGAAATGCTTCGTCCAATCCGGGAGGCACTCTGCAACTATCGGCGGATAGCGTGCCTTTTCCTTGTCCGCTTGCATGGTGGTTGCTTCCGGCGACTTGGGTCGTGGTACTGCCGGGGCAGCCACCAGTTGGGCGTAGCTTGTTGATGGCTTCTGTCCGTCATCCATAGAGAGACCAAAGGGGTTGGTAGCAGGCGCGGGGGGGATCCTCCGGCGAACGGGGGCAGGGTCGCGTACGTAGTCGACTTCGTAGACCCCCACCCGTATGATTCTTCACCTCCTTCCTTGTAGTCGGCCGTATCCACAGTGCTCCTACTGTCCGGTGATACGGGGGGGGGGGGGAGTCGGTTTACGTGGACTTGGCGATTTCGGTGGTGATCTGTGAGTGGTGTGTCTCTGCTTCATCTTCAACAACTAGTTCAGCTTCTGTAGATATTATAGTTTCTATGACATCAGTTAGAACAGTGATTACTTTTCTTCAACCTCCCAACCAGTGTTCCGTGGACCACCAGTCGTCCGCAAGAGATTAAATATGGTCCGCGAAAGATTTAAATATTTTACGTACCTATTCGTTTTAAATAACATATTTATTATTTTTTAGTCACGCGGGCAGTACACGCATTACGTTATTAAGTACCTAATAGCTTTTACAATAAACACACAAATAATACTACTAATGAATGCTTCTTTTCAGTTTATTAACACAGTTTTTTCTTTCACCTTGTGGTCGCTGCTAACTTAAAAAAATCAAAGTAGTCCCTGGTCAAAAAGGTCGGGAAACCCTGGGTTAAAAGGTTATGT
The DNA here is from genome assembly GCA_033319125.1 of Parnassius glacialis. Taxonomy (NCBI): domain Eukaryota; kingdom Metazoa; phylum Arthropoda; class Insecta; order Lepidoptera; family Papilionidae; genus Parnassius; species Parnassius glacialis. The sequence goes on along the minus strand of JAVANC010000010.1, from coordinate 24,939,012 downwards.
GACTTATCTATCAAATGTACTTTTTGGAAAGTAACATCCCTTGAGCGAATACGTTTATGATCTATTTTATTCCAAATTCCATAACCATTGTGTCCTTCATAACCTAACAGGATTCCTTTTTGAACTTTCTTGTCAAGTTTCATTCTATTTTGTTTAGGAATATGAACATGGCATTGAAAACCTATAATTCTCAGATGTTTAATAGCTGGTTTTTTGCCATGCCACAATTTATGAGGAGACTTTCCTGCAACCTTCGTTGGCGCTGTCCGTTTTTAAATGTAAACCGAGCCGGTTGCTCACGCGCAGCCGGTACTTTAACTCAATGTTGTTTCACCTTCACCACATATTGCTACGAAAACATCCGCAGTCCTAAAAGCACTGGCCACTATACGACGGCTTCTCATATCTCCTCCCCTCTCCTTCTCAAATAAGAAACACCTAAAAACAAGGCGCACTTTCTTCCGCGGTCTCCAACTCTACCTACCTCATGGGTAGGCATGGGGTCAAGAAAAAAAGAGTACTCTGAAGCACCAGCCTTTCTGACAACTCATGATAACGCGTAACTTTATCTGACACACTGTCCGTAGTTTTGTCTTTACCGCTGTTTGTGCCATCACCATTTGTCTTATTTAAACTTTTAAACTGTAAAGGATTATTTGAAACAATACGATACATACTTACATCATCGATTATCCGTTGGGTTTAGCTGTCGTCAAGATCTCACAAGAACTTCACAATGTAATGCATCGGCATATTGTAAAGAAGATTTTTAAATCCCCAATGAAATGAAGACATGGCTTAAAAAACATGCATCCATTCCAAAAATCTTTAAATAATAATAACAATACATTATTTAGGGATAAAACTGTCAAAAAAGGATGGGCAAGAAAAAAAAATGTACCGATATATATCGAATCGATATATCGTCATCATTTACATGATGTAAAGAAAAGGTCCAAAAATTTATATTACTGCCGGTTGGATGACGAGAAAAAAACGACAACCAGCCGCACATGAATACTTTTGTACCTTTTGTTGTTATATGTTTTGTCATTAATACATTTTAAAATATATCGAAATTGATACGAATTCAATACTCTAAAATTTAAATTTTTATATTATATTACGTAATATCATAATTTAATTTAAAATAAAAAAACTAAAACCAGAAACTTTATTATCATATAGTCCTATTCCCCGCGGTATCGTGCTAAGAACGCTGGCTGCGTTTGCCCGCTGAATGGCTATACTTAGCCTTTGAGCGAGAACAGAACCAGCCCTCTTATCACCATCAGCAAAGACCAGCCGCGGATGTAGTTCCTTTAGTCTCTAAAGCAAATGGCACAAATATCTAGTCATCTCTCAAAAACTTTTGCAACTTACTCAGTTCAGCTGCCTCTGATGCCGCCCCGGCTCTAAACGAGGTACCCATGAGATGAGAGATCGCCAGTGTATCTACACAAGTAGCATCCCACACTAGGACTTTAACTCTTTCCCAAGGGTCCAATTTCATACCATCGGGTCTCCTGCCATCGTCTCTAAATATTCCACAAGGCTCTAAAACTGAGGGAACATTTATAGAAATAAGAGCCCTTTCGGATGACATCGTTCAAAGAACTGTGTCGTGAAAACCTACCAGCACTTTTCTTACATGAATGTCCGTGGAGCCCAAACTTGTCGATAAAATTAAAAAAATACTCTGAAATGAATATCTATATATCGAAATATCGTGATTTTAATTTATTAAATACGACGATATATATCGATATTTTTATTACAAAATATCGATATTTCGATATGTCGATATTTTTTGTCCAAGCCTACTGTCAAATGACAATCTGTCGAGTAAGGTTATGTTAAAAATAAACATTTGATAAATAGGTATTTTTTAAATTTATATTTAATAATACTTTAACTTGCTTGTAGCCTAGCTTTCATCCTACATATCACGCTACAAGCTATTCAAATAAATGAATGTCGTTAAAATTATATAGTACAGATAACCTAATTATCGTATACATACTGAAAAATATTAATTATTACAATGCTTTCTTCTAGAATATTATCAGTCGTAAGTATCATTTTAATATAAAATATACAATTTAATTATAATTAATCGTGTAGTAGCGACATAAGAGAATCCACTACACCATATACCGCCGATGATTTCATATGCTGTAATGAAACAATTAATTACATATTTAATAATTAATATGTCCTGCAGAGTGAATGACGGCCAGTAGTCACCTGCGCAGGATAGAATTATAGTGGACTTTGTATTCTTTTACTCCCATATTCTGACAGGAATGCAATACCACATAACCAGAGAGAGGTCATGCGCAAGACCAATGGTTAACTTTAACATGCTTTCCAAGACACAAGGGTGAAACACAGCCAACTTCCTGACTTCAGACTTAAATTGGTTTTAGCCTAACCTAGGATTCAAACCCATGGTTACATGATCAGTAGAGACCTATAGATAAGCGGCTCTTATTTATTTTTTAACCATATCCAGCCTCCTATATATTTTTGAAGTGATAGTTAATTTTTTGAAGTTATACTTCTTTTGGGGCGTTTGGGAGAAATTATGAGAGTGAATTTTTTATGATGTGTGCACTCACTGACAGCTAAACACGAACCGTGAAGTTGTTACGACGTGCACGCACACTGACACCTCAAAGCGACAACTTCATTGGGTAACTGTCTCAAGTTTTTGTGGGAACCGATAACTATATTTAAGGTAGTTATTTTTTCTTATTTTCAGCTTAAATTAAATAATTTACTAAAACCACATAATATGTCTGGAGTAACAGTACTTATACAAAACCATCAAAAGCGGCTTAAAAATGATCTACATGAACCGGATTATCTTATAGTAAGTATTACATGATTTAATCAGTGTGTGTCCAGCTTCACATAGTCATTCTTAATATTATAATAGTAATATTTGATCTCTTACTGAAAATATATAGGAAGTAAATCCATTATTGGTTGTATGTTTATAATAAAAAAATTATAATATGTATATATAAATATGGGTGAATATACGCTATTTGAATTCCAATGGTCCGTCAACAAATTTTATGTTAAACTTATTATATTATTGCTACTGCATGCTTAAGCAATAAATAATGTTGTCTTTTATTTGGCCCACACAGCCAATTCAAGATAATTGTTTAATTTAAGGCTTTAATAGTTTAAAATAATTGAATTCTAATTACGGCACTGTCTTTTTGTTATCTTTATGAGGTTTACTTGACGATAGAATACGGCCTGTTCACATTATGATTATAAACTATAAAAATAATATTTTGCGATTAAATTTTCTTTATGTCTGAATGCAAAACAAATTTCATCACTTTTGTATGATTTTTTTTACCAATACTGAGCTCTACAGACCTTTATATTTTTAGTTCACATGACACAAAGTGTCGCCATCTAGTGTCGAATATATTTAATTATATTTGAAAGCCGAAGTAAAGAGATTTTTCTAGAACAATTTAATAAATTAGGTGTAAAATTATTTACAAATGAAATGTGATGCCATCCATAACATCAGAGCGTCTATCTGAGTAGTTTTTACACAATAAAACACAACACTTCATCCTTTTCTTCTTAATACTACGAAAAAACACCGATTTGCGATTTTTTCAACACATAAGCGCACAGGACAAATGCTGACAGTATACTAACTAAAGCCACACCCACTATGATGACGTCAGGACCTACTTATAATCACAGTCCACAGTTGCTTATGCCGTCTCCCCTTTGTATTAGCTTCATGACATATAGTGATTAAAATTTAGAGCTAAATTATTATATGTAAACGTTTTGGAATTGTCAAATGATACATATTTACTAAAGAAAATATCTTCACAATTAGTTTGATGTACAATAACATTAGAAATAACATATAAAAACAGAAAAATTATCACATTTTTGATTGAATTTCTCACTTGTTAACATTTCACAAACAAAAATGGCTAAATTTAATTTTAACTATTTTTTTTCCTAAATATTTTGTTACTATTATACAGATAAAATTCACTTTCACAGACGACAAATTTCATATAGCACCATTTATAATTTTTTACTGTATTAATAACAGGTAGCTTTTGCACTGTACGCATTCAAATCGAAAGATGTGGTTTGGTGCCTAGACAGGTGAGGCAATAATGGTTTTTGGGGATTGTAGTCACCATGGGCGGTTGAGTGGTTAAGTATGTTTTTGGCCTTGAACTATACGCCTAGTACAGTGTGAAGTTAGAGGCAAGCTAACGGCGTTGAGCAAAACTCAAATAATATTGAGTCAGTTTTGGATTCACTGTAGGAAAGCATGGTTGTGCCAGTCGTTGGAGTATTTCCCTTGGTAAGTATATGTTTTTGTATTTTATCGTTACGAAATTGTAAATATGCATAATGTAATGTTCATGTATTACGTTAAACTGTGGTCAGAAAATCTAGTGATGTTGTTGTTGTAGGTTATGTGCGTTTTTGCCACTTCCCTGGCATCACTTCTCTGGTATATTTCATGCCAGGGGAAATACATACGCCCCAGGGAAGTGACGCTGTGAAGTTGTTTCATTAATATTTAATATTATAACGCTTCATTTCATTTCTTCTAGGTACTCAAGCATAATCGGATATCATGGCAAATGTTAAAAAGAAGCAAACAAGGGAAGAGAGGCTAAGCTAAAATAAGCGTCAAGCTGAAAAATTACGCTACCAAAGAATTAAAAATGATCCAGTTAAAAATGCTGAATTAAAAGAAAAAGAAAAGCAGAAATATAAAAGAAAAAAGGAGAAGGGGCAAATTAAGAGCATTAATGATATGATTGAAAGGGAACAAAGGACTGTTAGAAAAATATGGAGAGAGAAGACTAAAAAGCATCGAGATCGCGTGAAGCTACAATCTACCAGAAACAATCCACTAACACCACCTGCGTCTTATAATGAAGACCAACCCCCACTTCTACGAAATAATATCGCTCTGGCTGCTAAAAGATGATCGGAAAGTCAGCGGAAACTACGAAATAACAGTTGCGTCAAAAGGTTCGCGAGTATCAAAAGAAGCTAAGGCGTATGGAAAAGTGCAAAATGACTCCAAACACAAAAGTGGCCGATCTGTTACAGAATAATAGTATAGAGAAAGTAGAAGAAGTAAAGAAAAAATTATTATTGAGTGAGGTGATCCAAAGTCAACTAAAAAAAAATATAGATTTGACAACGAATCATAATGAAGAGAAGTTATTTAAAAAAGTATTAAGTGGCAAAATAGTCAAGAAGTATAAAGTGTTAGACCAAATTAACTCTATTATAATAAATATATAAGGTCATTGCTATTGTCTTACTATTGTGTTTGAAAACCGGACAGTGAAAGTGTTAATATGAAACTTATAAGACAATCATCCGCTGCAAATAGAAGTTGATATTACACGGAAGACAAGAAATGACAAAACGAGTTCTAAGTGAGAGAAAATAGTTGCCGAGTTTTTTGAAGAAAATTGTAATAGTAGATTATGCTCAGAAAGAGAAGAAGAAAAAAGATAGCATTACAAAAGGTAAAATAAAAAAGCAGAAGAGATTTTTACAGCACACCATGAAAAATCTACACACCAAGTTTATAAAATGTTTTGCCGCCTACGACCTTTTTGAATTGTAACCCCGAACATCCACCAAAGAGAAACTTGTATATGTATAACTCATGCAAACATGGAGTTAAACCTTGGCTTCCTTAAAACAAGTACATATCATAGATTTTCCAAACTATCAGAGGATGCTCAATCATCTATGTTGCGACCGATACAATGAAAACTGTCTTATGCGAGAATGTCTTAACTGCAAAACACGTTCTATATGTTATCACGAGTTCGATAATTCTGTCTTGATCAAATACTCTTCATGGCAATGTATTGCAGAGGACATTTTAGATACTAAAACAAATAAAAAACGCATGATTCGAAAATATACCAAAATAACATTAAACTGTGCTCCGAAAGACATTGTGATGAAACTTGAAGATAACCTTAATAATTTTGTAAAACATGAAGCAAATATAGTGCATCAATATCAAACCATTAAAAGTCTAAAAGATAACTTAACTGAAAAAGATGCTTTGATCCACATGGACTTTTCCGAAAATTACAATACAAAATATTTTACAGAAATTCAAGTATTCCATTTTGGTGGGTCACGTACGCAAATAAGTTTACATACTGTTGTCTTATATACCAAGGGAGAAACAAAATGTTTTGCCACAATGTCAGAAAATCTAAACCATAATTTACCTGTAATCTGGGCTCATCTAAAACCTGTCTTGGAATTCCTTCCGTGCTCAGTAGAAAACGTTCATTTTTTAAGCGATGGTCCTGTTACTCAGTATGGTAACAAAGATATGTTTTTCTAGTTACTTTGTAAATTGACTCAAACAAATCCAAATATTTGTGATTTTACCTGGAACTATCATGAAGCTGGGCATGGTAAAGGAGCTCCAGATGGTATCGGAGGGACATGCAAACGAACCGCAAACAAAATCGTCGCTTTAGGAACTGACATTGCTACTATGGACGACTTTGCTGAGGAATTAAAAAAATATTGCCCCGGAATTCATATTTATGTAATACCAGAAGAAGAAGTTGGTGTACAAAAGAAGATAATTGAAGAAAATCGACCAAACATCAAACCTTTTGCTGGTACACTAAAAGTACATCAAGTCCGAGGAAACTTTATGAGCAACACGTTGTTCATGAAAAGCCTCTGCTGCTTTTGTAGCAAATTTTGTCCTCACTTCCACTTAGGTGATATTAAATACACAGAAAATGATAAAACCAAATTGGACATTGCTGCAGTATACACTGATTCTGAGGAAGATGTGAAAAACAAAATGACTCCGGAAACTTCTACTAATCTGATTAATATTATAAACAATCAAGACACTGCTATGACTGTCAAGAACGGTGATTTTATATTTGTGGAATACCAGATTAATATTAAAAATATAGATATGCTGACGTATGTTCTTCAGATTTTGATGAAGAAGAAGGAGAGATCAGGGTTACTTTTCTAAAGATCTCTAATGAACATGGTACTCTTTTTAGAATAGATGACAATGACACGTCAGATGTTAAATGGAAACAGATCTTGACCATACTACCAGCGCCAAATATATTTATGAAGGGTAATAGAGTATTCTACAAGTTTCCAAAGCCAGTTGATGTATTTGAAAAGTAAATTGTTGATTGTTTAGTATTTAAGTAAAAAATGTTTAGTTTAGTTGAAATTATTGATTCTGTTCTTTGTAAAAAATTAAAGTTTTAATTTATAGTGTGCATCTAAATTTTTTAAATTTATATGTTTAGATAGCCTTGAGACTGATAGGTGTATCATTAGATAGTACAATTGTTTTGTTTTGTTATAGAAGTTTATCTTTTTGTTTCATTTAGAAATTTTATTTAGATACGCCTTAAAGTGGCTTTAAGTTTTTGAACATTTTATAATTAAAACTATCAGAGAGTATGTGCTGTGATTGTCATCATCATCATCATTACAGCCCTTCATAAGTCCACTGCTGAACATAGGGCTCCCCCAAGGAATGCCACAAAGCACGGTCCTGAGCCACCTGCATCCATCGACTTCCTGCATGCTTTACCAGGTCGTCACTCCATCTCGTGGGGGGTCGCCCTACACTTCGCCTACCGGTACGAGGCTGCCACTCGAGAACCTTTCTTTCCCATCGGTTGTCGGTTCTTCGAGCTATATGGCCGGCCCACTGCCACTTCAGCTTACTAATCCGTTGGGCTATGTCAGTTACTCTAGTTCTACTGCGGATATCCTCATTTCTAAGTTTATCACGCAGAGAAACTCCGAGCATAGCCCTCTCCATAGCTCGCTGAGCGACCTTGAGCTTCCTCATACAGCCAGCTGTGAAGGACCACGTCTCGGTTCCGTAAGTCATCACTGGCAACACGCACTGGTTGTACAATTTCGTTTTAAGGTTTTGAGGTATGTCTGACGAGAAGATGTATCGTAGCTTTGTCTGACGAGAAGATGTATCGTAGCTTCCCGAACGCTGCCCAGCCGAGTTGAATCCGTCGATTGATCTCTCGGTCGAAGTTGGACTTACCTAGCCGGACTATTTGTCCCAGGTAAACATACTCGTCAACAACTTCGAGCTTACTGCTCCCAACAACTACCGGCATAGGTGTGACATGGACATTAAACATAAGCTTTGTTTTGTCCATGTTCATCTTAAGACCTATCCGTTGGGAGACACTATTGAGGTCATTGAGCATAGTGCTTAGGTCCTCCAGCGATTCTGACATAAGGACTATATCGTCGGCAAATAGAAGGTGAGTGATGTACTCGCCATTGATATTGATACCGTATCCTTTCCAGTCCAGAAGCTTGAAAATGTCTTCCAATGCAGCGGTGAAGAGTTTCGGGGGTATGACGTCACCCTGTCTTACACCTCTCTGCAATTGGATAGATTTCGTACTCTGGTTCTGTACTCGGATAGCCATCATAGCTCTACTGTACAAACACTTCAGCACTTCGATATACCGTCAGTCAACTTGGCACCGCTGAAGGAACTGCAGCATCGCCCAAATTTCGACGGAATCAAAGGCTTTCTCATAGTCCACATACGCCAGACATAGTGGCAAATTGTACTCTTCGGACTTCTGTACAATTTGCCGAAGGGTATGTATGTGATCTATGGTGCTAAAGCCTTTTTGGAAACCGGCTTGTTCGGGAGGCTGGAAGTCGTCAAGTCTGCGCGCGAGACGATTCGTAATGACTCTCGAAAACAGCACGTAGACGCGGCTCAGAAGGGAAATCGGTCTGTAGTTCTTCAAGAGAGCGTTGTCACCTTTCTTGAAGAACAAGACCACCGCACTTCTGCTCCACGCCTCCGGTGTAATGCCACCATGGAGAACGGAATTAAAGAGCTTCTGAAGGACTTCAAGTACCGGTCTTCCACTCGCTTTCAGAAGCTCCGCTGTAATTTCATCCTCGCCTAGGGCCTTACCGTTTTTAAGGTGCTGGAGAGCCATTCTAATCTCGCTCAGACTAGACGTCCGGGATATTTTCGGAATAGTGTCGGATGAGACTCGCTCTTGGATCGTTACACTTGCGTGTGGCTCCAACGATGACGTGTACAGCTGCCCATAGAACCTCTCAATCTCACTCAAAATCTCAGGAATCCCGGAAACGATGCTGCCACATTCTGTCTTCAGCTTTGACAGTTGGCTCTTTCTGGCAGACAGATCTCTGGCAAAGACTTTGGAGCCTTGGTTCCGCTCGATCGCTTCTTCAATACGAGCTGTATTGAAGTTGCGTAAGTCCCGCCGCATGCATTTGGAGATCTGTCTGTTCAGATGCCTGTATGCGGTCAAGTCTGTTGAAGAATGTAGCTTCATCTCCCGTCTAACAGCCATGAGATTAAGAGTATGATCGGAGAATTTTTGTGTTCTTTTGCGGCGGGTCTTGCAGAACTTAGCTCCGACCGCATGGACAGTTTCCACGAGCTTTTCATTCATGTCGTCCACTTCATTGCAGTCTTCTAGGCACTGAAAACGGTTTTGTAACTCGAGCTGAAAGGTTTCGGGACTTTGGAACAGAGCACGAGGGGAACGGAGCGTTGACTTCATTAGACGAGACCTCTCCAACTTAACGTTTAGGTTCAGTGTGCCTCTAACCATTCGGTGATCGCTACCAGGTTTCACCCTCGCGATCACGGAGACATCACTGAACAGTTGTCTGGTCGTCATAATGAAGACAATCTCATTTTTTGTCGAACCGTCGGGGCTCGACCAAGTCCACTTCCTGTGGGGCCGCTTCTGGAAGAAAGAGTTCATCATAAAGAGTCCCTCTTTCTCCATGAAGTCGGCCAGCTGCTGGCCCCTTGGGTTCAGTTGCCCTATTCCAAATTTCCCTACTTTCAGCTCACCGTTTTCTCTTGTGCCTAATTTTGTATTGAAGTCTCCCATTAACACCGTATATTGGGTTTGGGAGGAATGCAGGGCTCTAGAGATATCCTCATACATTTCCTCCACCTCCTCATCGGGGTGTGCCGACGTTGGTGCGTAAACCTGTATGACCTTCAGCGAATACCGTTTGGTGATTCTGAGTATAAGGTACGCAACCCTCGTCGACACACTCCCGATCTTTACAACGTTGTTAACGAGAGACTTGTGGACGATAAATCCGACACCTCCTTAGGACAGATGGTCGCCCTCCCGGTGATAGAGCAAGTTGCCGGATTGGAGGATTACCGTGTCCTCCCCCTCTCTTCGGACTTCGGATAATCCTATAATATGCCAGCGCAACTTGTCTATCTCTTCTTCCAGCTCCACGATCTTCTCGTCAGTCCTCAGGGTGCGTGCGTTGTACGTTGCCAGGTCGAGTCGTCTAAGGTGGCAACCGAACCTCCACCGGAGATTCTTAGCACCCCCTGCCCCGCCGTTACCATGGTCGCCACCGTAGCCAGGAATAGCGGGGCCGCCGGGGACTGGGGGCCGTCTGTTTGTTGCTTTAATCATTGGGGGGTATTTGCCATAGTTGCCACGCTTGGCGAGCGGGTTGGCAACCACAGTTTTTTTATTGTAATTTTGGCTATTATCAGGATGATGCTGCTGCCCATCTCCTGCCTGTTTCCATTTGTCGCCTTTTACGACACCCACGGGAGGATATGGGGTAGTGGATATTCTTGACCGCCACTACACGGCAACACGGAAGATACTATAAGCTTATAGAATTAATATAAAAAAATCTATAGCCTCATACTAATGTCTTCCAGACTGAATATCGGTTAACGACGGCCTTGTCGTACTGGCACTGCGAACAGAATTCATTTTTAACTTCACATTGCTAACGAGTAAGCTGAATATGTAAACGGATCGAACAAAAACAGAGCACAGTCGGAAGTGGATTTGATTATAGGATAATAATAATAAAATGTACTCCAGCGCCCTTCTGCACAGGACAGAATTATGGTACCTACCAGGGTTTAAGCAAGCAACAGGTGCTCTCTCTATTCGCTTACTCTCATAGTGCTCATAATTTGATCCGACAATCAAGAGCTGTGATTTTAATATTAGATAATTACTTAATTAGTTTAAATCTCAGATGAGACTGATAAATAGAAAATAATTAAACGAATATATTAAGTCTGTTATTTGATTTGGGTAATTGAAAGTTAAGCATTAACAAACCATTAATATTAAAAATAAGTTTGCTTTTAGAAACTGTTAAGACTGAATGTATCATCTTACGAGTATATATTAAAAAATATTCAAACATATAATTTAAATATGTTTTATTCAATAATATTCCCCTTTTTTAGCTAATAATCAATGGCCTGTCACTTCCCTGCATTAATATGTCACTACTCTGCCAATTGTGTCACTCCCATGATAACATATTTTCCCCTGGTGCTTATAAAATTCATAAAAATGGAAAAATCTTCTGGCCCTTATCATTTTAAGTGCACAAATAGTGTCAAATATCGATATTATTAATATGGAATTAAACATACTACATTTCCTTCGGGGACACAAAAAAATCAAATACTGTATATTCACTCATATATAATATTGTGAATCAATAAAAAAGCAGGTCAATATTTACTTGTATTGTATAAAAGCTGGCTTGTATTATTGTCTATGTTTATGCTAAATACCTATAGTGTAATTGTACCAAGATACGAAGAGTTTTAATGTATTCTATTAAAAAAAAAAACAAAGTAACTATCAACAACAAAAATATCAATCACAGAAAAAAACTACAATATACAATAACAATGAACAGTGGAGTTTAGTCCATTTTTCAGAAGTGTACATATGTGTAGGCTGTAGGTACAGCAAATTGTGCTATTTATCATCACCTTGCGTCTAGTTTCTCTGCTGACATTAACTTTGGATCGCACTCCACCTACCATTTAATTACTTTTATGGTGAATATTTGAAACAAGAGAAGCAAAAAGTTAAGTTTGGATTACTATCCCTATTTATTAAAATTACAGAGTATGGAGCCTGATGAGCCTGTTTACGATTGCCTAAACTTGCAAATAAAGGGATATGATTTTGCTGTATTAGAAGCTTGTCAAGCTGAATTACATCGTTTTGTAGAAGTAATGGGTATACAAGTTGATGAGTGGTAAGTTGCCATTAAATTTTTTTGATATATAATTCAAATTTTTTTGATATATAATTTTTTCATATTTATGCTTTAAACAAACCCCTAGTATAGGAACTACATGTAGTTCCTATACTAGGGGCTGTGAAGATAAGTGGAGACATGAAACAGCACCACATCAAAAATCTTTTTAATTGTAAGAAAAAGAAAACACTAGTCACAAAAATTAAGGGATATAAAAAAAATCTAAATTTTTGTGTGATTTTCAACAAGCTGTAGCTCCGAGAAAAATGATTGAACAGCAAAAAAAAAAGCAATTTTTTCATATCTCTTAATTTTTGTGACTAGTGTATTACCAGTAATATCATCCTGGTATATTAGAAAATTTTAGATGAGAAAATTAATTCTAAATATGTGAATAATATCAGTTATAAACCTACCAAGTAAGCTCAACAGATGATAAAAGTTCACTAAGTTTAATAAATGATTCACCAGTATAACTACTGATGAATCATTTATTGAAAAACTTGTGGAGAAAAAGTGCCTACATGGAAGTCAAATCATCTGATTTTAAAAGGTATAGAAAAAATGTGAAAGAAACCTAAGAGAAAAAGTGTTTACAAACAAGCTTTGCATACTTATCAACAATGCTACAGCTCACATTGTGATTGCATAAGGTACTCTGGTATGGTGGCCAAAAATTAAGATGTTTACTATTGGCAAGAAATTGCAACAATGCTAATTACTGGCCAATATGGCCACTATAAAATGCATGAAAACCGCACACACTGTGGCCCCTGAAGCCATGCTGCATCCTTACTCCTCTGGACTTGTTCATTCAACAGGAACCAGTACCATCAGCCCATTGCGGCGCATGTGAAAATTCAAAATGATCAATTGTGTGCACTATCACCGTCATCACTAATCCCAACACCACTACCCAATACCTCTACACTAGGAAAGACACACCACCGCCGATAATGCGACACGTGTTTCGCCGCTAGAGATATGTAGACACTGTGATAGGAGTCTAGTATTTTTAAAATAGTTGAGAAAAACTAAGTCAGATACTGGTTTTAGAACTTTTTACAAACTTTATTTATACATATAAAAACATCATGAGGAATCCACAATACTACTGTTTACGAGGCTGAAACAATCGCAGCAAGGAAGGTTAGAAATCATTCGAGCTGCATACTTTACGCCAGCTTAGTGGTTCAACAGGCCCTGAACAGCTGTTTCTTACCTTCACATCTTACATTACTTACAGTACACAGATAAGAACTGAAGCACGCATGCCCGGTAATTATCTGCGTAAGTCAGTAGGTGAGTCATCCTACTCGTTGCTGTATCCAGGCCTCGAAGATCGGCATAATTACCCCTATGATTCGTGGAGTCAAGTGCGCCATGTCACCAAAACGTCCAATCGCTCCTGTCGTTTTATTGAGCTCCTCATCTGGCATTTTGCGTAATCAAGGAATATTGTGCGGTTTATTTGCTCGAGTCAGGTGGATCACTGCCCCATTGTTACTTGTGGAGCCATGGTGCCTCGGTCTTGTAAAGCGTTATTTTTCAAGCTCTACGAGCTCCTTGGAGTTCATGAAGATGACTTTGCCGGCTACCACTAGCATATCGTCAGTTGAGCATACAATATCTAGACCAGCTCGAAGTTCTTTTTTTATAGGAGAGGGGGCAAACGAGCATGTGGCTCACCAGATTCTAAGTGACTACCGCCGCCCATGAACAACTGCAACACCAGAGGAATTGCAGATGCGTTGCCGGCCTTTTAAAAACGAGTAGGCTCTTTTCTTGAAGGTCCCTAAGTCGTATCGGTGCGGAAAAAGCGCTTGTGGTAATCGATTCCACAAGGAAGTCGTGCAAGGAAGAAAACATCTTCTAAATCGCACCGTGGTGGACCGCCAATCATCGAGTTGGTATGGATAGTATCGCGAATTTTGTCGCAATGTGCAATGGTGAAATTGAGCAGCTGGAATTAGTCCGAAGAATTCCTCAGAGTACTCCCCGTGGTAGATGCGATAAAATACGCCAGTGAATCGAGCCGATCGGAAAGGATTCGGTCGACGATTCAAGCCGCTCTGCGCTGGATGCGATCAAGTGGAAGGAGCTGGCACTGAGGAGCTCCAGTCCAGGGATGGGAACAGTATTCCATGTGAGGCCGAACCTGCGCCTTGTAAAGTTGCAGGCGGTGTGCTGGCATGAAATACTGTCCCGCTCTGTTGAGCACGCCAGGCTTTTTAGAGGCCAATTTGGCCTTCTCTTCCAAGTGACCACGAAACTGCACGTCACTCGGTATATCGACACCGAGGATTCCTATACTGGCTGAGGCAACGAGGGGAGTGCCTTGAAACTGAGAAGATATGACAAAGGGGTCTTTTCTAGCGGTAAACGCGCAAACTTGTCTTCCGAGGATTAATCTAGACTAGATTTAGTCGCACTCAAGCCGAGACTTTGTTCAGCAAAGTCTCGGCTTGGGGCCGAGTAACGGAGCAAGTTTGTTCCGTTACTCGGCGACGTTTTCTCGAGTAATATTGGCAGGCCGATGTATAGAGCATCACCAGTGCTGTCACCCGCATAGCAATGAATGTTATCGATTTGCGACATATAATAGATATGCAGAAGAAACAGCGTTGGTGATAGCACGCAGCCTTGTGGAACACCAGCGTTAATAGGCTTGTAATCGGAGCATGCACCGTTTACTACGACCTTGATACTTCGATCAGTCAGAAAACGGGTGGTCCAATTGCACAATTTCTCGGGAAGCCCATAGGAAGGAAGCTTCGAAAGAAGCGCTTTGTGCCAGACCTGATCGAAGGCCTTCGCTATATCCAAACTAACGGCCAATGCCTCTCCCTTGGACTCGATCGCCTGCGCCCATCTGTGTTAGGTAATCAAGAAGATCACCAGCTGAGCGACCCCGACGGAAACCGTACTGGCGGTCACTAATTAGCTGGTGCGCCTCAAGATACCGCATGAGCTGGCAGTTAATAATGGACTCCAGTATTTTCGAGAACAAGGAGGTGATGGCGCTTGGCCTGTAGTTGGACGCATTAGAGCGGTTACCTTTTTTAGGGATCGGGTGCACGAAAGCTGTCTTCCATGATTTCGGGACTACGCCTAGGGAGTACGAGTACCGGAAAAGACGCGTTAGAAGCAGTGCCACGAGAGCCGACGTCCTCAGCACAATTGGCGGGATTGCGTCAGGCCCACTCGACTTGTGTATGTCCAGGGAGAAGAGTGCTTTTCATACTGAGCACTGTGTGAGTCGCACACATAAGGCATAGAGCACTCACACTGCGTAATAGTCGGCGGTGTGTTCCTCCCGTCATCGAGAGTCGAGTTGGACGCAAAAAGGGAGCCTAAAGGTCGGCTTTATCTTTTGCGGCGTGGGTTAGTGGGTCATGCTCCCTGTGCAAAGATAGTACTGATGGCTTACAGAAATTCCCTTGAAGAGCCTTGGCAAGAGACCAGAATGCACGGATTTCCGAAGGAAGGCGAACTAATTTTTCGCCAATTCTGCTAATAAACTCATACTTTGCCTTGGCCATTACTCTTTTGAAGGGCGTAGAGGCGAAATTTATTACGTGGTAGAGCCATGCTGCAGCTATATTATGGTTGTAGCACGAATGGATCGGCTCGACCGGGGAAGGACCACGCTCTCACAGAATACCAGCGTAAAATAGCAGCTTAACGCTGCTGTGTTTCGTATGGTGAGTGTAGAGAACCGGAGACCCTTTTTACTGTAAACGAGGCATTCCATCTTAGTCCTCACGGGTGACAACGCATCTGCATTTTGATTCGTAATACAAGATAGATGTAGATGTATATGGGCCACAGCAACCACTTACCATCAGGTGGACTGTGTTCTTGTTTGTCACCCTTATCCTATAAAAAAAATATACTTTTTTTAAGCATGCTCTGCATGCATGCATCCCGAGCCGCCGAAGCCTCAGCCCAGGCCTGATAACACTCCTGCTTACTGCGTAATGCAGTCTTACAGGAGCGACCAAACCAAGGCTGAGATCTGCCTCCGATGTGTACCACAGACGATGGAATAAATTGTTCCATTCCCTGGAGCACCACATCAGTGACAGAGTCAGCAACAGCGCTGGGATCATTCGACAAAAAGCAAACCCATCCCATGAGTAGGATACAAAAAAAAGACCGCATTCCGTCCCAATCCGCCAACCTGTAATGCTAAACGACGGCAACCTGCAAAACGCAACCATGAGGGGAGCGTGAGTGGCACCACACTCCGGATAAGACAATGGTCCGAAGAGCCGAGAGGGGTATTGACGGAAACCTGATATTCGTCCGGATGAGAGGTCAGCAGAAGGTGCAACAGGGAAGGTGTATGATTCTCGACATCTGAAATCCACGTAGGCGAAGTAATTAGTTGTGTCAGACCATATGCCAAGGCAAAGTCATAAACAGATCTACCCGCATGATCGGTTAAACGTGAACCTAGCCATTCGGCATTGTGGGCGTTAAAATCGCCAAGTATCACGATCTCTCCGGATGGGATCTGTTGTAGCAAGAAATCTGTAGCCATTTGGACGTGGTCGATGAGTCGGTCTGTGTCGGTATTACCGCTATGTGACTTATACAGGCACCCGTAGAAGCGAAGATGGTCGTCGCTGTCTATGCTCAGCCAAAGGATGGACAGGTCCGTACCTTCAAGACTACGGAGGTGTCGAGAACAGATATCCTCTTTGACGTATACGCAAACTCCAGCCTGGGGCACAAAGAAGTGTTCCAAATTGTACCCCGGATAGGACAGATACGAAGTATCAGTCGGAGGGCACACCTGCGTCTCAGTCAAAAAGAGCAAGGCCGTATTCGCCGTCTCGAGTTGGTAGTGGACGGCGTTAAGGTTCGAGTGAAGTCCCCTGATGTTGCAGAAGTCCACGGATAGGTGTGGTAGGGGTCGCCATGGTTTTATCGCTCTGCTTACCGCGTGCAGTGTTAGTATAGAGCGGGATTTTTCACCCCCAGAATACGCGGGGCATCCTGAGCACCCACCCTCAGGAAGAAGAGGGTAGCTTAACCGAGGATGCTCAGTGAGGGATTCTCCATTACCAGGGGTGCTGGTACCCTCCTGGGGTTGACTTTTCTTTTTGAATTTCGCTACCATTTTATGGACCACCTGCACTAACCAAGCGAAACGCAGAAGCAAAGTTTCTACTTTACGTTGGTATTCTGCGAGGTCGTGGTACTGTCCCGGTTCGAGCCGGGCCGTCCATGCTACAGCAGAAGCTGCAGCGTGATTCTGTCACAGTTCGAATCGCAATATATGCGACGTTCTACAGTAGCGGCCCCAGCACCTTGTGGAACCTCACGTTTAATCTCCCTCTGTATTGCCCCTTGCCCCATGACCATGTACAGACTGTAACCTGTCGCGACCAAGTGGTTGTGTTAATTATTTTGTTCAATTTCGAAACACTTGGAAGAGGAGTTCTAAGTACAGAATACCCGATCGATATTAGGAAGTAGTTAAAGAAAGATATTTTACTAAATATTTTATTTTCAGTTGGGCTACACCAGCACAGCAATTAAAAGTCCAACGTTTCAAACCTAAGAGCACGGTTATTGATGCTGAGTATAACCTTAATGTCTATGAACGAAATGTTCAGGTAAGTACCTACTAGTGCCTGGTTCTAAAAGTTTTGTTCTCACGAATTTATCCATCGGTATTGTAATTTCATTAAATAATTAACAAAAACGGTATTGTAAATTCATACATAAAAGGTTATTACTTACATACATTGAAAAGCTTATGGAAGGATATTTTTATGTTCTCATTCCTTTCATATAAATAAACAATAGGTACTCCAAAAATTAAAAAATGCATATTTTACAGACATAGAAGTAATAGTACAACACATTTTATTACAAATGAACGCAGGTGTAATGGCGACTGAAATGGAAAATTTTCTACTCCACATGCACTCTTAACAAATAGGCGATGCTCCCTGCTGACTAACGGAAGGGACTCGTAAGTCGGGATATTCGAAGAACGTAATGAATTCGATAATGTCTAACGCAAAACGGACAATAGGAAATCCATTTGCTCACTAAAAGTACCAGCAGGAAATCACACGTTAACAGTTTTCGTTTTTTAATTACTTAACTTATTTAATTGTTTAACAGTGGTAGAGCTACGCGGCAGCTTTTGCTGTCGCACGGATGGGCCGGCTCGAACCGGGGTGGTACCACGACCTCACAGAAAACCAGCGTGAAGTAGAGGTTTACCTCTGCGTTTCGCTTGGTGAGTGCAGGTGGCCGGAGGCCCTTTTTACTGGAAATGAGGCATGCCATCTTAGTCCTCACGGGTGACAACGCATCTGTATTTTGATTCGCAAACGAGGATAGATGTAGATGTCTATGGGCCGCAGCAACCACTTACCATCAGGTGGACTGTGTGCTCGTTTGTCACCCTTATCCTATAAAAAAAAATACTTATTGTGTTGCAGATTTATTTAAATTTACAAATCATATTTGGCAGCTCCCTCCTCACCTCATTTCTAGGGGATTGGATTTATCATCCAATGGTGATAAATCTTTGCTTAATAAATTTTTGAAGTTGGCGATGAAAAATCTTCGTCTATTTTCCGAGACTTTGTTTTGAAAGCTTATATGTTGCCCCAAGAATTATTCTTATCTGAATAGATTAAATAAGTGATCTCATAAAATTACTTCAATATAAATTATTAAGAATAACTCAAAAACTATTGGTCAGACCTTGATCAAATTCATATGGGACCACATGTGAAGCACCAGCTTTCGAATAAAAAACGAATCATCAAAATCGGTTCTCCCAGTAAAAAGTTATGAGGTAACACAATAAAAAAAAACATACAGTCGAATTGAGTAGCGGCTCCTTTTTGAAGTCGATAGAAAATGTAATATCATGTTTAGTATATAAGCACAGTATAATAAACATACAGTAGGACGACGCCTTTGATCTGGTGGTAAATGCCGACAACGTCTAGATAGCGTATGGTGGTTAGGGTTGTCACAAATTAACAACTTTTACTAATTTAATTATTTATTTTAGATCTTCATCGTCATCAACAGTATGATTACTAATATAAAAAATAAGTAACAATTTGTTCTTAGATTTTTCCTAAAAGTACTCAAAACGTTAATTGCACGCCTCACAACGTGAGTGAGTGCTGTACTCTCGATATGTGGCCATACCTCAATTTCGCTACATAAAATCGTTCTTATACTCTTACCTAGACATCAAATCCATATTATTATTAACGGTACAATAACTACAGACATTGAATTGTTAGTTTATTTTATAATTGATTCTTTAGGCTTTCGAAAGTTCTTCCAACTAAATCAGGTCTTCCAATAACTTCCACCCATAATTTGCATCTGAAGTTTTTAAATACGATACATATTAATAAATTTTCATAATTATCAGCCTCGAAACCTTAAAATTGACATCCATATTGTATTATTTAAAAAAATCCGCCATCTTGGATATAAAAATTGATGCCGTTTTCGTAATTGGCACCCCAAGAAACTTTGAAATTGACTTCCATAACATTAAAAAATAATAATATCCACCATCTTGAATTTAAAAATGAATACCATTTTCGTAATCAGCACCCCAAGAAACCTCGAAATTGATTTGTACGTGGTAGAGCCATGCTGCAGCTATATTAGTTGTAGCAAGAATGGGACGGCTCGACCGGGGAAGGACCACGCTCTCACAGAATACCAGCGTAAAATGGCAGCTTGACACTGCTGTGTTTCGTATGGTGAGTGTAGAGAACCGGAGACCCATTTTACTAGATAAGAGGCATTCCATCTTTGTTCTCACGGGTAACGACGCATCGGCATTTTGATTCTTTATTGAGAATAAATGTAGATGTCTATGGGTCACAACAATCACTTACCATCAGGTGGACTGTGTGCTCGTTTGTTTCCCTTATTCTATAAAAAATCCCATATCATATTATTAAAAAACATGTCCGCCATCTTGGATATGAAAATGGATGCCGTTTTAGTAATCAACGCCCCATGAAACTTTGAAATTGACATCCATAACATTAAAAAAAATATCCACCATCTTGAATTTAAAAATGAATACCATTTTCGTAATCAGCACCCCAAGAAACCTCGAAATTGATACCCATATTATGTTATTAAAAAAATGTCCGCTATCTTGGATATGAAAATAGATGCTATTTTCGTAATTATCACCCCAATAAACCTTGAAATTGACATCCATATCATACATATATTAGAAAATGACCGCCATCTTGGATTTTAAAATAAATGCTATTTTCGTAATTAGCACCCCGACAAACCTGAAAATTGACCCATAAATCTTAATATTTTATAAAAAAACTTCGAAAGACCGAAGACGAGGCACTATAGTATGGTCTAAAACCTTAGCCTGTCCAACCACACGATTTAGATGAAGAAAAAAAATCAAACATCGAAACAGTAATGCCCAGCGACTAGTACCTATTTTTTACGTCCCCATTTTTTTACGTTGGCAATTTGGCATGACGTGACAAAGTATACATAATGTAAAAAATAATAACAATATTTATTTACCTTTCTTCCGTGTGCGGGATTTGGTGAAATCGTAGATCTTTATTTATGCGAGATGACGACTTGCAATCTCTTACAGCACACTTCGTATGAACCATTTTAATTAAAAGTATCAACACTAAATTTAAAAATTATAAAAGCAAACGCGTGTTAACCCTGGAAGTCGTGTCCCGAGCTACTAATACGATTGGCATGAGCAGCTCGGGCTCGTCCTTCCCGCGTCTCACCCCTCACTCCATGCACGATTGCCCCATCTAGACGTCTTCGTCGGACGACTGTATGGATTTATAGACTGTGACATAAGCGATTTGGTCTAGTACTGTAAGCTTATATTGTTGTGTTGAATAAATAAATTATTAAGAATGAATTTACAATGAACCTGAACGAATGAACCTTGTGGAGTCGATTATCTGGTACTATTTGTATGCATTCTTTAGATATAGAGCACTCATATCACACCGGTCCCCAATAAGCGTAGGTAAGTGAAATATAGCTTGGTATATTTATAGATATGTATCGTATGATATATGATAGGAATGTACCATTGTGCGCAATTGTTGATTAAATAAATTGTTTAAACGCTGGTAAGACTTATCTTTTTTCGTTTAGTCAAAATTATGATTTTATGATATGCTAAGTCTTAAATTCAAGTACTTTTGAATTACAGAAAGCTCTTTACTTCAAAAGATTCCCTCACTCTTGTATCACTTTTGTAATTAAGATTTTTATGTGTATCACACTATTCTATTCACACTATAATATAATATTATTTTTATTAGTACCTTTAAGTATCTTATTTTAACACCTTGTATTCAGTTCTTAATGACTTATGAAACCATCATTACCTGTGACCCAAATATTTAGAAGGTATAATTTAATGCGGCTCGAATCGTTGACGACCAAGTCCTTTCCGATCGGCTCGATTCACTGGCGCTGCGAACAGATGTTGCGTCCCTTTGCATTTTCGTTCGCATTTACCACGGGGAGTGCTCTGAGGAGTTGTTCGGATTAATCCCAGCCCAGTTGTTTATGGGTGGCGGTAGTCACTTACCATAAGGTGATGCTCGTTTGCTCCCTCCTATAAAAAGTCTTCTTTGTCTACGTAAGAGTAAAAATCTCTAAAATTTTATTTGTTTTCAAGGTTGTGGATGTACCTGCGTGGGCGCTGGGTACATTACTGCGAGTAGCAAGAGCAACGTTGCCTGAAGGCTGTACATTGAACGTGCACGAACATACTATAGAACATGAGGAAATACGTTATGTGCCTGATAATCAACTAATAGAACTCAAGCAGCAACTAGAAGAAATGGGCGGCACTCGTACTGAAAAGAAAAAGAAGAAATAAGTAATATTAGGAGCAATTTGTATTTAGATTATTATAAGTAGTAAATGTAAATAAGAATAATGCTCGTTTTTTTATTTTATAAAAAAGGCCAGCGAGCACCCTGTCACCCAGCCACTCTGGTGAGTGGTTGGTTACTGCTGATGTGAGTGATTTGAAACTGATATACCGACTTTGATTTTTTTTTTTGGTGGAAAGGTGATTTGATCGAGTGTTCTTAGCTATGATTCTAGAAAATGTGTATTTAGTCGTTCAGCTTGTTATTATTACAAATGTCAAACTCATTTGCACTCGGTTCACCTTGCTGTTTAATAAACTCCGGCCAATGATAAATTTAAAATAGTATAACCGGGGGTCTCAATCAATCAGTACTAAATGTGGTAAATCTTTCAAATTATTTAGTAATGCATTCTTGAAGATTGTTAGAGAGAATATAGATAGCTTCTTTTGTTATTATTTTGTCTGAATACTAAGTTTTGTGAAGTTATAGACAGATAAAGCTGGTTCAAACGGGGCTAAGATCGCTGCAGGCCGAGATCCGATGTTTCCTCGCGCGAGTGAAGATCGGACGAATATTATCATACCTTTGCCTGTTGCAAATATGGCAGTGGTTGTTAAACTTTCATTAGTCGTGTATATTATTTCGGAGATTACTCAGCGTGACTATTACAGCTAAGGTATTACGTGAGTGTAATTTAATCATATGGAATGAATGTACGATGGCCCACCGAAAAGGAGTAGAAGCGGTAGACAGAACTTCAAGGGACCAATGGGCGGTATCACGGTTTTATTTTGTGGTGATTTCCGACAAACCTTACCGGTAATACCACGGCGAATCCGAGCTGATGAGGTTAGGGCTTGCCTAAAAAGCTCTTATTTGTGGCGTGATATACAATCGATACATTTGACTATAAACATGCGAGTGAGAACTGGAGATAACCCGGATGATCGTCAATTTTCTGATAAATTATTAAAGATTGGGGAAGGTACCTATACACAACTACACCAAGGAAAACTTATTCTGACGCCTGAGTTATGTTGTATAGTGCAATCCCAACCACATCTTATATCGTCGGTTTACGGTGACTTAACAATTATATTAAATAGGGACAATTTTTGGCTATGCGAAAGATCCATTTTAACTCCTCGCAATGACCAGGCATCTGAGATTAATAAAAAAATACTGTCGAATATACAGGGGGAAAGCAGAGTTTATAGTTCAATAAATAGAATGGTCGATGAACAAGAAGCCACTAATTACCCGATAGAATTTTTAAATTCTTTAAATATGCCCGGACTTCCTTCACATGAAATTTGTTTAAAAATTGGCATTCCGATTATTCTGCTCCGAAATTTAAGACCACCACAACTTTGCAATGGAACTCGGCTAAAAGTAACCCAGTTGCAACAAAATATAATCGAGGCTCAAATTTTAACAGGTTACGGTGGTGCAGGAGAAACCGTCTTTATTTCCAGAATTCCCATAACACCAAATAATTTTCCATTCCAATTTAAAAGAACACAATTCCCAGTATCATTGTGTTATGCAATGACAATTAATAAGGCTCAAGGGCAGACTTTTCGTGTTGCTGGAGTAGATCTCGGTGCCAGTTGTTTCTCGCATGGTCAGGTGTACGTCGCTCTTTCCCGGGTTAGCTGTTCTAGAAATCTTTATATTCGAGTGCCGGACGGGTCAACTTTCAACATAGTTTACCCGGAAGTTTTGCACTGAAGTATTTTTGTTCTATAAGTACTTAAACCTCATGTGAACGTGGTCTAAATAATATTACCGAACTTAATAGCACCCAAGGAGTTACACTCCATCCAAAGCCCAGCGACACTATAACATATATATATAGAATAGAATAGAATAATTTTTATTCAATATACATTACATGTGTAATTCTTATTGAAAGTCATTTTTTACTTTACCACTGGTTCGAAAAAAAGCCCTCTGTCCTGGGAAGAACCAGCAAGAAACCCAGCGGGACTTTTTTTTAAATAAATTTTACAATATAAATGATTACGAACTATTTACAAAATTTATTTTAGAAACTGCTTGGAAGCGACCACCTCATTCCCAGGGGTTATTATCAACCATGTATTCATTTATATTATAATAACAGTTTCAGCTTAATAAAACATTTAAACTTGGTAATAGAGAGAACCTGTACACTTTCTGGGACCTTGTTTTAATAGCGTATACATTGCCTCAAGAATGAATTACTGACTCTGTGGAGTCGAGAAACTGGCATCACTAGCTTGTGTTTGTTCCTAGTGTTTACAGAATGTATATCACTTTTTTTACTATATGAATGACGTCTTAGCAAAAGTTGTTTAGTCTGATGGGCATTTCCTGTTGACTTACAAAAATGAAATCTAGAACGTCTCGAATCGTCTCGCGAATCACGTTGTTTTCCCGTCCCCGGACTCTTAGAATTCAACATCAGACGTTTCAGATCTTCGATTTTGACGACCCCGTTGTCGCTGGCAGCAACAGGATCCGCGTACGAAGTCGCGGGCAGAAGCTAGTTAACAGTTAAATTCTTAATATATTATATTTTTTAACATTACATAATTTAAAATAAAAAAATTTGTACAGCCGACTTCAATATAAGCGATTTCAATATAGGTTATTTAAGAATAACTCAATAACCATTGGTGTGACCTTGATCAAATTCATATGGGACCACACGAGAACTATCAGCTTTCATATAAAAAAAGAATCATCCAAATCGGTTCGCCCAGTACAAAGTTATGAGGTAACACACATAAAAAAAACACACTCGAATTGAGTACCGTCTCCTTTTTGGAAGTCGGCAGAAAATAATATGAATTTTTATTTAAAATATTAACTGACATAATTCAAAATACCTCAGTGCTTTAACTTTTACATCCTCTATGAATGGTTTGAGGTCGATTATTTTGGCGATAATTCATTTATTGTTACTGATGACAGCAGTTCCTTACTTCACGTCAGTATTCTAGGATTGCTATTTAATTCCTGAAGTTGAAGGATCCGCAGGTGTGTCACCGTGACTACTACCAGGGCGAGCACTACGTGCCCGTGAATGGCGTTGTACATTATTTAAAAGGACTTTTTACTATCACGTTCTTTAATGCTTACTGGAATAACATTTCAACTAAGGGTGTTAAACGTGGCTTATCTTTACTATTCCTTTTATTAGTACCTTTTGCATAAATAGTGTCTTCGGGTTCTATTTTAAATTCCGTTTCTCCACCTCTGTTTTCAATAATCTTTTCGTTTTTTTTTTGTATGGTTTGTTCTGTTATGTGTTTATAGATGTATTAAGTACGCTTTGCATGTTTTTAATTAATTGTGGTAGTGTATGTTGTCACAGTATGCCATTATTACTCATACTTTTTTTTATCTATATAGTTACAGGATGGTTGAGTGAAAACTTTTAATAAATCCCATAGAGTTAGTTAAGTGTACTGTTTTATAAAAGGGAAGTAATTCTTCTTAAACTCAGATCCAGGATTTGAACTTATTTTGTAGGGGCACCGTAGAAATTAAAATATTTAAGAAGAGGTCTGGCGACTTCGGGAGTTGATCTATTAACTATTTCGAAGGGCCGTCCTAATTTGCATCAATGATTGTTAATTAATGGTGAGTAAATAAAAAGATCTATGAAAAAAAAATCATGAGATTTATTTGCTTTAGTTGGAGTTTAGGTGTCATGGGGTTTCGATCATATTATATGCGTCACGTGAATGTATATAATTGGCTATTATTTGGGCCATATTATGCTAAAAGTACGAGTATTTTATATGGCAAAAGGTTTTTTTAATACCACGATGGCAAATCTTTCCAACGTGATATTTGTTAACTATGTCTGTTTGTTCTATCTCGTTATCAACTTATACCGCAATATATTTATACGACTCTAGTGTATTTAAAAAATTTTACAAGTTCCTTTTTAAATAAAAAAAATACTAACTCTGTGAATGAGGGCATCCACGACTTTTTCTGCCACCAGGGCGGCGCCACTTTACAGTGAGGTAAAATATTTGACAGATTTCATAGCGGGGACGATAATTTCTTAGGAAAATGTAATTTTTAACGTTTCTTTCTGTATTATTAGTTATATTTTATATTAATTACATTACAAATGAATAAACCAAACTATAAATATAACTAAAAGCCGATTTTTAAAAAAAAGAGTTATAAAGTGCATAAAATTAAAAATCAAACCACTGACGCAATGTGTTATGTATTAATACTAGAGCCCAATGACTTCGTCAATCTTACTTAGCGGTATGTAAGTGTGCGGTCATGTAGCGACATCTATGGAAATGTATTAAATAAAGAACGATGTATTTAGCGCGTCAAATTTTCATATCGATATACATCGCAACCGCTTCCGTAGATAGATAATAGATGGCGCTAGAGTAGTCAAGTGAGCTCGGCCACGGTCCTTATTGCTTTGTAAGAGAGATAATACTCTAGATAATGATAAACTATAATTTAAAATTAATTTCTCAATTAACTGACACTGTGTAACAAAAAACTTTACCTCAGTCGCTATTAGCGACATCTGGTGAGTGGAAGATTGTTAGCCCTCATTGATCATGACGATCTTCGTTTTCGAAGTAAATTAAGAATTTAGTTTTAATTCTTAGTGTTTTCTTTTTTAAAATGATTTACTAAATCGGGTCGGTCTAAAGATAACTTACTCCTAAGATTTTTTTGTTTTACCCTAGATAAGTGGTTTATTGATGTTCCAGCTGATGACCAAAATTTGGTTGGGTTTAGTGTCGATCGCTTCCTGTAAGAATGGAATTGCCTGCAATTCAGTGTCTTGTTATGAATGTGCTGTTTCTGTACTAGAGGTTTAACAAAGGCTGTTAATGTGCTGCTAGAAGCGTGCAGTATGGAATAATCGTATCTTATTGATAGGGTTTTATCTGAATATCTTTTCGTAACAACAATAGTGTTCTCCGAGTCTGCGCGTGGGATTGCGAACGAACATCTCTTCCATCTTCTCACGCCGATCAGGACGTTTCGTCGGACGCGTATGATTGTGTTGCATACGATGTGTGTTTCTACTTTCTAATGCACATTTTTTCGTACAAAACCAATAGTCAAGATGTCATAATGCGTTGCATATGTTGCGTACGCGGGACCGTCTGTCTCTACCTTTAAAGTTCGCATAATATTCGCTTATTTTAGTAGGATTTATAAAATATTTAGAACTCCCGGTATCAACCATAAACTTTGCATTATTAGGGGGTATTTCTAAATATGGTATTATAATTAATGGTTACAATTTATATGTATTATTCATGGATTTGATTCAAGGCTTCTCTATGTGAAAATTTTCGATTTCGTATGTTAATTTTTGTTCATTATAGTCAGTTATTTCAGGGTTCTCGCAATAATTACTTTCGTCTTCTGTTCTATATCATAGTAAAGTGTGTTGTCGTAAGTACCGTCATCGATTTCTTTAGCGCCTTTAACTCAGTTCATACGAAAACCTTGATGTTTCACAGCTGAGGCTGTACGCATGTTTACATTAGTAGATTAAAATAGTGGTCGTTGTAAATAAGGTGGTGGTCTATAACCAGTGGGTTGTTGACCTTGGTTAAAGTTTGGTCAGTATCTAAACTGTTCAATATCCTATGGGTTGTTGAAGGGATTGTGGTCTTATTGCAAATTGTTGGAATTGCTGTGTTGGTAATTTATTTTGCTTACTGGTATTCCAAATTTAAATCTTGGTTGAAATTGCATATTATGTTTGGGTTGAACTTATTGAGGCTGTTGGATGTGACGTCTCATGTTTTGTATACTTTGAGCAGTGTTAATTTTAAAACTTTGTTGTGGTATTTGTGTTTTGAGAGAATACGGTTTCATTGATAATTTGTCAACAAAGGGATTTTGCGACATTAGCCGAAATTTTTTGTGCGTTTACACTATGCTCAAATTCTTTTCTGAAAGTCACAGTACAGCATGTACAATGCGCAATAACTTCTTTGGCAAACTATAAGTACAAGAATACATTCATAGACATATGGTTATATATAGTGATTTTACTCTTGCGAAGGTTTATATTCACTATTCTATTAACTTTCGCAATTAACTTAAGTACTCTTTATATATTTATTCTATCGCAGAAATCGAGATATGATTCACCATTTTACATTTGTAAAGTTTCCAATTTGATCGCGATACACTCCATCACCGTCAAATTTTTGAATAATAGGTAGATACTAAAAAGTTCCTCGTGTTATTTTAAGCATTTTTCATTAAAATATAGTTAATAATTAATTCTTATACCATTTTTTTATAGAGTAAGGTTGACAAACGAGCACACAGTCCACCTGATGGTAAGTGGTTGCTGTGGCTCATAGACATCTATGTAGAGTCATTCGGGGTAACCGAGCGCAGTGGGTAAGTAAGCGCAGTGAGTGTATCTCCCGAACGGGGAACGGGGGGGAGGTTTTTGTTAAGGTCGAAAAGTGACACCAGAGTGCCCTGCTAGTCGCGACTTGTCTCTGTGGCGGTGGATGAGAAATAACTTTTTTTTCATAAGAAACAGTATATGGTGTTTAAATTCGAATTGTTTTGTTTAATGGAAAGGAATGTATCATCGGCGTTATCGATTTCACAACGGTAAGTTGTATTTTCTTTGAATAAAAATATGTTTACGCTACATTTTATATAAAAAAAACATGTTTTATTTGTTTTCAATTTATTTTATGAGCTTTCAATTGCAATTTGTTGTTCTGGGGAAAGTGTGCGCGGGTAAGTGTGCGCATGCGTACACTTGCCCCTTCGATGTTATTTTCAGTTTCTCATTACCATACCGTGAAATTATATAAGAAAAAGACCTGAAGTTGCATCGGTCACTGAAGAACAAATCTCTAGAGCCAAAGCACTCATTGAGCATGAGCAAAAGAGCTGCTGCAAGCGCCATCGGTATCTATTAGTGAGTATTGTCGATCATCGAAATCGACATCATCGTCTTGAAGAGGAAGAACAGTTTTCTATGGCCTCGACCGCTACAACAGTAGAATACTGTTGTCCTCTATGTAAGCATAAATATACAGAGCCAGATACTGAAGAATGGAGTCAGTGCATGTATGCAAAGACTGGTGACATGAGGATGCCATCTGATGAGGATGCACTGCATATGAGAGAGGTGTTTTTGTTTGTGATAATTGAATTGATGATCCCCAAATTAATATTTTTTCTAATAAATTAGACAATCCCAAGTAAAATATATTAATCTCTAAATATTAATAATTAAAAATTTCTCTAATTTAATTTAAATAAATGTTAAGTTAATTTAATTTTATGAGATAATTGTTATTTTTATGCAAAGACTAATAACTAATAAAAATATTTTCTAAGTGGCATTACAATAAATAAACTTTATTCTTGAATATTTTGTATATTTTGATTAATCCAAGGAATGCGCTACTTATCCCATATGCGTATACTTACCCCTTACGGGTGCGCACAGTTACCCACATCATGGGTCAAGTGAGCGCATTCCGATTTTATGTAATTAAATGCTTACAGAAAAAAAACCACCAAATTTTCTATTCTCATTTCTATTTCAATTTAGAGGCTAATATGTGGTTTATCTCAGAGCCGACTTTTATATTCCTAACTTTTTTATTTTATGCGTAGTGAACTAATATTTACCAAAGTGCGCACACTTGACCCGAATGACTCTACATCCATCTTCGTTTTGCGAATTAAAATGGAGATGCGTTGTCTAAGCTAGTGCCTATTTTCCAGTAAAATAGGTCTCTGGTTCTCTACACTCACCACACGAAACACAGCAGCATTAAGCTAGTGTTTTACGCTAGTATCCTGTGAGTGTGGGCCTTCCCCGGACGAGCCGACCCATTCGTGCTACAAATATACTAACTACTAATATAGCTGCAGCATGGTTCTACCACGTCTAGAAGTGTATAGTTTTTTAGTGTTCTATGCCAATTTAGACGAAACGGTAACCTTATGAAATTACTTTGGTTTGGTTTGGCTAACTGATACAGGTTTTATATACTTATACGAGTATAGATAGTACTAACACAGTCTGTTTAAACTGTGATATTAACTAGTAAATAATATGTATGTATTAACACACACAAAGCACAATTAATTTTAAAAGTGATTAATATTATTCCAAGCCTTCTTGTCATCAAAATAATCATTCAAAGTAAGTACCTAGGCCTTGGCCTGAAAACACTTTTCTATATTATAATTTTTTAATTTTGTTTCCGAGGCTTAACACTTGCTCAGAATATGTGTTATATATGTGTGTGCACATCATAAAATATTAGAATCTTTAAATAATTCCTATAATGGATCACGGGTGCGAAAATTAGAAATAGCGCGCCGGCAGTGCGCTATTTCAAATTTTCTTTTCTTTCTGCAATATAAAAATAGTATTGACATCACCTGCATGCCATCAATATAATATCCCATAGGATATTAATTATGCTGTGGAAATAACTAAAGTAAACTAACCTAGCAGTGGCTACATCTGTAGGTAAGTTGGCGAACCTGACAGCATAAGCAGCTGTGCTGAGTTTATCAGCCAAGGAATTTATATGTGGTCCCCGTTATAATTTATTATCTATAGTATGTGCCATATCGATTGAGAAAAACGGACAATGACCTCAGATATGAGCCGAGTGTCAAAAGGCGTAACTTACAAAATCTCAATTTAGATGTGATAACAATATTTAAATATTGATATTATTCCCACTTCTAGGTCAGCACATATGTTTTGTTTTTTTGTTTCTTAAATAATATTGTCTGTGGTTCCTATAAACATAGTAAAATCTTACGGTACATCGCGAAAAATGTGTTATATTTTATATTTCAATTTATGGTAAGTAACGCAGCAATTCATTTAATAACAGTTTCATATTAAAAAAATATTTGAAGCAATATAATCACCATATTGAGCTTTTGCAAATTCATCCCTTTAAAATAAACAAAACGCGCGTTACGTCAGTTCGTTCTAAAAGAAACGTGACAATGGCAGCCAGAGATGCGTCACCTTTTTTGGGCCGGTCCGCCATTTTGTTTTCATTCGTGTTCGGATAGCGCTTGCGTGTGTACGTCTCGGGTAATTCATAGCATTCATTGCATTGTTTTAGTTGAGTTTTTACTGTTAAATTTGTTATATCGTTAAGTTTTTGTTTTTTGAATCTGTTATATTAGTTTTACTGTGACGGTCGTTACTAAATCGACATGAGTTCAGGAGAATTTGGTGAAGGACCCGGTCCTTCAACATCAAGTGGAAAGAGACGTCGCCGACCCATAATAAACGTAGCAGGTACGTACAAATAGGTACAAATGCGACGACGTAGCCTTTCTATTTCTTAAAGCGCTCTTTTTATGTGACCATGTGGTATTTATTTTCTAAAACAATATGTATTTATGTGATGTAGTACTATGGTAGTATATTTTTGTCATTTATTTACAGGCCCATCTTCTGGAGCACCTTTAACGTCACCAGTAAAAAAGAGAAAACCTACCACTTTGTCGGTCGGGGAACAAGAGATTATCATTAATGTATACAAATATGTCAAAAACACCTGGCCCGAAGACGTGTATCCTTCAAACGTTAATATGGTAGAAAAGGTTTCGGAGATCTCAGGAGTCAGCAAGAGCACTATATATCGCGTATTAAGCGTGTATAGAGATTCCCATAAAATACCAGAAAAGGGAATAATTAATAAAAGAAAAAAGTCTGTAATTGACAAGTTGGACGATTTTGATAAATCGGCTATAAGAGCGAAAGTGCATCAGTTCTTTCTTGCAGGAGAATTACCGACTTTAGACAAAATTTTGCTCAGTATAAATCAAGATGACCAGTTGCCAAACTTGAGCAAAACTTCCCTGCGACGTGTGTTGCGCCATTTAAAATTCAAATATATAAAGAGAAACAGAAAAAGTGGTCTAATAGATCGCCCAGAGATAGTTCTGTGGCGTACCAGATATTTGAGAGAAATACAAATATTAAGAAACGAGGGACGTAACATTTTTTACCTTGACGAAACATGGATTAACGCAGGTCATACTATGGGAAAGGTATGGGAAGACACCACAATTGAATCTTCTCGTCAATCACGGTTAGAAGGCTACTCTACTGGCGCGAAAGCCCCTTCGGGTAAAGGAAAGCGATTAATAGTTGTACACGTTGGCAATGAAAATGGCTTTTTGGAGGGATGTGATTGGGTATTTGAATCATCATCTACTGGTGACTACCATGAGAGTATGGACGCTCTCCATTTCGAGGACTGGTTTAGAAAAGTAATAGAAAAACTGCAAAGCGGCGATGTCATAGTTATGGATAACGCTAGTTACCACTCCAGACGTTTAGAAAAAACCCCAACAATGTCTTGGCGGAAACAAAATATGCAGGAATGGCTAGAATCTAAACAGATCGCATACGTGCCCTCGGACACAAAGACCCACTTAATGGAAAAAATAAAGGCAGTTAAAGATAACTATCGAAGTTACGTCACCGACGAGATGGCAAAAGAAAAAAGCATCACAGTGGTAAGGTTACCTCCTTATCACTGTGAGCTTAACCCCATTGAACTTGTGTGGGCAGATGTGAAAGGGTACGTTGCACGAAAAAATACAACTTTCAAGTTAAAAGATGTTAAAAATTTACTTAAAGATGGTTTAACTCAAATCACGCCAGATAAATGGAAAAACTGTGTTCAGCATGTCCTTAAGGTTGAACAAAAAATGCGTGGCATGGATGATAGAATTGACCAAACTGCAGATCGCTTTATAATTAATGTTACAGATAGTTCATCAAGTGAAGATACGAGTGATGATTGCACCGAATAAAAATAAAGTTCTTATATAATATTAAAAATAAAGTTTTATCTTTTGCATAAGTACGTACTTATTCGGTGTCGTTATCACTCGAATCTTTATATGTGTTATAAATTAATGTTTTTTGTTGTTAAATGAATAAAGTACTTTATAACAATAGATGATTTTTCTTCTACAGCGATCTTTCACATAACTTTTTAATAATAGTTAATAAATATATATTATATCAATCATTATAAAAAAATCATTATAAATAAAGAAAGTACTACATATAAAATGTGCCTATATATTGAAGGTTTGTAACCCCTGGTTAAACGACCGAAAGGTCATTGTCCGTTTTTCTCAATCGATTTGGCACATACTATAACGTGATTCCTAAAAATACCGTTTCTTAAAAAAATCCAAGTTTTCATTTTCAAAATAACATCAATGGAATCTGTTTAATATTTGGCACACAAAACTAACACATTTTAAAATATTACGTGCCAGATTATTTGTGTGGAAGTAATCTAAAAAGCATATGAGTGAAGTACACCTGCATACAATACAATGTTAGTAAGATTTTAAACGAAGAATGGCAGATCGTTTGTAATTATGGAGTGTAGAGTATGTAGAGTACAAGGAGAACCATCTTATAAGGGGCGAAAGTTGAAAAAGTATCCTACTATTTACTGAAAATAGAGGTTCCAAAACTTACCACAATAGCGCTGGCGTCTCAAAAACTACGATATGAAGATAGCTGTTGTGAACGGAGTGAAGTCAGCTGAATTCAAATATTTAACTAATTTCATGATTATAGTAGTTAGTAAAATGCCAGTATACAAAATCTCAACTATTTACGTAGTACAAAACCAAGCGGATTGGTCGGTCCTTGTTTATTTCTCTATCTTATTCTAATTACTTTTGGCGCTTTTTTTTTAATTTATCCTATGCTACTGCAGCGCCACCCTTATTGGACACGTTTTTAGGGACACTTTTCATATATAGAGATGGTCCTCCTAACCAGGTACGAGAAACAAAAAATGGCCCAATAACAGGCTCCTGTGGTACGCCCATTTTTACAACAGAACCAATAGAATTTAGGCCATTTATCTGAACCTTTTGAATTTATTACCATAATAGAACACGATTACAACAACGTGAATAAATGAAAACATGAAAAAGATGAATAAAAAAACGATAAGCGGAACGATTGTTCATTTATACCGTAATATTTTAATTTATAAAGTAATGTAGTGTGATTTACACAATAAAATGCTAGTGTACATAAATCATAGAATACTCCAATCGCATTCTTTGGGTCCTCCCAAGCACTATAATATACTATGTTATATTAAGCATGACTTCAGCCCGGCTAGCATGGGCGGGGGACAAAAATTTTATCCCCCGATTATATCCACTGACAAGAGATAAAACTATCTTGTTATGTCAAACGGGGAGAAGTATATCCCCGTTTGACATAACGAGTAGACATATATCCCCCGACCGTAGCATGGAGCAAATTAAAGATAAAAAAATTATTCTTTTGTGACATTTGAAAGGGACAATTTTATCCTAGTTCATTGGACGTGGGTTGAAGTTTATGTTCATACAAAAAAATCTATCTACTCGTAAGTCTAAGTCTATCTCCCAATTTATCTACTGTGGATATTATATCCACCAGTGTGCCCATGCTCTAAAGGTGGATAAAACTAAGCGAGGGGATAAACATTTTCTCCTTTCCCCGGGGATAAAATTGTCCCCCACCCATGCTAGCCGGGGATGCTAGCTGGAGGGCCTTTTTATACAACCAAAGTGATTTTTTTATAGGATAAGGGTGACAAGCGGGCACACAGTTCACCTGATGGTAAGTGGTCAGATAAGTACATCTACATCTATTCTTGTTTGCGAATCAAAATGCAGATACGTTGTCAGACGTGAGGACTAAGACGGAATGCCCCTTTTCCAGTAAAAAATCTCCGGTTCTCTACACTCACTATAGAAACACAGCAGTATTAAGGTACGATTCCGTAGCCGACCGCACGCAGCAGCGTCAGGCGACGTGTCGTCGCTCGTCGCCTCACGACTGGTTTCTATGTAGTTCTATGAAATACCTTCCGTAGCTAGCGACACGTCGTTTGCCAGAGCGGCAGACGACATGTCGCCCGAACGCAGATCAGTAGTGCCGAGCGACACGTTGAATTTTTCTCAAAAAAATGAGTTTCACCGATTCCGTGGAAGAGCACTGTACGATGCATCTCACAATAATTATTTGAACAGTGTGACAAAAGGAAATTTTTGAAAAAAATATAGGAAAGGAGTTAAATAAAAGCGATAAATAGGTATATATATAGTACATATTTTGTTTACATAAATAGAGTACCCACAGAACTTTCGCAACAGATTGGAACACGTGCTGCTGCCGCCTGCAGTCGGGTTCGGAATCATGACCGCCGCGACACGTCTTCTGCTGTTGCTGTCTGCGGTCGGCTACGGAATGGTACCTTTACGCTGCTATTTTACGCTGGTATTCTATGAGAGCGTGCTCCTTCCCCGGTTGAGCCGACCCATACGTGCTACAACTCTACAATTAATATAGTGGTATAGCCACGCGGCAGCGTTTGCTGTCGCACGGATGGGCCGGCTCGAACCGGGGTGGTACCACGACCTCACAGAATACCAGCGTGAAGTAGACGTTTACCTCTGCGTTTCGCTTGGTGAGTGCAGGTGGCCGGAGGCCCTTTTTACTGGAAATGAGGCATTCCATCTTAGTCCTCACGGGTGACAACGCATCTACATTTTGAATTGTAAAGAGGATAGATGTAGATGTCTATGGGCCGCAGCAACCACTTACCATCAGGTGGACTGTGTGCTCGTTTATCACCCTTATCCTATAAAAAAAAATAGCTGAAGCATGGCTCTACTACGTATGATCTACCACGTGATGATCATGGAGTAACTAAATTATTTTAAAGAAGGAAATCACCTAGCTTAGAATCATCTTTTCAAATACAGTAAAACCCGCTTAAAACGATAACGTTTAATACGATTTTTCGTTTAATACGCCATTTTATGTCAGTCCCTGCAACTTGAGGCATGTTTTCATACATTTTTAACACGCTTAATACGATTCGTCATCTCGTCTAATACGCCACCTGGGTCGGAAAATTTACGTTTGCTAGTGATTGGTAAGGCGAAAAATCCACGTTGCTTCAAAAACATGAAATCGCTCCCTGTAACATATGATGCACAATCTCGAGTTAGGATGACTGGCCTTCGTTTTATTAACTGGTTAAAAGCTTTAGATGACCACTACCATATTAAATGTAGACGCATAATTCTCTTCATTGATAACTGCCCCGCTCAACCTAAAGATGTTGAACTAAAGAACAAGCTTGAATAGAATAGAGTAGAATAATGATTTATTTGCATTGAATGTAGGTAATAACAATAAGGTGTTGACAGAGTATATAGAAGATCCGTACATTCTACCATTTTAGCATGCAAATATTACATTAAATTTATTTCTATATAATACTAGTAATTAATTATAAATAGATTTAAAATTATAATTATGAGTATAAATAGTTATTACATTATTATAATACAAAGTATTGCATTATTATTATTACATCAATTTATAAGGTTGAAATTTTATTGCAGTTAGCATAACACATAAATTATTAACACAAACAACATATGTATTATAAACAATTAATTAACTGAAACGTTATTTAAATATTGGTATCATTTAAGAAGTCCGTTACTGAGTAATAGCATCTTTCCAATAACAAAGAAGTAAGACTCTTTTTAAATATTCTAATGGGTTGATTTTTTACAAAATTTGGGATTTTGTTATATATGACAGGTGCCATGCTCATAACACTTTTTTTTAATAAAGCTGTTTGAAATCTTCCTGTATACAGTAAATATTTATATTGCGTTCTCATAGATACGGCTCGTACTCTAGTTTCATTTAAGGTAGGAAATAAATGATGATTAATTTTAACAAATATCGCTATTTCTAAAATAGACACACGGAAAAGTTAATAATTTATGGGCTTTGAAAATAGGGACACAACTATCTGTTATCTTTAAATTGAAGATTGCTCTTATGCAGCGCTTTTGGGCTTTGAAAATGCTTTCTCTATCGCCACAGTTGCCCCAAAATATAATACCGTATCTTAAAATGGAAACTACCAGGCCATGGTAAGCTACTAGCACCGTTTTGACACTGACTTTTTTGCCAGGTTATAGAGTGCATATGCAGAAACACTTAGTTTCTTACAGACATCATCTGCTTGGGCCTTCCATGTCAATTAGCTGTCTATTGAAATACCTAAAAATTTTGCGACATCTACTCTTTCAATTATTTGACAATTGTAATTTATATTTAGATCTTCAGTGCGAATTTTCTGATAAAAGTGCATTATTTTAGTTTTTTTAATATTGATCAGTAAATTATTATAATTCAGCCAGTTAATTATAGTTTTAATCGTAGTGTTTATATCATTTTCATAAGAATCTTTATTAAGGCATTTTATTAGAGCTGTACTGTCGTCGGCAAATAATACCATTGGATGATGGATTTGGCTTGGGAAGTCGTTTATATAAAGTAAAAATAACAGTGGCCCAAGGACACTCCCCTGTGGTACGCCGAATTTTATTTCTCTATAGGAAGAAACATATTTGCATTCACGTTTAGATTTAATACATATACTAGCAATCTCTGTACATTGTTTGCGGCCTATCAGATATGATTTTATTAGGTTAAGAATATTACCTCGAATGCCGTATGCGTTAAGTTTCTGTAATAGTATATCATGGTTCACATAATCGAAGGCTTTAGACATGTCTTTATAAATAGCACATATGGGAGTTCTGGTATCTACACTAGCTATTACCCTCTTTAATAAGTTGTAAACAGCCATATTTACGTTTTTGTTTTTTCGGAACCCATTTTGTTCATCGCAGAGTATATTAAATTTAGCCAAAAATGCGTAAATGGATTCGTAAATAACTTTATCCATTACTTTAGAAAAAACTGGAAGCAAAGCAATCGGTCGGTAGTTAGACATGTCTTCTTTATTGTTTTTTTTATAAAGTGGTTTTACTATAACCGTTTTCAGTCTTTTGGGAAATATTCCCGCTAATATGCTTACATTAATAATATGACTAAGAGGTCCAGATATGCTGTTGCAAACAGATTTAATAACTTGCGTTGAAATGCCATCATAACCAAAACTTTTTTGTTTTTTAAAGATTTAATTATCCGTATTATGTCTTGTGGTACAGTTGGTGTTATAAATATCGAGTGTGGGTTACCTATAATTAATTTTTTTGATGTTATCTGATACGGTTTTTGGTATATCTGTGATCTGGTCGATAAAAAAATTGTTGAATGATTCAGCTATTTCTTTAGGGTTTGTTATTAACAAATCATCTTTTTTTATCTGAGAAATAGGTTCCGTATTTTTTTTACTATTATTTATTATTTGCCAAGATGTCTTGGATTTATTCTTTGAGTTTTGTATGAGATGATTATTTTAGGCTTTCTGAGTTAGTTTAATTATTTTTTTGAATCTTCGGGAATACGTATAGAAATTGTTTTTATTTTCATATGTCGGTTTTAATCTCTTTTGCCACAATAAATGGCGCTGCCTTTTGCTACAAATCCGAATACCACGTGACACCCATTTAATTGATGTTTCACTACGTACTATAACCGATTTAAAAGGAAAACACAAGTTATATAATAAAAGAAATAAGTCGATAAAACTGTCATAGGCATTATTAGGGTCGTCAGTATTGTAAACGTCTGAAAACGATAACTGTTGGAGATATTTATTGAATTTGTTTATATTCTCGTTGGACATATCTCTTATTGTTTTCCGCCAATATTTTAGTCTTAATTTGTTAACGTTTATTTTTAGAATCTGAGCTGTATGGTTGATAAGGCTAAGTCTATTACTTCGCATTTGCACTTTTGTTTTAAGTTATGAGCAAAATTGTCTAAACAGGTATTGCTGTCTAATCTACTAGATTAGGTTAGTTAATTTCCAATTTAAGGTGGTAGCTTAAAAGAAAGTATTCAAATTCTATTGCTAATCTGTTCCTTTTTAAAATGTCTATATTAAAGTCACCACATATTATTATACTACTTTTTCGGTTATTACATACTTTCTTTAAAATAGAGTCTAAATTTTCATAAAATTTATCTATGTTACATATTTTTGGGGGTCTATAAATACATAAAATTATCGTGTTTTGTTTTGTTAATTTTATAGCACAACATTCAATGATCCCTGTTATAGAGTTTTCTTTAATTCCGAATGCGACAAGCAAGTTGCAACCGATGGATCAGGGCATTATAAAAGTCCTTAAACATGGCTACCGAACACGATTGATACATCGCTATCTTAAGGAAATGGAAGACCTTGACAGCAAACGACCCTTGTCTGTCCATGACGCGATCCTAAATATTGCAGAGGCATGGCAAGCAATTAAGCCTGAAAACATACAAAATTGTTTCAGGAAAGCAGGTTTCCGAAATAACGAAGCTGATGTCGTGTTGGAAGAAAAACCCGCGATACTGCAGGGTTTTTCTGGATATTCTTCCATTGATGACAATGTTGCACCCTACGAAACATATTCGATCGAAGATCTTATTCAAGATGTGAATAACACCCGAAAAGAGGCCCTAAGTGATGATGATGAAGATGAAGGAGAGTGAATTCCGATTTTGCAAACACAGAGGCATTATCAGCATACGATTTAAGGCGTTATGTATCTTCTTTCGGGAAAAGTGAAGACGCACTGCAAAAGTTAAGTTATATTGAAAGCCTTGTCATTAATAATGCATCAAAATCTTTTTGTCAAACCAAAATAAGTGATTATTTTAAGTAATGTCATTATAAATAATCATTAACTATGATGTAATTTATTTAAATACATATACATATGCACAACATTATACCCTTAATGACGGCTCCGTGGCGCATGACGGCTCCGTGGCGCAGTGGCTTAGCAATCAGTTGTTGCGCTGGGGGCCGCGGGTTCGAATCCCGCACGGAACAAGTATTTGTATGGCCTACAAATAATTGTTCCGGGTCTGGATATTTGTCCTTGTGCAATTTATGTTTGTAAACTGCCTCCACGGCACTGGAGAAAATCCTAGTGTGGGTGTAACGTTTTTTAAAAGAAAAAAAAAAGAATAAAAATTATACCTTTCTAACAAATTTATAAATACGTATACCTATAATTTAATACCTATACAATATTTGTAAATGATGTTTTATTTTTCCTATCCCACATAATACGCTTTCCCGCTTAAGTCGCGATTTTGGCTGGGTCCCTTCAAAATCGTCTTAAGCGGGTTTTACTGTACTTTACTTTGTGCCGGTAATATAGAAAAAGCCCTAAAGTTGCCGAGGCCTTTAAAGTCACCAGACTCCCTGTATCTCATTGTATTTCATAAAGACAGGAAATATGCATTTATCAACTGCATTAAATATTAAATCAAAATATGGCAAAAGTCTTAAATATTCTTAGTATCTCGTGGGGATGAACATGTCTGAAATTAAACTTTTTTTTGTGCATACTACCAACAACATTACCAACTAAATACTGCTACGCAACTTTAGAAGAAGAATTAAGATTTAAGAGCAACTGTGGACTGTAATATATCCCCAAAAAGAACAATAACTAATAACGCAATAAGTATATCATATATTTAAAAAAAAAGTAAATGAAATACGACTATAATATGTCAACTTCAAATGCAATCCTTACTTGTGCACCTTATTTATGAACGTATAACAATCTGTATGAAAGCCCATACCGTAGTGATTATATTCTCTTTGGCCCACACTGAAGAGGTCTGTGGAGTCTGATTGTGTGTGTATGTGAAAATCAGTGAAGATGAAGATAAGGATGAGGAAGGTAGCTAAGCTAATTGTCAGTAAAAATTAAATCTAGTGTAGGTAAATAAATAATATGAAATATGTACCTACACGATACTTGCGTAAGATGATAATCACATAGCACTTGCCACGGGGAACTGCGAACTATAATATAGATGTGAATCAACAACAGAACGATTTCACCATATTTAATGCGAGGTGAAACGAGATTTGAGCAACGGTATCATCAAA
The DNA here is from genome assembly GCA_033319125.1 of Parnassius glacialis. NCBI lineage: Eukaryota > Metazoa > Arthropoda > Insecta > Lepidoptera > Papilionidae > Parnassius > Parnassius glacialis. The sequence continues at coordinate 24,897,977 of JAVANC010000010.1, read as the reverse complement.
CTCTTGTAATAGTCTACCACCTACCAGTAATTCTTACCGGCCGGCATTGAAGTGAACGCCTTCAATTTTCTATGCCACAATCTGGTTACAATACGTAGAACGGAGTAATGCACCAATTTAAGTACAGTCTTAAAAGAATTTAATGTAGGTATGTACAGTCTTAATGAAAATTAAATGGCAAATAAGTAAATGATTATTAAAACAAGGATAATTATTTTTTAAATTGATTTATTGATATTAATTTGTAGTTATAATTTATATATTATGTTATGTAAAACAAATGTATATTACTCAGCAGTAGATTAATTTCAAAAATGACACGTTCGTAATGATTTGCTTGAAAATAATCACTAGATACCTAGGTATATCATGTTTAAGTGTCGTATTGTTATTGTCTATTGCTTTTATGCACTCTCCATATACCTTACGCGAGCACACCGAATTCGATTCCCTAAGATACGAAGGAATAATTTTAAATGCTGTTTTATTACGCACGCAGTGGTGAAGAAAATCAACATTAGAAAACCTGCACATTTAAGCAATAAAAATATTTCGAGGACATGTATTTACATAACCAATTTATACTTTACTATAAAATATAGCCAATGATATTCCATAGATAAAGACAAATAACCATGGATTACCTAATATTACTAAAGACAAATAAGCGCGAAGAGCGATTTTAGATAGAGAAATTATAATTACTATATGTATACCTAATTTAACTTCAAATGGATAAAACAAATTTTTGACACACTACAAAATGTAGCAAAGTCAAATAATATAATTTAAGTAGTTATTTACGCGATAGACTTTGAAATGAGGAGTCCACAGTGAAACCAGAGTAACCGACTTACCTATAACCGACCATATAGCTTGAATAAACGATAATCGAAGGGTGAAAAGGGTTCTCGAGCAGTAGACTATAATAGTAGCGGTAAGCGTAGTGTAGGGCGCTACCCCTCCCTAGACGGAGTGGAGTTCACCTGGTAAGAGATGCACGTAGTCCAGAACTGTGTGCTTTGGACCATTCCTTAGTTGAGGCCTACATTCAGAGGACTTGTGAAGGACTGTAATAATGATAATGAAGTAGTTATTTATTAACGGAGGTGTCATCTACCTAATTGCGTTCTGATGTGTATGTTGTGTTTGTATGTGCTTATGTATATATACAGTATACACCCGAAAAACATTAACTCCTTGGGGATTTTTTCTTGTTGGGGTCATAGTCGAGAAAAGCAGGTAATTTCTTCATCATTGTTTTCTAACCATAATCATTCCAAAGCTAAACATGTTATCTTCGGTTTGACGTTATTGCCACAGTAACAGGTTGTCGATTTAAAATTACACGGGGGTGATAAACAGTCAACTTGATTTCTTGGTTGCTATTGAGAATTTCTCGACAGAAAAACCGAATAACTGATCTTTGGCCCGACCCAGGAATTGAATCCAGGACTTCATAACAGTATAAGGTTCCCAATAAGGTATAAGTATAGTGCCACAAGTGTATGTGCAACGTGCGCAAACATAGCGACCTCGTCTTAATCTACCCCGTGTCCCGTGTAATGTTTTACGATTAGATCGGAATTAAGCTAGCATGCAGTTTTAGAGACACGGAGACAATCGCCACAAGGCTAGATACTGTAACAATCAATTTTACACAAATACTACTTCGTTGCATTTTAAAATAACAAAAAATTAAACTTTAGTTTGCATTGACAGCGCTAGAATATATGATTTAAATATCAGAGTTAATAGATATAGTTTTTAATTGCGCTTCTATTTTTTTACCGTTACAGCCTATCAAAGTCCACTGTTGAACATACGCCTCCCCCATAGATTGCCTCAAAAGAGGGGTTATTTGCCATAATTGCCACGCTTAGTATAACTGTTAGCAGTTTTTAGTTATTAGTTGTTATTAAGAAATCTCTGCTGCCCATCTAGTTTATTTCTCTCTGTCGATTCTTACGACACTCACCTTCTTACACCGCCATTACACGATATTTTGTTAATGAACAATAAATCAAAAGTTATAAATTATTGCCCATGACCTGCTTTGTCGACATTGTAAAATACTATGTTTAAAACATTATAAAACACCTATAGGTGCTTATCTATTAGTTCGCTATAAATATTCAGGGCGCGCGCATGTTTCATTGTCGTTACTCGTTAGGCGCACCCTTTGCCTACTAGAAGTAAGATGACTACACGAATCTGAGAAAATACTCTGGCTGAATCTTATATTTAGTATGCCTTGTCAAGCTATGGTCGGGCGTACAAATCATATTTAAAACAGATCTATGATCTTCAATTTAAAATTCAGTGAATTTAAAGTTGAGTATGTAAGCACGGCTAAATTCATGCACAGCCATGGCTCTACGCTCTCACAGAATACCAGCGTAAAATAGCAGTTAAAAACTGCTGTGTATGAACTGAAGACTCTTTTTACTGATAACTAGGCATTATATCTTCGCCCTCAAAAGTGAGGTGCACCTATACTTTGATTCTTAATCGAGGATATACTATGTAGTTGTTTATCTACCGCAGCGTGGACTTACCATCACATTGTGTGCTCGTTTGTCAATATTATTACACTATAAAATAAAAAAATCTCGTGATTGGGGAAAATTTATTTTTAAGTGGTAGATGTCACTGACAAAGTTGATGCAGATATTCTTTTTTTTTTATAGGGTAAGGGTGACAAACGAGCACACAGTCCACCTGATGGTAAGTGATTGTTGTGGCCCATAGACATCTACATCTATCATCGTTTGCGAATTAAAATGCAGATGCGTTGTCAGCCGTGAGGACTAAGATGGAATGCCTCTTTTCCAGTAAAAAGAGTCTCCGGTTCTCTACACTCACCATACGAAACTCAGCAGCGTAAAGCTGCTATTTTACACTGGTATTCTGTGAGAGCGTGGTCCTTCCCCGGTCGAGCCGACCCATTCGTGCTACAACTATACTATTAATATAGCTGCAGCATGGATCTACCACGTATAAAAGACCTGAGAGACCGAAGGGTTATGGCGGACAAAGTTATTATAAGACAGCTCCACTGTGTTTCAGTATTATATACTTAACCATAAAAATATAATTGCAAACAATCATTAAAACAAAATAAAATTAATACAAAAAAAAATTATAATCCGATAAGGCTATCAATAAGTGGCTACTTTAGTGTCGTTATTTTCACACGTCTCTTTACCTCTAGTCTAATTGCAGGTAACCGCTACTGCATGTAAATAATCTAAGACCTCATACGATAGCGACGATTTTGCAATAAGATGTGAAAAAACGATTGGTAAATCCAATTGTGCATGCCATAAGCGCTTTAAAAAAATTACGTATAACATGATTATACGTAAATTTTTTAAAGTAGTGAAAACTTGTGTGTAAGTTTTCACCGAAAACCTTATAATTATTACTATACTTTAAGATAATTTTATATAGTGCACGACTCATAATGCTTATATGATAGTGAAAAAACTAAAAAAAAATGTAAATTGTAGTTCTATTCGTCAGAGTTCCAGTAGCAATCACCGAAGTACACCTTCAAGACACTCCACAAAACGAGCCCAAACTCGGGACACCTAATTCTCCTCGTCGAAGAGTTCTATTAGCAGTTATCAAAGTACACTCTTTAGGTCACTGTATCAAGTCCAGAGGTAAGGTCTCACTCTCATCATAACTAACAAAACGAAGCCAAACTCGGCATACCTAGCTCTACTCTTCGAAGAGTTCCAGTAGCATTCACCAAAGTACACGTTCAGGGCATTCTATGAAGTCCGGAGGTAAAGTCTAATCATAACTAACAAAACAAGGCCAAACTCGGCGCACCTAGCCTACTCTTCGAGTAGATCCAGTAGTATTCACCAAAGTACGTAGACTAGTAATATATAGATAGAAGCCTTTCTCTAATGCGACGATTGTAGGTAGAAGGTAGGTTGATACCAATCTTTGCACAAGTGCCAAATAAATTTATCCTTCTTTCTATTTTTTAACAATCAATTTAAAAATCTAAAAATTTTACTTAACTTTTAGGGTTCTATACAATGATATTATATATAAAAAAGAGGTCATTGGTTCTATACCGAAGGGAAACCATAGGGACCCTATTACTAAGCCTCCGCAGTCTGTCCGTCTGTCTGTCAGGGGGCTGTATCTCATGATCCGTAATAGGCAGACAGTTGAAATTTTCACTTGATGTGTAAGTTACTATAACAAATAATAAAAATAAAAATAAATTAATTATTAAAGGGGCTCCCCTATTAGAAACGTGTTTTTTTACATACATAGTAATAAATCTTGTACGATGGCTGGTTTTTTATAATAATAGGCTTAAAGTTTTTCAAAATAGTTAATTAAACTCTTTGGTATTTAAAAAAAGGAATGATGAGAAACACAGAATACTTTACTCCAGCGGAGAATGAGAAACGAGTACGAGGGTATAGGTATAGGCATATTAAATTCGTTTGTCATTTGTTTTTTCATATTGGAGGAAATTTGAAAAGTTGTTGGAATTATGCAATTTAACGCGAGAAAATATGTTTTATGGTTTATGACGACTTTCGTTGTGGTTAATAACAAAGATAAGATAAGAACGACAAATTTCGATTCACGCTCACGATAATTCTCCATCCCGTGCAACTGATTAGGTAATTAACGTGATTTTTTTAGTTTAACGTATTCTGAAACACTCACATAGTCATTCACATTTAACTGCGAGACTAAATTAATAAATCATAGTTTTTATAGTTACGAATCTAATCCTATTGACCGATTTCGACCTCTTCCGGTGCATAGGAGAATACTTTCACCTAGTCGACAAGACGACGTAAGCACTAGTTGTACTTATTGATCTGATCAATTGTTGAAACTTGAGCTACAATTATTAATACGTATGTAATATTCATTCACCAGTCAATTTACGCCGATTAAAAATATTAACTAAAAAAGAAACAAATGTTATCTTTTTTTTATAGGATAAGGGTGACAAACGAGCACACAGTACACCTGATTGTAAGTGGTTGCTGCGGCCCATAGACATCTACATCTATCCTCGTTTGCGAATCAAAATGCAGATGCGTTGTCACCCGTGAGGACTAAGATGGAATGCCTCATTTCCAGTAAAAAGGGCCTCCGGCTACCTGCACTCACCAAGCGAAACGCAGAGGTAAACCTCTACTTCACGCTGGTATTCTGTGAGGTCGTGGTACCACCCCGGTTCGAGCTGGCCCATCCATGCGACAGCAAAAGCTGCCGCGTGGCTCTCTACCACTGTTGAAAATTTTTCTCCGTTATGTTTAGTAAAAAATTATAAATAAAAAGGATTTATTTAAAAACATAGTACCTATGTGGGTAACAGTATTAACAGTGTTCTTTGCCCGGGCATACGGTGTACATTCACCACATACCTATGTTAATGTCATGACCTTGAAAACCTATATAATGAATATCCAGCAGTGAATTTCGGACGGCTGATAAAGTATTTTTTCACACCCGCCTCGCGATAAGGAGGGCTCATTTCGAGCCTGCTCTCACTACATGGTGTTCCTTCGATGCATATCAGCCAGGTAACAGAACCGATCTTGAACACATCCGCGGCCTCACCCCACTTAAGCCTGGCCGGGCTAGTCATTTTATTTGTGCACCTCTTAGCTTCGTGGATGGAGACGTGTTTATGCTACAGCTATTACTTTCCTTATACTAATTAAAAGTTAGGTCAGGTAAAACAAGTCAGGTTGACTTGTTTTAATCTATTTCGTAGCTATTGCATCGCGTTATCATTAAAATTTGTGTTCCAAAACAAACACTATACGAAATGATGGTCGACCGTTCTAAATTAACCTGTGCATAATTTAGTAATTGGTAAATGTTTGCCTTTTAGTAACGTAATAGGTAATATGTAAATTAGTTTTGTTGTATTGAAGAGATTGTGCAATGATTGAGTTACGTTTTGACGAAATTCATTATTTTATTTTATAGCTTATACTGGCGATCCGTCCCGGTTCCGCACGGGGGATATCTTGATATCGACAACAGCGCCCGTACCAATTCTGAATCTAAGCCATCCAGGGCCCCACTCAAACGCACACAAATACTTTCATCAAAATCGTTCGAGCCGTTTTCGAGTTTCAGCGAGACTGACGGACAGCAAATTTTTATATATAGAGATAGCAAAATAATCTTTCAGTTTTAATAATATAGTAACTAAGAATACGTCATTGCTTTGGAAAACAAAGACGCTCAAAACTCATGTTATTCTTGACAACGAACAAAATTAAAGCACCTCGATTAGAGAATTAGCAAACAATCCACGGTTATTGTGTAACCGTGGAGGTTACTCTTACCGAGGTTAATGGGCAATGACTGACGATTCACCAACGAAGATCACCTTTTTGACCTACTATCTTCAAAAGTGCAAGCCAATATATAACATCAACTGCAAAACTAAAGTAACAGAGGGATAATAAACACAGTTACTTGATATACTCGTAATAATTAATATTATTTTCATTTAAGTTTTTTAAATTATAATTTGTTTTTTGATAAAACGTTATCCCCACGCTAGGATTTTCTCCTGTATCGTGAAGGCAGTTTACAAACATAAATTGCACAAGGACAAACATCCAGGCCCGGAACAATTATTTATCATCATCATCATCATTACAGCCCTTCACAAGTCCACTGCTGAACATAGGCCTCGCCCAAGGAATGCTACAAAGCACGGTCCCGAGCCACCCAATGCAGCAATGAATTTGAGAGCTTCCTCATATTCCTTGCTGCACTGATCAAACTCATTGACCGTTCCCTGAAGCTGGTCCCTTTCTTTTAATACATTAAGATAATCTGTGTGTAACATTGCCATGTCACACTTTAATTGTGTATTCTTTTTAATTATTTCAACTATTTCCCTTTCTTTTAACAAGTGCTATCACAGGACACGGCACCTTTCATCATTACAGCCCTTCACAAGTCCACTGCTGAACATACGTCTCCCCCAAGGAATGCCACAAAGCACGGTCCTGAGCCACCTGCATCCATCGACTTCCTGCATATCTTACCAGGTCGTCACTCCATCTAGTGTGGGGACGCCCTACACTTCGTCCGCCAGTACGAGGCCGCCACTGGAGAACCTGTTTTTTTTTATAAAACGTTACCACCACACTAGGATTTTCTCCTGTATCGTGGAGGCAGTTTACAAACATAAATTGCACGAGACAAACATCCAAACCCAGAACAATTATATGTAGGCCATACAAATACTTCCTCCGAGCGGGATTCGAACCCGCGGCCTCCAGCGCAAACACTCATTGCTAAGCCACTGCGCCACAGATCCGTCAATGCCGTTTTCCCTATCGGTTGTCGGTTCTTCGAGCTATATGGCCGGCCCATTGCCACTTCAGCTTACTAATCCGTTGGGCTATGTCGGTCACTCTGGTTCTACTGCGGATATCCTCTTTTCTAAGTTTATGACGCAGAGAAACTCCGAGCATAGCCCTCTCCATAGCTAGCTGAGCGACCTTGAGCTTCCTCATCCGGCCAGCAGTGAAGGACCACGTCTCAGTTCCATAGGTCATCACCGGCAACACGCACTGGTTGTACACTACAATTATTTATAGGCCATACAAATACTTGTTCCCTGCGGGATTCGACTCAGCGCCGCAACTCAATACAATTACAATGCCACTACGCTATGGATCAAATTAAATTTTGTCTTTTACAATAAAGGATAATTATTGTTGACCTTCATAAGTTTAGCTGAGGTCATCTGAACTGAACATTTTCCCAATATTAAAAAATACTTATATTTTTATCATGGCCAATTTTAAAATTATATGAAGAAAATACGTGGTAGAGCCATGCTGCAGCTATATTAATAGTATAGTTGTAGCATGAATGGGTCGGCTCGACCAGGGAAGGACCATACTCTCACAGAATACCAGCGTAAAATAGCAGCTTAACATAGCTGTGTTTCGTATGACGAGTGTAGAGAACCGGAGACCCTTTTTACTGGAAAAGAGGCATTCTATCTTAGTCCTCACGGCTGATAACGCATCTGCATTTTAATTCGCAAACGAAGATAAATGTCGATGTCTATGTGCCACAGCAACCACTTACCATCAGGCGGACTGTGTGCTCGTTTGTCACCCTTGTTCTATACAAAAATATCGTTTTTTGTTACGATGGAACTCGTAATATAAAAACGATATTTTTTACTTTAGGAATTGATAAATTTTTTCATTCTACTACATATGGCGATGTCAAATGAGATCAACCATTTTGTCCATAAAGAGATTCATGACCTCTAATAGACTGCTTTAGGTATAATCTCGTGTATCCAGAAAAGATGTAAAATCCAGACAATCAGAGAGTCAAGGTCAAAGGGAGTCATCGGATAATGCAACTGCGTGATTACGACTGAAAGAAACATATTTTATGCAACAGTGACCTGTACCGTTATATGATGAAACAAAAGCTTTAACTAATCTACTTTTATTATGTAACTGCTACGAGTGCATACGCCATTTTGCACATAATAGCAGGTCAATAATATAATGCTGCAAGATTTTACTCGAGATCAAATTATCTTCTAAAAAAACCTTAATTTGATCTTTAGACCATAAAATGGAGCAATTCACAATAAAGGTCAATTATTGCATGCAAACACAATGAAAGGAACAAGACGAGTGTTACAGACAGAGTGTTACAATATTGTTAATGTGTTTAAGTTGCAATATTGTGGCGGCGTTAGTGAATGCATTTCGTCCCGTGGGTGTTGTAAGAAGTTACTGTGCCATATCATGCCAAATCCTCCCTGTCCACACATGCCCAGCGGAGGGCTATTACGATTGGAAGTTTAAGTTACACTTATATTCACCACCATTACAGACCGCCATTCACAAGTCCACCTTCAAGTAATGCTACAAACACAAACCACGGTCCTGAGTGTGAGTGTGTGACGTGTGTGTCTTACCAGGTCGACACTTTCTACTTACTGACTTATATTTTACTGAAGCCCAATGACTTCGTCAATCCTACTTAGCGGTACCTGTCTCTGACGCTAGGCTATATATATAGGTATTTATATTGAAGTGTGAACCCCGATGATTACGGCATTTGGATTGTATATAGGATGCTTTGCATTTACCATGGCGAGTGCTCAAAGGAACTGTTCCGATTTATTCTTACCACGAATTTCCATCAACACCAACTGGATGTTAGGCGGTCCACCACTGCGCGATTTAGGTACCTGTTGTCAACCGGGCACGAGTTCTTTGTAGAATCGGCTACCACCAACGATTTACTGCATATGAGAGAGGTGTTTTTGTTTGTGATAATTGTATTGATGATTCCTAAATTAATATTGTTTCTAATAAATTAGACAATCCCAACTAAAATATGTTAATCTCTAAATATTAATAAGAAAAATTTCTATAATTTAATTTAAATAAATGTTAAGTTTATTTTATTTTATGGGATAATTGTTTTTTTTTTTGCAAAGACTAATAACTAATACAAATATTTTCCAACTGGCATAACAATAAAGAACATTTATTCGTGAATATTGTGTATATTTTGATTAATCCAAGGAATGCGCTTACTTACCCCATATGTGTAAACTTACCCCGTACGGGTGCGCACAGTTACCCGCAGCGTGGGTCAAGTGAGCGCATTTCGATTTTATGAAATTAAATGCTTACAGAAAAAAAAACCACCCAGCTTTCTATTCTTGTTTTTATTTCAATTTAGAGGCTACTATATGGTTTATCTCAGAGCCGTCTTTTATATTCCTAACTCTATTATTTTATGCGTAGTGAACTAATATTTACCAAAGTGCGCACACTTGACCCGAATGAGTCTAATAGCTGACCCGGCAAACGTTGTTTTGCCATATACATTAAAAATCGCGATTAAAAAACAGGGGTTGATCGTAGAAGGGTGAACATTTGAAGTTTTATGCAATTTTCAATGCTAAATCATAATAAAATAAAAATAAATAAAATTTGTAAAAAAAAAATAAAAAAAAAATATTTAGGGGTGGATCACCCTTATCATTTAGGGGTTTGAAAAATAGATGTTGGCCGATTTTCAGACCTATCGGGTAGGTCTGAAAATCGGTCAACATCTATTTTGCACACAAAATTTCATACAAATCGGTTGAGCCGTTTCGGAGGAGTTTGGTAACAAACACCGCGACACGAGAATTTTATATATTAGATCTATATATACAAATAAGTAAGATTAGTAAGGATTAGTAAGCTGAAGTGGCAGTGGGCCGGCCATATAGCTCGAAGAACCGACAACCGATGGGGAAGAAAGGTTCTCGAGTGGCAGCCTCGTACCGGTAGGCGAAGTGTAGGGCGTCCCCCCACGAGATGGAGTGACGACCTGGTAAGACATGCAGGAAGTCGATGGATGCAGGTGGCTCAGGACCGTGCTTTGTGGCATTCTTTGGGGGAGGCCTATGTTCAGCAGTGGACTTGTGAAGGGCTGTAATGATGATGATGATGATACAAATAAATAAAATTGAAGTGTCTGTATTTAATGCCACAATAAAAGCTTTTTACTAAATGCATATGAAAGTGTATACGGTATTTATAATTTAAATATTTATAATACATACGATAACTTTAAAATTTTTGTCTATTTGTCTGTCCGTCTCTCTGTTGGTTCCGGCTATTCTCCGAAACGGCTGGCCCGATTTTGACTGGACTTTCACTGGCAGATAGCTGATCTTTTAAGGAGTAACTTAGGCTACTTTTACTTTAGAAAAAGAATAGGGTTCCTCACAGAAAAATAAAAAACCATTAAATCCCTCGAAATAAATTCCATGCAGACGAAGTTGCGGGGAACCGCTAGTTAGTTAATAGAAGGCGTAAGACACTCGTCTTCGTCGTCGATAGTCGGTACTCTTTCGTGGGTAGATACTTATACACCATAATAATTTCTCGATTTTTATAAACTGAAATAATCCTCGTACAGCGGGAATTAATGAATTTGTTTTATTAATGTTAACAATGCTTGACCAAGTGTGGCGATTAATGCAAATTAATCTTTAATAAGGAATTTTAGAGGCAAAAACATGGACCCTCCCGAAGGTGAGAGGTCCAGTTGTGAACTTTTGCTGAATTACGATAAAAAAGAAAAAGAACGCTAACAAAGACACAATCTTCGTTTGTTTAACGCTATGTTGATTCTTATCATGTCGAGCACTCTATTTAATAGAGTTCAGAATCAAGAGTCTATTTCATCATTCATGTAGGTAGTTCATCCTTTATTGTTTCGTAAGACTCACCAATTTCGAGCAGATTTCCGTTCAGTGTCAAGAGAGCTGTTTTTTTTATTTTTTATTTTAATTTAGTCCTAAGATAAAAATGCGGTTATTATAAAAAAATAAGTTGTACATTTGCATTTCTATGTAACTTAGAACACATTGAATTTACTGATTACGTTTCATATTTTATACGACTATTTTTCCTTTTTTCTCTAAATTATGTATTAACAATTTAATTTTTTTAGAAAGTAAAAGTTAGAACGCATCTATTGCTTTCTTTTACACACAATCAATTAAAAAAATACCTAAGTCATTCCACCTTCACAGTAATATTGGACAAAACTTGTAACTAATCAATTTTGTTATCATACGTGAGTTTCTGTATAAAACTGACCTTATATTATAAAACAATGTTTTCGTACCGAACGAAATAATAATTGGTCTTAGATACACGTCTTCACGACCTCCTTGAATTATGGAGGTAATCAACATTTAACAGTTAGATGCAACTGTCTAAATCTTCGATGAAGGTCCCATACGTAAAACGAACATGTTTCATATTTTATTTTTAATTATAGTAAATATCAATTTATTGTTCTAGACAACATCTTAATGGGTTATTTACGATAACTGACCTCACTTCTTCCTAAAACATATTATACGAATATATATTCATAACAAATCTTATTTAAACGTAACATGATGATAAAAACAAAATATATACACATAATTCGCATGTGTATATGTATACTCTTTTTTCATATATAGTTTATAATTGAATTACATAGTTTATACAATTTAAAAGTCTGTAGTCTAAAACTAAGTACAAATATAAGAGGAGCAGAATATAATGTAAGAAATTATTCGGAAACGGTTTACTAATCCCAGATTAAGAATCAATATGGTTGAGAGTGCATTGCCAAGGATTGTGTTGGAATGTCACAGCACCAATCATTTATTCTCCTGTTTTCTTCACTCACCTTTTGAAACAGAATATTTTCGCTGCTATTTATGCTCTAGCCTATGAGTTCGTTGACACTTTTAGACATGTCACCCATTTAAGAGACAATGAAAGAAAAAGTATTAAGACAACGAATAAATACCTACTAGACTAGGTATGAAGTTGCAGCGAGAGAGAGACTCCATCACCCTATGGTGTCATAAGAGGTGACTTTGAGATATACCAAAAAGCTTCCAATAAATAGTGGTATTACTATCTCGTTTAAACTGGGCGTAAAATAACTGATGGTAAGTAACGTGAAAGCTGTAAAACGTTTGGCACTGCGATCGCCAATCCACATTTGCCGTCTCTATAATGAGAGAGGTCCAATCCGCATGCATGATATAGAAGAAGCCTTCATAGGCTATTGGACATATGCCTCTTCTCATTTCCAAGAGGGTTTTTGAGAAGAAAGTAGGCATATAAATAAATATCGGCAGAGATTCAAATCGGTTGCTCGGGTACTACGATTAAAAAGTGTGCTCAAACCTTGAGCACGTCTTTAAATAATTTTAGAAACAGTTATTTTCTAATAACCGGCCAAAATTGCAGAGAAGGTTCAGAATAAGTAATATAGGCAAATGATGAGGAAAAATTAATTAAAACATAATCTCAAACATTGGCCTTTTTATATTTTAAAATGAAAATGCGTGATTATTTTAATACGCACGCACACGGGAATTAAATCGCACACAGAGAAGCGCGCGTATATGTGTAGTTGTTGCCCATATATATCACATTCAATTTGAGATAATTTCAAATAAAAGTAGAAGCCTTATTTACTCGTATTATCAAAAAGTGCAATAACGGTATCATTATTTAAGTATTTGAACTTAAGTTTAAACATTGGCAACTTTTTGAAAAATAACCCTGTATATTAAGTAAATAATAAGACTATTATAACTCATTGCGTGCTTCATTGTATATATCTTGAGCTATTAAAACTCGTTTACGAGACAAGAACAAACACTAAAACGTAAAAATAAATATCTTTACGAAGAGAGCACATCAACAGAACCTAGGGATATTTTATATTTTATCAAATATCTAAAAATCTATTAAGATATTTCTGATATCGTAAATGCCATCAAAAACATAACTTGTAAAAAAACCAAGTCTCGCAACTCAGTTCTTCTACCGTAAAAAGTTGTGAGATCCATGTAATACCAAGTCAGTTAATTTATTCAGTCCCTACTTAAGAGTCCTTCTGTCTTAAGTTATTACGTAATTAACTAACCTAACAACATCTTATAGTGACCACATCAATACTAAAAATCTTTTATATTTTAAACAAATAGATTGACTTGGCCATCGCATGAAAACACTGTATCTCTCAAGTAATACATATTATATATATATATATATATTAGATTGTTTAGTGCGATTGCCAAGTCAATTTATTTATTTAAAACATAAAAGATTTTTAATATTGATATGGTCACTATAAGATGTTGTTAGGTTAGCTAATTACGTAATAACTTAAAACAGAAGGACCCTTAAGTAGGGACTGAATAAATTAACCGACTTGGTATTACATGGATCTCACAACTTTTTACGGTAGAAGAACTGAGTTGCGAGACTTGGTTTTTTTACAAGTTATGTTTTTGATGGCATCTCATTTCTTTTTGTAGATAGTTATATATAGGTACCTATCTACACCTATTATTCCATTATATTATACATGTATAGGTACACTGATTCATTCACTGTAAATGTAACTTTGTAATCCTATACATTATATGGGATTACACAGTTATTTATGCAGTTGGTGTATCTCGAAAACCAGACCGGAATTGCAAAATATTTAAATTTTTTCCTTGATTTATATACTAAACAATAATTGTGTTCCAAAGGAGACGGTCCATTTCTGGCCCAGTCTATGTACAGTATACCGTAAAAAAGAGAAAAATTCAGGGATTTTGTTAAAAATAAAATGAGAGAATAAATCAAACTAAATAACTTGCTAAAAATAAAAACGCAATCCCAAGTTTTTGATGGTTTTGCAAGATGGTGGCCTTCCAGTCATAAAAAAGTAAAAAAGACCATTGAAGTATAATGTTCTTACGTACTAGAACAGCTATTTCAAACAAAAGCTGTGCGCTTGTGCGCTACTCTGTGTCGCTGCACATGCGCCGTAACAGTCTTACCGCGCATGCGCGGTTTTTTTTTAATTATAGATTATATTTAAGTCGGGTGACTGTCCAGGCCAATCCATAACTTGAATATCGTGGTCTCGGAGAGCGGCCGACACCAGCCGCGCCGTATGAGAAGGAGCATTATCCTGCATGAGTAGAAATTCCTGGCCCATTTGGATTCTGTGTGTTCAATAACAGGCTCTACTAACTTCCTCGTGGCAGTTTTGTGCAGTCTGCCTTGCATCCAAACGAGCTAGGTTCGTCCGCCAAGACGAATTCCTGCCTATACCATGATTGGCCCGCCTTGATATGAGCGGGCCTCCTGAGGGTGCCGTAGACGGCTAACTCTCCCTGGAGTTCTCCAAACGCGTGTTCTTGGTGAATCCGGATAAAACCCAAACCGGGACTCATCGGTGAACAGTTATTCCACCTTCACCAAAGACCATTGTTCGTAGCTCCATGGTAAATGCTCCCGAAACCTACAAAAGCCGCTGACCGCGATTGCCACGCCACAATGCTGGAACACGTAGCGGTCTTCGAGCATGAAGATTAACTTCATGCAACTTACTTTTGGTCGGTTTGGTCACTTACCAGCAGCTGGTTAGCCTCCTGGAGCCTTGTAGTATAGGTGCATCGGGTTGTCCTCTGGCGGTCTTCTGGAGAAATTGATCCTGTCTCTGTGTAGTATCACGATATCTACCCGAGTGCCGTTCAGCCACATCCCCAGTACTGCGATAATGTGACCACAACCTTGATATCATGTTTTGGCTGGTGTGTAGGGTCTCAGCAACGATGCGTTGAATAGCACCATGAAATGTTACGAGCTGTGGGCATGTTAGAACATGCTCACGGCTCGTAACATTTCATCTCGACTCAAATGATAACGTGACATAACTCTACTTAAATCATCATCATACTCATACACTAATTAAAAAAGAAAAACAATCTAATCCCTTTTCATTAACTAATATCAGTAGAACAATTTTAATTTTCCTTGACGTAATGAATTACTAACAATTTTGCCGCCGTATTTTGTTTTTTCTTTTGTTTTTTTATAAAAAATTTTAAATTTTGAAAATAGAATAATGAGGTTTTAATCTATATATAAACTTTTTATGGAAACTAAAAAGATTTTAAACTATAAAGTCGTAAATAATTTTGGATTAAGATATCCCTAGATTCTGTTGATGTGTCTTTGTTTTTTTATTAAAGCATCACCAACATTTATATACATTGTAAAAATTATAATTTACATACATACGTAGATAGGGTATTACTTTAAATGCTACAGACTATTATAGATGATTACAACATGCATTGGAATAATCATCAAGAATAATACATAGTTACAGCAAACCGTGGTAGCTCGGATGGTTAGCGCTCGCTGTAAGTTTAACAGTACATGAGAAACCCGGGTTCGATCCCGCTGGCACCAATGAAATTGTTAATTGCAATTTTAAGTGCTGATTTACCACGTCCTCGGCGGTGAAGGAAAACATCGTGAAGAAACCTGCATGTCTGACAAATAAGAAAAAAAATATATTTCGAAGACATGTGAAGTTCGCCAACACGCATTGGGGCAGCGCGGCGGACATTTCCTAGCCCTAAAACCCTCTCAGAGATGAGAGGAGGCCTGTGCCCAACAGTGGAACGTATATAGGCTGTAACTTTAACTTTAATTTTTTACAGCAAACTAAAACGTTAAAAAAAATCCAAAAACTTAATCTATTACATTTGTATTATGTTTAAATAGGTAGTTCTTTTCTGAGCTTGTTAGGTGAGTCGGAATTAATATCGGAGAAGTTGTTCGCAACGTAACGCACGCGCTGTTAGCTCCGTCTAAATTTAAAAAAGTTTAAAAAATAAGAGTTAAATTAGCTAAAAGTAAGTGTTTTAAGTTAAGCCATGGATTTTAACTATTTAGTACAATAAAATAGTGAAGTTATAAATCATAACAATTATAAATGTGCAAAAATTTTTTCTCCAAGAATTTATTAAGTGTTGTTTAGCTGTGTTGACATGAACGCGTAAGCGCCTTCACATGCACCACAGAGTAAAGAAGACCAGAGGGGAAGCTTTCTAACAACGTCGAAAATTTATACCTATTCTGATAGGGTTATCACCTGATGCATGTGAAAATTTTAAGGAAAAAATATCTATATTTCTATCAATATCATTTTCGTAAGACAACGTATTCATGAGTACAAAAAATCAGATGGTATTAGTAATGACTGTGACGATGGTAGTGGGCAGTGGCGGTGTTGATACACCACCACCACCAATGTTACTACCAGGATGATGGTGGCGGTAGTAAGGGATGTGGTGGTGATGCTGGTCGTGGTGGTAGTGCCAGTGGTGGTCCACTACCCACCACCACCACCAATGATACTACCAGCACCACCACAATCACTGACACCATTACCAATACGTACAGCACCACCTTCCACCGCTACCAACACCGCACAATCAGCACCACCGTCCACCATTACCATCACCAGCACTAATACCACTAACACTAACTGCACCACTGTCTGGCTATTATATTATTTTCTTTCGAATTTTTCATACATACTGTACAACTTAGGTATTTAGCTTATACAAACACTAATTATCTAATATAAATATATACTTATAAATCTATAATGTCTTATTTTATAGTACACAATATCTAAACTTAACTCTAATTGTAAAAAAAATTAATAGATTTATTGATCTATAAAATTACGAAATATTATTCGTCTATTTATTTCAATGCGCGTGACCAACAGCCCTTTCATTCACACTCTGACTGAGCCGGCGAAAACCGGTTTGTACCATGACGGAGCGTCGGTGAACCTGTCGGTGAGAGCTCACGCACACATCGCTGCGCTATATTACAAGTAACATGTCTTGCAATTCATGTAATACGACCCTACTTCAAAAAGATAAGATTAAATGCACAGCCTGTCCGGCCTTGTTTCACTATCAATGCGTTGGTTTTACCAGTACGTCATTTAAGAAGACATCTCTAAGTGTGAAGTCATTTAAATGCTCATTTTGCCAGAGCCGTAACCAAACTGAAGGCCTTATGGCCTCTCCAATTACAAAAAATGATGAAATATATTCTTCTCCCACACAAACGCAGACACCTGTAAATCATACCATAATATAATTGATACGAGACGAAATAAGTAATATATTAGAAAATTCAGTGAGCCCAGACTTCAAAGCTATTAGGCTGGAAGTAAGTGGTATACAGGAAATTAAAAATAAAATGGATATATTACAATCTATGTACGATAAGCAACAAAAAAAATTAGAAGAGGCTATGCAAGAAATATCGTCCCTTAAAAATGAAAATACTAAGCTTCGCGAAAATCAAATAAAAATAAATTCCAGATTAACTATTATGGAAAAAGAAACAAGAGTAAATAATTTAGAATTTCATTGCATACCAGAAAACCGTGGTGAAAACTTAGTCAACACTTTACAACAAATAGGAAAAACTATAGGTAGCTATGTAGAAGATGGTCATATAGTTAAATGCACCCGGATTGCGAAGTGGAATAAGGAGAACAATCGTCCACGAACTGTTTTGGCGAAGTTTGCAACACCCCTATTGAGAGATAAATTCTTTGCTAATGTAATAAATTACAATAAAACCCATCCGTCTGATAAACTGAACTCTTCACATTTGGGAATAGCAGGTGAAAAAATGCCTGTCTTCGTGTGTGAACATCTTACCCCGGAAGCCAAGGCATTACACGCAGCTGCTCGTCGATTTGCCAAAGAGAAATCGTATCAATTCGTCTGGTCGCGGAATGGTAACATCTACTTAAGGCGCGGGTTGAGCAAAATGTCGCGCTAGTCGTTATTTGTGCGGTTTTTAGGAGCTATCTACTTTTTATTTAAAAGATATATCAACAAATAAAAAACATATTATATTTCTACATAATCTTGATTTCATAAGAGCTGTATCCAATTTTTTTTAAAGGAATAAATATTAATATAATCTCCTTACAACGAAACCACATAAATGTGAAATTATTATTGATAACATGCATCTCCTCGTAAAGTAAGTATTATTTTATTTTGCGATTTACACCAATGGATAGGCAATTTATTAATGAACATTTCTATTGTAAAATTTTTTTCAAAAGACCAAAATTTGATTTTATTAAGAAATTATTTTAAAATCTGGGCGTATTCACTGCCCAAGGGCTTGCTGGATCATTGAGCGTTGAGCTCTCGAACGTGGAGCTTGTGTCGTTCGTTAGAGCATCGGCCTGCGCACACGCTCACGTCTTGACAGTCGATAATATTATTACTTATTAGGTTATTTTATAGGTAGTATTATTTGTTTGTTTTGGGTATAATTTTTCGTATTAGTTATACATATATTTGTTGTGTTTTTACTGCGCGATGAAGCTTTTTGCGTGTATTTTCTTTGAAGCAAATGCAAATAAAAAAATGAAGCACCATTAGTATGTAAGGTTCGAATCCATAATTAACATTTCGACAAATATTATAATTTACACTATAAAAGGTTAATTCAATATTATCAGTATAGTATACAGTTAAAAATAATCGTAATAACCAACTACAATATCTAATCAGGTATAGTACCGCCTCGTTGGTCTAGTGGTTGTAGTAGTGCGACTGCTGATCATAAGGTCCCGGGTTCGATTCCTGGGTCGGGCCAAAATGTCAGTTATGAGATTTTCATTTATGTTCTAAATTATAATTATAATTAGTATTACTAAGTTATAGTTTTTTTGCTAAAATATAGTATATTATTTATTGCTTGTTTTTTCTTCTTTTTCAAAAAATAATTGAGTACATAAGGTGTTCTATACTTATAATTCGGTAAAAAGTATCTAAGTAGGTACTAATATACCTACTTTTTACTATAAACTAAAAAAATTTAAAACTAAATTTAACTAAAAAGACTAAGCTGACCATTTATTTTTTAACTCAAAACAGGACATGGGTTTATTTATACTCTAAAAACTATAACTTTATACAATAAATTAAAAAATAATGTTGCATATAAAAATAGGTAATTATTAAATGCAACATTTTTTTTAAATTATGAATTACATTTGTCAGTGGATTAAATTTGCTTTAATAAAGTTGGTGATGATTTTAAATAAGAATAAAATTCTGCTCAATTTTTTTTTATTGTTATCTTTCAACATCGCCTTTAGAACTGGAACCGTAAGTGTTTCTTTCAGACGTCCACAGTTTATTCAAAATAAAAAAATACTCTTTCTATCGGAGCATTTGTACCAGGTAGACATAAAATATATTAGGCTTTGAATACTTCCATCCAACGAGTTACGGGACAATTTTGTGTCCCGGGGCTTTATTTGGGGACAATGGGACATGTGACCGAGAAAAGGGACAGTCCCGTTCAAAACGGGACGTATGGTCACTTTACCTATAACCCAGCGACGGCTCCGTGGCGCAGTGGCTTAGCAATCAGTTGTTGCGCTGGGGGCCGCGGGTTCGAATACCGCACGGAACAAATATTTGTAAGGCCTGCAAATAATCGTTCCGGGTCTGAATGTTTGTCCTTGTGCAATTTATGTTTGTAAACTGCCTCCACGACTCTCATTCTATATTACTCTCACTCTGCGAAACATCCTATTTATTTGTTTATTCTTTGTTGCACCAAATATTTGTACAAAAGGCGAGCTATATATTTATTTACCTATAGTGAATAGATATCTTTTAAACTCACAATTTTCAATGCTTCATTTTTAATATATAATTAATTATAAAATGTCATAATTAGATAATATATGAAATATATTGGTAAATCCAATTGGGCATACCTTAAGCGCATTAAAAAAATTACGTATAACATGATTATACGGAATTATTAAAGTAGTTTAAATACATTTAGACATCACTATCGGCTTCAACACCCTCGAAAACCATGAAAATGACACCCATGATGAAAAAATTGATACCTATTGCAGCCGCCATCTTGGATTTACATTTCGACAGCACTATCGGCTTCAACACTCTTGAAAACCATGAAAATGACACCCGAGATGAAAAATTGGTACCAACTTCAGCCGCCATCTTGGATTTACATTTCGACAGCACTATCGGATTCAACACCCTCGAAAACCATGAAAATGACACCCAAGATGAAAAACTTGATATCTATTGCAGCCGCCACCTTGGATTTACATTTCGACAGCACTATCGGCATCAGCACCCCCGAAAACCATGAAAAAGACACCCATGATGAAAAAATTTATATCTATTGCAGCCGCCATCTTGGATTTACATTTCGATAGCACTATCGGCTTCAAAACCCTCGAAAACCATGAAAATGACACCCATGATGAAAAAATTGGTACCTACTTCAGCCGCCATCTTGGATTTACATTTCGACAGCACTATCGGCTTCAACACCCTCGAAACCCATGAAAATGACACCCATGATGAAAAAATTGGTACCCATTGCAGCCGCCACCTTGGATTTACATTTCGACAACCCTATCGGCTTCAACTCTCTCGAAAACCATGAAAATGACACCCATGATGAAAAAATTGATACCTATTGCAGCTGCCATCTTAGATTTACATTTCGACAGCACTATCGGTTTCAACACCCTCGAAAACCATGAAAATGACACCCAAGATGAAAAAATTGATATATTTTGCAGCCGCCATCTTGGATTTACATGTTGACAGCACTATCGGCTTCAACACCCTCGAATACCATGAAAATGATACCCATGATGAATAAATTGGTACCTAATTCAGCAGCCATCTTGGATTTACATTTCGACAGCACTATCAGCTTCAACACCCTCGAAAACCATGAAAATGACACCTATGATGAAAAATTTTATACCTATTGCAGCCTCCACCTTGGATTTACATTTCGACAGCACTATCGGCTTCAGCACCCTCGAAAACCATGAAAATGACACCCATGATGAAAAAATTGATACCTATTGCGGCCGCCATCTTGGATTTACATTTCGACAACCCTATCGGTTTCGACGCCCTCGAAAAGAATGAAAATGTCACCCATCACAAAAAAAACTATACTACTTACTTTTAGTACGTACTACTATTATTTATTCTGTGCTTTTAAATATTGTAATAAAAAAACCTCTTACTATTATTATAATCAAGTATTTAAGAAATTTGATTATTCGAATATTGTGTATTTGTACAGCGATCTTTTTGAGCCGCTGAAAACAACCGAAACAATGTCCACTCACGACAGCGACTGAAGCCGAACTAAACTTAATACAAAGGTACTCTGTGAACTAAACTACTCTGTGGCTGTAGATCTCCATTTACAGAAACAATTTATATACGAGGCAACCAAATCAACGAAAATTTCGCCATTTTGGAGCCGAAAAAAATTAATTATAGCTAAACAAAACAAAATTACACTGCCAATTTACATTCAGTGGCTTCCCACATGATAGATGAAGAGATTAAAAAATAGATTGAGTTAAACAATTGATATTTTCAAAAGTTATAGTGTTTACAAGCCACAGGGACATGATAAATCCACACCATAAGCCACTAAAACCCTTTTTTTATTTAAAAATAGCAATTAATCGATTAAAAAAAATTATTAATAAGTTCAACAATCATTTATCTTTCGAACAATGTGCTTTTTATATCATTTATATGTATAATATGATTGCTAGATACGATTTTATTCGATTAAATGTTGGAATTTAAATTTTTAGGCGATAGTAGAACATTACCTTGCGCTTTCGCTTAAGGTATGCAATACATAATTCTAATATAATGCAACTAATATACCGAATAAAAAAATTAAAATACATTTATCGTTGTATGCTGTGTGTATTTCCATAAAATAGTTTATTGATGTTGAAAAAATAATACTACGTTCGAACAATAGGTGGCGTCTTACATATTTCTTCGCAATATATTGTAGCGAGCCGCGCTCCGCGCCGGCCAAATGCTCAAGGTCGTTCGCATGGAGTAGCCCCTTAAGAAAAGCGCCGTCTAGTGATGTAATTCTTGTTAAGAACTTAGAGTTCCTTAACGAAATTTCTTAAAACCATGCCATTTTTTTTTTGTTTAGAAATTTAAAACATATAATATATTTTTAACTCAGTTACACTTTTGTTTAGTTGATGAACTGTATTAGTGTCTTTTATCAAAACATTAGAGGTAACTTAAAACCAAAACTCATGAGGTATATAGTGCTATTTTAAATTCGGAATTTGACATTATTGTGTTAACTGAAACTTGGCTATGTGAAAGTATATTAAATAACGAAATTATAGATAAACGATACGTGGTTTTTCGACGTGACAGAGAATCTTCTATTTTGCGTAATAAGCATGACGGTGGTGGCGTACTTATTGCAGTTTCAAAAAAAACTTAAAAGTTATAGAGTTATGAAATGGGAAAGCGACTACGAGGGTATGTGGATTAACATTGATTTTAAAGCAGGTAACCCTAATTTTACTCTATCGATTTGCGGTGTTTACTTGCCGTCACCATTAAACTATGAGTGTCTTAAAAGCTTTTGTGATAATGTTTCCCGTGTATCAGTTGAGCAAACTAATACAATATTAATAGGAGATTTTAATTTATCCAATATAATGTGGACTGAACTAATTAGTCAAAAATATCTTATTCCTGTTAGTAATAGTGGCAAGATGAACGAATATTTTATAGATTTCATAGCTTAAAATCGTCTTTACCAGTTTAATCAAGTCCGAAATCCTTTTAACAAAACTATTGACTTAATATTAAGTAATAAAGAAAGTACATTTATAATCAACGAAGTTAAAGAAAGCCCTTATCCCTTAAGCCATTTAGACAGACATCACCCACCCCTAGAAATCAGTATAAATTTTACTCCAGTTTCACACCTAGAAACAAACATAAACGAAAGAATGAATTTTTATAATGCAGATTACAGTGTTATTATCGAGGAGATAGAAAAAATATCTTGGAATGAAATTTTTATTACATGTGGTGATGTTGATGAAATGCTAAAAGTCTTTTATTGCAAGCTCCACGAGATTATAGGTCGGCATATTAGGAAATATAAGAGAGGAAATACTAAATATAACTTACTAAAAAGATTAAAAGAAAAAAATAAATACAGAAACTTATATAATAAGTATAAAAACCCTCTTGATGAAATATCGTTTAAATTACTGCGTAAAAGATGTGACACCTTAATACACTCATGCTATAAAAATCACATTAAAAATGTAGAAGAAAATATAATTAGTAATCCCAAATTTTTTTGGTCATATTTAAAAGAGATTAGAAATAATAAAAGTGAATATCCTTCTTATATGACATTAAATGCACAAATTTTTTCCAATGGTACAGACATATGTAATAGCTTTGCAAAACATTTCTCAAGTATATACTCCGATTATCCTATAGGCAAAGAGAATAAGATTCCTAACATTGAATGCGTTGGTATTAATCAAACTTTATCTAATATACATATAAGTGTAGAGGAAGTAGAATCAAAACTTAAGAAACTTGACAGCAATAAAAGCTCTGGTCCCGACAATATACCGCCTTTCTTTGCTAGGAAATGTGCAGCAGCCCTAGCGCGCCCTTTAAGTATCATATATAATGCTTCTTTGAAAGAGGGTTTTTTTCCAAGCTCTTGGAAGGAGGCTAGAGTTGTGCCTGTTTTTAAAAACGGAGATAGGACCGATATAACAAAATACAGGCCCATATCAATACTGTCCGTATTCCCAAAGGTGTTTGAGGCTATTATCTGTCCAATTATAAATTGGCACATGAAATCTATACTAACTGATAGGCAGCATGGATTTTTGAGAGGAAGGTCCACAGCGTCAAATCTTTGGGAATATATTGATAATTTATGTGTCTGTGGACAATAACCTTCAAGTTGATGCAATTTATACAGACTTCTCAAAAGCGTTTGACGTCGTGAATCATTCCATACTAATAAAAAAAGCTTGAATGTTATGGATTCCACAGCTCCTTTTTAAAATTGGTGTTTTCTTACTTACACAACCGAAAGCTAAAGGTTGTAAGAAATGGATTTCAATCTGAGGCATTTATAGCATATTCAGGTGTGCCACAGGGCTCACACTTGGGGCCAACTCTATTCAATATTTTTATAAATGATGTAGTAAAATGTTTCCTGAACAGTGATGTACTTCTCTTTGCAGATGATTTAAAATTGTATAAAGAAATAAAAACCGTTAATGATGGAAACTTACTACAAAATGATATTAATAGGCTGGTCTCCTGGTGCGAGCTTAATAATGTAATCCTTAATCGTGAAAAATGTTACCAAATATCTTTTAATAAAAAAATCCATCCAATTTTTAATGAATATTATATTAATGATTTTCTCATAAAAAAGACAAATGTTATTCGTGATTTAGGTATTTTAATTGATTGTAAATTAAGTTTCACTACGCATATGGATCAAGTTATAAAAAAATCATCGAAATTTTTAGGATTAATTAAACGGGTAACTAAAACTTTTAAAAATAAAAAATCCAAAGTAATTCTTTTTAACTCATTTATTCTTAGTAATCTTGAATATTGTTCTTCTGTCTGGAATCCACATTATCAAACACATATAAATAGGTTAGAACGAGTGCAAAAGAAATTCCTTAAGTACCTTTATTTCAATAATAACAAAATACACAGGCAATTAACTTACATTGAAAGACTAGATAATTGTAATATGATTTCATTAAATGATCGAAGAGTGCTTATGGACTTGTGCTTGTTACACAAAATCGTTAACAATAAAATTAGCTCGAATAATCTTTTAGGTAAAATATCATATGTTATTCCTAGACCTAATTCTAGAATAAGAAATTATAGTTTATTCAAAACTAGGTATTGTATAACAAATGTATTTGTTTTTTCAATTGTAATTTCTAAATTAGTCGATCTTGACATATTCAACGATTCTTATACCTACCACTTTTAAAAATAAAATTAAAAAACATTTTTATAACAAAATTAAGATATAATACATATACCTCATGAGTTATTGTAGAAAAAAAAAAGTTTTTGTTTTTTTTTGTTTGATGCATTACAATAGGTTATTTTGTTATCCTTTCTTCTTTTTTCAATAATAATGTGCGTTACATATTATTTTACTTTAACATGTTAAGTTAGCCTATAAGTATGATATGTACTAAACTTTAGATTAATCCATAAAATTTGTAAACATTTTTTCATTGTACAATATCATGTTGGCTTCCTAATAAATAAATAAAAATAAAAAAAATAAAAATAAATAATATCAAAAGCATGAGAAAGTTCATTGATCAATTTACTTAACCTTTGGAATTTGCGGCAAATACTGTTTTACGAAGAGGTGATCTAATAGTAATTATTCTCTTACGGGGGTATGTATGAGGTATGCGAAATTTGATCTTATTCAACAATTGAGGGCAGTTAATTTTATTATTAATTTAATAATTTGTTTACGAAGAGTAAGTCAGATATTTGTCTACGATTAGCCAAGGATGTAATTTTGAAAAAAGATAGCTGTTTCTTAAAAGCTTCAAAAATTTTATCCATGAACTAATGAATTTAAAAATTATTCAATGCATATTTTAAATGCCATACAAACACTGATATAAAGACGATTGCGTCAAATAACTTTTATAATTAACACCTTATAGTAAGGACAAATTTTCATGAATTTATAAAAGTAATACATTCGTAATTTGTCATCGTATCGTGATCGTGGCGATTTTTATTTTTAATTTAAATACAAATTCATATTGCCTTTGAAGAACATTAAAGGGCACATATATTAAGCGAATGAATAGCATTAATAAATATTAGTTTTAATATATACAATTCAAACATTTTGTACTACAGAATATTTATAAGGCCCTAAATAATTAAAGTCCTAAATAATAAGACTACAAAGTGATTACGTTATAATTGTAACGATCGCACAGCGACAAACAATAGAGTATTTCTGGGGATCTTCTAGCATATTCCACTCACATGGAGCGAGGCACTCAAGAGCAGTGGGGAGGCACTAGACGTTTCCCTTGATGTCTCGAAGTCATTTTACAGAATTTGGTACCCTAGCCTTTTGGGCAAGCTTCTAGCATATAGCTTATCCCTTAGCCTGATTAACTGGGTGAAGGACTTTTTGAGTGAACGGTCTCTCCGAGTCGTCGTCAAAGGCTACTCAACCGATCCTATGGCGACTCAAGCTGGAGTTCCTCAGGGATCCGTTCTTTTCGCAATATTTTATCTTCGCTGCATTTTATGATCTCCTTAGACCCGTGTATGCACAGTTGTGGAGAGATATCAAACAATGTGATATTCAAGATTGGCAAAAACACAAACGTGTCTCTTCACTGCGAAAAGGAGCCAGCTCATCTTGGCTCTTTCCTTCCGAAATGTATCACTAGAATACACCGACTGCCTTCATTTGTTAGGGGTTGAGATTTCCTCAAACCTGAACTTCAGGTGGTTCTGTTCGGTCCTGAGCTTCAAAGCAGCTGCAAGAAAATTAGAAGTCCTTGCAAATGTGCGACGGTACTTCACGTGGGGGACAGCTGCTTACTTTATATAAAGCACAAGTCCGGTCGTACATGGAAGTATTGCTGACATATATGGAATTGTGCTGCAAAATTCCACCTAGCAGCTTTGAACTCAATGGAAAAGAATACTAACAGGCTTATTAGAAACCCGAATCTGGTTAAAACCAATATCACCAGTCTCAAATACAGGTGCAAAGTAGGTTAGCCTTTCGGTTTTTTACAGGATGCATTTCGGAGAATGTGCGCAGGAATTGCATAACTTAATTCCACCCTCTTCCTTTCATGACAACCAAATGCACTTTTCACCCTTTCGTTGTCGGCTTACCACGCCTCCGAAACAAGCGGTTTACTTCATTGTTCGTCATTCATACAGCAAAGGGTTACAATAAGCTTCTGTTAAGTCAGTGCGCTGTAACAATTTCGTTTGAATCAACTCTTACTATCAGGTGGGATAGTCGTCAAGCGCTAGCTTAAAATAGTTAAAAATACTTGAAATATGAATCTCTTCTTTTACTAAAACATTAATGGCATCTTTGAGTTTAAGGTGTTACCTTCCTAAAGGTCACTAGTCACCAAGTCCTCACTAAATTTTCTTCATCATTATCATCATTACAGCCTTTATACAAGCCTGTCTAAAATCTACTGTTAAAAATAGGCTTCCCCGTAGAATACCCCATAGGAATGCTTCAGTTGTCTTAGTGGCCACGCTTTGTACGATGCTGTAAGTGCATTAAAATTCTTTATAGTTATATAATTTAAAAAAAAAGAATTAATAAAAAATTTCTATTGTCCTTTAGATTTAAATAATTGAACCGGTATAGCTAAGGTGGTAAGTGCAGGTGCGCGGAATTCTATTACACTGTCGCCACACTGAAAACTAATTGCGTCATATTAAATATTTCCGGCGTTTATTTATGTATTATCTGCTTAGACACAGAGAATATACCAGATGTAATCAACATCACAATATTGCTATTTTTCTTGCGTGGTAGACTCTCATTTACTCATTTTAATCTCATTCGAAAATAAGTACTAAGTGAATGTGCTGTTGTCAGGGTCAGTCAGTGGTATGAGAAAATTGATATTAGATATTAGTCGTTAGATTTAACATTTTATACATTAATATTTTTACAGAATGGGGTTATAAGAGAGAGAAAAATATCCTTGTAACTTTAAAGTCAAAACTGTCAAAACAAGTGAGTTGCTATTAATATTAATTAGTAGCTTCTAACATATTTTGTAAATCTCTGTCAATGCATAATAAACTTGGGTTACATTTGAAGATTGTAGTTTCCCCATCTACGTTCTACGTGTGTATGCGAGCGCAATGTTTCGCAGTAGATCTCAGAATTTGCACTAAGATGAAACACTTAATTGCATACGACGAATAGCATTGAAATGGCTTATTTAGACTGCCTTAAGCGACCATTCAAAATTACGTTTAATTTCACTGAGATATGACGTTATTAGTCTTATCAGTATATAGGATACAAAATAATAATTGCTCCCTCACTTATTGTAATAAAACCAGACGGAGTGACAATGGACATTTGAAAGCATCGATCACTAATAAAAAACTAAATACACAATGAGTGACAAAAAATGTCCTTACTGAATGAGTGCCCACTAGAACATTTGGTTACCCTTTTCTGCCGACTTCCAAAAAGGAGACGGTACTCAAATCGAGGGTATGTTTTTTTTATGTGTGTTACCTCATAACTTTGTACTGGGTGAACCGATTTCAATGATTCTTTTTTTATATGAAAGCTTATAGTTCTCGTGTGGTCCCATATGAATTTGATCAAGGTCAGACCAATAGTTTTTGAGTTATTCTTAAATAACTGATATTGAAGTCGGCTGTACAAAATTTTTAATTTTTAATTATAATTTGTACGTAGCTTTGTCAATACAACTTTTGGCAATGCACTTAAGGTTGAATTTACATTAATGTATATTTATTTCAACTAGAATTACGTCAAAAAAAGAACGACAATTTTTAGAGAACTTTTGCATGGGATTATGTATCTAGTTATTTATTAGTGATCGATGTTTGAAAGAGATAAAGCCGTTATCTGGAACGCTACCATAGCGCTAGTTCCATAAACAAGGTACACTGGTATATAGGTAATACAGAAGGGTACATAGAACAGACCCTTAAGGAAGACCTTTCCAGATATATCTTGCTGGCATGAAATTACCCTCTACTCGCACTAGAATACGTCTTCCTAAAAAAAGGTTTAACACAAAGTTAGTTATCCTCACGGGAATGCTCAGCTGATGCATCTTATGCCTGAGCAGCGGAAGTATAACATTATAACAAGCTGAGCAAACGTCTAAGAAATGGTCTATAAGGAAGTTGTTTTTAGAAAATGCAAGTCTGACATTAGAAATCAAAAGGCCAAGAAATAGAATAGAATAGAATATTTTTTATTTAATATAGATTATTACATAATTCTTATTGATTATCATTTTTTATTTACTACTGTTTCGGAAACCTCTGTCCTGGGAAAAACCAGCAAGAAACCCAGCGGGACTTTACAATAATTGCGTTTGTACAATTTTTAAATGAATTTTAATAGAACCAGCATGGTTGCGATCATCTCATTCCCAGGGGTTATTGAAATTTTCTTTAATAAAACATTTTAACTTGTTTATTGACAAATTTTGTACATTTTCTGGGATTTTGTTGTAAAAGCTTATACATAGCTCCATAAATGAATTACTGATAAAGGCTAATAATCTTCCACTCACCACATGTAGCTAGTTAAGTTAAAGTTTTCTGTTACACAATGTCACTTAATTGAGTAATTATATAGTTTTAAATAATAGCTTATCCGTTTCTAGTGTTATATTAATATACTACACAATGCGTCAGTGATTTAATCTTTAATTTTTAGGGTTCCGTACCTCAAAATGAAAAAACGGAACCCTTATAGGATCATTTTGTTGTCCGTCTGTCTGTCTATCAAGACCCTTTTTCTCAAAAACGCGTGGAGGTATCAAACTGAAATTCATATCAAATACTCAAGTCTACAGTCCCTTGGAGCTGTGAAAAAATAAAACTTCTAAGCCAACGCAATCAAAAGATACAGCCGTTTATACCGCAAATTTTGGACATTCGCAAAGGAATGAAAACCTACAGGGTACTTCCCGTGAAATCAGAATCTTAAAATTTGGTACGAAGCAACATATTATAGCACAGATAAATGAAAAATTGCGAAAAGCATAAATTTTTAGTTACATCATATATCATATAATAAAAATATTTTTAATAATTTTAAACTTATATACCTACGGATTTGTTCGGAACCCTCGGTGCGCGAGTCCGACTCGCACTTGGCCGGGTTTTTTGTATTTTATACCTCATTTTTATTTTTTTTACTTTTAGTAAAAGTTACTTGTAGTAATAGTTATATTTTGGTTTATTTATTTTTATTGTAAATAATATAAAATATAACTAATAATACAGAAAGGAACGTTAACCTTTACATTTTTCTAAAAAATTATCTTCTCCACTATCTAATCAAATCATTTATTTGACAGATTTCATAAAATCTGTCGAATGATTTACCTAATGAGGGCTAATAATCTTCCACTCACCAGATGTCGCTAGTTATGACTGAGGTAAATTTTTTGTTACACAGTGTCAGTTAATTGAGAAATTAGTTTTAAATAATAGTTTATCATTATTTAGAGTATTATATTAATACACAACACAATGCGTCAGTGTTTTGATTTTTAATTTTTTGCACATTATAACTAGTTTTTGTTTAAAAGTCGTCTTTTAGTTATATTTATAGTTTGGTTTATTCATTTCTAATGTAATTAATATAAAATATAACTAATAATACAAAAAGAAACCTTAAAGATTACATTTTCCTAAGAAATTATCGTTCCCGCTATGAAATCTGTCAAATATTTTACCTCACTCTAAAGTGGCGCCGCCCTGGTGGCAGAAAAAGTCGTGGATGCCCTCATTGTAAAGTGGCGTCGCCGTGGTGGCAGAAAAGTGTCTAAAGTATGAACATCTTTATTCTTATCAAAGCTATTTATGTTTTTATATACATACATTACGTTTTCATACATATATTACGATGCCACAGTTAATATGTTTATTTCTTTAAAATTTTCTCTAAGGCACCCTTCACAATTTAAGTTATAAATCGCCCGTATGGCTCTCTTTTGCAAAACAAATATGGCTTCAATGTCAGTCGCATTACACCAAAAATTCCATAAGACATCACGATATGAAAGTAACTAAATAAACTAATCTAGCTGTCTCAACATTAGTGATACTTCTAATCTTTCTTACAGCATATGCTGCAGAACCAGAACTAAGTCTGCTTGCTAATTTAGATGTGTATATGGGGGCCCTATTGAAACTTCGCGTCAATAGTAATACCAAGAAAAACAATGGTATGCACAATACTCAACTCCTCCCCATTTAAGAGCACATTGGTATTTCAATGCTTAACATTAGGTATTGTAAATTTAATACATTTTGTCTTATTTATTATATACAGCCTTCCTAAATCTAAAGCGGCTTTTAGGCAAGATTTCCCTATTTTCTAGTAACCACTCTAGGCGGTTTTTGACAAGGAAATCCATTATCTTTGATGAGTCGATGAAATTTCCCAGATTTTAAGAATAGGGATTACGATTTGGGTTTTCCAGTCATCAGAGACGTCTCCTATTGAATATACACAATTATGTGTAAAAAGAATGGGGAACCCTGTCATTGCTCGGAGAGGAGTCCTTTAGATGGTTTAACACCAACTGAAGCTCTGTGGGTTAGAAGGTATCATTCAAAGTTTCATAAGAATCGTGTGAAAGATGGGAAGGTGGGAACTGTTAATTAAACAATATAAAAATTAACAAATTTTCTAAATAAATAAAATTCTTAATATACCAATCCATTTATAACAATCCACGATTTCATAACTGCAGGCCATCTAGCGTCTAATGTACGTACCACTTTGAAAGAATTAATTTTTATGCGATAAAATTACTTTGCCTATAGAATGAAGTAGAAAGCGCTAATACAAAGAAATTTTACCTGAAAGAAAATATTCTTTTGATTTATTACACTAAAGTTTAGTCTAAAAATAAGGATTGTAACATTTATTTACTATAAAATTAAACATTTATCTATTTTATGTCAAACTTGGGTTGAAAATTATCTTATAAAATAAATAATACGTTTATCAATAATAATATACTACGAAAAGAACTTAGTTCTAACCGAGTGTTTTTTTTATAGAATAAGGGTGACAAAAGAGCACTCAGTCCACCTGATGGTAAGTGATTGCTGAGGCCCATAGACATCTACATCTATCCTCGATGACGAATCAAAATGCAAATGTGTTATCACCCGTGATAACTAAGATGCAATGCCTCGTTTCCAGTAAACATTGTCTCCGGTTCTTTACACTCCCCATACGGAACACAGCAGCATTAAGCTGCTATTTTACGTTGGTATATACTGTGAGAGCGTGGTCCATCCCCGGTCGAGCCGACCCATTCATGCCAAAACTATACTAGTTATATAGCTGCAGCCTGACTACCACGTAAAGAAAAAACTTCACAATACGGGGGAAATTTCTAGGCTATTAAAAAAATAACAAAAGGAAGCATAAATCTCATCTATATAACTAAAAATGCAAATACACTATTCCTTATTTTATTTTTATTTAAATGGACTATTACACTATTCCATATAGGTTTTTTTATTGTTATTAGAAAAAAAATGTATGTTGATTACCGTAATCACTTCGGAACTTCTATTCAAATCTTTGATAAAAACGGCATTTATAGCTTCAGAATAATAAAAATATTGCAAAATGCTAATTAATTTTTATATTAGGCCCATAATGCTTTTGCAAGTCGTTTCCTTTGATCCTATTCTTGTAATTACGAATGTGGTTTAATCACAGTAAGCACAGGGACAATGGCTTGCGTCACTGCGGCCGCGGAACAGCTTCCGTTCGCTTCTTCACGGCCCTCGAGGCTCAGGCAACAGCGAGTGGGAGATGCAGTGTTTGTATATAATCCGCGATCGCCGATCCCTCTACAAGCAGTTACCGATCAGCTTCAACATGAAGGTAACAGTACTATATAATTAATAATAACACATAGTCTATCAGATACGTTATTCTTACAATGTTGCATAATATATCATTTCTCACCCGTTCTAAAACTGCATTTCAAAACAAATGGTGGAACTTGCGCATTATCGAGTTTCATCACATCTTTCCCATTATCTCCATAAATTTTCTCACGATACAATGACAAAGCGTTAGTAGCCTAATGGCAGGACGCGGACCGCGCACTCGAAAGGTCGTGGGTTCGAATCCGCCATGCGACTACTGTCGCGAACCACTTCTAATACAAGCATTTTAAACTTACCAGAAGTGGTTAGAGGGAATATTCGTAAAGTTTAATAGCATTACTAGAATATTTTTTTAAAAAATTACTTTTTTAAGAGATTGTGATTATTTGCCATATGTTTTCATATTTAACCGATGTTGTTACCTATACATAAATTCGTCACAAGGTGTCATATATAAAAATACTAATTATTTACTTCCTAAGAGATCGTAAACAGGCCTTAAAAATTGCAACTTCAGCGTACTATAGTTCAACAACATTGCCAGCGATATTTTTGCTGCAATGTTATTATGCAAAACCTTACATTGGTAAATATACTCTATATTCCGTTAATGTTGTTTTAACTGTATCACCGAGCAATTGACATCATAAACTTGAAGCAACATTGAGGCTATAGGCAAGCTAAGCAACATTGCGCTGCGTTGCACGAAGAAAACGGCAACATGTGTATAGCCATCATGTTGCATAGAAATTGCCACAGAACTGGCATGTTTACGATCGCTTTAATTTACAGTCATTGTTCGATTCGATATAATTTTTGTCTTTGTTGTGCAGGTATTTGTATGCTTGTTGGCCCTTGCGGTGGTCACCAAAGCCGGCTATATCGGCGGCGGTAGTAGTGGTTGGTCCAGCGGCGGAGGCGGCGGCGGCTGGTCCGGGGGCGGTGGTGGCTACGGAGGTGGCGGCGGCTTCGGCGGTGGTGGCCACGGCGGCGGTGGCGGCTTCGGCGGCGGTGGCCACGGCGGCGGTGGCGGCTTCGGCGGCGGCGGCCACGGCGGCGGCGGACGTAAGTTGCTATGACTAACTTTATAAAATTGCAAATAACCGTAATCTTACATATTTTATAAAGTCAATTAGGTAAATTATATCAACTTATATCTTTTAAAGTGTGAGCTTCACGGGGCAAAGTGCTCGCTATGAAATTCACTTTACGCCAGCAACTCGGGATTTTATCCAGTCGGCACCAATTGCTAATTGCAATTTTAAGAGCTGATTTACCACGTGCTCGACGGTCAAACCAAACATTTTCCCTGATATGGAAACCTGCATTTCAGAGAAATTAAAAAAATAAGTCCACCAACACGCATTGGGGCAACGCGGCGCAATTGCCCTCTAAAACCATCACAGAAATGAAAGGATGCCTGTGCATTGTGATGTAATTAAAAGAAGATTTTTATGCCATAAATTATATAAGCAAAGTCACTCTATTTCTCGACTTATTGGAATAGGTATTTTAAAATATTTTATTAAAATGGCTCACTCTCCCACTCCACTTGAGTAGCCACAACCTTTTACCGTTAAAGGCTATCATAAGTCCACTGGGCTCAAATATAGGTCTTCCCCATAGATTACTTCATTTGCCAAAGTTGCCACGCTTGGCAGGCGGCTTAGCAAACGCTGCTTTTTTAGTTTTTATTAGAAGTCCGCTGCTGCTCATCTCCTGATTTGTGTTCCTCTGTCGCCTCATGCGACATCCACAGGATGATAGGGGAGAGGGGGGGGGGGGGGGAATATTCTTATACCGCCACTATAAAATAAATAATTTATAAACGGTGGCACCGCGCCCTCTTGCTTGAGAGCTTGAGACTATTTACCCTACAGTATAAGCCAAGCCAGTTATCAGTTGTTTTTCTGTTTTTATGAGGCATGTAATGAGCGCGATATTTGTAAGCCTGTGAGTATAATGTACCTTATTTACCGAACATTTTTTTTATTTAACAGAAGTGAAGATCATCAAAATAATTACAACCGGCGGAGGCGGCGGCGGTTATGGTAATAATTTTATACATTTTTAACTACACATTTTATCATGGTATGATATATGGTTCCATTACCAGTTAAAATTAACTAACAGGACTAGGGCCGTGGTAGCCAAGTGCTCGTTATAAATTTCATATTACACGAGCAACCGAGTTTGATCCCCGCCGGTACCATTGAAATGTTTTATTGCAATTTTAAATGATAAGTCAGTAAATCATAAGAAAATCTGCATGTCTAAGGAATAAAACTTAATTCGAGGACATGTAAAATTCGCCAACACGCCACCCAACACCGGAGCAGCGCGGCGATCTGTCTATTCCACAAACTTCTCAGAAATAAGTAAAGACTTCTTCCGAGCAGTGGTACCTATTTAGGCTCTAACTTTAACGTTTGTTAGTTATTTGCTTCTTGATACATACATTGTTAAGTTTTAAAATAAGTACACAGATTTTAATAATTTAAAGAAGTTTAGAAATTGCTCTTTAGATAAATAAAAATGATGATAAATAAATTGAGGGGTGGCTCGAACTTTAGACATAGTCAGTTTGAATAGCCTATCATGTAGAGGATGTCATGGGGGTCATGGTCGAATAGGGACAAAAAGTTCTTATTACACTCCTAGGGGGTCAAAATGGCCAAAAACCAAAAAATTAAAAATTCTTATTTCGGCTTTCTTCTTTACCTCCCACATCCTACTAGTTAACAATATAAATATATTTTTAACCAAAATTTTATCTAACTATTCAACTAACATTAACGTTTAACTATAAATAATATTCACAATTACAAACATGTTACCGCCTAAACGACAAGTACTTTACGGTTTACAAATAATTTCCCAGTCGAACATTAGTTTAAGTCGTAACTTGTAATACAGGAATCTTCTGCAGTTATTTATGATCCAAGGCTTGTTTAAATACCTCAAAACTTTTTAAAGATTAATATTAATGTTATTTTCCATCGACACAACATCTTATTTTTTTTTGTTTTAAAATACGTTACCCCCACACTAGGATTTTCTCCTGTATCGTGGAGGCAGTTTACAAATACAAATTGCACAAGGACAAACATCCAGACCCGGAACAATTATTTGTAGACCATACAAATACTTGTTCCGTGCGGGATTCGTACCGGCGCCCCCCAGAGCAGCAACTCATTGCTAAGCCACTGCGCCACGGAGCCGTCAAATATGTACCTACTACATAGTATTATTTATATGGAATTACAACATCGGAAATAATTATTTTAGTCATGAATCGACTTGGTACATTAGAGAGGTCGAAAGATCTCGGCTTAGGGTCATCCGTTCACTCATCAGTTTGCAGAGAATAACAAATTATGCAATACCCGTTGTTACATGTTACATTGCACCACATTTTCTTCTGATATTTGTAAAATGCAGTCATGATTATTGCTCGTTTGGAGGTTTAGTTTTTATCCTTTCGTTATAAGGTTTCCTATAATTCGGCAATATCTCGGTCTTTTTGTAAACAGATATAATAAAATATACAAATTGTTAATTAATAAAATATTCATTCACCTCAAAATTATGATAAAAACTAAATAATTTTAGCAACTTGACTTTACAAAATGACAACGGTTGGATGTTGGTATTTTTAAGGCATCGCTAAACGCCGCTCACAAATCTGCCCAAACCACACTGTAAAGTCGGATCGATTAGAGCAGAAGACATCCTCGCACTTTTAATGCCGCTTTGCATTACCAATGTGTAAAATTAAAACCCTTTTAATTAAACTGGAACACGGCAATTCTGCTTGGCGACAAAAATTGGTAAGAAGGTATATCGACCAGACGAGCTTAGGCAGCAAAGCAGCCCAAGCGTGTTATATATTACTCCTCTTTAAATAATTTTAATGTGCAATAAATGCTACAGGCGGAGGCGGCTTTGGCGGCGGCGGCTATAGCGGAGGAGGAGGTGGCTGGAAACTTGGAGGAGGAAGTAGCGGCTGGTCAAGCGGCGGAGGCGGGGGTGGATGGAAGCTCGGCGGAGGAGGCGGCGGCGGCGGTTGGAGGCTCGGTGGCGGAAGCAGTGGCTGGTCCAGCGGTGGCGGTGGAGGCGGCTGGAAAAGCGGTGGTGGAGGTGGCTGGTCTGGCGGTGGCTCCTCGGGCTGGTGGTGATATTCTGAATAGTACAAATTATTAATATATTTTATCTTCCAAAAATTTGTCTTTATATTCAATATCCTATATCCTCTCATATACACAGTACTAGTTTTACTAGTATTTCCAAAGTTGTACAAAACATATTTATGGCAAAATTTTATTTACCTACATACTTTTCAGACTTGATAATACTATGATTCATGCTGTGGTATTGGTGTTTTTACGAGTTTAAGAGAGCAAAGTGACGGGACCAGCAATGGTCCTTCTGTTATAAGGCGTCATCCTCTACGTATTTCAACAATAGTACTTCGTAGGTCTGCCCTTACTCGAGTAAGGATCAAAGGAACCAAGTCGCATCGCATTGCACCCGTTCCGTAAGGCGAAACAGAGGAACGTCTCATACATACCTGTACGCATATGGGATACCCACAAACCATTTAAACTGGGAAAGCAATGCGAATGTGTGGTGTGTTACGCTCTCCCTTGTTTGGGTAACTGCCCAACTCCCTATTTGGGAAACCTCTGCATAACAGAATCATATTCATACGAAATGCATAATAAAACGTGAGAGTTAAAAACAGTAAGTACTTACATAATTATAAGTTGCGGACATCGATTGACATTTAACCCCAGATTTGTAATTATAATATTATATGCTTGTGTGATCTTAGGCGTCATACAAGCAGCAGATACTGTAACACAGGTACATCTTTCACTTTACTAATTTCATTATTGATTCTTGACTACATGTATCTACACATGGTCCAAATCCAGATTCTGGATTTAATATTAAGATTGATTCGTTGTTAATTTAGAACTTTTCTCAAAAAATACTAGGATCGTAGAAATGATGAATATGTACTATATAATTTTCTTCTTCTATATATAAATAAAAATATAAATATATCATTTTCATCATTTCTATCATATCTGCTTGAATTGTAGGTACAATCTTTTTCAATAGTGCAATTGATTCATTAAATGCATTTTAATCTAATCTCCGAAATCGTAATGCAATGATTACGTAATCAAATAATGTTCTACAATGATATTACTTATACGTAGGTAAAACACAGTAATACCAAAAAATGTTCATACTTCAGTGAATCATAACTTTAAATTCGGTATTCCACACGGAGCACAAAATAATTTTAAACCTTTTAATAATATGAATCCTAGGTTCTGAAACATAAATCAAAATAATTTTATGCGACCAAATGGATTAAATCCACAAAACAATTTTATATTCGGCATACCAAACCAACAAGCTTTTAAGCCAAACATAAATCCTCAAAATAACTTTAAATTTGGAATACCTCAACAAGGACCAAATTTTAACGCGAATTAACAATTTAAAATCGGTATACCTCAACCACAACGTAATCCACCTCAAATTCAAAATTGCGTGACATTTCGATGCGAACTGCTAGACTCTTGGACAAAACATGGTTAAACATAGCGACAGTAATTTATTATATGCATACGATAATGATGAAAATGAAACTGTACAAGATGGTTATTATCAATCCGACTGCGAACCAAACTTTTTCTATAACGCAGACTATAATAACTCTGACGAATTATACACTGAAAACATACAACCTTTTGTTGAACAAAGCGGTAATAATAATGAATGCGAAATTTTTTCCAAAGTAGCCTCGGAAGAAAATCCCCAGAAATGATACGTTTGAATTGTAACGGAATTAATAAATTACCTCATATTTTTATTCCCGAAATTAATGAACGCTTTATGATCGATACTGGAAGCACTAGAAATTTAGTCCCGCTTTAGCCGATAAATATTCTTACAATTTCAAATTTTATGAAGAATTTGAAGTGAACAAATAACACTCACGCACGAAGTGTTCATGATAAAGTCATATTTATACCATTATTAAAAACATTTAAGAGTTCATGGAACATGTGTACACCCGATCCCTAAAAAATGCGACCGCTCAGACCCGTCTAACTCACGGAATATAATATATTCCGTGGTCTAACTACAGGCCTATCGCCATCACCTTCTTGTTCTCCAAAATAATGGAATCCATTACAAACTCATGCGGTACCTTGAGGATCACCAGCTGATTAGTTACCGCCAATACGGTTTTCGTCGGGGTCGATCAGCCGGTGATCTTCTGGCCTATCTGACTCATGGTGGAGCCAGTAGATTCCAAGGTGGAGGCACTGTTAGTTTAGTTATTTCGAAGGTTTCGATCGGGTTGGGCACAAAGCGCTTCTTTCGAAGCTCCCTTCATGCGGGCTCCCCGAGAATTTGTGCAATTGGATCACCAGCTTTTTTGCAGATCAGATCATCAAGATCGTTGTAGACGTTGCCTGCTCTGACTACAAGCCTATTAATGCTGGTGTTCCACAAGGCTGCGTGCTGTCACCAACGCTGTTTCCTCTGCATATCAATGATATGTTGCAAACCGGTAACATGAATTGCTATGCGGATGACAACACTGGTATGCACCAGCCGTGCCAATATTTCTCGGGTAAACGTCGCCGAGTACCGAAACAAATTTGTGTCTGACATCGAGTCTTTGCTGAACAAAGTCTCGGATTGGGCACGACTAAATCTAGTCCAGTTCAATCCTCAGAAGACACAAGTTTGCACGTTTACCGCTAAAAAGAACCCTGTTTTCGTATCTCCTCAGTTTCATGGCACTCCCCTTATTGCCTCAGCCAGTATCGAAATCCTCGGCGTCGACATATCGAGTGACTTGCAGTTTCGTGGTCACTTGGAAGAGAAGGCCAAATTGGCCTCTAAAAAGCTTGGCGTGCTCAGCAGAGCAGGACAGTATTTTATACCGGCACACCGCCTGCAACTTTACAAAGCGTACCTGCGCTTTGTAAAATTGCAGGCGGTGTGGCCTCACATGGAATACTGTTCCCATCTCTGGGCTGGGGCTTCCCAGTGCCAGCTCCTTCTACTCGACCGATTTTGCATCCCTTGGCATATATTTTTGTTCGCTTTTTCCCTTTACATTATACGTGGTAGAACCATGCTGCAACTATATTAGTAGTATTAGTATAGTTGTAGCACGAATGGGTCGGCTCGACCGGGGCAGGCCCACGCTCTCACAGAATACCGGCGTAAAATAGCAACTTAATACTACTGTGTTTTGTATGGTGAGTGTAGAGAACCGGAGACCCTTTTTACTGGAAAAGAGGCATTCCAACTTAGTCCTCACAGGTGACAACGCATCTGAATTTTGATTTGCAAACAAGGATAAATGTAGATGTATACGGGTCACAGCAACCACTTACCATCAGTTGGACTGTGCTCGTTTGTCACCTTATTCCTATAAAAAAAAATTCTTTCACATTTACTACGGGGAGTGTTCTGAGGAATTGTTCGGATTAATCTCAGTCGCCAAATTTCACGAACGCACATCGCGGCAAAACTCCCGATACCATTCACACCATCTGGATGCTTGGCGGTCCACCACTGTACGTTTAACTAGGAGACTCTTCACCGCTGCATTGGAAGACTTTTTCAATCTACTGGACTGGAAAGGATGCGGTATTAACATCAATGGCGAGTACATCACTCACCTTCGATTTGCCGACGATATAGTCCTTATGGCAGAATCGCTGGAGGACCTAAGCACTATGCTCAATGACCCCAATAGTGTCAATCATGTTTAACGTCTATGTCACACCTATGCCGGTAGTTGTTGGGAGCACTAAGCTCGAAGTTGTTGACGAGTATGTTTACCTGGGACAAATAGTCCGACTAGGTAAGTCCAACTTCGATCGAGAGGTCAATCGACGG
This sequence comes from Parnassius glacialis, assembly GCA_033319125.1. NCBI lineage: Eukaryota > Metazoa > Arthropoda > Insecta > Lepidoptera > Papilionidae > Parnassius > Parnassius glacialis. Next base: position 24,856,975 of record JAVANC010000010.1, on the reverse strand, counting down.
ATTCAACTCGGCTGGGCAGCGTTCGGGAAACTACGACACATCTCGTTAGACATAGCTTAAAATCTGAAAACGAAATTGTACAACCAGTGCGTGTTGCCAATGATGACTTACGGATCTAAGACGTGGTCCTTCACTGCTGGCCGTATGAGGAAGCTCAAGGTCGCTCAGCGAGCTATGGAGAGGGCTATGCTCAGGGTTTCTCTGCGTCATAAACTTAGAAATAAGTAAGTATATCTGCAGTAGAACCAGAGTAATCGACATAGCCCAACGGATTAGTAAGCTGAAGTGGCAGTGGGCTGGCCATATAGCTCGAAGAACTGACAACCGATGGGGAAGAAAGGTTCTCTAGTGGCAGCCTCGTACCGGTAGACGAAGTTTAGGGCGACCCCCCACTAAATGGAGTGACGACCTGGTAAGACATGCAGGAAATCGATGGATGCAGGTGGCTCAGGACCGTGCTTTGTGGCATTCCTTGGGGGAGGCCTATGTTCAACAGTGGACTTATGAAAGGCTGTAATGATGATGAGGGGATATTTATCGTCGGTTGTTATATCATAAAGGCGTCGGTAATCAATTATCATCCTAAACTTTTGTTCACCCGAGGCGTCCATTTTCTTTAGGACCAGGTGTACGGGGGCACTCCAAGGTGAAAATGATTCTTGGATTACGTTATCTTTTAATAATGTATTAATTTGTACACCAAATCCGCCCATCTATGGGTCAGGTAGACCAGAAGATCACCAGCTAATCGACCCCGACGAAAACCGTATTGGCGGTCACTAATCAGCTGGTGGTCCTCAAGGTACCGCATGAGCTGGTAGTTAATAATGGATTCCATTATTTTGGAGAACAAGGAGGTGATGGCGATAGGCCTATAGTTGGACGGGTCTAAGCGGTCGCCTTTTTTAGGGATCGGGTGGACAAAAGCTGCCTTCCATGAATTCGGGACTACGCCTTGGGAGTAGAAGTACCGGAAAAGACGCGTTAGGACCGGTGCCAATTCCGGAGCACACGTCCTCAGCACAATTGGGGGGATTCCGTCAGGTCCACTCGACTTCTGGATGTCCAGGGAGAGGAGTGCTTTGCGAACCAAGCACTGTGAAAACAGCACATCCAGCATGGAGCACTCACACCGCGGGATGGTCGGCGGTGTTTTCCCCCCGTCATCAAGTCTAGTTTGACGCAAAAAGGGAGCCTAAAATGTCGGCTTTCTCCTTTGCGACATAGGCCAGTGAGTCATCCTCCTTGTGCAGAGATGGCAGAGATGGCTGACAGAAGTTTATCCCTTGGATAGCCTTGGCGAAAGACCGGAATGCACGGGTTCCCGAAGGAAGGCGAACTAATTTCTCTCCAATTCTGCCTATGCGCTCTGACTATGCCTTGGCAATGACTTTTTGAAGGACCTGGAGGTGGAATTATAATTTTTTTAAGGGCGCTGGTGTTTACTTCCCGGGACGTTGATGCATCAGCCCAAGCACGGTAGTACTCCTGCTTGTAGCGTGATGCTATTTTACAGGAGCGACTAAACTACGGCTGAGATCTGCCTTCGATGGGAACCACAGAAGAAGGAATAAAAAGTTCCATACCCTGAAGTACCATATCAGCAACAGGATTAGCAACAACGTTGGAATCGTCCGGCGAGAAGCAAACCCGCCCCCAAGGATAGGATGCAAAGAAAGACCGCATTCCATTACAATCGACCGACCTATAGTGCCAAACACAGTGGCAGCCTGCAGAAAGCAAGCCCGATTTCAGCGTGAGTGGCACCACACTTCGAAGTAGACAATGTCCGAGAAGCCAAGAGGGGCGTCGAAGGGGACTTAATATCTGTCCCGACGAGAGGTCAGCTACCACATATAAACCTACCGGATATAACATTTTCTGAACCTCAACCGAAGAGGAAAACTATCGACTTAGACACTAGCGATTTAACAAATCTTGAACATTTAAGTAATCTTTTAAAAATAAGTGAAAGTGAAATAAAAGACAACTATGAAAAAATTATCAACGTAAAAAGTGTTAACATCGGAACTCTCTTGTTATATTTAACTTTAATCAAAATAAGCAGAGTGAAATTAATCATCCCTCTGATAATTTTGAACTTAAGGGGAGGAGTTATACAATCTGGAAGTAGTCGGAATATCATAACAACCTGTTGATCCCAAAATATCCTGATTATTAACATAATAAAAATATTATTTAAAAAAAAAATTAAAATTAAGCTTTCGTTATTAGGTTACACGTAAACACGAAAATTGCAAATAGCCATAATTTTACAATAACAGTTGGTCACGAATTATACCTATTAAGTTTTTAATATTAGATTACTGAAAACATGTTATGAAGTATACCGTTACAGAAGACCCTGACTCCACTGTATAGTTTTTATTACCGGTCAAACCAAGGCGTCATACTTTCAGTCAACAGACTTCTTTTGACCATGCTGAAGCCGTTGCATTTAGAATAAAATTCATTATACTTCTCATCGTATCGTAATCACGTAGTTAAGGAAGTCAGTATTGCATTCAATTCGTTTTAATACATTATTGTAATGTAATAGTTAATAAAAGTCACCGAGACATTTTAGTTGTATTTTTAAAAAGCTTCAGTATCGCTCCCGAAACTTAACTACGTCAACGTGTAATCAACACAACAAGCAAAGGTAATGTTCCTCCATCGACATCCAAGGTAAAACTGACGAGAAGCAAGCAACGAATTGTTACCAGTGTCCAGAAGTAGCAAGCGGCGACTGTGTCCGATTGCCGCTACCAGACACAGCAACTACGGTTTCCTGTGATGTGTGCCGTGTCGGTAACAAAAAGGATCCACGTTTGCGCAGCGCCTAAAAATTGTAGCGGATATAGTCCTGACAGAATGTAGGATTAATCCAAATACCTATTTAATACAATCATCTGTCATATTGTACAGTAAACACAATGAATCAAAACGATGGAGTCGTGGCTTTTATTAAAAACAACCATCAAGTTCAGGTTTCCGAAATAAGCTTCACATACAACCAGACATCAAATAACCACCTAACAATTTTAGGTGTTTACCGCTCACCATCCATTTTAAACGCTGATAATATTGCTGTCTCAAGATGAGAGTGTATTGCCTCAATACACTCTCGTCAGAGCATAAAAATATTATTATTGTCAGTGATATAATATTTATACACTAAATCACACTTGATGCTAATTATCTTTTATAGCGTGTGGGTTGCATACTGCCCAATAATGTTCGTTGCGACTATTATAAAGCCCTACACGCGTAAACAGGGCTTCGTCAGTCCACATAATGTTATATAGATAGTATTATCGATGTTTAACAACAACCATTCAAAGAAATGTTTTCGAGGTGGACCATCGTTATTATTTAGTGCTTGCACACGTTGGTATGAAATGGGTGATATCCAGAAGAATTTAGTAATTTCCACACGTAGTACTATTTTTTTATTAGATAGAGAGGAGGAAATTTTCAAAAGACACCGTCAAGGTGTTGTAAGACTGGTAGTGTGGGATTTTACCCACTAAAACCTCCTCTCTCTTAAGTACCCAGTACCACGGGACCGCGTTAGCATTACTTCGTGGTGCTGGTACTCTTCGTCATCGCTGAATTACGCGACTACTCCTCCGTTTCTTCTTCTTTGTCTTCCTTCTTCTTCATCAGCAGGACCTCTCTGACATACCCCGTCATCGCCGTCCAGTTGTCATTTTTTGCCAACATCCAAGGGACGACCTCTTCCGGCCTCTGAGGCACCCTTCTCGCTCTGCCAGGGTAGCCGTATTTCAGACCAGCGTTAACAGACAAAGGTGTGCTCGGTAGAGTCAACAGCGCCCGGTCAGTATACGCAATCAGGAATGAGTCGGTAATAATGACGATTTGAATACATTAGTGTAAGCAGATTCATTTCAATCCAAGTCATAGCATGAACATTCAGCATAAGTGACAAAACGATACAGATTCATATGCGGCGAATTAGGTGAGTAAGGAGGCTCGAAAAGTGAATAACCATAGGAATTTAAAGGATTATGGTAAACCTGTGTCGAAAGTTTGCTTTACTTTGTATCGCTTTGTCCCTTAGGAATGATGCAAAGTAGATTTTGAATTGTAATGGGTATGATTAACCGCAATTGTTGAATCCAGAGGTAACCAAATCATCTCCCAAAGAAATGAAAATGCCACAACCAAAAATAAAAGGGAGTCCACCAAGCAATCGAAGGTTTCACACTGCTAATGCTGCTCCTCATTACTTAGTAATATTATGTACATTGTCTATCGCGTAACAATATTCACTACCCCATAACATTGTCCCGTTGGTGTTGTAAGACGTGACAAAATAAAACTGAAACATAAGACGGTCAGCAGTATCTTCCTGACTAATAATACGAATAACTCGAAATAATAAACAACTGCGGCTGCTAACCCGCCTGCTAAGCGTGGTAAATGTGGCAAATATGAGGCAATCTATGGGGAAGGCCTCTATTCAGCAGTGGTCTTTTATAGGCTGTAATGAAATGAAATGGATGAATATGTTATGATAATTGGAGAATATCTCGGAAATTTTAAATTAGACATACATTTTTTCTTAAAACATTCTTTATCGCACACATAATAAAATCTTAAATTAAAAGGAAAACATAAACCCACACACAACCTACACTAAAAATAATATAATAATACAAAAGTTAGTACTACAATATTTTAAGTATGTGTTCAAGTATAAGTTTGTATATAGTAGGATTAACATTGTACATAGTAGGATTAACAAAAAATTGTAGCAATACTTTTTGGTACATTTAATGCCTCATAATGTAGTACCGAGTCGACCGCGCCATTTAGATTTTAAAATTGAACTTATAAATTAGCATTCTCTGTTACTCTCACAATGGATCATAATATACATATTATTGAAAAACTTAAGGATTTTGAGTAACAAACGTTTATTTGCATTAAAACAGGTTAAACAGAATAAAGGATAAAACACTCCCGAAAATAAATTGATCTTGACTTAAAAGCCCTAAGCCGTATACTTTCTCAAATTGTGCAGGAGCCGGAAATTTTTATAATAATAATTACAATTAATGTATAAACTAAAAAGCATATTTCACTTTTGTCATTATTAGTATGTTAAAATCATACTACTTAATAATAAATTTAAAGGAAAATATACTTAAAAAAGAACACATTTACCTCGCCTACCTTACAACGAAAATCGTAAAAGTCATAATTTATGTATAATTACTGCAACTTCCTTGCAACACCTGGTCACCCTCGATCCTCGGCCTTCAGCAAAATTATGTTAATCTACATTCAATTCTGAGATAGGTAGGTGTTTTTTCCTGCAAGCGGAAAAACATATCTAGGGAGGTAACTGTATTTGTGGAGTGTCCGTCCAACACATCGGATTAGCACATATCAGATTTGTGACCCCTGAGAACAATTCTGTTTTAAATGTTATTTATAAGGATTATACAACTACAATTCTGAAAATTTTATTATAATTAGTCTCGTTACTAAATTACGAGAATTAAGTTTGAACGCAAAATAATTTAGAGAATTTACTTCAAATGACGACCTTCCGCCATTACCTACAAGTTGCGGCACGTAAGTCTAGTGCGCACAAATTGAATTGCACCAATGCTACTGGAGAGCCAATCAGCGCGTGCGAACGATACGCACGAGCCAATCAGCGCGACTTATGCCGCAATAAGCCAATCAGCGCGACTTATTCGCAATAAGCCAATCAGCGCTAGACTTTCATGCCGCTACTTATACTTTACTATTAGAACTAAGACGGCTTCGCAGGTCGATGGCGCTTTTACAGAATTATTTCATTTGTAAGATTAGTTTTACCAGATTTCTACCTTTAAAATGTCAAGTTATTTGAAAACCTTTAATAAAGGAGTATTCACCTATTGATTTTGTATCTATCAATTGATTTTAAAGTACTATGTTGTTTTGTACTAATTAAATAATTCTGTAACAGCGCCATCTACACGGTTTGTTAATTACTACATGGACCTGACCTGCGAAGCCGTAGTTTATTCAATGGCGCTGTTATTAATGCCGCATAGGTTCCATACATATGAGTTTTTTTTTAATAGGAGAAGGGTAACAAACGAGCACACAATCCACCTGATGGTAAGTGGTTGCTGTAGCCCATAGACATCTACATCTCTCTTCGATTATGAATTAAAATGCAGATGAATGACCCGTGAGGAGTAAGATGGAATGCCTCGTTTCCAGTAAAAAGGGTCTCCGGCTCCCTACACTCACCATACGAAACAGAGCAGCGTTAAGCTGCTATTTGACGCTGGTATTCCGTGAGAGCGTGGTTCTTCCCCGGTCGAGCCGACCCATTCGTGCTACAAGCATAATATAGCTGCAGCATGGCTCTACCACGTATAACAGAGTTGACAAGGCCTAGTTTTGAGAATGAAAAAAAAATATTGACCTTGGCCTGACCACAGGTCTGACGTTGTTGGACCGATACACTGTCGGGATCTGAGAGGTTAATAAGGTACTTTTAGTCAATGATTTTATTAAATAGGTTATACTTCAGAGATCGTCTCATATTAATTTAAAAAAAATCTTTCTGGGTGCAGTAATAAATCATGAAGATTTTAATGAAACTAATTAGACGCCATTCTAATTATTGTTACTTTGAACTTTAATATAACTTCAAAAACTAAAGGAATTAAATAATTTTCACATTATTTAAAATACATGATTTCTTGCCGGTCTAAAGCTAAAGCTTGAAAGTTTAGATAAATCTAAATTAAATTAAAAACTTTTAATTTGAATCATGTATTGAAATAAGATTGGGCTAACGTTTTGTTTGCTTTAAAATTGTTTTCATTTAAACCGATTGACAAATAAAAAAGTTAATATAACAGTTTTAAAGTGCTTAAGCAAGTGGTTGGTGATGATTGTGTCCGTTCGGCAATTTTTAAAAAGTAAATTCTCCAGGTAGCTTATGTTACGTATGGCCATCTACAAAGTACAGGGCCAGACACTGAAAGTGATCACTGTAGATATCAGTGTCAGCTGTTTTTCGCACGAACAGCTTGTTGCTCTGTCGCGTGTAAATACAAATTTCTTGAGTTGGTATTCAAGAAATCTGTATTCACTAATCCCATAAACCTGTATGTCCAATATTGTATAAACACTTCATTACTGTTAGGAAGTAACAACCTAAAGGAACTGAAAAGAAGTCAAATATCATTTTCACCATTTTTGTAAAACTTTATCTGTACCTGTTTTAATGGTTGTTATAAACCTGATTTCACTTTTTAATTTCTTAATGTTATTTATATGTACATTTAAAACAAAATTAAAATAAATTAATAAATAAAATTATAGGCTTAATCTCATTTCTCAGAAGGTTAGGGACATAAATAAGCAAGCCAAAGAGCTCGCGTTAGCAAGTATGAACTGTAAGCACGAGGATGCTCGTAATGACAAGGGCGACGTTATTAGTCATGAAATGAATTCTTTCTCTCAACGATATTTATTTGAATTTTAAGTTATCATCGTGAAATGTGCAGTGCCAAACTGTAAAAACGATTCACGGAAGCAAACTAAGAAGAACAATGGTATTTATTTTCATCGGTATGTAATATTTCGATAAGAAAATTGATTTTAACAAAATTACTTTGGGTGTCAAAGGGTGTAGCGGGAGGCGCGCGGCTGGGGCAACACAGCACGTGCCCCGTGCCTCGCGCTTCGGGTTTTCTCACGAGTTAGAGCTAGTGCTGTGCCACGTTGTATTCGAATATTTTTTAATAACATGATTTCTTTCGTAATAATTATAATATAATTATAGTATTAGAAGGTAATATCCTTTGTATTCATGATCCATATGGATCAACGTCTAAAATAAAACATTTGAATAGCTTTTTTTCATAGGTACATAATAAAGGTAAAATAATACGTTTAAAATACTTTTCTAATTTTAGATTTCCGAAAAGCCGTGAATTGGCCAATAAATGGGTGTCACTTTCCATGAGAGTTTCCTGAGTTCTATAAGTATTTTTTTTCGTTTACTTTAAATACAGTTTTTACAATTTGAAGCCTACTTTTTAAATTCAATAAAGTAAGAGAAATACCCAAAAAAATTAATATTTTTTCATTTCCTTTTTCTCAAGCTTAGACTTTTTAGGCTTGTTTGGTTCTATATTTTCTTTTTCGGAAGAATTATTACTGTCAATTGTACGGCGTCGTCCTGCTCCTCTTGACCTTTGTGAGTATTTGTTCTGTTCTACAGACGAAAGAACCCCATAATCTCTAAAAATAATTAAATGAGATGAATTAATAACAGTTGGAATTAGTAAAACTAAGACAAATCTGGCAAGCCAAATAAAAAATATATCAATTAAAATTTAGATTTTTTTCACTTTTAACTTACATGTCACTAGACCTGTGGACATCAGCCGTCACTTCAAGGGTACCACTGCAATCAACATCACTATCAGAATCATTTATAACAATGCAGTGTGAGTCTGACTCTTTTACTTGTTTCCTAATATTTTCAATATCAACTCTCGTATTATTATTTTCAGTGACAATTGCATCATCCTTAAACAAGTCTTCACTTGAAACTTCAAGATCTTTATTTTCTATGGGGATATTTGAATGAGGTAAAATCTTCGTAGTATTGACATTATTATTGACATGAAGTTTTTCATCTGTCTGAGTTGCAACAGAACATTTACTTATCACATTCATACTAATTTCTTTCTTTTCTTTAATATGTTCATTATTTGAGACTTTAATTGAGGTGGACATACTGTTTGTGTTAATTGTTATTGATACATCATGTGGCTCTAGCCTCTGATAAGCTAAACCTAATTTTTGGAAATTTCTTAAGCATATTAGACAACTCTTATAAAGAAAACCTTTTTTGTAAAAACACACATTCTTTCTGGATTTAGAATGTTCATTAATTCTTATTTCATTTATTGTCTTGGTAGCATCACACTGGAGTATCATGTTATCTGACTTATTATCCAAATCATGACTTTGGTGTTTTTTCTCAGCTTCTAAAACCGCTAAGCATGCAATTTTGTCCTTATCAACAACTGTACTTTCATTGCCATCAATGACAATTTCTTCATCTCTGTTATAATAATTTTCTACATTTTGTAATATTTCTACGGATTCGGGTTTTTCTTCTGTTATGTATTGATCACTTATTTTTTTATTATCATTGTAATGTTCTTTTACAAATGATGGACTCAACAAATCCCTTGTAGAATTTCTGTGCTTTACATTCAAAGAGTTATTTCTTTTTGAAGCAGACCTTTTTCTTAACTTCTTTTTAAAATCTTTTTTGCTGTTTTCTAATAAAACACTTTTATTTTTGATAGATGAACTACTTTTCCTGACAGAATTAAACGGACTGTTTACATTAATATCAGCAAATGGTTTTCTTACAGGGCTTTGAACATTTTCATTTGTTTCAAGCCATTTTTGCACTAGATTAATTCTTGTATTCATTGTCATTGAATCATTAGTGGCTTCAACAGGAAGCAATAATGGTATATGATTTTCTTTATCCTCTATAATTGATAGTTGTGAACTTCTCCTTTTATTAAAATATTTAACAGAAGCTTGAACAGGTTCTGGAAAAATTTCCTTCTCAAGTTTTAATTTCTCTGAGAGTCTGTACCTTCTATAAACTGTAAATAAAAAAGGAAATAATTAACATACTTAGTAAAAGGACACCTATACTTGTGGTCCAAGGGCTCATGACGCATTTTTCATGAAGTGTTTGATGCATCATGTAACTTTGTTGAAAAGTATCAATCGACTTAATAAGCAGGTATTTGACTGTTTGCCTGGCTTATCTGGGTACACCTGCTACTGCGCATACAGGTAAGTTGCAAAAAATATTCGCCCAAAAAAGTGTTTGATTCAAATAATAATAATGATTATCCGTCAGATAAGTTGATAAAGAATTAAGAAAACAAATGGCAGACACTTCTGAAGGGGTACCCCAAAATTGTATTTTCAAACATTCCAAAACAAGTGTTTGATTTAATCTGCCATTTTTACAGCGTGTTTAATATATATAATAAAAGATTATCACAAAAGGGCAGACAGTTTATCCGGGGGTTAATAATTTAAAGATATTTAAATAAATCTGATCTACTCACTGGTTACACGCTTTTCCACCAAGTAATTTCGGAACATTACTTAATGGGGAAAGCTTGTGCATCGCCGTAGGAATCCGAATAGGAGCGGCGATTTGTCAACCTGTAGTAGCAGCGTCGACGAGTTTTTTCTCTACAGACTTTCATGTAAGAAAAGTGCTGGTAGGTTTCCACGACACGGTTCTTTGATCGATTTCATCTGAAGGGCTCTTGTCTCTATAAATGTTCCCTCGGTTTTAGAGCCTTGTGGAATATTTAGAGACGATGGCAGGAGACCCAACGGTATAACATTGGTCCCTTGGGAGATAGGTAAAGCCCTAGTGTGGAATGCTACTGCGTAGACACTTTGGCGGCCTCACATCTCAGGGTTACCTTGTTTAGAACCGGGGCGGCATCAGAGGCAGCTGAACTGAGTTAGTGGTGCAAATATGAGTTTCTGAGAGATGACTACCTACAAATTTGTCGCATTTGCTGTAGAGACTGTCGGTCCATGGTATCCACGTGCGGTGAAGTTTCTAAAGGAAGTCTATCCGCGACTGGTCGTTGCTGCTGATGATAAGAGGGCTGGTTCTTTTCTCGCTCAAAAGCTAAGTATAGTCATTCAGCGAGGAAACGCAGCCAGCATTCTTGGCACGATACCACGGCGAGTAGGACTGTATGATAATTAAGTTATAGTATATATCTTGCCGTATGAGGAAGCTCAAGGTCGCTCAACGAGTTATGGAGAGCGCTATGCTCGGGGTTTCTCTGCGTGATAAACTTAGCCCAAACGATTAGTAAGCTAAAGTGGCAATGGGCCGGCCATATAGCTCGAAGAACCGACAACCGATGGGGAAAAAAGTTCTCGAGTGGCAGGCTCGTACCGGCGAACGAAGTGTAGGGCGTCTCCCCACTAGAGGAAGTGACGACCTGATAAGACATGCAGGAAGTCGATGGATCCAGGTGGCTCAGGACCGTGCTTTGTCGCATTCCTTGGGGAAGGCCTATGTTCAGCAGTGGACTTGTGAAGGTCTGTAATAATGATGATGATGATGATGATATATCTTGCGTGGACGGACAGGAGACAAATGTGCTACGGGTCATAATGAGTTCTATAGAAAGCGGTGATTGCCGATAGCCTGCCCTTAGTCATTCTTCACACTCCCATTGGCTGCGGATCACGTGATCTTGTACAGCTGTTACAATTGAAATGAAAGATATGCATAAGCATGATAATACACATAATTATACTATTAATTATAAGATTTATTTAAATATTTTTAAATTATTAACCCTTGGAGAAACTGTCTGCCTTTTTGTGATTTTTTTTATTATATATACACGCTGTAAAAATGGCAGATTAAATCAAATTGCCTCTATGTCAACCCCTTCAGAAGTGTCTGCCATTTGTTTTCTTAATTCTTTATCAACTAGGTTGACAGATAGTCATTATTATTATTATTATTTGAATCAAACATTTATTTGGGTGAATTTTTTGTGACTTATCTGTATGCGCAGGACCAGGTGTACCCAGATAGGCCAGGCAAACAATCATGTACCTGCTTATTGAGTGGACAGATACTTTTCAACAAAGTTTCATGATGCAACAAACACTTCATGAAAAATGCATCATGAGCTCTTGGACTGTTGTCTTAGTATCCAAAATTATTACACTGTAGTTTTGAGATGTTTTTTGAAATTATTTATCAGTATCAGCAAAAACCTTAATTTATAAATTAAGATTTATTATGTGGTAGAGCCAAACTGAGGCTATTTTATGGTTATAGCACGAATGGGTCGGCTTGACCAGGGAATGACCATGCTTTTACAGAATACCAGTGCAAAATAGCAACTTAATGCTCCTGTGTTTCTTATGGTTAGAGTACAGAACTGGAGACTCTTTTTACTGGAAAACGAGGCATTCCTTCTTGGGCCTCAGGGGTGACAATGCATCTGCATTTTGATTCTTAATAGGATAGATGAAGATGTCTGTGGGTCACAGCATCCACTTACCATCAGGTGCATTGTGTGCTCGTTTTTTATTTCAATCCTACCTAAGTTTAGTAATAATAATTGTCCCAATATATCTGTGCCCAAGACGGAGTTTGATGGAAGAACAAATATTTATATCATTTGTAACAAATTGACTCAATTCCTGCCAATTTTAATTGTGTAACTCAATTTGATTTGAGATTTCTATTTGAGTTCTGTGAATTTCAACTCAAGTCCTTCTGAATTGGCACATCTTTAGTTTCGCCATAGTTGCGATGCTTGTAAGCAGGCTGCCAATTACAATATATCAAATTCCACTCTTATTATAATTACATATGGTTATTTAAAACACACTCCTGCAATATTCAGCCATTTGTATTTATTTAAATTAAATACTCATTTTAAATTAATATATTATTATTATACTAATTGGTACCCAATGTGTTACTGCTACAGAAGAAATAATTGTGGAGATGTCGTTTTAAATTTGGAAGAGTTATGTTGTTTATTTAGCAATGATAATGCATTCTATGAAATTGAATGATACACAAATTAACTAGCTGACCAGGCAGACATTGTTCTGCCCTCTCCGACGACCTGTTTCCTATAAAATCCTTAAATTTGCAATAAAAAAAATATTGAGGGTCACTTATAGGGATAAAAACTATCCTATCTCTCAAATTGGAGCAAACTGCACATTATTTATTTATTTATTTCGCTTTATTTATCCCTTACACGAATAATATTAAGTTTATAATATTATAGCTAGTATCCATTGTTTTTATTTTATTTGTTAGTGGTGTTAGTATGTCTTTATATTTAATTTTGTTAGTTTTTGTTAGTTGTAAGGGCCGCCTTTTGCGGTGAAAGCCTCCTCCAAATTACTTCTAGTGGTTCTGTCTTGCTCTAATCTTGGCCATAGTGTACCAGCTATTTCGACGATGTCATCATTCCAACTTTTTGATGACCTACTTCGTCTTCTTCTTTTTTTTAGCAATGTAATATGTTTTGAGGTTTGGAGGGTGGTCGTCTACAACCCCCGCGGTGACGAGCCGTTCTGGGGGAGGTTATATTATGTTTTTGTTATGTTTTTTGTTGTGTTTGTGGGCGCGACGCATTTTAAAGTTGCTATTCATCTGAAATTGAATATTCAGAGGACAAGGAAGTCCTTCTGTAATGTGAAGCTTTAGTTATGCCTCGTTTACTGATGAATTTCTATATGGAACTTTGGTTATCCCCGGTTTTCTTCGCTTGTGTCTTATTTTTCTTTAGTGCTTGTTGGTGTGTATCTGGTTGTCCTTTTTGGTTTGGTGGTGTTATTTCTAATATCCTTTTTTTGTTTCTATTACCCTTTTGTTCTCCTTCATCTGTTTCACACTTCTTCTTTATTGATGGTTCTCGGAATATTAGTTTGTCATAACGTAGATAGGCTTTTTATCTTTTTTAAGTTGTACCATCAATGTTTTCTTGTATTCAGGATTTGTGGTGAAAAATCTTCTTTAAGATAAATTCCTTCTGTCTTCATAAATTTTTTTATTTTTCAGTATTGTGATTTTTCGGCCATAGGTAGTAAAAGTTACAACAATAAGTCTGACTTTGTTTTCATTATACTTGCCCATCCAACGAATCATCTCTAAAACCCGCTTTTCACTATGGGATATAATATAATACCTAGTCAGGTCATAAATTCTGTCACATGTTTAATATAAAATAATTGAAACATGTTTATTCATTATGTAACCATTTATATACCAAAATGAACTTAACAAAACATAGATTTTCATGACACTAAAGTTTATTCAAAATGACCTCCGTGATTTTGAATACAGGCCTTCAATCTGCGCGGCCAGTCGTCTATCGCAGCACGAACGAGGTCCATGTCAATATCGGCGGCTGCCTTAATCAAGGATGTCTTGAGTGACTCCAATTGGGATGAGGCTTTGAGCACGCCTTTTCCTCCAAGTGTTGCCATATCTTGTAATCTAACGGATTCAAATCTGGACTGGAGGAGGGCCAGTCTTCGTGCCGGATGCAGTCGATTTCACGCGCCGCCAGCCAGTCTTGTGTGCTCTTCGCTCTATGAGCTAGCGCCGAATCTTGTTGGAATACCCAGTGCCTGTTCTTGAACATGATATGAGAAACAGGTTCCACAAGGTTCGTCAGGACTGTATTTTGATACACAACTGCATTCGTTTTTACACCTTTCTCACAAAAATGTACCTCTGTTAAGCCCCAATAAGAAACTCCCAACCATACCATGAGCGAGGATGGAAAATGACCTCGTTGGACACGCGGAATACGATTGCTCGCTTCTTCACTACTGTGTGCGTACACCTTGTCATTTTGTTTGTTGTAGCTCTCATCTACGGAAAAAAATTTTCATCCGAAAAAAGAATTTCCCGATATTTTTTTCCCGCGTACCGCTTCAACAAAGGGCGGCATCTCATCAATCTCAGGTCCATTAGACGAGCATTCTAACGATGTCGTTTTTCTTCGATATGCCCGAAGCCCTATGTCTTCATTTAACACCCTTTTCACCGTGGTTCTGCTTAACCCCATCTGAAGGGCCAACAGTTTCTGCTTACGTTTGGGATTACTTTGAATTCGCGCCTTCACAGCTTTTATCACTGCTGGAGTCCTAACAGACCAAGGGCGACCACTTCTTGACCTGTCATCTACACTAGAGTCTTCATTGTATCGTTTGATCGTACGATAAACGAATCGTTTGGTTATATTCAAATTTTTCAGTATGTCAAAAATTTGAATTGGCGCGTAACCGCAACGATGCAACGCAATAACTGCAACACGGTCTTCTTTAAGCGCCCACTCCATATTTAAAAATGAGTAAAACTCTAAAAAGTATACAGTTTTATTTTCATGAACAAAATAATAAAATAAACAATAATAAAAGAAAATAAAAAATGCATTTTTCCAACAAAATAAATAGCGTAAAAAGTTGACAAGAAATAAATCATCCCTCATATTAGTTGACCGACCTGAACTGACCTGTCGGCAAAAAACGGCAACGTCGCTAAGTTTCGACACTCCGTACCATTTCTTGTCACTTTGCGCATAGAGAATTATGCCTTAAGCCCTTTATTTTAAGTAAATTTTTCGCTTGAATTTGTTTTCACACACCCGCAGGGCACGGTCCCTTTGTATTTGATTTCGCGCGATTTATAAAATTATGCTTTAAATTGTTAGCCGTAAGTACATTTTATCTTTGAGTAATTCAAATTGGCAACGTTTAAAACTACGTATATCGCCTTCAAATGCCATGGGTCTTTGACCTTCTAGTATTCATCAGGTGATATCTGTATGCATTTACATGATGTTATTTAATATTAAAATGAAAAAATGCTACCGCGACTAAAATATTAATTGTTATATATTTATTTAGTTATGTATGTTTAAAGAAATTTATGTAGGATACGTCTTTTCATTTAATGTGATAACTTTATCGTCACTCGGTATATTAAATTATAATATTATATTAAAGAAACAAATTTATTTCACAATTAACTTGCAATCATATTAGACTGTGATGACAAGCAAGGAGGAACACTGTGTTTTCATTGTACAGTAAGACATGAAAGAAAAGCAATAAACAACTTTCTAAGAGATATGGGAGCAGGGTTTCGTCTACCTACTCTATCCTTAAGTAGGATATTTTTTGTATGGAATAGGATGACAAACAAGCACACAGTCTACCTGATGGTAAGTGGATGCTGTGGCCCATAGAAATTTACATTTATTCTCAATTAAGAATCAAAATGCTGATGCGCTGTCACCTCTGAGGACTAAGATGAAATGCCTTGTTTCCAGTAAAAAGGGTATCAGGTTCCCTACACTCACCACACTAAACACAGCAGCAGCAAGGTATTCTATGAGTGTGGTCCTACCCATTTCAAGCTGACCCATTTGTGCCACTACCATAATATAGCTGCAATAAGGCTCTAACATGTAAAAACAAACAGATGTAAAATTAACATACATTCTTTCCATTTATGGGATAAAACAATACTACACTCAATACTTTTACTTGGTTATTTTGAAAGAAAGAATGAAATGATGCATGAATATATAATATATCCCTTTACAACCGACTCATAGTCAAGCGTGCATTTAACTTTGAAAAAATCTAGCGCTTCCCATAACTTATTTTACCGAACGCAACCGACATCGCTCGATCGTGCATGATATAGTCCTTAGTAAAAAACATAATAATACAAGTTGTAACTCGTTAATGCGCCACAGTACCTCGTTGGAAATGGCAGCGTATTTTGGCGGGCGAGGCGCTTCAAGTAAGTATAATTATTTTCTAGTGTTTTAATGGAATATTATTATTTAACTATTCAATTCTATTAGTTATAAACCAACTCATAATATTATTACGTATTTTTGTAATTATGTTCATTATTAATTCATTTATTTTGCATCAAATTTAAAGATGCACGTTCGTGCGTTTTAGGTGTTACTTATACTTTTTTAATATAATTAGAGTGTTATTTTATTTCGTTGTACGATGTAATTTAAGTGGTTATTTTTGAATTTTTTAGGCCGCATGCATGACGAAGACATTTTACAAGTGTTGGGTGACGGCAATGATTCGGACATTGAGTGTTTTGACGACTCCGACGATGAGGAACCGTTTTTTGATCCTGCTGTCTTGAACAATATAGGTGACCTTGGTTTACCCGAAGATCCTGCTGAAAATCAAAGATATGACCAGGTGGAAGGCAGTCTAGTACCAGACCAGTCCGTACCAGCACCTTCTTCCGTAGTACCAACTGCTAAACGTCCGTGTCGCTCTGGTTCCCGCCCTAGTCGCTGGAGAGTTACTTCGTTTGAAGATAAGCAGCATACGTACCTTGAACGACCTATTAAATCGGTAAGACAACCAATTGATTACGTGCAAGATTACTTTGATGACCAGTTTTATGAACTGGTCAGTACTTGCACAAATTTATATTATTTGAGAAAGACTGGGAGTGAATTAAAAACTACGAAGTCTGAGATACAGAAACTTTTTGGTATTCATATTTTAATGGGATGTATTCCATTCCCAAGGCTGCCTATGTACTGGCGTAGTGGCATTTCCCTAGACAAAATAACTAGCAAATTGAGCCGTGATCGATTCTTACAATTGCGAAATTCATTGCATGTAGTAGGCACTGATACTGCACCACCTCAACAGGCGACAAATCCGTTGTGGAAAGTCCAACCTATGATAACTCAAGTTCGCAATGGTTGTTACAAGCAAGAAAGGTTTCCAGGGTACTACTCTATCGACGAGCAGATGATCCCATTCACTGGTCGATGCCCATTGAGACAAGTTGTTAAAAATAAACCACGACCAGTTGGTCTCAAAAACTATGTCCTCACAACAAGTGATGGGCTTATGTTAGACTTTGACATTTATCAAGGGGCTAGGACAATGTTCGGGGACACCAATCTTGGTCTTGGACCCTCTGAAGTTTTGTACTTGTCAAGAAGCGTTCCCGAAGGAAGTTGTTTATATCACGACAGACATTTCACCACAATTCCATTAATAGAAGAATTACAAAATCGGAACCTACACAGCACAGGAACTATCATGGCAAATAGAATACCAGACAAGACTAGTTTAAAATTCAAGAAGGATGGTCAAATGATTCGTGGTGAGAGCCAGCAGATGGTAAGGGACCCTACAGTATTGGTAAAGTGGAAAGACAATAAATCTGTATTGATAGTGTCTAACTGCACTGGATATAACTATACTGAAATTGTTAAAAGGTGGGATAAGCG
This sequence comes from Parnassius glacialis, assembly GCA_033319125.1. Lineage (NCBI taxonomy): Eukaryota > Metazoa > Arthropoda > Insecta > Lepidoptera > Papilionidae > Parnassius > Parnassius glacialis. The sequence continues at coordinate 24,839,060 of JAVANC010000010.1, read as the reverse complement.
AACTCGCACCTATGTTGATGTGACTGCACCAAAAATAATTCAAAATTATAACCGACACATGGGAGGAGTGGATGTTCTCGACCAACAGGTTGAATACTACCGAACATTCATAAAAACTCGGAAATGGACACTAAAAGTACTCATTCATTTTTATGATTTAGCTCTAGTCAACGCTTGGCGCGCTTACAAAATAGATTGCACTTCCAATAATTACAGACGGAATAAAACACTAGATTTATTAGACTTTCGTCTTGAGATATCTGAGGTCTTACTGAGTTCCCCTGAAAAACGTCGCACTGAAGGCATGGAGGAAGTTGAAAACATAATGCCGAGGAAATTTAAAAAAGCTCTAATGCCATCGGCAACACTACGGTACGATGGGTATGATCATTTGCCGGTGTTCGATGATCTAAAATCGCCTAGATTTTGCCAATTAGAAACATGTAAAAGCCGCACAAAAATTCGTTGCTTGAAATGTAACGCTTATCTTTGTGTAATTCGAGGACAGAATTGCTTTAAAAAATTTCATTGTAAATAATTGTTTTTTATTTTAATTTAATTTTTTTAATATTATTCCAAAAATGTTGTTACATAATATTTGTTACTATTTTTGTTGAATTTTCATGATTACTTTAACGTTTAGTTACTATAATGTGATTTAATTACATAAAAAAGTTTGTTAATATTTAATAACTAAATGTTCCTTATATTGATACTTATTAATAATAATAATTAAGACTGATTATTGTAATACATAATTTTTCTAAAAATAATGATTTAATTCATAAATGTTGTTTAATTACCTCAATAAACACACAAATCCACAAATATGCACAAATGTGCATATGTAAAACTAATCCTAAAGTGCACAATCGTGCAGGCGATTTTCAGGAAAACCTAGCTTTTCCGATTTTTTCCAGTATTTTTCTTAGGTGGCTTATTGCTCTATAAATACGACCTATATCATAAATTACAATAAATCTTAACTTTTTTTGTCCGGTTGTAAAGGGATATGTAATACCTACTTGGTATTTAATGAAAAGTATCAATACCTACCATATTTATATCAATATTTTTAAGAAATACCATAATATCACTTTCAAATCCACTCAAAGAGAATAATAACCTTTTGAAATCTGAAGCTGGATCAAGGCCTTTTCAAAAATGTGTGTAATGATACATATTTACTTTATACATTTGCTCATTTGTTTCTAAAGCTAGGTAGGCTGGTTTGTTTGCACAGTACTGATTTCACTCTAGAGGGAAAACTGCTGCCTGTCACTTGTCTGAGTCAACTCCATATACTGCTATTTGTCAGCCGCAAGAGCCTCGTTCAATAGTTAGAAGAGAGCACTGCATGCCAATGAGGTTGACATTTAAAGTTCTGTTGATGACATTTTTGCAGAATAAAAAAACTTTACCTTTGTTACCAGTGACCTAAGGTTAAAAAAAAATTGAATGAAAATTCCAAGTGGTTAACTCCCAACAGCCAAATGTTAATAAATCAAAGGTGCATAGCTAAGTGTAAGCATATAAACAATTCAAGAAAATAAAATCTTTGAATAAAGTGTAGTAGTATTATAGTAAGTCCGTTCTTTTCCAGAAATTTCAAGGTAGCAGGTCGCTTATGAGAATTAAATGATGGATCAGAAAAGACAATTATAAAATAGTTTACCATCTACATTAAACGCTTCCTGAAACGTAGTTAGAAGATTAGAAGCATTTTTTACACGTTGAGCTTGAGGCACATCCGCAACTATTTTCGTAGTTTTAGAATCAATGCAGGTCAAACATTCATCAGCGTCCTCTACGCATTCTCCACATACTGAGTGTCCGCAATCATATCTCATGCGAACACTTGTTAATTGATCACTAGAAACAAAAATTTATATCAATAATGATAACAACAATAGAAGATTGTGCCTGCTGCCTGTATTGTTTATACTTACCAAGTGACACATCGATTGTTGTCTGCAATACTTTTTACGTGTTTCACAGCTTCGTCAATATTAACATAAGCATGCATGTCTCATACTTTAATCGCATATGTTTTTAATGAAAACATTATTTTTATAGTCGCTGTGTATGAAAATATGAAAACAAGTAAACAAAACAAATTATAATTAGCAAGAGAGCGAAATCAAATCAATCTAATATAGCCTGCTACATATATATTTATCTATGATATAGGGTATAGCATAGATTCTAGGGATGTTAAAAAATAATCGATTTTTATATTAATCGATTATTTTTTTCTTAAAAGTTGATTTTTGTTAATAAAAATCGATTTTTAATAAATCGATTATGTAAATTACGTGTTTTAATCGATTTTTGTAATCAGCGTCATGTAAAAACGTGAAGTTCAATATCATTAATAAGTCGATCAAAAGAACAGCGCCAACTGTGCGACAGATGAAAAAACGCGAAATAAGTTCACTAACTTGAACAATTCATCAAAAGAACGCATCACCTGTATGTATCTCTATGCATGTAAAACAGTTTCGCCTTTCGTATGTTTTCAACAGTTTTCTTTCTCCGCTAGGAGTAAAAGTATTCTGGGGTTTTCTTTCTTTCTTTAGAGAGTGTAAATAATTGTTAAACAATAAAAATGTCTTGTAAAACGCCTAAAAGTGGCTGACGGAAGGAAGATAGGCAAAAATACTGAATTGGACCTATATATTGCGGCATCACTATCAAATCTCAAGGCAAATGCCCTCAATACATGGAGCTCTGAAGAAACTTTCCCTAAACTAACAATATTTCCCGCTTTCGAAATATTATTTTCGAAAGCGGGAAATATTGTCAGGAAAAAACTTTTTTTTTTATAGTAGAGGGTGCAAACGAGCACGCGGCTCACCTGATGGTAAGTGACTATCGCCGCCCATGAACAACCAGGGGAATTACAGATGTGTTGCCGGCCTACGTAACGGTATTTTACAAAACAGACGAAGAGGAATGTTGGTAAAATTATTGTTTTTAAACTCTTTAACTGAAAACTCATGGCAATATTTTGTTTTACTTTAAAAAAATATTTTTCTTGTATTTTATTTTTGAGACCAAATGGTTGTGATTATTTATAATTATATTTTTATTTTATTTTCATTCTAGTCCAATGTAAATGATAAATAAACATTACTGGCAATAATTATTTATAGTTTTTTTTTTATTTAAGCTTAAAGTTTAAGAAAAGATTTATTTTGTATATTAGTTTTGAGACCAAAAGGTTTGATTATTTTATTTTCATTCTAATCCAATGTCAATGGTACTGAACATTTGTGGCAATAATGATATTTAGGTTTTTTGTTTGTTCAAACTTACTTCAAAAATCTATCGTTTACTAAACTTATCGTTTCTTTTTATTTTGATTCTAATAAATTGTTAAATGACATGTAAATAGTAGCAGTAATTATTTTTAGTTTTTTATTGTTAAAAGTTATAGGTTAAAAAAATTGTTTTGAAACCAGAAGATTGTCGTTCTGATTATTTTTTATACTTATCATTTTATTTGATTTATATTCTGATAAATTGTTAATGCAATACTAATATCGTAGTTTTAATAATATATGTATAGGAAAGCAGGCACTTCTTCGAATAAAATAATTTTTTCTGCAAAAATCGATTATTTCTTCCAATAAAAATCGATATTTTCTAAATCGATTAATATTATAAATTAAATAATCGATTTTTTATTAATCGATTTTTTCACTCAATGTCACATCCGTAATAGATTCACAAACTATTTAGAAACATAGATTACTGTCACAAACTATACTATAGTACGTTTCTAGACCAGCGGAAAAACGTACATTGACCTTTGACAATATCATACGGGAGCGAACCACTTTTTTTACGTTTTATTTTTTTATCCTTGTATCATTACATACATTATCAGAGTGAAAGAAAAGAGTGCCAAATGAATTGAATTATTATGTACTACGTACTAGAGGCGACACTGCACTAAGTTACGCTGTTCCATACAACTGCGGCAATGTCACCGCACTTAAATTAGTCGCTCGCCCTTTTAGGGGTATATATGTTCTGTGGTCGCTCGCTAGCACAGAATACATGTATCGGGCTCGCTAGGCGCTTGTAGAGTTGTCACGTGTTGTGTTGATTAAAAAAAATATCTTGATAAAATATGCCGGGGTGTGTTCTTAGATATTGCACAAAAAATTCACGAAATGTTAGTAAAAACCAAGGAATCACTTTTCATCGGTAAATAAGATACTTAAATAATAAAAAACATTACATATAGATTAATAATTAAAAGTTATTTCTTTGGCGCCAACTTTTGTCATGGAATATAGATTATGAAATTAATTTGTTTAGATACGACATTTCTGTGAGCAAGCGTAGGACGATTATATTATGCACAATTTTTTTTGTAGAAATAAATAGAAGTATTTATAATTAGGTTAATTTTTTTACGTATATTTGCTTATTATTCTTTTATTTTATTTTTAGGTTTCCACGTCCAAACCACGAAAACCGAGAAAAGTGGATTAAATTCGTCCAAAATAATCGTAGGGAAGAGATGTGGTTACCAACAAATCATACATATTACATTTGTTCCTTGTATTTTAAGGAAAAGGATAAATATAGTACGAAGAAGGCAAAAATAACAAAACTTATATTGTTTAAAGGCTCTTCATTAAATTCCTAATACATATTTTTACAATAACATTTATACATTTTATTAATTGAAATTAATTTTCAGCAAAAAACAACAAATAAGTGTATATACGTATAATTCATGTGTAAACAGAAATGGTAGAAGTTTTTAAAGTTTTATTACGTTTTCTCACAGTAATTCATAAGGCATAATATAAAAGTATATGCTTTGTGTCCATGCCTAACGCGTTAGGGCTTTTGGGGACCCAGTTCTAGATTTAAATAAATATATCTCATTAGATTCGATTCCTTCCAATTTAAATAGTTATCTTATAAAATATTTATATAAAAAAGTAATTAAAATGCTATTGTGATAATATTATATATTATCATATTAATTTATTTCATATCATGCAAAGTAAATGACAAATTATTAAAAATTGAACTCGTTTTAATAATTAATTAACAATATATGTACTCTAAATAATAAACAATAATTAAATATCTACTGATCATTCTACCTATGCATAATCTATTACGGTAAAACTGTTTACGGCGCATGCGCAACGACAAAGAGTAGCCAGTTTTTGTTTGAAATAGCTGTTCTAGTACGTAAGTACATTATACTTCAATGCCTAAATGCGAAGCCCTGTGTCTATTATTATATAATGAAGAAAGAAGATTATCATGTACTTATATGAATTAAAAAGCAAATTAACGTTAATTTAAATTTATTATTTATAAATCATAGGAGTTATTACAATTTTCATTATTACGTTAATAGTAGGTAAGTAGTTTAATAAGTATGTAGATAGGTAGGTAGTTGCACAAAATATAACCACTTCTTGGCAGGTGGGTAAAAAGGCGAACTTTTAATGCTAAGCATTCTTTAGCAGTCAACCTTGAAGCATGCATAAAACTTCTCATAATAGATTGTTAGAGGCACTTGACAGACTATTATTCTGTATTAATTTCAGAACAATTTTCTGATGATGACGACGTGGAAGAGTCCACGAAATTGATAATAAAACTATCTAGGATATACGTCACTAGACCACGTTTCTTCTACATTTTTATAAACGTTTACAATCATTCTTTTTTTTTTTCAGTTTCCGAAATATGCGACACTTTCAGCTTCTTTCGTAGTGACGTTAAATCTTTATAAGATTTTGATGTCGATGGACTCGATTACATACCGATGATAATATACAAAACGTCACAAAACAATAATAAAAACTTTAATACAAAACGTAACAATACAACAAATAAAACAAACTTAATAAAAATGAAAACAACAACTACAACCGAAAATTTTAAATCTGAAACTATGATGAGTCCTGCTCCACCCGCTCTCGCAAATACGCAGGTTTGTTATCTCTGAATGACCGCTTCCTTCACCCTACCTCATACCATGAGACACGCTTAGCGCATAACGATACGTAATCGATAATGAAATGTAATTTAAAGCAATTGTTGTTTTATTTCGATGCTAACATAATACCTTAGGTCAATGTACGTTTTTCCGCCTCCCCTAGAAACATACTATATATAGAAACACTACGCGTGCATACTACAGTAAAACTCGCTTGATACGATTTCTTGTTTAATATGCCAATTTATGTCAGTCCCTGCAACTTGGGGCATGTTTTCATACATTTTTAACACGCTTAATACGATTCGTCATCCCGTCTAATACGCCATCTGTGCACCACCTGAGGCGAGCCGAGTTGCATTATAAAGTAGTACCATTTTAACGAATAGACAAGAAATTAACGTTAAAAAATACAGCTTGGGAGGTGTGAAGAGAAAAAAGCAAAAGGTGGGAAAGTTTGATCATCATCATCATCATTACAGCCCTTCACAAGTCCACTGCTGAACATAGGCCTCCCCCAAAGAATGCCACAAAGCACGGTCCTGAGCCACCTGCATCCATCGACTTCCTGCATGTCTTACCAGGTCGTCACTCCATCTCGTGGGGGGACGCCCTACACTTCGCCTACCTGTACGAGGCTGCCACTCGAGAACCTTTCTTCCCCATCGGCTGTCGGTTCTTCGAGCTATATGGCCGGCCCACTGCCACTTCAGCTTACTAATCCGTTGGGCTATGTCGGTTACTCTGGTTCTACTGCGGATATCCTCATTCCTAAGTTTATCACGCAGAGAAACTCCGAGCATAGCCCTCTCCATAGCTCGCTGAACGACCTTGAGCCTCCTCATACGGCCAGCAGTGAAGAACCACGTCTCAGTTCCGTAAGTCATCACTGGCAACACGCACTGGTTGTACAATTTCGTTTTAAGGTTTTGAGGTACGTCTGACGAGAAGATGTGTCGTAGCTTCCCGAACGCTGCCCAGCCGAGTTGAATCCGTCGATTGACCTCGCGGTCGAAGTTGGACTTACCTAGTCGGACTATTTGTCCCAGGTAGACATACTCGTCAACAACTTCGAGCTTAGTGCTCTCAACAACTACCGGCATAGGTGTGACATGGACATTAAACATGATCTTTGTTTTGTCCATGTTCATCTTAAGACCTATCCGTTGGGAGACACTATTGAGGTCATTGAGCATAGTGCTTAGGTCCTCCAGCGATTCTGCCATAAGGACTATATCGTCGGCAAATCGAAGGTGAGTGATGTACTCGCCATTGATGTTAATACCGCATCCTTTCCAGTCCAGAAGCTTGAAAACGTCTTCCAATGCAGCGGTGAAGAGTTTCGGGGATATAACATCACCCTGTCTTACACCTCTCTGCAATTGGATGGGTTTCGTACTCTGGTTCTGTACTCGGATAGCCATCGTAGCCCTACTGTACAAACACTTCAGCACTTCGATATACCGACAGTCAACTTGGCACCGCTGAAGGGACTGCAGCACCGCCCAAATTTCGACGGAATCAAAGGCTTTCTCATAGTCCACATACGCCAGACATAGTGGCAAATTGTACTCTTCGGACTTCTGTACAATTTGCCGAAGGGTATGTATGTGGTCTATGGTACTAAAGCCCTTTCGGAAACCGGCTTGTTCCGGAGGCTGGAAGTCGTCAAGTCTGCGCGCGAGACGATTCGTAATGACTCTCGAAAACAGCATGTAGACGCGGCTCAGAAGGGAAATCGGTCTGTAGTTCTTCAAGAGAGCGTTGTCACCTTTCTTGAAGAACAAGACCACCGCACTTCTGCTCCACGCCTCCGGTGTAATGCCACCATGGAGGACAAAGACAAAGAAAGTTTGATCAATTAGAGAAAATTTTAGTGAAATGGCTTCATCAAGCACGAGCTTTAAAACTGCCCATAACTAGCCCCATATTAGGCGAAAAAGCGCGTAAAATTGCTGAAAACTTACAAATCACAGATTTTACCACTTCAAATGGATTAATCGTTTTAAAAATCGTCACGCATTGTGTATCGTCAAGTCACTGGGTAATCGGAGATAGTGGCAAACAAGATGTTGATACATGGATAGCACAATTTCCTGCATTATTAAAAAATTCTGAACCGCGAAACATTTTTAACGCAGACGAATTTGGTTTATTTTATAAATTGATGCCAGATAAATCGTATGTCTTCAAGGGAGAAACTTGCCATGGTGGCAAAGCAAGTAAAGAGAGACTCACTATCCTGGCCTATGCAAATTCTGAAAAGTTACGTTTACTAGTCATTGGTAAAATCCACGTTGCTTCATAAACGTGAAATCGCTCCCTGTAATATGATGCACACTCTCGAGCTTGGATGATTGACCTTCGTTTAATTAACTAGTTAAAAGCTTTAGATGATCAGTTCCGGATTAAATGTAGACGCATAATTCTCTTCATTAATAACTGCCCCGCTCACCCTAAAGATGTTCAACTAAGGAACATCACGCTTGTTTTCTTACTTCCGAATGCGACAAGCATGTTACGTATACCTATAATTCAATACCTACACAATATTTGTAAATGATGTTTTATTTTTCCTATCCCGCATAATACGCTTTCCCGCTTATTAGTATAAGTCTAAGCACTACTACTAAGTACTAAGTACTATAGTAGTAATACTATCATCATCATCATCATTACAGCCCTTCACAAGTCCACTGCTGAACATAGGCCTCCCCCAAAGAATACCACAAAGCACGGTCCTGAGCCACCTGCATCCATCGACTTCCTGCATGTCTTACCAGGTCGTCACTCCATCTCGTGGGGGGACGCCCTACACTTCGCCTACCGGTACGAGGCTGCCACTCAAGAACCTTTCTTCCCCATCTGTTGTTGGTTCTTCGAGCTATATGGCCAGCCCACTGCCACTTCAGCTTACTAATCCGTTGGGCTATGTCGGTTACTCTGGTTCTACTGCGGATATCCTTATTCCTAAGTTTATCACGCAGAGAAACTCCGAGCATAGCCCTCTCCATAGCTCGCTGAGCGACCTTGAGCTTCCTCATACGGGCAGCAGTGACGGACCCCGTCTCAGTTCCGTAAGTCATCACTGGCAACACGCACTGGTTGTACAATTTCGTTTTAAGGTTTTAAGGTATGTTTGACGAGAAGATGTGTCGTAGCTTCCCGAACGCTGCCCAGCCGAGTTGAATCCGTCGATTGACCTCTCGGTCGAAGTTGGACTTACCTAGTCGGACTATTTGTCCCAGGTAAACATACTCGTCAACAACTTCGAGCTTAGTGCTCCCAACAACTACCGGCATAGGCGTGACATGGACATTAAACATAATCTTTGTTTTGTCCATGTTCATCTTAAGACCTATCCGTTGGGAGACACTATTGAGGTCATTGAGCATAGTGCTTAGGTCCTCCAGCGATTCTGCCATAAGGACTATATCGTCGGCAAATCGAAGGTAAGTGATGTACTCGCCATTGATGTTAAAACCGTATCCTTTCCAGTCCAGAAGCTTGAAAACGTCTTCCAATGCAGCGGTGAAGAGTTTCGGGGATATAACATCACCCTGTCTTACACCTCTCTGCAAGTGGATAGGTTTCGTACTCTGGTTCTGTACTCGGATAGCTATCGTAGCTCTACTGTACAAACACTTCAGCACTTCGATATACCGACAGTCAACTTGGCACCGCTGAAGGGACTGCAGCACCGCCCAAATTTCGACGGAATCAAAGGCTTTCTCATAGTCCACATACGCCAGACATAGTGGCAAATTGTACTCTTCGGACTTCTGTACAATTTGCCGTAGGGTATGTATGTGGTGTATGGTGCTAAAGCCCTTTCGGAAACCGGCTTGTTCGGGAGGCTGGAAGTTGTCAAGTCTGCGCGCGAGACGATTCGTAATGACTCTCGAAAACAGCACGTAGACGCGGCTCAGAAGGGAAATCGGTCTGTAGTTCTTCAAGAGAGCGTTGTCACCTTTCTTGAAGAACAAGACCACCGCACTTCTGCTCCACGCCTCCGGTGTAATGCCACCATGGAGGACGGAATTAAAGAGCTTCTGTAGGATTTCAAGTACCGGTCTTCCACCCGCTTTCAGAAGCTCCGCTGTAATTCCATCCTCGCCTGGGGCCTTGCCGTTTTTAAGGTGCTGGAGAGCCATTCTAATCTCGCTCAGACTGACGTCCGGTATATCTTCGGAATAGTGTCGGTTAAGACTCGCTCTTGGATCGTTACTTACACTTGCATGTGGCTCCAACGATGACGTGTACAGCTGCCCATAGAACCTCTCAATCTCACTCAAAATCTCAGGTGCCCCGGAAACGATGCTGCCACATTCGGTCTTCAAATTTGACAGTTGGCTCTTTCTGGCAGACAGATCTCTGGCAAAGACTTTGGAGCCTTGGTTCCGCTCGATCGCTTCTTCAATACGAGCTGCATTGAAGTTGCGTAAGTCCTGCCGCATGCATTTGGAGATCTGTCTGTTCAGTTGCCTGTATGCTGTCAAATCTGTTGAAGAATGTAGCCTCATCTCCCGTCTAACAGCCATGAGATTAAGAGTGTGATCGGATAGTTTTTGTGTTCTTCTGCGGCGGGTCTTGCAGAACTTAGCTCCGACCACATGGACAGTTTCCACGAGCTTGTCATTCATATGGTCCACTTCATTGCAGTCTTCTAGGCACTGAAAACGGTTTTGTAACTCGAGCTGAAAGGTTTCGGGACTTTGGATTAGAGCACGAGGGGGACGGAGCGTTGACTTCATCAGACGAGACCTCTCCAACTTAACATTTAGGTTCAGTGTGCCTCTAATTATTCGGTGATCGCTGCCGGTTTTCACCCTCGCGATCACTGAGACATCACTGAACAGTTGTCGTCTGGTCGTCATAATGAAGTCAATCTCATTTTTTGTCGAACCATCGGGGCTCGACCAGGTCCATTTCCTGTGGGGCCGCTTCTTGAAGAAAGAGTTCATCATAAAGAGTCCCTCTTTCTCCATGAAGTCGGCCAGCTGCTGGCTCCTTGGGTTCCGTTGCTCTATTCCAAATTTCCCTACTTTCAGCTCACCGTTCTCTCTTGTGCCTAGTTTTGCATTGAAGTCTCCCATTAACACCGTATATTGGGTTTTGGAGGAATACATGGCTCTAGAGATATCCTCATACATTTCCTCCACCTCCTCATCGGGGTGTGCCGAGGTTGGTGCGTAAACCTGTATGACCTTCAGCGATTACCGTTTGGTGATTCTTAGTATAAGGTACGCAACCCTCGTCGACACACTCCCGATCTTTACAACGTTGTTAACGAGAGACTTGTGGACGATAAATCCGACACCTCCTTGGGACAGATGGTCGCCCTCCCGGTGATAGAGCAAGTTGCCGGATTCGAGGATTACCGTGTCGTCCCCCTCTCTTCGGACTTCGGATTATCCTATAATATGCCAGCGCAACTTGTCTATCTCTTCTTCCAACTCCACGATCTTCTCGTCAGTCCTCAGGGTGCGTGCGTTGTACGTTGCCAGCTCGAGTCGTCGTAGGTGGCAACCGAACCTCCACCGGAGATTCTTAGCACCCCCTACCCCGCCGTTACCATGGTCGCCACTGTAGCCAGGAATAGCGGGGCTGCCGGGGGCTGGGGGCCATCTCTTTGTTACTCTCGTCATTGGGGGGTATTTGCCATAGTTGCCACGCTTGGCGAGCGGGTTGGTAACCGCAGTTTTTTTATTGTAATTTTGGCTATTATCAGGAAGATGCTGCTGCCCATCTCCCGCCTGTTTCCCTTTGTCGCCTTTTACGACACCCACGGGAGGATATGGGGTAGTGGATATTCTTGCCCGCCACTACACGGCAGTAATACTATAGTATAAGTTATTATTATAAGTTGCGATTTTGACTGGGTTCCTTCAAAATCGTCTTAAGCGGGTTTTTCTGTATATGGAAATTAGAAACAGTACGCGTCAGTGTTGCAAAAGTGAAACATAAAAAATCGGTAGATTTGTCAGTTAAAAACCGGGAGGTTTTTATTTAAATCCATCGGTTTATATAGAAATGCATCATAAAACAGGTTCTTTTAGATGTCGTTCTTTCTCGTTTCAGAATTTTTTGCGATCAAAATATGTTTTTATAATTTAAACTAAATTTTATGAATTATATATTTTTGCAGTAAGCTTTATCTTTAGTTAGCAACTGGAGTATAGAGTAAGACAATGGTATTTTACGATAATATAATACCATCAAAAACATAACTTGTAAAAAAAGCCAAGTCTCGCAACTCAGTTCTTCTACCGTAAAAAGTTGTGAGATCCATGTAATACCAAGTCGGTTAATTTATACAGTCCATAGATTGATACATAGATTGACTTGGCAATCGCATGAAAACACAATATATCTCACAAGTAATACATATTATATTAAATTAGATTGTTTAGTGCGATTGCCAAGTCAATCTATGTATCAATCTATGGATTGAATAAATTAAGCGACTTGGTATTACATGGATCTCACAACTTTTTACGGTAGAAGAACTGAGTTGCGAAACTTGGCTTTTTTTTACAAGTTATGTTTTTGATGGTATCTCATTTCTTTTTGTAGATAGTTATATCTAGGTAGCTATTTACACCTATTATTCCATTATACATATTATATAGGTACACTGATTCATTCACTGCAAATGTAACTTTGTAATACTATATGTTTATATGGGATTACAAAGTTATTTATGCAGTTGGTGTATCTCAAAAACTGGACCGAAATTGTAAAATATTTTAATTTTTCCTTGATTTATATACTAAAAAATAATTGTATTCCAAATTTGAAGTTTCTATGTTAGCTAGAAGTGCCTCAGAGTTTTGATGATCGGTCAGTCAGTGAGTGACAAAATTAAGAAATTTTGACTAGTTATAATTCTTAAACGACTAGTTCAAATTTAATGAAATTTAAAATATACTGAGTCTATATAATGCCTACTTGGTTAGTAAAAATTAAGTTATAGGGTTTCAGAAATGGCCTGAACTGCTTCGAGAAAAGAATGGTACGGCCGTGCCGCTTTTTTGCTCGACTTGGCGGGGGCACTGCCGTGCCCCCAGATACAACCATTTATTTAATTTATTACAATCATTTGTTTATTTACTATAATCTATTCGATAATCAAACTTAATAAATAATAATTTAAAATTAAAAATTTTGTACAGCCGACTTCAATATAAGTTAATAAGAATAACTCAAAAACTATTGGTCTGACCTTGATCAAATTCATATGGGACCACACGAGAAGTACCAGCTTTAAGATAAAAAAAGAATCATCGAAACCAGAAGATATAATAATATCTTTATTGCAATTTTGGCAATATGCGTAGTTTCTTCCTTTTCGGTTTTCTTTTCACCAATTAGAACATTCTGATCGTAATTCCCGTTCCTTTTATAATTTTGAGAGTATATTTTTCGTTTAACTCCAGCACTAGTAATAGGTTGATTATCACGGTCACTATCGGATTTGGACATCATAAAGCATTCAAATCACAACACAACAGAATAAGGTAAGTAATAAGTGAATGCAATTCTATAACCGAACTATACATACACGTAATTCGAGAAACAACCCGAAGAAAGTTATCTTTAGGGATTTCCCCCCGTACACTCACCAGACGATAATGAACTCTATTTTAAGATGTTTCAGTGCAATTTGCTTTAAGCATAACGCGAAGTTAATAACCTAATAAGGGTATAAGTATAGGTCCAATAGGACGTGGTGCGAGCAATTTTGGGAAGTTCCAGTACATAGATTTTGTGTTAATGGTTCATTTTAGCGTTTCCGTATTTTGAATATTATTTTTCTATTTTATTTGTTAACATTATTTTACATGAGCTGAAAATGCGAAAAAATCGGGAGACACGGTCACTAAATCGGGATATTGGGAGAAAGTAACCAAAATCATAAGATCTCCCGATAAATCGGGAACTTTTGCAACACTGCTACGCGTTATTACTGTATATCAGTGTTGCCAGACACCTCGAACCTTTTATCTGTAGTAGAAACTGCTAAAATCTCTATTAAATCTGTATGCTGTTTTAACTTAAAATCTGTATAATGAAATAAATCAAAATAGAATTATTGATCATCATCATCATTGCTTCTTTTCTTTCTTTTCAAAACAAGGGATAAATAATAACGTAATAAGGTTTGATTATCGTTATTAAATAAAAGTATACACTAAAATTTTATAATATATCAAAATTGAAAACATTAGTTTACAAAACATTTATTTTGTTGTTTATGTTGTTTCTACATATTAAAACTCAAACATTTGCAACAAACGAACTAATAATTACTTTATTATTACATATTTCTGTTAAATTTCAACATTATTACTACGTACGACGTACAAGAGCGAACGAACGAGAGAGTCGGCGAGTTGAGTAAGTCATTCGAACAAGAGCCAACGAATTCCTATAATGGTACCATTGATCAAATCCGTTAAAATGAGACTTCATAGAAAGGTACAGTGGTAGAGCCAGGCGGCAGCTCTTACTGTCGCACGGATGGGCCGGCTCGAACCGGGGTGGTACCACGACCTCACAGAATACAAGCGTGAAGTAGAGGTTTACCTCTGCGTTTCGCTTGGTGAGTGCAGGTGGCCGGAGGCCCTTTTTACTGGAAATGAGGCATTCCATCCTAGTCCTCACGGGTGAAAACGCATCTGCATTTTGATTTGTAATAGAGGATAGATGTAGATGTCTATGGGCCGCAGCAAACACTTACCATCAGGTGGACTGTGTGCTCGTTTTTCACCCTTATCCTATAAAAAAAAAAAAAAAAAAAAAAAAGGTACTTGTTAGGTATATCGGTGGGATAACGTCAAATTTAGCTTATCATCCGAAGAATAGATGCTAGACTCGCTGTGTTCGCAAACTGTTTTATTTATTATGTCTAATAAATAGATACCAACAAACATTTGCTAGACTTCGTTTCGGCACTTGCGATCGCGTAAAATTATAAAATTGAAGTTATGTTATAACAATTCTTGACGAGTTTTTGTGATTTTTGTTATTTTTGTTATTTTTTAATATTAATTGCATCCTTGGATGCTTTTTATTTTCTCATGTTATGGATATGGGATTTTATTTAATTTACGTTAATTATATTTTCAACACTAATTTGCTTTAGAATTTTATTTTGACCAAGAAATTATCAAATGTAAGACTAATAATACAACATTACGATTCAAACAGATATTGAACGACTGAGACCGAGACTCACTGACTGAAATAACCATTCCATACAGCTTTTACAAATAGATACAGTTTAAACTGGTTAATAGTACTGATGACCGATTAGAGCTAATAGAACTAATAGGACGAACTAGTTCACTGTCCGTAATGAACTAGTACGGAGCGATCTTTAAAATGACCGTGTATTAATCATGCAATTATATGTGTTAGGCGGTATCTAGTCATATATTTTGCTTCATTCTGTTTTAAGTTGAATATTATGGTAATTTAATCAGTAGAGTTAGAAAACTCTGTATAAAAATTTGTATCCAGTGCTAATCTGTATTACACACCGAAAATCTGTAAAAATACGGAGAAATCTGTATATATGGCAACACTGTTGTATATATACTAGAGAGGGTATAGGCTTGGGTAAAATATCGATATGTCGAAATATCGGTAAGTCGTAATGTCGATATTTTCTCATAAAATTGTCGAGTATGAGGTATTTTTAATAGCGATATATCGATTTTGATATTTATTTCAGCATATCGAATTCGATATTTAAAAATGATGTATAAATCGACAAAACGTTAAGCACCAAAAGCAGCTACAAAAATATTCATGTGCTGTTGTCGGTTTTTTCGTCCTCCGACCGTCAGTAATAAAATTTTTGGCCTTACCTTAGTAAATCATACAAAACATGACGATATATTGATATTTATTACGTGATAAATATCGATACTGTTAAAAACATCAATACGACTTATATCAATATATTTTATTACATGTAGTCATGGGTTACTCATCTACTTTATTTGAGGTGAGGGAGTACCTCATTTTACCTAGCGAGGTACTCACGAGATACACCTCATTTGAGGTGAGGAATCACTAGTCGTTGTATTCATTTCACAAGGCGAGTCCCCTCCTTCCAATAGTTTTTTGAAAGGAGGAAATACTGTTACCATATTCATTAAATTTATAATATTATTATGTTACAACAGGCGTTATCAGTGGACGCAAGTAAAATTCGAGATCGTAAAAAAGTGCGCATGATTTTATTTTCACACTCATATATGTGACTCAATTGTTTTTTTTTTATATAAAATAAGGGTGACAAACGAGCACACAGTCCACCTGATGGTAAGTGGTTGCCCATAGACATCTACATATATCTTCGATTAAGAATCTAAATGCAGATGCGTTATCACCCGTGAGGACTAAGATGGAATGCCTCGTTTCCAGTAAAAAGGGTCTCCGGTTCTCTACACTCACCAAACAAAACACAGCAGCGTTAAGCTGCTATTTTACGCTGGTATTCTGTGAGAGCGTGGTCCTTCCCCGGTCGGGCCGACCCATTCGAAACTTCAAATTTCAAATTCCATTACTCAAAAATTATTTTTGTTGTTTATTAACCTTTTTCCCCAATATCGACACCTCACTCATTTAGTTTTGCTGCAAAATACATAAACTCGATACCTTCTTGAACTATTTTTAATCAAGTCGTTCGCTCACTGACTCGGGACACGATTCATATTGTCAGTCATAAGCGAGGTCGTGAACGAGTGAGTAAGGTGTTTTAATGTAAAAATTCGAGTAACTTTTTCGATTTCCCGTCATGAGGACCGCAAACGAGGCAACTCATGAGTGAGGGACATATCACTAGTCCCATGCCCATCGCTACAATCTAATATATGCAACGCATACTAAGTGGATACTATACAACAATCTATGGAAATCAATGATGATGTTATTAACTCAGACTCAGAGTAGTCTGGATAGAGTAAAAATAAAAAATTGCTATATCGAAATATCGTTATTTTATCACAAAATTGTCGATATATATCGTCGATATTTTTAATCGCGGTATATCAATATACAATATTTAATAATTTATTCGACAAAACATTAATCAACAAAAGCATTCATGTACTGTCCAGTAATAAAATTTTGGTCCTCGTCCTACTAAATCATGCAAAATATAACGATATTTTTCATTTATTTCATTCATCATAATTATCGGTACTGTTTAAAAATATCGATATGATTAATATCGATATTTTATTTACTTTGCTTCCTAACACAGAACCTTAAAATATATTTTTTTAATAACTGGCTTTAATACTCTGGGTTCTAGCCCTTCTGAGCCTGAAGTTACAATGTATAATTATTATCCTTCATAGTACACTGCTTCACAATATGTTCACATAGTGTAGCCCTTGGGAGATTTTGACGGCAACTTGAGCCAGCAGACAGCTGCAAGTTGGCGATGGTATCTCAAGGCGCCTAAGCAGACATACACCATATCTTGAGAATCACATCACCATCAGAGCACTTGTTTCACCGTTTCCACTAATAGTTCACATGTGCGGACATTTAATACACAAAATCGCACCACTTTTACATATCAAAATCCACTTCAAACCATTGTTTAAACAATAATACAGGAGCAGCAAACTGTCCATCAAGTTCCCGCCAAAACTCCCTTAAAATATTTAATCTTTGCGCAGAGCACAGACTCACTACACATTAGTGTTGTTAGCGTAAAAATCTGCGGTGCCGTATTTAATTTTTTTTATTGGGACTAAAAACAGCTACACATTAATGTAATACAACACAATTAATTTATAAAAGGAGTACTTAACGTGTAACCCACACCAATGCCCACAAAGAAATATTATATGCTTAGACTTTTGTTTGATACAATTAAGCAATTTATGAGAAGGTAGGAAATTATGCTAATTATTACATATCTAATTTATAAATCATTATAGTCAGTTCACAATTTAGTTATCATTATTTTAAACTTAATAGATGACAGAGCAAAAGTATAACGGTCTGTGAATTATGTGTTATTATTATCTAAGAGGGGGCGGAGGGGTTGAGGCGTGCCAGCGCTCCAGCGCCGTTTTACCAACCAACTCGAATTTTTCCAAATCCGTAGGTATTGGTATTAAAATTTCTGTAGAATTCCGTAGATGGTATTTCAAAATATCCGACAGACTTCTGGTCAATTTTTTGGAGAAATTCTTTTTATAAGTTCAATATTGTGATACAACATTGAACCAGCTTGGTTGGTTGACACTGAACCAAGCTGCACATATAAGAAAAAAGTACTATAAAATTTAATTAAAATGAATTGTTTTCTTTTAATTAAATTATTTTTGTAAAAACAAATAAAAAAGTGAAAATAAAGAAGTGGCAATGGGCCGGCCATATAGCTCGAAGAACAGACAGCCGATGGGGAAAAAAGGTTCTCGAGTGGTGGCCTCGTACCGGCGGACGAAGTGTAGGGCGTCCCCCCACTAGATGGAGTGACAACCTGGTAAGATATGCAGGAAATCGATGGATGCAGGTGGCTCAGGACCGTGCTTTGTGGCATTCCTTGGGGGAGGCCTATGTTCAGCAGTGAACTTGTGAAGGGCTGTAATGATGATGATGATGATGATGATGATGAAATAAAATAATAAACACTTAAATATTTGTGGGTTGTTATACTAAAAAAAAAATACTTCGATAGTTAAAATTTTACGATTTTCGGTCAGTTGTCGACTAAGTTCACACAGGCTTTTTATTGGGTAATTTTTTTTAATCTAATTATTCTGAAAGGACGGTGAAGTACAAATAAAAAATTCACATGGAAATAAAATTCCGTAAATTTCAACTCAAATTCCGTATTTCCGTAGACGATGAAAAAATTCCGTAGATCTACGGAGAGATCCGTAGAGTTGACAACGCTGGGCAATTATGCGTCGCATGTTAGCGAGTCGGAAAACCATCATCTTTATATATTTACGCACCGCAAAAAAGACAAAATATATAGTCTGTAAATATATAGTTACCAATGGCGTAGCTACCGTATGGCTAGAGCCTCCCAAGCTCAAGGGGGTCCCTCGGCCTCCATGACAGACGTTCGAAAAAGTTATAAATATCCTAGTCGAATAAAGAATTTTGGCCTTTTAACTTTTTGGCTCCTGACTTTGAAATCACAAAAATTTCTCCCATCTCCAGAATATAAACATGGCATTGTTAAAATGAAATTGTCTACTTTTTTTTTTATAGAAGAGGGAACAAACGATCATGCGGCTCACCTGATGGTAAGTGTCAATTGCAGACTATTAACTAATGCAACACCAGGGAAAATGCAGGTTGCAGGTTGCCGTTGCCGACCTTTTAAAAAGGAGTAAGCTTGTTTCTTGTTTCTAAGTCCTATCAAAAACTCCTATCGTAAACAATCCCACAAAAAAGTCGTGCAAGAATAAAAACCCCTAGTAAATCGCATGGTAGTGGACCGCCAAACATCCCGATGATGTGAATGGTAATGTGAGTTTAGTGGCAATGTGTGTTGCTAAAATTTGACGGCTGGACTTAATCAGCACAATTCCTCATAGCACTCACAGTGGTTAAATGTGATATAAAATGCAAAGAGATGCAACATCTCTTCGCAGCGCCTGTGAATCGAGAAATAGAGTAAATCAGAGAGAGCTCGGTCGTCAACGATTTGAGCCGGACTGCGCTGGATGCGGTCAAGTAAAAGTAGCTGGCACTGAGGAGCCCCGGCCCAGAGATGAGAACAGTATTTCATGCGAGGCCGAACCTGCGTCTTTAAAGTTGTAAGCGGTATGCCGTCATGAAATACTGTACCACTCTGCTGAGCACACGTCTTCAGCGTAATGGGAAGGACTACATCAAGCCCACTTGACTTGTTGACGTTCAGGGAGAGGACATACCTCATTTATAAATGGAGGAATGCTTTGCGCACCGAGCGTTATGTTAAACGTACATCCGGTGTGGAGCACTCACACCGCGGGATGTCCGGCGGTATATATCCATGTCAACGAAGGTCAATTTGAACGCAAAAAGAGAGCCGAAAAGATCGGCTTTCTCCTTTGTGGCATGGGCCAGTGAGTCGTTCTCCCTGTGCAGAGATGGAAGAGATGGCTGACAGAAGTTCCTTTGGACAGCCTTGGCGAGAGACCAGAATGCTCGAATTCCTGAAAAAAGGTGGCGAACTAGTTGCTTGCCAAGTTGTTTTCTTTATGTGTGTTACCTCATAACTTCTTTCTGAGAGAACCGATTTCGATCATTCTTTTTTATTTTAAGTGCTTCGCATGTGGTCCCACATATACATTTGATCAAGGTCTGACCAATAGTTTTTGAGTTATTACTAAGTGGCGAAGCTTGCGAAGACACTTATTGATTTCACGATGTCTGTCCGTCTGTCCCACGATTATCTCGAGAACGGTTTCGAATTTTCAAATTCTGTTTTCAGCAATCGATTACTGATCACCCAGGCATCTGAACCTCCTATTTTGAAACTGATTGCTCAACGGCAACCGTTAGAAACCGCTACAAAGCTGATTGCTTCGCCACTTTGGTATGCTGTTAGCTTGCTAGGTTTATTAATAATTAACCTTTTCAAAATACTCCCTCTTTATTAAATTCTGACGATGTATTTGTATTAGTGGTGTATAGTGTCCACTATTAACAGACTCCGAGTGGTCTAGGTGCGGAGAAATAAAACTATTTCCTGTTGTGCAAGCGACTGGTGTATCTGGTGTATATGGTGTATATATTATTCAGCTAACCCTGCCTATATTTATATGTCCGGCTACGTCCTTAGTTTTCCAATAGTAAAATATTTTATTTACTTAGCCAATTACAATACATACATTTTGACCAATAAAGATTAATCCATAAAATATTATGTACAACTATTATATGTATGTCGCGTTCCGTTTGCCGGCGTTAGATTCGTGGATCGTTTCTCGTAGCTGCGTTGTTGAACGGGGCTATAAAAGTGATGCAGACCGGCGCGCGCGCGTTATCGGCGACACGTCTCCGGAACAGCAAGATGAAGCGAAGCTGCGGCGTTGAAGAAACGGCTCGAAAATGGTCGACGGATGCGTGAAGATAGCCGGCGTGTGAAGACGATGCGGTGCTGATGTTATTTGCGGCTGTTTCTTGTTTCTATATTAGAACGTTAAATATATACGTCAAATTATCTCGCATCGATATGCAGCCCGCAGTATCTCAGTAGCCGGGGGTATTAGGAAATAAATGTTTTCTTCAGACTTTCACCTTTTGCGTTATGGTAGCAGCAGGGTAACGTTATTAATTTATTTATTAAACGGTTTAGGGTTGATTAGCCTGGCTGCTACACCACTCTCCCCCTAGCGAAAGCGTACCGGAGGCTTGACGACTCGCCCATGTCTCGTAGTTTTTAAAATAGGTTTCATCTGGGTTGATGTAGATGATGGGTTTTCAAGCTTCCTCGCTGGTGGTTGAGATGATGATGATGATGATGGCGAATCCTCTGAAGTATCCTCGTTAATAATATAGGCAGGCTTTAGTCGGTCGATCGATATAATTGTAGATTTCCTTCCGGGTATTTGTAATTTAAGTCTTGCTAATTCGCTCTAATACTTTATACGGTCCATCGTAGGTAGGTTGAAATTGTTTCTTCACTGCGTCGTTTCTTACAAAAACTTGCTTGCATGTTTTCAAATCTTGAAGAATGAATACTGATTTATTATTTCCGTGTGATGATGTGCGTTTCGACGATAAAACTTTGTTGATTGATTCTCGAAGTTGAGTTACAAAATCGTAATTCATTTCTTGATTATTTAACGATGTTGAAGTAAAGAAGTCACACGGTAGTCTTATGCTGCAGCCGTAGGTTAGCTGAGCGGCGCTAAGACTAGTGTCTGCACGCGGTGTTGCTCGTAGTCCAAGTAGCACTGTAGGTAGCTCATCAATCCACTTTGTATGTTGAGATAAACGAGTTTTGAGTGCGGTGCGGAATAGTCGAACGATGGCATCGTACATTGAAGTACGATGCCATCGTTCGACTATTCCGTTTGATTGAGGATGGTATGCCGTTGTACGTGTCTTCTGTATTCCTATAGTTTGAAGAAGTTTGAGGAATAGGTTGCTTTCGAGGTTTCTTCCTTGATCTGTTGTGATGGTTTTGGGTGATCCGAAACGAGTAATCCAATTTTCATAAATTATCTTCGCGACAGATTCAGCTGAAGTATCATCGGTAGTTATTGCTTCTGGCCATCTTGTTGTTCTGTCGATCATTGTGACATCGTTACCTCGTAGGTAACGATGTCCTTGCGGTGAAGTAGGTAATGGTCCAACGATGTCAACGTGCAGGTGTCCGAATCTCTCCGTAGGTGGAAATGAAGCTAGGCTGCTTGATGTATGCCTTTGAACTTTGCATTTTTGGCATTGAATGCATTGCTTCGCCCAGTTGCCAACATCCACTTGTATTGAAGGCCAAAAGAATTTTCCAGTGATGAGTTTTCTGGTTGCTCTAACACCTGGATGACTGATGTTGTGCAGTGCATTGAAGACTTCGCGACGACATTCTTCTGGTAGGTATGGTCGCATGGTTGATGTTGAGGCTTCACAGTAGATAGGTAGATGCGTCATTGGCATTGTAACTTGCTTGATGGACAAATTACTTTGCTTCGATAGATGTTTGATGTTGTCGCTATCTCTGTCTTGTGCTTCGGCGATCTTGTGATAGTCGATTGATGTAGGGCACGTTACACTGTCGATTGGTATGCGACTGAGTGCGTCGGCGACTATGTGGTCCTTCCCACTGATGTCACGTATGTCGGTCGTGAATTCACTTATGAAAATAAGTTGTCTTGCTCGTCGTGGTGTTTCCGATGGTGATGGTTTCTTCTGAAGTACATATGTTAACGTCTTGTGGTCGGTAAAAACGATCAGGTTTCGACCCTCGAACGTTTTTCTGAAGTGCTTGATAGCCATGTAGATAGCGAGTAACTCTCGGTCGAATGTACTGAGTATCGGAGAACTTCTTCGAAAAATAGCCAAGTGGTTGCCATTTCCCATTGATGTATTGTTGGAGTACAGCTCCCACTGAGAGATCGGACGCGTCGCTGAAGATAGCAAGGTTTGCTTCGTGTGATGGGTGAGCGAGCAAAGCTGCATTTTGGATCGCAACTTTACAAGCTTCAAATGCCTTCGTGGCTTCATCGTTCCATGCGTTAACGTTTTATCTTTTTTCTTCGTGTTGTGAAGGTAAGCGTGAAGTGGTGCTTGGATTTCAGCGGCTTTGATCATCCCAAGAAAACGCCTTAGTTCTTAGGTTGTTTTAGGTTTCACATAATCGATGATTGCTCTGACTTTTTTAGTAGGCGGTTTGATTCTTTCCTTGCTGACGGTGAAACCAAAAAATTGAACTTCTTGTTGTCCAAATATGCATTTCGAAGGGTTGATTGTGATTCCATTGTCTTCTAATTGCTGTAGCACGGTGCGTAGATGGGTTTCGTGCGTTTCTTTATCAGGGCTTGCAACAAGGAGATCATCAATGAATGCGAAAACGAAATCCAGTCCATGAAGTACTTCGTGTATCAATCTTTGGAAGGTTAGACCAGCGTTCTTCAGTCCTGGAGTCATTCTTGGGAATTCGAATAAACCCATTGGAGTAATTATTGCTGTCTTCTCTATGTCTATGTCCGGCTACGTCCTTAGTTTACCAATAGTAAAATATTTCATTTACTTAGCCAATTACAATATACATTTTGACCAATAAAGATTAATCCATAAAATATTATGTACAACTATTATATGTATGTCGCGCTCCGTTTGTTTTTGTGCGTCCGTGGACGGTGTGAACAGGGCACGGGCCGCGTCTGCGGACGTTTCGAGTGTCACAAACGAACCGACTGCGCTCGCGACATGTCAGACGAAGAAAATTTTTAATTGAATGTGTTCGTGATCACGACTGCCTATATAACTACAAACTGCAGCACTATAAAAATGCTACTTTAAAATAGGAAGTGTGGGAGCAAATTGCTGCTAAACTGTGTCATTTGTTTTTCGATATCATTTTCAATTAGACTAAGCAGAAAATTAAATTGGTCTTCATTCATTCTTAAGTTCATTTTGTAACGTTTACCATCTTTTTGTAAGTCTGGATACAATGTATGAAATTCACCATACTCGAGTCGTTTACATTAATATCGTGTACCCCAAACACTCCTTTTCACTTTTCACTCTCCTTTTCACTTTTTTTTTGAGGGACAACATAAGGCAGCTGTGGCTAACTCTTAAATTCGTCCTCGCTGTCGCTGCTTGTCATGTTTCTCGATTGAAAAACCTTTATAGAATGACTGAAGTGAGGCGTCCGAAGACGCCGTCCCGACTACCGTGCACACCGCTAAGCCGCGTCTGACGGACACGTCCCATAGTCTGTTCTCAGCTTTAGATGAAATTAGATGAAATGACTTTCAATAAGTATTACACATGTGATCTATATTGAATAAAAAATTATTCTATTCTATTCTAGACTCGTGGATCTTTTCTCGTAGCTGCGTTGCTGGACGGAGCTATAAAAGTGATGCAGACCGGCGCGCGCGCGTAATCGGCGAGCGGCGGCGGCGTGGGACACGTCTCCGGAACAGCAAGAAGAAGCGAAGCTGCGGCGTTGAAGAAACGGCTCGAAAACAGTCGACGGATGCGTGAAGATAGCCGGCGTGTGAAGACGATGCGGTGCTGATGATATTTGCGGCTGCTTCTTGTTTCTGTATTAGAACGTTAAATATATTGGTCAAATTATCTCGCATTGATATGCAGCCCGCAGTATCTCAGTAGCCGGGGGTAATTAGGAAATAAATGTTTTCTTCAGACCTTCAACTTTTGCGTTATGGTAGCAGCAGGGTAACATTATTTATAACGGTTTAGGGTTGATTAGCCTGGCTACTACATATTCATATTCATAGACCATGTGGGTTTTCAGGTAATTACGATATCCCTAAACACGCACACTCGTCCATTACTTTAGGCCCATAGTCGACTTTAGTCTGAAGCGTATTCACTGCGCGTCGTTATATCTAGACAGTATTATATGATCTAATAAGGTCTGACATTAGTGAAAATATTCGTACATTCTTGTATAAATAAAATAAAAAAAACATGTACAGTATGCACATCTTCTATAGTATACATATGCAAATGTACGCTTAGTTTAATACTAGGTTACAAGTTTATTCCAACTTACAAAATCAATATACCTACCAACCTACTACTTAAGAAAACTTCATTTTTTATTTATAGAAGTAGTAGTAACTTGTAATCTAACCATAGAATGAAAATGTTATAAGGAAGTAAGCAAAAACAAAACATTATTTCTTATTATTATATTAAATAAACTAATAACTATTCAACTTTATGTCGTGAATAGAAACATCACTAATAGTGTTCAACAATAATAACATGATGTAGGTAAGTGAACATTCTATTAACTTAAAGTACCATAGTACTGAGGTAGTAAAAAACCCATAGCAGAGCAAGACATAGGTTACATATTCTTACATATTTAATAAGTCAAGTAATTACTGTGTTGTAAACTATTGTAATAATTAAGAATAAATAAATAATCTGAGACCTAAAAATAATCTAGAAATAAAATTAGCGAAATATGCTGGATACCCAATGCCTTTTAGAAAATTAAAATTATGTTCATCATCTGTTACACAAATTAAAATCCACCTTCCACTATACAAGTAATGTTTACTATTTAGAAGTCTTAAAAATAATTGTAAGATTTAATTATCATTGCTTATACAATACGTATGAAACACTATCCGATCCGAAAGAGCCACATAAGTACCACAATGACAAAGTTAAATGAACTTGTTTGGGATTTATTCTTCTGATTTTATATATAAGATATACGGGGATATTATTTAGAATTTTAGGCAGAATGTGTCCCCATATGGTAGGCATATTCATTGTAACACTGGCAGTTTGACAAAGGTAGTTAAAATAATTTTCTTAAGTTTGATAATCTAGTTTAGATATAAATACGAATAATTTATATTTGGGCTGTGTTCTGCATCATTACTTGTGATTGTGTTTTGCAAATTTTCATACTGTTATCAAGTTTTTTTTTAAAGTTTATGTGTCGTTTTATTTATTATTGATTCAAACGCACGATCAAAAATAGAAAAAGGGGTCAACAATGGTCAAAGTCGTGTCCTCCAGATATTATTACCCGACAGCCGGCCGTGACGCTGGTATTGCATGTAAGCTGCACTTAGAGTACACATACACATAAGTATAGATCGCGCGTTAGCGAGTATGAACAGTTAGCACGGGTATGAACAATATCCAAATTCAAGAACGACGCTATTTAATCACGAAAAGACACGCACCCTGATTGTTTCTGTCGCCCGTATATACTTGATTTTTAAGTTAACATGGTGAAATGTGCAGTAACAAGCTCTAAAAACAATTTACGGAAGCAAACTTAGGATAATAAAGATATTTCTTTTTATTGGTAAGTAATATTTTGATAAGAAAACACTGATTTCAACAAAATTAATTAAGATTATCTATACTAGCCGATATAGTGCAATGTTTAAAATAAAATTTGTGAATAGTTTTGTTATATAGGTACATAATAAAGTTAAATACTTTTCTAATTTTAGATTTCCAAAAAACCGTGAATAGGCAAATAATAAATGGGTAGTTGCAATAAAAAAGCCCAACTGGGAGCCCAACATCAGAAATTGCGTTTGTTTCGTCTATTTTGTGAAACAAAGGGTGGACTGCGCAAGCTTAGTTAGAGGTGTAATACCAGCGCTTATATTTGAAGTAAGATTACATTTATTTTTAAGTGATAAAAAGTACCTTCTACAGTTCTTTATGTAGATACTTACGTAATTACGTATGTATGTTCGCGATTTTTTCAAAACTAATGGTTTTAATTCACAGACATTAGAATGAAATATCTTGTACCTAAGACTGCAATCGAATAAACAAAACGACAGGCGTCAATCATAGCGCATCACTATTTAACCGCTTCATCTATAAATCAGTATATTATATGAAACATCTGCTTACGCTTGGCATAATGGGCAATGAGCGAAAATAGCTTGCTTATGTATACTCTAAGACGTTGCCCCATTAAATTATCTTCCATTTTATTCTTTGCGGGGTAATTTATTACTTATTCTTTGAAAGGCATTGCATGAAAAGGATCATTTCACGATACCGAAACAATCTTACGGATCGGACAGATTTTTACATGATGTATATTTAAAAAAAAATGGCGATCTTGAAATATATAATAAACAGTAGAACCAGAGTGAATGAGAGTACGCAAGCTTCATACAAACGCCTCGCAACGCACGCACGCAAGCGCGGCGTTCACCTGTGGATGCGGGTTGCTCCGCTGGTACCACTGCTATAATAAACTGGCCGGCCGGAATGTTATTATGTTAATATATAGAAGATTAGTACTAAAAATCTTGTCTTGAATGGTTGTCTAAACACACGTAAAAATAATCACAGTTATCTTTAAATTACTTTATCAATAAATACAGATCAGTATAAGATATTATATATTTTACTTGTAATGTTATAAGCTAAGCTAGCTATTCGTTTAATAGGTACTTATTTACTATCGGCGCGGGGTTCAACAAATTGTACACATATAACTGTGTAGATTTTAACGTGGTATGTTTTAATATTAATGGATATACAAAATAATTATACACGTTATTAACCATAAAAAGAAAAAACGTTATTAAACATATTAGTTTTTATGAATATTTTTCTTTTAAAAACTATGGTTGATGATTTACTCGTATATTGTTCGAGATACTAACTAGTTTCAACTCAAATTTATATAATGCTGTAAAGTTAATGAAGTAAATAAATGTATACAATACATTTTTACAAGTTTTTCAATGTATAATATTCAAGGTTACGCCACCTCCTGCACTCTCGTTCACTCTGTTACAACAGTAACATAGATTATACACTAATGTATCGAAACAGTACGGGCCTGCGCGGACGTCAGATTGTCCGTGGCCTATTTCTAACGAATAATATAATCAATTATATTACGTAGCAAGGCACAATAACGCACACGGTGTACTTTTCGCCTTCTTATTAGGCATCTGACGTGTAATGATGTCGGTCATTTGACCCGAGTCGCGTAAAAGTATTAATGATTTAATACTTAATAATTTGCCTTTAACGATCTGGTTCACCCAATCACAAACAACGGAACCTTATTTATTCAGTATTAAACATTATTACAAATATTATTCTAATACCGTTTAAAAGCTCAGAAAACTATGCAATAAAAATACAAGCCGGCAAATAAAACATTGCTTGTGTTTATGTTCGATCGAATGATGTGTGAACGACACGGGTCTTACAGAATACTGAAAACAAAGAGTAAATTAATATACCTACTGAGAAACTGAACCCGAAATGTGCCATATAAATGATCGACTGAAATAACCCAGTTCGTGCAACGAATCAATACTTAATCGATTGCGTCACCGTGAATGAACGATAAACACAAGACTACTAAAGAGCAAATGTTCATCACGCCGCGAAGTGACCGTGTGCGTCGTGCCTCCGATAAATCTGTAAAGCCGCGTACCGATTATGCGCTCCAAGAGGTCGAACATTGGCGCGCGGTCCAGTCGCGCGAAATGGATACCGCCTTCGAGCGCGTACCAAATTGTTCGTTGGAGTGCTCGAACGTGGAGCGGGCTGCTCCATCTGGTGTCGGTTTTTTACCACGTATCAAAGTAATTTAAGTATTGGCGCGCGCGCCAGTTGGGACAATTGTTTTCATTATTCGTGTGTTCGTTGCGTTCCGAGCTATGGATAACCAAAGTTGCCGTAAATTAATACAATTATACAGTTTAAAAGATCTGCTGTGGAATAGCAAAAGTAGTTTTTACCATAATAAAGCGCTCAGAGAAGATGCATGAAAGCGGCAGTTTCAAACACTGGAACGACTGCCGCGCGCGCTAGGTGCGCTTAGTTGATACACTTCGAACATTTGGAGCGCGTTTCGCGGAACGCACTGGTAGGCGCGATCATTCAAGGCACGCGCGCCAGGAGCGCGTACTCGATACGTGACTTTACGCTAACATTTCGTGAACTTTAACAAACGAAAATCCTCCGCAGCACAGGTATTTTTCAGTTGTATTCGTAAGATTTAATGCTAATTACATTCCTATATATTTTTATATAATCATCAGAAAAAAAGCA
Organism: Parnassius glacialis; assembly: GCA_033319125.1. Classification (NCBI taxonomy): domain Eukaryota; kingdom Metazoa; phylum Arthropoda; class Insecta; order Lepidoptera; family Papilionidae; genus Parnassius; species Parnassius glacialis. The sequence goes on along the minus strand of JAVANC010000010.1, from coordinate 24,809,827 downwards.
TCTTAACAACAGCACAGCGGTCAAAATACTATTCCCAATTACCTACTTTAAAATAAATAAGGTAAATATAAACATTTATTAAAGAATAGGCACCGACATATTAAGTTAACATTTAAGTTAGAAATCTATTATCTAAAGCCAGTACTTACAGTAAAAATATTTAAAGGTCTCTATTAAGAACAACAACTACCTATAAAGTATTTATTTGAACCAATTTGTACATCTCAACAAAATGGAACGAATGCCATAACCATTCGTCAGTCTTTTTAGTTTATTTGAAATACACGTATAAATTTAACATCACAGATAATTACAATCGCCATTTCCAGTCCTATTAATATTATTAATGTGTGTAGTAATGTTAGTACTATCGCCATTTCAATAAAATAAAAAAAACAGTGTTACAAAATACATCCGATGTAACAACAAGCATTGACATGTAATTAAAATAGTGTTATTAGTATTAAAAGTATTAGTATTAAATACAAGACGTCGTAAAAAATACGACTGCATTTTATAAAAAACTTTAACGTTTTCATTTAGCATAAAAATAATTAAAACATAATTTATCAAAAATTAAAATCACATAGCAAAACTGCTAAAACATTAAAGTTGTTATCAAATAGTAATCAATTGTGAATTAGGTATGTTACTCACTGTATGTTGCTTAATAAATTTAATTTGGTTAGTAAATCGATTAATGTTTACTGAATATTTCTGTTTCATTGATGAGACAAAAATGAAATCTTGTTAAATTTAATTTAAAACAATTGCAATTTTTGGCAAAAATAAGCAGGTAATACTTAACTTTATTTGTATGTATTATTTAATTGGATAGTTATGTTCAGAAACATTGATCGAAATCAATCGTGAGACCATAATATCAGATATTTGAAAAAAGCCAAGCACAAGTGAAACATCTATTTTCCCACTTTTGGGTGGCAGGTGGATTTTTAACGAGGTAAAATATCGTGACGTGTTAAAGTATTATTGGATAATAATTGGAATATATTTTAATTTACCAAATTGACCATTTCACATTCTCTATATACAAAATTAAAAAGGCATATATCATTTTACTTTTCGGTCAAAAAACATTATATAGGAGAATATTATGTCATCCTGGCATTTTCCTAAGTCACCTTCAGGACAGTTGCCCTAAAGTTCACACGACGCGGCAAATGCTAAATATACGTAACTACTTTTAGACTTAAGAATATTATTATTATTCAACATGAGAAATGACAATATAAAGTTGCTAGCATATAAAAGCTTTTAGTGGTATTGCCATTGTACTTAAATTAATTGTTACTTAAAAGAAATATACTTACAGTTACGGCGGTCACACATAAAGGAGTTTCCACATATTTTATAAAATGTTAAAATTATTCACGCCTTATTTTAAACACAATATAGCAGATGAAGAAGATAGCTAAATCTGCAAACTAGAAGAAAAAAGTTTAAAATTACTTTAGTTTAAATTTACATTGGACAGTGCTAATAAATCATATGGCTGTTTGCACAAACTAACATCTCATCGACAACTCGACTCAAGGTAAAATATTGAAATGTGAAATTTATATTGTGTCATGTACAAATATTTTTTTTAAATATAATTACTAGTAGTGAAACGAGACAGCAAGTGGACGCTTCATTAAAAATAAACATTCTAAGCTGACTCATTTATACATTACATTGTTAAATGTATTTAACGTTCTCTACGAGCGCGTTTAGCTCTTGCTGTGGGTGCTACGGGTGTATGATCATCATCATCTCTTCTCTTTGCCGGCGCCTGGGGTCTTTGTAACTGGCTTTGCGCTGTTAGCTGAAGCTGCAACGCGTGCGTATTCAATCTCTCGGCCAACAGCAGAGGTTTAAGTGCCGCCATTTTGTGACTGTACAATGTGACCCGTGGTCTACTATTCACTGCCATTGTTAGTTGTTCTCTCACGCTCATTTCAATATTGTCAGAGTTATTGTTCCATTTGTCATTGTCTTTTTTGTTGTCTTCAGTATCTACTTCCTTTTCTTCAGAAGGCTCTTCACTATCAGGATTACAGATAATATGCACCTGAGCCCGGACCTCGGCGTCAAATTTAGATATTGTACTAACAAGTGGCTTCGCCCAACCTATGTGTAAAATTGGAGTTTGACTGCCTTCCTCCCATTTGCAAATGCCATCATAAAACCTGAAATTAAGAAAAAGATACTCTATCACTTTTCTTTCAGCCCCCCCTCCCATACCGCGAACCCCCATAATGAAAGGTACAAAAGAAACGGCCCTCATTATCTAGGTCGGTGTTAATGGGAGACTTCAAAGCAAAATTAGGCACAAGAGAGGATGGTGAGTTGAAGGAAGGGAATTTGGAGGGCAACGGAACCCAAGGAGTCAACAGCTGGCCGATTTTATGGAGAAGGACGGACACTTTATGATAAAATTATTCTTCCAGAAGCTGCCTTACAATAAGTAAACATGTTCTGGACCCGATAGTTCAACAAAAAAATTAGATTGACTTCATTATGACAACCAGAACTGCCTAGTGATGTCTCTGTGATCACGAGGGTGTAAGCAGGCACATTGGATCTTAACGTAAGTTGGAGAGGTCCCGTCTTATGAAGTTAACGCTCTGTCCCTCTCGTACTTTGGTCCAAAGTCCGAAAAACTTTCAGTTCGAAGGATTTTGTAATAATTTTCAGTGTTAGTTACAGTAGACAATATAAAATGACAAGCTCACAGAAACTATCCATGCGGTCGGAGATCCGTCGCAGAACCCAAAAACTGTCTGATCGCACTCTTAACCTCATGGCTTAAATATGATATGAAGCTGTAGTCTTTAGAAGATATTACAGGATAAAGGGGACCTGAGCAGAATCAATGGAGGATGTCAGTACTCCGCTCAATGACCCCAATAGTGTCTTACAACGGAGGGGTTTTTAAATGAACATGAAGAAGACAATGATCATATGCAACGTTTGTCACACCGGTGGCAGTAGTTCTTGGAAGCATTACCCTAGAAGGTGCTGACAAGTAACAAAGTGTCGAAGGCCAACCGATGAGGGAGAAAGGTTTTCGAGTGGCAGCTTCGTACTGGTAAGCGAAGTGTAAGGGGCCCGAGTGACTCAGGACAGTGTTTTGTAGTATTTCTTGGGGAAGGTTAATGTTCAGCAGTGGGATATAATGACGATGATGATGATGGTGGTGATGATACCACAACCTTGATGCCATCAGACTGGTCGCACGACCAGTCAGACTACAGAATTGGTGATTCGTTTAACCCTTCCAAATGTAAAGTAATGGTTGTAGGATATGTAGTAGCAGTATCTTAGCTAAGATTGGTTAAAGTAATCTTTCTCCCGTTCTGTTATAATGGAAATTTGTTGCCTTTTTATAACTCTGTGAGAAATCAACTTACAGACCATATCTTACGCTGGCGGAGTTACAAGTTCCTCAAATAATCTGTAAAGTTACTGCCAACTTACATTCCCTTGGTCATCTTAAAATCTTCCAACTTTTAAACCTAGGCTTCTACAAGTCTTTGATATTCCCCATTATTACTTATGTGGATTTGTTACCCAGATCTACGTAAGTATGGCCATGTTACTCAGAACCATTTTAAATGTAAATTACTTTCTATTCTTCAAAGACGTAACTCCTGAATTAAACTAGTTCTACTGGATTTTAAATGACCTAAATTATCTTCCTTATCTTAACTTCCTAAGGATAACTTTCAGTATCTTTATTCAACTCACGATCAACTTCTCCGTTTCCAAAACAGTCTTAACGATTCATATTCTACCACATAACAGTTGTTTATTTCTTTTACTGTGCATTTCATAGTGCCTGGAACACCCTGCCTGTTGGCATATGTGTAATAAATACTAATAGTGAGTCAACTCGGCGACTAGACGGAGCAACGATGGGGCGCGTTATGAAGGAGAGCGGAGTACCCCCTGCCCGCAACGTCTGCGGCAGTTCCGGTCGGCTTCGCTTGCGTACCGACCGGAACTGCCGCAGATTATTTTATTTATTCTGTTCCTATCAAATATTTTAAGCGGAACACCTGAGATACTGCTATATAGGTAAAATACAAGCCTTTGTCTCCATCACAACGAATCAGGTAAAGCTGCGGAACGCAACTAGTTTTGTAAAGTAGTAATTAATTAGTTTGTATCTTTGTATAGAAAAATAAATTATTACGAGGAATACTGATAAAATACGACACTATAGTCCACGTAGAACGTAAGCGAAAAAACTGAAGATTATACATGGTTATTTTGGAATAATCGGTCAAATTTGCAGAGAAGGTTCAGAATAAGTAGTATAGGCAAATGATGAACCAAAATTAATTAAAAAAATCTCAATACTTCTGTCCTTTTCATCTTTTTAATTCAAAATGCGTGGTAATGCACTACGTTAACTAATTTTACTGCGCACGCATACATTCGTAAAGGCCGATCGGTAGGCATAAACGTTGTTGCCCATAATTCACATTAAATTTGGGATAAAGTTACAGTCTATATACGTCCCACTACTGGGCACAGACCTCTCATTTGTGAGAGGTTTTTTGGGCAAGGAAGTGTCCGCCGCGCTGTCCCAATGCATGTTGCCGAAATTCACATGTCTTCGAAATATTTTTTTCGTATTTCTCATACATGCAGGCTCCCTCACGATGTTTTCCTTTACCGCCAAGAACACTCATCACTCAAAATTGCAATTAACAATTAGCAAATGAGCGGTGGTAGCTCAGATGGTTAGCGTTCTCTATAAATTTAACAGTAAGGAACCAACCCGGGTTGCAACCCCGCCAGCATATTTGTATGGTGAAAAATTATTAAATGATTTCTGTAACTTGAAAATTGTGTGTATGTTTGAATGGGTCACTGGATGTTTCAATTCACAATTGGACCCGGTAGGTGGCGTTGTTGTCGAGCTCCAGAAATCACCCGTGCGAAGCCGGGGCGGATCGCTAGTATTCAATGAATAAATGACATAAAACTTGTACTTAAAATAATGATTAAAAACTTCACCTTCGCCACCATTATTCAAAATCGCGTTGTGTCAAATTGAAGGCTCTACCCCTGCCTTACCACACTCCTCCTAAACTTGTAACATACACAACCTTCTTAAATTTACCAAGTCGAGAAATATACAAATCGTCTCACCTCAGTAAAGAGGCAAAGCATTCTGGATCCTTTAAAATAGAGCGTGCTGAATGCCCAGAACTTTCGGCCTTCATAAGCTGCGGAATTAATTCATTTGCAATCTCGGCAAACTCTTTATATATTTCTTCATCGTCACGTGAGTAATTGTAGCTGAAATGAATGGTTTTCTAATTATTTAATTATATACTAAATATCTGGTTATGAAATTAGAATTTTGACATCTGGTGAGCCGCCTATTTATTTCATGCATGCTCCGCCCACTTTGTTCGCTTCCTCTTGTTTTTAATATTCCGAAAAATAATCCAAATTTTTAAAGCTTCTTAAAAAGAATAAAATAATTTTAAATGTAATGTGTAAATGAGACGAAATAGAAGAGAAAGGATACCACTGCACATGGCATGTCTCATATACTGCTTACTGGTCTGGTGTAGACGAGACCGAGCGGGCATGTAAGGAAGTCGGTATCATCCTTTCATAAAGAATAGATCAATGTGTCAAAAAGTATGAATGTGTAAGCGTGAGGCTGCTGTGGATACGAATGAAAGTTATATACACTTATATCCGAGAGCAGTTTTGAGAAATGGTAAGAATGGTTTTAATAAAATGTAAGGTAATAGAAAATACTGATATGTTAGGAGGTTTTAATGGCTAAACCCTTTGGATAAAGATGTCTGGTTATGAAAGGATATTGGGAACATTTGATGACGAAAATATAAATGAGAATGGTGAAAGCCTTATCACTCTTTCTACTCCTTATACTCTCAAAAAATATTTTTATTATTACGGATACTTTCTTTCGTCATAAGAAGATTCACATGTATACATGGGAAAGAGATTAGAAGCATGATAGATTTCAAAATTGTGGATGAAATCCAGCGCAGGAACGGATCATTACTTGGTCTTATGCCAAATTAATGGTCTATTCAGACTTTGCGAACATAGGACATCTGTGTCTACCACTGAGTTACAGCGTATAAGAATAGAAAGGTTACAAGATAAAGGTGTGAAAGAGAAGTATAAATATAGACTTAGGGAAAATAATACTGGTTTGAATGAATTGTATATGACTGATTTAGACTTGGAGATTTTGTGGAATAATGTTAAGAAACGCTTGGTGGATGCAGCAACTGAAGTATGTGGTATAGGTAAGACAACGAATGAAAAGAAAAATAATACGTTATGATGGGGTAATGAGGTACGGATGGAAGTTGAATCAAGGAAGAGAGAAATTTACTAGCAACCAAAGCTGGTAATTCTAGTGGTATGGATGATGAGATTACAAGAAAAAAAGGCAATCTTTAGACATCTAAATAAGAGAGTAAAAGAAGTAGTTGAAAGGAAAAAGCAAGAAAGAATGAATAAAATTGATAGAAAAATATCTGATAACTTCCAGGAAAATATTAAAATGTTCTAGAAACTCGTAAGAACTGCCAAGGGAAATAACAAAACAGCATAGAAAGAATGCTATACGAGATGAAAATGGCTGTATTTTGAATGACGAAGTTTCGAGTTTAAAGAGATGGAAGGAATACTTTGAAAGTGTGAAGTAACAAATAGAATAGAATAGAATTAATTTTTATTCAATATAGATCACATGTGTAATTCTTATTGAAACTCATTTTTTACTTTACCACTGGTTCGAAAAAAAAAACCTCCGTCCTGGGAAGAACTAGCAAGAAACCCAGCGAGACTTTTTTTTTTAAAAGCAAATTTTACAATAATGGTTATACAACTATATAAGTACAAAATTTATTTTAGAAACAGCTTGGACGTTTACATTAAATGATTTAGAAATTCTGAAAGAAAAGGAGAGGTAGTGAAATAAGTATAAATAGATGAAATAATCAAAGCAATGAAAAGCATGAAAGCTGGTAAGGCAACCAGGTATGATAGAGTATCACTCGAAATGCTAAGGGCTGGAGAGGGAGTGGTGGCACGCCTGCTGTACCTACACTTTATTTATGTTGGGAACTAAACCGAGTACCGGGAGACTGGTGCAAAGCCGTCACAGTCGCAATATATAAGGGAAAAGAGTAACTGTAAAACATCCGTGGCATCAGCCTGCTTAGCATTATGGAATAATTGTATGCTAAGGTGTTGATTGAAAGGGATATGAAAGAAATCGATTGAGAAATATGGGATGTGTAAGATGAATTTGGAAAGGGAATAGGGTGTACGGACCAGGTCTTTTCCTTGTGCATGATAAGTTTTTGCCGAAAACCAGGAAGCTTTTTGCCAAAAACTAGATAGTTTTTTGAGACAGTTCCACGCCATTTACCTCGGCTCTTTGGGTGGCCAATCACGCGTACGCGCCGCGCTCGCATCGCGCCCACCACGCATGCGCGTATTATTATTGGCGACTTGCGACGAAAATATTCAATATGCCTAATGTAGTTTTTTTAATTTTATTGTTAATTATTAATTTTAAAGTTGTTTGACATTTTAGCAATTATTTACTATTCTATTTCACATACTACCGAATTTCTAATCTTGTTTAAATAATTTCTTATTTTATTTTGCATGAGTTATAGAATGTAAATGTACTTTAAGATTGTGTGTTGGCGTTTTAGAATATGTTCTGTTAGCCACATGGATGGATTTATATATATATATATATATATATATATATATATATATATATACACACATATAAATATACCTATAACACGTAACATAACGCACATCCTGAAAGTAGTTTGTGCAGAATCGTTTTAAAAGTAATGAAAACTACGTAATTTACAGTCACACTAAACCTGTACAGTCAAAACAAACTGAAATGGATCGTAACTCAAGGCAATAAGACTTTTAAAAGTGCAGTTTTTTTGTATTAATACTAATTCCGTCATTCAATACAAAATAAAGAAAATTGAACCTTATTTCAAGAAAGTTAAAGTCTTTACAAATCAGAGTTTGGAGTGCCTTATAAAGGTCGCGGCGGCCAGGCCATTGACCTCCCAGATCAGCTGATTTGACGCCTCTTGACTTTTTTTATAGGGGCATTTTAAATCATTAGTTTATTTTAGTGAGACAACAAGTACCGAGGGCCTAAAAATAGGATAGTGAACGCTTTTAGAATAGTGAAAAATGACACTGAATTGCCTTCTAAATTATTTTCTTTCTTTTTCTTTTTTTTTTTAAACGTACCCACCACACTCTGATTTTCTCTTGTATTGTGGGGGCAGTTTAGAATCATAATTGCACAAGGACAAATATCCAGTCCCAGAACAATTATTTGTAGGGCATACAAATACTTGTTCCGTGCGGGATTCGAACCAGCGGCCCTTAGCGCTGCAATATAAATTGCTAAGCCCCAACGCCACAGAGCCGTGGTGGACATTTTGAAAGTGTATTAGAATACAATGTTGCATGAGAGTTTAGGCTATCAGTAAGTTAAATATTTGATTCTTAAAATTATTGTAATCTTGATTCACATCTTTTAAACACGCCGTCTTTGAATTATGTTGTCGAATTGCCTCTTATTTTTAGCAGTTCATTATTATTTACAATTACAATTAAAATGTTATGCAAATTCATAACATTTTGTAACGAATATTGCCTATTGACATTGTATCATAATCAATAAAAAAAATTATTAAAAAAAAATCCAAAGCCTGAAAATTTTCTTCCAGAATTAGTATAACTAATTTAATAAATAATCAGTGCATAAACATGTTTGACTAAGAATTCAGTGTATGTATTATGATTATAACATAATATACTAATTGGGGTGTCTGAGGATGTGCATTAATATTATTGCAATATTAGTGCATTAATTATATATATATATATATATATATATATATATATATATATATATATATATATATATATATATATATATATATATAAGAACTCTAGTGCTTGTGTCAGGATCAACGGGGCCTACACGGACTGGTTTGGCATCCATAAAGGTGTCAGACAGGTTTGTGTAACTTCCATGGGTCTGTTCAACCTATTTATGCACAGTTGTTTGGAAACTGAAAGTTTAAGAATGTGGGTTAAGAATCGGTAACTAACTGTTAAATAGTTTTTGTGAAATATCAAAAATTATTATGTTTTATTTTCGTTTATTTTGCATAAAATATACACACTTTAGTTTAAAATAAAGAGAAATATATTTTTTTATGCTGTTATTTGATAGGATGACCACAATTTGTAGTATATTTTCAATGTTGTCAAATAGCCTATTGGCGATATATTGAAGATGGGTCAGATTAAGAGTACCCTTAACCGACGAGCAAATATGCATAGGTATATGGATGTAAAGGAGGCGATAGAAGTGTGTTAGGATCATGCCAAATGGAAGTCCGTAGTCACTGCCTACCCCTCTGGGTGACAGTCGTGAGTGTTTATAATATGATATGATATGGGTGTCTAAAGTATCAATGAGCACACAGTCTACCTGACGGTTAGTAGATATTGTGGCTCATAGACGTGTATATCAATCCTTAATTAAGTATAAAAAGGCAGATGCATTGTCATCCCTGAAGTCTAAGAAGGAATGCTGTTACCAATTGCCACATATCAATCGGGGCAACCCATTCATGCCGTTTACATATGCTGCAGCTTGGCTCTTCCACATGAGGAATCTGCTCAACTTCAGGTATCAACAATAATACCACTTGATTTGAGTGTGGTGGAAGAATAAGTCAATCATTTATAAAAACTCTGCTAACTGACGAGGACAACAGAAGAAGATAGATGTTCAGTGTTTTACTTGGTGAGGCTCCTTACATGCAACCCTAGTGAGAAATATAATCTTACACATAGTTTTCATCCATAAGGTTAGAAAAATGCCATATTAGTGGCATAATTTAAACATCAGCTGAGATCATATAAACAGACCCAAAAAATTATTTCTTTAAAAAAAATAACTGGGTTTAGATCCAACCTTTAGGAGATAAATTTGCAAACAGTAAGTTACATAAGTGTAGTACAAAGTGCAAATACTAACTGTCGTATAACATCTCCAGCACAAGCCCATGCATGGAATGCCTCTTTATACATCTTATGTCGGTGATAATAACCTCCTTGGAAAGTATATGGATAAACATGTCTATCATCATAATGAGTTCTGGCAGATCTGATGGCTTGAACATACAGGGCTGCAGAGTCTGGTCTTGAATTTTTACTTCCATCCTCAATTAAAAGCGAGTCCTCAGTATTTTCTGTGCAGTTTGATATTTTCATGTATTCATCCAAGTCTCCTAGATTGCCCAATGCCATGGGATATGCTTCCAGATGACCTAAACAGATTTATCTAAGTGATAAAATAACCCTATCTAATTGATTAAAAACCAAGAAAGTAATTTAATTTGTAATTTTTAGTATGACGTCCAAATTAAAGCAAGCTAAATGCTGATATGGTTTACTGTGCTAATGCCATTTAACTTCGATTTCTAGGCAATCAAGTATTTGCTAATGATATCAAAGTCCTATATATAAAAAATATTTAACCAAGCTCAAAAGTGTCTTCATTTATATTACCATTATCATATAGCAACCAAAGTAGTCTGTGTTGCATTTGAGCCACTTCATGGACATCAATTGTTGGAGTCAATGTGGGATTGATGGATGACACTAAGGCTGCCAGTTCCATCATGCGAGTACACACTACTGGTTTTCCAGCAACATATAACCATGAGCGCGCTAGAACTCCATCACCAACAGATCTCCCTCTTTTGTCTTCATTGCCTTTACCATGCCAAGTAACCTTTAATAAATAAAAGCAAATTATATGTCAATGTCTTACTTCATAAATGTAAAAAATAACTAGGCAAACTCAATACTTATAAATTTTTATATTGAAATGTAACAAATAAATAAATATTATGGATTATGTGCAACTATATAGCCACTTACAAAACATTTTTAAAAACATTAAAAATGTAGGGTATTATTTAAAAAATAATAATAAAAAGTAAAAACCAAGTTTAAAAACTAAAAGAATGAAATAATTTCCACATAATAGCTTTCGAAGTCACTGCTAAGTTGCAGTATGTAATATTTAACTTGAGACATTGTAATGCTAATCTGGACATTTTTAATTCTAACATCTCACAATTTAAAAGATCTGTAGTTTTTAAATTAATAATGTAAATATCACGAAAAAAATTAAATAAGTTTTGTTTTTACTTTTTTAATATGTGTATAATTTTTTTTACTATGTAATATTGGTTTTTAATACTTGTTGTCATATTGTTTTGCGATGCACACTCTATTGGATTATATACTAGTTATAATAATATTTGTTACTGTAACTGTGATATGTAGTCTTTAATCTGTTTGTGTGCCTTACTAATAAAATAAAATAAGGTATGTACATATATCAAAAATTATTTTATTATTTTAAATGTTTGAAGTCTTTTTTTTAATTCAAATAATGATTTCTTATATTTACATGAATAATACTAATTTCCAACAAACAAAGAGCTGAAGTTTTACACAAGCTTTGGGTCCCACGCCTACATAACAGTGAACAAGAGAAGCCAGCCACAGTTTAGCATGTGCCTGCTTTACTACTATATGTCAGAGGCTTCACTGAAAAGATTAGGTACATTTTGAAGCAATATTATGTAGGGTGTGTTCACTGTACACTACTCAGTGCTCTCACTGGTGAAAAATGTGTTCCATTATGGGCTACCAGTATACTGCGGCAGTACCCTAAGGAAATGTGTAATAATTCTTGTACTGTGAGCACTAATGCTTTCGAGGTAATATAGTCTCAGTACTTTGATCACAAAAACATAACAGTGCTTAGAGATTTAAGAGCTTCCAAAAATGATTATTATTATTATTCAAATAAACTCAGACATTAAGTTTTAAAAGTAACAACATTGAAATAATAATTTTTCTTGTTGAATAGAAAATGAGTATCTATCTACATGATAAAAATATTTTCATTTGAAAACAAGTGTTGAAAAATGTTAGACTGTAATCCGTTTTAAATAGTAACCAGTATAGCAAACTAAAAAGGGACGGCTTCACAGTATACTGAATTGACGTCACACCTTACGGTGGTCACAGTTTATAACAGAACAACCCTTAGATATGAAAAACATTTTTATTCGTTTTTTTTGTATTATCATTTAGTTCATTATTCCTATATAATACAAGAATACACAATTTAGTAAAATATTAAACTTTTTGGTCCAGGCAGTATTAGATAGCCGCAATGACTTTTACTGTTGAGGGGTTAAGCAATAAAATCCATAAAACTAACCAATCTAAAACATTTCATTTAAATGTGTAGTGTTCACATAAACATAAGAAATCAACTGTTAATGTAGCAATTTTGACTATCGTTGAGATTCAGTCAGAGAGTAATTAAATTTTACTTCATGATTATTATTGTTTTGGTACAAATTGTGATATGATAATGTATTTACCTCAGCAGTATCTGTTCTATCCTTCCCAAATACAACCCAAGCATGATCTTCAGATAATGCCAGATGCACATCTCTTTTGCCCAAAACTTGACATCCTGCCGTAACAGCAAAAGCAACGCCAAAACAATCAAGTTTATTTCCTGTCAAAAAACTGTAAACAGATTGAAGATGAGCCCGATCTTTATAATAACTTCGAGTTAATGAATTCCATACAACATCTGCGACTCGTTTAACTAAGTCACGACTTGCAAATTCACCAATGAGTAACTTTGTATCGACGCCGGCGCGCATCAGCGATACAAAGCGCTCATAAAGAGATTTAACTTCATCCCATTCTATAGAAGGAAATTTCATTTTAACAAACTTATTTGTTGCCAAATTAACATCCTTATCGCTATTTTTTATATTGGTTAAATTATTTTCAACTGCTCCAACTATTATGGAAAACAGAGCTAAGTCGGGTTCTTTTTCACTGCGCAGTTGTTCTTCAAATAAATTACATACTTTTTGAATGCTGTCAATTGGAAAAAAGAGTTTATATTCTAATATGTTAGACATTATTTTTACATTATTTCGCAAAGTAAAAGTTTATATTTATAAACAACAATTTATCGAGACGCCGGTTATAGCTTTATTTTTTTTTTACATAAAAGCAAATGCAAAGGTATCCATGACCATACAGCCTAGTCTGACATGTATGTTGATCACAATGCGTCATTGTGATTTTTTTCAGGAGATTCTTATAATGGCAGCCATAAACGATCAAGTCTACCGTCAAGTTTGCAGCGCGCTTGAAGCGGCATCCGGTAAACTTGACGGTGTATGGCTATGGGTGTGCATGACAACTCTACTTGAAGCAAAAATTGAATTTCGATTCTGCCGACTTGATCAAGCTTGCAGCGTCATGTAAACTTGAACGTGTGTATGAGCGGTCAAGTATGCATGACGTTAGTCGGCTTCTGGAAGCCAAGACAAGACGCGCGCATGCCGTATATAGTGGAATACACCGAAATGTTATGCAATGTATAATTTTTTTTTATTTTGTTAAAAAAACGTTACTACGTTACACTAGGATTTTCTCTTGTATCGTGGAGGCAGTTAACAAACATAAATTGCACGAGGACAAACATCTACACATATACAAATACAAATATTTGTTGCAACTCATTGCTAAGCCAAAACTTTATTGTTCAATGTGAGGAAGGTTAATATGCAATATCGAGGAAAATTAATATTATAACAACGTGAACGTCTTTGAAACTCAGATAATTTACCTACTTACCATTTTAACCTACTTTAAAAAAGGAGGAGGTACTCAATTCAACTGTTTTTTAATGTGTGTAACCTCAGAACTTTTTTCTAGGTGAATCGATTCTGATGATTCTATTTTATTTGAAAGTTGGTGCTTATAATTTAAACATCACATATAAATTTGATCAAGATCTGACTAGTACTTTTGGAATTATCCGTAATAATGCGTATTCTTATTGAAATCGGTTGTACAAAAATTTTAATTTCATTATTTGTCTCTCTTTCTCTCTTTTAAAAAAACGTTACTTTCACACTAGGATTTTCTTCTGTATCGCAGGGACAGTTTACATACATAGAACAGACCCAGAACAATTATTTGTAGGTCATACAAATACTTGTTACGTCCGGGATTCGAACCCGCGGCTCTTAGCGCTGCAACTCATTACTAAGGCAGTGCGCTACGGAGCCGTCACTTGTCTGTTTCACCTATTTTTTGCTATTTACTATTGAGATAATATTTTTCGTTTCATTAACCAGTTTTTGCAAAGTAATTGCGAGCAATAAGCCTAGGATGGTTAATACATCGTCGTCCGTCACTAGTGACGCCATGGTTTCAACTGATGCGGCATCATGCAAACTTGACGGCAAACTTGAACGTGTGTGGCCTATATGGGTGCACCGCTAACTTGACGCCGCTTCAAGCGCGCTGCAAACTTGACGGTAGACTTGATCGTGTATGGCATCCATAAGCATATCTAACTAAACTCTCAAGCCCTGCACAGAGCAAACTTATATTTTCAGAGTAATTACTAGCATAGAGAGAGCTCTAATATTTCTTATATTCTAATATTTCAAAATTCTTATAACTGAACTCTATACATATGCCGTTTAACGTGATACCAAATAAGATGAAATGCGCGCAAGATAACTTAGCGCGCGCGGAGACAGAGAATCCAATAGACGGCGCGGTCACGTAACCGCTATTCTACCTTTCATTCACGCATCATAGTGCTGCCATTTTGGCAATATTACCCACAAAATAAGCAGATTTTGCTTGTGAGCGTTCTCTTTATTCACATGTTATTAGGATAGAATGATTAAAGCAAATTAAACAAATAGGTAATATTGTAACGAGCTTGGGGTTCGAGAAAATGAGGGTATCTACGACTTTTTCTGCCACTAGGGCGGCGCCACTTAAAAGTGAGGTATAATATTTGACAGATTTTATAGCGGGGAATTTAATTTGTTTGTAAAATGTAAAGGTTAAATGTTCTTTCTGTGCTATTAGTTACATTTTATATTAAATAGACTAAAAATAAATAAATCGAACAACAGATATTCACAAAAGTAGAAAAATTTAAAAAGAGTTAAAAATGTGTAAAAAAAAATATAGAGCAAAATACTAATATATAAACAAAAGGCATTGTTTTGTTTATTAATATAATACTCTAGAAACTGATAAAGTTGTATTTAAAACTAACCTCACAATTAAATGACATTGCGTAACAAAATACTTTACCTCAGTGTCAACTAGCGACATCTGGTGAGCAGAAAATTATTAGCCCTCATTAAAAACTGCCGATTAAATAACCAAAATTGTCACTTTAATTACAACACTAATTACAACTTAAAACCACACTAATAACAAAACACAATTGTACTACTGATCACTTTAGTTCGCAGTTGTATCGCTTCGAAGTATTCGCTTGTATCGCCAATTCAATACTGATTCGGTCGCTTTTTTTGCGCCCAAAGCAATGGACTACCCTTCGGAAGCGGGGGAGGGAGGTGGTGAATGCTCATAGCGTACCACGTAGCCGGCTGCGTGGTAATGTAGGACTCATTTTGAAGAAGTGCCTACCCACTAAACACCACCTGTGGGACTGGCTTTGGCCTGTATGGCCTTTCTGCCGAATCGGACGCGACCCCCTTTAAGGAAAAGGGGGCGCAGTTAGGCCAACCAGGAAGAAGTCCCGTCGAACGGCGGCACTTTGAATCCACGTAGTGAAGGTGGTGTAGCTACCACGGGAGCTATAATTCCATCTCCAAGTTTGAGGTCATCCAGCGTTTTTTTAACGTCAGCCATCACGTTGTCAATCCGATTGTTCACTTGGTTGATTCGGATTTCAGTTTCTGAGAGTCGGTTGTCATGTTAAGCAACCCTATCCTTCACCTCCCTTATCTCTTTCCCGAAGGTAGCGTGAAAGTCTTTTGTGAGGAGCATCTGCTCTTCCATACCGCGTTGCAGCTGTTCTTCCAACCGACGAGCCTGTTCCTCCTGCCGCCGGGCCTGTTCCTCCTGTCGGCGGGCCTGGTCTTTCTGTCGGCAGGCCTGTTCCTCCTGTTGGCAGGCGTGCTCCTGCAGCATCATTATCAGAGCACCTAAGTCAAGTGCTGCAGGTGCAGGAGCTGCTGACGAGCCGGCCTCCTTGGTCGGCAACTGGCCCTCCGACGTCTGCTGTCGTCCCTGGTCCGTCTCATGTTGGCGTTGACTTTCGGGTACGGATACCCTCCGTGTGGTTTTTAGGTAAAATCAGCATGATTTGATCTCACTTCTGACACCAACTGTTACGATCTTGGAGTTCGGAACAATTAAAAACTGCCGATCAAATTACCAAAATTGACACTTTAATTACGGACACTAATTACAACTCAAAACCACACTAATAATTTAAGAGTGGTAGAGCCACGCGGCAGCTTTTGCTGTCGCACGGATGGGCCGGCTTGAACCGGGGTGATACCACGACCTCACAGAAAACCAGCGTGAAGTAAAGGTTTACCTCTGCGTTTCGCTTGGTGAGTGCAGGTGGCCGGAGGCCCTTTTTACTGGAAATTACTTAGTCCTCACGGGTGACAACGCATCTACATTTTGATTTGGAATAGAGGATAGACGTAGATGTCTATGGGCTGCAGCAACCACTTACTATCAGGTGGACTGTGTGCTCGTTTGTCACCCATATCCTATAAAAAAAAAATAATAACAAAACACAATTGTTCCACTGATCACTTTAGTTCGCAGTTGTATCGCTTGGAAGTATTTCGACTCGGTCGCAGTCTATACCGGCCTTATATAGGGCCTCAGATAGTTTCCAGAACCTTCTACTGTAGAAACTTCTAGAATGTTCAAGTACATATTGGTCCCGATTGACTAGGTGTCGATAGTTTTAGAAAGTTCTTCCATGGAAATTTTTAGAATGTTCTTGACTCTCCTAGTTCTGCTCCTCGATACTAGAGGGCGCTAGTAGTAACTAGTGTTAATTGTGGCATGCAACAATATTAATAATAAATATATTACATATTTATTTATAAAGAACGTCATAATAATTACACTTATAGGTATTGGTAATTCCAATTTAATTATTATTATCCTTGAAATAAAACTATTTTAGTATGAATAATTCAAATTTTTTCGACAGGCTCGCTAATTTTTGTGGTTTCATGCTGTATGTTTATTTCAATATATTATTATTTTCAATATATTCTTAAAGAGACAACTTTAATGAGAAGAAAATTCAGTGATTGTCAATATAAGGAAGTCTTTGTTGATGGGATCGATCGACTTAAGTAGATTGCTTGACCTTAAACTCTTCAAGAATTTGTTCCAGATTAGCCACTTTTATTTTTTGACTCCTTGTTTTCTGACGAAAATCGTGCACCGTTCTCAACCTCTTCTCCGACAGATTTTACTTCAGTTTCAAATTTCAATCTCTTGGTACGGCTTCTTGGCGTACCCAGTGGCTGAAAAATAAAGTTTTTTAATGCATTTAACCTATTAAAGGCCGTTATTGATCGCAAACAAGAGATTTTCAATTGAGTTCATAATGTTTCATGTCACATATACCATTTTCAGCAAAGCAAAATACAAAATGTAAACAAGGCTTTCAAAAACAACGACAAATAATGCTGTGCGTAATGTCAACTAATCAGCCAGTGAGTAGTTCAGCTTTTTTTACAAATACCTACGACAAATACAAATTTATCGGTAAAGATAACATACGCATCGCTCTATGGATTAAGTGATTAAACCAAGGAAGTTATAATATAATATAGGGAGTGAGCGCTTAGAACATTGTAACCGTTTACTCATTTTTCTTAGAAAGAGAGGCACCGAGTTTGGTATTTTATCCCCTTCTAACATTGATAAGTGTTTACACAAGATAAAAACATTACCAACGTTTAGACAGTTATTGACTTAAAGTAATATTTTAGACGTATGATAGAACGATAATCTTATATTTTTGATCGCTAATCATAGTTGGTATATTCCATATTGTATTTTAATTAAGCTAAGTATTAAGTAACACGAAAAAAAAAAACCACTAAAACACTTTAATGTATTAAATTTATGATCCCAAATGTCAAACAGTTAAATACTAATGTAATTTTAAATAGAGAGAAACTGAATTTTGTAGATACCACCATTTTTCTTGGAATCACATTAGATGCCAAGCTTCAATGGAGCCCCATATATCAAAATTAGCAAGCAGACTTAGCTCTGAAGCATATGCTGTAAAAAAGTTTAGAAATCTTACCAGTGTTAAAACAGCTAGACTAGTTTACTGTAGCTATTTCCATGGCATAATATTGTATGGTATTTTGCTATGCGGACACGCAGCTGACACTGACATTATATTTGTTTTACAGAAGAGAGCCATAAGAGCAATTTATGATTTAAAGCCTAAAGTGTCGCTGCGAAAAAAATTTAAAGAAATTAATATATTACCTTCGGCCTCTTAACCCTATCACTGTCCCGTACATTACACATAGGTCATTGCTATGGTCTTACTATTGTGTCTGGAAACCGGACAGTGAACGTGTTAATACATTTATAAAAATGTAATGTACGTACACGAAAATAAAAGTGGTTTCATAAAAATAAGTGATATTCATTCTGTAAATACTAGGAACAGACACAAGCTAGTAGTACCAGTTACTCGACTCCACCGAGTCAGTAATTCATTCTTGGTGCGATGTATACGCATCTACAACAACATTCCAGAAAAAGATACAAAATTTGACCTGCTCAAAGTTCAAAAACTTTAATATACTAAGTTTGTATAAAAAGGGTTATTATAATATTAAAGAATTTATGGATGATAATAACCCCTGGAAATGAGGTGATCGCTACCAAGCTATTTCTAATTTTCGTGTTGTTAATTTGTGTAACAATGAATTTGATTGTTTGATTTTGATTGATTGTAAGCTGTTATTTATAAAAACAGTCTCGCTGGATTTCTTGCTGGTCCTTCCCAGGACAGAGGATTTTTTCGAACCAGTGGTTATTAAACAAAAGAGTGACTTTCAATAATTATTATTTATAATCTGTATTGAATAAAGAAGTTTCTCTTTCTGTTATACGAATGTTCTTTCCCTAAAAACTAGGAGGTGCATTTTACGCTATAGATGACAACACTAATTTAAAATTTGACGTTGTCAAATGAATGAATATATTGTTTTTTTTATATATAGAATAGAGTGACAAACGAGCACACAGTCCACCTGATGGTAAGTAGTTGCTGTGGCCCATAGACATCTACATCTATCCTCGTTTGCGAATCAAAATGCAGATGCGTTGTCACCCGTGAGTACTAAGATGGAATGCGTCTTTTTAGTAAAAAGGATCTCCGGTTCTCTACACTCACCATACGAAATACATCAGTGTTGAGCTGCTATTTTACGCTGGTATTCTGTGAGTGCGTGGTCCTTCCCCGGTCGAGCCGACCCATTTGTGCTACAACTATACTACTTATATAGTTTTGTGCTAATTATTCGCTAAATCTATGTGGAGTGCACTCACTTAGGGAGCGTTAATTCAAGTTTAACTTTTTTCGGAACAGTAGAAAGAGTTTACAGGTTCTTTTCATAATCCACACGTCAATGGGAAACTTTAATAAAAAGTGTAGGCGTATCCGTCAAAAGACTCTCAGAGACAAGATGAATTGCTCACAATGACGCCATTAAACCACTGCAGAATAATTTAAAAAAAACTAGTATAAACACTCGAAGATATATATGATCCCAGTACCAACAGAGGAAACGTCGATACAAAGGAAGCAGTATCTACACTCTTATCAGCTTTGTGTGACTTCAGTTTTTCCTTTTGCTGTAAAGTCCTAAAAGAAGTTAGTTAGTTATAAAAGCAAATACTAAATAATATAATAATAATCTAGATTATCACTGGAAACGTATGAGATAAAAATCAAAGCCCAAAAATTTTTCTTCAAAGCCAACGTATTCAACTAGTGGAAAAATCTATTTCTTACGTAACAAATAATGTGAGAATGTGGACATTTCCATAGAAGGAAGAAGAGGAATGAGGAGATATCGAAAACGTTTTTCAGGAGAAATGACCCGATATGCTGGACTGGTAGCTCAGATGGTTAGCGCTCGCTGTAAGCTTCACAGTACTCGAGCAACCCGGGTTCGATCCCCGCCGGCACCAATGAAATTGTTAATTGCAGTTTTAAGTGCTGATTTACCGCGTGCTCGGCGGTGAAGGAAAACATCGTTAGGAAACCTGCATGTCTGAGAAATAAGAAAAAAAAATATTTCGAAAACATATGAAGTTCGCCAACACTCATTGGGGCAGCGCGGTGGATATTTCCTTGCCCTAAAACCCTCTCAGAAATGAGAGGATGCCTGTGCCCAGCAGTGGGAAGTAAATAGGCTGCAACTTTACTTTTTCACTTTTATGATGGACTAACATTGCCAGAGGAGCTGCAGAGAGCTACGTTAGAATGTCTTGACATATTTTACGAGGAACTAGACCATCGCTACAGATCAATGGATGATATTCTCGTAACATTTAGTGTTGTTCAGCCTTACACTCTGCTAACGTCACCAGATGAAGATCTTCGTGTAATAGTTCAAAATCTGACTAAAATCTACAATGAATTTTCTGCAGGATATATCATTTTGGCAATTTTACGACTTGAAAGCTGCCAGCATTTCTTCCCAAGAAGCGGTTCAATGTAATTCACTGGTGCTTTTCTTGAAAAATTGGGCTATTCTGAATCTGTTCTGTGTAATTCTGTGTAAGTTTCATGTGAAGGAAGCTATTCAATACTCAAGTTAATAAAATCTTACTTAAGTTCCACAATGAGCCAAACGCGACTAACCAATCTTTTCATTTTATCTGTCGAAAAGGACAAGAAAGTAAATTTTGATAACATATTAGAATATTTTAGCAAAATAAAGCCCCGTTACAGCATTTTTTGTTTTATTTTGGGGGGTGCTTGATAGATAACCGCCCTGGGTGTCAACCCACGCTACGCCGCCACTAGTTACCGTAAGGTTTGATACTGTAGCGAAGCAATAATGTAATCAAAATATTAAACGGTCTTTAATTATAACACTATTCAGCACTTTCCATATTGAAAAAAATACGCATTTCGTTTTCTGTGATGCTATATACACTAATAATATCCTCAAAATATTGTATCATGGACACTCTATTAGAAAGAAATGCAACGCCTAACTCGGTGCCTTTCATTCATTTCAAGGTCACTGATTTAGGAACGTTTCTCTAGTATGAAGTGCGCACTCCCTATATTTTACAATCTCCTTGGATTAAACACTTAGACCACTTGTATGACAGTTAGGTACCACCAGTTTTCGTAAGCGGCACAACACAATGCTTTAAAAATTTAAAATCTACCACAAATCTGTTTCCTGGTTCCATAACTACACATCAGTCTGATGCCCATTTTTAGTAATTTCAGCATTTAATAAAAAATATGACAGTATGTCTTTACATGATAACTATAACTTTTATTTTAATTCTTATCACTAGTATTAGTGTTTAGTTAGCAAGGCAATTAAAAATTAAACACGCACCGTATTTGGTTGTTCCAT
The DNA here is from genome assembly GCA_033319125.1 of Parnassius glacialis. Classification (NCBI taxonomy): domain Eukaryota; kingdom Metazoa; phylum Arthropoda; class Insecta; order Lepidoptera; family Papilionidae; genus Parnassius; species Parnassius glacialis. The sequence goes on along the minus strand of JAVANC010000010.1, from coordinate 24,788,171 downwards.
CACTAATAATAATCATCAGGCTCAGGTCCTTCTATGTTTGCTCTAGAGACTTACTTTTAAAAAATCTGGTACTTAATGGATAGTACAGTACAGAATATACAGCAGTTATGTATAGCTCAGTACAATATTCAAAGTATACATAGGAAAATCCCTTATCGTTTAAATTTTTAGGTAAGCAAAATGTTGATATCTGTCTACTCAATGAAACTTGGCTGAAAGATACTCAGCATTTTAAAATTTCGAGATATAATTCCCACTATCATAATGCCCAAAATGAGTACGGTGGAGTAGCAATTTTGATCAAACCGTATTTTAAATAAAATATTATTCAAACCAGATTTTACCAAGACATTCAGACTGTGGCATTATCGTTATATGTAAGTGGTAAACAATTAACGATTTTATGTGTGTACTGCCCTCTCTCGAATGGTAACTTCAGAATAAGTAAACTGCGTGATATAATTAGAGATTTGCCTAAGCCAATATATGTGGCTGGAGATTTCAACACTTACTCTGTGGCATTTGGGTGTATGACCACGAAAAGTCGGGGTCATCAGTTATACGATCTAATTGATGAATTTGATATATGTGTCCTTAACAATAGTAGCTTCACGTCTATTAATTATCCTAACCGAAATCCATGGGCTAGTGATGTCAGCTTTTGTAGTGCTCCAATCACTCCACTATGCGAATGGTGGGTGCATGATGATTGTATCAGCAGCTATCATTTTCCTACGCTTACTCGTGTTTTATTGTCCGTCGATAGATGCCAAATTAAACCTCCCATTGAAAAATTCTTATACAATAAGACAGACTGGACGAAATACCATGAGCTGTCTATAACTGATTTTTCTAATTTTAAAGTTAATAATGAGAATCCATTACAGTCATATGACGAATTTATCGAAAGGCTTGATACACTTAAGAGAGATACTGTGCCAAAGTTTGACAAAGCAAATAACTATCGGTGCAAACCTCCAGTACCTTGGTGGAATGACACATGTGAACAGAGTGTTATTAAAACTTATGAAGCTTTAAAACTGTACAGAAGAGATCCAACCATTGATAATTACATTAATTACAAAAGACTTAATGCTGTTAAGAAAAAGACTATTTCAGAACATAAACGCAATGGTTGTGCGAACATCTGTAATACTTTTAACAGAACTACACCTGTTAGTATTATTTGGAAATGCATCAAATTAATTAAACGAATAAAATGCAATAATAGAACATATAAAGACGAATTTGTTGTCTCTCTCTTAGAAAGATTATCTCAAAATGGATGTGGATGTATTGATAATCTAGAAAGTTATTTTTAAATTAATAATAGCCTTCAGAAGTCCAGTTTCCTCATAGAACCCTTTACTTGGAGTGAGTTTTGTACAAGTTTACAATCCAGACGAAACACAACCCCTGGTTTAGATGATTGTCCACACATTTTGATCAAAAACCTAAATCAGTCCGTTAGCTAATCTTAATGCTCTTTGGCACTTAAAAAAAAATCCTGAATCTTGAAAAACACAATGTGTAATCCCTCTACTTAAGCTTGACAAGCCACCTGAAGATTCTAACTCATATCGTCCCATATCATTGTCATCTTGTGTTGGAAAGCTTAATGAAAACATGATAAAGGTGCGTCTTGAGTATTATGTAGAGGCAAACAACATCATTCCACATGTTCAATATGGCTTCTCTCTTATCAGATCTGAAATATGCCAATAATAATAATAAGTCCAGTGTTTGTGTTTTTCTGGATGTTCAAGGTGCGTTTGATAATGTTGACCCTGGAATTTTGGTTCAAGTTCTTTCTGACACTGGTATACCAGGCATACTTTGCCAATGGTTATTTAATACTCGTATTTTAACAGATAGAACTTTGTATATAAGGCATAATAATATTCTCCATGGTCCCAAAAGGGTCTCCAAAGGTACAATGCAGGGGACTACATTATCTCCATTGCTGTACAATATATATACTAGTCAAATTCTTAATATTCTAAATATAGAAGGTGTAAGTATTTTACAATTTGTGGATGATCTTGTAATATATTGTACAGAGCATAATGTAGATAGAGCTGTAAATAGTATAAATAAAGCTTTAGATCAATTATACATATATTATAATGACATGTTGGCTCCAAGGAGATTTTAAAATATAGGGAGTGCACACTTCATACTAGAGAAACGTTCCTAAATCAGTGACCTTGAAATGAATGAAAGACACCGAGTTAGGCGTTGCATTTCTTTCTAATAGAATGTCCATGATACAATATTTTGAGTATATTATTAGTGTATATAGCATCATGGAAAACGAAATGCGTATTTTTTTCAATATGGAAAGTGCTGAATAGTGTTATAATTAAACACCGTATAATATTTTGATTACATTATCGCTTCGCTACAGTATCAAACCTTACGGTAACCAGTGGCGGCGTAGCGTGGGTTAACACCCAGGGTGGTTTTCTATCAAGCACCCCCCAAAATAAAACAAAAAATTCTATACATGCTAACGGAACTTTATTTTGCTAAAATATTCTAATAAATTATCAAAGTTTACTTTCTTGTCATTTCCAATAGATAAAATGAAAAGATTGGTTAGTTAGCGCTTGGCTCATTGTGGACCTTAAGTAAGATTTTATTAACTTGAGTTTTGAAAACTTTCCTTCACATGAAACTTAATAGTAAAAAAATCTTAGACACAGCGCTAGATTTGCTAGATTCAGAATAGCCCAATTTTACGAGAACAACTTCAATGAATTACATTGAACTGCTTCTTGGGAAGAAATGCTGGCAGCTTTCAAGTCGTAAAATCGCCAAATTATATATCCTGCAGAAGAAAATCATCGTAGATTTTTGTCAGATTTTGATCTATTACACGAAGATCTACCTCTGGTGACATTAGCAGAGTGTAAGGCTGAACAACACTAAATGTTACCAGAATATCATCCATTGATCTGTAGCGATGGTCTAGTTCCTCGTAAAATATGTTAAGACATTCTAACGTAGCTCTCTGCAGCTCCTCTGGCAATGTTAGTCCATCATAAAAGTGAAAAATTAAAGTTGCAGCCTATTTACTTCCCACTGCTGGGCACAGGCATCCTCTCATTTCTGAGAGGGTTTTAGGGCAAGGAAATATCCACCGCGCTGCCCCAATGCGTGTTGGCGAACTTCATATGTTTTCGAAATATTTTTTTTCTTATTTCTCAGACATGCAGGTTTCCTAACGATGTTTTCCTTCACCGCCGAGCACGCGGTAAATCAGCACTTAAAACTGCAATTAACAATTTCATTGGTGCCGGCGGGGATCGAACCCGGGTTGCTCGAGTACTGTGAAGCTTACAGCGAGCGCTAACCATCTGAGCTACCAGTCCAGCATATCGCGTCATTTCCCCTGGTAAACGTTTTCGATATGTCCTCATTCCTCTTCTTCCTTCAACGGAAATGTCCATATTCTCACATGTTTTGTTACGTAGGAAATAGCTTTTTCCACTAGTTGAATACGTTGGCTTTGAAGAAAAGTTTTTGTGGTTTGATTTTTTCTCATACTTTTCCAGTGATAATCTAGATTATTATTATAGTATTAGTATTTGCTTTTGTGTCTGACTAACTTCTTTTAGGATGTTACACCAGAAGGAAAGAAAGTATAAGAAACTGATGTCACACAAAGCTGATAAGAGTGTAGATACTGATTCTTTTGTATCGTCGTTTTCTCTGTTGGTGCTGGGGTCATATATATCTTCGAAGGTTTATACTAGTTTTTTAAAATTATTCTGCAGTGGTTTAACAGCGTCATGATGAGCAATTCATCTTGTATCTGAGAGTCTTTTGATGGATACACCTTATACACTTTTTATTAAAGTTCCCCACTGAATAATATAAAAAGGCTGAACAACACTAAATGTTACGAGAATATCATCCATTGATCTGTAGCGATGGTCTAGTTCCTCGTAAAATATGTTAAGACATTCTAACGTAGCTCTCTGCAGCTCCTCTGGCAATGTTGGTCCATCATAAAAGTGAAAAAGTAAAGTTGCAGCCTATTTACTTCCCACTGCTGGGCACAGGCATCCTCTCATTTCTGAGAGGGTTTTAGGGCAAGGAAATATCCACCGCGCTGCCCCAATGCGTGTTGGCGAACTTCATATGTTTTCGAAATATTTTTTTTCTTATTTCTCAGACATGCAGGTTTCCTAACGATGTTTTCCTTCACCGCCGAGCACGCGGTAAATCAGCACTTAAAACTGCAATTAACAATTTCATTGGTGCCGGCGGGGATCGAACCCGGGTTGCTCGAGTACTGTGAAGCTTACAGCGAACGCTAACCATCTGAGCTACCAGTCCAGCATATCGGGTCATTTCTCCTGATAAACGTTTTCGATATCTCCTCATTCCTCTTCTTCCTTCAATGGAAATGTCCACATTCTCACATTATTTGTTACGTAAGAAATAGATTTTTCCACTAGTTGAATACGTTGGCTTTGAAGAAAAATTTTTGGGCTTTGATTTTTATCTCATACGTTTCCAGTGATAATCTAGATTATTATTATATTATTTAGTATTTGCTTTTATAACTAACTAACTTCTTTTAGGACTTTACAGCAAAAGGAAAAACTGAAGTCACACAAAGCTGATAAGAGTGTAGATACTGCTTCCTTTGTATCGACGTTTCCTCTGTTGGTACTGGGATCATATAATATATCTTCGAGTGTTTATACTAGTTTTTTTTTAATTATTCTGCAGTGGTTTAACGGCGTCATTGTGAGCAATTCATCTTGTCTCTGAGAGTCTTTTGACGGATACGCCTACACTTTTTATTAAAGTTTCCCATTGACGTGTGGATTATGAAAAGAACCTGTAAACTCTTTCTACTGTTCCGAAAAAAGTTAAACTTGAATTAACGCTCCCTAAGTGAGTGCACTCCACATAGATTTAGCGAATAGTTAGCACAAAACTATATAAGTAGTATAGTTGTAGCACAAATGGGTCGGCTCGACCGGGGAAGGACCACGCACTCACAGAATACCAGCGTAAAATAGCAGCTCAACACTGATGTATTTCGTATGGTGAGTGTAGAGAACCGGAGATCCTTTTTACTGAAAAAGACGTATTCCATCTTAGTCCTCACGAGTGACAACGCATCTGCATTTTGATTCGCAAACGAGGATAGATGTAGATGTCTATGGGCCACAGCAACCACTTACCATCAGGTGGACTGTGTGCTCGTTTGTCACTCTATTCTATATATAAAAAGACAATATATTCATTCATTTGACAACGTCAAATTTTAAAATAGTGTTGTCATCTATTGAAAGTCACTCTTTTGTTTAATAACCACTGGTTCGAAAAAATCCTCTGTCCTGGGAAGGACCAGCAAGAAATCCAGCGAGACTGTTTTTATAAATAACAGCTTACAATCAATCAAAATCAAACAATCAAATTCATTGTTACACAAATTAACAACACGAAAATTAGAAATAGCTTGGTAGCGATCACCTCATTTCCAGGGGTTATTATCATCCATAAATTCTTTAATATTATAATAACCCTTTTTATACAAACTTAGTATATTAAAGTTTTTGAACTTTGAGCAGGTCAAATTTTGTATCTTTTTCTGGAATGTTGTTGTAGATGCGTATACATCGCCCCAAGAATGAATTACTGACTCGGTGGAGTCGAGTAACTGGTACTACTAGCTTGTGTCTGTTCCTAGTATTTACAGAATGAATATCACTTATTTTTATGAAACCATTTTTATTTTCGTGTACGTACATTACATTTTTATAAATGTATTAACACGTTCACTGTCCGGTTTCCAGACACAATAGTAAGACAATAGCAATGACCTATATGTAATGCACGGGACAGTGATAGGGTTAAGAGGCCAAAGGTAATATATTAATTTCTTTAATTTTTTTCGCAGCGACACTTTAGGCTTTAAATCATAAATTGCTCTTACGGCTCTCTTCTGTAAAATAAATATAATGTCAGTGTCAGCTGCGTGTCCGCATAGCAAAATACCATACAACATTATGCCATGGAAATAGCTAAAGTATAGTTTACTTCTAGCTGTTTTAACACTGGTAAGATTTCTAAAGTTTTTACAGTATATGCTTCAGAGCTAAGTCTGCTTGCTAATTTTGATATATGGGGCTCCATTGAAGCTTGGCATCTAATGTGATTGCAAGAAAAATTGCGGTATCTACAAAACTCAGTTTCTCTCCATTTAAAATTACATTATAGTCCGTTCGCGTTAAGAAAATAGTGAGTCATCGTTGCAACTACAGGGTAAAGGTGTATTCACAGTGTAGTCTAGTATCGCTAGATTCTCCAGTTACATTAATTATGAAAGAATTTTGTTCTGCAAGTTCCATGATGTCATCCAAATTCCACATGGTATTTTCTTCGCGTATCACGTGGTCGCAGCACTTCTTCCAACGATTAGCGTCTATTAATGCTATTGCTTCATCTAATATTTTTTTATGTCACTCATTTTGACACCAACATAATTTTTTATTTGTCCCCAAACCAATTCAATTGGATTAAGTTTGCAATGGTAAGACGGTAGGCGAAGCGTTGTAATGCCATTACTTTTGGCAGTCTCATCTATTAAATATTTATTATATTGTTGTTCGAAGGCCTGACTTCAACTGGTCACTGTGAACTCGACTTTCTAATTTCTTGCATTTTAATTGGCTGCGGGGCTTGGCCAGGCGGGCGGACAACGATGACTCACTATTTTCTTAACGCGAACGGACTATAGTATTTAATTGCTTGACATTTGGAGTCATAAATTTCATACATTACAGTTTTAGTGTTTTTTTCGTGTTACTTAATAATAAGCTAAATTAAAATACAATATGGAATATACCAACTATGATTAGTGATAAAAAATATAAGATTATCGTTCTAGCTTATGTCTAAAATATTACTTTAATTCAATAACTATCTAAACGTTGGTAATGTTTTATCTTGTGTAAACACTTATCAATGTTAGAAGGGGATAAAATACCAAACTCGGTGCCTCTCTTTCTAAGAAAAATGAGGAACGGTTACAATGTTCTAAGCGCTCACTCCCTTTATTATATTATAACTTCCTTGGTTGGCTCTACAGATTAATCCCAACAAAACCAAGGCCATGATTTTTAGTAAAGATTTTCCCTCTAATGGCATACTCTACAATAATAATCCAATTCCAGTTGTACCTAACCATAAATTCTTGGGTGTTGTTATTGATAACAAACTCTGTTTTGATTTACATATAGCGAGATAATGTATGTGGTAGAATGTGTATGGGTCACAGTCTGGTAAAAATTATTTAAGTACAAACGTACACAGTAAAGTTAACATTTATTCACTATAGACACTTACACAAATTAAACATAGTTCCACACGACACAATATACAAATTAATAGTTATATGAAATTGAAGGAGTAGAAAGCGATAGTATAAAACAAACTATAGAAGCTAGTATTCGCGAGAAAATAACGGGACACTACGGTTAGTCAGGCGACATGGGCTTCGCGTGTGGTGTCGGTAAGCAGACTGGCAAACGCGGTACGAGGAGTTGAATGCACCCGCGAAAGGAACTCCATTCTAACGGTATCGTTTTTTACCGCGTTTCCATTGCACAACAAGGCGAATGTAAATAATCTTTTATTAAATATTTCTTTTGTATTGTGATCATTCTGTAACTATGTTATTTATGTTATTTTATGATTGTAAATAGTTAGATAGAAGTTAAAATGTAAGTTTATATCGGTATAGTATAATTTAGTAAATATATATAAAATAAGTTATAAGCGTATAATATGTATATGTACGTATAATATACAATAAGTAGCCTACATCACCCCCCCCCCCCCAGAGACTGTCACTACGGGTGATAAAAATCTGGAAATCGAACTGTGCGACCCGAACGCGTCCTTCCGACGTCATCCTGAGCTGGAGTATTAAGCTCTTTGGGAACAGGATCAAGGAAGGAACATAGATTGGGGTCGGATGTGAGAGTGGGATTAGGGATAGGGTTGGAAGCTGGGTCAATCTGCATATAGGCCGGTTCTAGACGGTCTATGGATACCGTAACGCTTTTACCCTTTATTAATATTTTGAATGTTTTCGCATTACGCTCTAATACTTGGTATGGACCAGTGTAAGGGGGCTGCAAGGAGCCACGTAATGCATCGTCCCTTAACAATATATGACTTGACGCAAATAAGTCCTTGTTTAAAAAACTTTTACTTTATTGTGACGCGCAGCAGGTGAAGGTTGCAGCTTTGATGTTATTTGCTGCAGTCGGGTGGTAAAGTCCGATATATCTATTGAGCCGGGAGCTGCGGCTTGGAAGAATTCGCCTGGTAAAAGTAAAGGCTCGCCGTAAACTCATTCGGCCGATGAAATTCGAAGGTCATCCTTAAATGAGCTCCTCATCATCACCATTACAGCCTTTCATAAGTCCACTGCTGAACATAGACCTCCCCCAATTAATGGCACAAAGCACGGTCCTGAGCCACCTGCATCCATCGACTTCCCGCATGTCTTACCACGTCGTCACTCCATCTCGTGGGGGGTCACCCTACACTTTGCCTACTTACGAGTACTACTACTTCTTCCCCATTGGTTGTCGGTTCTTCGAGCTATATGGCGGGCCCACTGCCACTTCAGCTTACTAATCCGTTGGGCTTTGTCGGTTACTCTGGTTCTACTGCGGAAATCCTCATTTCTTAGTTTATCTCGCAGTGAAACCCCGAGCATAGCCCTCTCCATAGCTCGCTGAGCGACCTTGAGCTTCCTCATACGGCCAGCAGTGAAGGACCACGTCTCAGATCCGTAAGTCATCACTGGCAACACGCACTGGTTGTACAGTTTCGTTTTAAGGTTTTGAGGTATGTCTGACGAGAAGATGTGTCGTAGTTTCCCGAACGCTGCCCAGCCGAGTTGAATCCGTCGATTGACCTCTTGGTCGAAGTTGGACTTATCTAGTCGGACTATTTGTCCCAGGTAAATATACTCGTCAACAACTTCGAGCTTAGTGCTCCCAACAAGTACCGGCATAGGTGTGACATGGACATTAAACATAATCTTTGTTTTGTCCATGATCATCCTAAGACCTATTCGTTGGGAGACACTATTGAGGTCATTGAGCATGGTGCTTAGGTCCTCCAGCGGTTCTGTCATAAGGACTATATCGTCGGAAAATTGAAGGTGAGTGATGTACTCGCCATTGATGTTAATATCGTATCCTTTTCAGTCCAGAAGCTTGAAAACGTCTTCCAATGCAGCGGTGAAGAGTTTCGGGAATATAACACCACCCTGTCTTACACCTCTTTGCAATTGGATAGGTTTCGTACTCTGGTTCTGTACTCGGATAGCCATCGTAGCCCTAGTGTACAAGCACTTCAGCACTTCGATATACCGACAGTCAACTTGGCACCGCTGAAGGGACTGCAGCACCGCCCAAATTTCGACGGAATCAAAGGCCTTCTCATAGTCCACATACGCCAGACATAGTGACAAATTGTACTCCTCGGACTTCTGTACAATTTGTCGAAGGGTATGTATGTGGTCTATGGTGCTAAAGCCCTTTCGGAAACCGGCTTGTTCGGGAGGCTGGAAGTCGTCAAATCTGCGCGCGAGACGATTCGTAATGACTCTCGAAAACAGCACGTAGACGCGGCTCAGAAGGGAAATCGGTCTGTAGTTCTTCAAAAGAGCGTTATCACCTTTCTTGAAGAATAAGACCACCGCACTTCTGCTCCACGCCTCCGGTCATCCGGTGTAATGCCACTATGGAGGACGGAATTAAAGAGCTTCTGAAGGACTTCAAGTACCGGTTTTCCACCCGCTTTCAGAAGCTCTGCTGTAATTCCATCCTTGCCAGGGGACTTGCCGTTTTTAAGGTGCTGGAGATTCATTCTAATCTCGCTCAGACTGACGTCCGGGATGTCTTCGGAATAGTGTCGGATAAGACTCGCTCTTGGATCGTTACTCACACTTGCGTGTGGTTCCAACGATGACGTGTACAGCTTCCCATAGAACCTCTCAATCTCACTCAAAATCTCAGGTGCCCCGAAAACAATGTTGCCACACTCGGTCTTCAGTTTTGACAGTTGGCTTTTTCTGGCAGGCAGATCTCTGGCAAAGACTTTGGAGCCTTGGTTCCGCTCGATCGCTTCTTCAATACAAGCTGTGTTGAAGTTGCGTAAGTCCCACCGCATGCATTTGGAGATCTGTCTGTTCAGTTGCATGTATGCTGTCAAATCTGTTGAAGAATGTAGCTTCATCTCCCGTCTAACAGCCATGAGATTAAGAGTGTGATCGGAGAGTTTTTGTGTTCTTCTGCGGCGGGTCTTGCAGAACTTAGCTCTGACCGCATGGATAGTTTCCACGAGCTTATCATTCATATCGTCCACTGCATTGCAGTCTTCTAGGCACTGAAAACGGTTTAGTAACTCGAGCTAAAAGGTTTCGGGACTTTGGATTAGAGCACGAGGGGGACGGAGCGTTGACTTCATTAGACGAGACCTCTCCAACTTAACGTTTAGGTTCAGTGTGCCTCTCACCATTCGGTGATCGCTGCCGGTTTTCACTCTCGCGATCACTGAGACATCACTGAACAGTTGTCGTCTGGTCGTCATAATGAAGTCAATCTTATTTTTTGTGGAACCGTCGGGGCTCGACCAGGTCCACTTCCTTTGGGGCCGCTTCTGGAAGAAAGAGTTCATCATAAAGAGTCCCTCTTTCTCCATGAAGTCGGCCAGCTGCTGGCCCCTTGGGTTCCATTGCTCTATTCCAAATTTCCCTACTTTCAGCTCAACGTTCTCTCTTGTGCCTAGTTTTGCATTGAAGTCTCCCATTAACATCGTATATTGGGTTTTGGAGGAATCCATGGCTCTAGATAATATATCCTCATACATTTCCTCCACCTTCTCATTGGGGTATGCCGAGGTTGGTGCGTAAACCTGTATGACCTTCAGCGAATACCGTTTGGTGATTCTGAGTATAAGGTACGCAACCCTCGTCGACACACTCTCAATCTTTACAACGTTGTTAACGAGAGACTTGTGGACGATAAATCCAACACCTCCTTGGGACAGATGGTCGCCCTCCCGGTGACAGAGCAAGTTGCTTGTTGGATTCGAGGATTACCGTGTCCTCCCCCTCTCTTCGGACTTCGGATAATCCTATAATATGCGAGCGTAACTTGTCTAGCTCTTCTTCCAGTTTCACGATCTTCTCGTCAGTCCTCAGGGTGCGTGCGTTGTATGTTGCCAGGTCGAGTCATCTTAGGTGGCAACCAAACCTCCACCGGAGATTCTTAGCAACCCCTGCCCCGCCGTTACGATGGTCGCCACCGTAGCCAGGAATAGCGGGGCCGCCGGGGACTGGGGGCCGTCTCTTTGTTACTCTCGTCATAGGGGGGTATTTGCCATAGTTGCCACGCTTGGCGAGCGGATTGGCAACCGCAGTTTTTTTTATTGAAAGTTTGTTGTTATCAGGAAGATGCTGCTGCCCATCTCTTGCCTGTTTCCCTTTGTCTCCTTTTACGACACCCACGGGAAGATATGGGGTAGTGGATATTCTTAATCGCAACTACACGGCAATGAGCTCCTAATGCCCAATAATATCAGAGGCAACGTGTTTACCCAATTGCTATCAGCGTGGCATATTATGGCTGCCTTTAACTGACGGTGGAATCAATCCACTAGGCCGTTGCAAGATGGATGATACGCGGTTGTTCTACGATGTTTGAATCCAATCATCTTTCCAAGGTACTGGGAAAGTGATGATTCAAACTGTTGACCACGATCAGTGACAATATCGGTTGGGCATCCAAATCTGGATATCCACGATATTAATGCCTTTCCAACTGTCTCGGCTGTTATGTCTGCCATTGGTATTACTTCTGGCCATTGTGTGAAACGATCTACCGCAGTCAAGCAATAGCGGTAACCCTGAGAAATAGGGAGGGAGCCAATAATGTCCACGTGAACAAAAATAAATCGGGCGCGGGGTAGATCAAACGTGCCTAACGGTGATGAAATGTGCCGATGAATCTTAGCGCGCTGACAAGCCACGTATTGTCGAGACCACTCACGACCGTCTATATATAATTTAGCACTAGCATTGGCGCCTGGATGGCTTAAGCTGTGAAGACTGTCAAATAGTTGTTTCCTCAACGGCTTGGTAACAAAAGGCCTAGGTGTAGACGTGCTGACGTCACAATAAAGTTGCAGTTGAGAGTTAGGAATTCTCAACTTTTCCAGACGGAGTGAAGATTCACCTCCCAGAAGTTGAGTCAGCTCTCGATCAGATGCTTGAGACGAAGCAAGCACGTCTAAGTCGATAGACATCTGCAGTTCTTCGACACGTGACAGCGGGTCAGCGACGACATTGTCTTTTCCCGATATATGTCTAATGTCGGTCGTAAACTGCGAGATATAATCAAGGTGACGATACTACCAAGCCGAACAATTAGCTTTTCTTTCGTTGAAAGCATAACTGAGCGGCTTATGGTCGGTAAACACTACGAAATGTCTAGCCTCTAGCATATGACGAAAGTATTTGATGCCTTCATATATGGCTAAGAGCTTGTGGTCGTAAGGTGAATATTTTTGTTGAGGGGGACTCAACTTCCGCGAGAAGAATGCTAACGGTTGCCATTCCACACTTTTTAATTGCTGTAAAACTGCACCCATTGCCAGGTCGGACGCGTCTGTTACTAGCGCGAGTTCGGCCTGACAATCCGGATGTGCGAGTAATGCAGCATCAGCAAGGCTTTGCTTGCACCTGTTAAAGGCTAAAAGTGCATCACCAGTCAGATTGACTGAGTGAGACGCCTTAACAGAGCCGGCAAGAAGTGCATTCAAAAGGGCTTGCATTGAAGCTGACTGAGGTAGGAAACGTCTGTAAAAATTGAGCATTCCTAGAAATCGTTTAAGTTGCCTTACCGTTTTAGGCACGGGAAAGTTCTTTATGGCTTCGACCTTGAATTCAAGAGGTTTGGTGCCAGATGCAGAAAGGAGGATGGCCAAATCGTACCAGACGATGAAACGATGGCGTCACTATATGCTATATTTATGAAAAATATACTTATTTTTTAAGATCTTAAAAAACACAAAAAATACCTGTCTAAGTAGCCACAAAAAACTTATCCTTTTATTTTTGTTTTTGTAAATGTTCCGAAATTATTTAAAATAATGGTTTCTGAATGCACTGGAACGCACCTAATGACGATTCATTTCCCTTATGAAAGGACTTTGTATTCAAAGACTATAATTATTCACGTTTTTCTGAATAATTGTTAATTGTAATTCAATTTAATTAGTATGTAGGCACCAAATCAACTACTATACTGATTTATTATGTACTGGATTCATAACATAAAAATAATTATGTAGCTTCATAGTAAGCTAAGCGTTTTGTTCAATTACGTACAACGGAACATCATTTTTCATCGACAAGTTACATAATCTGTGATCATCGATCGACACCATAGACTTTGTATCTTATAGACTAAACATTCCGTGACGTCATCAGCGTGTGAAAGGAATGTACGTATATAGTTAGACATAAGAGTAAGGGAGAAGCAAATCTGTATTTCTTGTCTTTTTCTAGGTATGCGTTTTTAATTGTTTTCCCTCCTTTATTTGACATTAACGATGTCAAGCTCTTGTGAATAACATTGATATTATAAGCAAACGGGTAATGGAATTTAGTGTTGTTTGTGGGTTTTAGTTATTAGGTAAGGTTAAAAAGATGGTAAGTTGTAGCATTTTAGGATGCAACAGCATCAGTCAACGAAAAATTGATAATATTACCTTTTATCGGTAAGTTTGTTTTGTGCTTACATTTGCTACTTGTACTGATTAATATCTATTGTTTTGAATATAAAGTGTAACATTTCATGTGTTTAATGAACTTTGTGATGTATTTTGTCAAATATATGGACTCCCAAATTGTAAATTCTTCATGATAATGCTCCTTAATTTGAACGGTCATTCGAAAGCTTAAAGTCATAACAAACGTGTACTTTTTGATTTGGTAGGATTATCGTAACTTTAGGGGATATCAGCGAGTACAATAATGTTTTCGGATTGTTGAATAATAATTGTTATTGTGATTAGTAGTTATGTCCATAAATATGAATCACATAATGTTATACATTTACATACACTTTTATGTTCAGCTTTAAAGGAAACTCCTTATTGTCCTACAACTCTTCAATCATTTTCCATATTACATAGACGTCACAAATAATATGTAAGTATCAACATGAAAACATGTTTTGCCAACATTGGGCAAAGTATATTTAATTTCACAAAATATGTACTGCCTGAAATCAGATGCACAAAACTTTATTGCATTCCATTAATTCTAACTATACATTAGCAACAGTTACATTACAATATTAATTAAAAAAAATATGTCATACTAATATAAAAATAAATATAAACATAGATAAAATAATAAATAAATAAATAAGTCTTAATCTTAAGGTACACAATAACACAACAACATATTTTATACGTGGTAGAGCCATACTGCAGCTATATTAGTAGTATAGTTGTAGCACGAATGGGTCGGCTCCACCGGGGAAGGACCACACTCTCACAGAATACCAGCGTAAAATGACAGCTTGACACTGCTGTGTTTCGTATGGTGAGTGTAGAGAACCGGAGACCCTTTTTACTGGAAAACAGGCATTCCATCTTAGTCCTCACGGGTGACAACGCATCTGCATTTGGATTCGCAAACGAGGATAAATGTAGATGTCTATGGGCTACAGCAACCACTTACCACCAGGTGGACTCTGCGTTCGTTTGTCACCCTATCATATAAAAAAAAATAAGATAATATTCTCAATTAATGATGTAGAAAATTTTGATGATCATACACTTAACGTTACCATTAGTCAGTATCAAAAGTCAAAAGTTATAGGTTTTGTGATAGTTGCCTAGCTTGGCAGGAGAATTGGCAACTGCAGTTATTTGGATACAAACTGGGCCTATGTTCAGCTGTGGAGGACATAACTATGTTAGGCTGTAAATGTATTAATTAACAATATATAAAGCTTAATATGTACATCATTTTTTTAAAATGTTTTGTATGAGTAATATTATCATTACATTTACATATACTTGCTATTTAATTAAATCAATTGATATTGTATTAATTGTTATAGGTATTGTATTTATGCACAGATACCCATACTTGATTTTTTTTGTTAAATGCCTTGATATAAAAGTGTACTATATATTTAATATATTAATTTCTTTTAAATATATTATTTCACAGCTTTCTAAGGAATCAGCTATCCGTAACTGTTGGATAATCACTACTGGTAGTAATTATAGGTAACCAACAAAACTTAGCAGTATATGCTCAAAACATTATGAGCCTCATTGTTTAGGTGGACTAAATATACTTAAATTATGTAACTTATAATATAATTAATATATTTTTTTTAAATGTTATAATTTCTTGTTGTATCTTGTTGTTTCTCCATAAGTGATATAAGTTTGACCTTGTTAGTAGTTATGATTTTTGACATTGTTCTGTATGTATTAAAAATTGACTAGCATTGTTTATTTTATTTTCAAATGCTGACATTCTGTATTATTGAGTTGTAATAATTTGGTTGCATGACAATGACAAAATATTTACTCATTTACAAATGTTGGAACTTTATCTGTACTACCATGTTTTATGCAAATAAAGATTTAAATAAAAGAAATAAATAAATAATTTAAAGTCCTGACCTAAATATACAAATGAGTAATTTAGTATTCAATAATAATTGTAAAACTGACTGAGAATGCCTACCAATGGGACATTTAGTCCACCCTTAATCCCTTTTATAAAGGTGTTATAAACAATAATGTGTAAATAAATTAAGAAATAAATGTAATAATTATGATAACTTCTATTTAGTTGTTATAAATAATGTAATAAAGATGTTTTGACAAGAGATAAGTATTACCTATCTAAATATAATTTAGGAGTTGTACCACCCAAGAATTTCTGGCATACAAATTATAAATCAAGTTTACAAATGCATATATTTGAGAAATTCTAAAGCTACTCAAACCAAGAATTACAACGAATGCTCTAAGAGAAGACAAAAATGTTGTTAAATTTGTTTATTAATGTGATGAAAATTAATAAAAAATCGTATGTTTATTTTAATATTATTGAATTATATTTAATATATAATTGTGTTTTCATTTGTTTTACTTAATGTAACATTGTTAATATTTCTAAATGTTGTATAAGTACAAAATATTTAGTTCTTTTTCCTTTTTATATTTCTATATATTTTCATTTGAATAGAATATATATCTTTACAGTCTATCAAAAGTCCACCGTTGAACATAAACATGATTATAGTTATTTGACATAGTTTCAACGCTTGGAAAGCGAACCACTGTTTTTTTTTTATTTAGCTGTTATCAGGAAAATGCTGCTGTTTATCTTCTTTGATGTTTCCCTATATCGCCTCATATACCACCCATGGAATGATATGAGGTAGCAGATAATCTTACACTGCATGATAAATTTAAATAGAATAATATGAAACATTCGTTTTTATTTTATATACCAACATATTACAAAAACAAACCCCTTTGTTGATGCTTTACAACGTATATTAACAAAAACATTTTACCATCTTAACCATAAGGTAACATGATTAAGCCACCTAACCATAAGTAAGTCACCTAAAAAAGGCCTTCCCTAGATATCCTCATAGAATGACTTTTACCATGGTTGCCACGCCTGCGTGTTAATATGCGTTATGCTGGTTGGCCACCACAGTTATTTATTATTTTAAGTTTTCATCGGGAAAGTGCTGCTGCCCCATCTCCCTCTTGTATTATTGCTTACGACACGGGGTAATATCATTCCGTGTACAGACAAATTCTCTTGTACGCCACAACTTGCCGCACACAAGACACTAACTTAGATAAACATGCAGGAAATCGCGGGAGCAGCCTCATAACCGTATTTTGTACTACAAAACGTAAGTGGAAAGCCTTTCCTTTCGGAGGTCTGTGTTCGGCACTGAACTTGTGATGAAATGGTATGTTAGAACATTATTGATTTTTTTATGTAAAAACAAAACGACACGAAGAAATTTTTGTTTATTATTTAATATTTTTATTCTTAATTAATATTTAAGTACATACATAACATATTGTTATTTATTAGCAATATCACACTTTGTGCTAGTAGCGTCTTCAATTAGTGCCGTCGAAATCCAAAGAGTTTATTGAATGTCCAGTAAAATCGTCGTTGCGCCGTTGAATACAGAATGATGATTCTGTTTTTACGTCGTTTCCGCCCGTAGTTTTTAGTCACAGAATGTATTTTCAAGAGAAATGAATTAATCATCTGAATTATAAAAGAACATTTTTTTATGGTAACAATTAAGTTTTTTGTATGTATGTATATAAGTGCTGTGAATATAAATAAACCCATGACGGGGGAAATGGAACAATATCTGGTAACCCAGTGAAAGTACCTCACCGCCTATTTCTATCTCAAAAGCATACGCGAATGCTTTATCTAGTCAATACTCAATCTACGATCGACACCATTGATTGTCACCCGGCAATCATCTACATATCTATTTATCTATGGAAATCATTCGCATCATCTTATTTGCTTCACTTGTTGTTGTGGATTGTGATACGTACTGAACTATTATGGTTTTCCTTCTGTTGTTTTGACCTCGGCATTGTTTTACGGACTGATAACTACCACTTGTAACGATTATTCTGTGCTTTTGATTTCTGGACACCGATTTTGCATCTTGCTTATTTGTAAGAGATATCTTGCAGACTACAGCTACACAACAACGACAACCAGCCCTGCGATTGCTCTGTGTTAATTATAAATTATACATTGATACACTTCGCCGCCATCTCATTTTTGAGCTTAATACCAGAGTAATTTATAAGATGCGTGAGTGGAATTCTTCAATAATATTACATATTTACATACCTACTTATTTTATTACACTAACATAAATCATCACACACAATTGTACATCACAATACCAATCTAATTCTTATTTTAGATCACTGAAGAAGATTACATATATGATGCTAACCTCAAAAGTATTGATGACGTTATTATAAAAAATTGTGGCTATTTAAATATGATTTTCAGGAGGGATGGTGTTTACAACATAAAAAGAAACCAATCTAGCCATAGTTTGTTTTGGGACAT
The DNA here is from genome assembly GCA_033319125.1 of Parnassius glacialis. Lineage (NCBI taxonomy): Eukaryota > Metazoa > Arthropoda > Insecta > Lepidoptera > Papilionidae > Parnassius > Parnassius glacialis. The sequence goes on along the minus strand of JAVANC010000010.1, from coordinate 24,769,939 downwards.
GAAATATAAAAGTTAAGTCCAGCTCCTATAGAAATTTGGCCATTGATAATCTAAAACTGTTACCTCGTTTGCGCCGAAGACGCATTTCAATGCGTTTCGCTTGTGGTGCGACGACAGTGTCGCCACATCACCCCCCTGCTCAGACCGGAGGTCGATAGTGCAGTCTAGATGTCGACGAATTCGCAAGTGCCAGGGAATTGCCTTGTAAGTCTCGGTGAGTCGAGAAGAAGGCAAGTAATCTGCGAGAGTGCTGTGAAGCAGAGTCGAGCAGTAAGGCTCAGAGCCGTGCCGAACACTGTAGCGCAGAGAGTAGCTTGAAGGAACAGGAAGCATTATTATTCCAGTGCTGCGATGAACCTTTGTAAAGCTAGATGGCTTGCAGAATGTGAAGAGTGCAGACAATATCTGCTCGGGAGCGAATGAATGGGGTACTTGAGGATGATGAAGGTTTGAAGTTATAGTTTTCCGAAGGTTATTGGTTGCGTGTTCATATCACGTCGGGGTCACCAGTTATAGCGAGATGGTGTGTGTGGTAGAATGTGTATGGGTCATAGTCTGGTAAAAATTAATTAAGTCCAAACGTACACAGTAAAGTTAACATTTATTCGCTTCGCGTGTGATGTCGGTAAGCAGACTGGCAAACGCGGTGCGAGGCGTTGAATGCGCCCGCGCAAGGAACTTCATTCTAACGGTATCGTTGTTTAGCGTGTTTCCATTGCACAACAAGGCGAATGTAAATAATCTTTTATTAAATATTTCTTTTGTATTGTGATCATTCTGTAACTATGTTATTTATGTTATTTTATGATTGTAAATAGTTAGATAGAAGTAAAGATGTAAGTTTATATCGGTATAGAATAATTTAGTAAATATATATATATAATAAGTTATAAGCGTATAATATGTATATGTACGTATAATATACAATAAGTAGGCTACATACACGTCAATCACATTATAACTAACTCTCTTAAGGGCTTAAATATTATAATATGTTTAGCTGGTGTGACTTGGGTGCAGACCCCAAAGTTTTAAATATGCTATATAAATCTATAGTCAGAAGCCACTTCGACTACAGTTGTTTAGCCTACTCTAATAGTAGTTGTGTAAAAAACTAGACAATTCAAAACAAAGCTCCGCGAATTATGTCTGGGGCTATGTGTTCAACTCTCATATGAGCTATGGAAGTTGAAACCAAAATAATGCCACTGTGTCTTAGAAGACTTCTGTTAATAGAGAGATATTTACTAAAGCTGTTATCTGGTAATGATAATGTTCTTAAAAAATAGTACCTTTTCCTGTACAATCCTCGGCCCAACAGACTTCGGGAGGTGAGCTTTTACGAGGTTATTTCCCAGTTCTGCCTCTCATTGTACTGCAGACGAATGAAGATTTTAAAAATGTAATTAAACAATCAAAGTGGACATGCTACTCATACCTATATTCCTATATTATATTTGAGACCAATATTGTTAATAAAAAAAAAAAAAAATAATTGTGAATGATCAAGTTTTCTTTCCGACAATAACTACTATACACTATATACAGGTGGTAGCAAAAGTGAGCTCTTTGTGCGCAGTGCTGTTTATGATCCCCAATTCAAGTTTATTCAAAGTTTTCTTCTAGACTCTAAATGCAGTGTTTTCACTGCATAGATATATGCGGCCCTCGAGGCCCTGAAGAGGATCGCACGTATAAATAGTTTTAATAATTTTTATAGGGGTATAACAGGAAATGAGATAGTAGATAAAATTGCACATGATGGAACCAACGTGTTGGATGTTAGCTCCATACATGCACATAGTGCAAAATCAAGTTACAGTGCAAGATCCCTCCCGCTGCCTGAATGATATGTTAAAAAATAGATCCTATTACGTGCTTCTATATAAATTCATTAAAAATACAGTGGGAAAATTATAATAAACCGAATAAAAATACTCAAGACTTGGCCTAAGGGTCTAGATACCAGGCCATAAACTCAAAAAAAAAATATGTCATGTCAACCCAATTACCAATAACAGTTTTTGGCGGAAACTTGACCTGCCGCGGTTTGTTGCCCCTGTTTTATTGTTTAAATAATGGTTTGAAGTGGACTTTGATATATAAAAGTGGTGCGATTTTGTGTATTAAGTGTCTGCGCATGTGAACTATTAGTGGAAACTGTGAAACAAGTGCTCTGATGGTGATGGATTCTCAAGATAAGCTGTTTGTTTGCATAGGCGCCTTTAGATACCATCGCCAACTGTCAGCTGCCTGCTGGCTCAAGTTGCCGTCTAAATCTCCCAAGGGCTGCACAATGTGACGCATCAACATATTGTGTAGCAGTGAACTATGAAGAAATTATAATAAACTGAATACAAATACTCAAGACTTGGCCTAAAGGTCTAGATACCAGGCCATAAACTCAAAAAAAAATACCAATAAACAACAATATTTTGAATTGTAATCGTAACAATTTGAATTTTATTAAACTTTAACTACATAACTTATTTTCATAATTAACTAACATTCAGGGGTTAAGAGAGTGAGTACTCTGTGTCACGAACTAATATGAATTAATACAGTGATCCCGATAAACACTGATTCTGTGCTGAACCTGATAAGAGATGAGTAATGTTCAAAACGAAAATCATGGCAAATGTCATCGTAAAAAATACAAATATATGAAGAAGAGAATTAAAAGTTTAATTATTGTAAGTTTGTATTTGACTTTTTTTTATAGGATAGGGTGACAAACCAGCACACAGTTCACCTGATGGTAAGTGGTTGCTGTGACCCATAAACATCCACATCTATCCTCAATAAAGAATGAAAATCCAGATTCGCTTTCACCCGTGAGGACTAAGATGGAATGCCTCTTTTCCTGTAAAAAGGGTCTTCCGGTTCTCTACACTCACCATACGAAACACAGCAGTGTCAAGCTGCTATTTTACGCTGATATTCTGTGAGACTTATAGACTTAACAAAACCATAAATTTTTTTTTTTCTTTATTTTAAAAATGTTACCTCCACACTAGATTTTCTTCCGTATCGTGGAGGCAGTTTACAAACATAAATTGCACAAGGACAAACACCCAGACCCGGAACATTTATTTGTAGGCCATACAAATACTTGTTCTGTGCGGGATTCGAACCCACGCCCCACAGTGCAGCAACTCATTGCTACGCCACTGTGCCACTGAGCCATTTATTATATTACATCATAAATGAAATTTTAAATCATCAGTACAATTAATCTGTTTCCACAAATAGAAAAATAAAGCTTAAAACATCAAATATTGTAGATTATTATGGGTCCAGCATAAATAGGCCAGCTCAACTGCCTTCGGACAGAATTATCATCATCATTATTATCATCACAACCCTTCACAAATCCATACCTAAACAAATGCCTGGCTTAAGGAATATCACAAATCATTGTAATGAGCCACTTGCATCCATTGACTTCATTTTCTGCCCTGTATGTCTTACTAAGTTATCACTGTATATTTAGTAGGGCCACACTATACTTTGTTTATTGGTACAAGGTGGCCACTTGAGAACATTTTTAACAGTGGTAGAGCCACGCGGCTTTTGCTGTCGCACGGATGGGCCGGCTCGAATCGGGGTGGTACCACGACCTCACAGAAAACCAGCGTGAAGTAGAGGTTTACCTTTGCGTTTCGCTTGGTGAGTGCAGGTGGCCGGAGGCCCTTTTTACTGGGAATGAGGCATTCCATCTTAGTCCTCACGGGTGACAACGCATCTGCATTTTGATTCGTAATCGAGGATAGATGTAGATGTCTATGGGCCGCAGCAACCACTTACCATCAGGTGGACTGTGTGCTCGTTTGTCACCCATATCCTATAAAAAAAAAAAAAAAAAAAAAAAACATTTCTTTCCTGTCGGTTGTTGGTTTACTATGCTATATGGCTGACCCATTATTACCACTTCAGCATACTACTCTGTTAAGTTATGTTGTTTATTCCTGTTCTACCAACTCTATCATGCAGAGAAACCCAAGGTGATACCTGACAAATTAAACGCATAGCATGTTGATTTTTATTTAATTATTATATAATTAAATATTCATTCAGTTTCTTCATATGGTCAACAGTATGAGAACTTGTCTCAGATCTATATTTTGTCATCATTGGTGCATCTCTTGTTTTAAAGTTTTGAGAAATATGTTACAACCTAGGTAACCTCTCCAATAATGCCCAAGAGGTATGACTATGCTTACACACATCATTATGAAATAGAAGAATGATGCCTTGTGTGTTCCATCTGGTAGTTAATGACAACTACAGACATATTTTACTGGTAATGAAGCATTCCTTCTTAGTCTTTATGAGCAATTGTTAATTGAGGATAGATGATAGTGGACAAATACAAATGGATGCTCCGGCCCATAGATACCAATGGAAATGGGCCACAACATCAACATATCATTAGGTAAACTGTGTGCTTGTTTCTCACTAAATTTTTTTTTTAGAATAAGGGTGATAAACGAATGCACAGTCCACCTGATGGTAAGTGGATGTTGTGGCCCATAGATATCTACATTTAACCCTGATCAAGAATCAAAATACAGATGAGTTGTCACCCCTGAGGATTAAAATGGAATGCCTCATTTCCAATAAAGGGGTCTCCGGTTCTCTACACTCACCATACAAAACACAGCAGCATTAAGCTGCTATTTTACGTTGGTATTCTTTGAGAGCATGGTCGTACCACGGTCGAGCCGACCCATTCATGCTCCAACCATAACATAAATGCAACTTGGCTCTACCATGTTTAAACTACCACTTGAAGGAAGGATTATACAAGATGACATCACCTATTAGATACACTAACTTTTTCTGACTATAGTAATCCAAGCAAATGATGGGAGTCTTACACTACCTACCATTTAGGATAAACTTTTCGGTTGTTTGGCATATAATGCATCAACAATTTAAAAATTGAAAAATGCATTGTGTTTTTGAGAACTAAATATCTAAGCTGTGTTATTATTCTAGTTGGGTATTTGAATTGCATAAATTTTATTGTGTGTATTGAGGTAATAAATTAATTAATCTGTTATTGCTGTAACCTAACATCATCTGTTATATATTTAGATGCATGTGAACTTGAGTGTGTGTTCTTAGAATAAGTTGAGCATAGTTTTCGTTCTTCATAGCTTGATTTTTGCTCTACTGGACTAAATGTACGTTGAAATATAATCATGTTACCACACATAACATAATTAACGCACATCCTGGAAGTAGTTTGTTCAGAATTGTTTACTGAATCGATTTCCATCATTTTTAATATAGGTAATTTTTTATCCCAAAAATTATTGAAACTACTTAAACTATAGTCACAGTAAACCTGTAGTCAATACAAACTGAAATGGACCGTAACTCAAGGCAATAAGACTTTTGAATTCTATACAAAATAAAGAAAAATTAATCTTATTTCAAGTGAGATAGCATGATACCGGCGTTGGCGCTTCGCACTAGCGCGGCTACGATAAAAGCTAACTATGTCACAGCTGTCCAGTGACCTCCTAAATCAGCTGATTACTTTATTTTAGTAAGACAAGTGCTGAGGATATAAAAATAGGATAGTGAACACTTCTGGAATAGTGAAAAATGACACTGAAGTGCTTTCTAAATTAAAATATCAATGAAGAAAACTGCCATTAAAATGTATTGAACAAGGTGGTGGTCATTTTGAAAGGGTATTAAAAATACAACATTGCATGAGTAGTCTATTAGTAAGATAAGTATTTGATTTTTTAAATTATTGTAAATGTCTTGATTCACATTTTTTACATACCGTCTTTGAATTATGTTGTCGTATCGCCTCTTATTTTTAATAGTTCATTATTATTTACAATTGCAATTAAAATGTTATACTAATGTATAACATTTTGTAACGAATATTGCCAATTAATATTGTATCATAATCTAATCAAAATTATTCAGAGTCGACTGTCCAAAACCTGAAAAGTGTGATGGAAAGATAACAATCAAATGTTTACTAGACTTAAATAATCAACTGGATGCTCGGAGTTCATTCATTCATCGGTTAATGTCCATAGGTAGGCATTTTTTAACGTAAACAATCGCGCGGATTTGTACTGTGACCACAACATTCTTCCCGAATTAGTATAACTGATTCAATAAATAATCAATCCATAAACATGTTTAACTAAAAAGTCAGTGTATGTATTATGATTATAACATAATATAGTAATTGAGGTGTTTGAGGGTGTGCATTAATTACGTAAAATGTACGGAATCATTGAGTTACATGTACTACGTACTAGAGAAGCCATTCCAAACAAAAATTGTGTCCTACTCTATGTCTTCGCGCATGCGCGGCAGTAGTAGTCGCGTCGCGCATGAACGAAGACTTTAATTTGATATAAAATAAGATATTGATATAAAATAAATATAAGAATTTAATATAAAATGTCTTAATTTAATCTAAACAAACATATTTCTAAATAAAATGTAATAATAATTATTTTATGGAATTCACAAATCTTCAATTTACACAATATTTAGTTTGTATGGACTGCAGGGACTGCACTACAGTTCAGTTGAACATAGTCAATGTTTGGAAGGGCTTCTCTAGTACGTAGTACATATAACTCAATGTACGGAATCTTTATAATTGTTATATTAATTTTCGATTTCATTTTACGGTTCGCTCAGTTAACTGGGCCTCAATTAGGATGTAATATAAACAAAAATAGCAATATAATAGAGCAACACATGAAATATGTAATTTTATTCTCCATACTTAAAAGGAGTGCAAAGTTATATAACTGTTTTTATCTATTCTTAAGATATTAATTGTAGGAGAATGCAGCATTATGTGATGAAGTGGCTAAAATACAAGAAAATATACTTATAGTTAAAGACGAACGAAAATTTTTATTGCGTAAGTTATTGGAGTATGAAAATGAAATTGAACTGAAACAACAAACAAGTTATTATAGACATGAATCTATGACACAAAATGGATCTAAAGCTAAACCCAAGAAGAGACGCAGCCTAGAAGAGAGTGGAAAAACGATATCTTCAAATTGTTAAATTTTTTCTAGACGAATTGAGCAATGTTGTAAAAGTTTAACTTGATTAAATAAATATTTTTTATAATAAGTTTATAATTTGTATTTTCTTCACCACTAGTATTTCAATTTTCAAATCAGTATTAACTAGCTATTTGTCTCAACTTTATCCTTGTAGACTTTGGTTTAAGATTTATGGTGTCCTTCAAGCAGGAAGCCTTTTTAGGGTTCCGTAGTTACACAACAAGGAACCCTTATAGTTTCGCTACGTCCGTCCATCCGTGGTTTTGCTCAGAGACCCTAAATGCTACAAATCTGTAATTTGGGTTTGGCATAGCTATAGATATTAATCACGCCTAGAAAACTGTGAAATAAAATCTTAAAAAAACATTTTTATTTTAGGTACTTCCCATACAAGTAAATGGAGGATGATTTTTTTTACTGGTCTATTCCATCATGTGGAGTGGATAGGTCTTTCGAATACACTGGGGTTGTTGAACAACATCTTTTCGATTCAGGGGTCCGTTTGCGAAATATTTAGAGGTACTTTTTAGGTAGAAATTAGTGGAAAAGTAAACATAAAGTGCTAGGCTTACAAATTTTGGTGATGTACAGTTGTAGCATTAAACTACTAACGAGAAATGAATATTAGATCCTTACATATGAAATTGGCGTCTTATCGAATTGGCCACTTTGATTTGTGTATTTGTATTTCGAATTTAGTTATTCATTTATTTTCGCGCCATTTGATTTTTCTTTGCGACTGTTCCTTTCACAATATAGAAAACTGAAAATATCGAGTTATTTACGGATACGAGTTCCACCGTGGCACCAGCGATGCAGAAGCAGCTCGAAGGATTACTGATGTGTAATGGGAAAACTACTGTAAAATAAAACACGGTAAGTTTTTGATTCCAACGTTTTCGTTTTGGAAATTTCGACCTACAGAATAACCGTGGACGGTCGGAGACCCTAGTTGACAATGAAGAATTAAAAGTGATTGTGGAAGCGGATCGATCGCAAACCACGTCTGAGTTAGCGGCAGGCTTCCGTGTGATTCGAGTGATAAAACAATTTTACGAAGGCGACACTGAAAGTTTTTACTTGTAAACGATGTAATAAAAAATAAGTTCAAATTTTGAAAATGGAACTTTGCCAATATTATTGTGTATGTATTTTATTAATTTGTCATTTGTTTACGATTTGGCGGCAAATTGAAAATTGTCTGTGTCACGACAGCATTTTCGTACAATGATTTTTTACGACTTTCGATGTCATTTAAGTCAACAAGAAAGTTATGATAGACTTCGATTGGCGTTTCACGATGAAGCCCCATCTCGTGCCACTGTTTATAACTGGTTTAATGAGTTGAAACGTGGTCGCACCAATCGCACCGATGATCTGCGTGAGGGATGGCCTTCTACAGCGACGACTGAAATATCATCAGTGTTGTGCGGCGTATGAGACTGACAAAAGAGTGACTTATTAGTAGATTCGGACAAACTTAGGCATCGGTATGATTCAAGTGCACAAAATCCTCCATGAAGATTTAGCGGTCATGAAGCTTTGTGCCCGGTGGATAACTCATAATTTGACAGAGGCCCAAAACTCTGCCGTGTTGATTGGTGTCGTTAAATGATTCAAAGATTTAACGGAGGTGACTCAAATGCTGTGTTCCACATTACGGTTACAGTTACGGTTGCCGAAAGCTAGATTTATTGTTATGATCCTGACACTAAAAGACAGTCTGCTGTCTGGGTGTTTTCTTCCGAGGAGTTACCAACTAAAGTAAAGAGAGGTCGAAGCGTGGGAAAAAAGATGGTGGCCTCGTCGTTCTTCGGAAGGACAGGTCATTACGCAACAATTGTTTTAGAGGATCGAAAAACAGTTATTGCAGAGTGGTACACTAACAATTGTTTGCCACTTGTCTTGGAAAAGGTCCGGGAGAAACGACCTCGCAGTAGGATCCTCCTTCACCACGACAACGCCTCGTCGCACACCGCCAAGCAAACAATCGACTACTTGGCGACGTCAGACGTGGAATTACTGTGTCACCCGCCCTATAACCCTGACCCCTATAACGCACCTTGCGATTTTCATTTATTTCCGAAAATAATAGAAAAACTTCGAGGAAAACGTTTTATGAACGCCGAAGAAGCAGTGGCTGCGTTTCAAAATGCCGTCGAAGAGACCCCTAAGGACGAGTGGGCAAAGTGCTTTTCTCAGTGGTTTCATCAGATGCATTGATGTAAGTAGACACTATTTTGAAAAGATATAATGAAACTAATAACTTGCTATTTTGTTCAGTTTTTTATTTTCTAAGAATTTTCAGTGTCACCCTCGTAATTCTCTTGAAACGAATTGGAAAAGTGAAAAAATAGGTATCGCATGACTTGAGTAAAACACACCAACAAACACACGTCGAGTGCTGTGTTATATTACTCAACCGTCACAATAACGAGGGGATTATGAATCGAATCGTTACTTGTAATGAAAAATAGATCCATGTACCTAAGATAATCGAAAACGCTCATCACAATGGTTGAACGCAGGAAAATCGGCCCAATTCTGCAAATCGCCCCAAGCTTCCAAGTTGACTCAGAAATAGGCATGGGTAACGCAGCGAAATTCCTTGCGTTACTCAGTAAACCCAGCTTACTGCGCCGGCTCATTGTGTTTATTGAAAATAGCGCTATGCCGCAACAAAATAAACGCAGCGAGTGAGCACTGGATAATGCAACTCTAGTGGCAGGACGCGGGGTAGCGCGTCTGTACAAACTTATAAGAGACATTTGGAGTCTGTTATTATCTCCTTAAACGAGTGCGGTTATATAATGATTCCTTATATTTACGCGAACACTACGCATTGAATAAATCTACTTTTACGGATTCTATCGCGTTTAATTAACTTATTTTTTATTAATTCTCTACGTTTCGGTTACTTTACAGCACCCATTGTCACGGGGGACTGGTATATAGGAAAGTACTCTGTGGGGGACTGAGGTAATTGACGTCCCGATGTCAGAGTTAACCCGGAGTACCTTAAGCTTTTTTAATTATTAATTTTTGTCCGATCTACGCAGAATGAACTTACTGTGTCTTGAAGTAGTATGCTTGGGTTTAGTTTTAATTCTATTAATTACAGAATCCCAAGCAGGTGGCAAACTGCAGACTTCCTATGTATTGTGATTATATCCTACATGGCCCCCGCCATTACATTCGATTTGATAAACCACAAATTTTCGCGAAGATGGAGGCTGGGTGCGGTTATTATAAATACGATTTTTGTTACTTAGGCCTTATTACCCGCAGGCACCTTATATCTGTATCTGATGTATGGCGATATTGGGTATAATAACTTCTTATTAATCGCAAATCACGTATTGTTCGGAAATTACTTATTATTAAATTATTTTTAGTGTCGCTTTTTCGTTTTATCGAGTTCCAAATTACAACGATTCTAAAGGTTTCATTTCAAAAAAACCGGCCAAGTGCGAGTTCGACTCGCGCACCGAGGGTTCCAAATAAATCCGTAGGTATATATGTTTCTAATTATTAAAAATATTTTTATTTTATGATGTAACTAAAAATTTATGTTTTTCGCAATTTTTCTTTTATCTGTGCTTTAATACGTTGCTTCGTACCAAATTTTAAGATTCTCAGTTCACGGGAAGTACCCTGTAGGTTTTGATTCCCTTGCGAATGCCGAAAATCTGCGGCATAAACGGCTGTATCTTTTGATTGCGTTGGTTTAGAAGTTTGATTTTTTCACAGCTCCAAGGGACAGTAGACACATGAATTTCAGCATGATACCTCCACGCGTTCCTGAGAAAAAGGGTCTTGACAGACAGACAGACATACGGACAACAAAGTGATCCTATAAGGGTTCCGTTTTTTCCTTTTGAGGTACGGAACCCTAAAAAAGGATTTATATATTAGATTTACAATAATACACTATTTTTACGTATCCAATCGATTGATCAACGCACAGCGATAAAGTAGCTGAGCGGCCTTTTTTCAGTCACACGCTATACATGTCGCCTAATTTACCAGCACGAGAATGCAACTCATAAACTTCTCCGAGAATTCCCTCATCGGTGGTAAGTTCTTAGGCTCAATTTACATTGCCACGGAACTGAGTGGAAGCGAATTTTTGTAACGAAATTGTACAAAGTACAATTAATTTTATGTTAATTGTGTAACGTGCAAAATGTCGGCGCAGTGTGTGGAATCCGCGGGAAGTGGCGCGAAGGGCGACATTTTCATTTCTTCTATAAATCATGAACCCAAATATTTCTTTTCTTTTTTCTGATATTCTTCCTTTTCCCATCATTTTCTTCTGCCTTACAAATAAGCAATATGAATATAATATATAGTGTAGTCGATATAGTCGCGGGCGCAATACGGAATCAATATTATCAGGGCTCCGCTGAAAATCAGCGCTGCTGCAGTATCTGTGGTAGCATATGCTGAGACGGAATCCTTTTCGCATCACATCACTCACTCTTGCTGTGATTTATTTTATTTTTATTTATGTTTTTCAACTACTTTGTATGTTTTTATGTTTCATTATTTCTAAATGTATATTTTGTGTGTGTATTGATGCTAATAAACATATGTCTATGTCTATGTCATGTCTGTCTAATATCCAATCATCCATTCTTGTCAAATAAAAGATCTAAGACTAAGGAATTGAACGGTGCATACAGGTGAAAGGCGCAGTCGCTTGCGCGACTGCGCCCGCGAATTCGCGAGCCTTCCCCCGCGCGACGAGGCTAAATTGACGCTTCCGTTCTATTCCGCCGTAATATGATAAATTGAGCCTTAGTTACATGGCCGGCTCTTTGCCACTTCGGCTTACTTAACGGTTGGGCTATGACAATTACTCTAGTTCTACTGATCGTAATTATCTTTACGATCTTTAGATTAGCTATTCAATGCATATTGAATTTCTTTATAGTTTTAAACTTCGCCATGTTGTGGTGGCGTAAAGCTCTAGAGGCAAAGAGAAAAATTAAACAGGAGATGGGCAGCAGAATCTTTCTGCTAGAATTTAATAATAAAATACTGCGGTTTCCAACACGCCTGACAAGCGTGGCAACTATGGCAAATATCCCCCATAGATTGCCCTCATGTCCTATGTTTAGTAGTGGACTTTTGATGAATGAATTAATTCAAAATTATGCGTAAGTCTTTACGGTTTTTCAATAATCGGATTATAACATACAACGAAAAAAACAACAAAAATGGTGTGTTACACTTTTTTTTAAAGTTTAAAAAACTGAAAACAAATTGGTAAAACAAAAGAAAAATTTCTACGTGTGCATGAGTATTACCGATATTGAAATGTTTAAGTGAGGTTTTCACTAAGTTCCGATAGTCTTGATACATATTTCACAGTGAAAGACATGAGCGTTCTAAAGTTATTCTGTAATATATTATAATCTTCAAGTCAGAATCCTCTTTAAGACATGAATAACTCCAGTTTCGTTGGAGTAATACATATGTTTCAATTCAAGCTCGGTTAATGAAAGTCACCAATTGGTCGTAAAATGTTAAAATAAAAATCACATCGCTAAAGCAAACACAAATGGTGTTTTGCTAGCTTCAATTCAGGCTAGAATCCTCCCAAAAAAGGGTTACCAGTTCAAAATTTGTACCTAATCAATTTTTGAAGCACTTGCCGACATCCAATTGAGCTGTAATTTGGTATACATAATGATGACAATGGAATGCAATAATATGGTGCATAGTGCCGATCTGATGATGACCCTGATGCTGGCCCTAGTTACACCTATAAAAGCTTGTTTCTTAATTTTATTTCTTAAAACTATTAAAAGCCGGTGGATGAATACTATCCTACCAATTAGTTTAATTACTACCTATCTAAAGTAGTTTAATTACAGCTTCTAAAGTCCACTGCTGAACATAGGGCCTCGTAGAGGGATATTTGCCAAACTTGGCAGGCAGGTTGGTAACCAGAGTAGATATCAGAAAGATGCCTAAGATAAAGTATCTTCCTGATAACTACTCTGATGCTGATAATGAGGGCTAATAATTTTCTGCTCACCAGATGTCGCTAGTTGACACTGAGGTAAAGTTTTTTGTTACACCGTGTTATTTAATTGAGAAGTTGGTTTTAAATAAAAGTTTATCAGTTTCTAGAGTATTAAATTAATACACAAACAATGCGTCAGTGGTTTGCTCTTTAATTTGTTTTGCACATTTTTAACTTTTTTTAATATTTCTACTTTTATGAATATCTGTGGTTTGGTTTATTTATTTTTAATGATATTAATATAAAATATAGCTAATAGCACAGAAAGAAACAATAACTTTTATATATTCTGAACAAATTAACTTCCCCGCTATGAAATGTCTCAAATATTATACCTCACTTTCTAGTGGCGCCGCTCTGGTGGCATAAAAAGTCGTGGATGCCCTCATTGTAGTTAATCTCTAGTTTCATTATCCTTTGTATTCTCTTACAAGCAACATCCACAGAATGATATGGGGATTCTTTTACGCCGTTATTATATAGCTATCATCAATGGACATATATGTTACAGTCAAAACTCATAACCGGTCAAAACCACTTTAGACTGTAAAAAATTAGGCAAAAGTAGTTTTGACTAAGGACGTTTGTCAATATCACTTAACTGATTTTTGCAGTCAAAAGTAGTTTTGACTAAGGCCCTTGGTCAAATCCACTTTTAACTGCAAAAATACTGGGTAATAGTGACCTTCACCAAATAAAATAAAAAAATTAAAATAAAATGGTTAAAAGTGGTTTTGACCAACAATGTCAGTCAAAACTTCTTTAGACTTATACTTTTTGAATTTGTGAAATTAAAAGTTCGATTTCTTCAATATTCTATTTTATACCATTATAATGTACGCGGCTTTAGGGTGGCCAGAGGGCCACCCCAGCTGCACCTTAACCTACTGTTATTCATATTGTGAATTTTGACCGATAGTCTGCAGTTTAAATCAGACAACACCACTTTTAACTAAGAAGGTTGGTTAAATTCACTTTTGACTACGAAAATCATTCAAAAACTGTTTTTGACTAAGGGCATCGGTCAAAACCGTTTTTGCCTGATTTTTGCAGTAAAAAATGATTTTGACTGGTTATGAGTTTTGACTATGACATATATACCAATTTATCTATTATAAAAAGTAACAAATTTAAAGTAAAATTGCAGCCTATTTACGTCCCACTGCTGGGCACAGGCCTCCTCTCATATCTGAGATGGTTTTAGGACAAGGAAATGCCTGCCGCGCTGCCCCAATGCGAGTTGGCAAACTTCACATGTCTTTGAAATATATTTTTCTTATTTCTCAGACATGCAGGTTTCCTCACGATGTTTTCCTTCACCGCCGAGCACGTTAAATCAGCACTTTAAATTGCAATTAACAATTTCATTGGTGCCGGCGGGGATCGAATCCGGGTTGCTCGAGTACTGTAAAGCTTACAGCGAGCGCTAACCATCTGAGCTACCACGGCCAACCAATCTTAAAAAAATTAAGTTTAATATCAGTTTTGGATTTTGTTAAATATAAAATAAATAACACCCATATATTTAGTAGTTATGTACCTACTTTAATAACAGACTTGTATGGACTTCACTTATTGCACCCTAATGATGGTATAATGTTTGTTTGGTTCTGATTGTAGTGATACATGTACTCTGTCAAAAGAGTAGCGGGAGTTAATTTTTGTTAATTAATATAATTTGTATCAAGGAATATACAACTGTGATTTGTATAAAATGTGGGCTTGACCACATATGATGTTCTAAAACTTTGTAATGGTTCTGTTAACTCCCTGTAATTATTATCTGATGTAATTTAACCCATTTGCAGTCCCGTGTACTACATATAGTTCTTTGCTATTGTCTTACTATTGTGTCTGAAAATCGGACAGTGAAAGTGTTAAAATGTTCCCATAACAAGCAATAAGAAAAGCACACTTCTTTAACCTTTTGACCGCCACGCCGAAAACGTATCGTATTACCGTGTCCTGTACGCCAAAGCGAAAAGTAATCAAAAATACCTACGAAAATAATAGTGTTGCCAAGAGTTGATATATCGATAACACAAAATAACTTGTTTTTGTTGGTTTTTTATGCAATAAATGACTCTTTATAATCTGGTATGTTTTATTTAATCTTGTGCTGTCTCTTTTTATATATGTATTTTGTACATAAATAAAAAACAAACAATAACAATTAAATAATAGTAAACCACAGCACTATTCTCCATCGTGATGACGTCACCGTCACGACTGGACGACAACGGCGTAGCTGACCTTCCTTTCTGAAACTTTCTTAGAGATGTAGCCGTGTCGCACGTTGTGTATCGATTTCAAAATCGATCTAACCAAAATATACAGACATCGAATCAAAATATTTTATGTGTCGGGGGAGGCGTAGGCCAAGTGAAGCACAGAAGAAAAGTCTAACGCTTTTATGACAATGGGGGTTTGATATGACGCTGATGCTGCCAGATGATTTTGAGATTGAGAAAGAAAATCGCACAAAACAAAATGAAAAATTGCTCTTCATACCTTAAGTAAAAAAAACACATTTATTATTTGTAATTTTATATTATTAAAATAAAAAAGGTACATAATTATTCACTAATCAACAATTCTATATAATTATTCGCACTAGGTAAATCAGTCAGAATCGTTCATGTTGCACTGCACTATTTTTCCCGCTAATCACTTATGACGTCATCAGGGTGTCGTCACAGAGTAAGGACCAGAGGGGAAGCTTCTTAACAACGTCGAAACTTTATACCTATTCTGACAGGGTTGTCACATGTTGCATGTGAACAATTTAAGGAAAAAATATAAATATTGTAGAACATAAGACAACATGTGTATTAATTATAACTTATATTAATGTAACAACATATCTATTCGTTAATAGTTCGAAATCAAGAGTTTTGGTGTATGTGGTGGTGGTGGTAGTAATGACTGTGATTGTGGTCGTGGGCAGTGGCGGTGGTGGTGGTGGTGGTTATAGTAATGGTGGTGGTGTTTATGGAGCCACTGTTGGTCCACTGCCTACTACCACTACCTACGATACTACCACCTACACCACCACTGACACCATCAGCAACAGTATCCACCAAGACCAGCACCACTTCCACCAACACCAATCCAACCACCCCCACCAATGTCTGGCAATTGTATTCCAAACATAATGCAGTGGTATTTACTCGACTCGCAAAAAGTAGCTTATATCCAGGGGCGTAGCTACCGCCGTATCAGCCGTATCAATGATACGGGGCCCCCGGGCTACAGGGGCCCCCAACGTGTGTAAGCAAAAACTCCAAGGACTTCTAATGGGACAGGAAAGGCTATCACTATTCTCTAAAGAAGTAAAGAATTTAGTAAAACTGAAATCGTCTTCAGCTATGTTCGCCGAACAAAAGGCACGAAAATTAAATTGTTTGGCTAGCTTAGTTCCTAGGAGTATTTATTGTAAGTAATAACTCATAAGCCCGTGTAGTGGCGGGTAAGAATACTCACAACCCCATATCTTCCCGTGGGTGTCGTAAAAGGCGACAGACGGAAACTGAGGCAGAGGATGGGCAGCAGCATCTTTCTGATAACAGCAAAACAACAATAAAAAAACTGCGCTTGCCAACCCGCTCGCCAAGCGTGGCAACTATGGCAATATACCCCCATGAAAGTAACGAAGAGATGGCCCCCAGTCCCCGGCAGCCCCGCTATTCCTGGCTAAGGTGGCGACCATGGTAACAGCGAGGCAGGGGGTGCTAAGAGTCTCCGGTGGAGGTTCTGTTGCCACCTACGACGACTCGACATGGCAACTTATAACGCACGCACCCTGAGGACTGACGAGAAGGTCCTGGAGCTAGAAGAAGAGATAGACAAGTTGCACTGGAATGTCATAGGATTATCCGAAGTCTGAAGAGAGGGGGAGGTCACGGTAATCCTCGAATCCGGCAATTTGTTCTATCACCAGGAGGGCGACCATCTGTCCCAAGGAGGTGTCGGATTTATCGTCCACAAGTCTCTCGTTAACAACGTTGTAAAGATTGGGAGTGTGTCGACGAGGGTTGCGGACCTTATACTCAGAATCACCGAACGGTAATCGCTGAAGGTTATACAGGTTTACGCATCAACCTCGGTACACGCCGATGAGGAGGTGGAAGAAATGTATGAGGATATCTCTAGAACAATGCATTCCTCCAAAACCCACTATACGGTGTTAATGGGAGACTTCAACGCAAAACTAGGCACAAGAGAGAACGGTGAGCTGAAAGTAGGGAAATTCGGAATAGGGCAACGGAACCCAAAGGGCCAGCAGCTGGCGAACTTCATGGAGAAAGAAGGACTCTTTATGATGAACTCTTTCTTCCAGAAGCGGCCCCACAGGAAGTGGACCTGGTCGAGCCACGACGGTTCGACAAAAAATGAGATTAACTTTATTATGACGACCAGACGACAACTATTCAGTGATGTCTCAGTGATCGCGAGGGTGAAAACCGGCAGCGATCACCGAATGGTGAGAGGCACACTGAACCTAAACGTTAAGTTGGAGAAGTCACGTCTAATGAAGTCAACGCTCCGTCCTTCTCGTGCTCTAATCCAAAGTCCAGAAACCTTTCAGCTCGAGCTACGAAACCGTTTTCAGTGCCTAGAAGATTGCAATACAATGGACGATATGAATGACAAGCTCGTGGAAACTGTCCATGCGGTCTGAGCTAAGTTTTGCAAGACCCGCCGCAGAAGAAACAAAAAGTCTCCGATCACACTCTAATCTCAATGGCTTTTAGACGGGGTATATAGCTGCAGTCTTCAGTAGATTTGACAGCGTACAGGCAACTGAACATACAGATCTCCAAATGCATGCGGCGGGACTTGTGCAACTTTAATTCTGCTCGTATTAAAGAAAAGATCGAGCAGAACCAGGGCTCCCAAGTCTTTGCAAGAGATCTGTCTGCCAGAAAGAGCCAACTGTCGAAGCTGAAGACCGAGTATGGCAGCGTCGTTTCCGGGACACCTGAGGTTTTGAGTGAGATTGAGAGGTTCTATTGGCAGCTGTACACATCATCGTTGGAGTGGAGCCACACGTAAGTGTGAGTAACGATCCAAGAGCGAGTCTTATCCGACACTATTCCGATGATATCTCGGACGTCAGTCTGAGCGAGATTAGAATGGCTCTCCAGCATCTTAAAAACGGCAAGATCCCAGGCTGGATGGAATTACAGTGGAGCTTCTGAAAGCGGGTGGAAAACCGATACTTGATGTCCTTCAGAAGCTCTTTAATTCCGTCCTCCATGGTGGCACTACTCCGGAAAGGTGACAACGCTCTCTTGAAGAACTACAGACCGAGTTCCCTTTTGAGCCGCGTCTACATGCTGTTTTCGAGAGTCATTACTCCCGAACAAGCCGGTTTCCAAAAAGGCTTTAGCACCATATACCACATACATACCCTTCGGCAAATTGTACAGAAGTCCGAGGAGTACAATTTACCACTATTTCTGGCGTATGTGGACTATGAGAAAGCCCAAAGACTTTCAATCAAAATTACGTCGAAATTCGGGCGGTGCTGCAGTCCCTTCAGCGATGCCAAGTTGACTGTCGGTATATCGAAGTGCTGAAGTGCTTGTACAGTAGGGCTACGATGGCTATCCGAGTACAGAACCAGAGTACGAAACCTATCCAATTGCAGAGAGGTGCAAGACAGGGTGACGTTATATCCCCGATACTCTTCACCGCTGCATTGGAAGACGTTTTCAAGCTTCTGGACTGGTAAGGATACGGTGTTAACATCAATGGCGAGTACATCACTCACCTTCGATTTGCCGACGATATAGTCCTTATGGCAGAATCGCTGGAGGACCTAAGCACTATGCTTAATGACCTCAATAGTTTTTCCCAACGGATAGGTCTTAAGATGAACATGGACAAAACAAAGATCATGTTTAATGTCCATGTCACACCTATGTCGGTAGTTGTTGGTAGCTCTAAGCTCGAAGTTGTTGACGTTTATGTTTACCTGGGACAAATAGTCCGACTAAGTAAGTCCAACTTCGACCGAGAGGTCAATCGAGGGATTCGACTCGACTGGGTAGCGTTCGGGAAATAACGGCACATCTTCTAGTCAGGTATACCTCAAAACTTGAAAACGAAATTGTGCAACCAGTGCGTGTTGCCAGTGATGACATACGGAACTGAGACGTGGTCCTTCACTGCTGGCCGGATGAGGAAGCTCAAGGTTGCTCAGCGAGCTATGGAGAGGGCTATGCTCGGAGTTTCTCTGCGTGATAAACTTAGAAATGAGGATATGCGCAGTAGAACCAGAGTCACCGACATGGCCCAACGAATTAGTAAGCTGAAGTGGCCATGGGCCGGACATATAGCTCGAAGAACCGGCAACCGATAGGGAAAAAGGTTCTCGAGTGGCGGCCTCGTACCGGCGGATGAAGTGTAGGGCGTCCCCCCACTATATGGAGTGACGACCTGGTAAGACATGCAGGAAGTCGATGGATGCAGGTGGTTCAGGACCGTGCTTTGTGGCATTCCTTGGGTGAGGCCTATGCTCTTTAATGGACTTATGAAGGGCTGTTATGATGATGATGATGATGATGAACTAGTGGAATTTACTAATTCCACTAGTTCGGCAAAAGTACTCTTTTGCCGTTGTCGTGATAATTGACGATAATTTATGTGTACATAGAGAACTGAAGACCATTTTTATGTATATGTTTTTTATTCCTTTATTCGTTTTTTCATTCCTTGGACTTATGAAGGGCTGTAACGATGATGATGAATAACTTAAAATCAATATATAATAATTTGAATTCAATGCAAGCGTTTTTGTTCCTTTTATGAAATCTTTACTCTTCATTGGGGCCCCCCAACAAATTTTGATACAGGGCCCCTCGAAGGCACGCTACGCCACTGCTTATATCCTTCCCAAAGAAACAACCTACCTCTATACTAAAGTGGGTGAATAAAGTCACACATTTAGCCTTATTACGTAGGATATCCTGCCATCTACGGCACTGTCAAGGTTAGACTACGTAACGTTTCAAGTAGTTGAGACCGACTTCATTACTCGGCAACGTACCTGTCTACCACATTCTCACTTACCTATCAATGTTATTACCTAGTTTTATTGTATATAATACGTAAAACGGTACTTACTTCACTTGATCTCTCGAGTACAAAAAAAGGAAATATCCTTATTATCTCTAGAATTATTCATGCATAGTGTACAACTATTAGGCATTTTTGCTAACACAACACTTATTAATTACCCATACAAATTTATAATAACCTAATTCTTAATTATTTTAATTCAAATACTTAAATGTTAATAGCAAAAAAACTTAATAAATTAATTGATGTATAAAATTTCGAAATATTGTTGGTCTATTTATTTAAATGCGCACGACTAACAAACAGCCCTTTTAAAAAGATACTCTGTGACTCTGACTGAGCCGGCGCAAACCAGTTTGTACCCCGACGGAGCGTCGGTGAGAGCTCACGCACACATCTCTGCGCTATGTGTGGGTGTGTTCGTAGCGAGCCGTTTATATGTAGCTTCCCCTCTGGTCGGTTTCTTTACTCATGTGGTGTCGTCTATCCTTGACCACGGCGCCCAGTGAAGTGAAGTGATTTTCGATGACGTGCTAAGGATGCGCCAGAGTTGAGATATTAGATTTATTAATTTATTATGCGAAGATGATTTGATAATATTTTTTATTCATGTAGCTAATTATAGTTTTATGTTTCTAACCTTTTGTTTCATTCAAATATCAATAATAATAGTTAAAAAAAAATAACACGTTTGAGCTGAATTTTGGCTAGTTTTCAAGAAATATATGCCTCCCGCGCACGGCACTAGCGGTCAACTATAGACGGCTTTGGCGTGCTGGACATAGTATTTGCTTAGATAAAAATCCATTTTTTTTAGTTCAATGTTTCTTAGTACTGGTGGCTCTAGGAGACTTGTTTTTTATACTCACATGTTGCTGGGTTATTCTTTTTTGAGGAGTGTGGAATTAAAATACCAGTAATAATTTTCCAATATCTATATTTCATATTTTTGTGGGCCGGGTTTTTTGTCAACTATAGACATCGTTGGCGCTCAGGGCCCGCAGGTGCTTGTCAAGTATAGGCGACTTTGGCGGTCAAAAGGTTAAATAAACAGAGCTCATACAAACTATAGACCTAATCATTTCATGATTAGAAATGCTAAATTTATAAATTTGTTTAACTATAATATTATTATGTTTAATACTTTCCAAATGTGATGAAAAGTACCTTAACCAATGAGTATCACGTCTAAAGATCTTTTATTTTTTTTAAATATTTATAACATTGTTCTCAACTTTAAAGTTTTGTAAACTAGTTAATATGAATTTATATTTAATCTGGCTATTGTTGTTTTTTTTATTCTAAAAGCACAACTATAGTTAATGGAGACCCTGATTTAAAATAACATAAATGCTACTTATTTTACGCATTTACAATATTTACTAAATGTATTGTTTTCTTTTCATTAATAATAATAATAGAAACAGATAAAATCTTAGAAATTATTTTAAGCATGATCTAAAATTTATATACGATACAATTGTACTTATATAAACAAATTCATTCACCCACATCTTCTTCACCAGCAAATGATAAAAGTTGACGACTGGATTTCTGCCTTGATTTATTTTTTCTCTTTAGGCTTTTACTGTCTGGTAACATAGTTGGCTTTAATTTTGCTTGAAAAATAACCTTTTGGGTAAGGTCAGCTTTGGATTCATTTTTTTCTTTTTCCAACCTCTGACTCTCAGCTTCAGCTTCCTCAGCTGTAAGATCCCCAGATTTTAACACCACTACCTGTGGTTTTTCACTTTCTTCATCATCAACAAAATCTTCCTCATTATTTTCTAGTTTATCAAACTTGTGATTTCTATCATCATATCCAGCTTCTTTTTTTAACATTTTTAAAAAATGAGGATCTTCTGGTTTTATGTAACTAACATTCCTTTTTCTACTCATTATTGCAAATTTTCTGAATAGCTGACTCTATTAGATCTGCAAAATAAGCATTCAATAAATTTGTTTTCTTTGTGTAGATATTAGGCTTATGTATTTAGCTACACACAAACAATATTTTACTGTACCTACTAATGTAAAGTATTAAACTATACTAAATGGTAGAATTCCTTTTCTGATCAGGAGTCTATCATACATGCTCTTTATTTCTACTGCTAAATTAAATTTGTGAAAGTAAGAAGTGTTTACCAGTATGTAGTTGTTACTAAAAATTAAGTACTCAATATCTTTACTCATCACTGTTACAATTGATTATTATGTGGAATTGTGCCATCTGTGTCTTCATATTCATACTAGTTCATACAAATCATAATTTAGCATGTTTTTTTTTATAGGATAAGGGTGAAAAACGAGCACACAGTCCACCTGACGGTAAGTGGTTGCTGCGGCCCATAGACATCTACGTCTATCCTCTATTACAAATCAAAATGCAGATGCGTTGTCACCCTGAGGACTAAGATGGAATGTCTCATTTCCAGTAAAATGGGCCTCCGGCCACCTGCACTCACCAAGCAAAACGCAGAGGTAAACCTCTACTTCACGCTGGTATTCTGTGAGGTCGTGGTACCACCCCCGGTTCGAGCCGGCCCATCCGTGCGACAGCAAAAGCTGCCGCTGTTACCACTGTTAAAATGTTACTGCAATTTTGTTACTCGCATTTATCTTTGATGATTTTAACTTCACTGATATTGATTAGAAACTGTGTAATAAATAATGAAGTTCATTAGAAAGAACAAAAGTACTAAATTAATTTTTATTTTCAATTTTTTTAACTAACTAATACAGAAAGTAAAGGAACTGAAACAATCTCCCAATGAAATAACTTTACGCCATGTAGCAGTAGCTGTGTTTACAGGCTGTGAGGCATTCTAAGTCCTCAGAGGTCACAACGCATCTGTAGCCTTCTGTTTGAAGTATGCTGCAGATAATTAAAGATAATTGCCTAGAATAAATAAGTTAATTGCAAAATTTCGTAAAGTAGAGAATCAAACCACATCATAGTAATGTTTTCGCGTAAAGATCAAATCCTACCTGGACTTTAACGCCCTGATGAAGAAGAATACAATTAGAAAGGTTCGTTACTTACTTAAATGAACTAGTATTTATCCTTTCAAGATCCTTAGATTATTCTCTATAGTACCTAGATGCCTAACTACTTAGTACTTATTATTTACACGTCCGTGTCAGTACTTCATTTTTTATTATGCATCAATGAATAAATATAAATATGTCAGTATGTTGGCAAAGACTAAAAATCACTACAATATTTTTTTTCGTATCTTACGATCTTATATTAGTATCCATAGACCAATAGACTTAGTACGCAAGTATATTCTAAGTTAGGCTGGCAATTCACTATGGGATATAATATATATTATATCCCATAGTGAAAAGCGAGCTTTATAGTATCTGATGTGTTTTAGTCACTGACCTCTATATATAAAAGTTGCACACTTAGATCTAAACTGAGACAAGTCAAAAATAGTTTATTTTGACATATCCTTATATTCGAATGCTTGGTGATCATACGCAACTATCCAACATAATAGGTTCAAGAAAAGCTTAGATGTGTCGTCGATAGACGGCGTTAGCTTTGTTCTGTTGAACCAATGCATGTCAGGCCCCTCCCACCAAAACAAGTGTAATGTCAGTTGGCCTTGGCTAGTTCTAGAGAGTGCACCAACACATTTACGTTAACGAAAACGAGGATATCTTGAGTTATTACGATTTTGATGAAAAATATATGCAAGTTAATTTGAGTTGTAACAGTATTGGCGAATTTTTAATTAGATTTTATTTACATGTAGCAAAAGATAATATCCTTTGCTATTTTCTATAGGAGAGGGGGAAAACGCGCATGTGGCTCTACCTGATGGTAAGTGACTACCGCTGCCCATGAACAACTGCAACACCAGGGGAATTGCAGATGCGTTGCCGGCTTTTTAAAAAGGAGTAAGCTCTTTTCTTAATGGTCCCTAAGTCGTATCGGTCCGGAAAAATCTCTGATGGTAATCGATTCAACAAGGAAGTTGTGCGAGGAAGAAAACATCTTCTAAATCGCACAGTGGTGGACCGCCAATCATCCAGATGGTGTGGATGGTATTGGGAGTTCTGCCGCGATGTGCGTTTGTGAAATTTGGTGGCTGGGACTAATCCTAACAATTCCTAAGAGCACTCCCCGTGGTAAATGCGAAAGAAAATGCAAAGGGATGCAACATCTCTTTGCAGTGCCAATGAATCGAGCCGATCGGAAAGGACTCGTTCGTCGACGATTCGAGCCGCTCTGCGCTGGATGCGGTCAAGTGGAAGGAGCTGGCACTGGGAAGCCCCTGCCCAGAGATGGGAACAGTATTCCATGTGAGGGCGAACCTTAACCTAAACTCAAAGTTATTGGTAATTACCTGGTTAAAAATATTTTTTTATAGATTCATCTACAAACATTAGTTATAATGAGCACTCATTTTGAAAGCGACAATTAGTAAACGATCTCTGCGAGTAGTATGTACATCGGTACCTCTGTGAAGAAGCCTAGCGATTTATACATAGTATTTGTTATACTTAAAAGCAATTTAATCCAATTAGTGTTTAAAAAACCCAATATTTTAGCCCTTTAAAAAAACTAACGTTGAAAACAAGCATCCAGGCGCAGACTATTTATTTTACAGCATAGCGACAGTTGTTCAGTGCGAGAATGAAGCCTCGATCCTGCAATGCCGTAGCCAAACGCTTAGCCACTGCGCTACGGAGTCGTCATTTGTTTTATATTTTATTAATTACTAGTATAATAGTGCGTTTTTATTTTATATTTTTTTTATATATTACTTTTATATATTTTTGTACCTAATAATTGTAGAGATATAATTACAAATTGTTGTGTATAAAATACATTGATTTCTTATCCTCATCGGCATTTTTACTCAATGCCCACGTTAAAAAATTTATTTCTCATAAAATTTAGTATAAAGATCTAACTTTTGTTATGTAAATATATCGACAAACGACATATCGATAAAATTATTCGAGTATAGACATGTACAGCACTACTGTGATTCGTCAATATTGTCAGCATTTTTTGTCAAAAACTAAATGTCATATTTTGATGTTGGTATAGGTCAGTTAGCTAAAGCTGGCATGTTCACAGTACTCACACTTATGCAATTTCTCTATACAGTATGTTTAAAAATAAATGATTTTGGTTCAAAATGCGACTCTAGTCTAAGTGTAGATTAGAGTTAGGTTTTAGTAAGATTAGGTGCGTTGTGGATAAATAAATAAAAATATGTGTTGCTTGCTATAATATATTATAATTATTACATTATTGCTTTTAGTCAGAATCGTAAATTAAATCTTCTACCCCACTCAAAACTTTCATCGCTCGAAGAACATGATGTTTCGCCGTCGGAATTTCCTAGTGTAATTATAAATGAATCAGTGAAATTATCCACTTTTAGTTCCAGTTGAATATATTTTTCCTCATGTCCTCGCGTCTTTCTCCAAACGTCACGAAACATATCAAGAGTAATAGAATCTGCTTCTTTTCTAAATAATTCTTCCACAGTTTTTAAGTTAAACTTAACGTTTTGTGATGCAACTTTCCCTTTAATTATACCCCACAGTAACTCTATTGGGTTGAGTTCTGGATGGTAGGGTGGTAGGCGCAATACACTGTGTCCGTGATCTTGGAGGATTTTATCAAGTACAAATTGTACATAGTTTGGCTTATTTTTTTAATAATATCATATAGCATAGGTTTTGTGTTTCTTTCGGGATATGATATATTATATTTGTCCAACCAAGCTAACATGTCACTTTTTCTTGAATTTGATGCAGGCACTGGATCCGATACGACGTTGTGGTACGATGCATTATCGACTACTAAAACTGACTGTGGTGGTAAATTTGGAAGAAGTTTTTCTTTAATCCATTTCCGATAATTACCAGCATTCATATTACTGTGATAATCTCCCTTTTGCTTTTTTGCTGGATAGATAAGCAAAGTTAAAGCAAAGCACTAGCATGTCGCCCTTGGAAATAGGTACTTTACAACCTTCGCTCGTTTCGTCGGACTATGATCGTGGCAACGTATGCGAGCTGTGTATGTAAGATTCATCCGTATATATTATAGGTCGGCCTTGTGATCTACGAGTATATTCTTGCAGTTTCGAAAGATATAATGTTCTTTTGAGTCTAATGTGCCTTTTTTCAATAAGTAGTTTTTTATTATTTTGTGTCTTATTCCATCTGAAACCTAGCCTCTGAACGACCTTTCTTAATGAAGAAATGCCTCCCTCAAAATTGATACTTTTAACACTTCTAATAACATTTTAAGTGTCGGAAATGTATGCTGAACCAGATGAAAGTTGTAGATAGTTCGCCTTATGACTTCTTGGTCAAAACTATCTACTGAAGATTTTTTTGCTAACCTTGGTCGCTTTTTACCCGGTGTTTTAAAAGTAACTTGAGGTACCAATGTTTTGGATGCTGGTGGCTCTACTTCTCCTGAGGTAGACTGTTGTGATGTTGACGCTTTAACAGACGCTATAACTTGATTGCGTACTTCACAAACAACTCGTTGAACACTTCTCTGAGAAACACCAGTCGCATCTGATGTCAAACCGTACAAATCTTTCATTAAACGATCTCCACCATCACTTTTTTTATTATGATAATGCATGAAATAGTTAAAAACGTTGTACACTATTTCACGAGATTGTCCTGTTAAAGTTTTTCCGGAACCAATTCTTTCAGAAGACATTTTATTCTAAACTCCAAATATGTGAATAATTAAACGCGCTGCGTGTCGATCACACGTGACTGACGCTAACGGTTGAATACCAAAAAGACCAAGCTGTATTTATAAACAGTATCAAAAGCAAAACAATCACTGTCCCCTTCACACTCATAAGCTCGATCGCGCGAGAGAGAGACGGGCAGACTTTTCATGATGCGCATGCGGTGCGACGTCACGCCAAGGGCTTATTCACAGACACTACACAAGCGCAACATGTAAATGTGTTGTACGTGCCAGCTGTGTTTAACTGACCTATAGAGTAGCTTGGTGTACTTTATTCATTTCATCAATTAATTTTGATTTTTAGGCACTAGTAGACCAGGTATGTTCTACTAGTGCCTAAAAATCAAAATTCCAACGTTTTGTAGCATGAAATCGTATCTAACAATCATATTGAACATATAAACTATATAAAGAGCACAGTCAGTCATTGTCAGAAAGATAAATAAGGATTGTAACAGTTGTTTGCTATAAATTTAAACTATTATCGTATATTTTAAGCCGCACTTGTGGTTGAAAATGATCATATTAAAATAATATTCATACTTTAGTTACCTTAGGGTACTCGTGTCAATTTTTGGAATTGAAAACTTGGAGTCTGCTTAATATTTAATGTAATATATTAGGTTAACGGCCATTATCAGATGGTTAGCGCTGACTGTAAATTTCACAGTATGTGAGCAACCCGGGTTCGATCCCCGCCGGCACCAATGAAATTGTTAACACGTTAAACGCCATCATGGTAACATGAAAATTTACAAAAAATATTTTTTGTAATAATCGACGTATTTGAATTTGATAAGTACCCAAAACTTTTTTATTTTAATCTGACGTTGGGTTCCGTAGTTATAACAGAAAAACCGTTTGAGGTCACGGGTGCACCCCATGGCGCTGTGTAGTAGAAATTTAATTTTTCGTTACGGCAGCGCCATGCCGAGCACCCCGCCGCCCACTTCACTTCAGTACTGCGCTAGCCAAACGCTAACGCTTGCAAGATGAAGTTCTGTGAGTAGCTTTATTGTCCTTTTGAAGTTTGATACGTGTCCTAAAGTACATTGATGTGTTATTCGCAAGTGTTTAATTGAATAATGGAGACTTTAAGCCGTTCGGATTTTCAAGACATGCATGTAGATATGGAAGACTTTATTTTAACGGAAGAAGACTTGCGCGATATTGCAAAACTTGAGTCTAATTTTCTTGATGACAAAGCGTCTGCAGGTGTTCCAATAAACGTCCGTATTGGACAATATTTTGTCCGATTCTCACAGTGAGAATTTACATATTCCGAAAAGACGAAGCCGATTGATTATTATATATGACACCGAGAGCGAAACAGATTCGGTTTAAAATTATGTATCAGCCAATATTACCAGTACAGATCGTACTTCAAAAAAATGGTCACGGCCAAGACACCAATATCCACCTGTAATACCTTTTCCGAGGTTTAGGTACGGATATTAATTAAAAAAAAAATTAAAAAACACAGGCCCGGGAGAATTTTACAGTCTTTTAGTTTTTGACGAATGTGTTGAACTGATTGCGGTACAAACTTACAAACTAATTTGTTTGCTTCGCAGTGATTACATCAAGAAACAAAAAACCTCAGTCAAGATCACATGTTTGGAAACCAACTGACAAATATGAAATAAAACGTTTTTTCGGTCTTATCATATACCCCATGTATATGATAAGACCGAAAAAACGTTTTATTCTTAGTCTTGTTAGACTTCTAAAAATATCTTACTACTGGAGTAAAGACAAAATTTTAAGCCAGAGCTTTCCATCCACCGTTAGGAGCCGAAATAGATTTGAGATTCTCCTGCAGTACTCACATTTTAGTGACAATCAAACTGCGGATAAAGCAAATCACATGGCTAAGATAAGACCCATTATATATATTATGAACGAATCTTTCCAAAAATATTATTCACCCAAAGAAGAAACTGTGTAGATGAAAGCCAATTTTATGTGAAACATTTTTGTTACCGTATTTTTCCCAACTTCTCAAAATTTAGTACCTGTTTTCTAAAATTTACTAGGCAGGCGTGTCCCACTGCAAAGCATTGCTTTCAAGCGCTGCGCCGGTCACTCACATAGGCGAAATAAACGACACGTGTGACCAGTGGCGCAAAAAATTACTTTAAATTTAGATCTCGCATGTGGTCACCTGTGTCCCCCATGGCGCAATAAAGCAATATACATGAGGTCACCAGTGCCCCCCATGGCGTTTAACGTGTTAATTGCAATTTTAAGTGCTGATTTACCACGTGCTCGGCGGTGCAGGAAAACATCGTGAAGAAACATGCATGTCTGAGAAATAAGAAAAAAAAACTTTCGAAGACATGTGAAGTTTGCTAAAACGCATTGGGGTAGGGTGGCGGACACTTCTTTGCCCTAAAATCCTCCCAGAAATGAGGGGAGGCGTGTGCCCAGCAGTGGGACGTACATAGGCTGTAACTATAACTTTTAACTTTTATGTAATATAAAATTTAAAATAATTTTAAACTTTGTAACAATATTATAATAAATAAACCTTACAATTTTCCTACTTCTGATATTCTGCATTCGTTGCATTCTCTCGAAGTTTAGTTTTCTGAAGGTTTCACTTCTACCACGTATGACCTGCATAAATTTTTTTTATAAACTACATAGGTGCAGTTTACATATTTAATATTTTTGAGATGTTCTTTTTAAAATATGTTTGTCAGATTTTTTTATATATACTCCAAATTCGTAGGCTGTGTAGGGAGGATCTATGGTTCAGTGGTTTTTAAAATAGGATACAAGTATTGCCATACTATACTTAGAATATACCACAGACTTAGAATATACTGGCGTTTAGACCAACTGACAGCCCGAAAACGCGTAACCAATTTTGATTTGTTATTGTGTGCGTTAGCTAGTGATGTATATTTTACTTACAAGGACTATCGAAAATGATTGTTGAGGTAGCGGTAAAAGGATTTAAAAAAAGTGTTTAGTGCATGAAGTTGAATAACTTCAAAAATGAACTGAATTTTATCATAATAGTTCTAAAATAATTAACAAGTATTCATATAACATGTTCCTGGGAATAAGCTGAACCTACCTGCCTTTTGTTGGATTTCAATTAAAATGTATAAAATCCCAGGTGAATTTACCGATAAACTTAAAAAACTCCCCAATAATCAGATCAGAAAGCTGTATTTTCGAGCTATGATCTTTGGGGAAAAATATTTACTGTCGTGGGCAGTTTACCCGGAATTTATTTTTAACATATTGTTAATATAAATAGGTAGATACTTAACTAACTATACTCTATTCCAATTACGAAGTCGCATTTCCATTTGTCAATAATCAAGTACTATAGTCCGTTCGCGGTAGGAAAATAGTGAGTCATCGTTGTCCGCCGGCCTGGCCACGCCCCGCAGCCAATTAAAATGCAAGAAATTAGAAAGTCGAGTTCACAGTGACCAGTTGAATCAAGCAAATCCATGGACATGACTTATTTAAAAAAAAATTTTAATGAAAGTTGCCGAAATCGCCCCATAGTATTATAAATATTTAATAGATGAGACCGCCAAAAGTAATGGCATTACAATTCTTCGCCTACCGCCTTACCATTGCAAACTTAATCCAATTGAAATGGTTTGGGCCAAAATAAAACATTAAGTTGGTGCCAATAACTCCACGTTCAAAATGAGTGACATATAAAAATTATTAGATGACGCAATAGCATTAATAGACGCTAATCGTTGGAAGAAGTGCTGCGACCACGTGATACGCGAAGAAAATACCATGTGAAATTTGGATGACATCATGGAACTTGCAGAACAAAATTCTTTCATAATTAATGTAACTGGAGAATCTAGCGATACTGATTAGTGATTTAAGTAATTTTCAGAAAATTTATTTCCATTAAACTTAATTAAATGTTGGAAAAAAAAAGAATTTTTACTCCACTGTGAATACACCTTTACCCTGTAGTTGCACTGATGACTCACTATTTTCTTAACGCGAACGGACTATAGTAAAGTACCGCTATAGTCGATACTTGACGATATTGATCTTCGATTACTATAACGAACAAATTAAAAACGTATTGACAGAAAAAGGATTAGCATCAAATTAAAATTTATAAAACTGTTTTTTAATTTTAATTAGATAATATTACATGATATTTTTATCAAGATGGAACATATTCATCATCACTAGCCGAAACCGATATTTCATTGTCGGCATCGTCGTCATCGCCCTCATCATCGTCTGTAGAATCCCCTGTATTTATTATAATTTAGTTATCTATGATGGCATCGATATGTATGTCTCTATCCCAATCAGCAAAAATCAAATTTTTTGTTCGTAAAACCACACTTTCCCAATTTGCAGCAGTAACACTATCACATGCTTCTTGCAACAATGACAGCATTTTGTTTGCAGTAAACGGTGGGCTGGTATTTTTACGAACCGAATAAACTAAAATAAAGGTTTGCGTGTTAATATAGCAACAGATAAAATGTTAAAATAGGTAAAAATAATAAATATATAATAAAAATATAAAAAAGATTTGTTTAAATTCTTGCCTTTAATTTGCGCCAAAATCAATTCTATGGCATTGTATTGACAATGGTAGAGTGGAAGGCGCATTACATTGTGTCCGGCTTGCTTAGCCATTTCCTTCAATACGTATTTTGGTCTAGCTGGCTTATTTATAGCAACCAAATGCAGCAGCTCAACTTTTAACATGGACATGTCAGCAACAATATTATTGTCATTCAGCCATTTCACAATATCGGCTTTTTTGCAGCTAGAAGTTGGAGGTTTACTTATTTGTACTGAATGATACGGTGCATTATCCATAATGATCGTCGATGGCTCATTCAAGTTGGTCAATAAGGTACAAAACCATTCCTTAAATTTAACAAAATTCATCTCTTCGTGGTATTCCACAGTTTTCTTAGATTTAAACGCCAAGAGGCAGTTCGGAACAAATCCCTTTATGGAACCCGCATGACAAATAATTAAGCGTTCGCCTTTGCTACTAGGTACTTTTGTGGAGGAGTGAGGAGTGTCGTCTGTCCATATCTTGTCAACTGTATGATTAGCGTTTAGCCACGTCTCATCTAGAAATATAACATTATTCCAAACGGCAATGGACTTTGCTGATCTTAGAAAATTAAATCTGGCTAAAGCTATATCTCTACGTTCCATCAAAATCCGCCTTTTATCACATTGTTTATAAGAAAAGACAACATTTTTTAAAACCCTCCAGAAAGAAGTTGCCGTGAAACAGTCCAGATTCTCGTAAAGTATTTGACAATTTATCGAGAGTTGGCAATTCGTTCCTACTATAGTAGCCATAGATATGGTTTCTAATGGCGTCGTTATCAAAATTGTCAATATATGTAACTATTGATCTTCTAACTTTTTTCTTAAGTGGCGATTTTAATTTGTTATCTTCCATTAAATCTTTACCATGTTTTCCTTACTTATTCGGGAAACAGTTTTTCGACTAATAACAAGAGCTGCACTTACTCGGTTAGTCACTTGTGAAAGTGGCAACAATGGATCACCATTCTGATACTCTCTTTCAAAGTAATCTTGTAAGCGTACTACAAACTCTCGCGCTTGACTGCGCATCACTGTTCTTTTAGTGGTCTCAGTTTCGGCCGTAGTGTTTATAAATACAAAAAAAAAAACAAATCAAATAACAGTCAAAAGTTAATAACAATGAAAGAATTATCAAACAGTTATAACTACAATAACAAGAACGAAATAAAAACACAACACAAAATCAACTAAACTGAACACGCGTATCGTATACAAGGCTTCTGCACTTGTACTGAAGAGACAAACAAAATGGCGGTCGTGATCACGAGGTTGACGCAGTGTTGATAGATTTTCACTCGCGAAAAGAATCTGTCTATAATTGATTTTGTACGATTCATTTAGTCCCGTCACTATGTAAAAAAGTAAAAATAAAACTATAGAACGTAAACGCAAAACGGCAGTAAAATATTATTATCTTTTAAAGTTTTAATTATTTTGAGCACGATGTCTAAAAACAATATGTTGATTGTGTGTGTGAATTAATTGTATAATGATTTAGATTGATTGCGTATTTTTAAATGATGATTTACGACCATGAACAAAAATGATTAATATTTCAAATTATGCGAAATGTGAAGAGTTACGTTCTAAGAAGTGTCAAAAGGGACTTCGTAATTGGAATAGAGTATATATACTTATTTATATTTTATATATTTTATGAAATGGTTTGATGGGTTAATAAAAACGGGGACACGGAGTACATAACGGCTGCTTTATTTTTCATATAAGTATTACTTTAATAATTATAAACATTTAATAATTAATAAATAAATACATTATAGAACTTTATTTTAAAATTCGACTTACGTATAAATGTAAACATAATAATTCAAGGAAGGAAACTTGTAGGAATCAGTTAAATAAGATTGCTCTGCTTAAAGGCCAATATGTTTTATACGTGGTAGAGCCATGCTGCAGTAGTATAGCTGTAACTCGAATGGGTCGGCTCGACCGGGGAAGGACCACGCTCTCGCAGACTGCCAGCGTAAAATAGCAGCTTAATGCTGCTGTGTTTCGTATGGTGAGTGTAGAGAACCGGAGACCCTTTTTACTGGAATAGAGACATTCCATTTTAGTCCTCACGGCTGACAACGCATCTGCATTTTGATTGGCAAACGAGGATAGATGTAGATGTTTATGGGCCACAGGCAAACCACGTACCATCAGGTGGATTGTGTGCTCATTTGTCACCCTATCCTATATAAAAAATGTTTATTAGGCTTCATTATGCTTCATGTTTTTATTCTTTCATCTGTCCCTGAAAAGTATAAAGTAATAATAAACTTATTATCATTTTAGCTGCATGAATTTTAGAAACATAATGATCTTAACACAGTAAATTGGACTAAGTGTCTGAGGATACAGATCAACTCTCTATTCTCTCAATCTCGTTATGTTAAGAAAATGGTCACTTATTCATGGACTGACCGCGGCAAGTGCAACTTTATCTCGCAGATCTATTGATCTGTGCAATTATTACTTAACCACAAGTTCCTCTTCTCTACGACTAACGCTGTAGGCGATGAACCAAGCTATTGTTACGAGCTTGCGGTTCGAGACAATTAAAAACTGCCGATTGAGTTACCAAAATTGACACTTTAATTATAAAACACTAATTGCAACTTAAAACCACACAAATAATAAAACACAATCACTTTAGGTCACAGTTATTTCGCTTCGAAGTATTCTCTTGTGTCGCCAATTCAATACTGACTCGGTCGTGGTCTATACCGGCCTTATATAGGGCCTCAGATAGTTTCCAGAACCTTCTACTGTAGCGACATCTAGAATGTTCGAGTACATATCGGTCCTGAAATTTCTAGAAGGATCTTGACTCTCCTAATTCTGCTACTCGACACTAGAGGGCGCTAGTGATGACTAGTGTTGCCATGTACAAGACATTAATAGTGGCGCGCAACACTGCCCTCTCCTAAGACATGCTCGTCCCGAGCGTTATTAGCCCCATAATAACACGCCAGTCGATCCACATGCACGATCTTAGGAGTACCTCTGGCACCTTTCTGTATCCGGTAGGTTAGGTCATTGATCCTTGTCACAATCCGGTACGGTCCGTTCCATTTAGCTTGTAGCTTAGGAGATTTCCCGTTGCTGCGAGCTGGATTGTGTAACCACACTAGTGAACCTTCGTCAAACCCTTTGTTGTTCATTTTGCGGTCATACCGTGTTTTCATCTTCTCAGACATTTGCTGGCCCGTCTGTCTGACGTGCTCATAAATGTCATTAATTTTGTTTCGCAAATCATTTGCATAATCGGTTATACTGCGTGGGGCATCAGGTGGTATTCCGGTGATCAGGTCCGCAGGCAGCCGTAATTCTCTCCCAAAGTTTTCGAAAGCTGGTGTCACTGATGTACTTTCGTGAACAGTGCTTCGATATGACAACAAAAACGGTTGTATGTGCCTGTCCCAGTCTCGTTGCCGTTTGTCCACAACTCTTGCTAGGTACCTCTCCAACGTCTGATTAAATCGTTCTACCATTCCGTCAGATTGTGGCTGGTAAGAAGTTGTTTTTGTTTTATGAGTACCCATAACTCGGCAAGTTTCCTGGAATATTTGAGACTCAAAATTCCTTCCTTGATCGCTGTGAATTTCTAAAGGTACTCCAAAATGGCAGAAGACTTCATGAATTAGTTTATCTGCAACTGTTGAAGCTTCTTGATTGGGAATGGCGAAGACTTCTGGCCACTTAGTGAAGTAATCCATCACAACCATGAAATACTTGTTACCACTTTCACTTTCCGGAAACGGCCCCGCAACTTCAATGGCTATTCTCTCCCATGGTGCACCAACATTGTACAATTTCAATGCGCCTCTACTACGAGTTTGAGGACCCTTTACAGCCGCACAATTTGTACATTTGCGGCACCAGTCCTCGACATCGTCACGAGAGTGGACTCATTAAAACCGTTCTCGGATCTTCAGTAGAGTTCGTTTAACTCCCAGGTGGCCTCCTGAACAACCACTATGGTACAGCTGTAGAACATCCGGTACATTAGACTTAGGGACAACCATTTGCAAATGATAACTGTCTTCCCGACCATTTTCCCATTTATGGCACAGGACACCATCCTGAATCAGCAATCTGTTGCATTGGGCCCAATAGCTTTTCGTGGTCGAACTCATCGCTGAGACGTCGCTCCACTTGGCCTTAAGAGCACTGGCCTTCATCCATTCCAGAATCGGCTTAATGTCCGAATCTTCCTGCTGTGCATGTTGTAGACTGTACTTCCACTCATAGCTGAGCTATAGTATACATAAGTATCCTCACAAATGCCACTACCCTTACCCACTTGCCTAGTACAATGCTTGCAATCTTCAGGGCAAGGTCTTCTTGACAATGGATCTGTATTGCCATGAGATTTCCCGCTGCGATGTTCGATCACAAAGTCGTATTCCTGCAGTAGTTCAATCTATCTCGCAACTTGTCCTTCCGGATTTTTGAATTGCAATAGCCATTTCAGTACAGCATGGTCAGTTCGTAAGTGGAATTTGCGCCCCAGAAGATATTTGCTAAAATGCTGCAAGGATTTTACAACAGCAAGCAATTCCCGTGTTGTGACACAATAGTTCCTTTCCGGCTTTGACGACGACTTGCTGAAGTACGCTATCACAATCTCTTGATCACCATTCCGTTGAGACAACACACCGCCAAGTCCTATATCACTTGCGTCTGTGTCAACTATAAATTCCTTGCCCGCATCAGGGTACCCTAAAGTAGGTGTTTTGCACAGATGGTTCTTGAGCTCCTGGAATGAAATATCGCAACTTTCATCCCAGCAGAAATGTGGCTTCTCTTCGGTTAGCTTGTGCAGAGGTTTGGCTATATCTGCAAAGTTCTTCACAAATCGCCGATAATAAGAGCACTAACCCAAAAATGCTCTAACCTGTGTCTTGTCTTTTGGAACCGGCCAATCCTTGACAGCGGCAATTTTCTCTGGATCCGTGCGGATATCTTCTTCCGACACTACATACCCCAAAAAGCTAACTTGCCGTTTGAATAGTGAGCACTTCTTCGGACTCAACTTGAGGTTGGCACTCTGGATCTTCATGAGCACGCGTTCCAGGTTTTGAAGGTGTTCCTTAAACGTACGGCCTACGGTGATGATGTCATCCAAGTAAACCAGACAGGCATCTCCAATTAGCCCGGTAAGTATAAGCTCCATCAACCTTTCAAACGTGGCTGGAGCATTGCACAATCCAAACGCCATTACTTTAAATTTCCACAGACCCTTTCCTGTGGACGATGCAGTTTTCTCCTTGTCCTTAGGGTCAATTTCAACCTGCCAGTAGCCACTTTTCAGGTCCAGTGTACTAAACCACTTTACGCCTGTGAGTATGTCCAGCGTGTCATCAATACTTGGCAAGGGATAGCTGTCCTTCTTCGTAACGTCGGCCAGGCGGCGGTAGTCAACACAAAACCGCATGCTGTCGTCCTTCTTCTTTACCAGTACCACAGGTGAACACCATGGACTAGATGAAGGTTCAATAACACCATCCTTCACCATTCCCTCAATCATGGTTTGCACTTCCTTTTCACGTGCTACAGGCAATCTTTTTGACCGCTGACGAATAGGCAATTCCTCTCCTGTGTTTATTTTGTGTTGAACTAAGCCAGTCTTTCCTATGTCAGCTTCGTTTGACGAGAAAATATTGGCGTACTTGAGTAACAACTTCTTCGCCTTGACCATTTCATACGGGGAGAGAACGTTGCGATAGTCTTCTAAAAGTGTGGTCACTCTCGTTTGTCCATCCTTGCTGGGGGTCCCAGTCGATAGATATTGGCACCGACGCAACCAATCCACTTCCTAACTAGTACCAACCAATGTGCCTTTTTCTATAATCTGTTCCTGATTACAAAGGTTCAGCACATGTACTCTTGAGATCTCAGTGGTTCTGACCAAGGTTCAAGCCACTTTCCATGGAAGGTCATTGTTTACCCTTTCCACGAGTACACAACGAAGAGTTTGCCCAGGATTCCGAGGAAGTCTAACCGGCACAATCGTTTCCGATCTCGGCGGAAGAACAATCTTCTTAAGGCTGTACACATTCCCTGGTAACGCCCCTTCCACGAAAAGTTACTCTTGTCCACATTTAAAAACACCTTGCTTCACGTCGATCTCACAACAATTCTTCCTCATAAAGTCTAGACCCAGGATGCAGTCCTCCATTATATCAGCCACTATGACATTATGCAGGTAGATCATGTTGCCTAGCTTCAACTCCATCTCCTTCTCTCCACGGACGGGTATGCGCTGACCGGTGGCTGTCACCAAATTAATGCGTTCTCGGTTGTATGCGGATTCCTCAAGGAACTTACTTATAAGTTGGGAACTGACAACCGTGCGAGAGGCTCCAGTGTCTATGGTCAGTTTACACGGCGTCCCGTTGACCTCGCCCTTGATGATTAGGCTGTTCCCATCACGGGTTTGTGAGATCTAAATCCTTGGGGCTCTTTTAAAATCAACCAGCACCCGCCAGTTTCCCTGCTGCTGATGGGCAGTGCTGTTAGTCGCACTACCCTCTCGAGATCGATCACCTTCCCTTTCTACAGTTCGCTTAGGGCAGCTGGATCGAAGATGGCCCCTTTCCCCACAGCCGTAGCACCTAGGGCTGTAGCCGTTATTGCGTTCCCGAACTGTAGCTGCTACAACCTCCCTGACGCGATGGGAACGATGA
The DNA here is from genome assembly GCA_033319125.1 of Parnassius glacialis. Classification (NCBI taxonomy): domain Eukaryota; kingdom Metazoa; phylum Arthropoda; class Insecta; order Lepidoptera; family Papilionidae; genus Parnassius; species Parnassius glacialis. Next base: position 24,731,716 of record JAVANC010000010.1, on the reverse strand, counting down.
TCCTGCCGCATGGCTTCCACCTCCAGGGTCAAGGCGTCCTTAAGCGTCTCGTGATGCCCGAGCCTCACAGCAGCTCAGATTTCAAGGTCGCGGATGCCATCGATGAATGTCTGCACCAGGTTCCCTACAATGAGCGCAGGTACAGACTGATATGCTTTTCAAACCAGCTTCTCCACCTCAAGGGCCCACTACTGCAGGTTTTCTTTACAGCGTTGCACGCGATCGTTGAACTGCGCACGAAAGATGTGTTCCAGGTGAGCGTCGCCATATCTCGCCTCCAATGCCTCAAAGAGCTACTCGTAAGTCACTTCTTTACCGAGAGCTTCCAGAACAGTTAAGGCCTGGTCGCGCAGCCCTAGGGTGAGAGCAGTCATGGCCTGACTTTTATTCCAGCCGTTCGCCTTCTGACAGCCTCGAATTGGATTTTGTAGACCGATCAGGAAGAAGTCCTGTCGAACGGCGACACTCAATCCACGTAGCGAAGGTGTTGTAGCTACCACGGGAGCTGTAACTCCATCCCCGATTTTGAGGTCGTTCAGCGTTTTCTTCACGTCAACCATCACGTTGTCAACCCGATTGTTCACTTGGTCGATTCGGGTTTCAGCTCCCGACAGGCTGTTGTCATGTTGAGCAACCCTATCCTTCACCTCCTTTATCTCTTTCTCGAAGGTAGCGTGAAGGTCCTTCCTGAGGAGCATCTGCTCTTCCATACCGCGCTGCAGCTGTTATTCTAACTGAAGGGTCTGTTCCTCCTGTCGGCGGGCCTGTTCCTCCTGTCGGCGAGCCTGTTCCTCCTGTCGACGAGCTTGATCCTGCAGCATCATCATCAGAGCAACTAAGTCAGGTGCTGCAGATGCAGGAGCTGCTGACGGGCCGGCCTCCGTGGTCAGCAGCTAGCCCTCCGTCGTTTGCGGCGTTGCAATACCAAATCTTCTCTGGTCCGTTTCCAGCTGGCGTTGACTTCGGGTACGGATACCCTCCATGTCGTCCTTTGGTAAAATTGGCATGATTTGATCCCACTTCTCACACCAATTGTTACGAGCTTGCGGTTCGAGACAATTAAAAACTGCCGAATGAATTACCAGAATTGACACTTTAATTATAAAACACTAATTGCAACTTAAAACCACACAAATAATAAACACAATCACTTTAGGTCACAGTTATTTCGCTTCAAAGTATTCTCTTGTGTCGCAAATTCAATACTCACTCGGTTGTGATCTATACCGGCCTTATATAGGGCCTCAGATAGTTTCCAGAAGCTTCTACTGTAGAAACATCTAGAATGTTCGAGCACATATCGGTCCCGACATTTCTAGAAGGGTCTTGACTCTCCTAGTTCTGCTACTCGATACTAGAATATAATATATAAAAAAATAATAAATAAATAACAATATTTTACTTACTGGTACAAATAATATATAAATAACTTCTTTTAATAAAATTGTTTTTATTCTATTTTTTCTTTTATACTTCTCAAGAAGTATAAAAATAAATAAATAAATAATAATTAGGAGTCATTGTAGAAGCGTGCTCGTTGCGACCCCTGCCAGCCCTTTTCAGGGCTGCAATTCTACTCAGCTGCGCACCCATGCCAACGAGGGTTAGGGCGTCCCCCCAAGGCGACGCACACCAGCTAGTCCCCGTTGGTGTGGAATGCAGCGCGCAAAGCGGCGATGGGGACCGCCACCCGTCACGCACAGCCCGACACGGCGGAAGGTGGAGGACAGAGTGCAGAGTTGGCACGTGGAATGTTAGAGGAGGCATGAGAGATAAGATGAATGAGTTGATTGAAATAATGAAAGAAAGAGAATTAGATGTCGTGTGTATGTCGGAGACCAAACGGAAGGGCAGTGGTACTGAAGAGCTCCCTGGCGGGGCGTTAGCTCTATGGTCCGGAGTGCCGGAGAGCGAGAGCGCCCGCCAGGGAGTGGGGGTGCTGCTGTCGTCTCGGTTGGTCGATGTTATGACTGAATATAAGGTTGTGAACTCAAGACTTCTCTGGGTTCGCTTTAAATTGGGACTGACGAAGTTATTCCTTTTGGCTGTTTATGCGCCGGTAGCTTCGTCGTCCAGGGCTGAGCTGGAGGAGTTTTGGGAGAATGTAAGAGAAGTTCTAGATTTGGCTAGGGGAAACGAAAGAATTGTTGTGTGTGGTGATTTGAATGGATGGGTTGGTACCGCTCGACCAGGGTACGAGTCGGTGCTTGGAAAGTTTGGGGATAAAAGGGTTAATGATGCTGGCAAGCTTATACTGGCGGTATGCAAGGAAAAGGGTCTTCTTGTGACAAACACTATGTTTAATCACAAGAAAATCCATATGTATACTAGAGAAAGAAAGAATGAGAGAAGTATGATCGATTTGTTTCTGGTGGATGACCGACTGCGAAAACAGGTGATGGATACGCGAGTGTTCAGGGGTGCTGACCTGGGAACGCATCACTATCTAGTGATTACTAGATTTAGGGGTCTGTTCGCGGGTTGGCGCTACCGGACGGCGGTAACAGAACCACAGTCGGTCTGTCGCATCCGAAGCTGGAAGCTTCGGGAAGCGGATACTAGGGACAAATATCATGCGAGGGTAGCCGAAAAGCTTGACACCATCGATGGCAGAAATGAACGTGTGGAAAGAACATGGCAGAATCTTAGGGATGGAATGGTAAGTGCAGCGGAAGAAGTGTGTGGAACAATAAAAAGAGGCAGTAGTAAAAGAAGAGATGCATGGTGGAATGATGAAGTGAAAGAAGCTGTAGAGAAGAAGAAGAAAGCATGGTTAGACTACTTGGCCTCTAGTAATGATAAGGATATGAGAGAGAAGATGAAAGAAAGATATAAGCTGCAGAAAGTTCACACGAAAGCATTGATTGAGGAAGTGCGTGAAAGGTGTAGAATGGAAGCGGACGAAAGGTTGTCGCACAACTTTAAGGAGAACTCCAAACTCTTCTGGAAAGAGGTTGGAAGGACCCGAAGTGGTGCGACGGCCTTAAAAATGAACAAAGTGCTTTCGAGAACCAATGACGTCCTCACAGAAAAATCGGACGTCATGCAGCGATGGAGCGAATTTTATAGAGAAATGTATGCGTGTGATGATCTTAGTGAGGGATCCGGGGATGACGCCGTGACTGGTACGCCAGACCTGGACCTCGATGACACTGAGGTCATCAGTATGAAAGAGATTGAACGTGCGATTCGAAGTTTGAAATGTGGTAAGGCTGCGGGACTAGACAGAGTTACTGCTGAAACGGTCAAGTATGGTGGGCCTCGCGTCTGGGACAGCTTTTATCTGCTGTGCAATTTGTGCTGGCGGACGGGGGATGTCCCGGATGATTGGCGATCCGCAGTCATTGTGCCTTTATATAAAGGTAAAGGTTCACATTTTGACTGCGGGTGCTCTCGGGCGATCAGCTTGACCAGTTTAGCAAGTAAAGTTTACTCGAAGGTTTTGACACGTAGGATGCAAGAGAAATCGGAAAGATTTCTATGGGAGGCACAATGCGGATTTAGACCTGGAAGAGGATGCACGGATCAAATGTTTTCTCTACGCATGATCACGGAAAAGCTTCTGGCTGCTAACCAGAAGATTTTCTGTGCTTTTGTGGATCTTGAGAAAGCATTTGATAAGGTTGTAAGGAAGAAAATGTGGGAACTTTTGCCGGGGTACGGTGTGGATGGTCGATTGCTAAGGGCTGTGCAGTCACTTTACTGTAACTGTAAAGCCTGTGTGCGGGTAGGGCATGACCTGTCACCCATGTTTAGCGTCCAAATGGGCGTGAAACAGGGTTGTGTCATGTCTTCCTGGCTGTTCATACTGTATCTCGACAGCTGTTTACAGAAGCTGAAAGATAGCTGTTTGGGTGTGAAATTGGGTGACATAAAAGTAAATTGTCTACTGTATGCTGATGATGCAGTGCTTATTGCACCATCAGAGGCAGAACTGCAGGCATTAGTCACGTGTATGAAAGAGGAATGTGAAATTAAAGGTCTCCGTTTGAATGCTAATAAAACTAAGGTTCTGGTATTTGAAAGGGACGAAGAGAGAACGAAGTGTGAAATATGGGTAAATCAGGAATGTCTAGAACAGGTAAATGAAATTGTATACTTGGGGAGTGCTTTTAGCCGGGATGGAAGATGTGGTTTAGATGTGGACAGGCGTGTCGCTGCCGGGAACAAAGTCAATGGTGCCCTGACTGCGTTAGTCAAAAGGCAAGGCGTAGTGAAGAGTGCACGCCTTGCAATACATAACGCAGTGTTGGTACCGACTTTGTTATATGGCAGCGAAACCTGGGTGTGCCAGAAGAAGCATAAAAGCAAGTTGAATGCAGTGGAGATGCGATCTCTTCGTAAAATGTGCGGCGTTACCATGGCCGACCGAAAGCGAAACGAAGAGATTCGCAATATGGCAGGTTTGAAAGATGACCTTATCACAAAAATTGATAAGGGCGTGCTTCGATGGTTTGGGCACGTTGAGCGAATGAGTGAAGACCGAATGGTGAAGAAAATATATAGCGCGAAAGTTAATATTAAAAGGTGTCGAGGTAGACCGAGACTAACTTTCGAAGACCATGTGAGCAAACTGCTCGAAGAGGGGAGGGTCAAGAGTACTCGGATACCTAGACGTGCATGTATGAAGAAGATAATGAATCTGAAAGAAGCGAAAGAGGTATGTAAGGATCGTGGCACTTGGCGATCTGTTCTCTCTGGCTACCCCGTCAGGGATTGTGCGTGAAGATAAGTAAGTAAGTAAGAAAATGTTTGTTGCAAATTGTTGAGTTCTTCTTTGCATTACATCCAACCCGTCCAGTGAACCTTGACCATTTTTTCTAATTATAGAATCCGGAGGGAATCTGTTTGACAAACGGCAAAATAAAATTTACATTTTAGAACGCTAGCCGAGGATTTAATTTCTTGTTGTGTAGGCAATTCTATCGATTCATTATAAACATTCAAGATAAATATTGACATTAATTTTGATATAGAGTCAATCCCTACCGTACATGTAAAATATTTTGTATAAAAATGTATTTATCAAATTCATGCAAATTATCAACAACGTGACTTTTTCTTTGTAAAATATCAAAATAAACAAAATAATTGAAAACGTTCTATATTTTAAACAGTATATAACATAAATTTTAATCAAAAATAAACGCTTCATAACATTAACGACGTCTTGAGAATTTACCTGTGAAATGTACACTCAACAAGTAAGCATTTTGGAAAAAAGTTACTTCCTAAAAATAACCACTATTACACTTTGAAAAATTACAAAATATCTAGGAGCTATTTCTTGCGGGCCAAATTGCGCCGATCTGTCATTCAAAATCGGTTACAGAGTCATGCGATTTGGTATCCTTTTCTATCTTGCATTTTTGCCATAAGGAATTTTCTTCTCCCTTGCACACTGTGTTGGTCTATACGCCAGTATATTCTAAGTTTATGGAATATGCTCTATCCGAGTAATTGGGTTCTTAGGGAAAACAATCCTCACCATCGCAAAAATCGCATACGCAGAATTAGTTTTGCTTCTTCCTCGTTCATATGTTTAAACTTAATGTGTATTTTTTTTCCACGTGGATGACGTTATTGCATGTTTTTATATTTATGATAGTTAGTCTTAGTTGAATATTTGGTGGATGTGTTGTGTTGTAGCAAAGTCTACATGGAAAGTCTATGCTGCGCATAAGCTAATAACATACTATGAAAATCACCCTCAGCCAAAGACAACGTTTATACAAATGATGTCTGTATTGTCATTTTTAGGCTCAGAGTAAGTACTAGCATATTGTGTTTTTTACATTATATGTAAATCTTGGAATGCAATTAATATAGGGTTTAGAGGGGTTTAGATACCTTTACATAAAATACTCTGTCGTCTGGCTGTCTCACATACATTCTCATCTTGCTGCAAAGAGCAAGATCGACAAATCGACTCTTTATCTCTACTCTAGTTAGTCCATAGACAATACGCATTTACACTGGGAAATTAGTCTGTGATAAACGACGACATGTATGTTAGCTTTTCAAGCTTCACGAAAATCGAAAACAACGGATTAGTGTGTATGGAAGTGCAGTTGATATATTACGCCGCAAAATACAATTGAGGGTAAGTTATAGGGAATATATTTAAAAAAATATGTCATATTGTTATAATATATGACATATTTTGCGTTCTTGATAAAAACACTAAATATTGTTCATTTCACCAAATAACGTCATTGATAATCGTACGGGGTGTGTGCTCAGTTATTGCATTAATGTATTTCTCAAAATTAAAATAAATTATGCCGCGGAATAGCTGGTTTATCATCTATATTTTATTTTGCTCCATCATATTAGAGGTATTACTTATGAACCGCAAGTATACTATTTAGAGGTTAGAGCTTGTTTTGCCCTTTCTAATAGTGAACATTTTTTTTCTTTCAGCGTGTCATGAAATTTGGAATGAATTTGAATGAGTCAATCTTTATTTGATTTAAAATAAGAGGAATTAAATAATAATTAATATATATATTGAAATGGCAACTTTAGAGCAACAAGCTTCTAAGCTCTTGGACTTCAACCAAAAATTGGATATCAATTTGCTCGACAATATCGTCGGATGCTTGTATTCTTCAGTAGGGGAGCAACAACGTATAGCACAAGACATTCTTACTGCACACAAGGAACATCCAGATGCTTGGACTCGAGTTGATACAATACTGGAATATTCCCAGAATCAAGAAACCAAATATTATGCCTTACAAATTTTGGAACAAGTCATACAAACACGTTGGAAAGTTTTACCAAGAAATCAATGTGAAGGTATAAAGAAGTATATTGTTGGTTTGATAATTAAAAACTCCTCAGATCCAATAACAATGGAAAATAATAAAGTTTATTTAAAAAAACTCAACATGATATTGATACAAGTGTTAAAAAGGGAATGGCCACATAACTGGGAGACCTTTATAAGTGATATTGTTGGAGCGTCTAAAACAAACGAAAGCCTCTGTCAAAACAACATGGTCATATTAAAATTGCTCAGTGAAGAAGTGTTTGTGTTCAGCACTGGGCAGTTAACACAAACAAAAGCAAAACATCTTAAAGACACTATGTGTTCAGAGTTCAGCCAAATCTTTCAACTTTGTCAGTTTGTTCTTGAAAATTCACAAAACGCACCATTGGTTGATGCTACCCTCCATACTCTGTTAAGATTCTTAAATTGGATCCCCCTTGGCTACATATTTGAAATGAAATTGATAAGCACTCTAATTTTTAAATTTCTGAATGTGCCTATGTTCCGTAATGTTACATTGAGCTGTTTGACTGAGATTGCTGGTGTAACTGTAAGTAATTATGAAGAACAATTTGTGGCTTTACTAGTGCAAACAATGGAGCAACTTGAAGCTATGCTGCCACTCACCACTAACATACGTGAAGCTTATGCTGCTGGTAGAGATCAGGAACAAGTTTTCATACAAAATTTGGCTTTATTCTTATGTACTTATTTAAAAGAACATGGGCAGCTTATAGAAAGAAGAGGATTAAATAACACTCTAATGAATGCCCTTCGCTATCTTGTTTTAATATCGGAAGTAGAAGAAGTTGAAATATTTAAAATTTGCTTGGAGTTTTGGAATGCATTGGCCGCTGATTTGTACAAAATTGCTCCATGCTCTCATTCCGCTGGTTTGTATGGTATTGGAAAAAATGTGGGTAGGAAAGCATTGTATTCGGATGTACTCAGTAGTGTACGGTACATAATGATTTCTCGAATGGCAAGACCAGAGGAAGTGCTGGTTGTGGAAAATGAAAATGGAGAAGTAGTCAGAGAATTTATGAAAGATACTGATTCAATCAATTTGTACAAAAATATGAGGGAAACATTAGTTTACCTCACTCATTTAGATTACCAGGATACTGAACGTATTATGACAGAAAAACTACAGAATCAAGTTAATGGAGCTGAGTGGTCATGGAAAAATCTGAATACACTTTGCTGGGCTATTGGTTCAATTTCTGGAGCTATGCTGGAGGAGGATGAAAAACGGTTCTTAGTTGTTGTTATTAAAGAATTGTTGGGCTTATGTGAACAGAAAAAGGGTAAAGACAACAAAGCCATTATTGCAAGTAACATTATGTATGTTGTAGGACAATATCCACGTTTTTTAAGGGCCCATTGGAAATTTTTAAAAACTGTTGTAAATAAACTTTTTGAATTTATGCACGAGACTCATGATGGTGTTCAAGATATGGCTTGTGATACTTTCATTAAAATAGCATTAAAGTGTCGTCGTCATTTTGTTACCACTCAAGTGGGCGAAGCATGTCCATTTATTGAAGAAATATTAAGTACAATCAATTCCATTATTTGTGATTTGTTGCCACTACAAGTACAGACAGTTTATGAAGCTGTTGGATATATGATAAGTGCTCAGGTAGACCAAGTAGCCCAGGAGCAACTTATTGAGAGATACATGGTACTTCCCAATCAGGTTTGGGATGATATTATATCTCAAGCATCACATAATGTTGATATTCTCAAAGATGCTGAAGCTGTTAAACAGCTTGTTAGTATTCTTAAAATAAATGTTCGTGCTTGTCGTGCTTTGGGGCACCCTTATGTTGTACAACTTGGAAGAATCTATTTAGACATGCTTAATGTGTATAAAGTTATGTCTGAAAATATCAGTCAAGCCATTACCTTAAATGGAGTTGCTGTAACCAAACAACCACTAATCAAGAATATGAGAATAATTAAAAAAGAAACCTTAAAATTAATTGCAAGTTGGGTCTCACGATCTACAGATAATAGCATGGTGTTGGAAAATTTTATTCCTCCTCTCCTCGATGCTGTACTTCTAGATTATCAAAGAACAGCAGTGCCAGAGGCAAGAGAACCTGAGGTACTATCATGTATGGCTGCTATTGTGTACAAACTTGGAGGACATATTACATCCGAAGTACCAAAAATTTTTGATGCGGTCTTTGAATGTACTCTTGAGATGATCAACAAGGACTTTGAAGAGTACCCAGAGCATAGGACAGAGTTCTTCTTGTTACTACAAGCAGTTAATACTCATTGTTTCAAAGCATTCCTGAGTATACCTCCAGCACAATTTAAATTGGTTCTGGATTCCATTATATGGGCATTTAAACATACAATGAGGAATGTTGCTGATACAGGCCTTCAGATATTGTTTAAATTACTTCAAAATGTTGAACAAAATTCACAGGCAGCACAAAGTTTCTATCAGACTTACTTATGTGATATATTAGAGCATGTGTTTAGTGTTGTTACAGACACATCACATGGTGCTGGGCTTACAATGCATGCCACTATTCTGGCATATATATTCTCATTAGTGGAAGCTGGTAGAGTTACAGTTCCACTAGGCCCTACTCCTGACAATGTTTTGTACATACAGGTAACTAACATTTCTTATTAATGGAAATAATTTTCATTTCATAATATTGAATATTTTAGTATACACTTTATTAGTTTTTGGTGTGTTGGTTAAATAACATTTTTGAATGATAGGTGTCTTTTTGAAACTAATAGTTGGCAACTTAAAGCAAAAACTAGATATCACTGTGTTAAAAAATATTATGGAAGATTTACGATCTCCCCTCAGAAGGGGCAACCAAGTGCAAATGGTTAATTATAAAAGATAATTACACCACTATATCCTTATCAACATTAATTTAATAAAACACTATGATAGAGCCTTATAACAACTTGGAGGTTTGCTAAAAGCTGATTCAACAGGCGGCGCAAATGACACATACCCTCCAATAGCAGCAGTAGTACATTACAGAAAGTAGTGTAAACATTTGTATCTCTATATCTCAGTCCCAAAAAAATCCCCACTATGTATAGAGGCACACTATTTGTAACTTAACTGTAACTTCCCATGTGTCGTGAGCATCCCACTTCTGTTACAGGACAGGTGCTTTAATAATCCCCTCATCTAAATTTGTCTGATTAAAACTAGTTTTTATGGATTTTATTAACTTATTTTCTATTCCCGACGTTTCAAGCACTTTACAGCAACTGTGGTCACGGGGGGGACTGAGGTGTATGACGTCCCAATGTCATAGTTAACCACGGCTACCTCCACATTAAAATTATTAATATTTGTTCCGATCTACACAGTATAAACTTATAGTATCTTGAAGTCTTGCTGTTGTATACTTGGGTTGGGATTTAATTTTATTAATTATAGGATTTCAAGCAGATGGTTGGGTGCTACCGGTGCTGCAGGTGTTTATTGTATTTATTATTATGTTTAATACATTAAAATAAAAGGGGACCATTACATAATGAACCAAAATAAAAACATATATATGTATCTATGTTAGTTTTCTTACAAAAATAATAAATTTTTAAATATATTTCCTTATTAATTAAACTTTTTCAGGAATATGTGGCAAATCTACTGAAAACTGCATTCCCTCATTTGTCAGACAATCAAGTGAAAATAACTGTACAAGGATTGTTTAATTTGGACCAAGATATTCCAGCTTTCAAAGATCACTTAAGAGATTTCTTAGTTCAGATAAGAGTGAGTATTTTTAATTTTCCTCACAGAAAACCAGCGTGAAGTAGAGGTTTACCTCTGCGTTTCGCTTGGTGAGTGTAGGTGGCCGGAGGCCCTTTTTACTGGAAATGAGGCATTCCATCTTAGTCCTCACGGGTGGCAACGCATCTGCGTTTTGATTTGTAATAGAGGATAGATGTAGATGTCTATGGGCCGCAGCAACCACTTACCATCAGGTGGACTGTGTGCCCGTTTGTCACCCTTATCATATAAAAAAAAAATTAAATATAAACTTCTGTACTTAATAATAGAACATCAAACGATTCAAATAGTGCAATAGCAGTGTAAGAATATTCACTACCTCATATGATCCTGTGGGTGTCATAAGAGACAACGGAGGGAAATCAAAACAGAAGATGGTTAGCATCATCTACCTGATAACAGCTTAAAATAATAAAAAACTTAAGATCTGTGACACTATTAAGATCATTATAAGCAGACATCATTTCTACTTTTTCTTGTGGGTACAATACGCAAAACAAGCTTATTACTATTTCTAGTATTAAAATTTTATCACTATTTAATTCAAATTAAAAGTTTTGCAAATTTTCACAAACATACATAAAGTCAATCCACTCAATTTTTGGCATGAATGTCAGAGAAATTAAAAAAAAAATTAAATACAAAAGTCTACCAACATGCTTAGTAGCAGCGTGTTGGACAGACATTGCCAGCAAACCCTCTCCGAAATGAGAGGGCTTGCTGGCCTCTCAGAATTGAAACTACTTTTTATATCAAGTTTAGGTCATTAAGGGTAGGATTAGTCAAGAGTCTTATAGTCAAGAGTTGATTATAGTCAAGAGTTTTATATTACATCCTAATTTAGGCTCTACACATCTAAGCATAAAGATTAATAATATATATTTGCTATAACATATTACAACATTAATTTGTCTTATTATGCCTATCTCTATAAAATATCAGTTAACTTTGTTGCAATTCAATTTCGTTCTCTACACTATTCACAAAAATATCTTTTGTAATGTTAACAATATTTTTTATATTATCAAAAGTTGAAAGATGATATTTTAACCCATAGGAGTAACAATATAGACTTAAATAATAAGTGGTTATGTCTGTACTCTGTGTTAATTTCGTTTAAGGCATAATATTGTGCATAATGATGTTAATATGAAATGAAAATGATAGTTTACACAGTTTGAACTTAAACGCAAAGTATTACGCTATTAGTGGAATAAATTATTGGTTGCTAGAATATAATAGAATAATTTTTTATTCAATATTGATTACAAGTAATTTTTATTGAAAGTCGTTCTTTACTTTACCAGTGGTTCGAAAAAATTCCACTGTCCTGGGAAGAATTAGCAAGAAACCCAGTGGGACCTTTTTTTAAAAATAAATTTTAGAATATAAATGATTACAAACTATTTACAAAATTTATTTTAGAAACAGCTTTAAAGCGACCACCTCATTCCCAGGGTTTATTATCAACCATATATTAATTTATATTATAATAACCCTTTCTATACAGCTTATGTTTAATTAAATATTTCAACTTGGTAGTAGAGATACAATTTATATTTTCTGAGACTTTGTTGTAATAGCGTATACATTGCCTCAAGAATGAATTACTGACTCTGTGGAGTCGAGAGACCGATATCACTAGCTTGTGTTTGTTCCTAGTGTTTGCAGAGTGTATATCACTTTTTCTACTAAAACTATCTTTGTTTTTGTGAACATACATTAAATTTTCAGAAATATACTGAGAGGCCAAAGTTAATATATTTATTTCTTTAAATTTTTTTCTAAGAGACTCAGTAGTGTTAGTTAGTTTTTACTTCTTTCATGTAAGTGTATTGGTTATCTCAATTGTACTTTAATAATATATTTAGTATTTTTATTTATTTTTTATAGTAAAGTTATTAAACATATTATAACTTCAATAATATTATTAGTATATTTACTGTTTGATCCGTTATCTACAACCAGTTGTTATCAGGAAGATGCTGCTGTCCATCTGTTTCGTTTTCCCTCTGTCACTACTTATGATACGCTCAAGACGATATGGTGTATTGGATATTCACCACCACTACATGGTTACTGTTCGATATTTTATGAAAATTTAATGATATTTTTTTTTCAATTAGAGTGATGTTATTGGTTTCTGTTGAAGAAAAGAAATTGTTAAACTCATTGAAACAAACACATGCATTTGCTATGCAATATCAACTTTCGTTTTTGGTTATGGGCTCTTAAGGTTCTTCTTTTGCCAGTGTTAAGTAACAAGATCCTTATCCTCTAAAATACTTATTTACAATATGCTGATGCGTTACATTGTGCTGTGTTTGGGAAATTTTGAATACAACTTAAATCCGCAGACAGTCGATGATGACTGTATCGTTATTTCAGTAGGCACCTAAGGGAAAAAAATAACTTGAGGTTTATATCATCATCGGAGACATTTTTTCGTCCTTTCCACTGATAGTTACACCCCCAGCCACTTAATACACAAAATCGCATCACTTTTACGGATCAATACCTACTTCAAACCATTAATTAAATGATTAAATAGGAACAACAAAATATAATCTTAACTTACTTTTTCCTCTTTTTTTTTTTATAAAAAATAACGGCAACTTAACATCTGAAGATTTCACTAAATGACATTGAGGGCACCCATGATTTTTCTGCCTTATTCTATATAAAAAAAATAAGTAAGCGCTAATCAATTGTTATGTCAGGCCAAATAAAAATTAACTAATATTTTTCAACATACAATTATCAGCTATTTTTTAAAGAATTAATAAATTCCATCATTAAAGTCATCTTTAGACAATCTCATAAGACGGGTGTACGCGTCGATGGCGACGTGCTTTCCTTTTATAGAGAGATAGAGAGGTTGTTTCCTTTAATAATTGGCATCACGTGAATCACGGTATTTTTCAAAGCGCGCGCACTACTTTAGTGTTAAACAGTTGTTAAAACAAATTCACTGCGTTCAATTAAATACCTTTTATCCAATTATTTTTTTATTAAAATTATCTAATATATAAAAATTAAATTTTGTTTGTTTGTATTTATGCACTGCCATACCGTTCATCAGATTGCGCTAAAACTTGTCAACTTATTGCTTGCACTTGTGAGAAGGTTATAGGCATAGTACAATTAACTTACAATAGGTACCGCACGTATTGTACCAACAAATTTATTTGAAAGTTATACATCACTCAACTTCAATTAATAAATGCATTCGTAATTAAACAATACTCTTCCAAATTTAACACGATATTTCGACAATTATTTTTTCTTTGGCAGCAACGCAGCATGTACCAGCTAGTTTTTAATAAATATTACTGTAAATATTATTATAAAAATCCATGAGAATAATAAACTAATGAAAAAACTACCATTACAGCAAGTTTCTTATTAATCATTATTATGTTATGTACTGTAGTTTTATGGATTTGAGTTATCACTGTATAAGTTGTCATTTCACGTAATGTGTATTAGGCTTAACCATACCCATTCTTTTGTTGTGTGATAAGTTTTCTAACCCTAAGACTTCAACGACACCATGCTGACAGTGAGACTTTGTATATTACGTCTAAATCTGATTATTTTGGTGCAGTGTCTAATATTATAATATTTTGAATTTAACATAAATTTCAAAACTTACAGGAATACACTGGTGAAGATGACAGTGACTTGTATTTGGAGGAGCGTCTATTCGCTCTTCGTCAAGCACAAGAAGAGAAGCGAAGGGTACAACTATCTGTACCGGGAATCCTGAACCCTCATGAACTTCCTGAGGAAATGCAAGATTAATGTAAAGTATAAGTGTTGAGGTCGAAAGCGTTAATAATAACAGTACACTTTAGTATAACAGTTAACAAATTTAAATGTAATTATGTATTGAATCCCACATTTTTTAAGTCAGTATTTTTTATTGTTTCACAATATTTCTTTCTGCATTTATAAAATAAATTGGATATTTACAATGTTACGTAATGAAAAATTAAACATCATTACGTATGTTTAGTACTTATTAATATTTTAAATAACGACATATATTTGTGTTAAGTGAACTGTTGTTATTAAACTGCTAATCAGTTTCTTGTGCTGTTTTAATATTACCTTGTTATGTCAGTTTGTACAAAGGTCGCATGGAACAATGCAAGATGATGTATGCAAGTGAAAAGATTACAGCACAAATCTTTTCAAGTAAGGTATGTTAAGCAAGCACAAGGCAGTGTATGGCCTTTATAAAAATAATTATAGATAGTCAGGAAATCATGCAGTTTACACTTGCTAGAAGATAAATGCCAGAACTAACATTTCTGTTGTCAGATATTCTAGAACAATAGGGAATAAAAACTGTGATGGAAACCAGTGTGGAATATGCAACATGAGCGCTACGGAATCTGAGTATTATGAATAGATTCTAGGTAAACTTTATAAGTGAATCGCTGTTAGTAACATTTTTATGTTTTGTTTAATGTTATCTGAACTAACTTCGTAATGGTTTGGGAATCTACACAATTTTAGCGGGTTTCCGAATGCATTTTGTGGGTCCGATTAACTGTCGAGTCTTTCAATATTGTGTTTGAAATAAACAGATAAATATGAGTGTGCTTTTTTATTTAAACTGTATAAAATATTTCTATAAAAATAAAGTGATAAATGAAACAGTCCACTGTAAGTATATAGTTAACTATTAGTAGACTGATGGTAATTAGCTCCAGTGTATAGACACTTACAGCTAACATTAAACAAAGAAGGCTATCAGATTACTTGTTCCCTCTGAGGGTAAAAATGAAATTATACTCATTCTATACTGTTCAGATCGTACTTATAGGGGAAATATTTGTCATAGTTGACGTGTACTACACCCACTGAAAATATTATAAAGTACTACTGACTTCCTCATTAGTCTAGTCGTTAACGTGGTTGCTGATCATGAGGACCTGGGTTCGAATCCAAAATTAACAGTTATTGGGTTTTCCTGACAAAAGTTTTCAGTAGCAACATGATGGAGTCAGGAAGTTAAGTGATATTTTCACCCCGTGTCTCAATAAGCACGTGAAGCTGTAGGTCTTGCGCCTGATTTTTCTCGGTCGTTTCGGATTACCGTCCAGTCGGACTATGTAGTGAACCTGTGTTGTGCATACACTTGGGCACTATTATTCCACCCTGCGCAGATGGCTAGTCTCCGTTGAGACTGGTCACCGCGGCGGTCTGGAGGACATTTAAGTTTCCTCATAAAAATAAATAAATAAATATACATTAAACAAAGTAAACTAATCAAATAAATAATACATAAATAAATAAAAGGCCAACCACATGGAAACCCTAAGCAGTAGACCAAACGGCCGAGGGTTAGGGGGTAAAGGGAAAGAAACCGACATGTATGGACAAATTTAGAGAAACGCAAAGTGTATAAAACGAAATATGGATATTTGAGACAATTAAGGTTATTAATTTGGATTTTGCTTATTATTCATTAATTTAAAATTGTAAACGTTAATTAACCAAATTAAGAAAAATTTTAGAGAATTTTTTTTTCATTTTATTTCGGTACTTAACAATATTAATTTTTGAAATAAATGCTTAGGAAAGGCTGTAATCTGTAATAAATATGTAAATAATGACTTAGTGTTGCCCCCCTTTAGCTCTTCGAACTGCTTCCAGTCTCCTTGGCATACTCCTAAACACGGCATCATTAAAATCTTGAGAGATTGCGTTCCTCCTGTATGGGTTTTTAAGATCTGTCTAATTAATGGGGGCAGGATTTGTTTTCGTAATTTGTCTTCGAAGCCATATCCCATATATGCCCTATGGAGTTTGATTTGGGCGAATGCGCTGGTCACCCCATTGATTTCAATGACTCGAAGGAATTATTCGAGCGAATGCGCTGCTCACCCCATTGATTTCAACGGCTCGAAGGTATTCGACAACTACGGCTGCAGTATGCATAAAAACAAATCTATCTCGTATAAAAGTGGAAAATAGCACTACAATTTCTTCTAAAATCTCAGTTACATATTGTGCTGATATTAGTGAGCCATCCTCAGCGATGCGAAGTTCCGTACGTGCCTCCATACAAATACCTCCCCATAACATGATTGTCCTTCATCATATGCCTCTTTTCCAATGTTTTTGCACTGAGCCTACCTCTTTAAACCTTCCATCATCTGGATTCATCTGTGAATAGAACTTGACTCCAAGCCTCGTCATTATAATTTTCGTGATTGCGACCATAATTATTTCGAGCTACTAGATGGCATGTGGCAAAATAGGGAGGGCTTCTGGCAGGCAAGTGTCAATTTATTCTTTATCTCACAGTTTTTGGGCTTACTGTACCTTTACTGTACTCCTCGAACTTGTTGGAGCTTCGTTTTTACCTAAGAAGAAGTTAAGGTCCGCTTTCTAAGCACGCTCGTGACGATGAACCGGTCATCTCTGGCCACAGTTTTACGTTTACCTCCCTGTCCTGCGAGTCTCGTATACTGTCTGGTCTGCCGATACCTCAACAACTAGCTGTACCACAGATTTTTTTTTATAGAAAAAGGGTGCCAAACGAACACAGTCCACCTTATGGTAAGTGGACGCTATGGTCCAAAGACGTACATTTATCCTCGATTGAGAATCAAAATGCAGATGCGTAGTCACCCCTGAGAACTAAGATAGAATGGCTCCTTATCAGTAAAAAGGGTCTCCGGTTCTCTAAATTCACCATAAGCATCGATATATATGTACTACGTATTAGATTGCGCATTCCGAACATACACTATAACATGTACTGCAATCCGTACAGTGTGTCATTTAGTGTGGTTTCAATCTACTAGTTAGTCTGTGGTGGATGCAGGTGTCCTCTCCGGCTGGTACTTCGTACCTTTCCTACCCGGGGTACAAATTAGAAACTTCTTTGTGCCCCGGGCTGGAGTTTGCGTACGGTAATGTCGACACAGACCGGCTCATCGACCATGTCCAAATGGCTACAGATTTCTTGCTACAACAGATCCCATCCGTAGAGATCGTGATACTTGGCGATTTTAACGCCCACCACGCCGAATGCCTTGGTTCACGTTTAACCGATCATGCGGGAGATCTGTTTATGACTTTGCCTTATAAGTCTGACACAACTGGTTACTTCGCCTACGCGGTTTCCGGATGTGGAGGATCATACATATTCCCTGTTGGGCCTTCTACTGACCTCTCATCCGGACGGATATCTGATTTCCGTCGATGCCCCTTTCGGCTCTTCGGACCATTGTCTGATCTGGAGTGTGGTACCACTCACGCTCCCCTTGCTGTTGCGTTCTGCAGGCTGCCGCCGTGTTTAGCATTACAGGTAGGCGGATTGAGACGGAATGCGGAAAATGCGGTCTTTTTTTGCATCCTACCCAGGGGGGCGGGTTTGATTTTTCCCGGATGATCCCAACGCTGCTGCTGACTCTGTCACTGATGTGGTGCTACAGGGAATGAAATTATTTATTCCATTATCTGTGGTACACACCGGAGGTAAATCTCAGCCTTGGTTTGGTCGTTCCTGTAAGACTGCATTACGCAGTAAGCAGGAGTGTTATCAGGCCTGGGCTGAGGCTTCGACGGCTCAGGATGTAAAAACCAGCATGCTTAAAAAGAAGTATAACTTCACCTCTAGGTCCTTCAAAAGAGTTATTGCCAAGGCAATGTATGAGCACATTGGCGAAATTGGCGAGAAATTAGTTCGCCTTCCTTCGGGAACACGTTTATTCTGGTCTCTCGCAACGCTGCTCAAGGAAATTTCACTTTAAGCCATCACTACCAAGTCTGCACAGGGAGGACGACTCACTGGCCCACGTCCCAAAAAAGGAAGTCGGACCTTTTCGGTTCCCTTTTTGCGTCCAACTCAACTCTAGATGACGGGTGGAACATACCGCAGTGTCAGTGCTCTATGCCTGATGTGCGATTTACACAGTACTGAGGACGTGTGATCCAGAGTTAGCACCGGTTCTAATGCGTCTTTTCCGGTA
The DNA here is from genome assembly GCA_033319125.1 of Parnassius glacialis. NCBI lineage: Eukaryota > Metazoa > Arthropoda > Insecta > Lepidoptera > Papilionidae > Parnassius > Parnassius glacialis. Next base: position 24,713,160 of record JAVANC010000010.1, on the reverse strand, counting down.
CACCTACTGCCTAGGCGTCCCGAATTCATGGAAGACAGCTTTCGTTCACCCGATCTCTAAAAAAGGTAACCGCTCTTATGCGTCTAACTACAGGCCTGTCTCCATCACCTCCTTGTTCTCGAAATTAGGAGTCCATTTTTTTTACAGCATAAGGGTGACAAACGAGCACACAGTCCACCTGATGGTAAGTGGTTGCTGCGGCCCATAGACATCTACATCTATCCTCTATTACAAATCAAAATGTAGAAGCGTTGTCACCCGTGAGGACTAAGATGGAATGCCTCATTTCCAGTGAAAAGGGCCTCCGGCCACCTGCACTCACCAAGCGAAACGCAGAGGTAAACCTCTACTTCACGCTGGTTTTCTGTGCGGTCGTGATACCACCCCGGTTACAGCCGGCCCATCCGTACGACAGCAAAAGCTGCAGCGTGGCTCTACCACTCTCTACAATTCTACACTCTACCATTATTAACTGCCAGCTCATGCGGTACTTTGAGGAGCACTAGCGGATTAGTGACAGCCAGTACGGTTTCCGTCGGGATCGCTCAGCAGGCGATCTTCTTGTTTACTTAACACATAGATGGGCGCAGGCGATCGAGTCCAAGGGGAAGGCATTGTCCGTTAGTTTGGACATAACGGAGGCCTTCGAGCGGGACTGGCACAAAGCGCTTCTTTCGAAGCTTCCTTTCTATGGGCTTCCCGAGATATTGTGCAATTGTATCACCAGTTTTCTGGCTGATTGGAGCATCAAGGTCGTAGTAGATGCTGTATGCTCCGATTACATGTGTTCCACAAGGCTGCGTGCTATCACAAACGCTGTTTCTTCTGCATATCAATAATATGTTGCAAACTGATAACATTCTATACTCTATACATCGGCCGTGCCAATTTCTCGGGAAAACGTCGCCGAGTACCGGGACAAACTTGTTTCTGAAGTCGAGTCTTGATCTGAATAAACTCTTGGATTGGGGGCGACTAAATCTAGTCCATTTTAATCCTCAAAATACACAAGTTTGCGCGTTTACCGCTAAAAAGAACCCCTTTGTCGTATCTCCTCAGTTTCAAGGCACTCCCCTTGTTGCCTCAGTCAGTATCAGAATCCTCGGCATCGACATATCGAGTGACGTGCAGTTTCATAGTCACTTGGAAGAGAAGGTCAAATTGGCCTCTAAAAAGCTTAGCGTGCTCAGCAGAGCTGGACAGTATTTCATGCCGGCACACCGCCTGTAATTATACAAGGCACTGGTTCGGCCTCACATGGAATACTGTTCCCATTTCTGGGCTGGGACTCCACAGGGCCAGGTCCTACCACTTAACCGCATCTAGCGCAGAGCGGCTCAAATCGTCGACAACCGAGTCCTTTCCGATAGGATTCGATGCACTTGTGCTGCGAAGAGATGTTGCCTCTCTCCGTATTTTATCGCATCTACCACGGGGAGTGCTGTGAGGAATTGTTCGGACTAATTCCAGCCGCTCAATTTCGTCATCGCATATCGCGGCAAAACTCGCTATACCATCTGGATGATTGGCGGTTCACCACTGTGCGATTTAGAAGTTTTCTTCTTTTGCGACAACTTCCTTGTGCGAGGAAGAAAACCGATTACCACCAGCGGTTTTTCCGGACCGATACGACTTAGGGACCTTCAAGAAAAGAGCCTACTCCTTTTTAAAAGGCAGGCAACACATCTGCAATTCCACTGGTGTTTCAGTTGTTCATGGACGGCGGTAGTCACTTACCATCAAGTGAGCCGCATGCTTTTTTTTATAGTATAGGGTGACAAACGAGCACACAGTCCACCTGATGGTAAGTGGTTGCTGTGGCCCATAGACATTTACATCTATCCTCTATTACAAATCAAAATGTAGATGCGTTGTCACCCGTGAGGACTAAGATGGAATGCCTCATTTCCATTAAAAAAGGCCATCCTTTAGGATGTATTTATACATCCTAAAGGATGGCGCCGTCGACATCTGTCGAGCTTGTCGCCATCCCGGTGAGTCACTTAGGCATATCATCTCCGGTTATTCGGCGCTTTCAACTCTTGAGTATTTGCACAGACACAACCTAGTAGCCAGGATTCTACACCAGGAGCTCGCTCTGAAATACGGTCTCGTGGATCGGAAACTGCCATATTATAATTACTTGCTGGAAGCCGTGCTCGAAAATGACCGCGCCAGGCTCTACTGGGGCCGGGCCATCATCACAGACAGGACCATTCTTGCGAATAAGCCTGATATTGTGCTGATGGACCAGGCACAGTCAAGGATATTTTTGGTCGACATTACCATTCCGTATGACGAGAACCTCGTGAAAGCCGAAACAGATAAGCGAACAAAATATCTGGGCCTGGCTCACGAGGTGGCCGACATGTGGGGTGGACTGCTGGCCGAAATTATACCTGTAGTCATTTCTGCGAACGGGTTAATCCCAGTCAGCCTCTCGGGTCATCTGAGGCGACTGGGACTCCGTGACGGATCGCTCCAAGCTCAAATGCAGAAGGCGGTGTTCCTCGATACCGCCCGCATCGTCCGCCGGTTTCTTTCCCTTTCCCCCTAACCCTCGGCCGTTTGGTCTCCCCTGCCGAGGGCTTCTTCTTTTTATATTTATGTATTTATTTTATATTATTGATATTAATGTAAGTTTATCAATTTCATTTTCAATTATATATTTATACAGCCCAACCAGATGAGAAAACTATACAAATACCCCATAATATACTATATAAAAGTGCGATCAAGCAAACGAAGTTAACTCTTTTTAAGCGACAGTAAATTAATTATATTTTTGTGTTTGATTAATAAACTTCGTTTCGTAAATTCGTAGGTACCTAAGTTTTATTGAGCTAAACATACCTTATATTACATTACCTACCTCTAAATATTATTTACAAATATTCACATAATTAAAATAATAACTTAAGTACAATAACGCATAGGCATTATTCTTGGCGTATCACTATTCATAATTAATGGAATCGGGCGTTACTTTGCGGAAATCCATTATATTAAAGTTGGACAAATTTACTTTGCCAATATCCACTCAATAAAATGAAATTATGTGTCTTACCTAGTTTGAAGAGCACCCACCGCCCTCCCTCAATTGCGTGCACTATTCCCGTCGCCACCCCGCATCGCGGTTGTGTCGGCGAGTCTTATAAATAGCCTCAGTTCTTGGCACGCCGCTTGGCTTGCTCGATCCCCTCAGGACCGTCTCCTTGCTCTTGCTGAGCACCACAATCTTTTGTGCTTTACAAAGACAGAGCACTCTGCTCTCCCAAAATCTCACGGTCGTATTAAGCCTAAGGGTTTATCGCTTGTGTCTTTAACATTCGCGGGTTGCGAAATAACCTCCCAGAGCTTAAGCTCTTTCTTCGAGATCGTGAAGCCGACCTCCTCCTCCTTTAGGAAACGAATCTCAAAACTAAGGACATTAAAGGCCTTTCCATTCAAAAGTTTTCTCTTCTTCGTAATGACAGACCTGACCGCAAAGGCGGCGGTACTGCCATTTACTACAAGAATACACTTCATTGTTCTCACATTCCTAATCCGCAGCTTACCAACATGGAAATCAGTCCATCGTCATAGCCTCTTTCTACATCCCTAGTGGAACCCTCCCCCTCAAAAAAGATTTTGAGGCTATCTTATCTTTAGGCAACTCAGTCATTATGTTTGGAGATTTTAACTCCAAATATACTGATTGGACCTGCCATACTACGTCTCAGAGTGGCAAGAAAATGCTTGATATCACGCAGTCTCTTGACCTTACCGTCCACAGTTCCCTCGGTGTCACTCACTATCCCGACAACACCGACCACGCTCCCGACATGCTAGACTTTGCGCTACTTAAAGGAGTTTCCCTCAACCTCAGGGCAATCGAGACTCTAGACGATCTAGGATCCGACCACCGACTGGTCTGGAATGAGGGATTCTTGGCCATTAGCCACCTCCCTCAACCTCCTCCACGAAAACCTTCACTAACTGGAAGGGCTTCAAGGAGTCCCTAATTAAATCTATGGACTCACAGGACTCCCCCATCTTCCTCTCGTCGGACTTCGAGAGTCCCTAAAAATCGACACCGTGGTCGATTCTCTCTCCAACCTTATAAAATCGTCCCTTGAGGAGAATGAAAGGGTCGTCCCGGTTGCTAATAATGATGGTCTTCCCCTACATATTAGCAACCTATTGAAAGCCAAGAGAGCTGCTTTCTGGAGAGCAGCAATCTATCCCACCCCCGACTATAGACGTACGGCCAATCGTCTTCAATGAGAACCCCATTTCCGCCTCTCCGAACTTCGAGACCTCGAAAAGAGTAAGCTCACGGTGAATATCTCTCCCTCTCATACAGCGTACTATCAGATGGCAAGAGCCCTCCGAATAGACGCTATCACCCACACTCCCCCCTCTCTCCCGTCCCGACGGTACAGTTGTCTTTGAAGACGAAGAAAAGGGTGAGTGTTTTGCAAACAGCATTGCCGCACAATGCTCTCCTAGCTCTCAACCCACCGACCCCTCCCATATCCAGACAGTGGAGGATGAGGTTCGCCGCCGGAACTCACCCCCACAGCCTCTGATCCTATCACTGTTTCCAACGATGAGATCTCATCCCTCATTAAAGGACTGAAGCCCAAAAAGGCTCCGGGCGCGGATGGCATCGCCAACCAAGCTCTTAAACATTTCCTTGAAAAGGTGTTAACCCTTTTAGCTATTATCTTCAACGCCTGCTTCAATCTTAGTTACTTACCCACTACGTGGAAAGAGGCAACTGTCATTGGTATTCCCAAGCCAGGAAAGCCTCTCAATCTCACCTCTAGTCATCGTCCCATCAGCCTCCTCAAGGCCATGGGCAAACTCTTAGTCATCCTAACAATAGTCATCCTCACTCGCATGAGGCTCCATCTGTTTCCCACAGACGGTGACCCTCATCCCCTACCAATTTGGTTTCCGAGCGAAACATTCTTGTCCCCAACAAGTTCACCGTATTGTGCAATATATCCTCAGCGGTTTCTATCCTCGTCGTCATAAGACCATCGCGGTCTTTTTCGACATTGCAAAAGCTTTTGATAGAGTCTGGCACGAAGGCCTTATCTACAAACTATATAAAATAGGACTCATGGAGTCGTCTTGTACCTCTCGTGGGCTCTTACGTGAAGAATCGTACCTTTCGTTTTGGACACAAAGGCACGCTCTCCTCTCAGCCCCCCATCAAAGCTGGTGTCCCTCAGGGCTCAGTACTTGCTTCTCTCCTGTATATCCTGTTCACCAACGACATTCACATTCCGTCGAAAGATGTTCAGCTCTCCCTCTTCGCAGACGACACTCCCATCTTTTGTAAAGGTAGCGAGATACCTTTACAAAAGAGATACAGAACAAGATCCAAAAGTCAGTTGATGACTTAGGAGCTTGGTTCCAAAAATGGCGCATCTATATGAACCCGAAGAAGAGCTCCGCCGTTCACTGTGATCATAAACGACGCCGCATCTCTACCATTCCACCAATCCGTATGCTAGGGACCCCTATTCCCTGGCATACGTCCGCCAAATATTTAGGTGTCAACCTTGACACGAGGCTCACCTTAGGGCCCCATGTCAAAAGAGTAATCCGCAACGCACGTTTTTATCTGGGTAGGCTCAACAGTATGCTGGGCCGACACAGTAAAATGCCCCCCGAAACAAGCGAACCTTATTATAAGTATACGACCAGTCATGACTTACGCGGGCCCTATATTTGCTCACGCTGACCCCAAAATCATTAACGAACTCCAATTAGTTCAAAACCTTTTTTGTCGTCGAGCGCACCCTGGTACGTCCGTAACGCCGACCTCCATCGAGACTTAGAGCTCCCCACAACCCAACAATTTCTGAAATCACCTCTCTGAAAACTTTTTCAAAGCCTCAGAATCTCACTCCAATCATTTCATTCGTGAGGTAGCTACTTATGCAGGCCCACTCCCCTCTCGCTATCGAGTTCGCAGGCCGAAAAACTCTCTCGGACCTGCCAAACAAGCTTTCGACCGACCTCAACTGCCTCCTGGCGGCTCAAGCCGGCTCTTCTTAATTTGCCTTAGGCTCCCCCTCAGCGGCTCGTCGTCGCCTGCGCCCCATTTTTCCATAAGAGGGTCGCTTCAGATTCGGCAGAAAGATCTCATAAGCCAATGCCAGTCTCACAGGTGGTGTTTAGTTGGTAGGCACTTAGGTTAGCTTAGGTTAGTCGCAGTGCCCCCCCCCCCGAATGGTTTCCCGCCATGTCGTGGCGGGGGGGCTTAGTAGCCGTGGCTTGGTCAACCGCGGTGAACAAAGAGAAACCCCTTGGCTGGCCCAAAGTGTAGGGCCGGCCCGAGGTGGCTTGGTGAGCCCGCTTCGGATGTGTGTTGGTGAGTTGCAGTGAGAGGGTTGTCCGCTCCCTCTACCGCTGCAGCCGAGATAGAGTCGCGGAGGAAGAGGAGTGCTGGTATGGCGATGCGCCACTCGCCCTATCCTCCGCGATTCAGACGGGGCCGCACCGTTGATGCGGTGGTGGTGGGGCCGCGGGGGGAAAGGAGTGTCGGTATTGTGAGGCGCCCCTCTCCCTACCCTCCGCGGCCGAAACTTGGTAGGCGGCGGTATCCGAGGCCAGATCCGCCGCTAGAGTCGGGAAGGCGGGCGCTACTAAGCGCTCGATTTTCCTGGCCCCATGGCCTCCGCGTTTCGGACTTGGGGGGTTCCGATATACAGGTAGAACTGGAGGCCATGGAGGGGGGTAGCTGAACACCTCGCTACCCCGTGCAGGAGACGAGGCCCGGACAGACCGGGGCAGCACTAGTGTGGGGCTGTGGAAGAATTTGGATTCCCGCTGCCCCGCGCGCACGTGCGAGGAGACACTGTGGGGTTTTAGCCGGTAGAAGTTCGGCATAACTTTCTGCTTGCCCCCGCAGCCGGAGGTATCCATGAGGATTTCCCCACGAAAAAAAAAGGTTAGTCGCAGTGAGTCCCACATAACTACGACATCCGGCTGTCGTGGTATGCTTAGAGCATTCACCACCTCCCTCTCGTTTACGGGGGTAGCCCTTTTCAATTGCTTCTGGGCGCAAAAAAAAGCACGCCGCTAACTTAGCGATCAGCCACCGTACAGTCTACTAGACCTGAAGAAGCCTCGTGTAGAGGCGAAACACGTGTCATATTATCGTCGGTGGTGCGTCTTTCCTAGTTTAGTGGTGTGGTGCGAGTAGTGGATAGTGCACGCAGTAGAGGGAGGGCGGGAGGTACTCTTCAAACTAGGTAGGATACATCATTTTATTTTATTGAGTGGATATTGACAAAGTAAATTTTTCCAACTTTACTTTAGCATCACTATTCAACCGATCTAACTGCCTTATTTGTGATACGCACTTACGACATAGAGGTCACGCAGTGAGGTAATTTAGGTGGAACGTTGATGCTACTGTCCAGACGCGAATTGTTAGAAAAGAGAGACGCGAACAAGTCCGTTGTTTCTTTAGCCGTATGCGCCAGTGTGCTATCTGGTTTTACCAGCGGAGGCTGTGTAAGCCAACAGAAGTTTGTCTCACCCGCTTTGGCAAGAGACGAAAAAGCTCTAGTGCTGAATGGTCTGGCAGAGAGTTTTGCGCCAATATGTCTAATGCGATCGAGACCAGCTTTCCGTAATGCTTTTTTGTAGGACTTGGCGGCCTGTCTGAAAGTTCTCTTCTTGGAGCTAATATCCGGAGCTTTGCGGTTTTGAGTGTCAATCCAGGATAGGTATGCTAAATGCTTGCGCTTTTCAGCTTGGGCGCATTCAGCGTTAAACCATGGGCGAGCTTTGCTACCAATGGGAGCGTCAGAGAAGGGGATAAAATACTCCATGGCTTGACGCAACACATCGGTTATCGCATCCGTGCAGCTAGACGGATCAGCAGAAGAGAAAAGGATAGGCTGCAAAAAAGTGTCGTATCTCATTCCAATCAGCTGACTAATGCCGCCATATTCGTTGCACACTTTGAGACTACGACAGAATATGACGATACGGATTTCACCAGACAGTGGTCATATGTGTCCAAAGGGGAGGTAACCTCTACTTCATACTTGTCTAGTTCAGTAGTCAGCAGAAGGTCCAAGCAATTGGCTGTGTGACCGTTTACATTGAGTACCCTAGTCGCTTCCTTTACCAGCTGAGAAAGACCTAGCATCAAGGCAAAATTCCACGATTCTCTTCCAGCATGCTCGGCCTTATGGTATGGGAACAGCCAATCTTGGTGACAGGCGTTAAAGTCACCCAGAAAGACCAGTTGTGCAGAAGGATACCGATTTAGGACCACATCAGCAGCCTCACTAAGGTGATCAAATTGTCCTTTTGTCTCCTAGTCACCGCTGTCTGAATGATAGACACAGGCATAAACGGTTTTATAAATACCTGTATCTACCATCACCCATATTGTCGAAAAAGTGACGCTGGAAGTTGTACTAAGCCTATAACCTTCGCACAACTGCCGGAAATAAGTTGACAAAGTTTTACCGCAATCTGTTGAACGGTATGATAGCGCATAAAATACGAACAAATAAAAATTAATTATATAGTATTAGGGTTAGGAATACAAAGGATCTTTACTTCTGATACTATAATTATATTATAATTATTACGAAAGAAATCATGTTATTAAAAAATATTCGAGTACAATGTGGCACAACACTAGCTCTAATTCGGGGAAAATCCGAAGCGCGAGGCGCGGCACGTGCTGTGACTGCTGTGACACCCGCCTCCGACATGCGCCACCTGCTATTCCCTTTGACGCCATAAGTTACTTTGTTAAAATTAGTGTTTTCTTATCGATATATTATTATTAGCCGATGAACAGAAATATCATGGTTCTTCTTATTTTAATTCCGTGAATCATTTTCGCAGTTTGGCACTGCACATTTCACCTTAACAGTGGTAGAGCCACGCGGCTTTTGCTGTCGCACGAATGGGCCGGCTCGAACCGGGGTGGTACCACGACCTCACAGAAAACCAGCGTGAAGTAGAGGTTTACCTATGCGTTTCGCTTGGTGAGTGCAGGTGGCCGGAGGCCCTTTTTACTGGGAATGAGGCATTCCATCTTAGTCCTCACGGGTGACAACGCATCTGCATTTTGATTCGTAATCGAGGATAGATGTAGATGTCTATGGGCCGCAGCAACCACTTACCATCAGGTGGACTGTGTGCTCGTTTGTCACCCTTATCCTATAAAAAAAAAAAAAAAAACCATGATAACTAAAATTTGTATTAAATATCGTCGAGAAAAATAATTAAATCGCGTGACCATTCGTGACTAATAACATCGTCCTGGCCATTTCGAGACTGGTCTAACGCGTGTTCTTAGTTCTGACTTGCTTGCATGCGCTCTATAGTTTGCTTATAAATACTCTAAGGGACGTATACTATACATACAAATAGTACGTCCATGACCTAGTTACGCTTGGCATAATGGGAAATGAAATGAGCGAAACGCGCGCTCTATAGTCTATAGCTTGATTATTTATACTCTAAGGCTACATATTTATTAATCATAATCTGTATCTGTTAGGGATGGGCAAGGGAAAAAATATATCGATATTTATCGAATCGATATTTTTAAACAGTATCAATATAATATATCATGAGATAAATATCGATATATCGTCATCATTTGCATGATGTAAAGAAAAGGTCCAAAATTTTATATTACTGCCGGTTGGATGACGAAAAATAAAAACGACAACCAACCACACATGAGAATACTTTTGTACCTCCTTTTGTTGTTACATGTTTTGTCATTAATACAACATTTTAAAATATATGGAAATTGATACGAATTCGATACTCTAAAATAAATATCGATATATCGAAATGACGCGATTTAAATCATCGACGATATATATCGATGTTCTTATATATATATATTATAATATATATTATCGAAATATCGATATTTTTTGCCCAAGCCTACCCTATATTGCTATTTCTATATTCTATATAGTTTGTGATCTGCTAATCTGCTATTATGTGATAAGTAATTTAGAATTGGTATTAGTAATTGGTATTGATGTAAAATTTTACACTGCAAATCAGTGTGTATACTTATTTCATGTTATTGATATTACGAAAAGGGTGAACATTTAAAAGATTTATAAAATGTCTGGTGTGAGCGAGGAAGTAACTTCCAGTGACACTGGAGAAAATAGATTGGTGTCTAGTGATAACAGTACTGAAGAATCAATCAGGCCAAATGCTGAAGAGGTTGATGTAAGTATTTTTTTGTTTTTTTATGTCTTCATAGTAGCAACTTATTAAAATATGTAATATTCCTGTAACTTTCCTGTTAATGACTTTTCATTTTATTTTAGGTTATAATTTTCATATTTTGTGATTATTTTAAATTTAATGATATAGCTGACCTTTGATTAGTTTTATAGTTTAATATAACAAAAGAAAACAACAAATACAATCAACTTGACAATTTTAATCTTTATTGATTGATAGATCTTAATTTTTTAATGAAAACATAAATACTGACTTTTAAAGCATTTACAGATAGATTTTTCATTTAAGTTTTTATTTCTTTTCTATTTTAGTATTATTTTTTGTAACACTAAGTGTAATTTTTTAATTTTATTATGAATTAATGGAACTAAAATTGGACACCGGCCTTGAAATTATATTCTTAGTGTAAAGGAAAATCATTCCAATTAAGAATAAAATGAAAGGTTAGATTCTCCTCTCTCTTTTCATTTATTCAGTGTATTGTAATGCAACTACTTAGTAAAAATAATCTTTTGACAAAAATATAATTTTTAATAAGTATTAATATTGCGCTACATAGCCCGTAGCCAGTTATTTGTAAAGAGTGGCATGAAATATTGATAATACCTATACGACACAAGGATTTACAAGCGGATGCACACAACTATGTAAATAATTATTTCCACAGGAGGATAATTTCAGATTACTAGGACACCTCTCAGATCCCGACCTTGTATTGGATCAACTCTGTCAGACCTGTGGCCAGGCCAAGGTGATTAATAAAAATAATTTAACTCTCAAAACCAGGCCCTTTTAGCTAATGTAATGTAATACATTAGGTATAAAACCTATGTGGCATTAATAACAGTGCCATTTTATTAAATTCCCGGAGAACTATGTCAGATTCGCAAGTAAATGTCATATTTGACAATCCATGTAGATGGCACCGTTACAGAATTATTTTACAGTAAAAACAACATAGTATTTTTAAATAAATAGATAGATACAAAATCAATAGATGAATACTTCTTCTTCTTCTACTTCCTTTAAAATGGAAGTATAATAATAATAATAAATTTATTATTATTATTATTATACTTCCATTTTAAACGTTTTTAAATCAATTGGCAACTAAGGCAGAAATCTGGTAAAACAAAAATTATAAATGGAATAATTCTGTAACAGTACTATCTATTCTACCGCCTTGAAGTTCTACATCGACCTGCAAAGCCGACATAGTTCTAATAGTAAAGAAATGTAATGGCAGCAGCTCGTCATTTGAAGTAAATTCTCTTGACTCATTTTAATAATATTTTTAGAATTTTAGTTGTATAATTCTTATAAATGGGTGAATATACAGTATTTGATTTTTTTGTGTCCCAGAAGGATATGTAGTCTGTTTAATAATTCAATATTAATAATATAACTATTTGACACTATTTGTGCATTTGTAATGATAAGGGCCATACAATTTTTGAAGCTTTTTTGAATTTTGTAAGCACTATGGGAATATGTGTTATCAGGGAAGTGACACTATTGGCAGAGTAGTGACAAATTAAAGCAAGGAAGTGACGAGCCATTGATTATTAGCTAAGAAAGGAGAATAATATTGAATAAAACATGTATAAATTATAGTCTCTTTATATATCAGATACCTCAAGAGTCTTAACAGTTTCTACAGCTTCTCTCACCAAACTTATTTTTAATATTAATGGTCTGTTAATACTTAAGTTTCAATTAGCCGAATCAAATAACAGAATTATTATTTTCTGTTTATCAATCTCATCTGAGATTTGAATGAATTAAGTAATTATCTAATATTAAAATTACAGCACATACTGTTTGACAGTTTTTCATTATAAAATGTTCCGAAACTTAAAGCCATGTTTAAGGCGTAACTAAATAAATTTTCTAAATGAAACAAAAAGATTTAGTTACAAAACAAAACAATAGTACTATCTAATGGAACACCTATCATTATAGAGGCTATCTAAACAATTACACTTAAAAATTATCAATGCACAGTATAAATAAAAATTTCATTTTTTGCAAAGAACAATCAATAATTTCGACTAAACCAAATATTTCTTACTTAAATACCAAACAATCATCAATTTACTTTTCAAATACATTGACTGGCTCCGGAAACTTGTAGAATACTCTGTTACCCTTCATAAGTATATCTAGGTAGTATGGTTAAAATCTGTTCCCATTTAACATCAGACATGTGTATGACATTGTCATCTTTTCTTCTTTTTTCTTTCTTTTTCTTTCTTTTTTTTTAAAAAACGTTACCCCCACTAGGATTTTCTCCTGTATCGTGGAGGCAGTTCACAAACACAAATTGCACAAGGACAAACATCCAGACCCGGAACAATTATTTGTAGGCCATACAAATACTTGTTCCGTGCGGGATTCAAACCCGCGCCCCCCAGCACAGCAGCTCATTGCTAAGCCACTGCGCCACGGAGCCGTCAAATTCTAATAATTTAAAATTATAAATTTTGTACAACCAACTTCAATATAAATTATCAAGAATAACTCAAAAACTATTGGTCAGACCTTAATCAAATTTATATGGGACCACATGTGAAGCACCAGTTTTCAAACGAAAAAATAATCATCGAAATCGGTACACCCAGTAAAAAGTTATGAAGTAACACACTCGGATTGAGTACCGTCTCCTTTTTGAAGACTGTAGAAAAGAGTACCATCTACATTGGAGACCTTTAAAAAACTAACCCTGATATTTCATTCTTCTTCATCAAAATCTGACGAACATACGCCAGCATATCTGTATTTTTATTATTAATAATTCAATGCTCTTAATTTGTCCCTTTTCCTTTTTTTATATTTCTGCTTTTTTCTCTTTTAATTCAACATTTTTAACCGGATAATTTTTAATTATTTGCTAGCGTAATTTTTCTAGCCTGTCGTTTTTTTAAGCCTGTCTTTCCTTGTTTGCTCCTTTTTAACATTCGCCGTGATATCCGATTATGTTTGAGTACCTAGAACAAATTAAATGAAGCGTAATAAGATTAAGTATTAACGAATCAAAATTTTGTCACTTCCCTGGGACATATGTATTTCCCCTGACATGTGATATGCCAGATAAGTGACAAAATCGCACATAACCTACAAAAACAACTTCACTTATTTTTCTGTCCATAGTTTAACGCGATACATGACATCTACACACAATAAACATTGCAGTGTACAAATTTACAACTTCGTAACGACAAAATACAAAAATATATACTTACCCAGGGAAATACTCCATTGACTGGCACTAACACGCTTTCCTACAGTGAATCGAAAACTGACGCAATATTATTTGAGTTTTGCTCAACGCTCTTAGCTTGTTTCTAACTTCACACTGTACTATGCATATAGTTCAAGCTCAAAAACATACTTTAGCGGTTTTATGTCGAATTTTTAGTCTTTCAATTATGTCAGGTGAGGTGACATTATTGTTACGTGACGTGAAAGTAAGATTTTTATTTCAAATAGCGTATATTCACCCATTAAAAAATAATGGTTCTGAAGGGTCTACGAATGTGGATGTGCTAATCCGATGTGTTGGACAGGGACTTCACAGATTAACTTAATCATCTTAATGGTACTGTTATTTTTCATGTCAATATGCTGGTCACACCAATGACAGTAAGCAAGGTTTCTGTTCCATTAATAAATAAATTCTTTAAAAAGTATTAGTAGTAGTATCTTTAAAAGTATTCAAATATGCGCAAGCCAAAATCGACGCGAAATCTCGAAGCAACTACCACAAATTATTTTGATATTCTTTTTTATGGATTAATTTTGTGTATTATAATTTCACTGTTAAAAATAAAAACAAAATTGAAGTTCCATGTATTAAATGTATAATTGTAGATCTCCGATCGACATTGACCGAGTCCTATAAATAATAAAAATTTGTTTGAATTGCGATATATGTATTATATAAAATAGATATCAATATTGATATAATTTTATTCTGTTTCATAATTTGAACATAATTCATCAAACTAACAATTTCATTGGTGTTGGTGGGGAACAAACCTAGGACCTCACATTTACAGCGAGCACTTAGCGCTTAACCTACCACAATTCTTATATCTTTTATAGTGATAAATTGGTTCCCACCAAATAAACTTACAAATTAAATAAATAAATAATATCACTTAACAAAGTATCAACCATGATGCTGCGCTTACGTTCGTTTACACTATCGGTGTGTATCAGCGTGAAAGCTCAAAAAAATACTGCAATACTGATAATTTTTATAATTTTTAGTTAAATTTTTAAATTATTTTAATTAAATTAATATTTAATTTTTTCCATACCTAGCCATTTTAAGTAAACCTTTTTTACCTTGTGTATAGTTTTGTAGTAAAATGGAGTTGAAGTAAAAAATGTTAAACAGTTTATTTTGCAGAAAGAAGATTTCTTACAAGATATTTTTTGTATAAAATTGTAAAAGTTTTGTTCTTATATCTCTTACAGTATAGGAGATATTTGAGAGAGTCTTATGATTTCACAAAAAAAGTCATGTATTTTTCTAGAAAAAAATTTAGCCTGGACCACACCTTACATTGTTCTCTATATGTTCGTGAAGTTTCATTGCAATTTGTTGGGACAGACAGACAAGACACACATTTTAAAAATTTACGTCAATTACGAAATAAAGTTATACGTAGGTCACTCAATAAGTTTTGAGATGCTCGAAATTTAAAAATGGTACGCATCCGTGTTATATGTTTTCAAAAAGCAAATTTATTTAAAAATAGAACTCTGTAAGCCAATTGCTCAATATTAAAAAAAAACAAAGTTCTATTAATTTTCCTGCAACGCTTCCCGCGCTTTCCATTTAAAACTGAACATTTGTGCACTATGATATATTATGATTTTAAATTTGGTTTAACCGAACAATTAAGTTTACAACGGTTACAATCAGCGTTAGAGGACTCAGTTCCATCACGCTCAACAATTTTTAGGCGGTTTGCTAAATTCAAAAGGGGTAAATTAATCTTAAAGGTGACCAAAGAACCGGTTTATTTCAGATATGTATATGTAAGTATCTGAAATAAACTTCAAATCACGTTGACAAAGTGCGCACATAAATAATGACAGCGATTTCTTAGTCACATTAATCAAAATTTGTTAAGACAACAGCATTTGCAGTGTAAAAAAAACTAGTCTTCATCCACTCGCAGTTGACTTAAGAAGTTACGGAGAATTAACCACTACATTATGTGCAATGTATAAACAATTGATTTAATAATGATTAGGGTTCACTTCGCCTCAAATCGGATTCAAAACAAAAGGGAATACAATAAGAAAAAAATTAATATAATATTATGAATTACATAATAAAAATAAAATATTAGATGTAAAAATGTAATATTATAATGTAATACTTTGTAATATAAATGAATAATATTTTTAAAGATGTTTTTTTTCATATTTTTTCAGTTTAACGCGCAAGTAGATGAGCAACGTCGTCGTATGCAACCAACGAAAATGGAGTCTTTTTTTGCTATAACCAAATCTCTTATTATAAGAGCTTTAGTGGTTTATTTCATTACTTCTATGTTTCGACCGTCGTCACCGCCTAAACCTGCTGATGTTCACAATCCTTCTGGAACATCGCGTGTACCAGCAGTCAATATGTTTCCTAATGGGACAGTATTAGACATGTATTGTTACGTATCTGATAAAGAATTCTTAGGAAATTTTGATGACTCACAATTTATATGGAAGCAGACTGGCTTAATTTATGGTGACTGGTATGGAGGTCCTAACGGAGATGGCACATACACATATTCTACAGAAATTGTGCCTACAAATACTCTATTAAATAATGGCTCCATTTATCTCCACACATATATAGTTCCATCAGGAAAATCACCAAATCCTAAAGATAAAAACAACTATGCTGGTTCTCATATAACATACGGTAAAAAAATGTTAAACAAATACAAAAAGTTGCGATATCAAAAAACACATAATCTTCTAACTGGACAGACAGAAAAATCAGAAGAGGAAATTAGAAAAGCTGAGACATTAAAGGAAGAAATAGTGTCCCATTGGCATCCCAATTTGACTATCAATCTTGTTACTGATCAAACTAACTGGATGCAGGGTAGTGTGCCACCACCCCTTGATGAATTTATTTACTTTTTGCCAGATGGTAAAACATATAAACCAGCAGTATTCTTGAACGATTATTGGAATATGATGCGTGATTATGTTCCTATAAATAAAACTACAACCAAACTTAAATTACAATTGACTTATCAACCCTTAAGTCTTTTTAAGTGGCAATTGTACACTGCACAAGCAATGCGAGATAAACTTAGTGTTTTCTCAGCATTGGGTGCTGAAGAACAGGACGAAGAACAAGACACTGTAAAAGAATTACTCTTGGATACATCACCATATTTACTGGCATTGACAATATCTGTGTCAGTACTTCATTCTATATTTGAATTGCTGGCTTTCAAGAATGATATCCAATTCTGGAATAATAGACAGTCACTGGAAGGACTGTCAGTAAGATCAGTATTCTTTAATGTTTTTCAATCAACAGTTGTGTTACTTTATGTACTTGACAATGAGACGAATGTTATGGTTCGTATCTCTTGCTTCATTGGCTTAATGATCGAAATTTGGAAAATTAACAAGGTAATGGATGTCAAGATAAATAGAGAGAAGCGAATATTTGGAATTCCTACATTGACTTTCAAAGATAAAGGTTCCTATGTGGAATCTAGTACTAGAGAATATGACACCTTAGCTTTTCGGTATCTCAGTTGGGCCTGCTTTCCTCTTTTGATTGGTTATGGCGTCTACTCTTTATTGTACCAGGAGCATAAGGGATGGTATTCCTTCGTTCTTAACATGATGTATGGTTATTTATTGACCTTTGGATTTATTATGATGACACCTCAGTTATTCATTAACTACAAATTAAAGTCGGTTGCACATTTGCCTTGGCGCATGATGACGTACAAATTCCTCAATACATTCATTGACGACATATTCGCATTTGTAATTAAAATGCCAACAATGTATCGTTTAGGCTGTTTTAGAGATGGTAAGTTTTACAGAATTTTTCAATAAAATTATTGTTGAAAAACAAAACAAGTAATTTTCTTTCTTTGTTTCAGATATTGTATTTTTCATTTTCTTATATCAACGCTGGATTTACAAAGTTGATCATAAACGTGTTAATGAATTTGGATTTTCTGGAGAAATGGAGCAACAGAAAAAAGAAGCTGATAATGGCAATTTAGCTATATCTCAACATGAACATCAAGAACCTTGTGACAAGAAGAACGATTAAATAAAGAGATAGAGAAATTGCAAAAGTTACTAGAAATAAGTAATTTAAATTAAATATAAACATAATACGCCATTGTGCAATGAGTATGTGAAGCTATAGTTAAATAGTTAATTCTGATTGGGCAGCGGTAATAATTCCAATATATAATATTTAACAATTTATTATAATTTATCTACATAATATATAATTACAACTTTTGAACTTGACTTTTATTACTATTGTAATATTGTAAAAATACATTGATGTTGCAATTTAATAGCAATTTCCAAAAATTGGATTGGTATTTAATCAATATATTTTAGAAAATTATTATTATATCATATTACTAAAATATTACATTGTTTCTTGGTATTTTATGAGATAAATAATTAAAAATCAGTTACCTACCATTAAAGGAATAGTAATATGTTATTTTCTATGGACTGAAGAAGCAACCATAATTTACGTTTTGTAATAAATAAATGTTAATATATTACATAGGTTTTAAAAATTACACCTAATGTATATCTAGGAACCAAAAAACAAGGTCCCTAGAACGCTTATAGACTGTTGTTTTTTAAATGTAATTGACGTAAATGTAAATTATTTTTCTTACGAGAGACAGCCCTTGCAGGAGTAAATCTTGAATATCTTCTTGGCTCTGAAACTAAATATTATTATTTTTTTATGAAAAACAGAAATTTAAATCAGTACATACCATTAGGTAACACAGGATAGTGTTATATTTGTTACATGATCATAAATTCTTAAGATTATGATTAAAAATATAATTTCTCATGTTTTTGAATCTTGTTTGCAACATTTCTTTAGTCATTAGTCATTAATATACAGTACCGGCGACCGAGTTTCACTCGATGTTACAAAAAAAAAACATTAACGGTCATCGCACCTATCGATACAACTTTGAAGGTAAAATATTATCTAAATACAAAATTTTATCCATATCGTTAGGCGTTTCCTAAGAATCGTATACAAGAAAATCTCATATGAAGTATTAAAATATTTTTGCCGAAAGTCATAAATTTCATAAAAGTTGTCTTAAACATTTATTATATGTGAATAGGTATATAGAAATTAGGTTACTTGTTTGTTTTTCAATAAGTAAAATTTTATGATGCACAATATCTCCTGCAAGTATAAATTTAATTATAATTTACTAAAGTTGTGTATGCAATTTAATGTGTTCTATTGAGGTAATATGATTAAATTTGTTGTTCTGAATTTTCTCTTTTATTTCTATATGATTCGTCTATAATAGTTTGACTTCTTGAGGAAGAAGGGACTCTTTGATGAACTCTTTCTTTCCGACGTGCTTCCACCTGCTTCTGCCCTGAAGATTAAAAAAAAAGATACCTAAACCAACAACTTTTCACTGATGTCTCTAAGATCGTGAGGGAGAAAACAATAGTGATCACCGAAAGGGAAAGAGTTCCGTTAAAACGCGAAGTGCGCGAAAATATTTCAGCTCGGAGTTATACGTGGGGTATAGCAATGCTGCTGCTTTATAATGGTTGCAACACGAAAGCTTCAGCTCGACCGGGAAAGGTACGGACAGACGGATGAAAGAGAAAACAACGTAATTTAACAACATAATGGTCCCAGTAGACTATAATTTAACTCTTGGCACGCATGCGAGTGTAAGATGACAACGTGGACTGCATCGGTACGGACTGAGCAGGGAGGTATGTGATGTAGCGGCGCAAGTCATCCTGCCAGAATAGCGGAAACTGACAACAACTGAAGCCTAAATCGCGCTATTGAAGGTTCCGAATGATTCCGCATATAAAGAACAATCTTCGTAGTAGTACTACTCGGAGCGCTGGCCGCTACCCGAGCTCTATACCTGGTCCGGTGGGAGATCGCTGATTTTCAACCGACGTCCGACGGCCAAAATAATGTCAGCGTTACTGGTTTCTTTTCAGTTTATGTAGAAAACCTGTATCACGAAAAAATTTATCAAACATCATCTTAAAATCTGTGCGTTCAAGTGGTTACGCATCATGTTATAATGCAAACTGTAGACACATCTAAAAAATAAACTGCAAAGTCAAGGCATCATCAAGCAATGTAATGTACAAAATATGAAAAATGTACATTACAAATGAAAAGAGCCTATAAAGGAATACACAACAATTAACCACTTCGTTTAGGCGGTAACTTAGTAAATACGTTACGAGAACCTTTTTTCTATACCTACCTATTATCAGAAGCAATGAGCTACCTTGTTATGAATACGTGTAAGAGAATACTCAATGACCGAGAGCTTATTAACATCTCAGATCCCGACTTGGTATTTTAATAACTCCCGTTAGTCCAAGGTCAATAATCAACCGATGGTGTCAAATTACTTTTCTAAACATAATTGACAATGACAGCTGAGTAGCTGAGATGCGACTTTCGGACTTTGGACTTTTTGCTTATTATTAAGTGGCGAAGCTTGCGAAGACACTTATTGATTTCACGATGTCTGTCCGTCTGTCCCACGATTATCTTGAGAACGGTTTCGAATTTTCAAATTCTGTTTTCAGCAATCGATTACTGATCACCCAGGCATCTGAACCTCCTATTTTGAAACTGACTGCTCAACCGTTAGAAACCGCTACAAAGTTGATTGCTTCGCCACTTTGCTATGCTGTTAGCTTGCTAGGTTTATATTATATCAATCTAAAGGTCTTTGACCAGTGATTTTAAAGATAACATGTCCTGAGTGGGCTTGGCCCACGTAACTGTCCTTTTACTTGTGTTTACATAAAACATACCGTCATCTGTGGTATGTTTAATTTCTATAGGCATCTTTACCTAAAGTGGCTCTTCACGTTGACCAACATAGTGGCGAATGTGTTGACAAAGATATTGGCCAAGTGTTTATGAAGGCGTCCACACGTTGAAAGGTCGTTCAGTTTGCTTCGGTTCAGGCCAAATCCAATGTGCGGACGAATTCATTAAAATGGATATTGAGGCTCTAACGGCTGCTGCGGTTTATTTATTCACAGTATACCGCTACGACGTGAATGTGTATAAGAAAAGGGTGATCAAAAAGAAATGGAAAAAAAGAAATTTTATTTCTTCTGTTCCACAAACAATTTTCGGCTTGGTAGAGCTCTATAAAGCGAAAAGTTTCTTCATTGGTTATTGTTACGGTCATTTGGTAGACACTAGTTACGATGCGTGAATATAAAATTTAAATCAGGTGCGTGCGATCACTCTGGGATCTGGGAGTTCGTAGCAACATAAACGTGCGGCCAACGTGTGGACGCGGCGGCTAATACTCTAGTTATGTATCGCTAGCAACGCAAAGTCGGGAATTTGCATTTGGAAAAATCCAAAATTAGGGGCTTTTTAGGTGCTACGAGGGCGGCACTGCAAATTTCAGGAATCAAGGAAGTGACACAACATTACTATTTAAAAATGTATTTATTGCTTTTCGAAGTATTTTCCGCGAAATTTGACACATTTTTCTATACGACGGAACCAATCATTGAAGCAACCATTCGCAAGTTGGGGTCTCCAAAATGGCCGTTTTGTAGGCGTCCACAGCTTCTTCAGGTGATGAAAATCTCTGTCCACGCAATTTATTCTTTATTTTAGGGAAAGTATAGAAATCATTAGGGCTTAGGTCGGGGCTGTACGGCGAATGGTCTAATAATTCTATGTTTTCTTGCTCTAAAAACTCTTTTGTTCTGTGTGCGCTGTGAGAACTCGCATTGTCGTGATGGAGGATGATGCGGTGGTTGCAGTTCTTTTTACGGAGTTCAGAAACGACCTGTGGCAAACAAATGCAAGCATACCATTCTGCATTAACCGTTCTTTGTCCCTCAAGAGGAATAGTCGTAACATGGCCGGTTTTGGAGACAAACGTGGCCACCATTTTTTTTGCAACACTCCGTGAACGAACAATTTTTGTTGGCTTTAACTCATTTTCCAACACCCAAACTCGTGACTGGTTTTATGTTTCGGGTTCGTACGCGTATATCCAGGATTCGTCACCTGATACGATGTTGTATACAGCATTTGAGGATCTTGCGTGGAATCTTTCGAGAGTTCTGACGCACCAAGTAACGCGAGCCGCTTTTTGCTCTTCACAGAGCGAATGCGGCATCCATCGGGAAAACAACTTTTTTAAACCTAATTGTTCATGTAAGATTATTTGTATTTGACTCATGCCAATGTCTAAAGTTGCCTGAATTTCGCGGTATGTAACATGTCGATCTTCCTCAATCAGCTTACGCACAGCATCAACGTTTTCTTGGGTGACTGCAGTTTATGGACGACCTTGACGGGGATCAGCACTGAGCTTGACACGTCCACGTTGAAATTCAGCAAACCAGCGATAAATTGTGGTTTTGGATGGGGCTTCATCACCAAATGCAGAAATCATCCGGTCAACACACTGTTTTTGTGTTAAACCACTTCAAGTCATAATAAATCATCGCTCTTGAATTTTCTCGAGTCAATTCCATTTTCTCAACGACTAAACAAGTTTGACAAAACCTTGTGACAAGACCGAGAATCTTTTTTTAAATAAATAAATGGTATTCGATTTTTAAAACCAAGGAATTTTCAATTAAAAAGATTTTAATATGACATCATCATTTCATCATCATTACAGCCCTTCACAAGTCCACTGCTGAACATAGGCCTCCCCCAAGGAATGCCACAAAGCACGGTCCTGAGCCACCTTCATCCATCGACTTCCTGCATCTCTTACCAGGTCGTCACTCTATCTCGTGGGGGGTCGCCCTACACTTCGCCTACCAGTACGAGGCTGCCACTCAAGAACCTTTCTTCCCCATCGGTTGTCGGTTCTTCGAGCTATATGGCCGGCCCACTGCCACTTCAGCTTACTAATCCGTTGGGCTATGTCGGTTACTCTGGTTCTACTGCGGATATACTCATTCCTAAGTTTATCACGCAGAGAAACTCCGAGCATAGCCCTCTCCATAGCTCGCTGAGCGACCTTGAGCTTCCTCATACGGCCAGCAGTGAAGGACCACGTCTCAGTTCCGTAAGTCATCACTGGCAACACGCACTGGTTGTACAATCTCGTTTTAAGGTTTTGAGGTATGTCTGACGAGAACAGTTAATATGACAGGAACAGTGGAAATATTCCATTCCCGATACTTTTAGTGCAACGTATGTAATTAGGTGCCAAGTTTAAAAATTAGGTGCTCTAAAATTTTCACCGCAACGAACTGTTGAAATTTGCGTTGCTAGCAAAACGTCTCGCTAGCAACGCAATGAAGTTATTAGACTTACGATAAATATTAATAGCAAGGAATTAAGTGGTAATCAGGTGCTGCAAGTATACGCAATGACAAGGCGCCCTTAATAAAAATAAAGTCGTTATTCAGAACATAGCAGATGCGAAATTCAGGTTTTCAGAAAATCACAAAAGAATCAAAAATGCTTTTAGGAAAAGCCCAAATTAGGGGCTTTTTAGGTGCTAATTAAGTACCAAGTTAAAAATTAGGTGCTCTAAAATTTTCACCACAACGATCGATTGAAATTTGCGTTGCTGGCAAAACGTATCGCTAGCAACGCAATGACTACTAGATATACGATAAATATTAATAGCAAGGAATTAAGTGCTGAGTGATTATCGAAACCCGATACAGACTAAAATATTATTCTGGGAATTATGGGGTCCACGACCACCATTACCTTACCATAATGTATGAACGGTATTTTTTGTTCTTTATCAGTGCCTAAAAATTAAGTGCTAATTAGGTGCTGAAAGATTATTGAGGTGACGGTAATATTCTGGAAGCTATCGGATTTAAAACCACCATTACCTTACTATAAGGTATGAACAACATTTTTTGTTTTTCAGATTTAATATGATTATATTTGAAAATGGTTGAAAATTGGTTCAAAATTATATTAAATAATATTTAATATAATTTTCAACCAATGATTTATAATATTATTTAATATAATTTTCAACCAAATAAATGTTACAATTCTTATTTTTAGACATGTGAAGCCTAAAATTTAGTGTACTAAATCGAAAGGTTTTTTTCTTTCCAGTAAATTGCTTTGTAATAAATATCGCCATCTACAAAGTTCTATAGTTCTAGTCATTTTATCGAATCAAAATAGATGGAATCTCAAGGTGGTAAGTACGATAGACGCTAGATGGCACAAACACAAAGACCTGATTTTTGCATTTGCTTCGCCGAATAATTTTTTGAATAACGATTTTATTTTTATCTGGGGCACCTTGTCATTGCCTATACTTGCAGCACCTAATTAGCACTTAATTCCTTGCTATTAATATTTCTCGTATATCTAATAAATTCAATGCGTTGCTAGCGAGACGTTTTGCCAGCAACGCAAATTTCAACAGTTCGTTGCGGTGAAAATTTTAGAGCACTTAATTTTTAAACTTGGCACCTAATTAGCACCTAAAAAGCCCCTAATTTTGGATTTTTCCAAATGGAAATTTCCGACTTTGCGTTGCTAGCGATACACAACTTAATACTCTGCCACAACCCTTTGATCTTTTGTAAAGAACCGACACCAAACGGATCTCGCGCCAAAATGTGGGCATCATTTCAATACATACCAACGTAAGCACAAACACCCGCTCTACACGATGGCCATTGGTATTGGCCAACACATTCACCACTATGTTGGCCAACGCGAAGAGCCGCCATTACATTACAGTTCAAAGAGCTAACAGTTGTGAAATGCCTTTGATGTCAGGCGACGTCGCCGCCCGCGAATGTATTTACGTGGGCGGGTTGTCACGAAATTGGCAATAAAATAATTTTGGATATTATAATACTCATTATCATTTATTAACATGTACATACTTGTAAGTTAAAAACATTTATTTAACAAGATCATTTTTATTACTACAAGAAAAAATAAATTTAGAAGTGTTGCACTGCCAAATATTTTCGTGACACTTTCTTTTTATATTTATAGATGTTTTCAGTTTTCGATTATTTGTATTCACATTCGGATAAACAGATTAAACAAAAAAAAATGAGGGAAACAATAATGGCCGTCGTTAGAATTCAATTTTACTTAGTAACTCATGTTCAAAGTCGCTCTATTTTGTTTATTTATTCAATAACTAAACGTTTTTCATAAAAAGATAATGTCAACTAAAATACATCCACTAGTTTAGGAATCGATCCGTGTGAGGTGCTGTTTTGATAAGTTTTTTCTTGTACTATTATTTGTTCTGTTTTTTTGCACATTTTTGAAAAATTTTGTAGTTGGAAGGTGTTTTTTGTGATTTCGTTTATAAGCAATTCTTAAATGGTTTTAAGCACAGAGTACATTAGCTTGAGCTTTTGAACGAATGAACCGATTTTGATTAAGTTTTTTTCATTTGAAAGGTGTCTTAATCGAGTGTTCTTAGCTATGTTTCAAGAAAATCTATTCAGCTATTTGAAGATCATCAGCTCTTTTTGTTTCGGGTTTTTTTTTAATATTTTTAAATTAAGTTATTTTTAATAAGTATATGGAAAAATCCAAATAAGTTAAAATTTGAAAAAACTTATTTTATAACTAATTCTATAGTACATTTCGCAATAGTTAAGACATGATTTGGTTAGGAAAAGTGAGTCTCGTGGCACATGAAGCATAATACGAGGGTGACACTGAAAGTTCTTAGAAAATCCAAAACTGAACAAACTAGCAAGTTATTAGTTTTATTATATCTTTTCAAAATAGTGTCCATTTACATCAATACATCGCTGCATCCGATGGAACCACTGAGAAAAGCACTTTTCCCACTCATTTTTAGGGGTCTCTTAGACGGCATTTTGAAACAGCCACTGCTTTCTCGGCGTCCATAAAACGTTTTCCTCGAAGTTTTTATTTTATTTTCGAAAATAAATGAAAATCTCAATGTCGGGGCTACAGGGCGGGTGACTCAGTAATTCCACGTCTGGCGTCGCCAAGTAGTCGATTGTTTGCTTGGCGGTGTGCGACGAAGCGTTGTCGTGGTGAAGGAGGATCCTACTGCGAGGTCGTTTCTCCCGAACTGTTTCCAAGACAAGAGGCAAACAATTGTTAGTGTACCACTATGCAGTAACTGTTTTTCGATCCCCTAAAACAATTGTTGCGTAATGATCTGTCCTTCCGAAGAACAAGACCACCATCTTTTTTCTACGCTTCGACCTCTCTTCGCTTTAGTCGGCAACTCCTCGGAACGAAACACCCAGACAGCAGACTGTCTCTTAGTTTCAAGATCATAACAATAAATCCAGCTTTCGTCACCCGTAAGTATGTCAAACACAGCATTGAGTCACCTCCGTTAAATCTTTGAACCATTTCACGACACCAATCAATACGACGAGTTTTTTGGCCTCTGTCAAATTATGAGGTATTCACCGGGCACAAAGCTTCCTGACCGCTAAATGTTCATGAAGGATTTTGTGCATTTTACTCATACCGATGCCTAACCTTGTTTGAATCTGCTGATAAGTCACTCTTTTGTCAGTCTCTATCATACGCCGCACAACACTGATGTTACCTTCAGTCGTCGCCGTAGAAGGCCGTCCCTCACGCTGATCATCGGTGAGATTAGTGCGACCACGTTAAAACTTATTAAACCAGTTGTAAACAGTGGCATGAGATCGGTCTTCATCGTGAAAGGCCAATCAAAGTCTATCATAACTTTCTTGTTAACATCAAAAGTCATAAAAAATCAATGTACGAAAATTTTCTCGCGTTAAATTCATGCTGACGTGACACGGACAAATTTCAATTTGCCGCCAAATCGTAAACAAATGACAAATTAATAAAATACGTACACAATAATATTGGCAAAGAGTTTCATATCCAAAAATTTAACTTATTTTTTATTATATCGTTTACAAGTGGCCAGTTCTAAAAACTTTCAATGTCGCCCTCGTATTATAATTAATAGGTTGGCCCACTCCTGTATATTTTGTAAATTACTCTGTGAAATAAAACCAGTATTGATTAAACATTTTAAAGGACGAACACAACGCACCTAATCATTTTCCAATTTAATTTAATTGAAGCTTATACATATAAAAGAAAAGTTACGCGTTCTAGACTGCATCCTTTCCATTGAATTTAGATTTTGTTGCTTTGATGTGTATTCAAATAAAACTTAATCTTAACTTACTTTTGCTCTTTAACTTGTATTAACTTTAACTAAGGTATAAAAATATTTAAATAAAAATCATGTTCATTATTTTAATTAAACCACGTTTAGTTTCCACAATAAGCTTGTCATTCATATCGTCCACTTCATTGCAATCTTCTAGGCACTGAAAACGATTTTGTAACTCGAGCTGAAAGTTTTCGGGGCTTTCGATAAGAGCACGAAGGGGACGAAGCGTTGATGTCATTAGACGTGACCTCTCCAACTTAACGTTTAGGTTCAGTGCGCCTCTCACCATTCGGTGATCACTGCCAATTTTCACCCTCGCCATCACTGAGACATCACTGAACAGTTGTAGACTAGTCGTCATAAAATGAAGTCAATCTCATTTTTTGTCGAACCGCCGGGGCTCGACCAGGTCCACTTTCTTTGGGACCGCTTTTGAAAGAAAAAGTTCATCATAAAGAGTCCCTCTTTCTCCATAAAATCGGCCAGCTGCGGTCACCTTGAGTTCCGTTGCCCTATTCCGAATTCCCTAATTTCAGCTCACTGTTCTCTCTTGTGCCTAGTTTTGCGTTGAAGTCTCCCATTAACACTATAGTGGGTTTTGGAGGAATGAATGGTTCTAGAGATATCTTCATACATTTCCTCCACCTCTTCATCGAGATGTGCCGAGACTGGTGCGTAAACCTGTGAATACCGTTTGGTGATTCTGAGTATAAAGTACGCAACCCTCGTCAACACGCTTCCAATCTTTACAACGTTGTTAACGAGAGACTTGAAGGTGTGGGCGATAAATCCGACACCTTCTTGGGACAGATGGTCGCCCTCCCGGTGATAGAACAAGTTGCCGGATTCAAGGATTACCGTGTCTTTGGACCTCGGATAATCCTATAATACTCCAGCGCAACTTCTCTATCTCTTCCAGCTCAAGGATCGACTTGACCGACTTCCAGCCTCCGGAATAAGCCGGTTTCCGAAAAGGCTTTAGCACCATAGACCTCATACATACCCCTCGGCAAATTGTTCAGAAGACCGAAGAGTACAATCTGCCACTTTGTCTTGCGTATGTGGACTATGGAAAGCCTTTGATTCCTTCGAAATTTGGGCGGTGCTGCAGTCCCTTCAGCGGCACCAAGTGGACTGTCGGTATATCGAAGTTCTGAAGTGTTTGTACAGTAGGGCTACGATGGCTATCCGAGTACAGAACCAGAGTTCTAAACCTGTCCAACTGCAGAGAGGTGTAAAACGCGGTGAAGTTATATCCCCGATACTCTTCACCGCTCCATTGGAAGACGTTTTCAAGCTACTGGACTGGCGAGTACATCATTCATGTTCAATTTGCCGACGATACAGTCCTTATGGCAGAATCGCTAAAGGACCTAAGCACTACGCTCAATGATCTCAATAGCGTCTCCCAACGGTTAGGTAAGACCTAGATGAACATAGACAAAACAAAAATCATGTTTACCTCGTACCGGCAGTCGAAGTGGAGGGTGTCCCCCCACTAGATGGAGTGACGACCGGTAAGACATACAGGAGGTTAATGGATGCAGATGGCTTGGGAGTCGGGACCGTGCTTTGTGACATTCCTTGGGGGATTCCTATGGTCAGCAGTGGACTTGTGAAGGGCTGTAATGATGATGATGACGATGATAACATTTATTAATAAAAAATACATTTAAGGAAGAAAAATAAAACGTATTTTAAAAACAAGAATCGTAATTTATTTTGAATTACATAATATTATGGACACAGACTAAAATTCGCAATAAAATTTATTAATCATTTGAAGGGACAACCTGGCGCCCAGTGGCCACGCGCGCCACAGCTGAAGCATCGGCCGTAGCCTCCGTAGTACGAACCCGGGGTGCCGGGGACGTATCCACGACGATTGGTCCTGGCCTCTATATGAATGAAAATACAATTAGTAAATCAAAGAAAACGATTGATGAGATAGTTATTAATATGTATAGAAGAATATTGGCTCTGGACAAAGGGCATGATGTGCTTAGCAATCGGTTTAATAAACGCAATGCAACACTTCTATCTTAGTCTGGAATGATGGATGTTTATGAGACCTAAATTTTTTTGGAAATCTTTCTACCACTTCTAATCTTTCATCGCTTGAAACAAGCCGATGGCATTATTACACTACCTTCATATGGCGTATGATCATTTTATATATGAAGTACCTAAAAATAAAAAGTAAATTAAGTACTTTGGAAATCGAATTTTTAACTTGGTTGTTGTTTTTTTAATCAATCCTTTTCAAAAATGGCTCAGCATGTGTAGAGCAACGGCCTTGAGGGGCAGTGGGCGGCGCGACCGTCTAGCGCATCCCACTAAAGGTGGCTACTGACCTGCCTGCCGCAGGGGCAATCTAGGGTGTAGGAGTGGGGGGCCCTGCGGCCTTCGATATTGCTCCGATCGCTGTGCTCCCTAGATTGCCCCTGCGGCAGGCAGGTCAGTAGCCGGCTTAATAGTGGTCCGGTTTAAAATACATGCGGCTGACGCGAGAGTGTTTTAAAGTTTTTATTTAATTAATTTTAAGTGCCGTTTTCGAAAAATATTATCTTTAATGGTGAATTACTGTTAAAGTTTATAAGAGTTACCAATTCGAATGACATTTAGATTTTTTTTACAAAATTAACTTTATTAATTGAAAACTGAACATATCTATAAATAGAAAGTGTCACGAAAATATTTGGCTGTGCACTTGTAAATGTATTTTTCTTGTAGTTATTAAAAATGATCTGGTTCAATAAATGTTTTTAACTTACAAGTATGTACATGTTAATAAATGATAATGAGTTTTATAATATTCAAAATTATTTTATTAACCAATTTCGTGACAACTCCTAGCTATACAGGCCGCGGCATCGGCTGACGTCATAGGGCGTTTCCTAACACTATGTCTCTTTGAACTGTGCGTGTGTAACCGCGTATGCATTTTTATCTTTCTTCAAATAATAAATAAATCAATTTACCGATTCCTGTGTGAATTATGAGATTCGAGATCAAATACTCACCGTTACTTTCTCCGTTTTATTTTATCTTTCCCCTAAAGACAGAAGAAGGGTGACGATTCGAAACGAGGCGAAAACGAAATCTTACTCAGGCCACAATATATTACTTTTAATGATATTAAAATCTTAGCAAAGAAATAAAACATGTAGCACAAATAACCTGGTACTTGTTGGTTCGTATGCAATTAAGATTCGGAACGCAATTTTACATCATTTCCTAAATATAATATTAAAAAATTGTTAAGACAGTCAATTGCGTGTTGCATCGTTGGACGAGAATGTTCCCAAAACTAAGGGTCAATGTCCTCTGTCAAGTTAATAAAATGTGCCTACACATAATATATAAAATCTGCAGGCGTAAGAGTAGACAATGCTCAAACTTATTCCGTTTTCAACATATTGTTAATCAGGAATGTTCTATTATTACTTTCCCGTTGAAAGAGTTAAATGTTTAAATGACTAGGTTTGACCTAGAATGTTCTATATTACTCTTATTCGTCATAAAAGCTTGCGTCTGCTATCGAGAAATTAAATATGTGGGGAACGCGATAGTGAACTCTACTCCGGGAAGCGACTACAAAGAAATCGACCTCACCGAAGTAGTGATTTTGGGCGACATGGTTTGTACACATGTTGTGCCGGTGTGTGTGGAATGCATATTTTTTCATCCTAATCAGCATTTTATTCACCACACGTAAAAATATGCACCGTCACAGCCTGAACACAGTCCAATTGCTGGATAAGCGCCTTTTCCATATTTGGGAAAAGGAAAATGGGATTTTTGGGCCTGAAGTTAACTGACTGGTTTATACTTTAAAAAATTGGCTATATCTTTCTAAAGTTAAATATAAAAAAACAGCTCTTTATTTCGAAAAAGCAATAAAATAAGAAATAAGTTAGAAAATAGATTGTGTTGATGTAATCGATTTTATATTTAATCGGATCCAAAAAATTAAAAAGCTTCCAAGGGTTCATTAAAATTCTATTATTTTCTTTGATTTATTTATATATATATATATTCATTTGAAAATAAAATATATTATTCTCATAAGGAAAAAAGAAATAATCATTTTACGGCAATAAATCGATTACCATAAAGAATACACTAGTGAAATTCTCGTTTCTGAACCAAAACTGAAGCACAAAGAAGTACTAGTAGCTAGCTACTAGTACTTCTTTGTGCTACCTACCAACCAATAAAGGACGTCTCATTTTGAAACATGGCAGTTCAAACTTCAAAACTATTCACTTAAAAGAAAAAGACCGATTTTCGATTCGATTTGAAACGAGCCTATCATAATCTATTTTCGATTAAATTCAGCATTTTAATATCCACTTTCGATTATTTTTCTGTGTTAACTAGAGAGATAAAAAAAATTGAGGACATACTATCTACAAAATACTTAATAATAAAAAATACAAAATATATAGATGCCAATATGCCAACAAATAACATTAACCAGATATGCCTAATATTTACTTCAATTAGTTGTTGTTGTTTTAACTTTCGCTATTCGTTTCACCATTTTGTTTCCTAAATAACCACAACTTTTCTTTTGTAATTTTATATGATCATGCTTTTATATCTTTTAGTAATTATAGTGAAAAAATAACATGTTGTAGTGTAATTACAGTGAAAAATCACCTGTTACAGTGATAGGTAATACTTAAAATCATTTTGACTTATTTTACAATAACTCATCTCCTAGATCGACAAATCTTGCCAAATTTTCAGCTATTTTTTTTTATATATAAGCTTTCATATGATCCAACTTTCATTTTGTTAAGATCTGGGCCCAATAATGTATGATGAAACATAGATATAAATTAACAATATTTTTTAACTATTCTAAAAAATGAAAGAACAAAGATTTTATTGTACGAAGACAAACATTCATATGTCATTGTGTTAAAATACAAGAGGCTGATGCAATCGATTTTTTATTTTTACAAGTGGCAAAAGTTATAGAAATGATACAGCTAGAGATACATACACAGACACATAACAAATTTCCGCATATTTGTACATCCGTACCTCCAGTATTTGATGCACCTGCGGCGCCCGCGTGACGGCTATCGACCGGAGCAGCGATGCTGGTATTGCTATGACCGGAGGCCGAACTGGTAAGCGAGATGGAATCATCGGAATCGTTGTCAGATCCACTGTCGGGATACTCGTCGAAGAAACTATGCCCCGCCCCGCTATAGTCGTCGTACTCGCGGCTAAGTAAAATAAACATAAATATATTTAAAAAGCATTCGTAAAATGATTTTAATTACCTATAAGTATTATACTATATAATATTTAATTGATTTATATTTAGGTGTACGTAATATATTAAATAGAACTGATTTCACGGATTTCATCACGCTTAATTATAGGTATACACTATTATAAGAAACTATTCCCCTTCTGATATTAGAAATGATTTAAATAAAAATTTTAATTAAAATAAAATAATATTTTTTTTAATTACTCAAAGAAAGGGATGCCAACGAATAGGAAATAATAAGTATAATTTCGAAAAAATACACAGTTGTAAAGTGATATGGTTAAGATACATAGAGACTATTCAGATATTTTAAAGGAAAGGGATCAGCTCCAGGGGACAGTCGATGGGTTTGACCGATGCAGCAAAGAATATGAGAAAGCCCCCAGATTAATTGCTGCATTGAAATTACAATTAATTGAAGCTAATGAGCAGATTTCACAATTTAATACATTGTTAACTTGCAAGCATTTCAAACTCAGAGTCTGTTCGATGATGATTGCAGGGTGTAGTGCAACTTCTATTGATAATATTTTTACAGATGTTGTACCAATGAACAAATCAATAATTCAAAAACTTAGTCAGATCACTGTGGACAACTGATTTCGTTGCACAAAAAACAGGTAATTGAGAAAATTGTGTTTGTTCCTATTAATGCAAAACGCCTGGAGAGATTTAGAAGTAATATGGTAAAAAACCTTCCATCGCTTTCTTATAAGAACAATGCACACTATTTATATTGAGAATTATTTACCCTTATAAGCAATGAATTTAATAAAATATTTACTTCTAAAACATTCTCTAGAAACAGTCGCAAGGCATTTAATGAGTGGGCGACAGTAGGAATTCATAAAAGCAGACGAAGGTTATATGACCTTTACCATGAAAGATCATATAATCTTTCCGATGTTTTGAAAAAATATGTAAAAAAATATTCTACAATGTTTAAAAGAGTTTGCTCCACAGCCTAATCATTACATATTAGTAACAAAATTAAGACGGCTAAGAATAAAATTAAAATCACGTGGAGTATAATTAACAGCGAAACCGGTAAAGAGAAACCTAGTAACTCAAATTATCAATTAAAAATTAATAATGAATTGACTAAATCAAATCAAGAAGTTGCAGCGGTGTTTGAGAAATATTTCACTAATGTTCCTATCTTGACAACAGAGTAATTGAATACTTCTCCAACTGTCGCCGAGTCATTAAGTAAACAGAATGTTAATATCTGTTTAAAAGAATTTAGATTTGAAAACAGTATTACCGCATAATATTGTAAAATACTTCAAAACCATTGATGTAAAGAAAACCGCAGATTTGTGGGGGATTTCCGTGACAGTTATTGCGTCCATTATAGATTTAATTGCACCTCACCTTGCTATTATTTTTAATACTTGTATCGATTCTGGTGTGTTTCCTAATTTAATGAAGTATAGTAAAGTAATACTTTTCTGCCGACTTCCAAAAAGGAGACGGTACTCAATTCGAGTGTATGTTTTTTTTTTTTTATGTGTGTTACCTCATAACTTTGTACTGGGCGAACCGATTTCGATGATTCTTTTTTTATATGAAAGCTGATAGTGCTCGTGTGGTCCCATATGAATTTGATCAAGGTCAGACCAATGGTTATTGAGTTATTCTCAAATAACCTATATTGAAGTCGGCTGTACAAAATTTTTAATTTTAAATTATTATAAATCTGGTAGTATATTGGACCCCGCTAATTATAGACCTATTTCTGTACTACCAACTCTCGGTAAAATTTTTGAAAAAATTATTTTGGATCAATTGTTAGTTTTTTTTAACAAATAAATTACTTCATAAAAACCAATTTTGTTTTACAAGGGGTCGCATGACGCCGGTGTTGAGCTTATGAAATATATTTTTAATGCCTGGAAGAATTCACAAGATGCCTTAGGTATTTTCTGTGCCCTTTCCAAGGCTTTCGATTGTGTTCATCATCATCATCATCATTATCATCATCATTACAGCCCTTCACAAGTCCACTGCTGAACATAGGCCTCCCCCAAAGAATGCCACAAAGCACGGTCCTGAGCTACCTGCATCCATCGACTTCCTGCATGTCTTACCAGGTCGTCACTCCATCTCGTGGGGGGGACGCCCTACACTTCGCCTACCGGTACGAGGCTGCCACTCGAGAACCTTTCTTCCCCATCGGTTGTCGGTTCTTCGAGCTATATGGCCGGCCCACTGCCACTTCAGCTTACTAATCCGTTGGGCTATGTCGGTTACTCTGGTTCTACTGCGGATATCCTTATTCCTAAGTTTATCACGCGGAGAAACTCCGAGCATAGCCCTCTCCATAGCTCGCTGAGCGACCTTGAGCTTCCTCATACGGCCAGCAGTGAAGGACCACGTCTCAGTTCCGTAAGCCATCACTGGCAACACGCACTGGTTGTGCAATTTCGTTTTAAGGTTTTGAGGTATGTCTGACGAGAAGATGTGTCGTAGCTTCCCGAACGCTGCCCAGCCGAGTTGAATCCGTCGATTGACCTCTCGGTCGAAGTTGGACTTACCTAGTCGGACTATTTGTCCCAGGTAAACATACTCGTCAACAACTTCGAGCTTAGTGCTCCCAACAACTACCGGCATAGGTGTGACATGGACATTAAACATGATCTTTGTTTTGTCCATATTCATCTTAAGACCTATCCGTTGGGAGACACTATTGAGGTCATTGAGCATAGTGCTTAGGTCCTCCAGCGATTCTGCCATAAGGACTATATCGTCGGCAAATCGAAGGTGAGTGATGTACTCGCCATTGATGTTAATACCGCATCCTTTCCAGTCCAGAAGCTTGAAAACGTCTTCCAATGCAGCGGTGAAGAGTTTCGGGGATATAACATCACCCTGTCTTACACCTCTCTGCAATTGGATGGGTTTCGTACTCTGGTTCTGTACTCGGATAGCCATCGTAGCCCTACTGTACAAACACTTCAGCACTTCGATATACCGACAGGCAACTTGGCACCGCTGAAGGGACTGCAGCACCGCCCAAATTTCGACGGAATCAAAGGCTTTCTCATAGTCCACATACGCCAGACATAGTGGCAAATTGTACTCTTCGGACTTCTGTACAATTTGCCGTAGGGTATGTATGTGGTCTATGGTGCTAAAGCCCTTTCGGAAACCGGCTTGTTCGGGAGGCTGGAAGTCGTCAAGTCTGCGCGTAAGACGATTCGTAATGACTCTCGAAAACAGCATGTAGACGCGGCTCAGAAGGGAAATCGGTCTGTAGTTCTTCAAGAGAGCGTTGTCACCTTTCTTGAAGAACAAGACCACCGCACTTCTGCTCCACGCCTCCGGTGTAATGCCACCATGGAGGACGGAATTAAAGAGCTTCTGAAGGACTTCAAGTACCGGTCTTCCACCCGCTTTCAGAAGCTCCGCTGTAATTCCATCCTCACCTGGGGCCTTGCCGTTTTTAAGGTGCTGGAGAGCCATTCTAATCTCGCTCAGACTGACGTCCGGGATATCTTCGGAATAGTGTCGGATAAGACTCGCTCTTGGATCGTTACTCACACTCGCGTGTGGCTCCAACGATGACGTGTACAGCTGCCCATAGAACCTCTCAATCTCACTCAAAATCTCAGGTGCCCCGGAAACGATGCTGCCACATTCGGTCTTCAGCTTTGACAGTTGGCTCTTTCTGGCAGACAGGTCTCTGGCAAAGACTTTGGAGCCTTGGTTCCGCTCGATCGCTTCTTCAATACGAGCTGTATTGAAGTTGCGTAAGTCCCGCCGCATGCATTTGGAGATCTGTCTGTTTAGTTGCCTGTATGCTGTCAAATCTGTTGAAGAATGTAGCTTCATCTCCCGTCTAACAGCCATGAGATTAAGAGTGTGATCGGAGAGTTTTTGTGTTCTTCTGCGGCGGGTCTTGCAGAACTTAGCTCCAACCGCATGGACAGTTTCCACGAGCTTGTCATTCATATCGTCCACTTCATTGCAGTCTTCTAGGCACTGAAAACGGTTTTGTAACTCGAGCTGAAAGGTTTCGGGACTTTGGATTAGAGCACGAGGGGGACGGAGCGTTGACTTCATCAGACGAGACCTCTCCAACTTAACATTTAGGTTCAGTGTGCCTCTAACCATTCGGTGATCGCTGCCGGTTTTCACCCTCGCGATCACTGAGACATCACTGAACAGTTGTCGTCTGGTCGTCATAATGAAGTCAATTTCATTTTTTGTCGAACCGTCGGGGCTCGACCAGGTCCACTTCCTGTGGGGCCGCTTCTTGAAGAAAGAGTTCATCATAAAGAGTCCCTCTTTCTCCATGAAGTCTGCCAGCTGCTGGCCCCTTGGGTTCCGATGCCCTATTCCAAATTTCCCTACTTCCAGCTCACCGTTCTCTCTTGTGCCTAGTTTTGCATTGAAGTCTCCCATTAACACCGTATATTGGGTTTTGGAGGAATGCATGGCTCTAGAGATATCCTCATACATTTCCTCCACCTCCTCATCGGGGTGTGCTGAGGTTGGTGCGTAAACCTGTATGACCTTCAGCGAATACCGTTTGGTGATTCTGAGTATAAGGTACGCAACCCTCGTCGACACACTCCCGATCTTTACAACGTTGTTAACGAGAGACTTGTGGACGATAAATCCGACACCTCCTTGGGACAGATGTTCGCCCTCCCGGTGATAGAGCAAGTTGCCGGATTCGAGGATTACCGTGTCCTCCCCCTCTCTTCGGACTTCGGATAATCCTATAATATGCCAGCGCAACTTGTCTATCTCTTCTTCCAGCTCCACGATCTTCTCGTCAGTCCTCAGGGTGCGTGCGTTGTATGTTGCCAGGTCGAGTCGTCGTAGGTGGCAACCGAACCTCCACCGGAGATTCTTAGCACCCCCTGCCCTGCCGTTACCATGGTCGCCACCGTAGCCAGGAATAGCGGGGCCGCCGGGGACTGGGGGCCGTATCTTTGTTACTCTCGTCATTGGGGGGTATTTGCCATAGTTGCCACGCTTGGCGAGCGGGTTGGCAACCGCAGTTTTTTTATTATAATATTGGCTATTATCAGGAAGATGCTGCTGCCCATCTCCCGCCTGTTTCCCTTTGTCGCCTTTTACGACACCCACGGGAGGATATGGGGTAGTGGATATTCTTGACCGCCACTACACGGCAATTGTGTTCATCATGAGACATTAATCAGGAAACTACAACATTACGGCGTAAAAAATTTGGCACTTAGACTTATTACTTCATATTTAAGTAACAGAACTCAAAAAGTCGTGATAAACGGTAAAGGTTCCTCCGGATCGGTAGTATCAATGGGCGTTCCTCAAGGCTCGATTCTTGGCCCATTCCTGTTCTTAATCTATATTAATGACTTACCTTATCTTGTAGGGGACAATCACAATATAGTATTATTTGCTGATGATAACTCTTTAATATTCAAATTCGAACGGAAGTCAATTAATTATGACGATGTAATTAATGCTCTATCGAAATTAGTACATTGGTTTAACGCCAACAATTTGCTCTTAAGCAGCAATAAGACAAAATGTATGAAATTTACAATGCCTAATGTAAAACATTCGAAAACCAAAGTGCTATTAAAACAAAAAAAAAACCATGTAAGTATACAACTATACTGGTACTGCAGTAATAATAAATTGCGCACTAAAGCGGGGAATTCACTAGACGAACATGGCCACGGGCATATGTGTAGACATGCCTGCCGGACTTCGCTACTATATGTCTGTGCAGTTTGATAGAGTAGGACCGTCGCAGTCGGTCTGGCAGATTTGCCTGATAAACGTCTGCGCGATCTCATTTTGTCTGCGCCGGCACAGACATGCCCGAATGCGAATGTTTACTGCGGGCTGTCTGTTCACAGACACAAGAGCGACAGCAACCAGTTCAGACGGCCTTTTATTATTATTTAACGAACTTTGGAGATTTTTTAATTTGCATTATACTCGCGACAATCTAAAAAGCCCGATTTGACGTTTCTCATTATACATGCCGCAATAACTTTGTATGAACGTCGACGCAAGAAATCGAAAAATCAAATTCACAATCCTAAATAATTACTATGTTATCCATACACTATGACAATGAGTATTATTTGTAAGCACCAAGTTTCACTTTATATTCGAAAAATGCTCTCAAAAACACAAATTAACCGTTGAATAATATTCCCACAGGACGTTATTACAATGACATGTCTGTTATATCTTTGGGTTTGTTGCCGTAGTGTTGTGACCGTTATAAACCATTTTTTGACCAAATAAAATCGATGTTCTGAAAAATCGATACTTTTACATTTAGAAAAGAGAGAACCGTATTATTTAATGTTTAAACATATAAAAACAAAATCTGATCACATATATTTCTAGCTTTATTTTGATATTTAATATGTTGATATTGGAAATAGTTTGATTTTGAAAAAAAAAATGTATTTTAACCTCCATTTTTTCTCTCTACGTCATTGATTCGTCAATGCTTCGCGCGGTCTCTCGCTATCTTGAAAGTTTTTGTGTTATTGGTTATTATTATATTTTCTGATTCGGTGATAGCCGAGTCAGAAAATGTAATAACTCTTGCAGTTTCTGCTATATTCGTTGACCTTGACTTGCTAATTCCGGACTTTGATTACGCATCACGTGATTTTGGTGTTATCATGTAAACTATACAACATGTATAAGTATAAAAGAGGACGTACTCTAAACAGCCAATCTCGTGACTTGGTTTTGAAGTAGCACGAGTACTTTGAACGGGAGTCAGCAAATAGAGGGCCTCTTTTAGAAGTTACCCAAGTACAAGAACGAGTCGCACAAGCGATTGGAATTGGCATAAAAACTGTCCGAAATATTATAAAGGAAAAGTACGGGCCTTTTGGGCGGTGAAGATAATGTACAATGTATATAAAAATGTTACGAATTCAGTGAATTTATTTATTTACCTGATCGAACCACACTTATTTATTGTTAATTTTATTCTTGACTAGCGACTCGCCTCGGCATTGTACGGGTGCATATCAGTGGCGGGCCTACATAGTATGTCGGGTTTTATTTCATGTCTTGGCTTTGAAACTGGCCCAAATTTAAACTTAGTTTTGATTTATATAATAACTGTTAAATATCACAAACTCTTACATGGAATAAAATTATACGCCTTGAGAATCAATTTCAAACGATGTAGATACATTGTACACTCTAAATAATCGATATGTCTCGACAATCGGTTGTTAAAGCAACCAATTTTTTCCCCATCATTACGCAAAGTATTTTTATAGCTGTCAAATCGGGCTTCTTAGATTGTCACGAGTATAAGTTTTAATGATAATAAAGTATTCTGGGAAGAGAATAAAATATTCTGAGAACAGAGAAGAGAGAGAGAGTTGTAATAAAAATTCAAAGGACTCTCTATGCGCAAGTAACAGTACGTGTCTTCTGGTTCATCTATTTCTAATTCTTTAAGTAAATTGATATGGCTAAACTTATTTCTATTTTTATACTATTCTTTGCTCTTTTTCTTATCATCGGACATCATTAATGCAGCACCAGCTACTATTGCAATTTTTCGTAGTTTCGTTGTCATCTTAATGTGCACGCACAACTAATCACGTAGCCGATCTAAAACAAACTGATGAGTCTGTGTAGTGTATTGTGGCGACAGACATGTCCGGACAAACAACCCGTGGACATGTCCGTCTAGTGAATTCCCCGCTTAAGTTACTGTTAATTCTCCGTAACTTCTTTAGTCGACTCGCCCGCTCGCAGTCGATTAAAGTTTTATATTAGAATAAATAATTTAATAGCATCAGAAAAAGGTTTTAAAACTCCTATATAACCAACCTACTTTATTAGGACCTTTACTAATTTGAATATAACCTAAAACCTTCCGCTCCAATAAAGTAAGAAAAGCAACCTCAATTAATACCTCTAAAATTAGAATTAATTCTTAAAATTATTATTATTATATATTTTATTACCATTTACTACATAAATAATTAAATTATATGACGGAGTAGGGCCACCAAAAGAGTTTTTAAAAACTAAAAATCTCTAAGTTCACTCATTATTGTTTTTATAATAAAACTCACTATACGTATTTGATCTTAATTGGTTTTACTAATCACAATTATTCACAATTAACAATTATTCACAATTAACGATTATTCCTATTAACAATTATTCACAATTAACGAACTCAACTAGGTCTGAACAGCTCGACTGCACGAACAAGAATGAATGCTGCCCAAGCCGCCGCACGCCTTTTAAACCGAACGCAAGCGTGCGGAAGCTATCCCTACTTCCTGCGTCTTGAGAATAATTACCTTCTAAATTGTTACAGCGATAACCTGCTTTTAATTATATTTTGAATTAAAGCATTTTAAATTATTTATAAGTAACAATAATCAACTAATTTTAAAATAAAAACAAAATGTTATAAACAATCAAGTTATAACGTTATTTCTGCAGTTGAAATAACGCGTATTAATTTTTAACACGATAATAATTGTTTAAGTAATGCGCCGATACGTCGCTTATACTTTGTTGCGCCGATACGGCCATTCTGATTGGTGGTGCGTGCTCAGCACCTACCAATTCTATTCTTACAGCTTTACTGCTGTTTGTTTATTTATTTGTGTTTCGACCATACATCACGTCTACACACATAATTCTCGTAGTCTCGTAGAATGGAAATGGAGTGATGCTGTGCTCTGGGCGGTCCTGTTCGCCGTGGTACACAGGGGCTCTATAGGAATTATGATTAGGTCGATGCTGTGTTATACACAGTGGCTCTAAAAGAGAAACCAGAAAATTATTTTGCAATAGTTAGAAGTTTTGTTCTTGTGTTAAGTTCTGCTGTTATGATTCTTAAGAAGTCGACGGCCCGGGCTCACTTGTTACACTAATATCACCAGGGCATGGTTCTCTTTCCGCCGATACGGCCCTCTGGTTCCCCGGTTGTGGGGCCCGACGTAGTTGATCGTGTGCGACTTTTCGAGGCCGTCCTCTGCCAATTACCTTTTTCACCAAATAACGATCGTTTTCAAGTACTCTGCATATCTCATAGGGTTCACTAAATTTAAGGTCTAATGAGGTTTGATTGCGTGGATTATTTTTGATAAGTACGTATTCTCCTTTCTGAAAATGACAGATCTTAGCTTTTCGTTGATTAAATCGTTGTCTATCTTGTTCCGATGCTTGAGACATTCTATTCTGCACATGTCTGGAAAGGGCGTCAATGTCATTAGTTTGGTTATCCATATTTACTAATCCGAGTAGTTCCGGTGGAACACAGTGTTTTCGTCTTGTAAGTAGAGTGAGGGGAGCGACACCTGTTACTCGATGAGCAGTACAATTCATGGCCAACTGAAGTTCTTCTAATGCAGTATGCCATTGTTTCGTTTCATAATTTTTTATCATTATTAATGCGTTCTTAAGCGTTGCTATTATTCGCTCAACTTGTCCGTTAGCTCGGCTGATTCCTGGAATATATCATGGATGTTTATTCCTAGCTGTTGGCAATAAGTCTTGAATTCCCCCAAGAATTCTCTGTCTCCATCCACAATTATTTGAAGTGGTGTTTCAAATAGGTGTATAGTACGTTTTAGTGCAGCTAATGTGCTGTGCGAACTCTTATTGGTAGCATAATAAAACAGCACATATTTTGAGAAAGCAGTTACTACAACATATTGCTGGTCATCTGTAGTGCCGAGCTTGCCAGTGATATCCATATGTATCACTTGAAAGGCTGTAGTTGGCTTTTGGATTGGATGTAGTTGAGCTTGTACAGCGCCCGATGTTCCTTTTGATGTTCTACACACGATACAGTTGTCCACAAACCTGCGCACCAGGGTACTCATTTTGTCAAACCAGTAAGATTCTTTGATGTTATGTAGAGTCTTTTCCCATCCAGGGATGTTTAAGCGCTGTATGAAATGAATTTATTATACTCCACTGGAAAGATTTAGTAACTACAACACAGATTTGCTGTCCAAAAACTGGGTCTCTCACGATTCGTTTTAAAACTTCGTTTTCTAGAAGGTAACCATCTACTGGATTTCCGTTGTTGAAGCTGTCCATCAGGCGACGCAATGTCTCATCTCTGCGTTGTTCTACCTTCAACCAATCCAGGTCTCTTGTCATTATGTTAATCTCACAACTACTTGGATTTCTGCTAAAGAAGTCTGCGTGTTGCAGGCGATTTCCTTTGCGGTATTCTACTTCAAAATCATAGTTCTGTAAAAACGCCCACCACCGATGAATTCTTGGGAGGAGATCCTTTTTGTGCTTAGATGCCTTTCATCATTCATCATCATTACAGCCCTTCACAAGTCCACTGCTGAACATAGGCCTCCCCCAAAGAATGCCACAAAGCACGGTCCTGAGCCACCTGCATCCATCGACTTCCTGCATATCTTACCAGGTCGTCACTCCATCTAGTGGGGGGGACGCCCTACACTTCGCTTGCCGGTACGAGGCTGCCACTCGAGAACCTTTCTTCCCCATCGGTTGTCGGTTCTTCGAGCTATATGGCCGGCCCATTGCCACTTCAGCTTACTAATCCGTTGGGCTATGTCGGTCACTCTGGTTCTACTGCGGATATCCTCATTTCTGAGTTTATCACGCAGAGAAACTCCGAGCATAGCCCTCTCCATAGCTCGCTGAGCGACCTTGAGCTTCCTCATACGGCCAGCAGTGAAGGACCACGTCTCAGTTCCGTAAGTCATCACTGGCAACACGCACTGGTTGTACAATTTCGTTTTAAGGTTTTGAGGTATGTCTAACGAGAAGATGTGTCGTAGATTCCCGAACGCTGCCCAGCCGAGTTGAATCCGTCGATTGACCTCTCGGTCGAAGTTGGACTTACCTAGTCGGACTATTTGTCCCAGGTAAACATACTCGTCAACAACTTCGAGCTTAGTGTTCCCAACAACTACCGGCATAGGTGTGACATGGACATTAAACATGATCTTTGTTTTGTCCATGTTCATCTTAAGACCTATCCGTTGGGAAACACTATTGAGGTCATTGAGCATAGTGCTTAGGTCCTCCAGCGATTCTGCCATAAGGACTATATCGTCGGCAAATCGAAGGTGAGTGATGTACTCGCCATTGATGTTTGTACCGTATCCTTTCCAGTCCAGAAGCTTGAAAACGTCTTCCAATGCAGCGGTGAAGAGTTTCGGGGATATGACGTCACCCTGTCTTACACCTCTCTGCAATTGGATAGGTTTCGTACTCTGGTTCTGTACTCGGATAGCCATCGTAGCCCTACTGTACAAGCACTTCAACACTTCGATATACCGAGAGTCAACTTGGCACCGCTGAAGGGACTGCAGCACCGCCCAAATTTCGACGGAATCAAAGGC
Source organism: Parnassius glacialis (assembly GCA_033319125.1). Lineage (NCBI taxonomy): Eukaryota > Metazoa > Arthropoda > Insecta > Lepidoptera > Papilionidae > Parnassius > Parnassius glacialis. Next base: position 24,669,841 of record JAVANC010000010.1, on the reverse strand, counting down.
TTTCTCATAGTCCACATACGCCAGACATAGTGGCAAATTGTACTCCTCGGACTTCTGTACAATTTGCCGTAGGGTATGTATGTGGTCTATGGTGCTAAAGCCCTTTCGGAAACCGGCTTGTTCGGGAGGCTGGAAGTCATCAAGTCTGCGCGCGAGACGATTCGTAATGACTCTCGAAAACCAAGATGCCTTTAAGGCATTGCAATCGGTTATAATTTTGAATTTCCGTCCATACAGATACTGTCGAAAATGTTTTATTGCACGTACTACCGCCAAGGTCTCTAGCTCGTACGAGTGATATCTGCTTTCAGTATCAGTAGTTCTCATACTCATGAAGGCGACTGCATGTTGACGTTTGTTGATTATTTGTACTAGAACGACACCGAATCCCAAGCTACTTGCATCCGTGTATAATTCTATTGGTGCTTCTTCTTGAAATATTGTTAACACAGGAGACCATGTCAGACATTGGATTATCTTATTACGTGCTTCTTCGTGTCGATCATTCCACTCCCATTTAGCACCTTGTTTAGTCAACTCATACAAGGGTATCATTATACGGGAAAAGTCGGGGATATACTTCCGAAAATATCCAGCTAAACCATTGAATTGTCTTACCTTTTTAGCAGTATTCGGTACTGGTGCCTTGACTAGAGCTTCAACTTTCTTTGGACTTGGACGGATTTGACCATTTGAAACAACGTTACCCAAATATTCTATTGAGCGTTTGAAGAAGCTGCACTTATCCGCATTGATAGAAAACCCAGCCTTATGTAATGCTATGAGAATGCGTTTAATGTTTATTAGTCCTTCAGTAAAATCAGCACTTTTGCTCAAGACATCGTCGACGTAAACTTGAGCAGCACTGCCCAGTAACGAAAACAATGCTCTATTAATACATCTTTGGTACACTGCACACGCGTTGGATAAACCAAATGGCATAGTAAGGTATTCGTATAACCCATCAGGCGTAACGAATGCAGTCTTCTCTATGGAACTCTCCGAAATAGGTATTTGATGGAAACCTGCCGCCATATCAAATGTGGTGAAGTAGAGTCCATTGGCCAGTTGATCGATTTGGTCGGAGATGAGTGGAAGTGGGTAATGGTCCCGCAAGGTATTAGCATTTAACTCGCGGAAGTCTACACAAAGGCGGTCATCTCCATTCTTCTTTTTAACTAGGATAATTGGGCTAGAGTATGGGGATTTGCTCTCACGTATAATATTGTGCTTCAGTAATTCGTTGATAATGGTACGAACCTTTTCTCTCTCCACTGGACTGAGGCGGTATGGTCTTCGTTCTACGTATTTGTCCGGATTCTTTAATCTGATTTCCAACATACCTGTGTTAACTCGGGTTTTAGGGTATCCTCGAATAAATAAGTGTTCATAATTTAAGGAGTATGCGAAGTTGTTTGATCTCTTCAGGGTCGGAAAGATCACAGTCTAGTTTTTCAAATATTGGACTATTTGTAGTGATACGATTGATAAGCCCTTGGTGCATTAATTTTGTTTTGCTAGACGTTACTATAACACTCAAGTTTGTGCCTTTAATCAAATTCATGCCCACCAAAATGTCTGTCGACATCTCACAGTCAGTCAGAACATAAAACTGAATTTCTACGCTGATATCATCTATGACACATATAGTCAGTAAACTCGTGAGTGATAATACGGGAAATCGTCCAATACCTCTCAAGTAGTTAGCTGTTTGAACTCTTTGTCCAGGCAGAGCTGCGGCTACAGACTCCCGTATAACTGAACATTCTGCACCACTGTCAAACACTGCCAGTAAAGTTTTTATTCGTATCCTGATAGTTAAAGGGGCGAGTTTTGCACCTTCGATGTGATTTATATTTGATGTCAAAGAACGATCACGCTTAAAACATTGGTCGTAAGTATGTCCTAATTTTTGACAAAATGTGCAGGTAGGTTTACTATTAATTTCACCTCTTTTACTATATTGTTCCTGATTTAATGCTGTTGGTTTGAAACGACATTCATCGGCAGAATGGTTTTTCCTTTTACAGATGTGACAGAATGATAGCGCGTGAGCATTACTATTGTTTGATAAGCGCGGACGTTTGTTTGGCATCGTCATACTACTATTTGATGGATGAACGCGCTTTAATCGTATTGAGGATGCAATAGATATAAGTTCTGGCACTGTTGTCGCGCGCGAGTTTAATAGTTCGATCCGTAAATGTTCGTCACTAATGCAACCAATTACAGCCTCAACTGCATCTTCATTAGGTAACTTGTCTTTGGTAATTCGTCTCCATAGTACCCAGGTTCGCGATAAAAATTCCGCTATATCTTTTGAAGAATCAAAAACATGTTCCCTGAATCTTAATATGTCCCGGGAATACCGGTTTTCTGGTTCAAATGTAGTTATAAGATTGTTGCGTAGTTCTTCCCAAGTAGATGTAGTTATCATCCAATCGTCGACCCACATTTTAGCGCGTCCTTTCAATAAGCTATAAGATATACGTATGAAAGTTGGCACTTTCATACGTATATCAAAATCATTGAGGTTGTACGTCTGAATTGCTTTACTAATATGTTGACACCATTCACGTACTCCAACGTTAGTATCTGGATCAAATGAAGGTAGATAAATATAATTGATTCTCACCTTTGTTTCCGATGGAGTAGTTAGTCGATCCGAGATATTTTGCATCATATTCATCATCTGCATAAAGAACTGGGATGGTATATTAATCATTGAACTGTTATTACTCCGATTCTGTTGCATTGTTTCAGTGTTGAGCGACATCGATGGTTGTTCAATATGAGATGGTTGAGCAGCAGTGGAAGAGCGTTGTTCACATCCCACTTCTGATGACGGAGTAGGGCCACCATAAGAGTTTTTAAAAACTATGACGTCATCATCGATGACGTCATTATTATGATCTCTAAGTTCACTCATTATTGTTTTTATAATAAAACTCACTATACGTATTTGATCTTAACTGGTTTTACTAATCACAATTATTCAAAATTAACAATTATTCACAATTAACGATTATTCACTATTAACAATTATTCACAATTAACGAACTCAACTAGGTTTGAACAGCTCGACTGCACGAACAAGAATGAATGCTGCCCAAGCCGCCGCACGCCTTTTAAACCGAACGCAAGCGTGCGGAAGCTATCCCTACTTCCTACGTCTTGAGAATAATTACCTTCTAAATTGTTACAGCGATAACCTGCTTTTAATTATATTTTGAATTAAAGCATTTTAAATTATTTATAAGTAACAATAATCAACTAATTTTAAAATAAAAACAAAATGTTATAAACAATCAAGTTATAACGTTATTTCCGCAGTTGAAATAACGCGTATTAATTTTTAACACGATAATAATTGTTTAAGTAATGCGCCGATACGTCGCTTATACTTTGTTGCGCCAATATATATATTAACGATTTTATAAACTGCGAACTCTGTTCTCGACAGTTTTATACTGATTTTGTTTAATGTGACTAAGAAAAGACTGTCATTATTTATGTGCGCACTTTGTCAACGTGATTTCAAGTTAATTTCGGGTAAGTATATAGCTTATTATTTATATAACGTATTTGACAAAAAAGAGTAAATGATATGCTGACTGCATAATTAAGCTGAACGCACATTTGTCAGCACCGTACGCACCGAACGCTAATCTTTTATATTGGCAACAATTTTTGCAGTTTTTTCCAACTACTGGTGTGAACGGCACAGTCACATTGATCGCTCGGAATCGCTTTGGAAAAAAATTGTTGTAATAGCCTGCATATTGGCAGAGGAAGAAAACAAAATTCGGGAAAAGAAGATTCTGGGTTCAAAAAGGCAGTTGTATGGAGAATATTATACCTTATTTAAAGACTTATTAGATGATGATGAATGATTTTTCAAATATTTGCATTTGACATACTAGAAATTTCAAGAATAATCTATATATACTAAAACCTATATAAAATAAATTGTGAACCGAAAGTTGAAACCAACAGTTTAGTGGTAAACCCATTAAGTTGACAACATTAGACAACACTGAGTATCAGCACGCGCAGAACGCGCCGCGTTGTATGACGTCATCAGCATGCCTCCTTCAATATTCGGATATCTATCGCATTTTTTAAATACGGCGCGCACGGTGCGGGTGTAATGTGCGAGGTTTCATATGATTTCATACAAAGAATTCTAAAATGCGGCGCGTGCGGCACGTACGGTGCTGATAAATGTGCGTTCAGCTTTATGGTGCCAGCAACTGCGCGGGCTCCGGCGGGACGCGCCCGTGCTATTCATAGCTGTGACACAGTTTTATTCGGAATTGACGGTCTTTTAGTATATACAGAGAAGTCTTTGATTAAAACATTTCAAGGACTATCTTGATTTATGTTTTGTCGTTCTCCTGTAAAACTAAACATAAGCTTAAATTAACTAAAACCTTACTTAGTTTTAATACGTAGTAGACGTCATTTCGCTACAGTTTTAAAAAAAGTTTTCTCACGGCATTAAAAAAAAACTAATTAGGCTCCATGTTTTTTTTAATGTCTTTCATTATCTTATTATTCTTATTTGGTGGCCGTGTAATGACTTCGTGGGATGACATTGTTTTGACCAGTGATCAATGTCTAAATCAACGGATCACTCTACGGTGACACCCCATCAAAAATCTGCGGCACAGCACGAGCATCGGTGGAACCGAGGTACTTAAGTGGGGGAGTGGTTGCGTCGGCGAGTTGTATTAATGGACATCTGTTTTGGCTCCCCACTCACTTAGCGGTACTTAGTGGTCAACCATCGCATTGTACCGTGGTGTCTCTCCTAGTGTAGTGGTATTGGGATCGTGCTCGTGATTGAGGAAGATCATTTTTATTTGTTTACACAGAACTTATCTGATACATTTTTTACATCTTTAATAGAATGGCTTTAAGTCTAGAAAAAATACTTAATCAAGTTGTGCAAGTTTCGTAACGAGCACCCCATATCGGGCTGGGCCTAGAGCGTCAAGTAAACACTCTACACCTAATCTCATACAAATTGATGAAAATCAGACACACTGACTTACGGGTGAATAAATAAGTAACTCACAAGTCGCTATATTCCTCCTCCTCCTCCTCCCCCTCCCCCTCGTCGAAGTCTGAGTTGTAGTCGGATTCATCATAGCTGCTACTTCCTCTGCAAAAAAAACGGATATGATTAACAAACACTATTCTGAATTCGTGTCTACCAGTTATGAAGTCATCTATATTTCATTACAACATGTATAGTCCTTTACCACTAATTTAATTCCCATACTATTCTTCGTTAGGTATGTTGAATTCACATGCATTTTGACTTTCAGTGATTTCGTAATGTTTTATTATAAGAAACATACAAAATATAACTGACGGAAGCGTGATCGACGTGAAATACCCACACCGCGGACGGAAATACCTCCCCTCTCTTCCGTTAGTAGATTTGCCAATTCAGTCCCAGGAAACGTGCCATCTAATAAAATTAATTCGACAATTACATACCTTAAATAATCATTTCGGCGCAGTAAGTAACCTTAAATATGATTGGCTTATGTATGTATTTTATACGTGGTAGAGCCATGCTACAGCTATATTAAGGGGAAATTATTAACCAGGCGAATAAATAACATATGGATAACTGTTAATGAAATACTTTAATACTAAACCGAACAGCGTGATGTTTGCGAAAAATTTACTTAACTATCGATAATTATGAATGACTAAAATACATAAAATGAGCTACTAACAGTGGGAAACAGTTATAAGCAAAGCTAGCAACTAAAATTCCAAGTGTCCGAATTAAATACTAAATTGGGCAAAAATAAATACTGAGAAGGTGACAGTAGGTGCGGCTGGTGTGACCCTTGGGCCACCCTTAGCCTGCGTTCATTATCTTTATATATAAAAAGTACGTGTCACGTTGTTTGTCCGCGATGGACTCCTAAACTACTGAACTGATTTCAATGAAATTTTTGGTCAATGTGCAGTTTGGTCCAACTTAAAAGATAGGATAGCTTACATCTCAATTTATAGTCGCAATACAATATTATTTTATTAAAAATTATTTGTCTATTATTTGACAGTCACAATTATCTGATTCTGTCAGATGACGATATCTGTTGACAGGATTGAGTAAATATTTAATAGATGGCGCTATGTTAAAAATACAAACGTTTAATATAAGCTACATTTTAGTAGTATAACCACCACGTGTTGCTGTAAGTATTCAACAGATAGAACCGATTTCAAAAAAAATTTGCAGACTGTGTGCAGTTTGGTCCAACTTGAGAGATAGGATAGTTTTTATCCCGATAAGTGACCCTCAATTTTTTTATTGCTAATTTCAGAAGTTTTTTTGGGAAAGCAGATGGTCGTTCGGAAAGGGCAGAACAACGTCTGCCTGGTCAGCTAGTAATAATATAAAATATAATATTGAAAGAATTGAACTTTTTAAATAAAAATATTCATAAAGTGTAAGTCAAAAGTGGTTTTGACTAACATTCCTAGTCAACATATTATGCTTATAATTATTTCCCTAAATTAGTCTAGTAAGACAGTTATATTACTAGATCGTGCTCATATCATCTCGATGAAATTTGTTCGCTTAAGAATTATTATACTGATCGTTCTGAATAACTCTTAACTCAACCGCCGTTTTCAATATTTGTGTTCACCCTCAGTCTTTCCCCCGTTTAGTATTTCAGTGCGCCATAATCAGTATTTTTGACACTGTTAATTTGAATTTATATTATGTCGTTTAAATTCCACCCCTATATTAATAGTATAGTTGTAGCACGAATGAGTCGGCCCGACGGGGAAGGACCACGCTCTCACAGAATACCAGCGTAAAATAGCAACTTAACACTGCTGTGTTTTGTATGGTGAGTGTAGAGAACCGGAGACCCTTTTTTACTGGAAAAGAGGCATTCCATCTTAGTCCTCACGGATGACAAAGCATAATTACGTTAATAAATAAAAAATAGTTGTTATTTAAAATATATATTTTGTCTCCAAACTTGCTTAAAATTTAGCAAATTTTGAAGATCTAGCAACACCGTTAAGCAAGTATTTTCATCTATCACTATACGTGCCCTATTTGGATTCGTTATCATCCTCATTTTCCATCAATTTCAAGTTGATAGGCTGTTTTACACATTGCATATAACATATATCAGCATTCTCATTTGATTAAAATAACAGAATTATATTTAAATAATGAAGAACAACACATTAGTAATTCATTAAAAAAGTTTAGTGGTGATATCATTCGCAATGTTATCTGTAGGTCGGATCGTGATGACCATGTCGTTCAATGGTTGGCATAAGCATGTCTATCAAGATTCAAATCAATGGATTTAATTAATATAATTATTATATATTTATTGGCGATCGTCGCTGTATCTTTTAAGTGCAATAATATAGTGTGTATTTGTCGGCTTTAGTATGTTATCAAGATTTTGGATGGTATTAATCGAAAGGTAAAAATCACAAACATTACTTACCAGGTTTAACCAGGTTGATACGTTTTATAAGTTAAACGTTTTACAAACGGCATGATATTATTCGCCATGAATCATATACCACCACAAAGTAAGTACATATTTAAAATTTACAAGAAAATATAATTTATTAGTTGAAATTAAATTCAAAATAGTTTTATTTTTAATTCTTTACAACATTATGTTACAATCAGCCTACCAGATGTACTAAACATGCAGTTTTTTTTTTATAAAACATGCAATTAAGTTATTTTGAATTAGCTAATTCCCTTTTCTTAAATATGCCTTGTGCTATTGTAATAGGGTACATTTCAGGTTTAGGAGTTTATAGGTTATTACAATACTTCATGATCAATTCATTATCTCCGACATCTACAAATTAAAATAAGAAAAAAAAAAAGAATTTGCATACCGGCTATTATTGGAGTTGAGCCGACGAGATAGTTCCGACTCGAGTTCTGCAAACAATACAGCTTCATATTACTTGAACTTTCGACGCGCAGGATTTTCAATTTAATTAAGTAAAAGTTGGTGAAATGTTTATTGTATTAACTCTAATTTAAAATGTTCATACCCTGATTTTCAAGAGCATACGCCAAACCATGAACTGGTACTGAAAATTACTTAGGTATGTGTTTATAAACGCTTTTAAATATATCTCAAATATCTCTCTTAAAGATATTTAATTAAAAAGTATTTACAATCACAAAATTAACATTTATGAAGCTGCATTGTTCCCATTTCATACGAGCCGCGTTACATTTTAGATCACCTGGCAATTAGGTGAAACCGTAACTGTGCCAGTAGAGCATTGGGGAGTTTACAAGGGCAGGTAGCTTTGTTTAAAAAAAAATACCACCCCATACTTTCGCACCATGAGGAAAAAAAGAAAAGAAATGGCCCCTTTAATGGGGCAGGGGTGCGAAGAATCTCCGGGAAGAAAACCGGCGACGAGGTTCGCCACCCGTCACGTTATGTCTCCCGGAGGGGCGAAAAGTGGATTGCGGAAGCCTGTCTGGCTACTCTGAATGTATGTGGAGCAATGAATGATAAGATGGATGAAGTATGTAATATGATGTAAAAGTAAAGTAAAGTTGTAGCCTATTTACGTCCCACTGCTGGGCACAGGCCTCCTCTCATTTCTGAGAGGGTTTTAGGGCAAGGAAATGTCCACCGCGCTGCCCCAATGCGTGTTGGCGAACTTCACATGTCTTCGAAATATTTTTTTTTATTTCTCAGACATGCAGGTTACTTCACGATGTTTTCCTTCACCGCCGAGCACGTGGTAAATATACGAGATGATGTATGATAGAGGAATAGATGTGTTATGTGTAAATGAGACGAAACAGAAGGGAAGGGATGCCACTACACATGGCATGTATACTGCGTACTGGTCTGTTGCAGACGAGATCGAGCGGGCATGCCAGGGAGTCGGTATCATCCTTTCAGAAAGAATGGGTTATTGTGTGAAAGAGTATGAATGTGTAAGCCCGAGACTGCTATGGATACCAATGAAAGAGGGCTAAAAGAAGTTGTTTGTTCTGGGGGGTCTACGCACCAGACATGTCTAAGCCCACTTATATCCGAGAGTAGTTTTGGGAGATGGTAAGAATGGTGCTAATGAAATGTAAGTGTAATGAAAATATTGTTATTTTAGAAGATTTTAATGGAAAAGTTGGCGTGAAGAGGCTTGGTTATGAAAGGATATTGAGAACGTTTGGTGATGAAAGTATAAATGAGAATGGTGAAAGTCTCGTCACCGTATGCGTGGAAAAGAATCTTTTTGTGACGAACACGTTCTTTCGTCATAAGAAGATTCACATGTATACATAGGAAAGAGGTGGTGATAGAAGCATGATAGATTTCATAATTGTGAATGAAAGAATGAGGAGCGCAGTGGTAGATACAAGAGTTTACCGGGGGTCGAACGTAGGGACGGATCATTACTTGGTCTTATGCCGAATTAATGGTCTATACAGACGTTGGCGGCATCGGACATCTGTATCTATCACTGCGTTACACCGTATAAGAACAGAGAGGTTTGTGTATGAATGATTTAGACTTGGAGACTGTGTGGTATAATGGCAAGAAAGTTTTGGTGGATGCAGCTACCGAAGTATGTGGTGTAAGTAAGAGAGCGAATGAAAGGAAAAATAACACTTTATAGTGGGATGCCATACGCTATACGGATGGAAGTTGAAGCAAAGAAGACAGCATGGCTAGATTTACTAGCAACCAACGCTAGTTACTCTAGCGGTATATTCATACCGATGATATTGAAAGAAAAAAGGCAGTCTTTAGACATCTAAATAAGAGAGTAAAAGAAGTAGTTAAAACGAAAAAGCAAGAAAGAACGGATAAGAATGATAGAAGAATATCAGATAACTTCCAGGCAAATATTAAAATGTTCTGGAAACTCGTAAGAACTGCCAGGGGACTTTCAAAACTGCCTAGAATGAATGCTATACGAGACCAGAATGGCTGTATTCTGAATGACGAAGTTTCGAGTTTAAGGAGATGGAAGGAATACTTTGAAAGTATGTTTAGGAGTGATGAGACGTTTGAATTAAATGAAATAGAAATACCGAAAGAGATAGAGAGATAAGTATAGATGAAATAATCAAAGCAATGAAGAGCATGAAAGCAGGTAAGGTAGCCGGATATGATAGGGTATCACTCAAAATGCTAAGGGCTGGAGAGGCAGTGGTGGCAGACCTGCTGTACATCTTGTTTAATTTATGTTGGGAACTTAAGCGAGTGCCGAGAGACTGGTGCAAATCTTTGATAGTCCCAATATATAACGGAAAAGGATCGCAGCAAGACTGTAAAAACTACTATGGTATCAGCCTTCTTAGCACACACAGTTTCACCACAATGCTAAGAAGGTTAATAGAAAGAATGAATGAGGAAAGAGTGACAAAGCAAATTTATGTTGCTGAGGTAAACGGCAGAGTCGGGAAGGGACGCCCTAAGCGAAAGTTTATCGACCAAATTAGCAATATATTTAAAATGGGCCAAATTAAGAGTGCCCTTAACCGACGAGCGTGTATGCGTAGGTATATGGATGTGGAGGAGGCGAGAGAGGTGTGTGGGGATCATGCTAAATGAAAGTCCATAGTCTCTGTCTATCCCTCTGGGTGACAGGCGTGAGTGTTTATGTTTATATGTAACTTTGTTTATTGTGTTCCATACTGCAGTTATCACATGAGCTAGGGCCATCACCAAAATTGTGCCATATTAAGAAGCATTTATTTAAATTTCATGAGTCTTTTACGGTAGATATTAACACCTTGTTACTCAATTGAGTGCAATCTTAATATATTTCTTGTTGAATGTATTGAAAACATGGTTGATTTTTAAATTACTAGACAGTAAAAGCTTTGGGAAAGGGCTTTGAGTGTGATTGTTGTGATCTATGTAAGAAAACAAACAACGCATGAAGTATTTTATAATGTACTTTTATATTTTGGTTTATTACCATTATGAGACCACCATGTGGTGACGGTGTAAAAGAAACCAACAAACTTTATTATCCAGTGGGTAAGAGTAACAGAGAGAAATGAAATAGGAGATGAGCAGCAGTATATTTCTAATAACAACACAAAATAATAAAAAATACTGTGGTTGCCAACGCACCTGCCAAACGTGATAGCTAAGGAAAATATTAGAAATATTTGAGGCAATCTATGGGGAGGCCTACGTGCAGCAGTAGCTTTTTTTTGGAGTTTATTGCCTGGTATCTAGACCTTTAGGCCAAGTCTTGAGTAATTTTTTTCGGTTTATTATAATTTCCCCAAGCCTTGTCTTTATGTATTATTATCCTTCATAGTTCACTGCTTCACAATATGTTGATGCGTCACATTGTGCAGCCGTTGGGAGATTTTGACGGCAACTTGAGCTAGCAGGCAGCTGACAGTTGGTGATGGTATCTAAAGGCGCCTATGCAAACAGCTTATCTTGAGAATCCATCACCATCAGAGCACTTGTTTCACCGTTTCCACTAATAGTTCACATGCGTAGACAGTTAATACATAAAATCGCACCACTTTTACATATCAAAATCCACTTCAAACTATTATTTAAACTATAATACAGGAGCAGCAAACCGCCACCGATCAAGTTCCCGCCAAAACTCTCTGCAGCAGTAGCTGATGACTGATGATGGTTGCCATTAAAAAATACTTTACTCTTATATTAATAACAGATATGTAGATTTATCGACATCAAACAAGTGTGGTACAAAATAGTTTCCTGAAACCTTAAAAGTGTTCTGTGGAAAATCCTTTCTAATATTATCCTTTAAAGTCGTAAGTATATCTCGGAATAAATTTATGGTACACTTCTGTAAAAATATTTTATTACTAGTAAAATTAAGCAATGGAACTTGGCGGTGGGGTTAAAATAGCTACAGGTCTGCATTCGTTTCTTTGCTTTTTTAACATTAAAGTTAAATTATAGAGGGTAGGTGAGAATATTATCATATTATATACCTGATATATACGTATTTCAGAATAATTTTTAATTCATTTAAAAGTTGTAACATCCTTTCTGTATCCTGTTTTAAGTGTTTAAATACCAATACTGCAGCTATCTTACAAAAAAAAATGAGATACGGCTCTAACCAATGACAGTGCAAGTTCAAATACCTTCTCTAGATTTCAGCAAATTCATTCTCTTTTGTTTCATTTCTTCAGTTAAACTTTCGACCATCTTTTCGATGAAGGAGTCTAAAACTAAGCTGTTGCATTCTGAAGTTATGGTTGCCCTGAAAATTTAAAAGTAATACCTAACTAATGGGTCTGTAGTTTTATTAGTTTAAAGTTGACTGAAGATGTTCATAACTTACAGTAACCACTTACCATCAGGTGTAAGTTCGTATGTCACTTCCGTTTTAGTAAAAAAAAATACGACGGGAAGGAAAAAGAGATGATCACACATATTTTGCACCAATTACCAATTTAGATTTTGTTTATTTTTTATATTATACTAAGCCAGCGCTTAACTACAATCCCACCAAGGTAAGTGGTGAAGTAGCCTATGATCGTGAAGCTAGATGCAGTAGATGCGATTAACGCAGCTTTTCAACTATGCAAGATTTTTTTGTCATCATTTACCCAACTCTCTGCTTGAAATTTTAAATAATAATTTATTTAAAAAAAAAAGTGAAGACACTACTTTTAGAAAAATCATATTATTCGGTAAGGGAATTTCTTGAAGACAAATTATTAGATGTAGTATTGTAACTGGCTTAGTGGTACTGTAACATTAATTAGACATTTTATGTGACATTTATTTTACAAAGTTGAGATTGCGTATTAATTAGGTAATCTCATTTGACATTATTTTAATAATTATTGAGACACTGTAATTTGATATGTAATAATTTTAATTTAAACTATAGCATATAATTGAGAATTTTTGCATGGCATGAGCCTAAATATGGCGATCAACAATGTAAATTGACCACTGTAACACCATCTGTACCCATATTGCGCAAATAAATAATTAAAAAATTTTCAACTCTTAGAAGCATGAACAGTTTGGGAGTTATCATACTGTGTGAAAGTCCAATGAGAATATTATGCAAATAAGTCACTTAGTACCCGTGCGGTTAAAGAATGGGATTAAAAATGGCGTCGCATCTATTCACCTCTCGCTTGCACACTGTTGCTATCTGTATTCACACTCGCCGGTAGACTGCAAAAAAATACGTTGCGATATGCGTTTTCGTACGTTCTAAAACTTTAGTCCAACTTATCATCGCAACCAATGATAACAAAATGCCATGAATTAAAAAAATACTATGTTCTGCTAATTTAGGAGCTACGTCGCGTTCTGAGAGTTTTCTTGATAATCATTGTTGATTTTATTTTGTTAATATTTTAGTATAAAATATTTACATGTCATCGGGACATGAGTACACATTTTTAAAAATTTCGTTTATCTGTCTGAGTTAATATACGGCATGGCTGAACGTATTGTAACAAAACTTCACAAACAAATAGACAGCAATACCAGGAGTGATCTAGACTAAAATTTATCCGAAAAATTTAGAGATTTTATTAAAATAGAAATATTGATAAACTAAATTAAATCTTCTTTAATAATCATCTTAAGTCTTCAATTGGATTCCACCTAGGCAAAGCCAGAGCGGAGCTAGTTATTAATGTTATTTTAAAATATAGTACCTACTTGCGTACCTATTTTTAAATATTTTTCCATTAATAGAAAATTCAAATTAATGGAATAATATAATGTTATAACGATATACCGTTATTAGCGGGTTTTCGCTATTGGTACTGTGCATGTTGACGGTACGGGCTCGATGAGCCGCCATTTCTAATCCCTTTCTTTATCCGTACGGACTGTAAATATGTATATAGGTAACAATAATAACAACACGAGGAGGCAAATGTTACGTTAAATCGAAATATTCCCTAATGTTGTATTTCTTGCTTATTTCTATTTATTATTCGTTTAATCATTTTTAATAAATGTTTTAAGTTGATTGGTAGTGGCCATATTTTGGCCTTTCACTTGGTCACCTTTTACAACACATACGGCAACAAATATGACTACTTATAACTCCGCTAAAAGGCATATCATATATTTGCATGTTAGTTTAAGTCATTCATTTAACTAGTTGATATCATTACAGGTATAAAATGGCAAATCACATAGTTTTGATAGAATGTGCTACATACTTTGTAATATACATAGTCCCTACGTACCTACAAATTGGGCACTCCTTTTTCTTCTTTTTCCACATTGTGATACAATATTTGCAGAAAGTATGAGAACAGTTAAGAGTAGTAGCGGAAACAAATAATTCTGCACAAATACTACACTGTAATTCATTTTCCATTATATTTGTGAATTCCACCAAAGCATTTTCTTTCGTGGAGGTTTCACCATATACATTCACAGCTTTCAGCATTTCTTTTTCAGTTTCAACTGATCGTAGTTGGCTTTTTACCTGTGAAGTATATAGATAAGTTGATTTAATGATAAAGACATTTTGCACTTGCATTTGGTACAATTTTAATACATAAGTAAAACAATAGTATTATTTGTTAGTCTGGCTTAATTACTAAATATATAAAAGGATTTAAACAACACGATATTCTAAAATTTGTTTGTAAGAGTTTCAGAAAAAAGGGGTAGATACCTTTTTTTTGGAAAATATAATTAGGGATATATTCAGCAAAGATAATATCATTCCCTATTAGTACACTGCTTAGTGGCGTCGCATGAATAGCTAGACATGGCGCCCCTTACTCTCTCACCCTCGTCTTCGAAGTAATTTAAAAATATAAAATCGGTAAGTCTTCTATTATAGATTTTCTATAATATTTAAAAGGGAATAGAACAATATTATGTATCTTTTTAAATAATTTCTTATCCCTAACATATGCAAGCGAGTTTGTGCAGATGACCGTATTTTGATAACTTGCAATTTAAATTACAATAGAACAGTATAATACAATTACAATTTACAGATTTTTAAAAAGAAGAAATTTTAAAAAGTTTCTCAGCTTCATTTAATAATTTAAAATTAAAAATTTTGTACAGCCGACTTCAATATAGGTTATTTGAGAATAACTCAATAACCATTGGTCTGACCTTGATCAAATTCATATGGGACCACACGAGAACTATCAGCTTTCATATAAAAAAGAATCATCGAAATCGGTTCGCCCAGTACAAAGCTATGAGGTAACACACATAAAAAAAAAAACGAAAAAAAAAAGCATACACTCGAATTGAGTTCCGTCTCCTTTTTGGAAGTCGGCAGAAAAAAGGCGGGGAATTGACTTTCATTCTTAAAATGCAGCCTCCTTAAATCTGCCACTCGGGTACATAGCTCCCTTAGCTCACACAGTGGTTATAATATAACAATAATTTAGCCTACTTTTAGAATCACATACTTACCCTGTCTAGTTGCTCCAGCAGAGAATTAATGACTTCTGTAGATTGTTCTGCATGTTTTTGTATTCGTTCTGCAGCCAGCGCCGCTAGTTCAGTTTCTCTGTCTTTTACACGTGTCTGAAGCAGAAAATAATATATGAAAATGATCTTGTGCTGCAACTTGATTTAGAGATTTATCTACAAACATTAAAATATACGTTATATACTTTAAATTATATCATATAAGACTTGTATATAAATTCGTAAATCAAGTGCCATGCTGTCCACTGGTTTGCGCTGACATGTCTGTGCATAATTGTCAAAAATTTCAAGTGTATTCATTTTAAATTATAAAGCATTAACTTGTTAAAAATGCAAGATATACCGTAACTAATTGATTAAAAAAATTGACAAATTGTAATTGTAAGTATCACAGTTTGACTGAACTAGAACTATGATAAAGTCTATAAAGGTAATTAAGAGCCACAGTAGTCAATGGGCAGGTTACCTTTAATGTCTCTGGCACCATTGACATTGTTTATTGCGGTTATAAGTTTTATGAGGAAATCTATAAGATTTAAACGTCAGTTAAGATTTTTAAACAGTTTTTAGATGATTGAAAAAAAAAATCTATGAGTGTTACGGACGGCAAAGAGAGCCGCCGCCCCGTCGCGCCCCGTTACGCCCCGCACACCGCCCCGAACATCACGTGATGTTCACGTCCAACGAGCGCACAGCGACACCTCGTGGGAGCTTATTGACGGAGAGCCCCCGCCGCGCGAATAAAAGGATCTGGCCGCCGGGACTTACCCAAACAAACTCGCGGCCAACCTAAACCGCTGCCTAGCGGCTCAGGCCGAATCTTCTGCCCATCCTTAATTGGTTTAGTTAGGCTCCCCTCTCAGCGGCTCCTCACCGCCTGCGCCCCCTTTTCCCTAAAGAGGGTCGCTTCCGATTCGGCAGAAAGGCCACAAAAGCCAATGCCAGTCTCACAGGTGGTGTTTAGTGGGCAGGCATTTAGGTTTCGCAGTGAGTCCCATATAACCACGGCAGCCGGCTGTCGTGGTATGCTTAGAGCATTCACCACCCCCGTTCCTCGCTTCCCGAAGGGTAGCCCTTGCCATTGCATGGGCGCAAAAAAAAGAAAAAAACTGCCGGGAGTCATTTGAGTCTCAAGCAGCAGAGAAGACAGAAGACTGCAGACATCAAGAAAAATCTCTCTAGTGTTCCCTATTGTAAATAATAATTAGTAATACTGCCGATGTTGTAGATAGTAAATAAAAGGTATATTAATTGCCCAACTTTTCTTTGTTGAACCGTCTTAAACTTTACATACAGTCTAAGTGCTCAGTCACAGTTATTGAAGTAATAACTAATAGAAGTCAGTCGAGTTAACTCACTCAATCTCTAAGTCCACTTGCTCTACAAATGAGTTTGTGTAGTAGAGCAGGTTGTCTATCTTGCTTGAATACTCTTCTCAAGTGTTTAGCAGTTTGTGCCCAGCAGTGAGATGTGTTATTTTCTGTAATTATACTTTTAAGACTTAAGTTTTTACCTGCAATTCTACAACAGATTTATCAGCATTTTGTTGTGCTTCAGCTAACTTCTTCTGTAATTCTTCTCTTTCGTGTACCTATAATGAAATAATATGTATATTTTTTCTTTTTCACTCAATAAAATTAATTCTAATAGTCATTTATTACGCTTACAAGTTTTTCCATCTTTACTTTATCTTCATCACTAACTTTCTTCATTTGTTCCACCTGATTGTTTAAAACTTATTCTACTTGAAGCTTCTGTTGTTCAGTCTGCTCCATTTTTGATTCAAGATTTTTCTTTAATTCATTCAATTCCTGAAGTAGCTCCAATTCTCGACTTTTCTTTTGTTCTTCTAATTCTTTTAATTCCTTAATAATTAAAAAGAAATTAAATATCTACATTGATATGACCAGTAAAATTAAAAATAAAGAAAATAATTACCACCCCATCACATTTCATGGGTGTAGTAAGACAAAATTGATAGAAATGTACAAACATTTTGTGGTCTTCGATATAGGGCAAAATTACTGTCTTATATTAATATATGTGTGGTAAAATACCCAGACAGGATAGGAAAATGGAGTCAAAAGTAATGAGCTACTATTGCAATTGCTAATCTGTCAATAAAGCATGGCCATTATGTCAAGTCCTTCATATTATAGTCAAAGTCACAAGCTAATGAAGAATTTAAAGAAAAGTAAATAATTAACTACTACTAAAATAAATAATGACCATATAAACAATGCATTGCAATGAGGACCATACATACACCAGAGTCTATATAAACCAGATTAAAGTAATATATTTTACTATGTTATATGTTATTTTACTATGCTATGCTATAACTATGATTTTGTCACTAATGAACAATGAGGGCACAATTAATTAAAATAACTTATTTTCAGCACATGTTCTCAGAACCATTGTGATTGTTACACAGTAAAATTTAACTTAACTAATTTTTTTTACAAGTATGCATAATTTAAAACAAAATATAAATTGATCATAAAATACAAAAAAAAGTTTGCATTCTAGTTGAGCATTTTAGTATCCTGTATATGATTCCATTAGCATTACATTGGACAATGATAAGTTAGGACACATCTAACACATTCATCATCATCATCATCATCTTTACAACCTATTACAAGTCCACTGTTGAACACAGTAGGCGTAGCATAGAAACCTTTAATGAATGTTAGTGTGTATCCTTATAGTACATATTTGACATTTCATAAACAGTGAATATAAATCTAAACATTATTTGGAAGTTATTGCTGTGATTAAATTGGCCTAAAGGGAGTGCACATCAGAGTATTTTAAAAGTTCTCAATATAAATAAGTATTTTTGCCTTAAAAATAAGGATACAGATATGGGAATTAAAGTGTGAAGCTCTCAATGTTTCAGTAAACTATTTAAGTTTTCAGTTTTATGTTGCTGATTAGTTTACCTTTTCTTTGGCAATTTGAAGCCTTTCGGTTTCTTTCCTTAACATTTCTTCCAGGTCTTTTTTCTCATTTAGACGAATGTCTTCTTGTTCTTTTATTTTCGCTTCCAGTTTGACCAAAAGGTCTTGTTTAGATGAACTTTCTCGGTTTAATTCAGAAAGAAATTCTTCCCTTTCTTTTAGAAGTTTCTCTTTAAGTAAATTATTTTCTACTATGAGTTCAGATTCTGCCTCATGATGTTTTTTAATTTGTTCCTATAACAAAACATTAATAACATAAATATAAGCTGTTAAAAATAAGGATAAGGGTTCGGAATTTGTAACTTTGATAAAATTTTAAACATCAGAAAGCAATATTATAAAAATTGATTGAATAGATAATTCACCATTAGATCAGAAATTCTTCCCTCCATTTCTTTTTTAACAGTTGTCAGTAGATTATCTCTTTCTTCAATGAGCAAAGCTTTTTGCTTTTCAACTGCACTTTTTTCACCTTTTAAATCCTCAATTTGCAAAGTATAATCATGTTTGAGTTGTTCAATCTTCCTGTTCATTTCTAACTGTAATTGCTTTTTTAATATCATTGAAGTTGTCTGCATTTGTTTAGCGTTTTGTATTTTTTCTTCAATGTGTTTTATTTCACAGCTTTGTGAATGTTCAAATTTAATTTTGACATTGCTTATAATTTCATTATCAATATTTTCAAGTTTTATGCGCTTCCTGGGAGATTCACTTGCATTGTCTACATTTTCCTGAACTGGATCTATGAATAAGTATATAAATTCTTGTGACGGTTCCAGGCAAATTACATCTTTATGTTGAAGCCTTTTTTTATTAGCTCTGCCTAATTTCACTCCATTTATTTCAATTCCATAGGAACTGTAGTCTTCTATATACCATGTATCATGATTTGTTTTCCTGATTATACAGTGACTTCTTGAAATAGCTAGGAAGGGTATGATCACAGAATTATTCAGACCTCGACCAATGCTGAACTAAAAGTAAAAGATATTCTTCAATTTAAGATTATTTTAACAATTTTAATCTAATAAATTACTATTATTGGTCGCTTAATAAGAACTATATACATTTTGTAATTTTCTAAGAATGAGGTAAACAAGGAAATGAATGAAATATTAATGTTAATAAAATAATTATCACTTAAAACATTAAGTATTTTTTAATTTATGCATAGTTGGTCATTCAATATGAAAAATAAATGGTAAGTAGTAACTTACATCTTCGGAGGTTATCGGAATTTTTTCAAAGTTTTCAAATTCAGGTTTTAATGTTTTTGTAGAAATTAAATAGGGTTCGTTATTTTCCATGTTCGCTACAACTTAATACAAAGAGTAAGATATTTTAACTTTTGGAATCACTTTTATTTTACACTGAAAAATAACTTAAAACTTCATAAAACGTCATGATGATTGATAAATGTAAATAATAAACATTATAAATAATCATAAAATATAAACATTATCTCTGCTCTCCTGGTTCTTGGCATCAAAGAGTACATACAACTTAGCATTTCCTGTATAGGACAGTTACTATACTCTTTGGTTAGCATGTTCCAGTAAGACGAAGTCTATGGTTCCAGGTGTCGGCCATAGACTTAGAATATACTGGCGTATAGACCACCTGACAGCCCGCTGATAGCCAGAAAACGAGTGACCTATGCGAGTGACCAATGAGGGCTTACAATCTTACACTCACCAGATGTCGCTAGCTGTGACCGAGGTAAAGCTTTTTGTTACATAGTGTCAGTTAATTAAGAAATTAGTTTTAAATAATAGTTTATCATTATCTAGAATATTATATTAATATACATAACAATGCGTCAGTGGTTCGATTTTTAATTTTTTGCACTTTGTTACAGCCAACAGTTGCCTATCCCAGGAGTAGAATCCTCCGCGGCCCATAGACGGAGAAGCTACAGGCAGATGCTGGTCGGACGTCCTAAACGCCAAGGGTTAAGTTTCTGATTACAATAAACAATTCGGGGGGAGCGTTACATTATGATAAATGGAGCTTACTTACCTCTATCCAAGGCGACTGGTCCCTCAGGATTCGGTCAGGTCGCGTGTGGATGTATAGTGCTAGGAAAGTAAGGGTCAGTGATGTGTAACTGGGTGTGGCTGGTAGTGTTATTGACCTTATTAGACCGTTCCCTCTGCAGCAGTTCGGCCCTCAGCACCTCTCCAAACTACGGTCTCCTTCCGCAGTCACTTTCTTCGTTTTCTACGATGACAGTTCTTTAACTCTGTCGTACGATTAACTACCTTACAGAAGCCACTAATTCTCGTTTGTTATAACGCTTGACTCGCGAATGAACACAGAACGTACGGATCAAAGGTCACCGTTATTTCTAGAATATCAAATACCGCACTAGTAACTAATACGGTCGAATCCACTTATACAGATTCTGAATTAGACCCTAAGTCCCGGGATGAAGCTAACAAAACAGGAATGCGCGTTACAATTCCCAGTGGTATATTTACTATACGCGCCTATCATATTCCGCCTCCGATTTCCCGACAAAGAAGGCGTGTTTATCTCTCGACGCGAGGAAATGGACTCCTTGTTCTAGCGTGTCCTCGAAACGACCAGACGTCCAAACCGGTATCGTAGAGGCGCGCACGCCCTCTGACGTCCACACTTTATAACTCTTTTTTTATTTTTGTACTTTAAGTTATATTTGTAGTTAAGTTTATTCATTTCTAATGCAATTAATATAAAATATAACTAACAATACGAAAAGAAACCTTAAATATTACATTTTCCTAAGGAATTATCGTCCCCGCTATGAAATCTGTCAATTATTTTACCTCACTGTAAAGTGGCGCCGCCCTAGTGGCAGAAAAAGTTGTGGATGCCCTCATTTTAATTTGTTATTGTGTGCGTTAGCTAGTGATGTACTTACAAGGACTATCGAAAATGATTAAAATAAGGAAGCGGTAAAAATATTTAAAACAAGTGTTTAGTGCATGAAGTTGAATAACTTCAAAAATTAACTGAATTTTACCAGGATAGTTCTAAAATAATTAAAAGTATTCATATAACATGTTCCTGGGAATAAGCTGAACCTACCTGCCTTTTGTTAGATTTCAATTAAAATGTATAAAATTCCAGGTAACTTTACCGATAAACTTAAAAACTCCCCAATAATCACATCGGAAAGCAAAGGTCTAAGCTCGTAAATACAACTTTACTGCCATGGACATTTTCCCCGGAATTTATTTTTTAACATAACTTTAATCAACTATAAATAAGTAGATCCTAATACTCTATTCCAATTACGTAGTCCCTTTTGACACTTCTTAGAACGTAACTCTTCACGTTTCGCATAATTTGAAATAATAATCATTTTTGTTCATGGTCGTAAATCATCATTTAAAATACACAATCAATCTAAATCATTATACAATTATAGTTCGGCCGTTCAGAGAATGCGTTCCTGACACGTCGCGATTGAACTGACGACGTAACTTTGTAATGGCGTTGCAGTTACGATAAAAATATTTTTGCTGGTTGTTTACCGTTTTAACAATTGATGAGCATTAAAACAACATTATTATATCAATAATCAATGAATGTTATAATTTTGTGCCAAACTGAGTGTCAAATAACTTGGTAAACAATATTTTTCTAAATCTATACTGCGCTATTACAAGGTTATGCCAGCGCTTTATATTTGTAGTGCTGTGCTAACAATAACAGGCAATAACAGTATCGTAATTTGTTCTTATACAGTTATACTTTATAGAATAATACGTTTTGTTTTTCTTTTTAAGAATTTGAAAATAATGGACTATAAGATAACTTTTATTAAATATAAAAATAAAACTACGACCAAACCGAACGCGGGAAAGAAAGTAGCATTTTTATATTTAGGTTGAAAATGGTAACCCCGAATGGCGTTATGGGCCGCCATTTTGTGACGCTAAAACAGTCGTCTGTTGTCGTTTCGTGCGCATAGACCACGTTCTTCAAGTGTTTTCGATCTGTTTTTATTTGATTACCCGGCTTTCGTTTAATGGACTGTCTCTGCTTTTCAAACTGACATCGGCGCTAAGTCGGACTTCGATTGTGTTTTGTATTGCGTTCTTTTTTCTTTTGATGCATAATAATGCCTAAACGTGGACAAACACTGAAAATTGGAGCCCGTGAGTTAATCATCAAGCTGCAAGATTACTTTGAGCGGGAGCGGCAAAATGGCGGACCCCTGTTACCTGTCGAACAAATACAAGAACGCCTCTCTTAGGCGTTTGGAGTTAGCAAACGAACGATAACAAATATTATTATAGAAAAGTTCGGCTCTATTGGCACGGAAGATAATATTTTACGTACTCCGAAGAAGAAACGTAGAACTAAATCCGTGACAGATATTGACACCTTTAACGCCGATGCTATCAGAAATCATATATATGGTTACTATTCCAGAAATTAATATCTCAACAGGAAGAAGCTTTTGGCATCGTTAAGAGAAGCTGGACTGTTTAGCGGGGGTAAAACTGCTTTAACCAAAATCTTAAAAGATATTGGTTTTTCGTATAAAAAAACAGACAAAAGAAAAATTTTATTAGAACTATACGACATAATTTTAAAACGGATAAGATTTTTGAGAGAAGCAAAAAATATTGATAATTGGGATAATGTCGTGTGCATTGACGAGATATGGCTAAACGCCAATCACACGGTTTCCCCTTCTTGGAAGGATGATACACAAGCGTCGACGTCGAAAGTACCAATGGGTAAGGGGGCCCGTCTGATAATATGCCACACATGTTCTGCAAAATACGGCTTTGTGGAGAACGCGTTACTGGCATTTCAATCAAAAACCACAAATGACTACCACGAGGAAATGAATGCCACTACATTTAAAGGTTCCAGAACGTGCTTTTGCCCAGCCTACCAGAGCCTTCTGTAATATTCATGGATAATGCCTCCTATCACTCGGTTTAAATACAGAAACCACCTACCCAAGCTAATAAAAAAGAAGAAATGGCTTGGTTACAAGCAAAAGGCATTGACGCAAATATGCAGATGCTAAAACCAGATCTAATTAAATTAGTTAAAGAAAATAAAGCGGCAAATGTGCGATACGAAATCGATGAACTGGCTCTGGAGTACGGTCATCGCGTTCTAAGAATTGCACCGTATCATTGCCAACATAACGCGATTGAGCTAATCTGGGCTCAAATGAAAGGTTACGCCGCCCGCCACAATACTTCCCCGCCATTCAGCACGAAAAAGATGATGACCCTATTAAAAGAAGCCTGCGGGGAAGTCACAAGAGATGACTGAGCAAAGGTTGTTGAGAAGACTAAAAACCTGATTGTGGAACATTTTGACCGAGATATCAGGATTGATTCTGTTATTGATAATAATATAATTATACATGTAGGCGAAGATGATGATGAAGACACCACCTCCTCAAGCGAATCGGAGTCTGATTAATGTTCTGTACGCACATTCAATTCAATGTACTTTATTGCATAGAAATACAGATTGTAACTTTGTAACAAAGAATAAATAAAACAATTTTATTATATTAATATTACCTTTTTTTGGTTTCCACTTAAATTACTAAAATATAAATTTTAAATGATTCCGCCAATTTAAAACAAAAATAATCTTAAAAATAACGCGGCGGTTCATTTTGGAGGAACGGTAACGAACTCAGTGTTATGTTGTGCTCATCATTAGTCGTGACTAACTGAAAGGTGTCAAGAACGCATTCTCTGAACGACCGAACTATAATTCACACACACAATCAACATATTGTTTTTAGACATCGTGCTTGTTGTGGCTTCGGAACAGTCCCGATATAACATCCTTTTCCTAAGTATTTCCTATCCTCCCGCCTCCCCCATATACGCACTACTCAAAATGGTGCGCCACTTGTCGTCGAGAAATA
Source organism: Parnassius glacialis (assembly GCA_033319125.1). NCBI lineage: Eukaryota > Metazoa > Arthropoda > Insecta > Lepidoptera > Papilionidae > Parnassius > Parnassius glacialis. The sequence goes on along the minus strand of JAVANC010000010.1, from coordinate 24,645,521 downwards.
AGAAGGAAGATGGCCGCGCACGCATAAAACGTGTTCGTTACCGCTCGTTTAAAAATATTCAATAAATAAGTTGTAAGACTATCGTGCAATTGCTCGTGTCCATATACATTCGAAGTGCAGTGTGGTATCTGTGTATACACGAGAACTTCAGCCTAAATATACAGACTTCACCATAACCACGAGGAGTGCTCCAGTCTTGTGAGTATCCTTGCCTTATCTACCCAGTTCTTTTTTTTTTTTTTTATAGGATAAGGGTGACAAACGAGCACACAGTCCACCTGATGGTAAGTGGTTGCTGCGGCCCATAGACATCTACATCTATCCTCGTTTGCGAGTCCAAATGCAGATGCGTTGTCACCCGTGAGGACTAAGATGGAATGCCTCATTTCCGGTAAAAAGGGCCTCCGGCCACCTGCACTCACCAAGCGAAACGCAGAGGTAAACCTCTACTTCACGCTGGTTTTCTGTGAGGTCGTGGTACCACCCCGGTTCGAGCCGGCCCATCCGTGCGACAGCAAAAGCTGCCGCGTGGCTCTACCACTGTTAAAAAAGCTATTTAAAGCTATTTTCGTTTACTTCCCGGTTGGGATCATCGGGTTAGCCAGCCCTTGGTCTGGTTGTTCTCTGGTTCCCAAAACCACCCACGAAACACATTGCGAAACATTCAAGCCTCGTCATCAAAGTCAGTCAGTCATCAAGTCCTTCGAGCCGGATACCTATGGATTTCTATTTTTATACAGTCCGCTCCTAATTAAGATAATATCAAGTTCAATTTCTAAGGAAAACTTTGATATTTCAATCTATTTTTCTTATAATTGAAAGTAACTAATTCGTTTCAATTATAATCCTGCTAGACTTGAATGCTCGTGAAGTGTTTCGTATTGCTCAAACTCTGCAGACTTATCTTATTTGGTTGCGTTATAATTGCTAAGTTTATTTCGAATGTGCATTGATAGTCTTACGCTTTGAAAATTATTATAACTTGAGGGTATTTTATAATTATTGTTGGAAAAAATTACTAAATCAGTTTATGGAAATGATTCATTTGGTCTTGAAATAATAGCACTTAAGTATGAGTACTTGTATATCTATGAATGTTGGGTCGTTTGTTAATTGTTATCTAATTCAAAAAGTTAAAAAACGTTAACATTAAAATCAGTATTTGAGTGTTAATTTAGTTTTGACAAACTTAAATATTGTTTTAAATATCTGTCGTTAATAATTATACTTAACATTCATATTTAATTTTCGCTGTTGTTTTATAATCATGTCGCAAGAAGAAATCAAACTCAAACTTTATATGTCACAGCGAGAGTATGTTTTTCGTTCTATTCAAACTCTTTTCGATTTATCCACTCAAATACGGGAAGACTCCAGTTCATCTAAAGTTAGCCAATTTAAATCTAGATTTCTTAAAATTGAGAACATTCGTGATGACGTTCTGCTTACGGAAAAAATTAATTCGTTAAAACTGGCACTGTTTCCTAAAGAAAAAATAGATATGCAAGCGTTGTCTGCATTTGATGATATGTACTATGAAGTTCTAAGTTTTGCCGCGGAGATGTCCCTACCGGAGCGCAAACGAGGCAGCAGCCCAACGTCCGCTGACGTTAAGTACACCTTTACGCCCGACGCGGAAAAGATACAAGCTAGACTGCCACAAATTGAGCTTCTGAAGTTCAACGGAAAAATTGAGAATTGGCGAACATTTTACGACACTTTCGTAACCCTAATTCATAATAATAAATCAATCGCGAATATTACTAAATTTCACTATCTCATTTCTTGTTTATCGGGATCCGCTTTAGGGATCGCAAAGAAGGTAAAATTAACTTCCGATAATTATGAGCTTGTATTCAATGAACTTATTAAGCGTTATCAAAATAAGCGCATTTTAGCAGTGGCGTATTTAGATCAAATAAATAACTATCCTTATTTAAAAACTCCTAATTTCAATGATTTACAAACATATACTAATATTCTTTGTGAGTCAGTCAATGCCCTTAAGGCCTTAGAGCTAGATGACTTAGGCGATTTTATTTTATTTAACGCAGCGTTTCGCGCACTGGACTCAGATACGCGCCACCGCTTCGAATCTGAAAATAAATCGGAAATTCCTTCTTTTCAAAATCTTATGCAGTTTCTTCAAAACTATGTAAAAGTTTTAGAAATAAATGCTAATGTTGACATTAGGGCGCGATCTTCTCAATTTTTAGGCGGTAAACAGATCAAGAATGTTTCACCGCGGGCACCGAACCTGAAACGTTCCGTGCTCACTACTCAGTCTAAGCCTACTAGTTCGAAGCAGCTGGCTTCACTAGAGTGCTATTATTGTGGCGCAGCACACAGTATCTATAAGTGCCCCACTTTTCAATCTTTGGACACCAGTGCTAGAATAAATATTGTCAAACAAAATAATTTATGCATTAACTGTTTACGAAAACATTCTCTTGATAAATGCGTCTCAAAAATGAGTACACATCGACAACCAAATTCGATCACCGATCGCGGTGACCACCGGTTCGAGTAGCGCCCACACTAACACGAGTGCATTCGTGGGAGAGGCTCGTGGCCCGTGCGTGGTGCTGCTCGGGACGTGCATGGTGCGTGTGCAGGACTCTAATGGCACGTTCCATCAAGTTAGAGCGCTCATCGATAGCGGCGCTCAGGACTGCATCATCACTATGAAATGCGCAAAGAGACTTGGTTTTCAATTACGTCGATGCACCACAACTGTGGCTGGACTTGGACAACAGTCTGTGTGTCAAGTCAAGGGAGTGACTCAATGCTCTATACGCCCGTGTGATTCGAATGACCCACAATTTGATATTAATCCTATAGTGATCGATAACATTACTTCTAAAATGCCAACCACTGACATTCCTCTAGCGGTTCGAGACTGTTATAAACACTTAGTATTAGCGGATCGTGACTTTGACAAACCGTCTGATGTTGATTTATTGCTAGGTGCTGAAGTATTTCATCACATCTATGACGGCCGTGTCATTCACCCAGAGCCCGGCTATCCTGCTGCTTTACATAGCGTCTTTGGTTGGGTTCTCTCAGGACCCACCCATGTGGAGAGTCCGGTAAAATCGGTTGGCACTTCATTAATTACTTCAACCAATTCATTGGAGAGGATGATGAAACGATTTTGGGAAGTCGAGGAACCGCCTCATCAACATATACCTGCTCCAGAAGATGAGGAGGTCGAACGCCTGTATTCCACTCAAACTTATAGGGAATCGGACGGTCGATATGTAGTCCCTATCTTATTGACGCAGTCGTCTGTCTATATGGGAGGCTCATATAATAGTTCTTTGTCGCAGTTTATAAATCTTGAGAAAAAACTTTGCCGACAACCAGAACTTAAATCACTTTATAACGATTTTATGCGTGATTATGAGCAGCTAAATCATATGCAACCAGTGGGAAAGGATATTACACCTGGTAGATATTTCCTTCCTCACCATTGTGTGATTCGTCCAGAAAGCATAACGACCAAACTTCGCGTTGTATTCAATGCGAGTCACAAGACGACTAATGGACTATCTTTAAATGATATTGTTTACACTGGACCGAAGTTACAGGCTGATTTGGTTGACATTATTACTGGATTTCGGGTCCATAATATAGTTTTTATATGTGACATATCTAAGATGTACAGGCAAATCTTGATAAGGCCTGAGGATCGAGTGTGGCAACACGTACTATGGCGTGAATCAACTTCCTTGCCTGTTCAAGAATTTGAACTTCGTACGGTCACATACGGAGTCAAAAGCTCGCCGTACTTAGCGATACGACCATTACATCAGTTAGCTGCAGATCACGGTGATCAGTTTCCTCATGCAGCTGAAGCTCTTCGGCATCATACTTACATGGACGATATTACTACAGGTGCTTCCTCAGTCGAAGCAGCCTCTCAGCTTAAAGAAGATTTAATTAATCTTCTTAATTGTGCTCAGCTAGATTTGCGTAAGTGGAGCAGTAACACCCCTTTATTTCTTCGATCGTTACCCATGGAACATTGTCAGTGTCCGAAGACATTTTCTGATGATAATTCAATAACGCTTAAGGTTTTAGGAGTTCAATGGGATCCTGCGGAAGACTATTTCACTTACTCCGTCTCTCCTGTGAATGTGGAGTTTACGAAACGTTCAATCCTGTCCCACGTTGCTCGTATTTATGATCCGTTGGGTTGGCTTTCACCTTTTATTCTTTTAGCCAAACTACTTCTTCAAAACTTATGGCGTATTGGATTGGCTTGGGATGAAATCATTCCCGCCAATCTGTGTAACGATTGGGTTTCATTTGTGTCTGACTTGTCTAATATAAAATCGATAAAAATCCCTCGTAAAACCGTGATTGATTTAACAGCTACACACCAGCTGATTGGGTTTTGCGATGGATCAACCAAAGCATATGGGTGCTGTGTCTATCTTCGATCAAGTATCGATGATCAAAAACAAGTTTCTCTTTTGATTTCTAAATCTAAAGTGGCTCCGATTAAGCCTCTAACAGTAAATCGTTTGGAGTTGTGCGGTGCGCTCTTGTTATCACGTACTCTCAAACACATGCAAACTTTACTTATTTCGAAAATAAATATATCTCATATTGTTGCCTACACTGATAGCTCAACTGTATTAGCTTGGATCAATACAGAGCCATACAAATTGAAACCTTTTGTTGCGCATCGAGTAGTTAAAATAACTGACGCAGTTGAACCTTCTACCTGGAGGCATGTCTCGACTCAGGACAATCCTGCTGACTTTCCTAGCCGAGGTCTCTCGTGTGCAGAATTGGTCAATTGTAAGCGATGGTGGTCAGGACCAGATTGGATGCTTAGTGGTCCAGATCACTGGCCAGCTCAAATTCGGTGTAAGCCCCAGGATGAGTTGCCAGAGTTGAGAACACGCACTCTGATTGCTCAATCTCGGGAATCTGATAAAGACATTATGAAGGTGTTATTAAATCGGTATTCATCCTTATCGCGACTACAGCGAATATTGGCATGGGTCTTTCGCTTCATTTCTAATTCGCGCAAAGAACCAAGCCAATGCGAGAAAGGTCACTTGACTACGAATGAGGTAAAGTGCTCTCTGCTTAGCCTTATTAAATATGTCCAACGGGGCAGCTTCAATCAAGAGATGTCTAAATTAAAAGCGCAGAAGCCTCTACCTAAATACTTACAAAAGTTGTCTCCGTTTATTGATAACCTAGGACTCATGCGAGTGGGTGGACGACTTACTAATTTTAACTTACCTGAGCACACAAAACATCCATATTTGTTACCGAAACAATCTATTTTATCTCAATTAATTATTAGCTATTATCATAAACGGTATTTGCACTGTAGACCTCGCACGTTACAATCACTAATTGTTCGCAAGTTCTGGATTTTAGGAATTAGAAATCTTATTCGTTCTATTTTAACAAAGTGTGTAACTTGCTTTCGGGTTAAACCTATATCCTATCAGCCGTCTATGGGCAACCTGCCACCTTGTAGATCTCAACAAGGTTACTGTTTTCAACAGGTAGGGATTGATTTTGGCGGTCCTTTTCTTATAAAAGAAAACAGACGACGTAACGCACGGGTCAGTAAGGCTTACATATGCTTGTTCATTTGTTTATCTGTAAAACAGTTCATTTAGAACTCGTATCTGAACTGTCTACAGAAGCGTTTCTAGCCGCCCTAGACAGATTCGTGTCTCGACGTGGAATATGTTAACATATTGTGACAGATTGTGGCACTAACTTTGTAGGCGCTAAACGATATCTTGAGGAAATGGTTAAATTATTGATAGATAAAAAACAGGATATTTCTGATCAATTAACGTCTCGTGGAATCTCGTGGAAATTAAATCCACCTTCAGCACCTCACTTTGGAGGTATTTTTGAAAGTGGTATAAAATCTACTAAATATTATCTCAAGAGGGTCATAGGCTCACAAGTCCTGACGTTTGAAGAACTAACTACAGTTTTAACTAAAGTTGAAGCGATGCTGAACTCAAGACCGATTTGTCAGTTATCGTCTGATCCTGGCGAAGTTGATGTTCTCACGGCCGGTCATTTTATTATAGGACGTCCTTTAGTAGCTCTACCAGAACCGTCCGTTGAAGATATGAATCCTAGAACACGCTGGCAGTTACTTCAAAAGCTTTCTCAAAGTTTTTGGCGTATTTGGCAAAGTGATTATTTACATACGCTTCAACAAAAAGTTAAGTGGTTTAAGGATGATCACAAACATCCTAATATTGGTCAAGTCGTTTCAATCATTGAGCCTAATCTACCACCTAACGAATGGCGCCTAGGTCGAGTAGTCCAAATCCACCCCGGAAAGGACAATATTATCCGGGTTTTGACCTTAAAGACCAAAAGAGGCTTACTTACAAGACCAGTAGTCAAAGTCTGCCCTCTTCCTCTTGATTGAATCTTATTTTTATTGTTTTATTAAGCTAGATTGTAAGTTCTAATTTTAAAATTAAATTAACTAAGTTTGATTTTCTTTTGTAGTTTAGTTAAGGTTATCAATGCACAACTTAGCTCAGATATCTATTTAGTTTATATTAATTTATACTCTATGAGCAACTGGGGACCTGGAGAGCTGCCGGGTCGATGGTTGTCTTGTGAAATCCCTAGGTGATTTCAGTTGGGAGGGAATGTTGTGGCTTCGGAACAGTCCCGATATAACATCCTTTTCCTAAGTATTTCCTATTCTCCCGCCTCCCCCATATACGCACTATTCAAAATGGTGCGCCACCTGTCGTCGAGAAATAAGAAGGAAGATGGCCGCGCACGCATAAAACGTGTTCGTTACCGCTCGTTTAAAAATACTCAATAAATAAGTTGTAAGACTATCGTGCAATTGCTCGTGTCCATATACATTCGAAGTGCAGTGTGGTATCTGTGTATACACGAGAACTTCAGCCTAAATATACAGACTTCACCATAACCACGAGGAGTGCTCCAGTCTTGTGAGTATCCTTGTCTTATCTACCCAGTTCTAAAGCTATTTTCGTATACTCCCCGGTTGGGATCATCGGGTTAGCCAGCCCTTGGTCTGGTTGTTCTCTGGTTCCCAAAACCACCCACGAAACACATTGCGAAACATTCAAGCCGTAACAGTGCTCAAAATAATTAAAACTTTAAAAGATAATAATATTTTACTGCCGTTTTGCGTTTACGTTCTATAGTTTTATTTTTACTTTTTTACATAGTGACGGGACCAAAAGAATCGTATAAAATCGATTATAAACAGATTCTTTTCGCGAGTGAAAACCTGTCAACACTGCGTCCACCTCGTGATCACGATCGCCATTTAGTTTGTCTCTTCAGTTCAGTACGAGTGCAGAAGCCTTGTATACGATACGCGTGTTCAATTTAGTTGATTTTGTGTTATGTTTTTATTTCGTTCTTGTTATTGTAGTTATAACTGTTTGATAATTCTTTCGTTGTTATTAAGTTTTGACTGTTATTTGATTTGGTTTTTTTTTGTATTTATAAACACTATGGCCGAAACTGAGACCACTAAAAGAACAGTGATGCGCAGTCAAGCGCGAGAGTTTGTAGTACGCCTACAAGATTACTTTGAAAGAGAGTATCAGAATGGAGGTCCATTGTTGCCACTTTCACAAGTGACTAACCGATTAAGTGCAGCTCTTGGTATTAGTCGAAAAACTGTTTCCCGAATAAGTAAGGAAAAAGATGGTAAAGATTTAATGGAAGATAACAAATTAAAATCGCCACTTAAGAAAAAAGTTAGAAGATCGATAGTTACACATATCGACAATTTTGATAACGACGCCATTAGAAAACATATCTATGGCTACTATAGTAGGAACGAATTGCCGACTCTCGATAAATTATCAAATACTTTACGAGAATCTGGTCTGTTTCACGGTAGTAGAACTTCTTTCTGGAGGGTTTTAAAAAATGTTGGCTTTTCTTATAAAAAATGTGATAAAAGGCGGATTTTGATGGAACGTAGAGATATAACTTTAGCCAGATTTCATTTTCTAAGATCAGCAAAGTCCATTGCCGTTTGGAGTAATGTTATATTTCTAGATGAGACGTGGCTAAACGCTAGTCATACAGTTGGCAAGATATGGACAGACGACACACCTCACTCCTCCACAAAAGTACTTAGTGGCAAAGGCGAATGCTTAATTATTTGTCATGCGGGTTCCACGAAGGGATTTGTTCTGAACTGCCTCTTGGCGTTTAAATCTAAGAAAACTGTGGAATACCAAGAAAAGTTGAATTTTGTTAAATTTAAGGAATGGTTTTGTACCTTATTGACCAACATGAATGAGCCATCGACGATCATTATGGATAATGCACCGTATCATTCAGTACAAATAAGTAAGCCTCCAACTTCTAGCAGTAAAAAAGCCGATATTGTGTAATGGCTGAATGAGCTTTTAACATGGACATGTCAGCAACAATAATATTGTTGCTGACATGTCCATGTCATTAAAAGTTGAGCTGCTGCATTTGGTTGCTATAAATAAGTCAGCTAGACCAAAATACGTATTGGACGAAATGGCTAAGGAAGCCGGACACAATATAATGCGCCTTCCACCCTACCATTGTCAATACAATGCTATAGAATTGATTTGGGAGCAAATTAAAGGCAAGAATTGAAACAAATATTTTTTATAATTTATTTTTACCTATTTTAACATTTTATCTGTTGCTATATTATCACGCAAACCTTTATTTTAGGTTATGCGGCTCGTAAAAATACCAGCCTACATTTTACTGCAAACAAAATGCTGTCATTGTTGCAAGAAGCTTGTGATAGTGTTACTGCCGAATTGGGAAAGTGTGGTTTTACGAACAAACAATTTGATTTTAGCTGATTGGGACGAAGACATACATATCGATGCCGTCATAGATAACCAAATTATAATAAATACAGGGGATTCTACAGACGATGATGAGGGTGATGACGACGATGCCGACCATGAAATATCAATTTCGGCTAGTGATGATGAATATGTTCCATCTTGATAAAAATATCATGAAATATTATCTAATTAAAATTAAAAAACAGTTTTATAAATTTTAATTTGATGCTAATCCTTTTTCTGTTAATACGATTTTAATTTGTTCGTTATAGTAATCGAAGGTCAATATCGTCAAGTATCGACTATAGCGGGTACTTTACTAGTACTTGATTATTGACATCTGTCAAATGGGACTTCGTAATTGGAATAGAGTATAATTAAGTATATACATATTCATACTTTATATATTTTATAAAATGTTTTGCTGTTGAAATAAAAAACGGGGACACGGAGTACATAATGACTGAAAATGAAAATGAAAAATTGTTTATTTCTTTAAAAAGATCATACATTATATAGGTATGGGAGTAAGTGGAACATCCTTTTAAGTAAACATATACTTGTGGCAGGATGTCTCGCTCTTCTATAGCAAGAATTAAATAAACACAAAATAGATTAATTATAGAAATACAAGAAAATAAGCTTATATTTATATAATGAGGGTTTTATATAAGTGTGCGAGTTTATGTGAGTGTGAGTTAATGGGTGCGTGCGCTCACTCGCGCGATTCTGTGTGTGTGTGAGTGTATGTGTATGTGTATGTGTGTTTGCGTGTGTATATGTACACATGTGTGTGTTTGTCTGCGTATGTAACATTTATTTAATAACTTTTAGTAATGCCTCGACTTCATCATACTTAAGTTTCAGTAGCCATTCTGTAACTGTCTTTTTGAAGTCATTAGAGTTCAGTGAATAAATGTTTAGTTTTTTGTTGACTACATTGTATAAATAACCAGCCTGTCTTTTAAATTGGTGACTAGCAAAATTTGTCTTGACTAGAGTTAATTCAAAAGCTTTTCCTCGTCTATTACTACTTTTACAGTCGTCAAAAGTTGTTTTATGTTTTGTTAACAACAAATTTAAAATGTATAACTTTCTAACACTTAAGAAACCACTAACTGAGTAAAGTTCTTCTGTAGGGAATTTATATGATTTATTGTACATGACCTTTATTAATGATCGTTGACCACGTTCTAGTTGTAAGAGTTTAGTTTTCGTAGTACCACCCCAAACTGGTATACAATATGTTAAAATCGATTGGGCTAGTGCAGCATATATTTGATTTAATAGTTTATGAGTTGCGACATGTCTGAGGGTCTTAAAGATCCAAATAAGTTTTCGTAATCTACTATTAGTTGCTTCTATATGTGAATGCCATGTAAGTGTTTGGTCTATTATAACACCCAAATATTTAATACTAGCTACTTTTTCTATAGTAGGACACGTGCAATTGTTACGCAAACCACAGTTGTGTATTTTGAGGTTGTGTGTTATGGGTTGTGACCGTTTGTTAATGGAAAAGCATATATATTTTGTCTTAGACGTGTTAAGGGTAAGCAAGTTTATTTCGAGCCAATTCGCAACTTTTGACAGTCCAAATTCGGCTGTATCGTAGACTTCATCCCACGATTTACCCGTGAAAACGATAGCAGTATCGTCCGCATATAAATAAATCTTACCATTGTCAAGTTTTAGTCTACAAAGGTCATTAATATAAATGAGAAATAAGGTAGGGCCTAGTACACTGCCTTGAGGCACCCCATAGTTTATTTGAAGGTCATTACTGACATAATTGCCTATTCTAGTGCTTTGCATTCTGTTTCTTAAATAATCTCTTATTAATTCAAGTTGGGCTTCCCTTATACCGATCTTTTCCAACTTCATAACAAGTATGGGAACAGAGACGGTGTCAAATGCCTTTTTTAAGTCCAAAAATATAGCAAGACATTTTTTATTTTGGTCAAGGTGATCAACAATATATGTAGTTAGATCGATGACAGCGTTCTGTGTGTTTTTTCCTCTTCTAAATCCATATTGTGTTTGCGATAGAATATTATATTTATCTAAATACCGTATTAATCTGTTATTAATTAATTTTTCTAAGATTTTGGAAAAAGCTGGTAAGATGGAAATTGGCCTATAATTATTTGTATCATCTCTGCTCCCATTCTTGTATACAGGTGTAATAATAGAACGTTTAAGGACGGCTGGAAATACACCTTTAGAAAAACAGAGGTTAGCCAAGTGACAAACTATCGGCACTAATAAAGAACTGGCCAATTTCACAAATTTTGTGGGTATGTTATCACAACCCGGAGTGCTATTGGATTTTAAGTTCATGAGTATACTAAGAACTTCATTAGGATCAGTATCTAAAATGGCGAAAGATGAGAGCTGGTTATTAATTAAGTTTACTGCAATATGTATATTGTGATCGTGTGCTGTGTTTTTTTGAATTTCATCGGCAAGCTTACACCCAATATTTGCGAAAAAATTATTGACTGTATTAACTGATTGAGTAGGGCTTGATTCTATGTCTAATAATGCATTATTAGTAGTTTTATTCTCCTTAGTATGTGTAATATTTTTTATATTATTCCATAAGATTTTAGGGTTTTTTTCTAATAACAGTGTTCTTTCATATGAACGTTTTAACTTTTTAATACAGTTGTTACAGTCATTGCGATATCTTTTATAGGTTATTCTCAAAATTTCATCGAAAGGGTTGTCGAATGACTGCTTTATTTTTCATATAACTATTACTTTTAATAATTGCAAACATTTAATACATTTATTAATATAAACATTTGACTTAAATATGAATTGAAACTTAATGATTGAAGTAAGGAAACTTGTAGGAATCAGTTAAATAATATTGCTCTGTTTAAAGGCCAAAATATTTATAAGGCTTCACCATGCTTCATGTTTATATTCTTTCATCTGTCCCTGAAAAGTATAAAGTAATAATAAACTAATTATCATATTAGTTGCATGAATTTTAAAAACATAATGATCATAACACAGTAAAATGGACTAAGTGTCTGAGGATACAGATGAACTCTCTATTCTCTCAATCTCGTAATGTTAAGAAAATGGTCACTTATTCATGGACTGACCGCGGCAAGTGCAACTTTATCTCGCAGATCTATTGATCTGCGCAGCTATTACTTAAACACGAGTTCCTCTTCTCTACGACTAACGCTGTAGGCGATGAACCAAGCTATTTAAGCCCTCGGCACAATGTAGTACTACTACTGTAGAAACATCTAGGATCATCATCATCATCATTACAGCCCTTCACAAGTCCACTGCCGAACATAGGCCTCCCCCTAGGAATGCCACAAAGCACGGTCCTGAGCCACCTGCATCGATCGGCTTCCTGCATGTTTCACCAGGTCGTCACTCCATCTAATGTGTCACAACATCTAGAATGTTCGAGGACATATCGGTCCCGAAATTTCTAGAAGGATCTTGACTCTCCTAGTTCTGCTACTAGATACTAGAGGGCGCTAGTGGTAACTAGTAATGCCATGTACAAGACATTAATAGTGGCGCGCATTAGGAATATAATCCGAAGTTCCGAAGCTTCGCTGAACCCCTTGGGGAAAATAGCGTGATGCTATGAATATTGTACTAATATGACCGTGACCGTAACCGCACATCTGGTTGGTTAAGTAAGGTTATACATTTATTTTGGTTGTTAAATAGATACTTAGTTAGGTTCATAATGGCTTAAAGAGGATAATCTCAAGATTGTTTTTTGTCTTTAATGTACTATAATTTTATAATGTATGAAGATCCGTCTCTATATATATCTAGGCTTGGATTTAGAATCGTTTGGTAGGAATTTGGGGGAGTAAGGTGTTTTATTTGATAGAGGTTTTGTCCCCGATTATAATAATAGCACTCACATTAAAATGTAATGCACCGTTATCGAATTAATAAATAAAAACTATTATAACCTAAAACGTTTAAAACATAGAAAAACGTATGCAATATTATTGTGAAAGCTGGATAGCATATATAATTTTGTGTACGTGCGATAAGGATGTAAGACTAGTGTCACATTATTCTACTGTCTATACTCTCTGTCAAGTGTCAAATAAGAAATGATTATAATTTTATACTGTTTTATTTCAGAATTGTTTAAAACTGCCCAGAAATACTTGAAAATCCAAATATACTTTCAGTTGTAATAGGTTATAAGTATGTGGCGGGAGCGAAGGCAACCTGGCTTCATAGTTAAGATATCTAATCTAATCGAATCTGTATTAAAATTAAATTAGCACGCCCCGAATCCACGTAGTCTTGTCTGCCCTACTCCTAGAGTGTTTTTATAAAGCTGTAGGCGCGAAATGCAAGGTTACGCTACGCAAGAACGAAGGGTCTGTTCTGCTTGCTGCGCCGAAGCCGTTGTAGAAGTAACTAGGTCAATATACCGGTGTAAAAGAAGTGAGGTTATGTTAGTTTTTATTAAAAAAAAAAACATTACTCATAAACTATACTTTTCCGCAAGGAGGAAAGGTTAGAGGGGCTTTACCTGATAGGGCACCCTCCTGCTCCCTTCGTCCCTCCTCGTACCGGAGACGATAAATGTTATAATTTTGAGGTTAGGTCTATGGGATTTTCTTTTTGATTTTTCTCAAGAACAGTGTATAATCTTTTAATTGGAGTGGTGTCAGGAGTAATGGGACGCTCACCCTCTCCCCTCCCCTCACTACTGCCCCCTCCTGCCAAACGGTTCTAAATTTCAACTTTTATCTATATTTATCTAAAGATTTGAAAGTTAAGAGGATTGTGAAGTGCCGATACGCGACGCGAGTAGGTATTTTCAAAAAGTTATCTGTTTCATAACGCACGCTCTGTCTCCCGTCGGGCTCCGGGCGTGAACAACACAAATACAACATATTATTACAGTCACTCTCACGCACACTTTTTTTTTTGCGGATGGAAAATCATCAAATGACGCCTTTCGCTCTGGGTGGAGCGGATGGGAGTGTCAGGCTTTTACTCACTAAAAACCATCCGTGTTCCTTCAGTGCCCTTACGTTCCGGAGCCGCGGTATCTCTTTCGAACAGCCCGCAGCCCCGGCAGGCGTCGGCCCTTGCGGGCCCCTTCACGATGCTGACAGCTCTTTGAGGCGCGCGTGGAACAAAACGCGCCGTCGACACGGCCTGTCGTCGTTAGACGGACGGACGGCGAGCTACCCATTGCTCGCCATCCACAGGCCCGCGCCTACGGTGGCCGGGGGCCACGACGTAGCCCCCGACGCCCGGGGCGTCTCCCGCGGCGGCCGGGAAGGAAAGCTGCTGCTCTCTCCTTCTCCCGCTCCGCCACCTCCTTCGCTAGCATCACTGCTTCGCAGAAGGTGGTGACGGCATCCCAATCCGTCTCGCTCCGGACCATGGCTTCGACCAGGGCCGGACGCGAGAGGTCGCCGCCGCCTATCGCCGCTACGAGGACACGGCGGTGCTCCGCCCAAGCAGGGCACACCTCCACGGTGTGCTCCACCGTGTCCTCCGGTCGATCCTCGCAGTGGGAGCACTCGGGCGTTTCCTCCCGCCCGATTCGGTGCAGGAACCTCCCGAACACACCGTGTTCGGTGAGGACCTGCGTCAGGCGGAAGGTGAGGACGCCGTGGCGTCTCTCAAGCCACTCCTCAAAGAGGGGTCTTATCGCCGCCTTAGTGGCGTGCCCAGCACATGGTTGCGACAGTCGCTCTCTCCATGTCGCCATGAGATCACGCCGGAAGTCTGTCCGCTGCACGACAACTTGCCGCGGCAGCGGGGTTTCCCCCCGGCATAGTGCCTCCGTGCGCCATTCGTGCAGGCGCGCGAGGACTATCGCCTCCAGATCCCATGGCGGCAATCCGGCAAGGAGGCACGCCGCCTCACGGGAGATCGTGCGGTAGCCGCGAACCATTCTCACGGCGACCACCCTTTGGGGCGCGTTCAGGTGGTGGACGGCAAGCCGGCAAACCACGCGCCCACACCGGGGCCCCGTAAAGGGCCATGGACCGCACAATCCCCGCGTAGAGCCTCCGGCAGGAAGCGTTTGGCCCCCCCAGGTTCGGCAGGAGCCGCCTGAAGGCAGCCCCGGTCCGTTCCAGTTTGGGAGCCAAACGTCGGAACTCTCACGCACACTACGATACCAGCAGCAGGAGCGTTCATTCATTCATAGCCTATATTTGCGTACATTTACGACAAGTTACATAATGAATTTGTGTGTGTTACTTTGCAATTTTATTATATTGCATAGTCTATGTAGACGTGGGGACTTACTTTATAGAAGTGGGCTGTTATTTTTTTATGTAAGTATCTACCTATAGACTATGTAAGTGATTATGAGTTGAGTATTACATACATTCAACAAAAATAATTTTATACATTTTAGAATAGAAGAGAAAGATTAGAGACAAAACTAAAAAAATGCAATTTACTTCGTAGATCGAAAGGACGGACAACTAACTTCTAAAATCAACAGCTCTGTGCTCAACAGGTAAGTAGGCGTACCTACTTACTTACTTACTTGTAATAAATTATACTTAATTTGATCGCGTACCTTACCACCTTACATACTATTGTATGTACATTGGTTGACTGGTAGGAGATAGACCGAAATTTATTCCACAAAATATAAAAGTATGGGATAGCTGATGTTGATTTGACTTCAAAAACGGAGGGGGTTCTATATTCAGCTGTATGTATATTTGTTTTATTTTTATGTATGTTCACCGATTTTGCCGGACCGATTTTGAATACTTACCTATTCTTTTCTTGTTCACAGTTGGTCTCATACTAATTTTATGGAAATGATTTCAAATATATTATTATGTTGTAATTGAGTTTTATTGAAATCGGTTGTACAAAATTTTTAATTTTACCACTTGTCCAGTAATAATATTAGTCCGTTAGAAGTTGTTCGTATCAATGTTACTGTGGAATTCCGATGATTCTAAGGAAAAGGATAAAATTTTCGAGATACAAAGATTTGATTAGTAAAATTTCTATACGTGGTATAGGCATGCTGCAGCTACTCGTATATTAGTAGTACAGTTGTAGCACGAGTGGGTCGGCTCTACCGGGGAACCACTACGCTTTCACAGAAATTTAAACGATGAACCGAATTATATAGGTAAACTAGCTTTTCACCCACGACTTCGCCCGCGTTAGTTAGCCATAAAATATAATTTAAACTATTATGCTTCTATTTATTTTTCAGTGACTCCGAGATAGTGATCCGACAAATAATGTAATGTCCAATGACGATGTACTTCAGTTGGCGAAGGAATCGAATCTGACAAAGAGAATCAAAATGAATACAATAATAATAAGTTATATATATATATATGAAACATACAGAGTTAGTCAAGATTGAGTCAGATAAGTTGTGTGGGCGAAGAATTGTAGAAATAAATAATTTATTTGATTGTATCGCAAATAAAAAAAATATTTCGATTGCAATTTCATTAATTTAACATTTTGCAAAGAGTAAAGATTAGGAAACATAATCTAAAAGTTTGGGAGTGTGAACTGTTTATTGATTCCGAAGATTATTATTTAGGGACAACTCCCGATGGGCTTATTGGACATGATTCTCTAAATGAAATTGTCTTATTTCTGCTTCTAATATGCTACATTTGGAGGCCATAACTAAAAACAGATCAAAATTTTGTTTGATAGGAGAAGGACAAAAAGAAAAAAGAAACCATGATTACTATTATCAGGTCCAGGGATAATTTCATATCACTGGTAGGCAATTTTGTTTTTTCGTAGTATGGACACAACTTTTTCATAAATACTAAAACTTCAGAAAAACATAAACACTATGACCACTTTTGGGCAGCAAAATGCAGCCAAGACTTTACTCATTTGATTTTTAATGTTTTTTACCAGAAATGATTGACCCTCGAGTTCCTAGAGAAATGGCAGTTCAAGAAAGAGTGTAATTAAGTAATATGTAATAATAAACAATAATAATTACTTCAAGTTGTTACTTTTTATTTATTTGCCTACCTACTTTATTGTAAACTGGAAATATTTTTAATTTAATGTCCTTATTCAATAAACACTAAATTAATAACTAAATAATCGATAAACACTGAATAATCAGAGACTTTTTCATGAGAGGTATTATCTTTCTAAGTTATCGATATTATTTTCTCATAATAATATCGATAACACCTCTAAAAGTTACAGCCTATATACACGTCCCACTGCTGGGCACAGGCCTCCTCTCATTTCTGAGAGCGTTTTAGGGCAAGGAAAGTCCGCCACGCTGCCCCAATGCGTGTTGGCGAACTTCACATGTCTTCGAAATATATTTTTTTTCTTATTTGTCAGACATGCAGGTTTCCTCACGATGTTTTCCTTCACCGCCGAGCATGTGGTAAATCAGCACTTAAAATGGCAATTAACAATTTCATTGGCGCCGGCGGGGATCCAACCCGGGTTTCTCGCGTACCTACTGTGAAACTTATAGCGAGCGCTAACCATTTGAGCTACCACGGCTCCAACACCCCTAACATCACTACAATATACCCCTGCCCCCCGACCCGTATCGTGCGATAGAGAGAGTTGCAAGTCTTGAAGGCAATTGCCTACATTTTCTTTCTGAAATATTGTTTCCGGCGATAACGTTTTTACCTCCCTAAAACTTTACAAAATAAGACAATTTTTGTCTTATTAGATTCAGTACACTTTAATCTAGGCCTGTACGTTTTACTTTTTTAGTAATCAGTTTAGTTTAATTAAATAAAAATAAAAACGCTCGAGGAAGTTTTTAAGTCAAAAATATAGATATTTAGATGCTAACTTATATTGTATACAATATTTCTTTAAAATAAAAACGTACGGGCCTAGTTTTTTGTCATATCTACAACATTTCCAAAAATTAATAAAATTGGACTATATTTACGGGGAGGAAAACGTTATCGCTTTTTGTATGAAAATTTACAGCTTCACAATCCTCTTAAATTTTGAAGTCTTATTATAACAATATTTTACTTACTGGTACAAATAAAGTAGAAATAACTTCTTTTAATAAAATTGTTTTTATTCTACTTTTTCTTTTATACTTCTTAAGAAAACGTTTGCTGCAAATTGTTGAGTTCTTCTTTGTATTAAAACTAACCCGTCCAATGAACCTTAACTATTTTTTCTAATTATAGGATCCGCAGGGAATCTGTTTGTCAAACGGCAAAAGAAAATTGCATTATAGAACGCAAGCCGAGGATTTATTTTCTTGTTGTGTAGGAAAGTCTATCGATTCATTATAAACATTTCTGCATATGCACTCTATAACCTGGTAAAAAAAGTCAGTGTCAAAACGGTGCTAGTAGCTTACCATGGCCTGGTAATTGCCATTTTAAGATACGGTATTATATTTTGGGGCAACTGTGGCGATAGAGAAAGCATTTTCAAAGCCCAAAAGCGCTGCATAAGAGCAATCTTCAATTTAAAGATAACAGATGGTTGTGTCCCTATTTTCAAAGCCCATAAATTATTAACTTTTCCATGTCTGTATATTTTAGAAATAGCGATATTTGTTAAAATTAATCATCATTTATTTAATCTTAAATGAAACTCGAGTACGAGCCGTATCTATGAGAACGCAATATAAAGATTTACTGTATACAGGAAGATTTCAAACAGCTTTATTAAAAAAAGTGTTATGAGCATGGCACCTGTCATGTATAACAAAATCCCAAATTTTGTAAAACATCAACCCATTAGAATATTTAAAAAGAGTCTTACTTCTTTGTTATTGGAAAGATGCTATTACTCAGTATCGGACTTCTTAAATGATACCAATATTTAAATAACGTTTCAGTTAATTAATTGTTTATAATATGTATGTTGTTTGTATTAATAATTTATGTGTTATGCTAACTGCAATAAAATTTCAACAATATAAATTTATGTAATAATAATAATGCAATACTTTGAATTATAATAATGTAATAACTATTTACACTCATAATTATAATTTTAAATCTATTTATAATTAATTACTCGTATTATATAGAAATAAATTTAATGTAATATTTGCATGCCAAAATGGTAGAATGTACGGATCTTCTATGTACTCTGTCAACACCTTATTGTTATTACCTACATTCAATGCAAATAAATCAACATTCTATTATATTCTTTTCTATTCATTCAAGATAAATATCGACATTAATTTAATTTTGATATAGTTGAGTCAATCCCTACCGTACATGTAAAATATTTTGTATAAAAATGTATTTACCAAATTCATCCAAATTATCAACAACGTGACTTTTTCCTTTGTAAAATATTAAAATTAACAAAATAATTGAAAACTTTCTATATTTTAACATAAATTTTAACCAAAAATAAATGCTTCATAACACTGACGACCAGGTTTTAGTGGGAACTTGACCGGCGGCGGTTTGCTGCTCATATATTATTGTTTAAATAATGGTTTGAAGTGGACTTTGATATGTAAAAGTGGTGCGATTTTGTGTATTAAGTGTCTACGCATGTGAACTCTTTGTGGAAACGGTGAAACAAATGCTCTAATGCTGATTTAATTTCAACATAAGGTTGTCTGCTTAGGCGCCTTGAGATACAATTGCCAACTCTCTGCTGGCTCAAGTTGCCGTCAAAATCTCCCAAGGACTTCACAATGTGACGCATCAACATATTGTGAAGCAGTATACTATGAACGATAATTATACAGTTGTACTATAAAGGATAATTATACATTGAAAAATGGAAGACATGGCTAACGCACAAACCGTGCAGACCAAGAAATGGAAGAAAATAAAAACATTGACGAGGTCTTGAGAATTTACCTGTGAAATGTACAATTATCAGGATTATTTCTATTATTAACACCACAATCACTAACTGAACAAGTAAGCATTTTGGAAAAAGTTACTTACTAAAAATAACCACTATTACACTCGCCGATCTGTCATTCAAAATCAGTTACAGAGTCATGAGATTTGGTATCCTTTTCTATCTTGCATTCTTGCCATAAGGAATTTTCTTCTCCCTTGTACACTATGTTGGTCTATACGCCAGTATATTCTAAGTCTATGGTGTCGGTCATAGCATGGAGTATAGAGTAGAAGGAGGACCATGTCTGTATAAGAAGTGTCCGTAAAAATGCGTACAACGAGGGTGGCGCTGCGGTAGCATAGGATAAATTAAAAAAAGCGCCAAAAGTAATTAGAATAAGATGGAGAAATAAACAAGGCCCGACCAATCCGCTTGGTTTTGTACTACATAAATAGTTGAGGTTTTGTATACTGGCATTTTACTACAATTACATTTAATATATAATTGTGTTTTCATTTGTTTTTCTTTAGGTAACATTGTTAATATTTCTAAAAGTTGTGTATGTACACAAAATTTAGTTCTTTTTCCTTTTTAAATTTCAATATATTTTCAATTAAATAGAATATAATATATCCTTACAGACTATCAAAAGTTCACTGCTGAACATAAACTTCAACATAGTTATTTGGCATAGTATTGCAACGCTTGGCAATCGGGTTGGCAAACGCTGTTTTTTTACACTGTTTTTCACTTAACATCTGGTGAGCCGCATGCTCGTTTGCCCCCTCTTCTATAACAAAAATATAATCTTTCCGATGTTTTTAAAGAATATGTAAAAAATTACTCTAAAATGTTTAAAAGAGTTTGCTCAACAGCCAAATCGTTACATATTAGTACCAAAATTAAGACGGCTAAGAATAAAATTAAAATAACGTGGAGTATTAGTAACAGCGAAACCGGTAAAGAGAAACATCGTAACTCAAACTATCAATTAAAAATTAATAATGAATTGACTTAATCAAATCAAGAAGTTGCACCGGTGTTTGAGAAATATTTCATTGATGTTCCTATCTTGACAATAAAGTCATTGAATACGTCTCTAACTGTCGCTGAGTCATTACTTAAACAGAAAGTTAATACCTGTTTAAAAGAATTTAGATTTGAAAAAGTATTACCGCATAATATTGTTTTTACCATAAAAGTGTTACCGTAGATTTGTGGGGGATTTTCGTTACAGTTATTGCGTCCATTATATATTTAATTACACCTCATCTTGCTATTTTTTTTTAATACTTGTATCGTTTCCTGATTTAATGAAATATAGTAAAGTAATACCTTTATTTAAATCTGGTAATACATTGGACCCCGCTAATTACAGACCTATTTCTGAACTACCAACTCTCAGTAAATTTTTTGAAAAAATAATTTTGTATTAATTGTTCATTTCTTTTAATACAAATAAATTATTTCATAAAAACCAATTTGGTTTTACAAGGGGTCGCTCGACGTCTGACGCCGGTGTTGAGCTTATGAAATATATTTTTAATGCCTGGAAGAATTCACAAGATGCCTTAAGTATTTTCTGTGACCTTTCCAAGGCCATCGATTGTGTTCATCATGAGAGATTAATCAAGAAACCACAACATTACGGTGTAAAAAATTTGGCACTTAGACTTATTACTTCATATTTAAGTAACAGAACTCAAAAAGTCGTATAAATGGTAAAGGTTCAAGAATAGAATAGAATAGAATAATTTTTTATTCAATATAGATCACATGTGTAATTCTTATTGAAAGTAATTTTTTACTTTACTACTGGTTCGAGAAAAAAAACCTCTGTCCTAGGAAGAACCAGCAAGAAACCCAGCGGGACTTTTTTTAAAGCAAATTTTACAATACTGGTTGTACTAACTATATAAGTACAAAATTTATTTTAGAAACAGCTTGGAAGCGATCACCTCATTCCCAGGGGTTATTATCAACCATGTATTCATTTATACTATAATAACCCTTTTTATACAGTTTCAACTTAACAAAACATTTAAACTTGCTAATAGAGAGAGCCTGTACACTTTCCGGGACCTTGTTGTAATAGCGTATGCATTGCCCCAAGAATGAATTACTGACTCTGTGGAGTCGAGAAACTGGTATCACTAGCTTGTGTTTGTTCCTAGTGTTTACAGAATACACATCACTTTTTTTACTAAAACTACCTTTATTTTTGTGAACATACATTAAATTTTCGTAAATATACTGAGAGGCCAAAGTTAATATATTTGATTCTTTAAATTTATCTCTAAGAGACTATCTCAGTTTTAGATTGTAAATAGCTCTAATTGCCCTCTTCTGTAAAACAAAAATATTTTCTGAATCAGCCGCATTTCCCCATAGCAAAATCCCATAAGACATTATGCTATGGAAATAACTGAAATAAACTAATCTAGTTGTCTCGACACTAGTGAGACCTCTAATCTTTTTTACAGCATAGGCTGCAGAACTTAGTCTGCTTGCTAGTTTGGATATATGGGGGCCCCACTGAAGCTTTGCGTCGAGAGTGATGCCAAGAAAAACAGTGGATTCAACAGGGCTCAGTTCTTACCCATTTAAAAATACATTGGTACTCAGATTTCTAACATTCGTTGTTGTAAATTTAATACATTTAGTTTTATTTCCGTTTAAATGTAAATTATTAACGTTAAACCAATGCACTAATTTTGATATAGCATTATTCACTTCGTCACATTTAAATGATTGACGTTTAAGTTTAAAAATCAAAGAAGTATCATCAGCAAATAATACTATATCATGATTATCCTCTACAATAGACGGTAAGTCATTAATATACACTAGAAATGGACCGAGAATTGAAATAGTGAAACGGGCAAGGTCAAACCGCGCAACTTGGATTTTCAAGTGAATATTAACAATAATTTAACCCGATCTGATCAAGAAGTTGCTATGGCTTTTGAGAAACATTTTACTGATGTTCCTTTTTTGACAACTAAATCATTAAACTCTTCTCCTACTGTCGCCGAATCATTGCTCAAACAAAATGTAAAGGCTTGTTCAAATACTTTTAAATTCCATAGAGAACTGCCAAAAGATATCGTTAAATATTTTAAAACTATTGATGTTAAGAAAACGGCAGATTTATGGGGGATTTCCGTTAAAGTTATTTTATCTATAATAGATATAATAGCACCTTATCTAGCCACTATATTTAATACAAGCGTCGAATCTGGTGTGTTTCCTGATTTAATGAAACTTAGTAAAGTCATACCTTTATTTAAATCTGATAGTACATTAGACCCCGCCAATTTTAGACCAATTTCTGTACTACCAACATTTAGTAAAATTTTTGAAAAAATAATTTTAGATCAAATGTTAAGTTTCTTTAATATTAATAAATTGCTACATAGAAATCAATTCGGTTTTACAAGGGGTCGCTCAACAACTGACGCTGGAGTTGAGCTTATTAAACATATTTTTTGTGCATGGGAGAATTCAGAGGATGCTTTGGGTATATTTTGTGACCTTTCCAAGGCCTTCGACTGCGTTCACCACGAGACATTAATCAGGAAGCTACAGTACTATGGTGTCAAGAACATAGCGCTTAAACTTATAATTTCATATTTAAGTAATAGAATGCAGAAAGTTATTATCAATGGTAAAAGTTCTTCCGGCTCACCTGTATTAATGGGTGTCCCTCAGGGCTCAATTCTCGGCCCATTTCTAGTGTATATTAATGACTTACCGTGTATTGTAGAGGATAATCATGATATAGTATTATTTGCTGATGATACTTCTTTGATTTTTAAACTTAAACGTCAATCATTTAAATGTGACGAAGTGAATAATGCTATATCAAAATTAGTGCATTGGTTTAACGTTAATAATTTACATTTAAACGGAATAAAACTAAATGTATTAAATTTACAACAACGAATGTTAGAAATCTGAGTACCAATGTGTTTTTAAATGGGTAAGAACTGAGCCCTTTTGAATCCACTGTTTTTCTTGGCATCACTCTCGACGCAAAGCTTCAGTGGGGCCCCCATATATCCAAACTAGCAAGCAGACTAAGTTCTGCAGCCTATGCTGTAAAAAAGATTAGAGGTCTCACTAGTGTCGAGACAGCTAGATTAGTTTATTTCAGTTATTTCCATAGCATAATGTCTTATGGGATTTTGATATGGGGAAATGCGGCTGATTCAGAAACTATTTTTGTTTTACAGAAGAGGGTCATTAGAGCTATTTACAATCTAAAACTGAGAGAGTCTCTTAGAGATAAATTTAAAGAAATAAATATATTAACTTTGGCCTCTCAGTATATTTACGAAAATTTAATGTATGTTCACAAAAACAAAGGTAGTTTTAGTAAAAAAAGTGATGTGCATTCTGTAAACACTAGGAACAAACACAAGCTAGTGATACCAGTTTCTCGACTCCACAGAGTCAGTAATTCATTCTTGGGGCAATGTATACGCTATTACAACAAGGTCCCGGAAAGTATACAGGCTCTCTCTATTAGCATGTTTAAATGTTTTGTTAAGTTGAAACTGTATAAAAAGGGTTATTATAGTATAAATGAATACATGGTTGATAATAACCCCTGGGAATGAGGTGATCGCTTCCAAGCTGTTTCTAAAATAAATTTTGTACTTATATAGTTAGTACAACCATTATTGTAAAATTTGCTTTAAAAAAAAGTCCCGCTGGGTTTCTTGCTGGTTCTTCCCAGGACAGAGATTTTTTTTCTCGAACCAGTGGTAAAGTAAAAAATGACATTCAATAAGAATTACACATGTGATCTATATTGAATAAAAAATTATTCTATTCTATTCTATTCTTGAACCTTTACCATTTATCACGACTTTTTGAGTTCTGTTACTTAAATATGAAGTAATAAGTCTAAGTGCCAAATTTTTTACACCGTAATGTTGTGGTTTCTTGATTAATCTCTCATGATGAACACAATCGATGGCCTTGGAAAGGTCACAGAAAATACTTAAGGCATCTTGTGAATTCTTCCAGGCATTAAAAATATATTTCATAAGCTCAACACCGGCGTCAGACGTCGAGCGACCCCTTGTAAAACCAAATTGGTTTTTATGAAATAATTTATTTGTATTAAAAGAAATGAACAATTAATCCAAAATTATTTTTTCAAAAAATTTACTGAGAGTTGGTAGTTCAGAAATAGGTCTGTAATTAGCGGAGTCCAATGTATTACCAGATTTAAATAAAGGTATTACTTTACTATATTTCATTAAATCCGGAAACGATACAAGTATTAAAAAAAATAGCAAGATGAGGTGTAATTAAATCTATAATGGACGCAATAACTGTAACGAAAATCCCCCACAAATCTGCGGTAACACTTTTATGGTAAAAACAATATTATGCGGTAATACTTTTTCAAATCTAAATTCTTTTAAACAGGTATTAACATTCTGTTTAAGTAATGACTCAGCGACATTTGGAGAAGTATTCAATGACTTTATTGTCAAGATAGGAACATCAATGAAATATTTCTCAAACACCGGTGCAACTTCTTGATTTGATTAAGTCAATTCATTATTAATTTTTAATTGATAGTTTGAGTTACGAGGTTTCTCTTTACCGGTTTCGCTGTTAATAATACTCCACGTTATTTTTATTTTATTCTTAGCCGTCTTAATTTTGGTACTAATATGTAACGATTTGGCTGTTGAGCAAACTCTTTTAAACATTTTAGAGTAATTTTTTACATATTCTTTAAAAACATCGGAAAGATTATATTTTTGTTATAGAAGAGGGGGCAAACGAGCATGCGGCTCACCAGATGTTAAGTAACTACCGCCGCCCATGAACAACCGCAACACCAGGGGAATTGCAGATGCGTTGCCGGCCTTTTAGAAAGGTGTAAGCTCTTTTCTTGAAGGTTCCTAAGTCGTATCGGTCCGTAAAAATCACTGGTGGTAATCGATTCCACAAGGAAGTTGTGAGAGGAAGAAAACTTCTTCCAAATCGCACAATGGTGGACCGCCAATCATCCAGATGGTATGGATGGTATTGCGAGTTTTATCGCGATGTGCGATGGTGAAACTGAGCGGCTGGACTGAGTCCGGACAATTCCTCAGAGCCCCCTCCCCGTGATAAATGCGATAAAATACGCAAAGAGATGCAACATAGAGATGTTGCATCTGCGCTGAATGCAGTCAAGTGGAAGAAGCTGGCACTGGGGTGCCCCAGCCCAGAGATGAGAACAGTATTCCATCTGAG
The DNA here is from genome assembly GCA_033319125.1 of Parnassius glacialis. Classification (NCBI taxonomy): domain Eukaryota; kingdom Metazoa; phylum Arthropoda; class Insecta; order Lepidoptera; family Papilionidae; genus Parnassius; species Parnassius glacialis. The sequence goes on along the minus strand of JAVANC010000010.1, from coordinate 24,619,596 downwards.
GTCGAACTTGCGCTTTGTAATGTTGCAAGCGATATGCCGGCATGAAATACTGTCCCGCTCTGCTGAGCAGGCCAAGCTTTTTAGAGGCCAATTTGGCCTTCCCTATCAAGTGACCACGAAACTGTACACTATTCGATATGTCGACGCCAAGGATTCCGAAGCTAGCTGAGGCAGCAAGGGGAGTGCCTTGAAACTGAGGAGATACGAGAGGTAAACGCGCAAACTTGTGTCTTCTGGGGATTGAACTGGACTAGATTTAGTCGCCCCCAATCTGAGACTTTGTTCAGCAAAGACTCGACTTCAGACACAAGTTCGTCCTCGTTCTCGGGACATATTACCACGGCCGGTATATAAGGCATCACTAATCTTGTCGTCTGCATAGAAATGAATTCAAATTGAAATTCAAATTGTTTATTGCATGTCCCATTACAAATTTAAGATGTTACATTTGATAGGTATACATGTGACACCCTGCAAGGGCATAGCAACACTAGAGGACTATTTTCGTATAATCTAACTTTTAAACATAAATTATAAAATATCATATCGTCAACATTTAATATTATTCTATATAAATTACTTAAATTAGAAATATAATATAGTCGAAGTATTCTTTCTTTGTCATTATTTATCGTCAAAAAATTCTTTCAAAGTATAATAACATTTATTAATAAGGAATGTTTTTAATTTTTTATTAAATTGCGCAGGGTTTTCTAGGATTTTTATAGAATTCGGTAAATGGTTATAAATATTTATTGACATAACGTGGGGGCTAGTCGAAACTAATTTTAATTTGGAGAAGGGTATCCTAAGCTTATACTAGGTGGCGAAAAGGTTATCACGTTAAATAGCACAGCAGTTAATACAAGTTCATATATGTCTGTTAAAATAATAAAATATACAATAATAAAAGAAAATAAAAAATGCATTTTTCAAATGAAATAAATAGCGTAAAAAATTGACAAGAAATAAATCAGCCTTTATAATATATAGAGGTTACTGACCTGAAGTGACTAACAAAACGTCGCACGCGCCAGAAAAATAATAATTTCGACACCCGGTTCCATTTCTTGTCACTTCGCGCATAGAGAATTATGCCTTAACTTCATTATTTTAAGTAAATTTTTCGCTTGAATTTGTTTACACACATCCGCAGCGCGGGGTCCCTTTGTTTTTAATTTCGCGCATAAAATTATGCCTTAAATTGTTAGCCGTAAGTACAGTTTTTGTTTGATTTTTTCTTTATTTGACTAGTACGGATTGGCAACGTTTAAACTACCTTTCTTCGCCTTCAAATGACATGGGTCTTTGACCTTTTAGAATTCATCAGATTATATCTGTATGCATTTACATGATGTTATTTAATATTAAAACGAAAAAAATGCTACCGCGACTAATGTATTAATTGTTATATATTTTTTTAGTTGTGTATGTTTAAAGAAATTTATGTAGCATACGTCTTTTCATTTTATGTGCTAACTTTTTCGTCACTCGGTATAATAACTGTTACAAGTTTGCGACATATAATTGATATGCAGGATAAACAGCGTTGGTGATAGTACGCAGCCTTGTGGAACACCAGCGTTTATACGCTTGAAATCAGAGCATGCACCGTCTACTACGACCTTGATGCTCCAATCAGCAAGGAAACTGGTGATACATTTGCACAATTTCTCGGGAAGCTACCATAGGAAGGAAGCTTCGAATGAATCGCTTTGTGTCAGACCCGATCGAAGGCCTTCATTGTGTCCAAACTAACGACCAATGGCTCCCCCTTGGAGTCTACTGCTTCCGCCTATCTATGAGTCAGGTAGACCAGAAGATCACCAGCTGATCGACCCCGACGAAAACCGGACTGGCGGTCACTAATCAGCTGGTGATCCTCAAGGTACCTCATGACCTGGCAGTTTATAATGGATTCCATTATTTTGGAGAACAAGGAGGTGACGGCGATATGCCTGTACTTGGACGTGTCTGAGCGGTCGCCTGTTTTAGGGATCGGGTGGACCAAAGCTGTCTTCCACGAATTCGGGATTACGCTTTGGTAGTAGGAGTACCGGAAAAGACGCGTTAAAACTGGTGCCAACTCCGGAGCACACGTCTTCAGCACAATGGGAGGGACTTTTTTTTTATAGGATAAGGGTGACAAACGAGCACACAGTCCACCTGATGGTAAGTGGTTGCTGCGGCCCATAGACATCTACAATTATCCTCGTTTGCGAATCAAAATGCAGATGCGCTGCTACCCATGAGGACCAAGATGGAATGCCTCAATTCCAGTAATATGGGCCTCCGGCCACCTGCACTCACCAAGCGAAACGCAGCTGTAAACCTGTACTTCACGCTGGTTTTCTGTGAGGTCGTGGTACCACCCCGGTTCGAGCCGGCCCATCCGTGCAACAGCAAAAGCTGCCGCGTGGCTCTACCACTGTTACTGCCCACTCCTTACACTCCATCAGGCCCACTCGACTTGCTGATGTTCAGGAAGAAGAGTGCTTTGCGAACCGAGCGATGTGTAAACCGCACATCCGGCATGGAGCACTCACGTCGCGGGATGGTCGGCGGTATGTTCCCCCATTATCTAGAGTCGAGTTGGACGCAAAGAGAGAGCTCAACAAATCGGTTTTCTCCTTTGCGGCATGGGCAAGTGAGTCATCCTCTCTGTGCAGAGATGGAAGGGATGGCTGACAGAAGTTCCCTTGGACAGCCTTGGAGAGAGACCAGAATTCACGGGTTCCCGAAGGAAGGCGAACTAGCTTCTCGCCAATTCTGCCGATGTTCTCAGACCTTGCCTTGGCAATGACGCTTTTGAAGGACCTGGAGGCGGAATTATACTTCTTTTTAAGAGTGCTGGTGTTTACATCCCGAGACGTTGATGCGTCAGCCCAGGCCCGGTAGCACTCCTGCTTATAGGGTGATGCTATTTTACAGGAGCGACCAAACCATGGCTGGAATCTGCCTCCGATGGGCACCACAGAGGATGGAATAAAATGTTCCATACCCTGAAGTACCACATCAGCAACAGAATCGGCAACAACGTTGGGATCTTCCGGCGAGAAGCAAACCCGCCCCCAAGGGTAGGATGCAAAAAAAGACCAGATCCCGTCACAATCAGCCGACCTATAGTGCCAAACATGGCGGCAAGCTGCAGATCGCAACTGAGATTGGAACGTGAGTGGCACCGTACTCCGGATCAGACAATGGTCCGAAGAGTCCAGACATTGACGGAGACCTGATATCCGTCCGGATGTGAGGTCAGCGGAAGGTCGGGGAAGGTACATGGTCCTCCAAACCTGGGATCCGCGTAGGCGAAGTAACCAGTTGTGTTAGACCATATGCCAAGGCAAAGTCATAGACAGATCTACCCGCATGATCGGTTAAACGAGAATCAAGCCATTCAGCGTGGTGGCCGTTGAAATCACCGAGTATCACGATCTCTGCGGATGGGACCTGTTGTAGCACAGAGTCTGCAGCCATTTGGAAGTGGTCAATGAGTCGGTCTGTGTCAGCATTACCGCTATGGGACCTATAGAGGCACCTGTAGACGCGGGGATGGTCGTCGCTGTCTACGCGCAGCCATAGGATGGACAGGTTCGTACCTTCTAGACACTGCCGAGGCGTAGAAAACAGATGTCCTCTCTGACGTATATACAAACTCCAGCTAGGGGAACAAAGGAGTGTTCTAATTTGTACCCCACGTAGCAGAGATATGAAGTATCAGCTGGAGAGGACACCTGAGTCTCAGTTAAAAAGAGCAAGGCCGGCTTCGCCGTCTCTAGATGGTAATGGACAGCGTTAAGGTTGGAATGAAGTCCCCTGATGTTGCCAAAATTCACGGATAGCGTGACAGGGGTCGCCTTGGTCTTACTGCTCCGCTTGCCCCGAGCAGTTTTAGTCGCGAGCGGAATTTTGCCCCCCCCCATACGCGGGGTAGCCTGAGCACCCACGCTCAGGAGTGGAGTAGGTTGTTCGTGGATGTTCAGCGAGGGATTATCCAGGGGTGCTGGTACCCTCCTGGGGCAGTCTTTTCTTTAATTCCGCTACCATGTTTATTGGGGGGGAATTGGGCCTCCGGCCATCTGTACTCACCAAGCGCAACGCAGAGGTAAAACTCTACTTCACGCTGGTGTTCTGTGAGGTCGTGGTACCACCCCGGTTCGAGCCGCCCCATCCGTGCGACAGCAAAGGCTGCCGCGTGGCTCTACCACTGTTAAAAAATGATCTTTCACGGTAAAGGTCATATAACCATCGTCTGCTTTTATGAATTCTTACTGTCGCCCACTCATTAAATGCCTTGCGACTGTTTCTGGAGAATCTTTTAGAAGTAAAATATGTTAAATTGAATTCATTGATTATGAGGGTAAATAATTCTCCATATAAATATTCTGCTTGTTTTTATAAGAAAGCGATGGAAGGTTTTTTACTATATTACTTCTTAATCTCTCCAGGCGTTTTGTATTAATAGGAACAAACACAATTTTCTCAATTATCTGTTTTTTGTGCATATAAGGTAACGAAACCAGTTGTCCACAGTGATCTGAACTAAGTTTTTGAATTATTGATTAGTTGATTGGTACAACACCTGTAAAAATATTATCAATACAAGTTGCACTACACCCTGTAATACATGTAGCTTCAAGTGATAAGCCAGCAATATAACAGGCTTTATTAAAATATTTCGACCAAAGCCTGTAATATTTTTAAGATGCCCAAAATTTGAAGTAAATGGATCAAAGCTGAGACATGCTAATTGGGATAACATGTCTCAGCTTTGATCCATTCACTTCAAATTTTGGGCGTCTTGGAAACCCCAAAAACAATGTTAAGTAATTATAAAGTGGAAATTAAAATAATATCGTTAATGCAAAATTAGTTAGTGTAGTTACATTACTAGCTCGGGTGCCTAAAACAAAGCTGTAAATTTTAAATATTTAATGGTTATAACTTTTATCACTACTTTAAAGGAATACAAGACTTACAACTAAAATGTAATTGTTACAGTTTTTCTCTGCAATAAGTCATTATTTCAGCAAAGAGTTAAATAGATAAGAAATTATTTCTTATGTTGCGGTCACTATATATGGCAAGTGCAGTTTTCCTCAGAAAACAATTAAAAATATGTCATGTTCTGTTTTGTATTGTTCAACAATAGGAGAAGCATAATAACAACACCAGGGGAATTGCAGGCGCGTTGCCGGCTATTTAAAAAGGAGTAAGCTCGTTTCTTGAAGCTCCCTAAGTCGTATCGGTCCGACAGTAGTGGTGATGAAATTTTGTGGTTGGAATTAATCCTAACAATTCCGCTGAACGCTCCCAGTGATAAATGCGATAGAAAATGCAAAGGGATGCAACATGCAACAGACGAAGAGATCGTCTCGTCTTTGTCGTCGATGATTCAAGCCGCTCTGCACTGGATGCGGTGAAGTAGAAGGAGCTGGTACTAAGGAGTCCCCACCCAGGGATGAGAACAGTATTCCATGTTAGGCAAAACTTGCTACTTGTAAAGTTGCAAGCAATGTGCCGCCATGAAATGCTGTCCCGCTCTGTTGAGCACACCAAGCAAGAGACCAATTCAGCCTTCCCTTCCAAGTGACCACGAAACTGCATGTTATTCGAAATGTCAACGCCGAAGATTCCGATACTGGCTGAGGTAATAAGGGGAGTGCCCCGAAATTAAGGAATTATGACAAAGGGGTTCTTTTTAGAGGTAAACGTGCAAACTTGTGCCTTCTGGGCATTGAACTTAATTAGATTTAGTCGTACCAATCCGAGACATTACACAACAAGTTTATTCCGGTACTGTGTATAAAGCATCACCAGTGCACGTTACTGGTTTGCAACATATTATTGAGAAGCAGAAGAAACAGTATAGATGATAGCACGTAGCCTCATTGAACACCAGCATAAATTGGCTTTTAAATGGAGCATGCACTTTCTGTTACGACGTAGTTGCTCCAATCTGCAAGAAAACAGCTGATCCAGTTGCACAAATTCTCGGAAAGCCCATAGGAAGGGAGCTTCGAAAGAAGCGCTTTGTGCTAAACCCTATCGAAGGCCTTCGCTATGTTCAAACTAACGGCCAGGGTCCTTCTTTGACTCCGCCGATTTGAGTCAGGTATGTCAGAAGATCACCAGCTGAGCAACTTCAACGGAAATGCTACTGGTGGTCACTTTTCAGTTGGGGATCCTCAAGCTCATGAACTGGCAGTTCACAATGGTTTTGGAAAACAAGTTGGATAGTCAAGAACGGTCGATTTTCTGTTATTTTTTAGGGATTTGGTGCACTAAAGCTATCTTATTTGCGTTTGGGACTACGCCTAGGGAGAAAGAATTTTAGAAAAGACACGTTACGACCGGTGCCAACTAGGGAGCATACGTCTTCAGCACAATGGGAGGAAATTCATCATGCCCACTGGACTTGACGTCTAGGCAGAGTAGTGCTATGCGCACCGAGCGCTGTGAAACCGTATCGTACCGACCTAAAGTCGAAATTATACTTCTTTTTAACAGCGCTGGTGAAGCACTTCTATTATAGTGCGATGCATTTTTACAGGAGCGACCAAACCAGGCACCACAGATGATAGAATAAAAAGTTCCATTCCCTGAAGTACGATGTCAGCGACAGAATCACGTTGGGTTCGTCCGGCGAGAAGCATACCCGCCCCCGTCCTCAAGGGCCTTCCCTTGAGGACGGGGGCGGGTATGCTTCTCGCCGGAATGCATAAAAAGACCACATCCTGTCCCAATCGGCCGACTTATAGTGCCAAACACAGCGGCGATCTGCAGAACGCAACTGCAATGGGAGTGTGAGTGGCACCATAGTCCGGATCAGACAATGGTCCAATGAGCCAAGAGGGGCGTCTACGGAAATCTGATATCCGTCCGGATGAGAGGTCCGCAGAATATCCTACTGGGAAGGTGCACGATCCTCCACATCTAGAATCCGCGTAGGTGAATTAACCATTTGTGTCAGACCATATGCCAAGGCAAATTCATAAACAGATCTTCCGGCATGATCGGTTAAACAAGAACCAAGCCATTCAACGCGGTGGCCGTTAAAATCACCAAGGATCACGATCTCTGCAGATGGTACCTGTTCTAGCACGGAGTCTGCAGCGATTTGGACGTAGTCGATGTGTTGGTCTGTGACGGAATTACCTACAGAGGCACGCGTAGACGCGATGGTCGTCGCTGACCTTCAAGATTGCCGAGGCATCGAGAACAGCTGTACTCTCTGACGTATACGCAAACTCCAGCCTGAGGTATAAGTGTTACAATTTGTACCCCGGATAGCAGAGAAGTATCGACCGGACAGCACACCTGCGTCTCGATTGGAAAGAGCAAGGTCGACTTCGCCGTCTTCAGATGGTACCTAGTGGTCTTCGTTAACGCTCGAATGAAATCCTCTGATGTTGCAGAAATTCACGGATAGCGTGGAAGGGATCACCTTTATCTTATTGCTCTACTTGCCACGGGCAGTATTAGTCTTGACCGGAATTCCCGAGGGTGGCAAGCGAGCACACAGTTCACCTGATGGTAAATGGTTGCTGTGGCCTATAGACATCTACATCTATCCTCATTTGCAAAAAAAATGCAGATGCGTTGCCAGCCGTGAGGACTAAAATGGAATGCCTCTTTTCCAGTAAAAAGAGTTTCCGGTTCTCTACACTCACCATACGAAACACACTAGCATTAAGCCGTTATTTTACGCTGGTATTCTGTGAGAGCATGGTCCTTCCCCGGTCGAGTCGATCTAATCGTCCTACAAGTATACTATTAATATAGCTGTAATATGGCTCTATCACGTATAATTTTTATATTTATATTTGGGTTGAGATCATTGTCGCATACTTCGATTGTGAAACCACACACTTAAGAAATTTTGTATCAGTATTTTCTTTGAGCTCCCGTTTCCACTTTGAAATCCATAGCTGATACGGACTCTGTAACGAGAGTGGCAGCAGGAACACTCAAGAAATGGGAATAACATTCTGATAATTTCTTCACATTAAGAAGATCTTCTTCTGTATATTCAGATTTTGGCATAAAAATGCCTAATCCGAACAGGTTCATCGTATCCGCAGAAAGTCGGTCCTGTAGTTAGTCTTTATGCTATCTATCATTGGAATATAAACAGTCCTCCGAAAATATTCCTCGTCATTTCCTTGATAAGTAATTATCACGAAAATTCTCAGTAATTTTTAGAAGATTTTTTAATTTGATATCTACGATTTTGGGGAAATTTAAGTAAATAAAAAAAAAGTGTGTGTGTACTTATCTACGCACGTAGGAAGTTACACTTTTTAGCGTAACAAAACAAAAAACTTGAGAGACAATTAGCCAATGAAGTTATCGCTTTTATAGGTGTTAGTGTGCACGTCTTCGTAACAACTTCATGGTGTCATTTTTCGGTGTCGGTGTGCGCGCGAATCCAAAAAATTCACTCTCATCATTTTTCACAAACGCCCAAAAAGAAGTATAACTTCAAAAAGGGTTTAATCATTTGTCAGCTGTGAATGAGCATAGTATATATGTCATTCATGATCATTGATCATTGATCGTTCAAACTATGGTTTTTAAACATTTGTAAGTGCAATTTATTAATATACTACGTAGGTAAGTTTAAAATTGACTTAACACCATTTTAAAACTTGTATTAAAAGAAGGTAAGTTTAAGATACAGCAGTGAAAGCATATTTCTCGCCGGATAAAACGAATAGATAGAGGTCTTTAATATAAACGAAGCTGACTTTAGTACTCTCGAAAAATGTAAGGCTGCGGTTAAGTACATAATGAATTTTTAAGGAGATAGGTTTGATGCTTTTTGGCACGTGTTGACTTTTTAACATCACGTTGTGAAAACTTTGAGATAGTGTAGTATATCAAGGAGTAGTTTTTACATTTTTTTTTGCAATAATTAATTTTAATGTTAAACTAATATTAATATGGATACAAGAACGCAACAAATAGTTATTTAGCTAGTTTAATGTAAATAATGTTTAATTGTAATGTTAATAAATGTGCCTATTAAATTTAATGTTTTTAAGATTTGCTTATCTACTTAGTGTTTGTAAGTTATAAAAAAGTTATGTCCAGCGATTGCTCCGGACGCATATTATGTGGCTTCGACAGAATATAAGTGCTGCGGTAACTCTGTAACTGCAGCAATATCCTGAGTTGGTGGCCTTTTTTTGCTGCAATCCATTTTTTTCTTCTTAATATTAGGTTCTTACATATGAAATTAGCGTTTTGTCGTAGTGACCACTTTGATCTGAAATATCTCCTCTTTGGTTAAGAATTCCACATTCAAATTTATAAATTCATTTAGCTGGTACATTTGAGTTTTGAAAAAAGTCATTCATTTGTTTTTTCCTCATTATTTTTTTCTTTAGCGTCGCTTATTACCGCACAATGGAAAACGTGAAATATCGGTATATTTACTAGTACGAGTTCTACCGTGGCACCAGTGCTGCAGAAACAGATCGAAGGATTAATGATTTGTACGCCGCTGGTGTCGCAAAAGAAAGCACGGTACGTTTTTTGTTTCAACGTTTTCGTTCTAGAAATTTCAACCTTCAGAACCAACTCCGTGGACGGCCGGACACAAAAGTGGAATATGAAGAATTAAATGGTATTGTGGAAGCGGATCCATTACAAAGCACTTCAGAGATAGCTGCAGGCTTAGGAGTAAGTGATAAAACTGTTTTAATCCACTTGAAGCAAATCGGGAAAGTAAAAAAAACTTGAACGATGGGTACCTCATGAATTCAGTGGATTGAACTTGCAAACACGCGTCGACTGCTGTGTTACTTTGCTCAACCGACACAATAATGAAGGGATTTTAAATTGAATCATTACTTGTGATGAAAAGTGGATACTGTACGATAATCACAAGCGCTCGTCGCAATGGCTGAACCCTGGAGACCCAGCCAAATCCCGCCCTAAACGAAAATTGGCACAGAAAAAGTTATTTGTGAGTGTTTGGTGGACTAGTACTGGTGTCGTTCACTAGCTAGCACTAGTTCACAGTTTTCTAAAATCTGGCCAAACGATTACGGCAGATATCTATTGTCAGCAACTGTAAACCATGAAGGAAGAACTAGCTGCTAAACAACTGAGATTGGTCAATCGCTCTAGGCCACTGCTGCTTCACGACAACGCAAGACCACACAATACACAATAAACAACCTCTAAGTTAAATGAGCTACAATTGGAATGTCTGCGACATCCACCGTACTCTCCGGACCTTGCTCCAACAGATTATCATTTTTGAAAAAAATTCAACTCCGATGCGGCAGTCCAAATCGTCTTCAAAGATTTTATTGATTTTCGACCCCATGTTTTTTTTAGTAAAGGGATCAATGAACTACCTATGAGATGGTAAAAGTGCATAGATAACAACGGTGTATATTTTGTTAAATATATTTTACAAAAAAATTGACTTTATATTCCTCCCGTACAAAACGGTAATTTCATATGTAAGGACCTAATATTTTGTGTAGTATTTTATTTGTTTGTAAATTTAATGTTTAATAAAAGAAAGTTACAGTAATAAATATGTTCTTTATTCTTATTTTAATAAGTTTTTTTTTATTGAAGAGGGGGCAAACGAAAATGCGGCTCACCTGATGGTAAGTGACTACCGCCGCCCATGAACAATCGCAACACCAGGGGAATCGCAGATGCGTTGCCGGCCTTTTAGAAAGGTGTAATCTCTTTTCTTGAAGGTTCCAAGTCATATCGGTCCGGAAAATTCGCTGGTGGTAATTGATTCCACAAGGAAGTTGTGCGAGGGAGAAAACTTCTTCTATATCGCACTATGGTGGACCGTCAATCATCCAGATGGTATGGATGGTATCGCGAGTTTTGTAGCGATGTGCGATGGTGAAATTGAGCGGCTGGAATGAGTCCGGACAATTCCTCAGAGCACTCCCCGTGATAAATGCGATAAAATACGCAAAGAGATGCAACATCTCTACGTAGTGCCAGTGCATCTAGCCGATCAGAAAGAATTCGGTCGTCTACGATTCGAACCGCTCTAAGTTGGATGCGGTCAAGTGGAAGAACCTGGTACTGGAGTGCCCCAGCCCAGAGATGAGAACAGTATTCCATGTGAGGTCGAACTTGCGCTTTGTAATGTTGCAAGCGATATGCCGGCATGCAATACTGTCCCGCTCTGCTGAGCACACCAAGCTTTTTAGAGGCAAATTTGGCCTTCCCTATCAAGTGACCAAACTGAGGCAGCAAGGGGAGTACCTTGAAACTGAGGAGATACGACAAAGGGGTTCCTTTTAGCGGTAAACGCGGAAACTTGTGTTTTCTGGGGATTGAATTGGACTAGATTTAGTCGCCCCCAATCCGAGACTTTGTTCAGCAAAGACTCTACTTCAGATACAAGTTTGTCCTGGTACTCGGCGACGTTTTCCCGAGAAATATTGGCACGGTCGGTATATAAGGCATCACCAGTGCTGTCGTCTGCATAGCAATGAATTCTACCAGTTAGCAACATATCATTGATATGCAGGATAAACAGCGTTGGTGATAGCACGCAGCCTTGTGGAACACCAGCATTGATAGGCTTGAAATCAGAGCATGAACCGTCTACTACGACCTTGATGCTCCGATCAGCAAGGAAACTGGTGATCCATTTGCACAATTTCTCGGGAAGCTCATAGGAAGGAAGCTTCGAAAGAAGCGCTTTATGCCAGACCCGATCGAAGGCCTTCGCTATGGCCAAGCTAACGGCCAATGCCTCCCCTTGGACTCTACTGCCTCCGCCCATCTATGAGTCAGATAGACTAGAAGATCACCAGCTGATCGACCCCGATGAAAACCGTACTGGCGGTCACTAATCAGCTGGTGATCCTCAAGTTACCTCATGAGCTGGCAGTTTATAATGGATTCCATTATTTTGGAGAACAAGGAGGTGATGGCGATAGGCCTGTAGTTGGACGGGTCAGTTTAAATCATAGACTTAGAATATAAAGTCTATGGTTTAAATGATATTATTCTACTATCATACATTAATTAAAATGGACACTTCGACCTGAGAAAAGTTTAATTACCAAAATATTTTCAGATTTATGTTCAGGTTATAATTAGGATTATTTCAGGAATAATAATTCATATTTAACATAATATCCCCATATTTATATTTAGACATAATATTCCTTTTATTTTGCACTTATAACTGATATAACATTGGTGTCATAACTTTAAAAGATGACATAATTTTGTAATGCATGGGTCAGCTCGACCGGGGAAGGACCATGCTCTCATAGAATACCAGCGTGAAATAGCAGAATAATGCTGTGTTTGGTATGGTGAGTGTAGAGTAATGGATACCTTTTTACTGGTAACGAAGCATTCTATCCCAGTCGTCAGGCGTGACAACGCATGTGCATTTTGTTTCTTAATCTAGGATAGATTGAGATGTTTATGGGCCATAGCATCCACTTACCATCATGTGAAAATAAATGTGTGCTCACTTGTCTCGAAAAAAATCGAAGTAATTAGATTAACAGCCTTTGATTATATCAATCTGTTATAGAAGAGGGGGAAAAACGCATTTCACTTGATATCGACGCCAAAGGACAACTGACACGGAAAGGATTGCAGGTACGTTGCCGGCTGAAACGGAAACGGGGAATGCTCTAAATAATAAAGTTAACAATTTCAAAACAAAAACTGCTGGTAACAGTAAATTCTACATTATGGGGTAAGAAATTCCTCGTTACACGCACGGTGTTGGAATGGCACGGTGATTGATTGCTCACCATCAATATCTGGAATCAATCCGAAATATTTCTCAAAGCACACCTCTTAGTAAAAACGATAAATATATAAAAAGATGCATTGTCTTTTAGCAAGGTCAGTGAATCAAACCGATTAGAATGAGCTCGGCCGTCAATTGGAGCCGCGGTCAAATGGAAAGAGAGGTCCAGATTAGAGGGCCGCAGCTCAGAGATGAGAAAGTATTTCTACTTTATTTTTTACTTCAAAACATTCGCTGAATTGACCGAGAAACATCTTATGTTTACATTAAATGACATAACAACATTTAAAGGAAATATTAAAGTTTCTTTTTTTTTATAGAATAATGTTGACAAACGAGCACATAATCCTCGTGATGGTAAGTGGATACTGTGGCCCATAGACATCTACATTTATCTTCAATTAAAAATCCAAATTCAGATGCATTGTCACCTCTGAGAACTGAGATGGAATGTCTCGTTTCCAGTAAAAACGGTCTCCGGTTCTCTACACTCACTATACAAAACACAGCAGTATTAAGCTGCTATTTTACGCTGATATTCTGTATTTAGAGCGTATTTCTACCACGGTCGAGCCGACCCATTCGTGCTGCAAACACAATATAGCTGCAGCATGGCTTTACCACGTAAAATTCAACTGTTTCTGTTTCTCCTGTTTCACAATCGATTTTCAATCATAAGATCAGATAGGTATACATCGTTGAATTTTTGTGTCGTGATACTTTATGTGTGCGGCCGACACCGCACTAAAGCCTGGTGGACCTGCTTATAATGGATATCTATGCGGTAGTCATAATTATAGTGTCGGTGCCCGTAGAGTGATTTCGGAGTGGAACATTCCATTCCAACAGACCATGTTTAGTACTTATTCCAATCTTCTTTTACCTGGAATATTTCAATTATAAATCGTATTAATCATTTCGTTGGAGATTGAAAATAACTTTTCATTGTTACAATATATGATGATAGGATGATCGAACAGCGAAATAATCCTTGTAACATTAAAGGTTCTATATAGCAGTGTACTTTTTATGGGCTGATTTGTTTTAATATTTGACAATTTGCCCTATCTTACCAGGTGACCGCGAAACTGGACATCACTCGATATGTCCACGTTGAGGATTCCGAGAGGATTCCGGCCGGTGTAAAATTATCATCAGGTCTATCTGCATAACAATAGATGATATTTTGTAACATGCCATTAAAATATTATGTTCTCCTTTCTATTTTTAGGTCACTTAGTTATTAAGGGAGCGGGCTCAAATGGCATACCACCGATTTTTGCAAAAACTGTGCTAAAGTGTTATGACGCCTAAAACTGGCTTTTACCTTTAATCTAAATCTTTATCTTCGTAAATATCCAAATAAAAATCCTCTGCATTCTAGGTTAGTGCCTCGAACGAAGTTTTTATTTAAATATTTACGTGATATGTTTTATGTGGTAGAACCATGCCGCAGTTATGTTATGGTCGTAGCACGAATGGATTAGCTCTACCGGGGAAGGAACACGTTCTCACAGAATACCGGCGTAAAATAGCAGTTTAATGCTCGTGTCCTTATTCTATAAAAAACCGAAGCTTTAGACATATTCATTCCCTTCAATATTAATTTATTTTCTTCTCATATTAGCGCTTTAAATATAATCAACCCGATTTAATGTGAACGAGTAGTGTGACTTTGAAAGGTCGAATATAAAGCCTAACCTCTTCGCTTTGGGTTTGAGCTATGCAAAAGAAATTAGATATTTTATTAGTTACAGAATACAAAGTAGATATTATCTAGCCGCCTTATCAATAGAATTTACTATAGTTTCTTTTTTTTAATTTCAAAAGGCTACCGAATCATCCTTGGTAGTGATGAATGTTTTTTTGCGAGGATTGATAGACTAAGGAATTCGTTGGTGTTTCATGACTGCTATATTTTTTTATAATATTAAGTAGTGACAAATGAACATACAGCTCAGTGGCTATTGATGTCGGTTCCAACCAACAAGCCAACTTCAAACAGTGAAGGCTATATATGTGTTATACTGTATTACCTTTGACTACGCTGGAATGCCTCACAGCCTCTAATTATGCTGGCTCTCGATACCTTTGAAAAAATAATAAGAAGGTTGTGCACACCCAGACAGACTTCTAGGCAGAGATGGAACCCTACTACTACCTACCAGAGTTTTCCAGAATACTGGATAAATCCGTTATTTTGCCTATTATAAAATCTGGTTAACCTAATCTCATCAAAAAAGAAACATCCGTGAGTGTCGTGGAACACTCGGTTGGTTCCTTTCGTAGTATATTATTATTATTGATAAACGTATTATATTATTGATTAACAAATACAAATAAATGAATTACTAGCGTCTATTCAAATGAAGCGTCATTTAAAATAATATTTCTTTCATGGCAAGATAAGAAAAAGTGCGAGGGATATTTATCCATCTTGCTCGCACTATAGAAAGGGGATCGTGATGAAAAAATCTTACACTTTTTCTCGCCTAGCTAAAGTTCCTTCGTTCTTCTTAACTTCGTTCAAAAAAATTCAAACGAAAAACTCAATTTTACCATTAATTAGAATAATATTTTAATCCCTTATTAAAACAGTGTGATTGTATATCGAAATGTTTTTGAATTTTAAATCGACTGTGACGGAACTTATCACCTTTTTAGAAAAATTTGTTATTAATGATAATATTATAGTGGGACGTCATAAACATAACGCACTGTTATGACTTCCCACAGGATGCATCATTTGAGATCGTCGGTAATGAGGCTGTACTTACCACGGAAATATGCAGCGGTATGACCCTGCAATACCGAGCATTTCCGACAAAGAGACTATATGGAAGACCTTTATTACACGAGCCTTTCGAAATATTTCGATCTGTGAGGTTGTATGACCACCGAAATTGCTCCTGTAATTGTAATGAAAATGGATTAATCTCTGTCAGTCTCGGGTCATCTGAGGCAACTGGGACTCCGTGACGGAACGCTCCAGGATCAATTGCATAAGGCGGTGGTCTTCGGTATGGCCCGCATCGTCCGCCGATTTATTTTTCTTTTCTCCTAGCTCTCAGCCGTATGGTCTTCCCTGCCGAGAGATTTCGTCGGTTTTTTTTAATAGAATAAGAGTGACAAACAAGCACACAGTTCACCTAATGGTAATTGGATAGTGTGGCCCATAGACATCTACATTTATCCTCGATAAAAAATCAAAATGCACGTGCGTTGTCACCCCTGAAGACGAAGATGGAATTTTTTTTTATAGAAGAGGGGGCAAACGAGCATGCGGCTCACCTGATGGTAAGTGACTACCATGTTTCTTATCAAGTAAAAGGGTCTCCAGTTCTCTACACTCACCATACGAAGCACAGTAGCATTCAGCTGCTATTTTACGCTGGTATTCTATGAAAGTGTGGTCCTTCCCCGGTCGAGTAGATGATACAAAAAATCCTGTTGTTATACGTGCGTCCATGAGTTTTTGTAAGTTTTATTTTGCTTTTGAACGATATAATGTAATAATAATAATTAAAGATGGAGACCGATGCAACACATTTAAAGTAAAGTAAAATTACAATCTGTATACGTCCCACTGCAGTTCACAGTCATGGTCTCATGTCTTAGAGGGTTATGGACAGAGAGATTTAAATACTACACACTTACTACTACACTTAAATGTCTTCGGTTATGGAGGAATTTGCCCAGCTACTTTAGTATCCCCGAAATATTTTATCCCTCAGATAAGCAGGATTCCGCACTATGACAAAATAACTTTAAGTCTAAAATTTTGTGTCTATTTTAATTATTGAACAAGCTTCAGTTACGTTTATGTACTTATACTAAGCTAGTGCTTGACTACAATCCCACCTGGTGGTAAGCGAATTCAAGTGAAAATTAGTAAAAAATTGTTCAGAATCCTGAGTAAAATATATGCTATAAACATTTTATGGATCACTGCATTTATTGAGGAGTCCAAAGTATACCTAAATTCTTAACAACGTCATTACATATTACGAATAGGAAAACCTAACAAGTTGTAAATGATATTTATTATTTTTCAGATCATTCTTGAATTTTTATGTACGTGGTAGAGCCATTTTAGTAGTATAGTTGTAGCACAAATGGGTCGGCTCGACTGGGGAAGGACCATGCTCTCACAGAATACCAGTGTAAAATGGCAGCTTGACACTGATGTGTTTCGTATGGTGAGTGTAGAGAACTGGAGACCCATTTTACTGGAAAAGAGGCATTCCATCTTAGTCCTCACGGGTGACAATGCATCTGTATTATGATTCTTTGTTGAGGATATGTGTAGATCTCTATGGGTCACAACAACTACTTACCATCAGGTGGACTGTGTGCTCGTTTGTCACCCTATCCTATAAAAAAAATTCCCAACAATATGGCTTCGGACGGCTCCAGTCCAAAATACATTCCAAATCGTTATTGATACATCAACCGTATATTATATATAATTAATTTAGAAATTTGGAGATTCAAGTTGTAGAAAGAAAAACTGAAAAAAAGAGGAAGAAGAAGAGGAGAGAGAATTGTAATGGTATTTATTCATTTGAAATCGCGAGTAAAAGATGCTGCCTTACAGAATCTTGCAAAGAAAGTATATCTTGGACAAAAACTCATGGCTAGCGGAGAAAATTACAGTTCAACATACTCGTATGTTAAGAGACCGCAGTACACTTATCAGGATATGATGATGTAAAGTATTGAAGGTATTGCTAAAATCCAGCAAAAAACAGTACTGCGAGTTATCCTCCATACCGAGACGAATGTCGTCCTTGATTTTTAATAACGCCGTAGTTGTACGATGACTCGACCTATATAATATCATAATTTTAAATAACTTGAATCTATAAAATTAGAAGACACTTCGTAAAGTGAAAAAAACATGAAAAATACGTGAAAAAGTAAAGCAATTTGGTGTAAAACACTTTGACATGAAAGTCGTAAATTTATTTTTAGAGCCCTTTGAGATTTTGCGGACAACATTTATAACTCTTAAAATTATTACTGCCTTGGGTATTCTTTTCTCCAAAGCTTTAGAAACAAGTTGTTTCGTTAAGCGTTAAAATTAAGGAATATCATACATATATATTATATTTATTTATTATATTATAATTTTTTATATATTATAATTACATTTAATATATTATATTATATGAAAAGAAAATTTAAGGAATTCATTTTAGAAACTTAAGATTTTAGTTATTGTAACGATACAATTTGAAAAACGGAAGCGTTAGATTGTTGCCGCGAGTGGACTTTGTTAGACAAAATAATTTATGTTATACTCGTAAATACTTAGATAATAGTTTGCAATGGGATACCTTAAAAGCAAATTGCTTCCCAGTATGGGCCACTTACAAGCCCATAGTCATATACGAGATAAACGCATAACTTATGATTAAGCTATACTAATAATATTAGTAAAAATCTAAGGTCATATTGCTAATTCATTTCTTCATCATTCTCTTCAATTAAACACAATATTAGGTCGTTATTAAACTGCCTCTAAAAAGCTTGGCGTGCTCAGCAGAGCGAGACAGTATTTCATGCCAGCACATCCCTTGCAACTTTACAAAGCGCGAATCCGGCCTCACATGGAATAGTGTTCTCATCTCTGGGCCAGGGCACCCCAGTGTCAGCTCCTACCACTTGGCCGCATCCAGCGCAGAGCGGTTCGAATCGTTGACGACCAAGTTATTTCTTGATAGGCTGGATACACTGGCACTGCGTAGGGATGTTGCATCCCTTTGCATTTTCTATCGAATTTACCACGGGGAGTGTTCTGAGGAATTGTTCGGATTAATTCCAGCCGCCAAATTTCACGAACGCACATCGCGTCAAAATTCACGATACCATCCTCGTCATCTGGATGCTTGGCGGTCCACGACTGTGCATTTTACTAGGAGTTTTCTTCTTCTCGCACAACTTCTCTGTGGAATTGTTTACCACCGGTGATTTTTCCGGACCGATACGACTTAGGGACCTTCAAGAAAAGAGCTTCCACCTTTCTAAAAGGCCGGCAACGCATCTGCAATTCCCATGGTGTTGCGGTTGTTCATGGGCGGCGGTAGTCACTTATCATCAGGAGAGCCGCTTGCTCGTTTGCCCCCTCTTTTATATAAAAAAATTAATTAAATAATCACATGCAGGACGATATAATTGATGTTTTGGTAAAAATATTGTTACTTGGTAGTAACGTACTTGAAGTTAATATTTTAAAACTAAAGGTGTTAGATTAGATGATTTGATGTCCCAATTACAACGGTAGAAAAAATAAAAATTACTTTTATTGAGACTACTTTTTACGGATTCTATCAACTTGATTGCGTTGATTATTTGAAATCATAGACTTGTATGTATACTACGAGACAGGCACTACGGTACTAATACATTGCGTACAAAGTTACGGTAAATTCTCCGTAACTTCTTTAGTCGACTGCGAGTGGGCGCAAAGGCTAAAGGCTTCTTTGTTTTGTAAACCGCGAACGTTGTTTTTGACAATCTAAAACTAATTTTGTTTAATGTGACTGATGCTGGCCACAAAAAAGTTTAATTAAATTCGAATTTCGAATTGATCATGAAAATAAAACCGTACACTTTTTAGAATTTTACTTACTTTTAAATATGGAGTGGACGCTTAAAGAAGACCGTGTTGCAGTTATTGCGTTGCATCGTTGCGGTTACGCGCCAATTCAAATTTTTGACATACTTAAAAATTTGAATATAACCAAAAGATTCGTTTATCGTACCATCAAACGATACAATGAAGACTCTAGTGTAGATGACAGGTCAAGAAGTGGTCGCCCTCGGTCTGTTAGGACTCCAGCAGTGATAAAAGCTGTGAAGGCGCGAATTCAAAGAAATCCCAAACGTTAGCAGAAACTGTTGGCCCTTCAGATGGGGTTAAGCAGAACCACGGTGAAAAGGGTGTTAAATGAAGACTTAGGGCTTCGGGCATATCGAAGAAAAACAGGACATCGCTTGAATGCTCGTCTAATGGACCTGAGACTGAAGAGATGCCCCGCTTTGTTGAAGCGGTACGCGGGAAAAAAATATCGGGAAATTCTTTTTTCGGATGAAAAAATTTTTACCGTAGAAGAGAGCTACAACAGACAAAATGATAAGGTGTACCCACACAGTAGTGAAGAAGCGAGCAACCGTATTCCGCGTGTCCAACGAGGTCATTTTCCATCCTCGCTCATGGTATGGTTGGGAGTTTCTTATTGAGGCTTATCAGGGGTACATTTTTATGAGAAAGGTGTAAAAACGAATGCAGTTGTGTATCAAAATACAGTCCTGACGAACCTTGTGGAACCTGTTTCTCATACCATGTTCAATAACAGGCACTGGGTATTCCAACAAGATTCGGCGCCAGCTCATAGAGCGAAGAGCACACAAGACTGGCTGGCGGCGCGTGAAATCGACTTCATCCGGCACGAAGACTGGCCCTCCTCCAGTCCAGATTTGAATCCGTTAGATTACAAGATATGGCAACACTTGGAGGAAAAGGCGTGCTCAAAGCCTCATCCTAATTTGGAGTCACTCAAGACATCCTTGATTAAGGGAGCCGCCGATATTGACATGGACCTCGTTCGTGCTGCGATAGACGACTGGCCGCGCAGATTGAAGGCCTGTATTCAAAATCACGGAGGTCATTTGGAATAAACTTTAGTGTCATAAGAATCTATGTTTTGTTAAGTTCATTTTGGTATATAAATGGTTACATAATGAATAAACTTGTTTCAATTATTTTATATTAAACATTTGACAGAATTTATGACCTGACTAGGTATATATATATATATATATATATATATATATATATATATATATATGTATGTATATTATATTTAGATAAATTACGTTTCGAAACGTTGGAAATTTAAAATAAGTTAATATACGTGATAAATTCCGTAAAATTTAGTTTCATTTCAATTTGTAGTTTTCGCGTAGACATAAAAAATCATAACGTGATATGAAGTTAATTTCATATAAATAATAATAACTTTATTTTGTATTTGCCTAAAACAGTAACTGTCGTAGATGAAAATACAACTGCGTGGCATATTTACCGTGCCAGCTCAGACGGCACCAACGCGGATGTGGGCGTGCGATTCACAGCGGTGACACAGCTTTTGTTCTGAATTCCCGCTCTAGTAGTTTAAATAGGAGTCTTTGCTTGAAACTGGGCGGCTCCGTGGCGCAGTGGCTTAGCAATGAGTTGTTGCGCTGGGGCCGCAGGTTCGAATCCCGCACGGAACAAGTATATGTATGGCCAACAAATAATTATTCCGGGTCTGGATGTTTGTTCTCGTGCAATCTATGTTTGTAAACTGCCTACACGTTACAGGAGAAAATCCTAGTGTGGGGGTAACGTTAAAAAAAAAACTAACTGATGGTAGGTAGGCTCTGTAAAGTATTCGTTTCTCGAGTACTACGAGAGAACGTCGGGAATGTTAAAATAAGGTTAATAAAGATGATAACATCTGAAAAAAACCCGTTGTAAAGTGTTCATGTAAACATAAGAAATCATTAAATTACTTGTAGTTGCTTAAACAGTTGATTAAATAACCTGCATGCTTACCTATAAAATCTGTGAATGCATGAGCCAGGAAATCGAAATATGAAAATTGACATGTGGATAATCTGAGTTCATCATTATCATCATTACAGCCCTTCACAAGTCCACTGCTGAACATAGGCCTCCCCCAAAGAATGCCACAAAGCACGGTCCTGAGCCACCTGCATCCATCGACTTCCTGCATGTCTTACCAGGTCGTCACTCCATCACATGGGGGGACGCCCTACACTTCGCCTACCGGTACGAGGCTGCCACTCGAGAACCTTTCTTCCCTATCGGTTGTCGGTACTTCGAGCTATATGGCCGGCCCACTGCCACTTCAGCTTACTAATCCGTTGGGCTATGTCGGTTACTCTGGTTCTACTGCGGATAACCTCATTCCTAAGTTTATCACGCAGAGAAACTCCGAGCATAGCCCTCTCCATAGCTCGCTGAGCGACCTTGAGCTTCCTCATACGGCCAGCAGTGAAGGACCATGTTTCAGTTCCGTAAGTCATCACTGGCAACACGCACTGGTTGTACAATTTCGTTTTCAGGTTTTGAGGTATGTCTGACGAGATGTGTCGTAGCTTCCCGAACGCTGCCCAGCCGAGTTGAATCCGTCAATTGACCTCTCGGTCGAAGTTGGACTTACCTAGTCGGACTATTTGTCCCAGGTAAACATACTCGTCAACAACTTCGAGCTTAGTGCTCCCAACAACTACCGGCATAGGTGTGACATGGACATTAAACATAATCTTTGTTTTGTCCATGTTCATCTTAAGACCTATCCGTTGGGAGACTGAGTTCATATAATATAAATTAGCATTATAAATATTTTACTAAGCGTAGCTCTATCTCAAAAGCAATCTATTAAAATACAAAATTTAATTATACACTATGAAAATTATAAAAAACAAAATAGCGCCCTTTTTATGTAAGCCTACCTTTATCGAGTACGTTAATGAACCGCGCTATGAACATCGCAGTAAAGATTTTGAAGTGATCTTGGGGAGAATTTTTTGGCGAACTTTCTTCGCTTGTTCATTAGTGTAATTAACTTATACCGTGCGCTTGTACAACTTGCCCCAGCTCCCCCGTGTTATTAAATTACTCTTGAATTTTTTCACAGAGCTTCTGATAATTGTTGAAAAAGATAAAAATATTTTAAAGCATTGCATGGGTCATACAGTTTGACATTTATCTTATAACATAAAGGAAATATTATGTTTTATTTTGCACGTGATTTATGTGTGATTTTTATGCTTGCAATTACCTGTGTATGAGTAAATATTAGTTTTTGACGCCTGCGTGTCACATATAACGACATGAGTAAAGAAATATTACTCTGTAGTACCTAACGGTACTAATTTACTTACTGTGCCACGGTCCCTAGATTAGAATTTTATTCGGAGCAAGCATTGACTATACGATATTGTGCAAAAACACTAAATGTTTTTAGCTTTTGTTGTGTTGTATCTCTGAGACCTGTCTCTGCAAATTGGCCTACCTTTGATGTGCTGATTATCGCATAATATATCTTTAGTCCTATGAATTAAGTTTGAAACCATAATATTAAAACTGTGTATGTAAAGTGAAGGACTAAATAAAGTATTCGTTACCGATTTTAGTACGGTATGTTTATAAGAAACGAGAAATGATGGGATTTTGACAAATGATAATATTTCAATCGATTTGTTATATTTGTTCAGGAGTAGCAAGGATCTATATGGAACCATCAAATAGCAAGTCCTCACTATAACAGGAGAGGCCCATGTCCGGCAGTGGACCAAAGAATTATTAACTAATTATAAGATATAAGATATCGAGTGACGTGCAGTTTCGTGGTCATTTGCAAGAGAAGGCTAAATTGGCCTCTAAAAAGCTTCGCGTGCTCAGCAGAGCGGGACTGTATTTCAGGCCGGCACACCGCCTGCAACTTTACAAGGCGCAGGTTCGGCCTCACATGGAATACTGTTCCTAACTCTGGGGAGGGCCTCCCCAGTGCCAGCTCCTTCCACTTGACCGCATCCAGCGCAGAGCGGCTCAAATCGTCGATGACCGAATCCTTTCCGATCGGCTCGATTCATTGGCACTGCGAAGAGATGTACCATGCCTTTGCATTTTCTTTCGCATTTACCACGGGGAGTGCTCTGAGGAATTGTTGGGATTAATCCCAGCCGCCAAATTTCACGAACGCACATCGCGGCAGAACTCCCGATACCAACCACACCATCTGCATATTTGGCGGTCCACCAGAAGATGATTTCTTTCTCGCACAACTTCCTTGTGGAATCGATTACCATCTGCGATTTTTCCGGACCGATACGATTTAGGGACCTTCAAGAAAAGAGCCTACTCATTTTTAAAAGGCCGGCAATGCATCTGCTATTCCCCTGGTTCCCCTGGTGTTGCAGTGGTTCATGGGCGGTGGTAGTCACTTACCATCAGGTGTGCCGCATGCTAGTTTGCCCACTCTCCTATAAAAAAAATAAGACTAAAGACGACACTAACATAATATTTGTTTATTATCTTCAGTGTATTTTGAACCTAAAATACTAAAAATAAAGTTTTAAATTAGTATGACCGTAAGTTCTCTTACCATTTACAAAGTTCTTTTTTCTTTTTATCGACTTGCCGTCTCGTCATCGTGATTGATAAATTACATTTTCAAAACGCTCCAAGTTTAAGTAAACAGAATAGTCATTTGATTAATTTTTAACACACTTCAATAACTAGGCATCAGCCGTACTTATGTTTGTGTATCACACTTTTGACAGGTACACCAGCAATACCTCTGTCAGATCTTAAAAGACCGGGAGGCCCTGTGCTATTAAAACCAGATGAACTATGAACGCTGTCAAAGCTAGAACTTAATGAAAGCCTATAAGGAAACAAAAAGTATTATTGGGTGAAGTGAAGATTACCGCTAAGACCCTATCGTGAATGAATTATTAAATAAGACCTGGATTTAGGTGAAGTTAAGGCTTGTCTTTCTAGATTTTGGGCATAAAACGTTTCTATGATATTGGGTCTCTCAAAAAATTTTTGGAGCTAGCAGTTGCTTGATTCCCTGTAGAGATAGTGAATGATTCCATAGATTCGTTGATAAAGAGGTGAAAAGCTTGTATATCAAAGCCAAAGGCGCCTACTTTAAATAAAATATTTTTTATTAATCGCTTAGCAAAAGAAGTAACAGAAGTTACTAACTTAACTTTATATTATATAAAGTAGTGTAGAATAATTTCATATAATTCAAAGAAAATGCAAAATCATTTGCTTCTAAATTGCTCTGATGCGTAAATTTATATTCAGAGACTTTGGTGACTTTGCGTCGTATATTTGTATCACTTGAAATTATTGCCGCCTCGGGTATTCCTTTGTTGAAAGTCTTTAGAAAAGAATTGTTTCGTTAAGTGTTGAAAGTGATGTTACTTTTGAATGAATTAGTTGAATAATGGCTTCTTGAAATCCTTAAAAGTTTTTAATATAATATTTTTTGTAACAAGCCACATATAGCATTATTTTTTTTATAGGATAAGGGTGACAAATGAGCACACAGTCCACCTGATGGTAAGTGGTTGCTGTGGCCCACGGACATCTACATCTATCCTCGATTACGAATCAAAATGCAGATACGTTGTCACCCGTGAGGACTAAGATGGAATAGCTCGTTTCCAGTAAAAAGGGTCCAGTAAAAGTAATATTATGACAAATATATTTCCTCTATCTCCTCTTTACCAACTTGTAAGCAGTTCATTGCTTGATGAAATTCTTGTTGAAATAGTTCGAATAAAGATTTTAACAGGTACTTATTTAATTTTTACTTTTTTCATGGCTAATAGACACTATATGGATATCTTCTCTATATGCACAAATGGGCCGGTTTGACCGGGGTAGGACCAAGTTCTTACAGAATAACAGCGCAAAGTAGCACATTAATACTGCTGTTTCGTATGGTGAGTGCAGAGAACCAGATATAATTTTTATTGAAAACGAGGCATTCCGTCGTAGGCCACAAAGGTGATATTTTTTTATAGGATTGGGGTGACAAACAAGCACACAGTCCACCTGATGGTAAGTGGTTACTGTGGCCCATAGACATCTACATCTATCCTCAATTATGAATTAAAATGCAGATGTGTTGTCACCCGTGAGGACTAAGATGGAATGCCACGTTTCTAGTAAAAAGGAAGTAAGGAGGAATACGAAACACAGAAGCGTTAAGTTGCTATTTTACGCTGGTATTCTCGTGCTACAACTATACCAGTAATATAGCTGCAGCATGGCTCTACCACGTAAAATATTGCATCTGCATTTTAATCCTTAATAGAGGATTGACACATATCTTAACTCTTTCAACTTAACTTAACAAAAGGGAGGACTGAGTGCTCGTTTATCATCCTTATTCTATAAAAAAATCTTCCGGAGACAGCGGAGAATATGTTAGCGAAATGT
Organism: Parnassius glacialis; assembly: GCA_033319125.1. Taxonomy (NCBI): domain Eukaryota; kingdom Metazoa; phylum Arthropoda; class Insecta; order Lepidoptera; family Papilionidae; genus Parnassius; species Parnassius glacialis. The sequence goes on along the minus strand of JAVANC010000010.1, from coordinate 24,593,785 downwards.
ATCCCTAGCGGCGTAGACGTCTTGGATTTCCGTAAGAAACGCACTCGGTTCCTCTTCATCAGTTTGCTTGTTTGGCACGTTTCGAAGAAGAGAATTCTTCTCAAGAGTTGAGTTCCCACCCTGAGTTAACCCTAAATACGTTGAGTAATGAGGAATGAATAACACATCCTTTAAATAATGATTTCTTATGTTTATGCGAACACTACACATTGAATAAAACTATTTTTACGAATTTTATCGCGTTTAATTTACTTATTTTAACCCCCAACGACGATTCTGAAACGTACTACAGGCCATATACTTGCTAAGAGTAATCGTTGACACGAGTCCTGAAAGGGAGAGGTTTTCTTCTATTAGCTTCATTCTCATGCTGGGCATATCTCGAGTATAAAAACCTTCGCACCAAATATAAATCGACTGTTGTTTTGCGTCAGATTTTGTAAAGATAATATTAATTGAATATAATAAATAATATTGGAATAAATTGTACCCATGTTTAATTACACCTAGTGTAGTGGTTAAATAAGTAGTGGAAATAAAAAAAATAAGGCAATAGAATCCTATTAAAACAAAATTATACTTCAAAAAAATACAAATCACAACATTGGCGAAGCAAAGAAGTAAATAACTTAGCCAGTAGCGGCGGAGTGTAACCTTGTCACATAGGCCCGTATATATCAGCGAGGACAGGACGAAAATTGGACTGAACCCTTGCTAATGTTCCATGTTTGTCCCTTTTGCCCTTGTTGTTGTTTCTGATTATTTATTTTAGATCTATAGATAAATATGTCTGCTTGAACATATAACAGAGAACCTATTAATCTTTTCTTTGATAAGGTTTTTAAGCGATTTTGTTCTTTATATTAAAAAGTGATGTTGTTTTTTTTTGGTATTAAAATTTCAAGGTGATCACATGCTTTGGTGGTCAAAATACATGATTTTATGGTAAAATCCCTTTATCCCTTTATTGTTGAAATACCTCTGAACGACTGAAAGGACTCTACACTTGGATCTATCGGAAAGGCATATGTTCTGCAGTAGACTTTTGATAGGGTGTAATGCAGACGATGTACCAGGACACAGAAAAATCTCTTACAGTGATAAAACTAACGTTTTCATCAGTGAAAGATAAAATGATGATGTCCTCGATATTGAAACAACATAAAAAAATGTTTCCTTTATTTTTCAATGAATATCAATCTAATGATAAAGTTTAATAAGTAAATTATCATCACCATCATCATTACAGCACTTTACAAGTCCACTGCTGAACATAGGCCACCCCCAAGGAATACCACAAAGCACGGTCCTGAGCCACCTGCATCCATCGACTTCCTGCATGCCTTACCAGGTCGTCACTCCAGCTAGTAGGGGGACGCCCTACACTTCGCCTGCCGGTACGAGGCTGCTACCCGAGAACCTTTCTTCCCCATCGATTGTCGGTTCTTCGAGCTATATGACCGGCCCATTGCCACTTCAGCATACTAATTTTTTGGGCTATGTCGGTTACTCTGGTTCTACTGTGGATATCCTCGTTTTTAAGTCTATCACGTAGAGAAACGCCGAGCATTGCCCTTTCCATAGCTCGCTGAGTGACTTTGAGCTTCCTCATACGGCCAGCAGTGAAGGACCATGTCTTAATTCCATAGGTCATCACTGGCAACACGCACTGGTTGGACAATCTAGTTTTGAGGTTTTGAGGTATGTCTAAAGAGAACATATATCGTAATCTCCCGAACGCTGGCCAGCCGAGTTGAATCCGTCGATTGACCTCTCGGTCGAAGTTGGACTTACCTAGTCGGACTATTTATTCCAGGTAAACAAACATATTCGTCCACAACTTCTAGCTTAGTGCTCCCAACAACTACCGGCATAGGTGTGACATGGACGATAAAGATGATTTTTGTTTTGTCCATGTTCATCTTAAGACCTATACATTGGGAGACAATATTGAGGTCATTGAGCATAGTGCTTAGGTCCTCCAGCGACTCTGCCATAAGGACTATATCGTCAGCAAATCGAAGGTGAGTGATCCACTCGCTATTGATGTTGATACCGTAGCCTTTCCAGCTCAGTAGTTTGAAAATGTCTTCCAATGCAGCGGTGAAGAGTTTCGGGGATATTATGTCACCCTGTCTTACACCTCTCTGCAGTTGGATAGGTTCCGTACTCTGATTCTGTACTCGGATAGCCATCGTAGCCCTACTGTACAAGCGCTTCAGCACTTCGATATACCGACAGTCAACTTGGTACCACTGAAGGGACTGCAGCACCGCCCATATTTCGACGGAATCAAAGGCTTTCTCATAGTCCATATATGAAAGACAAAGTGGCAGATTGTACTCTTCGGTCTTCTGTACAATTTGCCGAAGGGCATGTATGTGGTCTATGGTGCTAAAGCCTATTCGGAAACCGACTTGTTCGGGAGGCTGGTCTGCGTGCAAGACGATTCGTAATGACTCTCGAAAACAACACGTAGACGCGGCTCAGAAGGGAAACCGGTCTGTAGTTCTTTAAGAGAGCATTGTCGCCTTTCTTGAAGAATAAGACCACCGCACTTCTACTCCACGCCTCCGATGTAATGCCACCATAGAGAACGGAATTAAAGAGCTTCTGAAGGACTTTAAGTACCGGTTTTCCACACGCTTTCAGAAGTTCCGCTGTAATTCCATCCTCGCCTGGGGCCTTGCCCTCCCGGTGATAGAACAAGTTGCCGGATTCGAGGATTACCGTGTCCTCTCACTCTCTTCTGAACGGCGACCATCTGTCGGGAAATCCTATAATATTTCAGTCAATTCTCAAGGTGCATGCGTTATAAGTTGCCAGGTCGAGACGTCGTAGATGGCAACCAAACTTCCACCAGAGATTCTTAGCACCCCCTGCCCCGCCGTTATCATGGTCGCCACCGTAGCCAGGAATAGCGGGGCCGCCGGGGACTGGGGGCCGTTTATTAATGTCATTGCTTATGGGGGGTATATTGCCATAGTTACCAAGCTTGGCTGGCGGGTTGGCAACCGCAGTTTTTTATTACTTTTTGCTGTTATCAGAAAGATGCTGCTGCCCATCTTTTGCCTCAGTTTCCCTCTGTCGCCTTTTACGACACCCATGGGAAGATATGGGGTAGTGAGTATTCTTACCCGCCACTACACGGGCTACAATTATAACATCAACCCATTAAACCACCATTAAATATCAACAGGGGTAGAGCCACGCGGCAGCTTTTGCTGTCGCACGGATGGGCTGGCTCGAACCGGGGTGGTACCACGACCTCACAGAATACCAGCGTGAAGTAGAAGTTTACCTCTGCGTTTCGCTTGGTGAGTGCAGGTGGCCGGAGGCCCTTTGGGCCGCAGCAACCACTTACCATCAGGTGGTCTGTGTGCTTGTTTGTCACCCTTATCCTATATTAAAAAAAACATTCAATAATATATTATTTTATTTAGTGCTTGTATACTACGTGCTCAGCGATTAAAATAAACATCGGGGATACCTGCATGGTTGAAAATTACAAAAATAAATATTTTGAAGTCATATGAATTCCTCCAAAACGCTTTGGGTAGCGCGGTGGATACGGCTTTGCACTCAAACTCTCTCAGAAATATGAGGAGGCCTGTGAAGTGGGACGTATATAGGCTGTAACTTCTATACTAAATACAGTGACAAAATTTTAATCGAGGTGGCAAATGGACTTCCACTTTTTCATACTTTTTTATTTTTATTTTTACGAACTCAGAACACGCTCATAGACCCAATATCGAATAATTGTTAATAAAGCCTAATATCCAATAATTGGTAAAATCCTTATTTTGTAAAAAGATTTTGGAAACCTCTACTTCGGTCGGTCTCATCGAATTTAATTATTCCACTTAAGTTGCGAGCTTAAATCAATAACCTCAACGAAGAGCCAACTTTCACCGTAAATCCATCTAGAGCTTGACATTTAATCAATTCTCTGATAAAAGCTTTAATCGTGAACTTATACGAGCTAGTAGCAGTTAGGTGCTACGAGAAACACGTAAATTACCTTTGTGAGGTGAGATTTAAATAGGTATTGCGTAGTCCGTGGTAACTTTGTTGATAGTGTTTAGTAGGTGGTAGAACTAGCAGAACTAATGTACTTACTTATACTATAATTTCTCTATGCCACCTATACGTGAAATTTATCTAACGACCTTGAACTATGTAACTAAGAAATATTTAAAATGTTGAGAATTTTTAGTACTTTAAAGAATTATCTTATTTACTTAACTTACAATATATTTTATCAAAGGCTAATGTAAAAAAAAACTTAGTTTATTAGTTGTAGCACGAATGGGTCGACTCGACCGGAGAAGGACCACGCTCTCACAGAATACCAGCGTAAAATGGGAGCTTAATACTGCTGTGTTTCGTATGGTGAGTGTAGAGAACCCGAGACCCGAGATTTTACTGGAAAAGAGGCATTCCATCTTAGTCCCACGGGTGACGACGCATCTGCATTTTGATTCTTTATTGAGGATAAATGTAGATGTCTATGGGTCACAGCAACCACTTACCATCAGGTGGACTGTGTACTCGTTTGTCACCCTATCCTATAAAAAAAAACTTGAGTTCCGTAGAAACTTAGGTTAAGTTAATTGTAAGTAGACCCACAGTGAAATTCATAAATTATACGACAGTCCACGCATAAAGTTGTATGAAAAGAAGTTTACACTGACTGGTCTGAAAAGTTTCAGACCTAACAAAGATACAAGATATTTTTTCTTTAAATTTATTTTTATTTTTCTACATAGTCTCCTTGTAGCTCTACACATTTTTCCCTCATCTCTCTAACTCGTCCAATTAGTACTCGGCGTTTTTCTCTGCAAAATAATTGTTCAAGAAGGTGATTGCCTCCTCGTTTGACGAAAATCTTTGTCCTCCGAGCGCAATTTTTAGATGAGGGAGCATAGGGCTGGTGAGTAAGGTAGATGGTCAAGCAGTTGAAACCGTAATTCGTGGATTTTCGCCATGGTAACCGCTGAGGTGAGACGGCGCATTGTCATGGTAAAACAGGATTTTCTTTTTCTACAAATGCGGCCGTTTTTCCGCAATTCCTTTCTTCAGTTTATCAAGTAATGATGCGTAGTATGCTCCTGTTATGGTTTTTCCCTTTTGAAGATAATCGATTAAGATAAATCCACGACTATCCCAAAAAAAAAACATGCGTGAGTGTCGTGGAACACTCGGTTGGAACGAAGTTCCTTTCGTAGTATATTATTATTGATAAACGTATTATATTATTGATTAACAAATACAAATAAATGTATTACTAGCATCTACGTCATTTAAAATAATATTTATTTTATAGAAAGATAAGAAAAAGTGTGAGGGAGATGGATATTATTCCATCTCGCTTCCTTATAGCCGCCAAGGCCGTTTACACTACGTCATAAAGGGTCATGACGGAAAAATCTTACACTTTTTCTCGCCTAGCCAAATCCGCCAAAGTCGTACCATCCGATACGGAACTTTGTTCCAAAAACAGTCGCCATCACTTTCCCCGTTAATGCTTTATTTTGGAGCCGGTTCCCCTTTTGTAGTCCACTGTTTTTTGTTTTGGGCTTATAATGGTGTATTCAAGTTTCATCTACAATAATTAATCGGCGCCAAAACTCGGATTTAATGTGCCTAAACTGCGTGATCAGAGCGCAGGAAATGTTCATTCAAACACGTTTTTGGTCTAATGTGAGCTGACGCGGCACTCAACGTGCTGACAACTTTCTCATGGCTAAATCTTGATTCAATATGTAACAAACACGTTCTTTGCACATTTTCATAGCCTCTGCTATCTCTATCACTTTAATTCGGCGGTCATCTAGCACCATTTGGTGAACTTTAGTCATGTTATCGTCAGTATTTGCAGTTTTTGAACGTCCCTAACGTTCATCGTCTCCCAAGCTCTCACGGCTACGTTTAAATTCAGCTGCCCAAAATTTCACTGTGGTAAATGATGGTGCAGAGTCCCCATACACAGAGTCCAACTCAAGTTTGGTTTAAAATATATATAAAATACTTATCATGTTATAATTATTTTACGAATTCGAATAACATCAATGCTGAATGTATACTACGCTCGCACGCTCTATATTAGCTAGGCCTGTATATATCTATATATGTATGTATGAATGTAATGGAATTTTGCACATTATAGCGTTCCATTTTTATTTTATTTATTTCTGAGAATAGATCAAAGTATTTAAATATAAAAGAACTAGCTTTTTACCCGCGGCTTCGCTCGCGTGAGCATGAATTAGGAACATCATTCAAATCATCAAAGCTGTTCAGTGCCAAATTTAGCAAAATTCGATTACTTTTAGAGTCCCGTTGTCTGTCTTAATGTCTGTCGAAAATATTTTATGAATTCTAAAAGACTATTAGACGTAGGTTATTGGTGTTTGACATAGATATAATATGCTACAGGAACACGTGAATATATGTCTAGAAACACCTTCTATTTTTTATATAGCGCGTGTCCTCCGTGTAAATGTATATAAGAAAGGTAAATTTTTTTGGAATAAAATTTTATTATTACTATTTACATTTTACTGTTTACATTCATTCAGTATAATGTTTATATGAGATATTTTATTCATATCATTGGTCCTATTTAATATTGATTGGTACCATAAAATAGGTGTACACAGTAGATATTTGTTTTACGTTCGAGTAGACTTCAAAATTTCATAAACGCAGTTCTATAATGATGTATACTACACATGGAATAAAACTAATGTTACGGATTTTATCAAGTTTAATTTTAACTTTTTTACGTTGGGTGTTTTACGCATCTTTAACTGAAAGTTCCATAAAAACCTTCGTGAAAGACCATATCGTTGATGTGAAGTACGGACGCTCCAGGAAGTCTAAAGTATGTCAACATGTTATGTATCGTCCCAACCATTAGATCATATCTGATAGACAACAAATCCTTACAATAAAACATCGATTCCCACCAATGAGGATTCGCGAGGCTATTGAAATTAAAAAACATCCATAACACCGTTCAATATAATGTCACATGTAAAATACGCAGGCCAGCGACGTACAGCAGTGTCACCAATCTACCTGCCTAGCGTGGCAATTACGGCAAATTTTACCTTCAGTGGGAGGGGCCATAACCAGTAATAGGTTTTAAAATAAATAAAAAAAATAAGGAAGAAGAAATAGAAGATGATGATGAAGATGATACACCATTTATCATTATTATAATTATTTAATTAATATTTTTTTTTATCTATAAAGTTTTCTCATCTGGTTGGGCAATATAAATATATAATTGTAAATCAACATGGTAAACGTACATAAATATCAATAAAATAAAATAAATACATAAAAGCTACATAAATATATAAAAACCCAACCAGATGGAAGCCCTCTGCAGAGGAGACCAGACGGCCGAGGGTTAGGGGGAAAGGGAAAGAAACCGGCGGACGATGCGGGCGGTATCGAGGAGCACCGCCTTCTGAATTTGAGCTTGGAGCGGTCCGTCACGGAGTCCCAGTCGCCTCAGATGACCCGAGAGGCTGACTGGAATTAACCCATTCGCAGAGACGACTACAGGTATAATTTCGGCCGGCAATCCACCCCACATGTCGGTCACCTCGTGAGCCAGGTCCAGATATTTAGTCAGTTTATCTGTTTCGGCTTTCACGAGATTCTCGTCATAAGGAATGGTAATGTCGACCAAAAATATCCTTGACTGTGCCCGGTCCATCAGCACAATATCAGGCTTATTCGCAAGAATAGTCCTGTCTGTGATGATGGCCCGGTCCCAGTAGAGCCTGGCGCGGTCATTTTCGAGCACAGCTTCCGGCAAGTACTTATAATACGGCAGTTTCCGATCCACGAGACCGTATTTCAGAGCGAGCTCCTGGTGTAGAATCCTGTCTACTAAGTTGTGCCTGTGCAAATACTCAGAGTTAGAAAGCGCCGAACAACCGGAGATGACATGCCTAAGTGACTCACCGGGATGGCGACAAGCTAGACAGACGTCAACGGTGCCATCCTTTAGGATGTATCTCCGATAATTGTTGGTCTTAATAACCTGATCCTGTATCGCACAGACAAAACCCTCGGTTTCCCCAAAGAGGTCACCGAAACGTAGCCAGTGGAGGGAGGTGACTGTGTCTACGAAAGGCTCATGTAGAGCCTTGTAGAACCTCCCGTGGAGCTCCTTGTCTTTCCATACGGTCTCCCGGTCGGAAATGCTCTGTACTGCCGGGTCTTGCCATTGCTCGTTGGCTAAGTATAGAGGGGTAAGTCCTTTATCACAAGAAATAACGTCCCTATAGTATGGATCATCCGCTCTCGTCAGAAAGTAATTACGGAGGCTGCACACTTCGCGATTATGCATGGTAAGCGCGCTTAAAAAGCCACGTCCACCATGCTTTTGCGGCAAGTACAGCCTCATTACTGACGATCTCGGATGATGCATCCTGTGGGACGTCATTATAGAGCGGACTTTTCTGTCCAGAGCGTTCAGTTCGGTCTGAGTCCACCTGAGTATGCCAAAGGTATACATGAGAACAGGCATGACCCAACCGTTATATGCGTGCGTCTTATTCACACCGGACAAAAGGCTGTTAAGCACTTTGGTCATGCGTGCATAAAACACATTGCAAACTGACTGTATTATACCCGCTTCATCTACACCGATGTTCTGTGACATACCCAGGTATCGGTATGTTTCAGCCTCGGAAAGGGTCCTATAATTATTATTATATATTTAAGTAAGATTTACATTTATACAAATAATTGCGGTTAATAGTTTTGTGGCAGTAAATCTTATAAGTATAACCAATTATAGAAGTGCTACATCTAAAAAGTGTGTTTCTTTGTGGTGACGGCGCCAGTTATTTTAGCGTTTGATTGATACAACGATCGCTTATTCTACTACTAGAATAACATGCTTAGATGACAGTGATAGAAATTTTATACCTAAATTATTTTACGTATTTTTGTAGCTTGCCAGTTATTTAGGAATATTGCGTGCTCATTTGTTTTCCAGCTGTAAATTCGCAATGGGTTTGAAATCACGGGTTTGCCGGCCGTTATTTTATTTAAATAAAAAAAAGATAAAACTGATTTAAAATAAGAAATCATTACATTTTAATACGGAAATTGTAAATTTTACACAGATTTCCAAGATCACATCAATTTATCAGGTAATCAAATGTCAGCGGAAGAGAAATCGATGGTTCGACCGACGTTAAGGTAGGTCTGAAGCCGCTTCTACGCCGTAAATTTCAATTAACCAGCGTAATTTGTTTTCGTTGTCCTACGAGGATTTTGTGGTTAAATTTATAAACTGTGATGAACAGTTAACTACTGCAGTCAGCTTATAAACTACTATTAGCGTATTGGATGTGTTGAATACTACTTTTATACCGATTATGCAAACGTTTTTGAATTCTAAAATTATTAGTGAAATCTAAAATAGTGTTTTAATCGTAAATTTAAACTATTGGTAAATCCAATTGTACATGCCCTAAGCGCATAAAAATACGTATATCATATAGAAGAAAATCCAAAAGTCCAGGACTCATAATGCTCATATGATCATCATATTATCATCATTCAGGTCACTCCATAAAGTCCAAGACGTATTTAAGTATAAATAAACTTAAAAATATACATCCTGCTTACTTTTAGTACGTAGTACTATTATTTATTCTGTGCTTTTAGAACATTGTAATAAAAATATCTGATTATTATAATAATAATGTATGAAATTAGGTTTTTCGATTATTTTGTATTTGTACAGCGATCTTTTTGTGCTACTGCAAACAATCGACCCAGTATCCACTCACGACGGCAGTTGACGCCGAAGCCGAAGTGAGTGAGTGAAGGCAGAGGCAGTCTATTTAATAAAATAAATTATTACAAGGCTCCTATAACACCGAAAATTTCCAGATTTCTACGCCGAAAAATATTAATTATAACTTATTAAAATAATTATTTATTAATTATAAGTAGTTAAACTGCCATATACATTCCATGGCGTCCCACATCATAGATGAACAGATTAAAAATAGATTGACTTTTGACAATTGATATTTTCAAAAGTTATCGTGTTCTAGGCGTGATTAATATTTATAACTATGCCATGTTACAGATTTGCAGCACCTGGGTTCTCTGAGCAAAACCGCGGACGGACGGACGGACATGGCGAAATAAGGGTAGTAAAAATCGGTAAAGTCTTGTATAGTTTTTGTATTGTATGATGATACAATATATAAATATTACCTTCATTATCTATATTTTCAGAATTTTCTATTTTTTAAGTTTTTTGAGTATTTTCTGACATAATTTAAAAATATAAGACTTTCATTCCCTAAATGCTGACTCTTAAAATCCGCCGCTCTGGGTCCACGCCTGGCCCTCTCGAAGTATAAAATACAGCAGTGGATAAAGGTAGTCTAACAAATATTTTGGCGTGATTTAAAGGTAAGGTTTAAAAACGTTTCTAAATTAACAAAATTTAAATGTAGCGAACTCAAAGATACAATGATGGGAATAATTAGTCTATTCTATTTATTTCACCGTTATCAGACGAAGTAAATGGGGTCCTTGAGGAGCTATATAACGGTTCCTTGCTCAGAGAAATGAGTTTTAGGAAGGGGTACACTAAGTTACGTCAAGATTATTCGAAAACTGCTTGGTTCATTGGGAAAATTAATTAGCTTCCACGACTGTTGCACTCAAAGGGCTAAAGAGAATTTCTATGAACAGACTTTACTTTTGTCATTACGTTTCGTAGGTTATCATTATTTTAATTAATCTATATAATAACATTTAAAAGAATAGAAATATATAAATAAGAAAAGATTTGATTAATAAATATAAATCAATATCTCGTTATGAATATACACACAAACATTGGCGGCATCGCTATAAAGCAGGGTTTCCCAACTTTTTTTTATGGCCAGGGACCACTTTGATTTTTTTGTCGTTAGCAGGGACCACAAGGTGAAAGAAAAAACTAACGTTTCAATCTAACAATAAATTACAATCACAACGATTAACATAATTATATAATAAAGTGAAAATAAGCATTCATTAACAGTATTATTTGTGTATTTCTTGTAAAAGCTAGTGGACCCCGGTAAACATTTTGCAGGGCAGTGTTGGACTATCGAATTTATCGGAGTATAGAGTACTGCCTAAGACCCCCTATAGTCCCTATAGTCCGGAATTTTTTATAAAAGAGTACCTTGTAATCCGACAAATTTCAGATACAATGATAAGATTCTATGTCATATATGTATTCTGAAGGACAAATTATACTTCATTATGTATGTCAAATTTAGTGAATTAACCCTTTCGCTGTCCCGTGCACTACATATAGGTCATTGCTATTGTCTTACTATTGTGTCTGGAAACCGGACAGTGAACGTGTTAAACAACACAATAGGGAGCTTACATTTTATTATAAAATTAACGTCATTAATGCTATAGAACTTAGAAAAAATATGCAATAACTTTACATTAGGAAATAATTGTGTACAAACAAATGTACATACTAAAATAATTCAAAATTATGAATCAAGTTATAACTTGTTCAATCATGCATTTGCGAAGATTGTCAAAAAATATCTATTAATAAATAATAGCCCATGTGGGATTGATTACAGGGGGTGCCGGATTAGACAGGGGCCGGATTACCGGGGTTCACTGTAGTTACTAACGTGACGCGCGGCGTTGCACTGCGCGCGTGACGATTAAATAATAAATGTTATTTAAAACGATTATGTAGGTAAAATATTTAAATCTTTCGCGGATCATGGTTGGGAATCAATGCTATTAAGCAATAAAGCATCTGACCGTGGCTACAGTTGGTGGTAACATCCACGTCCTCTGTGTTGAACGTCTGTCCCTCTGCTCTATTAATTGCCATTGCAAAGGAGTAGCTGACAGAAAATTGCACACGCTTAAAGCGGATAGGAAATTTTTTGGTACGACTCATACCGTGTGGGAGGAATTCGTGGAACAAAAACAAAAACATCGATTACCATCAGCGATTTTTCCGGACCGATACGACTTAGGGACCTTCAAGAAAAGAGCGTACTCCTTTATAAAAGGCCGGAAACGCATCTGCAATTCCCTCCCTGGTGTTGCAGTTGTTCATGGGCGGCGGTAGTCACTTACCATCAGGTGAGCCGCATGCTCGTTTGCCCCTCTCCTATGAAAAAAAAATGTTCCCCGGAACCACACCGGCTCAGAACGGACTTACGCTACGTTCCGCTGCATATCTGGGTGCCGTTGCATAACTTTGGTGTGCTCTATAGTGTTATAAACACACCGTCACACCGAACTTAATAACTATAATATTATGATTGTGCGGTGAGAGCTCACAACGCGTCACTTTTCAAGTCAAATCAAACATAAGAAAAAACTATTGTATAAAAAGACACTTCCCAACGTTGACCAAGCTACACGACCTTCTCTGAAAAAAAAAATGCTTTCCATTTTCCATTTTTCAATGGTTTAAGTTTCATCCGTGCACTCTGTAGTTTAGGAGTTTATTATGTTTAAGGGGGTATATCTATATCAATAAAGAAGAAGAATATAAGAATATATAACATAGAAAAATTTTGAGAAAACAATATTCAACAGCTTTGGCCTGGCTCTCTTATAGTAAAAGATAGATAGGTTTATTAATTGTTGAAATAAAACACATCTTTAGATTTACTGTTGACTGGTTGTTGACATAAATTAACTGCCAGTTTTTTTCTTAGTGCCTTAGTAGAATAGCAGTTTTTAATAAATTATAAAATTAAGCAAAAATCAAAGCAATTAAGAGAAACTTCTAGCACAGGGGCAGCAGTGGAGCTTCTTATAAAGTTTTATAAAAAGAAAGTTAAAATTAAATAAATAAAGAATCAGGCGTTACTTTGCGGAAATCCATTATATTAAAGATGTTAAAAATAATTAGTGTTTTACCTATAGACTAAGAAGCCGGGAATGCCAGACCTTTATTTTATAAAAGCTGAAAGCTGCTCAGCGCATGTTCGCAACATAGGTAGGAACGATGTGCTACTATGAAGTTAGGATCATTGTGGCTTTGGCACGTAACATGTGGCAAAGGTGTAATAAAATAGCAACATAAATTTGTCAAAGTACAAAGCGTAATTTTCTCATATTTTCTTCGGAATATTATTAGAAATGACGTCATCCGTTGCCAGACAGTATCGTAGCAACCCCTTGCCAGACACACTTAAAGTTTAATAAACTATAACTATACTTACGTTATAGTATAAAAGCTGAATTTTGTATTATATGTTACTTGGGTAATTATTAGAAGATTTTTCCTCAGTAGCTACCTAGACAGTTTCGACAGTTCTAACACCTGGCCAAACATATTATAGGGTAGCTGTAGGTGCGGGCACTAGGCAATATATATCTAAATGAGATAGTTATGTGGATTAATAGGATAATTTGAATAGGTTTAATACTAAAAAATCATTCACGAGCTCTTGCTTTACTAGTTTGAAGCGAGATCCTCAGGTAAACAGAATGCTTGACGATAAAGCGGATGCTTTGTTTAGAGGCGAAACACGTTGTATTATCGACGGTGGTGTATCTTGTGGTGGTGTGTAGTGGTGTTGGGAGTAGTGGTGCTGCTATTAATAGATTTATTAATAGGTTTAGTGGCGACGGAAATAATTTTTTTATAGGATAGGGTGACAAACGAAAAACACAGTCCACCTGCTGAAAGTGGTTGCTATGACCCATAGACATCTACATCTATTCTCAATAAAGAATCAAAATGCAGATGCGTTGTCACCCGTGAGGACTAAGATCGAATGCCTTTTTTCCAGTAAAAAGGGTCTCCGGTTCTCTACACTCGCCATACGAAACACAGCAGTGTTAAGCTGCTATATTACACTGGTATTCTGTGAGAGCATCGTTCTTCCCCGGTCGAGTCGACCTATTCGTGTTACAACTATACTACTAATATACTCGTACATAGCTGCAGCATGACTCTACCACGTATGAAATAGTGCACGCAAATGAGCTAAGGAGGGAGGTGCTCTTCAAATTAGGTAAGACATAATATTATTTTATTAAGAGGATCTTAGCTTATTCATTTTTAACAACTTTTTAGTACCTATATATCTTTTTATATATATTAGTTTATATGTTATTTATATGTTACATTTAGGTTGTATATTTATTTTTAGGGTACAAATACACCATCTAGCGGTGGATACCTGAACAATTCAATTCTGAGAATTCCAATTTGAGCCACTATTTGGTTGTGCCCTTGCTTCGGTTTTGGTACGAATTACCTTGAGTTCGAATAAAATTTGATTGATTTAGAATTTGATACTGAAGGGAGCAGCCCTTCTGTAATATATTATATTTTCGCACATGTCGAACGCGACGCTTCGAGTCTTATTTCTTGTGAATATAAATGATATGTTGCATACTAGTAATATTCATTGCTATGCAGCAGAAAGCACTGACGATGAGACGTCAAGTACCGGAAAAAGTCTAGTTTTGTGCGTTTACCACAATAAGAGCTAGGTAAAAAAACTCATTTTTCGTATTTTCTAGTGCCCTTCCGAGTGACTTCCAGTTCCGCTGTTATTTGGAAGTAAAACAAATTAGTCTGTAAAAAGCTTGGCGTGCTTAGAAGAGCGGGGACTGTATTTCATGTCGGCACGCAACTTGCAACTTTACAAAGTGTAAGTTCGGCCTCCGGTTCGGAATATTGTGCTCATTTATGGGTTGAGTTAGTTGGTCAGGAGCTGGCATTGGAGTACCAGTGGCAGATCCTAAACAACTAACCCAACCATCAATGTATCGAACGAAAAAAGTCCCGAATCTTCGACGACCGAGCTTATTTTGATCGGCTCGACTTACTTGCGCTGCAAAGAGATGTATCCCTCTGCATTTTCTATTAAATTTACCACTTGGAGTGCTCAGAGGAATTGTTCGGGTTAATTGAAACCACCAAAATTGCACCAAAGCACATCGTGACAAAATCCGTATCCATATGCTTGGTGAACTGATCACTAAACGCTATCTACGCCAAGCAAAGTTCACCTAATGGATTAGGTTTTTGTTGTTAATATTTGCGTCTACTGATAACACTTAACATTGAGCATTGTTTTTGAGAAGTACGATATTGTATAATATGTACAGTATAAGTAAGAAAATTAAAAATTAAAAGTTTTGTACAACCGACTTCAATATAAATTATTAAGTATAACTCAAAAACTATTGGTCAGATCTTAATAAAATTTATATGGGACCACATGTGAAGCACCAGCTTTCAAATAAAAAGAATCATCGAAATCACTTCACCCGGTAAAAAGTTATGAGGTATAAAAAAACATACAGTAGAATTGAGTACCGTATCCCTTTTGAAGTCGGTAGAAAAATATATGTCGGCGCGTCTGTGGAATGCCAGTTGGATCGAGAATGGGCGGGGTGGAATTGAGGGTATATCGCAAAACCCCCACTCGTTTGTGCCATCCAAAGTTCACTGTAGGTGCCGTGTGCGGCAGATTCCGCTTAAGTTATTCTACGAGTGAAGTCATTCTACGGGTGAAGTCATTCTGCGAGTGCTACGATAGAGTCGTGGTGCTGTCCGTTGTGGTGGTTCTTCTGGTGCTGGCAGGGAGGGTAAAGGCTGCCCTGTGTTGCTGTTAGTTTGCATACTTTGGTGTTATCGTGTGATTAAGTCAGTCACGTTATACCAATGTGTAATTGTGGCGGGGACGTGTTACGGTGTGGTAGAACTGTACTTGTAATTACTCTATACTGAATGTATAGTGCGTTACGCTGTCTTATTACTCATAATGATTAATTGTGTGAGCACGAGATCAAGTTGAAAATCCGTTCTCACTTATTTAATATTTTTAACAATAAACGCTATCCTGATATATTTCCGAGATCAGAATTGGGATCTCCTGTTGTATTTCCTACAGAATTGGCATTATCCTGTTGAAATTCCTACATATACGTAATGACCTTTGTGAAATAATCAATGATAACTATGTCTTTAACTTGAAAATGTATACTTATTGTTCACGCTTGCTTTGTTTTGTTCAGTATACTTATGAAGGAGTACCTAATCAAAGATATAAGGATAATTTCTGAAGGAGTTATGAAGCATTTGCCCGCCACGGTGCTCCTGTGTTGATGGAGTTCGCATGTCCTTGAAATATTTTATACCGTAGAGCTGCAGGTTCGTGTGGTAAATTTTTTTTATAGGATAAGGGTGACAAGCACTTAAAATTACAATTAACAATTTAATTGTAATCGGCTAGGGTCAAAGTCGAGTTGCTCGCGTACTGTGAAATTAACAACGTGCGGTTAAGCCCCTGAGAGATCGCGGCTGTTTTTTTAAAACGTTGCTCTAATTTCTTTTGTGTCGTGATTGTGATTTACATAGATTTTGGTGTGCAATTTACGAATTTAGTACAATCATCCAGAATTAAACTCGCCACTCGCAGTGCACGCGCCAACGCTTTGCTTTTGTCATACTGAGTTATCAATTAATACGTTATCATAATAATACCATCATTTTCTTACTCCCCCGTGGTATCTACCACGGGGAGTGCTCTGAGGAATTGTTCGGATTAATCCCAGTCGCCAAATTTCACGAACGCACATCGCGGCAAAACTCCCGATACCATCCACACCATCTGGATGCTTGGCGGTCTACCACTGTATGTTTCACCAGGAGTTTTCTTCCGTGATCGACCTCTCTGTGGAATAGTTTACCACCGCCGATTTTTCTGGACCGATACAACTTAGGGAACTTCAAAAAAAGAGCTTACTAAGTACTCCTTTCTAAATGGCCGGCAACGTACCTGCAATTCCCTTAGCGTTGCAGTTGTTCATGGGCGGCGGTAGTCACCATCAAGTGAGCTGTATGCTCGTCTCCTATAAAAAAAACTGATTCGTTATCAAAATTCGTTAATTCATTACTGCCTATCAAAAGATCATTGCTACACATAAGGCTCCTTAATAAATTTCCGCTTTGCCAAATGTGCCAATTATCCCACGAAATTTGCCATAGTTGGCCATGCTCGGCTTTTCAAACTTAGCTTTCAGTTCAAATCGCATGTTTAATGAATTAGGTTTTTTGAACGAATTGATTTCCAAGTTACCGAATATTTGGCGCTCTGGCGGAATATTTAGTATAGGAGTATTAGTGCTCGGCAAAAAAGTAAAGTTAAAAGTAAAGTTGCAGCCTATTTACGTCCCACTGCTGGGCGCGGGCCTCCTCTCATTTCTGACAGAGGTTTAGGGCAAGGAAATGTCCGCCGCGCTATCCCAATGCGTGTTGGCGAACTTCACATGTCTTTGAAATTTTTTTTTTCTTATTTCTCGGACATGCAAGTTCCCTCACGATGTTTTCCTTCACCGCCCAGCACGTGGTAAATCAGCACTTAAAATTGCAATTAGCAATTTCATTGGTGCCGGCAGGGATCGAACTCGACAAAATCACTATCTATTCCATCTCTCGCTAGTATGTACGAAATTAACTTCCTGATGTTGATCAAACCTCTCTTAGTGCAGGGATGGACTAACTCAATTACTTAAAGTCTCCATATTTTGATAGCTGCTTTACAAAAATAAAATTAAACTGATAAAAAAGTTAGAAAAAGCCTTATTCAGTATTTTAAAGGACGTTATGAAATACTTCAGGTCTTAATTGTTTCTTAAGATTAATGAGGTTTAATATTGAGCGTAGGTTAATGTTATAATTTTCAATGCTAAACCATTTAAACCAAAACATTGCAACCGCAAACTATTAGCTGAAAATGTAGAAGCATAATATGAAGAAAGAAAAGTAATTTGATTTGACTTAGGTGTATTCGATTTATACATGGTCAATATTAGGTATAGCATGTTCCTAGTAGGTTAGGTGCGGCTGTCACAATATCAGGAAATTTTGGATTCCTGACGAGAATATATATTTTTATCTATTATTTATTAAGATTATAAAATTGCAGATACGTTGTCACTACTTAGGACTAAGATGGAATGCCTATAATTATAAATATATATGAGGGCATCCACGACTTTTTCTGCCACCGGGGCGACGCCACTTAAAACTTAGGTATAATATTTGACAAATTTCATAGCGGGGAAGTAAATTTGTTCGGAAAACGTAAAGGTTAATGATTCTTTTTGTACTATTAGCTTCATTTTGTATTAATAAGATTACAAGTAATATAAGAAGAAAATAAATAAACCAAAACCACAGATATTCACAGAAACAGATTTTTTTTAAGTAGTTCAAAATGTGCAAAATATTAAAGAGCAAACCATTGAGGTATCGTTTTCTGTATTAGTATATTTTTTTTTATAGAAGAGGGGGCAAACGAGCATGCGGCTCACCTGATGGCAAGTGACTATCGCCGCCCATGAACACAGTGTAACTAATAACCAATACTATAGACACTGATAAACTTTTATTAAAAACTAACTTCTCAATTAAATGACATTCTGTAACAAAAAATCTTTACCTCAGTGTCAACTAGCGACATCTGGTGGGCAGAAAATTAATTGCCCTCATTATCATTATGCGAATTTTCCAAAAATGCTCCAATAATGTTTAATCACTTGACAAACAAACTTATTTCTTTTGATAAATAAAACTCTTTAATAGAATTAATATAACAGAGACAGTAACTCTGTATAATACGTGGTTTGTTTTGTTGGGTATTTTTACCTGGTGCATTACAGCTCCAATAGTCACGGAGGGACTAAGGTGTTCGACGTCATAGTTTACCACAGCCTTTAGTATTTAATTATTAATTTTTGGTCTGATCTACACTGAACGAGCTTATAGTGTCAAGATACTTATTTTAAGACACTGTAAGCTCGTTCAGTGGAGATCATTTATTAATTAAAACCTTAAGAAATATAGCTGTAGCATGCTTGGGTTTGGATATAAGTTTATTAAAAATTAATTATTTAAATTTCAAGAAGTCTAGCAGTAGCATGCTTAGGAAACCTATTTAAATTTATCAATTTTGGGATCCTAAACAGATAGTATCATCACCCAGCCATCTTCTGTATTGAAATGTGAACGTATAATATGTTTTTATGTTAATTTCAATACCCTCACGAATCATCCATCGTAGCACTCGGCAACGTGAGTAAATAAACGGGACAGAGGCAACGCTTCCTAAGAACGTGCAAAATTGTGACCTAATTTGGTAGGGTTGTCACAATAGGTGAAGACAAATTAAACAAAACAATACCTATCATATTATTGAATTGTTACTGTAGTTACGGTATACAAAATTACAACTCAATTAGACATCGGGAAGTGTAGTACCCTCTTCTTATTAAATAAAACCGGCCAAGTGCGAGTCGGACTCGCGCACCGAGTGTTCCGAACAAATCCGTAGGTATATAAGTTTAAAATGATTAAAAATATTTTTATTAAATGATGTAACTAAAAATTTATGCTTTCCGCAATTTTTCCTTTATCTGTGCTATAATACGTTGCTTCGCACCAAATTTCAAGATCTTGAGTTCACTGGAAATACGCTGTAGGTTTTAATTCCCTTGCGAATGTCGAAAATTTGCGGCATAAACGGCTGTATCTTTTGATTGCGTCAGCTTAGAAGTTTGATTTTTTAACAGTTATAAGGGACAGTAGACTTGAGTATTTGATATGAATTTCAGCTTGATCCCGCCTCGCGTTCCTGAGAAAAAGGGTCTTGACAGACAGACAGACGGACAAAAAAGTGATCCTATAAGGGTTCCGTTTTTTCTTTTTGAGGTATGGAACCCTAAAAAAGGATTGTACAATAAAATAAAGGTACTTAAAAAGTAATAATCAAATATTTACTTACGTAGTATTCCTTGGGATAGTTAAAGTAGTATATATTTTTATTTTTCTAGTATTTTTCATACACACAGTATAATAAACAACCATTATTAATAAAATCACGTTTTTACATTAAAATATTCAAACTTGCAACTAACAAAACAAACAACGTGCGTCGCACTGACCCTGAGATTGTTGTCCACTGGCTGTGCCCGCGTAACCGGTTTTTTCAGTGTCGCCGCTTACGCGACAAGTGGCCAGTGGACACACACATGTTCCGCGTCCTTGTAGTAGTGCAACCGATTCGCGCGGTTGTATGAAGCTTTATCTCTGTTACGTTTATTTACTCATGTGACTCGGTGTTCTCTTGCTAAGATATGTGTTTGATTAAATCTCATGTAATGGAGGAAACGAGACGATCCCAAGCATTTTCACAGACTGCAGACTTCCCGGAGCGTCAGTGTTTCATATCAGCTACATTACGTTCTCCTACGCGAGTTCCATATGTTAAAATTAAACGCATTTATGTTTTAGTGACAACAATGATTAAGAGAGACGAAAATAAGTAATTAAATATATTTCTACTGTTTTAGAAGTGTCTGTCTATTTGTTTTTGAACGTATCACGTCTAAAGTGCTAATATTTTTAAAAGAATCGTTATGAAAATCGTATAGAGTATATTTGGGTAACATGTAGTCTTAGTTTTATTAAAATTGGTTCATTCTATCACACTTTATGATTAATATATTGAAATGTAGGCTGCACGAATTTGTTCAATTTCAAGTGCATTTTAATCTAATCTCAGAAATCGTCATTAAATTTAAATTATGTAAAATAATGTTCTTTATTGACATACCTACTGAAACACATTATAAAAAAAACGTGTGCAGTTCACAGCTCCGCGATGTTAGCACCTCATGTGCGGAATTTCGATTGACCAATTATACCATTTGAAAGGTCAGAAATTGGTCATAAAAGGTCAGTCGGTCTTATTAATTGGTCAGCGTTAGAAACATTTTTATTAAGGGTTAAAGTTTTTCAAGGTCATTGAGAAATTTGAGCACCTCAATCGCGAAAACAATAAAAATAAAAAATATGTGCGATCGAGAAGTATTCGCTGATAATAGGGTATATTACACCCATTTTCAAAAAGTGTTTTAAACTAATCCTAGAGTATCACTCTCGCCAGAATAGTTGTTTTTTTCAGGATAATTGATAATGAACCACTATAATTTTTATTTCATTTTTCAAAACCGAATAGTGACATAAAAATTACTTTTAATCTATCATTTTCAATTTTCGCGTGAAAACGCTTGCCGCCATACTATTCAACTCGTGACGTCACTGTCGTAGAATTTTGACAATTTTGCAAAGGAATAATATACTTTTGAATGTTTAATAATGAGTTATCATTTATATCATTGTTGTGTTATGCCTAATTGCAAAAATACGAGCACAAGAACGCAGGGGAAGTTATGGATTAAAGTGCCAACTGATATAAATATGAGAAATACTTGGTAAAAACTGGCAAGAAGAGACCCGAATTCATTGTCTACAAAATCTAAACTATACTTCTGTGAAGATCACTTTGATTTAATTATGACTTATATTTAACTATCGATTAAACAAAACAAAACATCATGACATGATAGTTACCTATTGCAAGTCAAATTTTGTAATAGATTAGGTTTATCGCTCGTCTGTCCCGCCCCTTGTGGGCCATTTTGATAGCCTTTGCAAGTGCAGTGCAGTGTTTTACTTAATTCCTTCGTTTCGTCGTCGTTTTCTTCTATTATATGGGAATAAAGACATGGTTTGTACTCAGACCAAATAAAAAAAGTGACTTTTTATTTAGTCTGAGAGTTTGTACAAAAAATATAACAAAAAGTTTTTCTCACCTAAGCTTATATTATGTGGTTTAAGACATTTATTTTCTCAAAAGATTTACAAATCACTTACAGAGAAAATACTTATTAATTAAAAACATTAAGCCGATTGGCGTAATGAGTTAGTATTATAATAGGTCGCTAAATCTTAATTACTGATTGAGTGCTTAATAATATGATTAGTAATAATTACCAGGAACAGTGTAGTATGATATGAATATGATATGAATGAATGTAGCGAGTTGTTTGTTAAGGCCCATGACACATTAATTGTTTCATTGCGTTCATCTTTTAAAATTATTACTATATTATGTGTTATGTTAACATAATTAGCTAGTGTTTATTTATTTAGTATAATATTATATTTTGGCGTTAATTTGCTCGTAATATTTTCTAGTCATTAATTTATTTGTGATAATATGTACACACACACACACATACATACATATGTGTATATATATATACATACACACACACACACATATATATATATATATATATATATATATATATATATATATATATATTGTCGCACATGTATACTCATATTGTATAACAGTAAATATAATGTATTATTTCTATACAATTGTTTTATGGTAAATATTATTATTTACGTTGTATGTGTACTTCATATATTTAGATTTATAATATCTATAACATTAGTGCTAAAAGCGAAGTAATAAACTCGCTTTTACGAATCCGTCTTCCATAATGCGTTTCCAATAAAATTCGGAATAAAAGTCAACAATCGTAATGATAACTGGAAAAATTTCGACATTAGCTAGTTAGTACACAGCACATAACCTAGTTCTTTGACCTAGTGACGTCACGACGCTATGTAATATGGCGGACATCGTTTTGCAGATTTGAGGCACAGGTAAAAAAATATTCTTTAAATTGAAATATAAAATTTATAATGCATTTTATAAATAGAAATCAATATTTCTCGTTTACTTTTTACAAAATCTTGATAGAATATATAATTCTTTGATTTTTTTTACATGGTGTAAAATACCCTATTGGTCAGCTTATATAAATATTTGGCCAGTTTAATTTAATATTAAAAAAAATAATAAAAGAGCTCGGCGATGTTAGCACCTCATGTGCGGAATTTCGATTTACCAGCTATACCATCTGAAAGGTCAGAAATTGGTCATAAAAGGTCAGTTGATCTTATTAATTGGTCAGCGTTAGAAACATTTTTATTAAGGGTTAAAGTTTTCATGTCATTGAGAAATCTTAGCACCTCATTCGCGAAAAATATAAAAAATAAAAAATATGCGCGATTGAGAAGCATTCGCTGATAATTGGTCAGCTTATATAAATATTTGGTCAGTTTAATTTAATATAAAAAAAAATAAGTTGGCATTGTCGTAACGCGCATGCTTTGGGACGGTTAATTGTAACTCAATCTATTTTTAAAAGTTTTCATCTATCATGTGGGAAGTCATGGAATGTAAATGGCAGTTAAATTTTGTTTTGTTTAGTTATGATTATTTTTTTCAATTATTATATATTGCTATTTAACTACAGCCTTGTACTAATATATTTTAGAGTATTAATATAAAGTTAGAGTTGAAAAACTTAAATTATAATAAATGTATTTTAGAAATTAATTTTCATGGTAATTATTTATGTAAATAAAATATTTCTAATTTAAAAAAAAACCGGCCATGTGCGAGTCGGACTCGCGCACCGAGGGTTTCGAACAAATCCGTAGGCATTATAAGTATAAAATTATTAAAAATATTTTTATTTTATGATGTAACTAAAAATTTATGCTGTTCGCAATTTTTCCTTTATCTGTGCTATAAAACGTTGCTTTGTACCAAATTTCAAGATTCTGAGTTCACGGGAAGTACCCTGTAGGTTTGATTCCCTTGTGAATGTCAAAAATTTGCGGCATAAACGGCTGTATCTTTTGATTGTGTTGGTTTAGAAGTTTGAGTATTTGAAATGAATTTCAGCTTGATACCTCCACGCGTTCCTGAGAAAAGAGTCTTGACAGACAGACAGAGGGACAACAAAGTGATCCTATAAGGGTTCCGTTTTTTCTTTTTGAGGTACGGAACCCTAAAAATCATGTTTATATAAAATTATTATAAAATAAGCTAGTTAACTATCATCCCCCAAATCCCATGCATGCACTTTCACTTTCACGTAGTTTAAAAAAATATCCTATTTCTTTCTCCACTATCATATATTTAATAGTAGAAAATGTCTAAGTTATTTTTCTCAAAAAAATATAAAAAATACCCCCCCCCCCCCCCCCCTCCGTCACGCTCATAGTAAAGAGCTATGCGTAAGTGCTCACTGTCCTGATACAATTAAACGTCCCAAAGCATGCGCGTTACGACAATGCCAAATTATATTTTTTTTAAATATTAAATTAAACTGACCAAATATTTATATAAGCTGATCAATTATCAGCGAATGCTTCTCAATCGCGCATATTTTTTATTTTTTATATTTTTCGCGAATGAGGTGCTAAAATATCTCAATGACCTTGAAAAACTTTAACCCTTAATAAAAATGTTTCTAACGCTGACCAATTAACAGGATCAACTGAACTTTTATGACCAATTTCTGACCTTTCAGATGGTATAATTGGTAAATCGAAATTCCGCACATGAGGTGCTAACATCGCCGAGCTGCAGTTCACACGAGGTTCACGCGGTAGAAATATGAAATATAAAATTAAAACATTTCACAATAATTGATTTATTTAATTTGATAATTTTTGACCACTAGTGCGGCATTAACTAAAAGATAAAAATTAAATTTTACAGCAAATAAATGTAACAATTCTGATTGTTAGACATGCAGAGCCTAAATTTTAGTGTATTAAATCAAAATAATATTTTCTTTCGACTAACATTGCTTTGTAATAGCGGTGTCTACTTCATTTTTTTATATGATATGGGTCAAGAACGAGCACATAGTACACCTGATGGTAAGTCGTTGCTGTGGTCTATAGACGTCTACATCCTCGTTTGCGAATCAAAATGCAGATGCGTTGTCACCCGTGAGGATTAAGATGGAATGTCTCGTTTCCAGTAAAAAAGGGTCTCCGGTTCTCTGCACGCACCATACGGAACATAGCAACGTGAATTTGCTATTTTACAAAAGTATTCTGTGAGAGCGTGGTCCTTCCCCGGTCGAGCCAACCCATTCGTGCTACAACTATACTACTAATATAGCTGCAGCATGGGTCTACCACGTAAAAAGGTATAATCGTTTTATAGGACAAAAATTCATTGACTTTCAAAATGGTCCGTAAAAAAGACATTAGATGGCCTAAACACGACTAATGTAATATAAATTGGTAAGTTATGAAGTCTTGGATTGTTAAGGATGGTTTGGATATGATAATTTTATTGAATGTATTTAATTTTATTTACTTGATAATAAATTTCTAATTTTTTAATTCTTTATTTAACAGTTAAAAATTACATTCACCATTTTTAAAGCACCCGCACACAGAGCAGATAGAGATGATAAGAAACACTTTATACTGAACTGGCTGGTCCCCGCAGTATAAAACTTCGCTTTTCGGGTACTTCGCGCTCCGAAACGACTGCTGAATTATTATAATTTTTCATTAACTCTTGAACTATGCATCCAACTATGCCATTACTTCCGACGCAGTTGGTTCTGACAGCATTAGTCGTAAGATGATTATCCCATTACTCGATCTTTTAGCTCCTATCCTTACACTTATTTTAAATCGTTCACTTGACACCAGTGTTTTTCCTTCATCCTGGAAAGACGGCCTAGTAACTCCACTCCCTAAAAAATCTAATCCGACATGAGGATTACCGTCCTACATCCATGCTTTCCTTTCTCTCTAAAGTTCTCGAGTGCCTAATATACCAACAGCTGAGCAATTTCCTGTCCAATCATAACCTTTTGAATTCATTCCAATCTGGTTTCCGTCCCGGTCATAGTACGACTACGGCTTTGGTTAGAATCACTGATGATATTCGCCTAGGCATGGATAATCAGCAGGTTACAGTATTGACATTACTTGACTTTAGTAATGCCTTCAATACTGTAGACTTTGATGTTTTACTCGCTGTCCTAAGTTCTCTTAACATATCTCCTCAAGTAATTGGTTGGTTTCATAGTTACTTGCAAGGGCGCCGGCAACGTGTACAAATTCAAGACACGTTTTCCGATTGGTCTGCTGTTAAAGCTGGCGTCCCACAAGGTGGCATGTTGTCTCCTCTATTTTTCTCTATTTTCATCAATTCGATCTGTTCCCACATTACTTCTCTTTACCACCTATATGCAGACGATTTACAAATCTACTCTCAATGTAAGATTGCGGATCTCCCCAATACAATTAGGTTAATTAATGAAGATCTTATTCGTATTTCTCATTGGTGTAATTCATTTGAGCTTAAATTTAATCCATTGAAGACTCAAGTCATTATTATTGGGAGTTCGAAATTAATCTCTCGGTTAACTTTGTTGCTGCTCCCGCCAGTCATATTCGAAGGGACACTTATCCCATACAGTGACAAAGTTAAGAATTTAGGTATTATGTTCGATCACACTTTGTCTTGGGGACCGCAAGTGAAGTAAGTCGAAGAATGTTTGCCGCAGTTGCTTCACTTCGAAGATTACGCAATGTTCTTCCCATTCCTACTAAAGTTGCGCTGGCTCAGTCTCTTCTTTTACCGATCCTTGACTACGCGGACACTTGTTATCTTGACCTAACAGTCGAGAAACTTAATAAACTTGAGCGGCTTCAAAATTATTGCATAAGGTTTATATTTGGGTTACGAAAGTATGACCACATATCCGAATTTCGCCATAAGCTCAAGTGGTTACCGATTCGCCTACGCAGGAATACTCACATTCTTCATCTCCTTTACTGCATTCTGTTCAATCCGACCACTCCTTCTTATTTGAAAGACCGATTTGTATATTTAAGTAGTTTACACTCTTTACCTCTACGATCTCAAAATAATCTCCTTCTAAGTACTCCTAGACATTCCTCTTCCTTCTATTCTAATTCTTTTACGGTTACCGCTATACGACTATGGAATTCTCTCCCCTTACATATTAAAGAATCTAAATCTCTTCGTATATTTAAAAATAAATTAAAACTTTATTACCTTTCCCTTTAAGTTAATACCTGTCGTCATTCACTTTTTTTCTTTTTTATTTCCTTTAATCTCTTATGTTCTTCTATTTATCTTTCTTTATAATATTCTGTACACCCCTTCCGCTATCTTTTAAAAATAGTTTCCTCTGCCCTAAGGTTGCCTGGAAGAGATCGCTGTTTTAGCGATAAGGCCGCCTGTTGTACCAATGTCCCTTTAAATATATAAATTTTGTTATATGTTCCTTGGTGTACAAAGTATATTTTACTTTACTTTACTTTACCTTATTATGGCTTATACATTTTTTTAGACGAAAGAATGATGTATATTTTTGTAGAACATAGTATTTACGTATCACTAACCATTATGTCAGCGCACGTGGATAAAGCAGTTTGCTTTGGTAGCGCCTTTTCTTCTGACTTACTTAACAAAAATCAATATTTCTAGCTAGCTGAGAAGTGTACCCCAATGTTAGATAGCCCATAATATTCATGAATCTAGCTATAATAAACAAAAATAATTTTTCAAATCCAACTCGTAGTTCCAGAGGTTAGCGTGTTTTAACAAACAAAAAACTACTTCCGCTTCATTATATTAATGAAAAAGTATATAGATTCTATCTCATTCTCCCCTATACATTTATATATTCGATACCTAGCGCAAATCGTGTAGGTATATTCTACTAGTGCCTAAAATCAAGATTCCAACGTTTTGTCGCATAAAATCGTATCTAACAATCATATTGAACATATAAATGATAGAAAAAGTACATTGTCAGAAATATAAATGATTGTTAAATTTATTAATTTTTTTTAAATCGATTAATTGCTTGACATAAAAAAGTGGTTTTAGTGGCTTAAGATGTAGATTTATCAAGTCCGCATGGAGTGGTAAACACGATAACTTTTGAAAATATCAATTGTTAAACTCAATCTATTTTTTAATCTCTTCATCTATCATGTAGGAAGCAATGGAATGTAAATTGCAGTTTAATTTTGTTTTGTTTAGTTTAATGAATTATTTTCGGTTACGAAATGTCAAAATTTTCGGTTTTTTAGCAGCGTTGTATTAATTTATTTTTTTGTAAATAGACTGCGGTAGTCTGACTGCCTCACTCAGTTCGGCGTCAACCGCCGTCGTTAGTGGATATTGTATTAGTTGTTTGTAGCGGCTCAAAAAGATCGCTGTACAAATACAAAATATACTAAAAACCAAATTTCATACATACCTACTTGATTTTTATAATAATCAGAGATTTTTATTAAAATATTTCAAAAGTACACAATAAATAATAGTAGTATATACTAAAAGTAAGTAGGATATATATATTTAAGTATCACTCACTCATCACTACAGCCCTTCACAAGTCCACTGCTGAACATAGGCCTCCCCCAAAGAATGCCACAAAGCACGGTCCTGAGCCACCTGCATCCATCGACTTCCTGCATGTCTTACCAGGTCATCACTCCATCTCGTGGGGGGACGCCCTACACTTCGCCTACCGGTACGAGGCTGCCACTCGAGAACCTTTCTTCCCCATCGGTTGTCGGTTCTTCAAGCTATATGGCCGGCCCACTGCCACTTCAACTTACTAATCCGTTGGGCTATGTCGGTTACTCTGGTTCTACTGCGGATATCCTTATTCCTAAGTTTATCACGCAGAGAAACTCCGAGCATAGCCCTCTCCATAGCTCGCTGAGCGACCTTGAGCTTCCTCATACGGCCAGCAGTGAAGGACCACGTCTCAATTCCGTAAGTCATCACTGGCAACACGCACTGGTTGTACAATTTAGTTTTAAGGTTTTGAGGTATGTCTGACGAGAAGATGTGTCGTAGCTTTCCGAACGCTGCCCAGCCGAGTTGAATCCGTCGATTGACCTCTCGGTCGAAGTTGGACTTACCTAGTCGGACTATTTGTCCCAGGTGAATATACTCGTCAACAACTTCGAGCTTAGTGCTCCCAACAACTACCGGCATAGGTGTGACATGGACATTAAACGATATATTATATTTATATTTAAATACGTCTTGGAATTTATAGAGTGACCTGAATGATGATATGATGATCATATTATGAGCATTATGAGTCGTGCACTTTTGGTTTTTACAAACTTTTTAAAAATTGAAGTTTGACATAAAGTTATTGGAAAATTGGAAGTATAATATAAGGTTATTAGTGAAAACTTATGTGTATTTAAACTACTTTAAAAAATTCCCTAGAATCATGTCATGTTTAATGTCCATGTCACACCTATGCCGGTAGTTGTTGGGAACACTAAGCTCGAAGTTGTTGACGAGTATGTTTACCTGGGACAAATAGTCCGACTAGGTAAGTCCAACTTCGACCGAGAGGTCAATCGACGGATTCAACTCGGTTGGGCAGCGTTCGGGAAATTACGGCACATCTTCTCGTCAGGTATACCTCAAAACTTGAAAACGAGACTGTACACCTAGTGCGTGTTGCCAGTGATGACATACGGAACTGAAACGTGGTCCTTCATTGCTGGCCGGATAAGGAAGCTCAAGGTCGCTCAGCGAGCTATGGAGAGGGCTATGCTCGGAGTTTCTCTGCGTGATAAACTCAGAAATGAGGATATCCGCAGTAGAACCAGAGTGACCGACATAGCCCAACGGATTAGTAAGCTGAAGTGGCAATGGGCCGGCCATATAGCTCGAAGAACCGACAACCGATGGGGAAGAAAGGTTCTCAAGTGGCAGCCTCGTACCGGCAAGCGAAGTGTAGGGCGTCCCCCCACTAGATGGAGTGACGACCTGGTAAGATATGCAGGAAGTCAATGGATGCAGGTGGCTCAGGACCGTGCTTTGTGGCATTCTTTGGGGGAGGCCTATGTTCAGCATTGGACTTGTGAAGGGCTGTAATGAATGATGTTGTCATACGTAATTTTTTTAATGCGCCTTGGGGTATGCACAGTTGGATTTACCAATAGTTTATTTGTCTCTTTTTCATTTCATTGAGTTGTGCGGCTAGTAGGTATGAATATGAAATCAAAAATTTAACTTGCAATTTTTTAAATAGCGCATATTATATCGGGCAGACCTAAATCTGTAAAAGTATCGATAATTGTGTAGTTAATATTACCATCGCAATATTCAATTAAGTAAGCTGTAGATTTAGTTTCATGAGTGCAGCGTCGCGCTGGGAACGTGCTGGGAGGAACTAAATTATTTTAGCGAACTTGGGTAACTAGCTTCCCCTGAGGTGTGCTGACCTCCTTAATCGTTTGATGTTGGTAAGCGTGTTTTCTGCCACGAAGTAGCTTCAAACGAAATACCTACAACTTTGCATTGACAATTAACAACGTGACAAAATGCAAGAGTGGTTCTAAAGTTTGGAGGGGACCAGGGACTGATGACTTTTGTCACATTACTTTACGACCGATACAATGTTTTTCTTCTCTGATTGCAATACAAGACGTCTCGGACCTTTGAGGTTTTTGCCACAGTTACCAAGCCTGATAGATGGGTTGGTAAGCGCTGTTTTTTATTAGGCCCTATGAGGAACACACTACCATCTCCTATTTAGTTTCCCTCTGTCACCTCTTACGACACGGACGGAGTTTATTATATGGTTGAAGTAGTGGATATTCTTACATCATGAATTCCAGTCTGGGTATATTATGTCAGGCTCTGACACCTATACAAAACACTATATTGAATTTAACACTAATGTGTAGAAATATTTTTTTAAACAGTTATTGATCTTTTACACAAAAAGCTATTAATTATTTTACATTTAGTATTTCTACGATAATCGCAATCAAAAAACTCAATCTCTAAGTTCAAATAGCGGAACAATGTCTTAAAGCGAAGCTCAAGCATAGAAAAGTAATGGTAACTATTTGGAGATCCCTTCATAGTCTTTAATTTAGCTTTTTGAGATCCATTGTATCAACAATAGCAGATATCTATAAGAACTTCAAACAATGATGATGAAACTTTCAGAGAAACAACCCCGACTCGTCCATCGATCTTCACCATTACTGCTCTATGATAACGCAAGTCCTTACACTGCTCGACAAACCGTTTTAACACTACAAGACCTGCAGTTAGAAACCATACATCATCCTCCGTATTTGCCAGACGATTACTATTTTATTCACATGTTGGGCAATTTCCTGCAAGGAAAAAAAATTGTTTTCAGGAAACGGGACAGAATACCTTCATAGACTTTGTAGAGTCCAGATCTCCAGAATTCTAACGCAGAGACATAAATGATCTTCCCTCTAGATAGCAGAAATATATAAATAATAAGGGTAAATAATTCGATCAAATATACATATTTTTATTAGAAAAAAAACGTGTTTCAATTTTTCAATATAAAATGGCATTTACATAATTTTACGCTTAATATTACAGTAAATATAAATAATGCTCTCTTATTGTATTTCATTGTGAGATTGAGAGACACATCGTCTATTACTATCTCTTTTATTAAGAGTTTATATTGTTTCAGTTTAAATATTTATTAATTTGCTTTTTCTCAAAATGATAAACAATAGCCAAGCTAATAGTGTTTTGAGAATTATTATTTGCGGCAAAGAAATTGGTAAAGAACGGTATTAGCATTATCACAATAACTACGACATAATCGAAAACTGTGCAGTGCCCAAGAAACCAAACAATTATTAAGAGGTTATTAAATTATCCAATAGTTTTATCAGGAATACAAAAAGAAAGTGTGGTAGCGGGGTAAGAGAATCTATCATTCGTTCCGTGGGAGTCGTAAGAGGCGACTATGGAAAATGGCGGAAAAATCTCATGCCTTCCCTTAGATGGCAGTATAATTATCTCATTTACGCTAGACGAAAAATACCCATACCGGCGACGGGAAGCACCATTAAAGGTGCGAAGCGTCTGGTATTGTGGTCGCACAAAAGCATTACCGCGGTTTATTGATTAACGTGATAAATACGAGGGTTCTTCAAAAAACTTTGATTTGGATTTAAATTTTTCATCAATATCATATATACACGTACACATCTTACAGTGAGGCACAAAAGCATTTTTATCATCTTTGGGATAGTATTGATAGATCAGAAAACACAATAGAGTACGTGAGGGTAATATGGCTATCCGGTTAATATGGTCACTTTTTTATGACTCAAAAAATATAGCCTAATTTGCATAGATGGCTTTGTGATACGATAGCTTTTCATCAGTTATTCAAATAATAAAAGGTCAAAAGGCCGCCGCTTTATCGACGCCATTTTGACAGTTGATATTATAGTAAGTATGTGAGGGTAATATGGTCACCTTAAGCTTTATCACCCTATAAAACTGAAATTAGGAGGAGAACAGAGAATCTAATATATTACGAAAAAAAGAAAACAAGCTTTGGAAATAATTAGGAACACATCGAAAAATCTACTTAAAAAAGTAACTACACTACACAATACAAAAATCGACTAAAATATTTACAATAATATCAACTGTCAAAATAGCGTCGATAAAGGAGCTCCTTTTTAACCCTTTATTATTTGATGGACTTAGCTATCGTATCACAGAGAGTTCTATGCAAACAACGCTGTAGTTTTTGAGTTATAAGAAAGTGACCATATTAACCGGATGACCATATTACCCTCACGTACTATAGTATGCTTTTTTAAGTTGATTTTATGAAGTGTTGGTAATTATTGCCAAGGCTTGATTGTTATTTTTTTCTATATTAGTTATAGTATACGACATTTGTGTATTTATCTCTGTCCTCCTCCTAGTTTTGGTTTTATAACGCGACAAAGCTTAATGTGACCATATTACCATCACGTACTTTACAATATGTTTTTAATTTCTAATAAATTCAGGATTTTTAGGCTGTTTTTTTTCTAAGTCAAAAACGCCGTGTTTTACCGCTCTTGAAATATTTGGCTACACTGGTGCGAATAGAACTCTGTTTACTCTTGCTGTTTGTAATTTTTAGTAAACCAGACCACATGCTTAAGCTCCTAACTACAATATCTCTAATAAAAAAAACTTAAATTATCTCACTGTAGAAGCGTGCTCGTCGCGACCCCTGCCAGCCCTTTTCAGGGCTGCAATTCTACTTAGCTGCGCACCCATGTCAACGAGGGTTAGGGCGTCCCCCCAAGGCGACGCACACCAGCTCGTCCCCGTTGGTGTGGAATGCAGCGCGCAAAGCGGCGATGGGGACCGCCACCCGTCACGCACAGCCCGACACGGCGGAAGGTGGAGGACAGAGTGCAGAGTTGGCACGTGGAATGTTAGAGGAGGCATGAGAGATAAGACGAATGAGTTGATCGA
This sequence comes from Parnassius glacialis, assembly GCA_033319125.1. NCBI lineage: Eukaryota > Metazoa > Arthropoda > Insecta > Lepidoptera > Papilionidae > Parnassius > Parnassius glacialis. Next base: position 24,560,681 of record JAVANC010000010.1, on the reverse strand, counting down.
AATAATGAAAGAAAGAGAATTAGATGTCGTGTGTATGTCGGAGACCAAACGGAAGGGCAGTGGTACTGAAGAGCTCCCTGGCGGGGCGTTAGCTCTATGGTCCGGAGTCCCAGAGAGCGAGAGCGCCCGCCAGGGAGTGGGGGTGCTGCTGTCGTCTCGGTTGGTCGATGTTATGACTGAATATAAGGTTGTGAACTCAAGACTTCTCTGGGTTCGCTTTAAATTGGGACTGACGAAGTTATTCCTTTTGGCTGTTTATGCGCCGGTAGCTTCGTCGTCCAGGGCTGAGCTGGAGGAGTTTTGGGAGAATGTAAGAGAAGTTCTAGATTTGGCTAGGGGAAACGAAAGAATTGTTGTATGTGGTGATTTGAATGGATGGGTTGGTACCGCTCGACCAGGGTACGAGTCGGTGCTTGGAAAGTTTGGCGATAAAAGGGTTAATGATGCTGGCAAGCTTATACTGGCGGTATGCAAGGAAAAGGGTCTTCTTGTGACAAACACTATGTTTAATCACAAGAAAATCCACATGTATACTAGAGAAAGTAAGAATGAGAGAAGTATGATCGATTTGTTCCTGGTGGATGACCGACTGCGAAAACAGGTGATGGATACGCGAGTGTTCAGGGGTGCTGACCTGGGAACGGATCACTATCTAGTGATTACTAGATTTAGGGGTCTGTTCGCGGGTTGGCGCTACCGGACGGCAGTGACAGAACCACAGTCGGTCTGTCGCATCCGAAGCTGGAAGCTTCAGGAAGCGGATACTAGGGACAAATATCATGCGAGGGTAGCCGAAAAGCTTGACAACATCGATGGCAGAAAAGAATGTGTTGAAAGAACATGGCAGAACCTTAGGGATGGAATGGTAAGTGCAGCGGAAGAAGTGTGTGGAACGATTAAAAGAGGCAGTAGTAAAAGAAGAGATGCATGGTGGAATGATGAAGTGAAAGAAGCTGTAAAGAAGAAGAAGAAAGCATGGTTAGACTACTTGGCCTCTAGTAATGATAAAGATATGAGAGAGAAGATGAAAGAAAGATATAAGCTGCAGAAAGTTCACACGAAAGCATTGATTGAGGAAGTGCGTGAAAGGTGTAGAATGGAAGCGGACGAAAGGTTGTCGCACAACTTTAAGGAGAACTCCAAACTCTTCTGGAAAGAGGTTGGAAGGACCCGAAGTGGTGCGACGGCCTTAAGAATGAACAAAGTGCTTTCGAGAACTAATGACGTCCTCTCAGAAAAATCGGACGTCATGCAGCGACGGAGCGAATTTTATAGAGAAATGTATGCGTGTGATGATCTTAGTGAGGGATCCGGGGATGACGTCGAGACTGGTACGCCAGACCCGGACCTCGATGACACTGAGGTCATCAGTATGAAAGAGATTGAACATGCGATTCGAAGTTTGAAATGTGGTAAGGCTGCGGGACTAGACAGAGTTACTGCTGAAATGGTCAAGTATGGTGGGCCTCGCGTCTGGGACAGCTTTCATCTGCTGTGCAATTTGTGCTGGCGGACGGGGGATGTCCCGGATGATTGGCGATCCGCAGTCATTGTGCCTTTATATAAAGGTAAAGGTTCACATTTTGACTGCGGGTGCTATCGGGCGATCAGCTTGACCAGTTTAGCAAGTAAAGTTTATTCGAAGGTTTTGACACGTAGGATGCAAGAGAAATCGGAAAGATTTCTATGGGAGGCACAATGCGGATTTAGACCTGGAAGAGGATGCACGGATCAAATGTTTTCTCTCCGCATGATCACGGAAAAGCTTCTGGCTGCTAACCAGAGGATTTTCTGTGCTTTTGTGGATCTTGAGAAAGCATTTGATAAGGTTGTAAGGAAGAAAATGTGGGAACTGTTGCCGGGGTATGGTGTGGATGGTCGATTGCTAAGGGCTGTGCAGTCACTTTACTGTGACTGTAAAGCCTGTGTGCGGGTAGGGCATGACCTGTCACCCATGTTTGGCGTCCAAACGGGCGTAAAACAGGGTTGTGTCATGTCTTCCTGGCTGTTCATACTGTATCTCGACAGCTGTTTACAGAAACTGAAAGATAGCTGTTTGGGTGTGAAATTGGGTGACATTAAAGTAAATTGTCTGCTGAATGCTGATGATGCAGTGCTTATTGCACCATCAGAGGCAGAACTGCAGGCATTAGTCACGTGTATGAAAGAGGAATGTGAAATTAAAGGTCTCCGCTTGAATGCTAATAAAACTAAGGTTCTGGTATTTGAAAGGGACGAAGAGAGAACAAAGTGTGAAATATGGGTAAATCAGGAATGTCTAGAACAGGTAAATGAAATTGTATACTTGGGGAGTGCTTTTAGCCGGGATGGAAGATGTGATTTAGATGTGGACAGGCGTGTCGCTGCCGGGAACAAAGTCAATGGTGCCCTGACTGCGTTAGTCAAAAGGCAAGGCGTAGTGAAGAGTGCACGCCTTGCAATACATAACGCAGTGTTGGTACCGACTTTGTTATATGGCAGCGAAACCTGGGTATGCCAGAAGAAGCATAAAAGCAAGTTGAATGCAGTGGAGATGCGATCTCTTCGTAAAATGTGCGGCGTTACCATGGCCGACCGAAAGCGAAACGAAGAGATTCGCAATATGGCAGGTTTGAAAGATGACCTTATCACAAAAATTGATAAGGGCGTGCTTCGATGGTTTGGGCACGTTGAGCGAATGAGTGAAGACCGAATGGTGAAGAAAATATATAGCGCGAAAGTTAATATTAAAAGGTGTCGAGGTAGACCGAGACTAACTTTCGAAGACCATGTGAGCAAATTGCTCGAAGAGGGGAGGGTCAAGAGTACTCGGATACCTAGACGTGCATGTATGAAGAAGATGATGAATCTGAAAGAAGCGAAAGAGGTATGTAAGGATCGTGACACTTGGTGATCTGTTCTCTCTGACTACCCCGTCAGGGATTGTGCGTGACGATAAGTAAGTAAGTAAGTAAGTAAATTATTTTATCATATTAAAAGCATTGTTTTGAAAAGTTTCGCAAATAGCAATAATAATGTTATTAAAACCCACGAAAACGTTTATTAATTATGCTTAATACTAAAAGAAAGCATGCGTGTATAGTACAGTGCTTTTAAAATACGTATTTTGCACGTTTCGTTTAGTTTTACTTGGAGTGAACTTTACATCATGCAGGCGGGTTTTAATGAGTGTGCATTTGGTTTTAAGCGTTTAAAGCTGAAAATGTATAAAGAGTGGAGTACATTTTGCCATTTGTGGTTAAAAATTTAACCTAGACATCCATATAATATGGTTATTTAACATATTATGACTCTTAAAAATGTAACTCTTGAGAGTTCGTTCATATTTCTTCTACATGAATTCTTATTAAAGTTGTTTTAAATAACTTTGCTTTTTATTCACTATGAGCTTTAATTTGCGACTTCATCCGCGCAAAACATAAACAAAAAAACCTGCAGATCTATAGTAGTGGTCTTTGGGCAAAAAATTCAATTCGAAAAACCAATTTAAACTAAGTTTTTTTTCTATCATTTTCAAAAACTATGTTTATTAAGAAGAAATATTTAAAATTAAAGATCAATTAATCTATTAATTTTACGTAAAAGTTTCAGCACCTTATTCTTTAACTTTTAGTTTTATAGCAAAAAAAACATGAATTTTTTTATAATCATAAATTTATAAAGCAATAAATATGTTTATTAATAAAGATGTCATTAACAAGAACCAAAGCATGCAGCAACTATTGGTATTGAGACATTTAGTCCTCAGGGGCGTTAAAGTACGTAGGTCACTCAATAAGTTTTGAGATGCTCGAAATTTAAAAATGGAACGCACCAGTGTCATATGTTTCTAAAAAGCAAATTTATTTAAAAATAGAACTCCATAAGCCAATTGCTCAATAATAAAAAAAAAACAAAGTTCTATTAATGTTCCTGCAACGCTTCCCGCGCTTTTCATTAACCGTGAACATTTGCGCTCTATAATATATTATGATTTTTAGGTGGTTTGCTGAATTCAAAAGGGGTAAAATTAATTTTAAAGATGACCAAAGAACCGGGGCCCCGCAAACAGCAGTAACGGCAGAAAATGTATGGACTACTGAAATGTTGGTGCGAGAAGACCCACAAATCACATATACGGACATCGAAAAGATTGTAGGCATTAGTTCGGGGAGCATTCATACCATCCTACATCAACATCTTGGAGTGAGGAAGCTTTCTTATCGATGCATCCCTCATTTGCTCTCCGAAAGCGAAAAACAGACTCGTGTGGATTGGTGCCATGAAATGCGTCTACGTTTTGAAAACAAGGCATCTAGGCATATTTTAGAAATCGTTACTGGTGACGAGACATGGATCTATCAATATGATCCGGAAAATAAAAGACAATCATCGGTATGGGTCTACTCAGATGGACAGTTACCTTATAAGACCTCGCAACGTCGGCAAAAAAATGGTGGCTAGTTTTTTTTCGCGGGGCGGATATTTGTCAACGTCAATGCTGGAAAATTGTAGGTCAGTCAACTCTGAATGGTATACTACAGTTTCATCTCCCAAAGCTTTTCAAGATGTGCGGGAGAGAAGACCAAAGTCCGGGCTTCGGGGAATCATGCTGCATCACGATAACGCCTCTTCACATACTTCCCTTAGAACAAAAGCATTTATTGAGGAATCTGGTGTTGAAACTCTAAGTCACCCACCCTACAGCCCTGACTTAGCTCCTTGTGGTTTCTTTTTGTTCACAAGAGTCAAAGAAAAAATAAAATGCAAGTTTTTTTCAAGCGCCGAAAAGTAGTGGCTGCCTACGAAGAAGCGATTTCTGACCTGTCAGATCAAGACTGGCAAAAGTTTTTTCAGAGTTGGTTTCGGCGAATGAAACTTTGTATAGAGTATGATGGAGAATATTTTGAAAATATGTAAAATAAATATTAATAGTATCTCGAATACTTTTTGTATATCTTAAAATTTATTGAGTTTCCTACGTATTTGTATTTTAATTCTTACTCGAGAATGAATGTAGGGGTAGTAACAAAGTAAATTATAGCTCACTGGATAGTAAACGACTACTGCAGTCCACGAACACCTGCAGACAACTGGAAACAAAGAACTACAGATGCTTTGTCACTTCTTAGGACTAAAATGGACACACAGCCTATGATTTTACTGGCTCTTTTTACCTTTCAGAATGGAACACAGCAGTGCAAACTACTATTTGGCTGCAAAAATAGGTAAGAGGGTGGTACGTACCCAGATGAACTTCCAGAAAAAACAAGTTCTACCACTTAGTAAGTCATAGCATATATTTCATCAAGAGGAATGCGTGTTGGTTTCTCAACCTTACTTGTATAAAAATATAACACGTTGCCATTTAACTACTCAATATCTACTGCAGCATACTTTATAATGACTTACAACAAACACATGTACATAAAAATGTATCTATATGTCTTCGCTTTATGGCGTCACATCATTCACAAGTAGCGCAGTCTGGCAGACAGTTATACCGGATCTTCATTTGTGCAAAGGCTTTACGTCGTCGCGTCGTTTCACGTTGACGCCACATCTCCATGGAAGTGAAGCGTTTAAAATGAATAAGAAAGAACCGTGCATATTTCACACATTGCTGCAATTTTTTAAAATATTCTTAAATAACATTATGATACATTTTAACATCAGGTCAAAATGTGAAGTGTTAGTTACTATGTCTGATCAATTTAAATGCTCGTATGTTTAACAATAATAAAAACTGTAGGAAATTATTTAGGTAGAGTCAGAGTTCCTTGTTTGCGCTTCGGTTACTCGCGATTTCAGTATTCGTGGAAAAAAATTGGATTCGTGGCGGAATATTTCTTTATTTGCGGATACGTAACTTACGATTATAAATGTAGTTTAAAAAAAGATAATATTCACTGTTCAATATTCAACCTTTTCACCATTTACTAATCAAAACAATCGAGTACGCGTCAAAATACAAACAAAAGAAATTAAATATTATTAAGTTCAAGAGCTGCTTCAGTTTAACGATGAAGATTTAAGTAAAGTCGACTGGGAGGAAATGTTAAACCCCATCTCAATGAAGATGACATTAATCTTAAAAAAACTTGACCGAAATTTTACGAATGGCAAATAAACTCGGTGATCACTTAATTAAAATTGACCCTTTGCGTTGTTGGAGAGAAGAATTGTTTTCAAAGGGAAAATTGATGATCTCTTGTAGTGTTATGGTACTTACATATCATTTTACACTGTTTTAAATTTATTTTTCCGTTCTGTTTTTGATTTTCTTTTTGCATCACCTTTATTTCCATAGGATCCTGTAACGTTTTTACACAATAACAAATCATTTTCACTTCGTATTTTCACGCTATCAGCATTTTTTAAATCGGTGTCGATGGAGTCTTACCTTTTTCGATCTTTTATTTAGTTCTCTAGTAACTCTGCAATTTCGGGTTTCGTGCGCGCTGTTGTGCTACTTTTTTTCCTATATCAATAATATCTCATTTCTTACTTAAATCTTGTCGTTTTTTAATTATAAGCCTGATACCAAAAATTGTTAGTTTTTGACATCGTTATTTATTTGGTTGTCATGGCAATTTTTATTCAAATTCGTTATCGGTCTGATGTTTTTATTTCAATATTTCCACATAAATACTCTTTTGCTCTGGGCCATTTACAAAAATTTGCTTTTAATTTAAATAATTTTCCGTTCTCTCTAAAAAGGTATAAAAGCCGAATCATCGGTCAATACAGTGAGTCTCGCTTCAGCTTCCAAACTTGAAGCATCTCCTAAAGGCCTTATCCCGGGGCCGCACTGCCCCGGGATCCTGCAAGCCTCTACCTACACCTGAAGTTGTCGGCGTAGTCTACTCCAAGCGCGGGGCCGCACTGCTGCGGGATCCTGTAAACCTCTGTCTTCACCTGAAGTCGTCGGCGTAGCCTACTCCAAGCACGGGGTTGCACTGCTCCGGGATCCTGCAAGCCTCTGTCTTCACCCGAAGTCGTCGCCTAACCTACTCCAAGTGCGGGGCCGCACTACTCCGGGATCCTGCAAGCCTTCCTTCTTCTGGAGTCGTCGCCTACACCTCCACCTACTAGTGCCCGTGCTATCTTTAGGCGCTGCGACTGTTTACTCCAGGCGCTGAGAGCGCCTACTCCAAGCGCTACGTGTGCCAACTCCAGACGCTGCGTGTGCCTAGACCAGGCGCTGCGTGCCACCACCGCCAAGAAACTCCAAGCTCAGCGTGTGCCTACTCTACTCCAAGCGCAGCGTGTGCCACTTTGACCTTCAGGCTCCGCTTCAATATTTTTCTATCTTTATTTTCTATCTAATTGTAATTTCACGTCACCCATCACCATCATCATACTTCATTTTTTTATATAAAATTGTAAATATCTTTTTAAAATTTTAAATATATTATTTTCTTGTTCTACCTTTGTTGTTTTGTTGTTCTTAGGTTAGGTTCTTTTTTTTAATTGTCGCTTCACGACACTCTATGCTAAATACGAAGCGGAATTAAAAGGTCTTTTAAAGCCGGCAAAACAAGAAAAAAACTAAATATTTTAAATCAAGTGATTCAAACAATAACAATCATAATATTAATAGCATTGTTATTCTATGTTTTAATTACGTGTCTCATTTGTGATTAAATAAATTTTATTTTGTTTTCCTACCTCGGAACCCAACCCCTAAGTTTCTACATAAATCATCATTTTATTATTATTGGGGGTATTTGTATAGCTTTCTCATCTGGCTGGGCTATATGAATATATAATTGTAAATGAAAATGATAAACATACATAAATATCAATATTATTATTATTATTAGTACTCGTGGCATTATTATTATTACTAGCCTGAAATGTTTCACTGCAGGGCAAAGGCCTTTCTCCTCTCTTTCCACTTCTTTCTCTCCAGAGCCACCACAGAGTAGTCCTTCATGAAGGAGTCCAGTTCATCCTACCATCTTTTTCTTTTTTTTTTATAGGATAAGGGTGACAAACGAGCACACAGTCCACCTGATGGTAAGTGGTTGCTGGGGCCCATAGACATCTACATCTATCCTCTATTACAAATCAAAATGTAGATGCGTTGTCACCCGTGAGGACTACGATGGAATGCCTCATTTTCAGTAAAAAGGGCCTCCGGCCACCTGCACTCACCAAGCGGAATGCAGAGGTAAACCTCTACTTCACGCTGGTTTTCTGTGAGGTCGTGGTATCACCCCGGTTCGAGCCGGCCCATCCGTGCGACAGCAAAAGCTGACGCGTGGCTCTACCACTGTCTATCATCGTTCGAGTAAGCCGGATGTTTGGATGCATTTTGTTGTTGTATGAAAGAATTTCAGGAAAAAGGGTAAAATATTGTACATGGTAAATAAATTATACTATTTTTCCAAAATTATAACACGTTTGAAGTTTTATGTTATTTTTCCCATGCCCTGGGGTTTTGGCATCTAGCGTATTCATACGTTTCGTTTTTATTTGGAATTGAAATAAAATTACATATTAAAATTACATGATATCTCGCACTCATTCATAGAATATATCAATCTTTCTTATTAGAACGAATTCCCGATATTCTAGGGTAAATATTAAAAAGTAAAAGGATCCACCAATAATACAAGTTGATCAACCTGCAGATAAAATTATGGTATTTTTGCGTAGTATAGACGCACTGTGATACTATATACTACACAATATGAAGTAATGGTACGAATAGTATAATTATACTACGAAATCCAACCTACATAGGACAATAGTGCACGACTATAGTGTTATCGACAAGTCTTAGTCCTTTAGTAAGTTAAATTTTTTATCATTATTTTTGATGGATGACAATATTTATGCGAAAATGGATAGCTAGCACAGTAAAGAAGTCCTGTACTGTGGGGGCGAAAAATAAATATTGTGTCACACGTTCTGACCAGAAAACAAAGGAATTGCGAAAACAAACCTTAACATATGTGTTTCAAGAATTTTTTTGGATTCAACTAGTAAAAAAGGTCTTTGTTAGACTTTGGACTCATTTATTCACATTTGATTGCTGATGGGGATACCAGAAAACCCGATCTTATAGTAATCAGAAATACCCTATCTTATGGTAATATTACAGTCGGTAAAGTTCCCAGAACAAAATGATTTTTTATTAAATGGAGCATTATTTTAAATAGTGCAAACTCGCTTTTGCTAGAAACTAGAAGACAACAGTAGCCAGCTTCATGGTTTGCCACAGTTTGCAAGCGCCGTGAACGCTTCCCTTGCTACGCGAATATTGTATGGCTACGATTTAAGCAATACGTCATTTATAAAACTTAGCAAGACAATGAGCATAAAGCATTCCGAGAACTTTAAAAGGCTTTGAATATTAATGGGTTACACATAGACCACAAATTTTCATTTCTGCGTGCCACTCCAGACAGCAAATATGAATTGTATTGTAGAAAAGAAGTTCCCATCATCGAATTATAATTTGGAAGCCGTAGAAGCACACAAACAAAAAATGAATTTTGGGTATATAAATCTGACATTGTCACAGTCCACACAAAAAGCAGATGGTAGCTCCAAGTTCAGGGCCAATTACTGGTCATAACATGTGTGTATTTGCCATGTAAACAGGCAACAGTAAAATAAAATACGAAATCATAAAAAGAGACGACCAGTTTTGGAAAAAAACATGGAGAAACTTTTAGTCAAATTCTACAATAATTTATTACTTTCAGAGCTAGTTGACTCTCGATACTCTCGATAGTATAAATCTAAGAGACCATAGCTTACGCGCCAGTAAAAACATATTGACTGAAATAAATAATAATAATAATAATAAATATTTATTTATTATTATTATTATTATTTCAGGATTCTACACCAGGAGCTCGCTCTGAAATACGGTCTCGTGGATCGGAAATTGCCATATTATAAGTACTTACCGGAAGCCGTGCTCGAAAATGACCGCGCCAGGCTCTACTGGGACCGGGCCATCATCACAGATAGGACTATTCTTGCGAATAAGCCTGATATTGTGCTGATGGACCGGGCACAGTCAAGGATATTTTTGGTCGACATTACCATTCCTTATGACGAGAACCTCGTGAAAGCCGAAACAGATAAACTAACTAAATATCTGGACCTGGCTCACGAGGTGACCGACATGTGGGGTGGATTGCCGGCCGAAATTATACCTGTAGTCGTCTCTGCGAACGGGTTAATCCCAGTCAGCCTCTCGGGTCATCTGAGGCGACTGGGACTCCGTGACGGACCGCTCCAAGCTCAAATGCAGAAGGCGGTGCTCCTCGATACCGCCCGCATCGTCCGCCGGTTTCTTTCCCTCTCCCCCTAACCCTCGGCCGTTTGGTCTCCCCTGCCGAGGGCTTCCATCTGGTTGGGTTTTTATTTATTTATGTATTTTTTATGTATTTATTTTATTTTGTTGATATTTATGTATGTTTATCATTTTCATTTACAATTATATATTTATACAGCCCAACCAGATGAGAAAACTATATAGATACCCCGGAATATTTATTTCATTCCAATTACACATGTTTACATACAGGAACAAATATGATTAAAATTAAATAAAGTAACAATAAGTCTAACAAAAATAACATGCTATGATAAAATTAAAACTATGTGTAGCTTAATAATATAGAATCTACAAAAGAAAAATAGAAAAGTCAAGTTTATAATATTACCTGCCTGAACTAGGTTGAGTACCTGTGTTTCAGACATCACTTATACAATCGGTTTAATAATGTAGGATACTAGATATTTAAATAATTAAACTATATTATATAATAAATAAAATAACTAAATAACAATTTTTGTTACTTACAATTAATGCAAACTATTTTAGAATTTCTAACATCCAAGGTTATTATAATACTTACGTGACAGTTTTATTGTTGATGTATTATTCATTATTGCGTATTGTAAAGAATTTATAAAGTAACTCAAGGTCGTATTTGCATCGTCAGAGCAATAAACAAAGTTAAAATTAATGCTACGAATGTCATTTTCAAGGTTCGTCATATGGACTTTAGTGTAGTTGCGTATGCAGTTTTTCCTAGGTAAGGTTAATTGTAATGTTAGTAAAATTGCTTGATGATGAGTAAGCGAGGAATTAGTAACTAATGTTAAAGAAGGTTTATTTGATTTAATCACAAAATGGTCTAAACAAGAGCCGCTTTGATGTGTAGGGTGGTAATGTGTTGGTAAGAGTCCATGAAAAGAGCAAATATTTAGGTAGTTATGTGCATGGTTATCTGTTTTACCAGGGGTAATGTTAATATTTATGTCACCGGTTAGGATTATATTTTTATACTTTGTTTAGGGTAATATCAAGGGACTCTAGAAATCTATCAATATTTTGTGAAGGAGGTCTGTAAATTGCGATAACAATCGTCTCGGAATGAATTCGAATGATTAAGCAATTACTATCCTGGAATGTAGGTTCTGTGACAGTTACTTTTAAATTATTACTAACATAGATTACTAAACCGTCATTTTGATTAATGTTTTTCTCGGTTTTGTGTAAAGAATAGCCATTTAGAATCGGTAGGTGGGGTGTTAGGTTTGACAGCCAACATTCTGTAAGAACAATAATATCACATTTTATATCCAGTCTATGCAACAAGACTTTAAACCCAGTTATATTCCGATTTATGCTTCTAATATTTTGTGTAAGTAAGATTAACTTATTTTCAGGACGTGGAAGGAAGTGTTTACAGTCATCAACATTACATGTTTTAGCGTCAGACACAGAAAAGTTGTCTAGGTCATTGAGTAATTGATTCGTCATACTTAAGCTTAAAAATAAACTAAAACTAGTGTTTAAGAGCTAAGTAAATAATATAATACGCGGCGCTCTTAGGCGCCCTCATATTCTATGGACTTGATATATTTGTCCTCTGCGAGTTTACGTGCTGGACAGCTTTCGTCACCAGTTTTGTGGTCGCATTTTCTTTTAAAACGTTTACACGTCGCGCAAACGGGGGCATGCGTTTTGTTATTACATTCCTTAAAGGAATGCCCGAGCTCTCCACAGTAGTTACATGTAGGGCTAGTTTCCCGACAAAATTTGGCTGAATGACCAAACTGCTGGCAGTTGAAGCATCTTGTTACTATTTTAAAGTCTCTGACTGGGCATGAGGTCCAATTAATATATATTCGTCCCTGATTGATAAGGGCCTTTCTGATGCTAGGTGGCACTTCGACAATGTAATTACAGGTAGGAAGGTTTTTCTTACCTGATTTATGGCTCAGTTTGACTGTTGCCAGGAAGGACTCACGCGTGGCATTGGGAAATTTATCGACAATATTTTGTTCGAAGATGCACTCGAACACTTCTATATCCGTGAGGGCTACAGGGACACCAACAATTGCAATCCTCGGACGTCGTTTGGTCGGCTCTTCCATGGTAAGGCCAGAAGATACGAGCTTCTCAGAGTTCTTTAATTTGTCGATATCTCCTTTTGTCTCAGCGCTAATTATAACTCCCCCATTTTTGACCTTCCTCATGCCCCGGACATGAAGTTTGAGTTCTTCTGGGGATGTTATTTTTTGTAAGAGGCACTTCGTGTCATCACTGGATTTGGACTTGTTCCTCGGATAAATTGCTAGGGTACTTAGATTGTTTGGGCGAATGAGGGTTTGGCCACCTTTTTTGACCATGTCCGCAAAAGTGGTTCCAGGGTCCGGTTTTGATGACTCTTCGATACTATTCTTGAGTTCCTGCAGCTTTTGGGACAGTTCATGTTGGTTCTGCAGAGATACGATGGAGGTCTGGGCTTTAGTGGCATCCATTTTGAGGGACATGTACTGGAGTACCAATTGTGATGTACCGTGGCTTACTTTACGACAAAGCGAGCTGATGCGCATTTTTGATCCGAGTTAAGTTTACCTTCTGTAGCGATGGAGCATACCTCGTTAAGGCACAGGTCAATGTTTGTCATCCAATGCTGCAACTCAGTAGTTGGAATTGTTTTGATTGGTTCGCTTGAAGTGGGTGTCTGCATGACAGTGGGTGGGGTTGATGGAGGCGGAGTGCGAGTGGTCCTGGCACTCCGGTTGAAGGGACTGTTCTCCATTTTGGTAACTATTCTAGATTAAGCTAAACATTTCAACAAAATCACAAACACAAATATTACTAAAGTATGTCACAGTTACTACCGGTATTGTTATAACGAGGTCACGGCTAAGCACATACTTATTTAATTATTTTAATTACTATATGACACGTCTGTACACAATAACGTGCACTTACGAACTCAGAATAGGAAGTAAGTAAGAGAAATATATAAAGCTTACATTTATCTGTTTCACTTTTAGATTATTTATTAAACTAAAATACTATGCATTAATATTTTTTAATTAGTGACCTGTTTAGTTTAATTAATTTAATATAGTATAATATTGTGCTTTTATTAATTTTTGTTTTGTTTTAATATAATTTCATCATATTATGGTAATGCATCTGTAATTATGAATTCCATCTGTTTTCTTGTTTCATGATTTGGAAAATTGCCCAAGTAATACTTAGTGAAAATTAAATAAAGTTATAAAAAAAGATCCCTCACCCACACACGCATGTTATAATCGGTAAATTGACGGTAATACAACCGCAACAAGCCCGCATGTACATTGCCACGTGCCGGCATTGTCTACAAAATTATTTTGTAAAAATGCTGAGCCCCATTCTCAAATTCACAAATAATAAGAACATTATCATGCCAGATATTCAATGCGATTGCAAACTTTCTCACCAACTAACTTTATTTAATACTTGTAAAATTAATAATACTTCAAGTATCGTCATACCAACAAAGAAAAAAAAAGTAGAGCGCACATTTCAAGTGATGCAAACACCAAACCAAAACCATGCTTGCCCTATAGTAAGAAGACGCACTCACGTACATTTATGCATTTAATAGTATATTTCATTACGAGTGCAGAAAGCGTGTCATTGCAAAGAGTTCCGACAAATGTCTACCCGAGCCGAGGCGCAGCCGAAGGTGAGGGTTGACAGTCGGAACAAGTTGCAATGACGGTTCCGCACTTGTACTGAACAACTATTTTTAATACAGTTGCGAAAAAATGAAGCAATTTAATAAAATAATAAAACATAATAAAATCAACTAACTAATTATTTATTTCTTATAAAAGTTATAATTCACATATACATTGAAATTGGTACAGTTTTTTATACTAACTGGGGAAGTTTTAGGTTGCATATTTACTGTTTTGAGACAAACTATTATTAATTTCGTATGATTGTTCATGTAAATTTGTCAAAGGTGTTATACAATGGCGTTTGCTAGTTCATGGAATTGGATCTGATGTACGTAGTACATATAACTCAATGGATCTGATCTGAATTATCATTATCAACGAAGGTAGATGGACGAACGTTCTTTTCAGTATTGTCTGTCTGTGAAGGAGACGGAGTGGTCTTTAAATTAATTGATAGTGTGATTTTCTTTCCCAGTTTCTAGTTTGTTGTTCAATGAATGAGCAATATAGCCTTCTACAACTTTGTCTGACTTTCAACCTCCTAGTCGCTTTAAGGACGTCAAATTGGCTCCTGAATCTGCCAATAATGTAGCAGAGGTCCTCCTGAAACTGTGTCCAGTATAATACTCAGCATCCGGCAGACCAAGAAACGTAATTATTTCTTTTGGCATATTACCAAATTTGTTTATCCCGATTGCTTGAACTGTACACTTCCTTTTTGATAATTTTGAAAAAAAAAACGGTCGGGTTTTGCTTTTTGGGACCGCTGATGGCTTAGCTTTCTATTGACTCCCGTTGAGTTGGGGGTTGATACGTATTTTTACAGAAAAGTTACACTATTATAAGCACACACACAAAGTTACAACATGCGGAAACACGTAATTTTTGAGAAAAAAGTTATTGAAAATCAATTATTCTTGCATTGTTTATATGTAGCCCTACCATAAAACTGACGCCATTTTGTAATGTCACTGTCGTCAGTAGGGATACCGATTCTTTCCGAAAAGGGTCGATTTTTAAATCGATTCAAATCGTAAGCTGATGTATCGATTCACAAAAAATCGATTTCTAAAATATCTATATTTTTTATGTTTGCATTTATAATGTAAATATAATTCCATTTTATGAAAGACAAGAAAGATACCATAATAAATGATCTCTTATTGAAATTTGTTTTATTTTAACAGTACCAATTAGGGCAGATAGCAAATAAAATATAATTGGTAAATCCAATTGAGCATACCTTAAGCGCATAAAAAAATACGTATAACATTATTATACGAAATTTTTAAAGTAGTTTAAATACATTTCGACAGCACTATCGGCTTCAACACCCTCGAAACCCATGAAAATGACACCCATGATGAAAAAATTGATACCTATTGCAGGCGCCATCTTGGATTTACATTTCGACAGCACTATCGGTTTCAACACCCGCGAAAACCATGAGAATGACACCCATGATGAATTAATTGATATATATTGCAGCCGCCATCTTGGATTTACATTTCGACAACCCTATCGGCTTCAACTCTCTCGAAAACCATGATAATGACACCCATGATGAAAAAATTTATACCTATTGCAGCCGCCATCTCGGATTTACATTTCGACAGCACTATCCCCTTCAACACCCTCGAAAACCATGAAAATGACACCCAAGATGAAAACATTGATATCTATTGCAGCCGCCATCTTGGATTTACATTTCGACAGCACTATCAGCTTCAACACCCTCGAAAACCATGAAAATGACACCCATTACGAAAAAATTGATATCTATTGCAGCCGCCATCTTGGATTTACATTTCGACAGCACTATCGGCTTCAACACCCTCGAAAACAATGAAAATGACACCTATGATAAAAAAATTGGTACCTGCTTCAGCCGCCATCTTGGATTTACATTTCGACAGCACTATCGGCTTCAACACCCTCGAAACCCATGAAAATGACACCCATGATAAAAAAATTGATACCCATTGCAGCCGCCACCTTGGATTTACATTTCGACAGCACTATCGGCTTCAACACCCGCGAAAACCATGAGAACGACACACATAATGAAAAAAAAGATACCTATTGCAGCCGCCATCTTGGATTTACATTTCGACAGCACTATCGGCTTCAACACCCTCGAAAACAATGAAAATGACACCCATGATGAAAAAATTGGTACCTAATTCAGCCGCTATCTTGGATTTACATGTCAACAGCACTATCGGTTTCAACACCCTCGAAAACCATGAAAATGACACCCAAGATGAAAAAATTGATATCTATTGCAGCCGCCATCTTGGATTTACATTTCGACAGCACTATCGGCTTCAACACCCTCGAAAACCATGAAAATGGTTGTCTCATGATGAAAAAATTTATACCTATTGCGGCCGCCATCTTGGATTTATATTTCGACAACCCTGTCTGTTTTAACACTCGAAAACCATGAAAATGTCACCCATGACAAAAAAATTGATACTACTTACTTTTAGTACGTACTACTATTATTTATTCTGTGCTTTTAAAATATTGTAATAAAAAATCTCTTATTATTATTATAATCAAGTATTTAAGAAATTTGGATATTCGAATATTGTGTATTTGTACAGCGACATTTTTAGCCGCTGCAAACATTCGAAACAATGTCCACTCACGACGGCGACTGACCAGTATATAAAAAGTACTCTGTGCGTCGAACTGAGTGAGTGAGTAAACTACTCTGTGGCTTTAGCTCCCTTTACAGAAATAATTTATTTACGAGGCTACTAAATCAACGAAAATTTCGCCATTTTGGAGCCGAAAAAAATTAATTATAGCTAAACAAAACAAAATTACACTGCCATTTACATTCAGTGGCTTCCCACATGATAGATGAAGATATTAAAAAATAGATTGAAATAAACAATTGATATTTTCAAAAGTTAGAGTGTTTACAAGCCTTCCGGGCGTGATAAATCCACACCATAAGCCACTAAAACCCCTTTTTTATTTAAAATTAGCAATTAATCCATTTAAAAAAAATATTAATAAGGTTCAACAATCATTTATCTTTCTAACAATGTGCTTTTTATATCATTTATATGTATAATATGATTGCTAGATACGATTTTATTAGATAAAACGTTGGAATCTTAATTTTTAGGCGATAGTAGAACATACCTTGCGCTTTCTTAAGCGCTTAAGGTATGCAATAGGTTAGGTTCAACTTATGTCAAAGAACCGAATTGATTGACCCCGACT
This sequence comes from Parnassius glacialis, assembly GCA_033319125.1. Lineage (NCBI taxonomy): Eukaryota > Metazoa > Arthropoda > Insecta > Lepidoptera > Papilionidae > Parnassius > Parnassius glacialis. The sequence goes on along the minus strand of JAVANC010000010.1, from coordinate 24,543,455 downwards.
CCATCTGGTACGAGTCTGTCCTACCTCTAGAGTGGTTTTAAAAAGCCAGAGGCGCGTAGAGAGAGCAGCCTCCGCCTGCTGTAACAAATCGTAGGCATCGGACGAACCGGAGCGGCTGAGGCTGGCGGCAGTCCCTTTAGCGGTGCCAAGTTGACTGTCGGTATATCGAAGTGCTGAAGTGTTTGCACAGTAGAGCTACGATGGTGATCCGAGTACAGAATCAGAGTACGAAACCTATCAAACTGCTGAGACGTGTAAGACAGGGTGACGTTATATCCCCGAAACTCTTCACCGCTGCATTGGAAGACGTTTTCAAGCTACTGGACTGGAAAGGATGCGGTATCAACATCAATGGCGAGTACATCACTCACCTTCGATTTGCCGACGATATAGTCCTTATGGCAGAATCGCTGGAAGACCTAAGCACTATGCTCAATGACGTCGATAGTGTCTCCCAACGGATAGGTCTTAAGATGAATATGGACAAAACAAAAATCATGTTTATCGTCCATGTCACACCTATGCCGGTAGTTGTTGGGAGCACTAAGCTCGAAGTTGTTGACGAGTATGTTTACCTGGGACAAATAGTCCGACTAGGTAAGTCCAACTTGGACCGAGAGGTCAATCGATGGATTCAACTCGGCTGGGCAGCGTTCGGGAAACTACGACACATCTTCTCGTTAGACATACCTCAAAACCTGAAAACGAAATTGTACAACCAGTGCGTGTTGCCAGTGATGACTTACGGATCTGAGACGTGGTCCTTCACTGCTGACCGTATGAGGAAGCTCAAGGTCGCTCAGCGAGTTATGGAGAGGTCTATGCTCGGGGTGTCTGTGCGTGATAAACTAAGAAATGAGGATATCCGCAGTAGAACCAGAGTAACCGACATAGCCCAACGGATTAGTAAGCTGAAGTGGCAGTCGGCCAGCCATATAGCTTTGTTGGTCTTACTACATATCAAGTTCAGTTAAGTATAACATAATATAAAATATAGAAGAAAACTATTTCAATATGTGCGTGCGTAAGTTGGCTTACTATTCGAATACCTAAATTCGAGCATGTCAAAAATGTAACTACGTCCTTATAATAAATAATAAATTTCATTATGTATACTATAATGCACATATGATTTAATTTATTTAATTGGTCCACATAAAGTCAGTTTTTAAGTAAATATATAACAACTCTTATATTTATGTGTAGTATGTCCGTTTTATAGCACCATTGAAAAGTGTCGCTGTCTAACAGTCGTTTTTGCGCCGGATCTTCATTTGAATTACAGTGGTCCTACATCCGTTACGTTGCCTTTATCCACATTTAGCTCGTTTTAATGCATGGTGACTGTCGCGGGTAACAACTTATACTAAGAGACTGTGTCATAAATATGTGTCATGCATGTTGTTTATATAGTTATGTAGACGATATTAATTGTAACAAAAATAAATACTCTTTTTAAAATTTTTGGAGAAATGAATATCAAAGTTGCGTGAGCGTTACAACTGCGTGAGAGTTAAAAACTCAGATTATTAGAACAAAGTAGCGGGATGATTAGTAAGCTACAGGTCCTGGATTCTAATCACAGCTGGTTAATGTTTCCTACATTTGTATAAAAATACAAACTGTTAATTATTTGGCGCCGAACCTCATGTCGCTGTCTTTGACACTGAATTTGCTGCAGTACTTTGCTTTTTTAATTTAAAGTTTTTAATTCACTTAGGCTCTCTTTTAGGCACTTATGTATAGTCTTTATTCTAAAAAACAATACAATTTAAATCAATGCTTAACAAATAATAACAATACTACTAATTTAAATAAATACAATACACGTTAGAACCTTTTTGTCTAAAGTTTTCTGTCTGTAAGGCAGGGTCTACATTTGATCATTTTGATGTTTTGTATCGTCGTGTGGCGCAAAAGTGTATCGTCAAAATTATGCCGTTATGGGAGCGTATCTGATACGTTTTGTTTAGCACAAAACCTCGTATCTGATACATTCCGTATCAGGTATACGTATCGTGATGAGTAGTATGAACGTATGAAATTATATTACAATATGTACAGTCAGGTAGTTGTTTGTTTAAATATAACCTAGTTTCCCTTCGATAGCTCAACTACCTGGCTGCACATGAATATGGTAGGAGTATTAGATCTTATAGACTCTAAGTTCACTATATGTAGCAGTCCTTAATACCCTAGCCTTACCATACATATATAAATTAAATAAATGCGGGGTGTCTGCAACATAGGGTTCTCTCACTGCCAGTCAAAGACAGACTCAAGACTGATCAGAGGTTCTGACGGCTAAACGTGTCTTGGCCACAGTGAGAAGGAGGTCTTACCAAGAGTCTAGGCGGTAATAACGAAGACGTCCTCCAGCGTTGAGAGTTTTATTAACAATACATTCCAATTTATACAGTTTCATCAAAGTAAATACAATCGCAAATTTACATCATATTCTAAGATTACTCAGCAACAACTATTAGTGTTCGTGAGTTTTGGTAACGCAATCACTGCTGAGTTGCAATCTTTACTGTTGAACACGATATGACGTGACAATGCGATATGACCTAATACGCCGCGTTCCATTTTTAGTCGGTTTTCCCCAATTATCCCATAGGATATAATACACGCCGCTAAACGTTCTCGATAACTTTGGACGTGGGAAAGATAGGTGGATTGGGAGAAAATTTAAAACGTTCAGATTAAACGTTATTTATTTACGTTTACGAACGAAAAACAACGAAGACTAACGACGATGCAATTTTTAAGCGGTAGACCTGCTGCAATGTATAATGGCTGCAGTACGAATCGGTTGGCTCCATTAGGCAAAAACCAGACACAGAATACCAGTTTGAAATAGCAACATAATGCAGCTTGTTTCATTTGGTGAGATTAGAATCAGTCGCAATTTCTTCTGCTAAAGAGCCATTCCATATTAGTATCAAGTTTACTAGTGGTTACACCATTCTGTATTATGATTATGTTTTTTGATATTTTATGATAAAATATCGTTAGATTTTAATTTCCAATGTTAAAACTTACAGTTTATATTCATATAGAAGTTAGAAGTTTCCAAAATGAACATTTTCTGGATGGCAGAACACTTACTCTGCCTATGACTCCGCGTGGGTAGATACCAGCCTCTAATCTATTTCTGATGGCAAATAGTAGTGCTTGCGCTGCTGTCTTCCGATCTGATAGGTATGCAGAGCCAATATATTTACAGGCTGTGCTGTATTTCGTATAGCCGTCAGATGTGACAGCGCATCTGTAGCATTCTTAATTTGAAGTCCGTTGCAGGTGTCCAATGACTGCAGTAGCAAATATATATTTGCTACCGCAGTCAATGGACATATTATATATATATATATATATATATATATATATATATATATATATATATATATATATTGTAGAAAGGTTAATTAAGACAACAGAGACAAATTTTGTAGTTAGGAATACTACTTAATTCGTTTACACGAATTAATTATCCAACGAGTCAAGGATAAACTAGTAACGGAATACGACGAGCGCACCGTTCCGCGTCGGAGCCAAGACTGTCCTAATGGCTAGTGTTCCTTAAACATCGATAGGCTATCGATTAATCGATAGTGTTTGCGCTATCGATTCTATCGATAGTCTGGTTAAACTATCGATTGCCATCCTTATCGTAATTTTTGTCTATAGTAGATATCTCCCTTTAGTCTAAAGTCAAAGAAATCCCTGTAAGTAAACTGGGTGTGAATAGCTAATTAATATGTGTGACGCTGACGTAATTCGCTATTTGTGTGAGTGCCAGAACGTGCGGTTGATCTTGAGTTTTATAGTTTACTGATTTGTTTTGTATTTGACTTCATAATGAATCGAAAACTTCTCTTAAAAATCAATCATTAATGTGGAGTTATTTCTAGATAGTGGACAGCAATCGACCGTTTGCAAAGCGTAACTTTTATAATCAGGAATACAAGCATTTAGGAAATACGATCAATCTAAGAGATCACTTGAAAAGAAAGCATGCTGATAAAATAGATAAGTTAGAATCGGAAGCGGGATCATTGTCTGAACATCATGTTCAAGATGATGTCCAACCAAAAAAAAATCTAGGTTCTTTTAAGAATTATTTTATTAGAAATCAGTTGTAGATGACAAAAGTTATGGTGACTTTCCTTCACAGTTCTACACTAGTCAGTGACAAATTGCGTATTTCTCAAAGACGAGCAAACAAAAAAGTACAATAATTACTTATTGTTATTTTTATTTGTTATACCTGCTCAAAGACAATCGATAGTCTATCGATATATCGATCGTCTTATAAGAAACTAACGATTACTATCGAATACTTCAACAATCGATGTTTAATGAACACTACTAACGGCGGCGGCTCCGTCCGTTTTATACAAGCAAAACGGGCGTCACCGCAAGTGCAATGGCGCAGGTGTGCTGTTCACGTGTTGTTTACAAGAATTCACTCTAGCTACACCGACGCTGCCGCACGTGCTATGGTGCACCTGCCGTCACGTTTTAGAAACTATTCCACTTCTGATGTTTGAAACTGCTCTCAAAAGTATTTAAATAGAAGAACATCATTCGTTAACAAACCCCGCTTACTATCAGGACCCCAATTACATGACAGCACCAAAGTATGCAGACCAACAGCATCACTACCCATCTCAATGTACACAGGGCAGCCTCTCAGCAACAACGACCATCCTTGAACCACATCACTTGTCTTATTTGGGCAGAATCTCAGTGTAGAAGTAATGTTTTAGCCTAACGGGCATAATAACGACATGAGACTCGTAGAATTACAGACTGTCACCTCTCAGTCGCCCGTGCGACACTTTATACTGCCAAAACAAGTGGGAGACCACCACTCCACCTTCATTTGCTCATATTCTCTTCCACTTTTTTACCCTCTTTCCCAACAATATATATATATATGTGGTTGCTGTGGCCCATAGACATCTACATATATCTTCGATTAAGAATCTAAATGCAGAGGCGTTGTCACCCGTAAGGACTAAGATGGAATGCCTCGTTTCCAGTAAAAATGGTCTCCGATTGTTTACACTCACCAAACGAAACACAGCAGCGTTAATCTGCTATTTTACGCTGGTATTCTGTGAGAGCGTGGTCATTCCCCGGTCGAGCCGACCCATTCGTGCTACAACCATAATATAGCTGCAGCATGGCTCTACCACGTCTAAAAATAAATAGATATATAATATATATATATATATATATATATATATATATATATATATATATATATATATATATATATATATATATATATATATATAGACAAAGGGACACAGGCAGGAGATGGGCAGCAGCATCTTCCTGGTAACGGCAAAATACAATAAAAAACTGCGGTTGCCAACCCGCTCGCCAAGCGTGGCAACTATGGCAATATACCCCCCATAATGAAAGTTACGAAGAGACGGCCCCCAGTCCCCGGCGTCGCCGCTATTCCTGGCTACGGTGGCGACCATGGTAACGGCGGGGCAGGGGGTGCTAAGAATCTCCGGTGGAGGTTCGGTTGCCACCTACAACGACTTGACCTGGCAACATACAACGCACGCACCCTGAGGACTGACGAGAAGATTGTGGAGCTGGAAGAAGAGATAGACAAGTTACGCTGGCATATTATGGGATTATCCGAAGTCCGAAGAGAGGGGGAGGACACGGTAATCCTCGAATCCAGCAACTTGCTCTATTACCGGGAGGGCGACCATCTGTCCCAAGGAGGTGTCGGATTTATCGTCCACAAGTCTCTCGTTAACAACGTTGTAAAGATTGAGAGTGTGTCGAGGAGGGTTGCGTAACTTATACTCAGAATCACCAAACGGTATTCGCTGAAGGTCATACAGGTTTACGCACCAACCTCGGCACACCCCGATGAGGAGGTGGAGGAAATGTATGAGGATATCTCTAGAGCCATGCATTCCTCCAAAACCCAATATACGGTGTTAATGGGAGACTTCAATGCAAAACTAGGCACAAGAGAGAACGGTGAGCTGAAAGTGGGGAAATTTGGAATAGGGCAACGGAACCCAAGAGGCCAGCAGCTGGCCGACTTCATGGAGAAAGAGGGACTCTTTATGATGAACTCTTTCTTCCAGAAGCGGCCCCACAGGAAGTGGACCTGGTCGAGCCCCGACGGTTTGACAAAAATTGAGATTGACTTCATTATGACGACCAAACGACAACTGTTCAGTGATGTCTCAGTGATCGCGAGGGTGAAAACAGGCAGCGATCACCGAATGGTTAGAGGCACACTGAACCTAAACATTAAGTTGGAGAGGTCTCGTCTAATGAAGTCAACGCTCCGTCCCCCTCGTGCTCTAATCCAAAGTCCCGAAACCTTTCAGCTCGAGTTACAAAACCGTTTTCAGTGCCTAGAAGACTGCAATGAAGTGGACGATTTGAATGACAAGCTCGTAGAAACTGTCCATGCGGTCGGAGCTAAGTTCTGCAAGACCCGCCGCAGAAGAACACAAAAACTCTCCGATCACACTCTTAATCTCATGGCTGTTAGACGGAAGATGAAGCTGCATTCTTCAACAGATTTGGCAGCATACAGGCAACTGAACAGACAGATCTCCAAATGCATGCGGCGGGACTTACGCAACTTCAATACAGCTCGTATTGAAGAAGCGATCAAGCGGAACCAAGGCTCCATAGTCTTTGCCAGAGATCTGTCTGCCAGAAAGAGCCAACTGTCAAAGCTGAAGACCGAATGTGGCAGCATCGTTTCCGGGGCACCTGAGATTTTGAGTGAGATTGAGAGGTTCTATGGGCAGCTGTACACGTCATCGTTGGAGCCACACGCAAGTGTGAGTAACGATCCAAGAGCGAGTCTTATCCGACATTATTCCGATGATATCCCGGACGTCAGTCTGAGCGAGATTAGAATGGCTCTCCAGCACCTTAAAAATGGCAAGGCCCCAGGCGAGGATGGAATTACAGCGGAGCTTCTGAAAGCGGGTAGAAAACCGGTACTTGAAGTCCTTCAGAAGCTCTTTAATTCCGTCCTCCATGGTGGCATTACACCGGAGGCGTGGAGCAGAAGTGCGGTGGTCTTATTCTTCAAGAAAGGCGACAACGCTCTCTTGAAGAACTACAGACCGATTTCCCTTCTGAGCCGCGTCTACGTGCTGTTTTCGAGAGTCATTACGAATCGTCTCGCGCGCAGACTTGACGACTTCCAGCCTCCCGAACAAGCCGGTTTCCGAAAAGGCTTTAGCACCATAGACCACATACATACCCTACGGCAAATTGTACAGAAGTCCGAGGAGTACAATTTGCCACTATGTCTGGCGTATGTGGACTATGAGAAAGCCTTTGATTCCGTCGAAATTTGGGCGGTGCTGCAGTCCCTTCAGCGGTGCCAAGTTGACTGTCGGTATATCGAAGTGTTGAAGTGCTTGTACAGTAGGGCTACGAAGGCTATCCGAGTACAGAACCAGAGTACGAAACCTATCCAATTGCAGAGAGGTGTAAGACAGGGTGACGTCATACCCCCGAAACACTTCACCGCTGCATTGGAAGACGTTTTCAGGCTTCTGGACTGGAAAGGATACCGTATCAACATCAATGGCGAGTACATCACTCACCTTCGATTTGCCGACGATATAGTCCTTATGGCAGAATCGCTGGAGGACCTAAGCACTATGCTCAATGACCTCAATAGTGTTTCCCAACGGATAGGTCTTAAGATGAACATGGACAAAACAAAGATCATGTTTAATGTACATGTCACACCTATGCCGGTAGTTGTTGGGAACACTAAGCTCGAAGTTGTTGACGAGTGTGTTTACCTGGGACAAATATTCCGACTAGGTAAGTCCAACTTCGACCGAGAGGTCAATCGACGGATTCAACTCGGCTGGGCAGCGTTCGGGAAGCTACGACACATCTTCTCGTCAGACATACCTCAAAACCTTAAAACGAAATTGTACAACCAGTGCGTGTTGCCAGTGATGACTTACGGAACTGAGACGTGGCCCTTCACTGCTGGCCGTATGAGGAAGCTCAAGGTCGCTCAGCGAGCTATGGAGAGGGCTATGCTCGGAGTTTCTCTGCGTGATAAACTCAGAAATGAGGATATCCGCAGTAGAACCAGAGTGACCGACATAGCCCAACGGATTAGTAAGCTGAAGTGGCAAGGGGCCGGCCACATAGCTCGAAGAACCGACAACCGATGGGGAAGAAAGGTTCTCGAGTGGCAGCCTCGTACCGGCAAGCGAAGTGTAGGGCGTCCCCCCACTAGATGGAGTGACGACCTGGTAAGATATGCAGGAAGTCGATGGATGCAGGTGGCTCAGGACCGTGCTTTGTGGCATTCTTTGGGGGAGGCCTATGTTCAGCAGTGGACTTGTGAAGGGCTGTAATGATGATGATGATGATATATATATATATATATATATATATATATATATATATATATATATATATATATATATATATATATATATATATATATATATATATATATATATATATATATATATATATATATATATATATAACATAGATTTAACTGTATTTTAGCGATATACTCGTAGAAGAAATTAAATTGGTAATAGAAATAAAATAAAAAGAATAAAAGTAAGTAAAAGAATAGAAAATAATGGAGTTGCGGATATTTAAATAAAGTTCCTTAACATTTTTAAAACGATAACTTGGAGGTAACAAGTCTATATGAGTATATATAATAATAATAAAATTGTATTTTGTAAAATACATTATTTTTAATTCGTTTAATATTATTATTAGAAGAATTTAAGTTATGTTTTTTGACTTGTTATAAAACTGAATTGAATAGAACTTCCACCAGAAGTAGTATTCTGTGCTTCATAACCAACCAAAGAGTATGAATTTTTAGCGGGAAATTGATAGCCGAAAGATTGTAAGGCTTCTAATAATAATTATTTTAAATATGAATAAAGTTGAACTTTATATAAAGAGTTCCAGCAAAACAATTCGTCGGGGAAGTAATATCGAGATAAAACGTTTTTCTTTATATAAATTTCTTTTATCATTCAATTGTTTCATCTTCAGTGCTTTAAATTGAACTTTTATCGTAGCGCAAGTTTGGGCTTAGTTACAAGTTAACAAGGGAGTTGAGAACGGTTCAAGTTGCAAAACTTTATAGGTTGCTTTGAAATCTGATATAAGTCGTCGAATATACGATAGATATATTATGTCCAATTGTATAAGTTAAATACGGAAAATACAGCTATATTTAAAAATAATAATTAATTAAAAGAAAGGATAACATGGATATTCAGATTACCACGGTCCCAGCGTTTTATACTATAAGATAATTTTTGTTACTAAAATAGCTAGTCTTTGCGAAATAGTGTAAAAGGCATTCACGAGCAAGCAAAAACCAGGAATTTTGTTACAGGTGACATATTTATGGAAAGCGTTTAAAACTAGTTTTGCACGACCGAGTTATTTCACTCTTGAATGAATTACAGACACAACAGTGATACCAGTGTGCAACCTGTGTAAAAAACAATGCCTTAGTATTGATAAGGATTAAACTGCAGATGTATTACCATTAAAATAATCTCCGAAATTGGTTTACTTTGAGTTCAATTTTTTTTCTACAGCATTGCATATATACCTCAACAAAATATTATGGAAAAATTATTTCTCACCCATATTTAACAAAGTTGGAAGTCGTTGAGGTTGCGTACGAGACGATTTGTAATGCGTATATATAATTGACAAGTGAAGCTGGCTGCCTGGATCGCTCGCTAAGACGAGACTAGGCCGAAACGCATATAATATCTTATATACTTTTAGTATTTGTACTGATTTTAAAGATAACATGTGTGGAGTGGGCTAAGCCCACGCTGGCCTTTTTATACTTGAGCGTATATAAAATAATAGCGCATAGACGCGGTTCAGAATGGAAATCGGTTTGAAGTCCATCAGTAGTTAGTAACTATCATACTTCTGTTCTATGTCACCAGCGTAGCAAGCTGTGAAGGACGGATTTAAATCGTTCCTAAAATACTTCAAGTATCAGTTTTTCGCGCTTTCAAAGGCCTTTAAAGTATCTGAAAACCTATTTTGTCCAAAGTAATCACTGCAATTCTCTTTTCCTAAATGCCCCACTCAATTGTGGAATTTAACAACCACGGTGAAAAATATAATGTGAAATACTGACAGATCGATCTAAGTTTTTTGAATTCAGAAAAGAAACTTTTTAAATTATAAAATTAGTTATGGCCAGATTAGTTAAAAAAGAATTTTAGAAAATATACTTTTTTTTATAGAATAAGAGAGACAGACGAGCACACAGTCCACCTGATGGTAAGTTGATACTGCTCATAGACATCTAAATCAATCCTCAATAAAGAATCAAAATGCAGATATGGGTTGTCACCCTTGAGGACTAAGATCGAATGCCTCGTTTCTTTTTATATATTCTTTACCTAAATGTCCTTACTTAAATTACTATTTTAAGCGCTGATTGGCCTCATGCTTAGTTGTAAACGAAAATTTCGTGAAGAAACCTGCATGTTTGGGGAAATTAATATTTTGAGGACATGTGAAGTCCGTCAACATACTAGAGCAGGGTGGTGAATTAATTGCTCCATAAATCTCTCAATAATAAGACGAGGGTTGTGTCCAGGAATGGGACGTATATAGTCTGTGACTTTACTTAAATTTTTATAGAAATAGTTTTTTTTTATGGAATAGGGGGCAAACGAGCATGCGGCTCACCTGATGGTAAGTGACTACCGCCGACCATGAACAACCGCAACACCAGGGGAATTGCAGATGCGTTGCCGACCTTTTAGAAAGGTGTAAGCTCTTTTCTTGAAGGTTCCTAAGTCGTATCGGTCCGGAAAATTCGCTGGTGGTAATTGATTCCACAAGGAAGTGATGCGAGAGAGAAAACTTCTTCTAAATCGCACAGCGGTGGACCGCCAATCATCCAGATGGTATGGATGTTAACGCGAGTTTTGTCGCGATGTGCGATGGTGAAATTGAGTGGCTGGGATTAGTCCGAACAATTCCTCAGAGCACTCCCCGTGATATATGCGATAAAATACGCAAAGAGATGCAACATCTCTACGCAGTGTCAGTGTATCGAGCCAATCAGAAAGAACTCGGTCGTCGACGATTGGAACCGCTCTTTGCTGGATGCGGTTAAGTGGAAAGAGCTGGCACTGGGGTGCCCCGGCCCAGAGATGAGAACAACCCACCACCTCCCATGGCCCCACCAACCTTGCGGTTATATGGGCCGAATCACGAGAGATGCACGCGGTACTTGCTCAGGGCTCTTTCCCGCATGCACTTTCATGACTCTCTACAAGGTATTTAATCTACTCCTTGTCCCAGTTTGTCATTGTCCCCCTTCTGGGGCTGACGGCACTATTACGCCTACGTCGTCAGGCCTTTCTGTCAACAGTCTGTCTTGCCTTATTCTTATGTCATGCCACCTGTGCGCAAATTCGCGCAACAGCCCGTAGAGCCCCAGAGATGAGAACAGTATTCCATGTGCGGCCGAACTTGCGCTTTGTAAAGTTGCAAGCGATGTGCCGGCATGAAATACTGTCTCGCTCTGCTGAGCACGCCAAGCTTTTTATAGGCCAATTTGGCCTACCCTTCCAAGTGACCACGAAACTGCACACTATTCGATATGTCGACGCCAAGGATTCCGATACTGACTGAGGCAGCAAGGGGAGTGCCTTGAAACTGAGGAGATACGACTAAGGGGTTCTTTTTAGCGGTAAACGCGCAAACTTGTGTCTTCTGGGGATTGAACTGGACTAGATTTAGTCGGCTTCAATTCGAGACTTTGTTAAGCAAAGAGTCGACTTCAGACACAAGTTTGTCCCGGTACTCGGCGACGTTTTCCCGAGAAATATTGGCACGGCTGGTATATAAGGCTTCACCAGTGCTGTCGTCTGCATAGCAATGAATGCTACCAGTTAGCAACATATCATTGATATGCAGGAGAAACAGCGTTGGTGATAGCACGCAGCCTTGTGGAACACCAGCGTTGATAGGCTTGAGATCAGAGCATGCACCGTCTACTACGACCTTGATGCTCCTATCAGCAAGGAAACTGGTGATCCATTTGCACAATTTCTCGGGAAACCCATAGGCAGGAAGCTTCGAAAGAAGCGCTTTGTGCCAAACCCGATCAAAGGCCTTCGCTACGTCCAAACTAACGGCTAATGCCTCCCCCTTGGACTCTACTGCCTCCGCCCATCTATGAATTAAGTAGACTAGAATATCACCAGCTGATCAACCCCGACGAAAACCGTACTGGCTGGTGATCCTCAAGGTACCGCATGAGCTGGCAGTTTATAACGGCTTCCATTATTTTGGAGAACAAGGAAGTGATGGCGATAGGCCTGTAGTGGGACGGGTCTGAGCGGTCACATTTTTTAGGGATCGGGTGCACCAAAGCTGTCTTCCATGAGTTCGGGACTACGCCTTGGGAGTAGGAGTACCGGAAAAGACGCGTTAAAACCGGTGCCAACCGGAGCACACGTCTTCAGCACAATGGGAGGGACTCCATCGGGCCCACTCGACTTGCTGACGTCCAGGGAGAAGAGTGCTTTGCGGACCGAGCGCTGTGTAAATCGCACATCCGGCATGGAGCACTCACATCGCGGGATGGTCGGCGGTGTGTTCCCCCCGTCATCTAGAGTCGAGTTGGACGCAAAAAGAGAGCTCAACAGATCAGCTTTCTCCTTTGCGGCATGGGCCAGTGAGTCGTCCTCTCTGTGCAGAGATGGAAGAGATGGCTGACAGAAGTTCCCTTAGACAGCCTTGGCGAGAGACCAAAATGAACGGGTTCCCGAAGGAAGGCGAACTAGCTTCTCGCCATGTGCCGATGTGCTCAGACCTTGCCTTGGCAATGACGCTTTTGAAGGACCTGGAGGCGGAATTATACTTCTTTTTAAGTGCGCTGGTGTTTACATCCCGAGACGTTGATGCGTCATCCCAGGCCTGGTAGCACTCCTGCTTATAGCGTGATGCTATTTTACAGGAGCGACCAAACCATGGCTGGGATCTGCCTCCGATGGGCACCCTAGAGGATGGAATAAAAAGTTCCATACTCTGAAGTACCACATCAGCAACAGAATCGGCAACAACGCTGGGATCTTCCGGCGAGAAGCAAACCCGCCCCCAAGGGTAGGATGCAAAAAAATACCGCATCCCGTCCCAATCAGCTGACCTATAGTGCCAAACACGGCGGCAAGCTGTAGATCGCAACTGCGATTGGAGCGTGAGTGGCACCGTACTCCGGATCAGACAATGGTCCGAAGAGCCCAAAGAGGCATCGACGGAGACCTGATATCCGTCCGGATGAGAGGTCAGCAGAAGGTCCAACAGGGAAGGTACATGGTCTTCCACATCTGGGATCCGCGTAGGCGAAGTAACCAGTTGTGTTAGACCATATGCCAAAGCAAAGTCATAGACAGATCTACCCGCATGATCGGTTAAACGAGAACGAAGCCACTCAGCGTGGTGGGCGTTGAAATCACCGAGTATCACGATCTCTGCGGATGGGACCTGTTGTAGCACGGAGTCTGCAGCCATTTGGACGTGGTCGATGAGTCGGTCTGTGTTGGCATTACCGCTATGGAACTTATAGAGGCACCCGTAGACGCGGGGATGGTCGTCGCTGTCTACGCGCAGCCATAGGATGGACAGGTCCGTATCTTCAAGACTGCCGAGGCGTCGAAAACAGATGTCCTCTCTGACATACACGCAAACTCCAGCCCGGGGCACAAACGAGTGTTCTAATTTGTACCCCGGGTAGGAGAGATACGAAGTGTCAGCCGGAGAGGACACCTGTGTCTCGGTTAGAAAGAACAAGGCCGGCTTAGCTATCTCCAGATGGTAGTGGACGGCGTTAAAGTTTGATTGAAGTCCCCTGATATTGCAGAAATCCACGGTAAGCGTGGCAGGGGTTGCCTTTGTCTTCTTGCTCCGCTTGCCCCGAGCAGGTTTCGTCTTGAGCGGAATTTCGCCCCCCCCCCCAGAATACGCGGGGCAGCCTGAGCACCCACGCCCAGGAGTGGAGTAGTTTGGTCGTGGATGCTCAGCGAGGGATTCTCGAGGGGTGCTGGTACCCTCCTGGGGTAGTCTTTTATTAAATTCCATATTAATTCATGTTGATGGGGGGGGGGGGCGGAATTGGGCCTTCGGCCACCTGCACTCACCCAGCGCAACGCAGAGGTAAACCTCTACTTCACGCTGGTATTCTGTGAGGTCGCGGTACCACCCCGGTTCGAGCTGGCCCATCCGTGCGACAGCAAAAGCTACCGCTTGGCTCTACCACATTGGAACAAATTGCGTTAGAGGAAATTAATAAATATTTCGAAGACTTGTGAAGTCCGCCAACATTCATTGGGGCCACGCACCAGAAAATAACCTTGTCCTAAAATCTTCTCGGAAAAGAGAGCATTGGGTTATCAGAAGACTGTAACTTTACAATCCTTACCTAACTGACTGTCTCGTTGGTCTAGTAATCGTAAATGCGACTACTGTTCATGAGGTCCCGGGTTCGAAGCCCAGGTCGGGCAAAAAAAAGTTATGAGTTCTTCTGTCCTGAAATTCTCAGTAGCACCACGGAGTCAGGATTTTTTTCTTTTCTTTTTTTAAACGTTACCTCCACATTAGGATTTTCTCCTGTATCGTGGGGGAAGTTTACATACATACATTTCACAAGGACAAACATCAAGACCCGGAACAATGATTTGTAGGCCATACCAATAATTGTTCCGTGCGGAATTCGAACTTATACATGATCTCTCTCCAGTGGTGGTGGTTTGCCGTCCCGTCGGACTATTGGAGTGACGAAATAGAGAGTGTACCTGTGCTTATGCATATACTCCGGCACTAGAATTCTGTCCAGAGTAGATGGCCATTCTCCGTTGAGACTGGTCGCCGCGCCATGACCGGAATTTGTTCTGGAGGGCATCATTATTATATTTACCTAAACAAATAAAACGTAACGTAACGTAAGCCAATTCTAAATAAATACCACTTTGACGGATTAGAAAGCCGCAAACTAAGTGTTAGGGACTTCCAAAATTCCGCACCCGCAATACTACATTGTTACAGACTCCCTGGCATCATTCAAAATACGGTCGAAACACTGTTCTTTCGCGGCTCGCTCGTACATATAATAAATAATTTGGATACATTGACCTCTTTGCGAAATCTAAACTCATGTTTAAAGATTACATCAATAAAACTATTACGAAATAGAGCAGTTGAAGTTAAAATCACATTAAATCATATATTCCCTCTTCTATTTTTTCTATATGTATTTTTGAGGCTACTTATATAAATATAAATACTTAAATTATTTTATTTAATATATATTATAATTAATTGTTTGTATTATGTTTATATATTTATACATTTTATGTGTGTGTATGTACATATGTAGTTAAGGCTCACAAAAATGTACCTTATCCATATTTTTCGTAAACCGAATTTTGTCTCTCACAGAATACCGGCGTAAAATAGCAGCTTAATGCTGCTGTGTTTCGTTTGATGAGTGTAGAGAATCGGAGACCCTTTTACTGGCAAAAAGGCGTTCCTTCTTAGTCTTCAAGGATGACAACGCATCTGCATTTTTCTTCGCAAACGAGTATAGATGTAGGTTTCTATGGGCCACAGCAACCACTTACCATCAGGTGGACTGTGTGCTGGCTTGTCACCCTTATTCTATAAAAAAGGCCTTCCTAAGTTCTTCCCCAAAATACGCGATCCTGAGCCAGCTGCATGCAATGCTTATCCGCAACTTTTATATGGTAAAGCTGACCCCCACTGCGCATTACATAGCATGTTTTATCTAGCATTATTTTTTTTGCAGATGTCACTAACACCTGCTGAAAAACAGAAGCTCTACCGAGAAAGGTTCAAAGAAACAAATCCAGAAAAGTTAAGAACACAGAAGAGAAAAAACGCTGAGAGAAGAAAACGAAATAGAAAGAAAATAGCAGAATATTCTTCGTCTGTGCAGGAAAATATTAGAAAGCAGTGGAGAGAGAGAGAGAGAGAAAGAAGGCAAAGAAGAATCGAAACCTGAAGATGTGCTTTTAGCAGAAAATGCGCAGATTTTAAAACAGCAGAGGAATCAATATAGAAGAGGGATTTATAAATTCAAAACTGAAAACACAAAATTCCGATGAAGAATTTTCTGAATTTGACATTTCTGATAACAATGATTACTTTAATGGCATATATTTTCAAATGAAAGATCAGAACAATATATCAGATTTTAGAAAAAAACAGACTCAAATAAGGTGGAAAGAAAAACACTGAACAGTCAAAGTATGAAGATGAAAAAATAAAACACTTGGAAGAAAGTGGCAGAAATAAGTCTTATTTCTAATGAAAATTAGGGAGTAATAAAAACAAAGGGTGAATCGGTGTTGGCTACAGCTCACCAGAATTATTTAAAAGACTTTGACAGTTAAATAAACGATTTGGAAGTGACATCGGAAACTCAATCAGATATATGGAGGCTATGTTTCAATGGTACAATACTAGTAAGGTACTACCAAAGGGGCTCATGGAAATACTACATCGGTTTTATACAATATATTCGCGTTGAAGAAGGGAAAAGTTATTATACCGCATGGTTTTTGAAAACCGTAAAAAAAAAACAGATAATAAAAAATCAAGACAGAATCACTGACGATTTCATTGTAAAAAATATTAAAATTACACAAAACATTGAACGGTCAAAATAATACTTTTTAGCTGCTAATAGCGACGAGGTTTATTTGAGTAGGATATACTGTGTTCGAAAATGATATTTTGTTTGATTGTATTATTATTTTTTTAAGCATTTTAAAGTATAAATTTTGATCTCATTATTTGAATAATTAGTAATTAAGAAACAATAAATAATGATACAGCTTTGTTTGTAAATGTTTTGAATTTAAATAAATAAATTGGTCTATAAATTATTTTATTTGAAATTCCATTATAATAAATAGACTCGTGTTTTTTTATAGAATAGAGACAAACGAACACAGTCCACCTGATGGTAAGTAGTTGTTGTGACCCATAGAGATCTACACATATCCTCAATAAAGAATCATAATACAGATGCATTGTCACCCGTGAGGAATAAGATGGAACGACTCTTTTCCAGTAAAAAGGTTATTCGGTTCTCTACACTCACCATACGAAATACAGCAGTGTTAAGCTGCTATTTTACGCTGGTATTCTGTGAGAGCGTGGTCCTTACCCGGTCGAGCCGATCCATTTGTGCTACAACTATACTACTAATATAGCTGCAGCATGGCTCTACCACGTATAAAAATCGTGTGAACTAATCTTAACAATGATTCCAGTATGTTATCTATTTCCAGTGTGTTATTGTGTGTTACAAGTTCCCGTGTGTGATGGTACATTTTCTGTGAGCCTCACCCATATATTATCAATGATATGTGTTAAAAGTACTAAAGTAAAGTAAAGTTAAAGCATATATAAGTTACTCACCCCTTTTGAGAGGGTTTTAGGGCAAGGAAGTGTTTATATAATATTAAAGATTGTTAAAATATTCGCTGTGTGTTAAGCAATGTAATCCATGAATAATTTTTTTCAAAATCTGATTAAGTATTAGGTTCGGCATAGATTTATTGTGAAAGTTGGACCTTTGCCAAGCTCAGTGATTCAAGCTTGTACAGTTAACTCGAAATATTGTCTACGTGATTGGATTTGAGATTTCTTCCCTTTTAGAACCGATAAATATAAGAGTACCTTACTTTTGGTTACATTTGGTATGGCTGAACATAATCTGGCCTCGGAGCTGATTGATAATGTTGCAACAAAACGTCCTTCGAGGAGACATTCCTCATAGTTATCAGGGGTGACGATGTATCTGCATTTTGATTATTGATTATTCACAGATTCAGATTGATTAGTCGCGTGGCTGTCGTAAGATGCGATAGAGGGAAACAAACCAGGAGATGGGTAGCAGTCTCTTTCTAATAACAACTACAAATAAAAATAAGCGGCCAAGTGCGAGTCGGACTCGCCCATGAAGGGTTCCGTGGCAGCAACTAACATAATTTACGATTTATGACGTTTAAAAAAACTACTAACTAGACCTCGTTCAAACCAATTTTCGGTGGAAGTTCACATGGTAGTGTACATCATATTTTTTTAGTTCTATCATTCTCTTATTTAAGAAGTTAGAAGGGGGGGGGGGGCACACATACATTTTAGCACTTTGGAAGTGTCTCTCGCGCAAACTATTCAGTTTAGAAAAAAATTATAAAAGAAACCTCAATATAATTTTTGAAGACCTATCCATAGATACCCCACATGTATGGGTTTGATGGAAAAAAGTTTTTGAGTTTCAGTTCTAAGTATGGGGAACCCTCAAAATTTATTGTTTTTTTTTTCTATTTTTGTGTGAAAATCTTAATGCGGTTCACAGAATACATCTACTTACCAAGTTTCAACAGCATAGTTCTTATAGTTTCGGAAAAAAGTGGCTGTGACAAACGGACGGACAGACAGACATGACGAATCCGGGTTCCGTTTTTGTCATTTGACTACGGAACCCTAAAAACTGCTGTTGCTAAATCGCCTGCTAAGCCTGGCAACTATCGCAACCATCCCTCCTATTAGCAGTGGACTTTTGATAGGCCCTTGCTTAAATTTCATGGTTTTTAGTGCTCTGTCAATTTTTACGGCATCCATGGTATGTATGAAATGGGGTAGTATAATCTTATAACACGGTCTGTTTTTAAACACAGTTATACATTTTGTATTTATTAATAGTTTCTAAATAAATAACGTATCAATCCAAAAAGCCTAAAACAAAACATTAACACGGGTCGGGTCCAATTTTCATGCTGTCTTCATTGATATATTTGGGTCGATGTGACGCCGTTTCGCATCGCTCCCGACGATGATACAAGTCATTTATTTTTTCTGCAGATACTCTGTATTTAAGGATGAGGATTCAAGAAATAAAAATACGCTGGTATTTTTATAAAAGATATTTTACAATACAATAACTTTATTTCAGGCATCAAGGACTTAAAAATTAAGAACATTGGCCCATAGCAATATATACCTTAACCAAAAATAAATATAAAATATAAACTTAACACTATTTAGGGAACTTTTTTCTTTGGCGCGTCCCTGTATCGGCGAAACACTACCTCAGAGGGCCAGAAATCGGGATTTGAAGTTCGTTGACCTATTAGACTCCAGACGCTGCAAATGTAAAGAGATCGGATCCTCAATGCGGCATCGGCTTCCACGAAACGCAGGACGTCATCTCCCGACGTACTTTTGTCCAAACGGGAGATGTAGAGCTGTATAGTTGGCTCCACAGCACGCAGAGTTGTACTCGCGTTTATTTTGGCCGTCCCACGCATCGGATCTCGACCGACGTCTCTTCTCAACAAGAGTAAACATGTTCTTATCAATTTTGTCTTGGGTCACCACTGGAACTGATTTTATAACTCTTTGTAAAAATCTATATATTGTTGCGCGCCACTATTAATGTCTTGTACATGGCAACACTAGTTACACTGGCGCCCTCTAGTGTCGAGTAGCAGAACTAGGAGAGTCAAGATCCTTTTAGAAATTTCGGGACCGATATATACTCGAACATTCTAGATGTCGCTATAGTAGAAGGTTCTGGAAACTATCTGAGGCCCTATATAAGGCCGGTATAGACTACGACCGGGGCAGTATTAAATTGGCGATACAAGAGAATACTTCGAAGCGTAATAACTGCGAACTAAAGTGATTGTGTTTTATTATTAGTGTGGTTTTAGATTGTAATTAGTGTTGTGTAATTAAAGTGTCAATTTTGGTAATTCAATCGGCAGTTTTTAATTTTCTCGAACCCCAAGCTCGTAACAATCTACGCCAGCTGGAGACAGATCAGAGACAATTTGGTAATGCAACGCCGCAAACGTCGGAGGGCCAGCTGCTGACCACGGAGGCCGGCCCGTCAGCAGCTCCTGCATCTGCAGCACCTGACTTAGATGCTCTGATGATGATGCTGTAGGATCAGCCTCGCCGACAGGAGAAACAGGCCCGCCGACAGGAGGAACAGGCCCGTCGGTTGGAAGAGCAGCTGCAGCGCGGACAGGAGGAACAGGTCCGTCGGTTGGAAGAGCAGCTGCAGCACGGACAGGAGGAACAGGCTCGTTGCTTGGAAAAGCAGCTCAAACGCGATAAGGAAGAGCAGATTCTCCTCATGAAGGACCTTTACGCTACCTTCGGGAAAGAGATAAAGAAGGTGAAGGATAGGGTTGCTCATCATGACAACCGCCTGTCGGAAGCTGAAACCCGAATCGACCAAGTGAACAATCGGGTTGACAAAGTGATGGTTGACGTGAAGAAAATGCTGGACTACCTCAAAATTGGGGATGGAGTTACAGCTCCCGTGGTAGCTACAACACCTTCGCTACGTGGATTCAAAGTGCCACCGTTCGACGGGGTTCTTCCTGTTCGGCCTACAAAATCCAGTTCGAGGCTGTCATGAAAGCAAACGGCTGGAATAAAAGTCAGGCCATGACTGCTCTCACCCTAGGCCTGCGAGACCAGGCCTTAACTGTTCTGGAAGCTCTCGGTAAGGAAGTGACTTACGAGCAGCTCCTTAAGGCATTGGAGGCGAGATATGGCGACGCTCATCTGGAACACGTCTTTCGTGCGCAGCTCAAAGAACGCGTGCAAGGCAGTAATGAAAACCTGTAGCAGTGGGCCCTTGAGGCGGAGAAGCTGGTTCGAAAAGCGTATCAGTCTGTACCTGCGCTCATTGTAGGGAACCTGATGCAGACATTCATCGACGGCATCCGCCACATTGAAATCAGAGCTGCTGTGAGGCTTGGGCACCACAAGACGCTTAAGTACGCGTTGGCCCATGCACTGGAGGTGGAAGCCGTGCGACAGGATCATCGTTCCTATCGCGTCAGGGAGGTTGCAGCATCTACAGTTCGTGACCGCAGTAAAGGATACAGACCTAGGTGCTACGGCTGGGGGGAGATGGGCCATCTTCGATTCAGCTGCCCTAAGCGAACTGTAGAAAGGGAAGGTGATCGATCTCGAGAGGGCAGTGCGGCTAACAGCACCGCCCAGCGCAGCGAAAAATCTCTTGACAACGCAGATGCATTGTCAAAAAGACCATGTCCTGAAGACTGCAAGCATTGTACTAGGTAAGAGGGTAAGGAAGTGGTATCTGTGACGATAAAAAGGACAGACGAGCTCAGCAATGAGTGGAAGGACAGCCTACAACATGCACAGCAGGAAGATTCGGACATTAAATCGATTCTGGAATAGATGAAGGCCAGTGCTCCTAAGCCCAAGTGGAGCGAGGTCTCAGCAATGAGTTTGACCACGAAAAGCTATTGGGCCCAATGGGACAGCTTGCTGATTCAGGATGGAGTCCTGTGCCGTAAATGGGGAAATGGTTGGGGAGACAGATGTCATTTGCAAATGGTTGTCCCTAAGGCTAAAGTACCGGATGTTCTACAGCTGTACCATAGTGGTTCTTCAGGAGGCCACCTGGGAGTTAAACGAACTCTACTGAAGGTCCTAGAGCGGTTTTACTGGGTCCACTGTCGTGACGATGTCGAGGTCTGGTGCCGCAAATGTACAAGTTGTGCGGCTATAAAGGGACCTCAAACTCGTAGTAGAGGCGCATTGAAATTGTACAATGTTGGTTGTGTTGGATTACTTCACTAAGTGACCAGAAGTCTTCGCCATTCCAAATCAAGAAGCTTCAACAGTTGCAGATGAACTAGTTTATGAAGTCTTCTGTCGTTTTGGAGTACCTTTAGAGATTCACAGCGATCAAGGAAGGAATTTTGAGTCTCAAATATTCCAGGAAACTTGCAGAGTTATGGGTACTCATAAAACACGAACAACTTCTTACCACACACAATCTGATGGAATGGTGGAACGATTTAATCAGACATTGGAAAGGTACCTGACTAAAGTTGTGGAAAAACGGCAACGAGACTGGGACAGGCACATACAACCGTTTTTTTGTCATATCGAAGCGCTGTTCGCGAAAGTACATCAGTGACGCCAGCTTTCGCAAACTTTGGGAGAGATCACGGCTGCCTGCAGACCTGATCACCGGAATACTGCCGGATGCCCCACGCAGTATAACCGATTATGCAAATGACTTGCGGAACAAAATGAATGACTTTTATGAGCACGTCAGACAATCGGGCCAGCAAACGTCTGATAAGATGAAAACACGGTATGACCGCAAAATGAACAACAAAAGGTTTGACGAAGGTTCACTAGTGTAGTTACACAATCCAGCTCGCAGCAAAGGGAAATCTCCTAAGCTTCAAGCTAAATGGGACGGACCGTACCGGATTGTAACAAGGATCAATAACGTAACCTACCGGATACAGAAAGGTGCCAGAGGTACTCCTAAGATCATCCATGTGGATCGACTGGTGCTTTATTATGAGGCCAATAATGCTCGGGACGAGCATGTCTTAGGAGGGGGCAGTGTTGCGCGCCACTATTAATGTCTTATACATAGCAACACTAGTTACACTAGCGCCCTCTAGTGTCGTGTAGCAGAACTAGGAGAGTCAAGATTCTTCTAGAAATTTCGGGACCGATATATACTCGAACATTCTAGATGTTGCTACAGTAGAAGGTTCTGGAAACTATCTGAGGCCCTATATAAGGCCGGTATAGACTACGATCGGGGCAGTATTAAATTGGCGATACAAGAGAATACTTCGAAGCGAAATAACTGCGAACTAAAGTGATTGTGTTTTATTATTAGTGTGGTTTTAGATTGTAATTAGTGTTGTGTAATTAAAGTGTCAATTTTGGTAATTCAATCGGCAGTTTTTAATTTTCGCGAACTCCAAGCTCGTAACAATATGTATTCATCTATCTATATGTATACAAAGTATAAAAGAAAGTCCCTGGCGAGCGCCAGTCTTTCTATATGACTGCGCTAATCACAGAAACTATTTTAGAGATTTTCATTCGGTTTTCACCAATAGACAAAGTGATTCACAAAAAAGATTTATGTATATAATTTATGCATATTATGTCCAAATTAACTAATGTAATGATGATATATGTCGGCTTTTATAGCTTGCGTTGCGTAAATCGATAAACTTATAGGAAAATAATGTGAGGTTGAATTGTACTTTTCAATGAGTTTTAAAGAAAAGACAGTGACATAATATATGTCTATTTTCTCATCAGAGTAATTACTATTATACAAGGAATCTAAAATACGAACAAAATACTTGTAGTAGTGATCTGTTTGCATTTTTTAACGTGGAAGAGCCATGCTGCAGCTAAATTAATTGTATAGTTGCAGCACGAATGGCACGAATGGTCGGCTCGACCGGGGAAGGACCATGCTTTCATAGAATACCAGCGTAAAATAGCAGTGCTGCAGTGTTTTAAATGGTGAGTATAGAGAACCGGAGACCCTTTTTACTGGAAATGAGGCATCCCATCTCAGTCCTCACGGCTGACAACGCATCTGCATTTTATTCGCAAACGAGGATAGATGTCGATGTCTATGGGCCACAGCAACCACTTACCGTCAGGTGGACTGTGTGCTCGCTTGTCACCTCTATCCTATAAAAACATGCCATTTTACGTGGCACAAAATTAGATAGTTTGATTATTTTAACCTTTTTTTTAGAAGGTTGTTGACGTTTTTCCATTCCATAGGTACCGCAATTAGGGTTGCCATCTCCTAAAATGAAAAAGCCGGACTTCTTCACCCTTTCGTGGTTGACTTACCACGCATTCTAATCAAACGGTTTGCTACATCGTTCGTGATGCGTACAGCAATGGAGTGGAATAAGTTTGGTGTCTTCAAGGCAAGAGTGGAATCAGTGTGATATCTTCAAGACAAGAGAGAATATGCATTTGTTAAGTCAGTGCGCTTCACATCAGGTGAGATTGTAGTTAAGCGCTGGCTTAGCATAATTTAAAAAAAATTGATTTAATGTGACCATGCGTAAGTCAGTTTACAATTCGAATATCTAAATTCGAGTACGTCAAAAATGTAACTACGTCCTTAAATCTAGCTGACAGGTTTCTGCCAAATTATTCCTTGCCTTATTGAGGGTTCCACGGGAAATACTAATCGTAAACAGTGTACATCGTACCCCATTGAACATTTTATTTATTTATATTTGTCTATTCGACACAGGTTTTGATTCACGGAACATATACAGAGGGCACTGCTTTGATAATATAAATACCGCGGCACGCCCGCGGTCTGCCTCCTCATTTTTCGTTCCACTTAGGGTTGCCATCTCCTAAAATGAAAAAGCCGGACTCGGCGCTCCATAAAGCCGGACTTTTGGCCCTATAAGCCGAACAGTAAATTTTAGCCAAACATACCTTTTTTGACGCCATGCAGCCAAAAAAACGCACCAACTCCAACCCCCCGAGAAAAAAAACTAAAATACTCCGTTACATACGTTAATTGTTTATTAATCAATCACAGCACAGTTTGAAGTGTATACGTTACTTATTTATTTATTCTGCAAGCGATGAGTGCAACACGTTACACTAACAAAAAGCCTAACAAAAGCCGGACAGGCCGGACACATAAAAATTTGGCCGGACACAACCCGAAAAAGCCAAACATGTCTAGCTAAAGCCGGAGAGATGGCGACCCTAGTTCCACCACAACTACCAATAAATCGATTACTAGCATATTGTCCGTTTTTCTCTCTGTTTCCTCAAAATTATCCATCATTCATTCATTAATTACAGCCTATCAAAAGTCCACTACTGAACATAGGCTTTTTCCATAGATTGCCTCATAAGGGGAATATTTGCCATAGGCCCCTCAATAATCAAGTGGTTTGGCAACGGCAATTTTTTTGAGTTATATGAATATTTATATGTATATAATCATCATCATTTGATTTTGAAAACAGTTTACTAGATCACTCGAATAATAATAAGTTTATTCCTATTTTTCCTATTTTCTTTTTCTGTTACTTCCAAAAAGGAGACGGTACTCAATTCGAGTGTATGTTTTTTTTTATGTGTGTTACCTCATAACTTTGTACTGGGGAGACCGATTTCGATGATTCTTTTTTTATATGAAAGCTGATAGTTCTCGTGTGGTCCCATATGAATTTGTTCAAGGTCAGGCCAATGGTTATTGAGTTATCCTTAAATAACTTATATTGAAGTCGTTTATATTGAAGTCGGCTGTACAAAATTTTTAATTTTAAATTATATTTCATTACAATTCACTTTAGTTCACGAAGATGACAACGTATCTGCATTTTGATTCTCATAAATAAAGATGTCATTAGGCGTCGACGTCCATTAACAAACGGTGGACTGTGTCGGCTCATTTGTCAACCTTTGTTGTATAAAAATTGTCACGCTTTGCAAGTAGATGTGCGATCAGAACCTGATAACTTGAGCACCTTACATGCTGTTTACTGTGACAGATCTAGATTTTTGTCTGCCTTTTTTTGGATGATTATTTATCTACTAGTTTACATTAAGATCACCTTTCAGTGTCTTGTTCTACATACCAACGCCTTATGTGGAATAAAATAGATAGGAGTCCAATTACATACCTAGAATTCTATTCTTGTGGGTTACATGTAGGGTTACCAGACGAAAAAAATAAAAGTCCGGAGAAGAAGCCTGCTTTCCATTTAAAAACCCTGAGATTTTTTTACAGTTTGAGAAGAAAACCTTACTTAAAAAGGTATCTTCACGTATTAAGTATAAATCTGTTTAAGTACCTACTTGGATAAATAAGTTTTGATTTTAATTGTGTGTAATTGTGGTAAAAATACCAAAGGAAAATTATTTTTAGTTTGTTTAACTTTTTATTAAAGAGATCTTTAAAATGTAAGCTGTATTATATTGACAGTTCTAAAAAATCTTGAGATTTCATGAGATTTGCAAAATCTAGCCACAATCCTGAGAAGAGTCTAAAAATCTTGAAACTATGGTAACCCTCGTTACATGTGTTAGATTTAATATTTCATTAATAATACTAATACCAAATTTCTATATATTTCTTTACGTATTATATATTAAGAATATTAGCTAAAATATCATATTATACAATATTATAAAGAGACCAAAGATGACCATTCAAGCTCTACGCATAAATTATACGCAACATCTTTCAATAAGTTTATCTTTTTGCCTTATTCGAAAATTAAATTAGAAAACACGAGACAAGTCTATCTAGTTAATTTATGTAGAATAGTAGGCTTAAGTGAGTTGTTTCTGTAACAAAGTACAAATCTTTATAAAATTAAATATAATCATCATTTTATGCATTTTATCTAGATTATAACAGTCTTTGCCTTGGGTAAGTACTTACTCAAGTTTTTACAAGTATTACGCATAAAATGACCCTGTGACTTCACCACTTAGACGATATACTCGAACTTGATATGTATTAAGTTTGTATAAAAAGGGTTATTATAGTATTAAAGAATTTATAGATGATAATAACCCCTGGAAATGAGGTGATCGCTACCAAGCTATTTCTAATTTGTTGTGTTGTTAATTTGTGTAACATACATGATTGTAAGCTGTTATTTTAAAAAAAAAAGTCCCGCTGGGTTTCTTGCTGGTTCTTCCCAGGACAGAGGTTTTTTTTTTCGAACCAGTGGTAATTATACAAAGGAGTGACTTTCAATAAGCATTATTTATAATCTATATTGAATAAAAAAGTGTCTGTTTCTGTTTCTGTTTCTATTAGGCTGACTGGGGCTTAGCTTCAATTTTGATTAAAATACGCAAATAGCTTCCAAGTCGTTATATGTGGCACGGGAATTTGCGTACGCTCCCCGGGTCACCACAGGTCATCCGGAGATATTAAGTACTTGATAAAATAGTTCAAAATGATTTAATGATCTTTGGATAGTTTTTACTTACGATTAACACTTATACTTTAGGTATTAGTGAGCTTCACACTATGCTACATATAAGTTCTAAAATGATTTATAATAAACTAGTGACCTGCCCCGGTTTCGCCTAAGCAGGATCACCTAATGTGTCCTTATTTAGACTTATGATGATTAATGAAAGACCATTTATTTTATACATTTTTCGTTTTAATAAAATATCTGGCATTGTTGGCATATATATATATATATATATATATATATATATATATATATATATATATATATATATAAAAACCTTAAAACATACATAAGCAGGATAGCTAAAGTATACTCTAAGAGATACAGTGATATCTCAAAGATAACTTTATAATGGGAAAATATGAAATTTAACAAAAAGTTGTTATTAAAAAATAAGGTTTAGTTTTTAATTAAATTTGTAATTCTTATTTTATTACAACAAGCATATTCTAAATTTATTTACACTATTTTTTATTTTAAACATTTTGATAAAATAAAGATAGGGAATAAGAACAGTCAGTGGTTAATTTAAATTAACTAGTCAGTAGTAAAATAAAATAACACACAATGTAGTTTAAATTAGTAAAAGTTGGTAACATTGTTGGAAAATGATTGCCTGCTAGAAAGCCACAAACATAGAGTTGCACAATTGCAATGTATATTAGGCTACATTGCTTGAATTTTTAAAAGCACTCAGACTAACAAAGAAGACGGAGCGCTGCGTACATTTCGAGTGATGCCTAAGTCAAATTCTTTACACGCACTCACGTAAAAATATCTCTTTTTCTTCCTACAATATCCACACATATGCATTTCAAACTCTGTTGTTGGTGACAAATTTTACGTGGTAGAGCCATGCTGCAGCTATATAAGTAGTATAGTTGTAGCACGAATGGGTTGGCTCCACCGGGAAAGGACCATGCTCTCATAGAATACCAGCGTAAAATAGCAGCTTAACACTGCTGTGTTTCGTATGGTGAGTGTAGAGAACCGGAGACCTTTTTTACTGGAAAAGAGGCATTCCATCTTCGTCTTCACGGAATACAACGCGTCTGAAAGAAAGAAAGAAAGAAAATAAACTTTATTGACACAGCAGTGCATGCACATTTACAAATGGTTAACAGTAAATTATACTGTGCCGAAACGGGCTTCCGCTTAGCATTTGTCATGACATGCTCGCAAGGAGCATGTCAAGACGCTGGTCTTCCGCGGACACCTATTGCTTGCATTGCGCAAACTTTCCAGAAGACACTAACTTAAAATTCAGTAATTATTATATACAATGTGTTTATGTGACTTGGGTCTCTCAAAAGGGTGCACAATACGGGGACGCTTTGATGGTTGTTAAAAAATAATGCTAAAAAAACAAAAGAGATAATAGGTACAAAGATAAAAATCTTTATAACAGTGATCGAAATATTCCGGAATTTTGAAATAAACTAACAATAAACAAACAAAAATATTCCCTTAAATTACATTACATTACATCACATTACATTACATCATTACATCACTATATTACTTCATTACTTTATTACTTCACAGAAATCTAAATATCTTTTAGATTTCTATGCATTACATTATAGACTATTAAATAACTACTAAAAACTAAAAACTAAATTAGTGGCTACTCCAACAAACATATATAAAAAGCAAATAATTTGTTCCAAATCCCGACCGAACGAACGAATCCGAAAAAAAAGAGAAAAAGAAAACAGTCAAACAAATACCATGTGACCATACGTCTGCATTATGATTCGCAAACGAGGATAAATGTAGATGTCTATGGACCACAGCAACCACTTACCATCAGGTGGACTGTGTGCTCGTTTGTCACCCTATCCTATAAAAAAAATGATTTCGAATGCATAATGGGTACGTGTTCTTACAATAAGTTGGCTTGGTTCCGGCGTTATTTGAAATAAACGCAGTGCTCTATCAGCGTCTATCTTTCGTTGGTGTTTTGAGTTAGAGCATGGAAATCATTAATTTTTATAGAAAGTTATCGATACCCACGTATATCCTTAATTTTGTTACAGATAAAAATACATAGGTAAGAGGTATCCTTCTTATAGAAGTCTAAAAGATTAACTAAAAACAATTTTATTGCATACCTTAAGCGAAAGCGCAAGGTAATGTTCTACTATCGCCTAAAAATTAAAATTCCAACATTTTATCGAATAAAATCGTATCTAGCAATCATATTATACATATAAATGATATAAAAAGCACATTGTTAGAAAGATAAATGATTGTTGAACTTATTAATAATTTTTTTAAATCGATTAATTGCTATTTTTAAATAAAAAAAAGGGTTTTAGTGGCTTATGGTGTGGATTTATCATGTCCCTGTGGCTTGTAAACACTATAACTTTTGATAATATCAATTGTTTAACTCAATTTATTTTTTAATCTCTTCATCTATCATGTGGGAAGCCACTGAATGGAAATGGCAGTGTAATTTTGTTCTGTTTAGCTATAATTAATTTTTTTCGGCTCCAAAATGGTGAAATTTTCGTTGATTTGGTTGCCTCGTATATAAAAATTGTTTCTGTAAATGGGGATCTACAGCCACAGAGTAGTTTAGTTCACAGAGTACCTTTGTATTAAGTTTAGTTCGGCTTCAGTCGCCGTCGTGAGTGGACATTATTTCGGTTGTTTTCAGCGGCTCAAAAAGATCGCTGTACAAATACACAATATTCGAATAACCAAATTTCTTAAATACTTGATTATAATAATAATAAGATTTTTTTTTATTACAATATTTAAAAGCACAGAATAAATAATAGTAGTACGTACTAAAAGTAAGTAGTATAATTTTTTTTGTCATGGGTGACATTTTCATGCTTTTCGAGGGTGTCGAAATGTAAATCCAAGATGGCGGCCGCAATGGGTATCAATTTTTTCATCATGGGTGTCATTTTCATGGTTTTCGAGGGCGCTGAAGCCGATAGTGCTGTCGAAATGTAAATCCAAGGTGGATGCTGCAATAGGTATAAAATTTTTCATCATAGGTGTCATTTTCATGGTTTTCGAGGGTGTTGAAGCTGATAGTGCTGTCAAAATGTAAATCTAAGATGGCGGCTGAATTAGGTACCAATTTATTCATCATGGGTGTCATTTTCATGGTTTTCGAGGGTGTTGAAGCCGATAGTGCTGTCAAAATGTAAATCCAAGATGGCGGCTGCAAAATATATCAATTTTTTCATCTTGGGTGTCATTTTCATGGTTTTCGAGGGTGTTGAAACCGATAGTGCTGCCGAAATGTAAATCCAAGATGGCGGCTGCAATAGGCATCAAATTTTTTCATCATGGGTGTCATTTTCATGGTTTTCGAGAGAGTTGAAACCGATAGGGTTGTCGAAATGTAAATCCAAGGTGGCGGCTGCAATGGGTATCAATTTTTTCATCATGGGTATCATTTTCATGGGTTTCGAGGGTGTTGAAGCCGATAGTGCTGTTGAAATGTAAATCCAAGATGGCGGCTGAAGTAGGTACCAATTTTTTCATCATGGGTGTCATTTTCATGGTTTTCGAGGGTGTTGAAGCCGATAGTGCTATCGAAATGTAAATCCAAGATGGCGGCTGCAATAGATATAAATTTTTTCATCATTGGTATCATTTTCATGGTTTTCGGGGGTGCTGATGTCGATAGTGCTGTCGAAATGTAAATCCAAGATGGTGGCTGAAGTTAGTACCAATTTTTTTATCTCGGGTGTCATTTTCATGGTTTTCAAGAGTGTTGAAGCCGATAGTGCTGTCGAAATGTAAATCCAAGATGGTGGCTGCAATAGGTATCAATTTTTTCATCATGGGTGTCATTTTCATGGTTTTCGAGGGTGTTGAAGTCGATAGTGCTGTCGAAATGTATTTAAACTACTTTAATAATTCCGTATAATCATGTTATACGTAATTTTTTTAATGCGCTTAAGGTATGCCCAATTGGATTTACCAATATTTTATTTATAGCAGCCGTCTTTGACTTTGTTATAAGTTTTGAGCAGGCTTTGCCCTCTAGTGAAGCCATAATTTGTAATCTAATGGTTTTAGATCTAGACTGGATAACAGCCAGTCTTCAGCTTTTATGAAATCCGCAACGAGACGTGCATTCTTATAGTTATGATTTAAGGAGTTCCTAACTGCTAAGATGAGCTTGACACCTGTTCAGATCTCAACTCTTTTATCGGCGAAGCTGATAACCACAGACTTCGAAAAACAGATTTAGAAAATTGACACCTTTGGAATACTTACTACAGGTGTTTACAATATTATTTTTTAAAGTAAATGCTAATTTGGCGGGAATTCGCTCATAGAAAGAATAATTCTCAGCCGATGTGATTTTTTTGTTAAGAATTAAAATTAAGTTATTGCCAAGGCAAAGTCAGAGCACATAAGCAGAATTGGCGAGAAACTAGTTCGCCTTCCTTCGGAACCCGTGCATTCTGGTCTCTCGCCAAGGCTGTCCAAGGGAATTTCTGTAAGCCATCACTATCATCTCTGCATAGGGAAGACGACTCACTGGCCCAAGCCGCAAAAGACAAAGCCGACCTTTTGGGCTCCCTTTTTGCGTCCAACTCGACTCTTGATGACGGGGAGAAAACACCGCCGACCATCCCGCGGTGTGAGTGCTCCATACCGGATGTGCTGTTCTCACAGCGCTTGATTCGCAAAGCACTCCTCTCCCTGGACATCCAGAAGTCGAGTGGACCTGACGAAATAACCCCAATTGTGCTAAAGACAAAGTGTGCTCCGGAGTTGGCACCGGTCCTAACGCGTCTTTTCCGGTACTCCTACTCCCAAGGCGTAGTCCCGAATTCATGGAAGACAGCTTTTGTCCACCCGATCCCTAAAAACGGCGATCGCTAAGACCCGTCCAACTATAGGCCTATCGCCATCACCTCCTGTTTCTCCAAAATAATGGAATCTACAATTAAATGCCAGCTCATGCGGTACCTTGAGGATCACCAGCTGATTAGTGATCGCTAATACGGTTTTCGTCGGAGTAGATCAGCTGGTGATCTTCTGGTTTACCTGACCCATAGATGGGCGGAGGCAGTATAGTCCAAGAGGGAGGCGTTGGCCTTTAGTTTGGATATTGCAAAGGCCTTCGATCGGGTTTGGCACAAAGCGCTTCTTTCGAAGCTCCCTTCCTATGGGCTTCCCGAGAAATTCTGCAATTGGATCACCAGCTTCCTTGCAGATCGGAGCATCAAGGTCGTTGTAGACGGTGCATGCTCCGACTACAAGCCTATTAACGCTGGTGTTC
Source organism: Parnassius glacialis (assembly GCA_033319125.1). Taxonomy (NCBI): domain Eukaryota; kingdom Metazoa; phylum Arthropoda; class Insecta; order Lepidoptera; family Papilionidae; genus Parnassius; species Parnassius glacialis. The sequence goes on along the minus strand of JAVANC010000010.1, from coordinate 24,511,274 downwards.
CATAAGGCTGTGTGATATCACTAGCGCTGATTCTTCTGCATATTAATGATATGTTGCTAACTGGTAACATTCATTGCTATGCGGATGACAGCACTGGTGATGCTCTATACACCGGCCGTGCCAATATTTCTCGGGAAAACTTCGCCGAGTACCGGAACAAACTTGTGTCTGAAGTCGAGTCTTTGCTGAACAAAGTCTCGGATTGGGTGCGACTAAATCTAGTCCAGTTTAATCCTCAGAAGACACAAGTTTGCGCGTTTACCGCTAAAAAGAACCCCTTTGTCGTATCTCCTCAGTTTCAAGGCACTTCCTTTCTTGCCTCAGCCAGTATGGGAATCCTCGGAGTCGACATATCGAGTGACGTGCAGTTTCGTGGTCACTTGGAAGAGAAGGCCAAATTGGCCTCTAAAAAGCTTGGCGTGCTCAGCAGAGTGGGACAGTATTTCATGCCGGCACACCGCCTGCAACTTTACGAGGCACAGGTTCGACCTCACATGGAATACTGTTCCCATCTCTGGGCAGGGGCTCCCCAGTGCCAGCTCCTTCCACTTGACCGCATCCAGCGCAGAGCGGCTCGAATCGTCGACGACCGAGTCCTTTCCAATCGGCTCGATTTATTGGCACTGCGAAGAGATGTTGCATCCCTTTGCATTTTCTCTCGCATCTACCACGGGGAGTGCTCTGAGGAATTGTTCGGATTAATCCCAGCCGCCAAATTTTACGAACGCACATCGCGGCAGAACTCCCGATACCCATCCAAACCATCTGGATGATTGGCGATCCACCCCTGTGCGATTTAGAAGATGTTCTCTTCCTCGCACGACTTCCTTGTGGAATCGATTTCCATAGGGACCTTCCATAGGGACCTTCAAGAAGAAAAGAGCCTACTCCTTTTTAAAAGGCCGGCAACACATCTGCAATTCCCTCCCTGAAGATAAACGACGAATTACATGGGTTTTCTTGCTGATTTGTCCAAGGGTAAAAGCAACAAACGGTAAAAGTAAAAATTGACTTTTGATAAGAATTATTTTATAAGCTAGATTAAATTAAGAAAATGGTACGTGTCAGTTCCGAGGCGCTACTGGAGTTTATTGCTTAAGAAGCTGTGGGACTATTTTAAATTAATTATGTATTCCCTAGTAAGTGTTGTTTGTTATTTTATTCTTAACGAGATAACGAATGATATTTTTCGAATAGGGTTATGTCATTACTTTAAGAAAAGAAATCATCAGTTATTTTTGTTAATAACTTCTCACTGTTAAATAAAATCAACCATTATCGCCATCGTTACACGCGTTCAGTATATAAGATGTGCAAATGCGTTACGTGGAGGGGCAACATAATGACTTCACCTTTTTATTAATACTCGATTTCACTCCCCATATAATTTGTATACCGCGGGCCATATGTGAAAATATTCTGTTCTATTCTATTCTATTCAACATATTCTATAAAGATTGAGTGAGCTACTAGCAGCTGAGTATCAGCAGTAAAACAAACCATCATTCACGACCAACTTTCTCTTCTAAAGCGTTGTTCAAGATGGGTGCCGTACAAACTGATCGATGAGTAGAAAGACGGTGAAAGATGAGCAAACTCCAATGTAATGTTAACGTGCGCGAAACACACAAAAGCAAATGGTAGCCTCGTTTTCCTGCCGGATGGATCATATGGTTACTGCTGTGCTAGAGGATCAAATGACGATTAACTTAGAGTGGTATGTTTTTGCCCCAAAAGTATTATCTGCTTGGTGTGACAAGCGATCAAAAGTCGGAAATCGTATGTTGCACAGAATATTCGAAGTTTTTGATTTCAATAAATGTGTATCCTACTTTACTTACCATTATCCCTTGACCTTGTAACTTTTAATTTTTACCTGCTTCTAAACATCAAATTAGAATTAAAGGCAGGGGCGTAGCTACCGCCGTATCAGCCGTATCAATGATACGGGGCCCCCGGGCTACAGGGGCCCCCAACGTGTGTAAGCAAAAACTCCAAGGACTTCTAATGGGACAGGAAAGGCTATCACTATTCTCTAAAGAAGTAAAGAATTTAGTAAAACTGAAATCGTCTTCAGCTATGTTCGCCGAACAAAAGGCACGAAAATTAAATTGTTTGGCTAGCTTAGTTCCTAGGAGTATTTATTGTAAGTAATAACTCATAAGCCCGTGTAGTGGCGGGTAAGAATACTCACAACCCCATATCTTCCCGTGGGTGTCGTAAAAGGCGACAGACGGAAACTGAGGCAGAGGATGGGCAGCAGCATCTTTCTGATAACAGCAAAACAACAATAAAAAAACTGCGCTTGCCAACCCGCTCGCCAAGCGTGGCAACTATGGCAATATACCCCCATGAAAGTAACGAAGAGATGGCCCCCAGTCCCCGGCAGCCCCGCTATTCCTGGCTAAGGTGGCGACCATGGTAACAGCGAGGCAGGGGGTGCTAAGAGTCTCCGGTGGAGGTTCTGTTGCCACCTACGACGACTCGACATGGCAACTTATAACGCACGCACCCTGAGGACTGACGAGAAGGTCCTGGAGCTAGAAGAAGAGATAGACAAGTTGCACTGGAATGTCATAGGATTATCCGAAGTCTGAAGAGAGGGGGAGGTCACGGTAATCCTCGAATCCGGCAATTTGTTCTATCACCAGGAGGGCGACCATCTGTCCCAAGGAGGTGTCGGATTTATCGTCCACAAGTCTCTCGTTAACAACGTTGTAAAGATTGGGAGTGTGTCGACGAGGGTTGCGGACCTTATACTCAGAATCACCGAACGGTAATCGCTGAAGGTTATACAGGTTTACGCATCAACCTCGGTACACGCCGATGAGGAGGTGGAAGAAATGTATGAGGATATCTCTAGAACAATGCATTCCTCCAAAACCCACTATACGGTGTTAATGGGAGACTTCAACGCAAAACTAGGCACAAGAGAGAACGGTGAGCTGAAAGTAGGGAAATTCGGAATAGGGCAACGGAACCCAAAGGGCCAGCAGCTGGCGAACTTCATGGAGAAAGAAGGACTCTTTATGATGAACTCTTTCTTCCAGAAGCGGCCCCACAGGAAGTGGACCTGGTCGAGCCACGACGGTTCGACAAAAAATGAGATTAACTTTATTATGACGACCAGACGACAACTATTCAGTGATGTCTCAGTGATCGCGAGGGTGAAAACCGGCAGCGATCACCGAATGGTGAGAGGCACACTGAACCTAAACGTTAAGTTGGAGAAGTCACGTCTAATGAAGTCAACGCTCCGTCCTTCTCGTGCTCTAATCCAAAGTCCAGAAACCTTTCAGCTCGAGCTACGAAACCGTTTTCAGTGCCTAGAAGATTGCAATACAATGGACGATATGAATGACAAGCTCGTGGAAACTGTCCATGCGGTCTGAGCTAAGTTTTGCAAGACCCGCCGCAGAAGAAACAAAAAGTCTCCGATCACACTCTAATCTCAATGGCTTTTAGACGGGGTATATAGCTGCAGTCTTCAGTAGATTTGACAGCGTACAGGCAACTGAACATACAGATCTCCAAATGCATGCGGCGGGACTTGTGCAACTTTAATTCTGCTCGTATTAAAGAAAAGATCGAGCAGAACCAGGGCTCCCAAGTCTTTGCAAGAGATCTGTCTGCCAGAAAGAGCCAACTGTCGAAGCTGAAGACCGAGTATGGCAGCGTCGTTTCCGGGACACCTGAGGTTTTGAGTGAGATTGAGAGGTTCTATTGGCAGCTGTACACATCATCGTTGGAGCCACACGTAAGTGTGAGTAACGATCCAAGAGCGAGTCTTATCCGACACTATTCCGATGATATCTCGGACGTCAGTCTGAGCGAGATTAGAATGGCTCTCCAGCATCTTAAAAACGGCAAGATCCCAGGCTGGATGGAATTACAGTGGAGCTTCTGAAAGCGGGTGGAAAACCGATACTTGATGTCCTTCAGAAGCTCTTTAATTCCGTCCTCCATGGTGGCACTACTCCGGAAAGGTGACAACGCTCTCTTGAAGAACTACAGACCGAGTTCCCTTTTGAGCCGCGTCTACATGCTGTTTTCGAGAGTCATTACTCTCGAACAAGCCGGTTTCCAAAAAGGCTTTAGCACCATATACCACATACATACCCTTCGGCAAATTGTACAGAAGTCCGAGGAGTACAATTTACCACTATTTCTGGCGTATGTGGACTATGAGAAAGCCCAAAGACTTTCAATCAAAATTACGTCGAAATTCGGGCGGTGCTGCAGTCCCTTCAGCGATGCCAAGTTGACTGTCGGTATATCGAAGTGCTGAAGTGCTTGTACAGTAGGGCTACGATGGCTATCCGAGTACAGAACCAGAGTACGAAACCTATCCAATTGCAGAGAGGTGCAAGACAGGGTGACGTTATATCCCCGATACTCTTCACCGCTGCATTGGAAGACGTTTTCAAGCTTCTGGACTGGTAAGGATACGGTGTTAACATCAATGGCGAGTACATCACTCACCTTCGATTTGCCGACGATATAGTCCTTATGGCAGAATCGCTGGAGGACCTAAGCACTATGCTTAATGACCTCAATAGTTTTTCCCAACGGATAGGTCTTAAGATGAACATGGACAAAACAAAGATCATGTTTAATGTCCATGTCACACCTATGTCGGTAGTTGTTGGTAGCTCTAAGCTCGAAGTTGTTGACGTTTATGTTTACCTGGGACAAATAGTCCGACTAAGTAAGTCCAACTTCGACCGAGAGGTCAATCGAGGGATTCGACTCGACTGGGTAGCGTTCGGGAAATAACGGCACATCTTCTAGTCAGGTATACCTCAAAACTTGAAAACGAAATTGTGCAACCAGTGCGTGTTGCCAGTGATGACATACGGAACTGAGACGTGGTCCTTCACTGCTGGCCGGATGAGGAAGCTCAAGGTTGCTCAGCGAGCTATGGAGAGGGCTATGCTCGGAGTTTCTCTGCGTGATAAACTTAGAAATGAGGATATGCGCAGTAGAACCAGAGTCACCGACATGGCCCAACGAATTAGTAAGCTGAAGTGGCCATGGGCCGGACATATAGCTCGAAGAACCGGCAACCGATAGGGAAAAAGGTTATCGAGTGGCGGCCTCGTACCGGCGGATGAAGTGTAGGGCGTCCCCCCACTATATGGAGTGACGACCTGGTAAGACATGCAGGAAGTCGATGGATGCAGGTGGTTCAGGACCGTGCTTTGTGGCATTCCTTGGGTGAGGCCTATGCTCTTTAATGGACTTATGAAGGGCTGTTATGATGATGATGATGATGATGAACTAGTGGAATTAGTACTTTTGCCGTTGTCGTGATAATTGACGATAATTTATGTGTACATAGAGAACTGAAGACCATTTTTATGTATATGTTTTTTATTCCTTTATTCGTTTTTTCATTCCTTGGACTTATGAAGGGCTGTAACGATGATGATGAATAACTTAAAATCAATATATAATAATTTGAATTCAATGCAAGCGTTTTTGTTCCTTTTATGAAATCTTTACTCTTCATTGGGGCCCCCCAACAAATTTTGATACAGGGCCCCTCGAAGGCACGCTACGCCACTGATTAAAGGGTAAGATGTTTGAAAGCAAACGAAACGCACTAGCTAGCTGCTTATAATTTCAACGGCTCTGAAGTATCTAAGAAGAGGTCTTAGTTATTTTTCAAGTGGTTTAGGACTAATTTTTAAATGTTAGATAACATTTTTCTTTCAAATACATTATAACACGACCTGACTTAATATAAAACTGAAACTATTGAACTAGGTATTTTATTCCTACAACTAAATTTTACCCTCTCTTGATGTATAATAGCATGATGATGACATGATGAATCACAGAATACCAGCGTCAAATAGCAGCTTAAAACTGCTGTGTTTCGTATGGTGAGTGTAGAGAACCGGAGATCCTTTTTACTGGAAAAGAGACATTCCATCTTAGTCCTCACCGGTAACAACGCATCTGCATTTTGATTCGCAAGCGAGGATAAATGTAGATGTCTATGGGCCACAGCAACCACTTACCGTCAGGTGGGCCGTGTACTCGTTTGTCACCCTATCCTATAAAAAAAAATATATATAAGAATATAGTTTATTTTGATGTGTAGAAAAGTATACGGGCTTAAGGCGAATACTTGAAAAGATAGATAGGTAGTAGTAATAAAAAATAAAAATTATTATAATTTTTGAGTATCTACTTTAGCGATGATCCTTGCGTACAAGTAAAAAATATATTCAATTGTTGCTTTTCATGCCGTGTTATACTAAGTGCCATGCTTCTTATGTAAAGTTGCCGGTCCTCCCGTCGGGCGTGTTTCCAGGCGACAGATAGGGAAACGCGATTATATATATATATATATATATATATATAAGTTTAGGTGTACCTTACGTAAAAACAGCTGGGGCTTGTTGCCCTGAGAGACGGGCCTATCCAGGCTTTAAGCCTCCTTCAGTAGTGCTCTTGAGTAAGAGGACAAGAGACACGACACATTTGGCACGACACACACACACACACGATTTGGCGATGTGTCAAGGACACCTGCCCTTGGCACATCGCCTATGTCGGGTGACCCGCGCGGTTTTGCGTTAGGGCCTCTTAAGGGCCCGGAGAACCGCGCCGGGGCCTGACGGAATCCCAGGTTGGGCTATAGTGCTGAGTCTGGCCAATCTGGAGGATATGCTTAAAAGCAGTGGTTTACCATCTGTCTGCGGAGTGCCAAGTTCCCAACAGCATGGAAATTCCCATTTGCCTGTTAGATGAGATTGGCAAATTGTTCGAAAGGATAGTGTAGCCGTGAAAGGAAAAGGGGAGATCTCCTGTCGGGCATGTTGTCCATGCAGCTATTCTATATATACTGCTTTTACTTCGGAACTTTGATAGTACGATTTAGGTTTCCATGTATTTCGCTTGTGGCGCGACGACAGCGCCGCCACCTTCTGCTTAACAGGCGTCAATCGCAAGTTGATCCCGATTTGGTCCACAGGTAGTTTGTTTGTTTGACAGTCGTTAGAGCTTCGAAGAACACTTCGGTCGCTTAGTACCCTGGATTGAAAGGATAGTGGGGGCTATGTTTAGACTGCAGATCAATCTAGGTGGACCGAGTTGCTGAGTCGCCTCTATACGGGGGTAATACTTACATTCCATAGTCTTGTACAGGGTGAAAATGCTGTCCATCCAAAGCTGTAGAACTAAAATCTTCAGTGTTCAGCGGAGGATAGCCATACGGATCGTGCGATACCGCACAAACCTTTGAAATGGCAATAGCCATGGCTCGTTTGTTATCTCTGGACATGCTGGTGGACATGGGCATCCAGCACCATGACATCCACCGGAACAGTGTTGGTAGGCCAGAAGAGGCAGTTGAGATGGTGAAACGACAGGATTGACTTAACGCATACGCAACGTGGCGCGCTCGTCTCTGTTGTGCGTTTCTCGTGTTGTGAGTGCAAACATCTTGTTGAAGCAAACCTGCCGCACTTCAAAGCCTGGATTCATCGACAAACAAGAATAATGACTTACAGACTTACGCATAATTTTCCAATACGAGTACTTCGGTGACTATCTGTGAAGATTGGAAACTGCTTCCACAGCAGTGGGCAGCATTAGGATACAGCGTCCTATACGCTCGCAATATGTCCAGCGTGAGAACGGAAGCGGACGATCCTGGTGAGCCATGTCAGTTGGAACCCGTCCATACTAGTAGTCTTCTGTTAATCCCTGATGGTCCAAAAGCATTGCGGGTACTAGAGAGGACGTATTCCGCTCAGAGAGGACATTGCCAAAGCATTCGCCATGGCCCACTTCATGGTGGTATTCCTCTTGCAGAAATGGGGCCACTGTGATTGGGGATTAGTAACCCTCGAAAAAACAGTGAGTAAGAAGTAGTCTTGAGACATTGTAATAACTACGAGGAAGTAAAAGCCCCCAGGACGTGATTTTAGTGATTTGGCCCCGGTTGCGTTCCGAATGGAGATCCCGTGTCGCCTCGTATACTCTGATAGTGATTACCAGCGGTTTTTCACCCGCAACGAGTCCAGCATAAGTTTTCTGTTGCCCTCGCAGCGGAAGGCATCCATGAGGATTTTCTATACGATAAAAAAATGTCACGCGTGTAGATACCGGATTTGTGATCGTTGTATCAACAGTTACGCACCGTGGATAATTATAGCCTCTAGTGTTAGATAATTTACGTATAGCGTAAATGACTTGGCTATAGCGCCATTTGTTGAATGTCGCACCAAAACCCCTCTAAAACACCGATGGGACGAAATGGGACAATATATTCTTTTACTCCGTCACCACATGGCAGTTTTGAGCAATCGTGTTAAATTTTCATGGGTATGTTCACCAAGTTTGCCTTTGACACTACCGTTGCGCTAATTTCAGCGGTGAAAGAAAATACCGGTTGCTAATTTATAACTTTCATTCACATTTATTAACTATTTAAATCCTGTTATGAGTTGGAGTGAGGTTTAATGTACTTACATCGTGGTCCTCTCGATTCTTTGACGAGGGGTTACGAACAAATTTAATACTTCTACGTCCACAACGAGTAACATAACTTTTAATTTTCTCGTGAACTCATTGGACGATACAAACTTATTGGTTTCATTTCCTCACGTCGAACTTATGACCGTAAGGTTACCATCTCGCGTGTAATATTTGCGCTGTTTATTCAGTTCAGCTGGTACGCTTATCTAGGTAATTTAGTGTCTACTGAACTATCTACGTACGTGACGTCGTCTACAAGGATTTTACTCATAGCACCAAAGTCCTACCCATCGAGGCACTTGTCATTGCTTAAAAAATTTCACAAGGCCTTAAATCAAGGAAATATTATTATATTATATATAGATTGTGTCCACGTTATCCTTTCGTTTGGGGATATATTGAAACCAATCTTTTACTCTATTTTCGTTGTCAAATTTTGTGTTAACGAATTGTGAGAAGTAAGATAATTTAACAAATGCATTACATATAATGCGACTGTGTGGGTGACACAAGCACACAGTTGATATGATGGTAAGTGGATGATGTGTCCCATAGACACTTATATTCAGACTCAAGAGTTAAAATGGAAATGCATTGTCATACTTGAGAATAAGATGGAATGTCTCGTTATCGGTAAAAAGGTATCGGGTTCAAAGCAACTGGATTATACTATTATACTGCTAATTTACGCCGGTATTCTGTAAAAGCGTGGTCCTTTGCCAATCAAGCCGCTTTTTTTGTGCTCCAGCTCTAATTGGTCCTTTGCCAGTCAAGCCGACCTATTTGTGCTCCAGCTCTAATACTCTCATGGCTCTACTACGTATAAACCGTAAAATATTATATATTAATAATAATATCCTTTATATCGGTCACGGCGGCCAGTCTCAATTATCAACGAGGACTAGCCATCTGCACAGGACAGGATTATAGTGCCCGAGTGTATGCGCAAGCACAGGTGCACTCTCTATCCCTCACTTTCATATTCCGATGCGACGGTAATCTGATACGACCTAAGAGAGATTGGGCGCAGAACTAACGGTTTTACGTGTTTTCCGAGTCATGGGGGTGTAACATCGCCAAATACCTGACTCCGAGTTGCTACTGAGAATTTATTGACAAAAAATTCAATAACTATTTTTTTTGGCTCGGCCTGGAGTTCCAACTCGGGATTTCAAGATCATCAGTCGCGTTGACAATAACTAGAACAAAGATGCAGACACACCATATAACTTTATATAATAATCACTTTTCACAATTTTAAAACATTTGTCTCTCAACATCATTTTTTTACCTGATTAAATCGCGAAATAATAAATGATTATAATTTTTCCAACCAAATACTATTTTTTTAAGCATCTCGCGTAAAACAAAATGTCCTCACAAATATATTTTTTGTTATTTTTTGTCATTTAAAGCCAGAAGTATTTATGAAATATTTTGTAATGTCGTATATATTAGCAAATATATATTTAATTTTGTTAGCGGGAAACTATTTCTTTAGATTGTAATAAAGCTTTTATCGAATCACTGATCGAGTGTCGAACGCAAGATGGGTTTATTGTAAAAGTTAGCCGTTCACCGAGTTTAGTGATTCAAGCTCGCACATTTAACTCGAATAATTGTCTACGTGATCTGAATGGAGGCCTGCGCCCTGCTTTAATAAGATCAGATAAAGCGCTCTAACCTTTATCTACCTTTAGCTCTTAATTCAAACTGCCCCAATATATTTTATTGATAGCATCGTTAAGCTTACAATGTGCTTATTGCGAAATAGTAAAACGTCCTAGTAACAATAGGAATATAGATTAGTTTTAGTTTATTACAGACTGTGAGGTATTCCATCTTAGTTTTCAGAGGTGACAACGCATCTGTAGATTTCTTTGTTTGAAGTTGGCTGCAGGTGTCAATGAACTGCCGTATTTACTTACCACTAGTGTTGACCAAAATCGGTCTTGGTCTTGCAGTCTTGGTCTTCAACTTGTAAAATTGCAAGACCAAGACCAAGACCACCTAATTTTAGCAAGACCAAGACCAAGACCGACTGTGCAAGATTTGAGTAAGAACAAGACTAAGCCTGCGGGACTATTGCGTCTTGCAGTTAGGACTGAGTGTCGTTTCAGGTAGTATAGGACTTCGGGTATACGCTTAGGGACTCTATGAGATGCAAAAAATAAATTGTAATAATTTGGAAAATTACGAAAAATACCATAAACTTACATAGCGAATGAAAATATCCATTAAGAGAAAGAAGAGCGCATCCCTAGTTTTGACCATCGGTACTTTGATAGTGCGCGGCGTCTTGTTGTCGCCATCATAAAAGGTCGGATACTGATCTGTCAAAGAAATTTTGCAGCTATTCGGAATTACAAGGTCAGGATACACGCGCCGGCGGCTTCTATTGATATCGCATACAATCGACGCCGCCACGCTGCAAGCACAACATTTGACACTGTTTGATTGCCGCCACCGAGTACATGTTCCAAAGAATAAAACAAGTTTCCGGGTGTTTAGAATGGACACGAATACATTATGCTGATCTCGCAAGGAATATTGTAATTAGATCATGGTAAGGATAGGTAGATATCATAATAATTTATTCTAATCGAGTATTTTAACAGTGGTAGAGCCACGTGGCAGCTTTTGCTGTCGCACGGATGGGCCGGCTCGAACCGGGGTGGTACCACGACCTCACAGAATACCAGCGTGAAGTAGAGGTTTACTTCTGCGTTTCGCTTGGTGAGTGCAGGTGGCCGGAGGCCCTTTTTACTGGAAATGAGGCATTCTATCTTAGTCCTCACGGGTGACAACGCATCTGCATTTTGATTCGCAAACGAGGATAGATGTAGATGTCTATGGGCCGCAGCAACCACTTACCATCAGGTGGACTGTGTGCTCGTTTGTCACCCTTATCCTATAAAAAAAAATCTTACTATTATTATTACCTTATAAATAAACATGTTCAATAAGTTCACTGCAAATATCTTTAAAATACAGCCAAGTTAATGTTATTGTTTTTTATATGTTTTAACCATGTTTTAGCACATGTAAGCTTATTAAATGTAAACGTTTATTAAGAAACAGACAGACACCCGTGGCCGTGGGACGGCAGATAGCTCAGTTGGTTAGAGCATCGGCACGTATCGCTTAGGTCGTGGGTTCATACCCCCCCCCCCCCCCCCCCCCGGTGTCAGGTGATTTTTCGAATTTCTCATTAAATGTTTGGACATTTATTATTTGGTTGGTGATAAGATTAGGTGTATTGTCGCAAGATCAAGATCAAGACTGGCTAAGTCTCGTCTTGTTCTTGTATTTGGGCAACACTACTTAATACTTATCATCAGGTGGACTATCGGTTCGGACGTCATTTCAGTTTTATAAAAAAAAAACACACCTTTATTTTTTATTTATTGAAGTTTTACTTCTGGGGCGTTTGGGAAAAATAATGAACGTGAATTTTTACGATCCGCGCGCACACCGACACCTAAAACGACACCATGAAGTTGTTAACCTGGTGAAGCGACACCTTCAGTCAGTAATGGGTCACACCAACATGTTCTAATTTGACAATAAAACCTATATATCTTTAAAACTATGTTTATGAAAATAACAATAGTTTTTGTTTCATCCAAATTGGTGCAGAAATACGAAAGTTATAACGTTTTGAAGTTTCGCAATATTTTTTAATTTTGACTCGCTCGTTCTCTGTGACTTGACGTCACAATCAGAGAGAGCGAACGTGCGGTAGGAACTTGCTAAGTTCAGTACATATTATATCGAATGTCAGAGTTAATGTCCGTTTGACTGTATTAGATGACATAATACTTATAATAAACCTAACGACTATATAATAATTTTGAAGTAATAATTTATGAATAATCTAATCTAATCCAATACAATCAATTTTTACAAAAAAATTTATAATTAATAATTTAATCTAATAATCTAATTTATTATTATGAATAATGTAATCAATGAACTATTAATAATATTTGACATTTGTATGCCCATAAGGATTCAACTCGGCTGGGCAGCGTTCGGGAAACTACGACACATCTTCTCGTTAGACAAACCTCAAAACCTGAAAACGAAATTGTACAACCAGTGCGTGTTGCTAGTAATGACTTACGGATTTGAGACGTGGTCCTTCATTGCTGGCCGTATGAGGAAGCTCAAGGTCGCTCAGCGAGTTTTGGAGAGGGCTATGCTCGGGGTTTCTCTGCGTGATAAACTTAGAAATAAGGATATCCGCAGTAGAACCAGAGTAACCGACATAGCTAAAGTGGCAGTGGGCCGGCCATATAGCTCGAAGAACCGACAACCGATGGGGAAGAAAGGTTCTCGAGTGGCAGCCTCGTACCGGTAGGCGAAGTGTAGATCAACCCCCCACTAGATGGAGTGACGACCTGGTAAGACATGCAGGAAGTCGATGGATGCAGGTAGCTCAGGACCGTACTTTGTGGCATTCCTTGGGGGAGGCCCATGTTCAGCAGTGGACTTATGAAGGGCTGTAATGATGATGATGATGATGCCCATGAGGCTTATCACAGACTGAACTTTATTTGTGTTTAAATGAGACCTTTATGTAAACTGTGAATCACAAATAAACTATTTGATTTGATGTATGAACTAAGGTATTGAACATTTAGCTTTTATATGATTTTTTTCCAGTAAAATTAAATTTATTTTTATTTTATTTTATTTATTTCTTTATTTTTACCAACAATATACATTCAGAAAACAAACAGATATGTGCTTACATCTGATACAATACTATTGTTAGGTGACAAACTGGTGCCTAAACTAGGTAATACGGTCACCATTTCATTTCCAAGGAGCGTGATATAACATAAATTAAAAAAAAAAAAACAGAAAATAAAGGTTACTGATAAATAAATAATATGACAAGAAAAATATGGAGTAATAAATATGGAGAGAATAAGAAAAATATAACAATAAAGACTACTGGTGGCATCGACGTGTCGTTTTGTGACGTCACATCGCGATGCGGAGCAAAGCGGTCGCCCTTACCGTAAAACAACATTTTACTCATCAATATTTCAGTCATTTTTAAAGGTAGAAAAAAATAAGAATACCGTTGAATTCGTAATTTTTTATACAATTTTTTGATACGAGTACCCTTAACAAAATTGGGTGACCAGACCCATTGTCTCAAGTTTGTGTCAAGTTTTTTTTGTTTTGTTCAGCTAAAGAAGTATAACTTCCTACGTGCGTACATAAGTACACACACACTTTTTTTTATAAAGTAAGTAATTTTATTTACTTTAATAAACAATAAACCGTGTAGTGGCGTTTTTTTATAGAAAAGGGGGCAAACGAGCATGTGGCTCACCTAATGGTAAGTGACTATCGCCGCCCACTAACAACCGCAACACCAGGGGAATTGCAGATGCGTTACCGGCCTTTCAGAAAGGTGTAAGCTCTTTTCTTGAAGGTCCCTAAGTCGGAATATCCACCACCCCATATCGTTTTGTAGGTGTTGTAATAGGCAACAGAGGGAAACTAAAACAGGAGATGGGCAGCAGTATCTTCTTGATAATAACCTATAATTATTAAAAAACTGCGTTTGCCAATCTGCCTGCCAATCGTAGCAATTATGGCAAAATCCTCCAGTTAAATACTCTATGGGAGAGGCGTTTGTTCAGCAGTGGACTTTTAAGCCTGTAATTGAAATAATTATTATGTTATTAATCGAAGGTTCTACCATTTTGAGACAGTCCGTTATGTTGTGTGCATATGTGCACGATGTCGTGGGTAGTGGATGAGTGAAATAATTGTCATTAATAGCTTTTCTATCATCGTTTGCAAATTATAATGGTAATGCTGCCGTGAAATATATATACATGATAAATATCACGGCAGTGATTGTTGTGCTGGATCTTAAGAAGCTGTGGTTAACAAAGTCGGCGCATGTCTAACGTACAGTCACAAAAAGATTCTTTTAATACAATTTGCATTTGGGACATAGTTGGACTGCCTTTGGTGGCAATTTCTTTTTAGCGTTCCGTACCCAAATGATAACAAACGGGACCCTATTACTATGGCTCCGCTGTCTGTCCGTCCGTCCATCTGTCCGTCCATCTGTCCGTCCGATCGTCCGTCCGATCGTCCGTCCGTCCATCCGTCTGTCTATCATCGGGCTGTATCTCATGATGTTTAAATTTTCACAGAATGTGTATTTCTGTTGCCACTATAACAACAAATAATAAAAATAAAAATAAATTAAAAAATTAAAGGGGGCACCCCAACTAAAAACGTTTTACGATGGTAAACCCTTGATGCGCGAGTCCAACTCGCACTTAGATGAATATTTACATCGGGAAATAGCTTCGCATACCCGCCTCGCGGGGGCAAGGACGGATTATGTTGGACTCGCACCATCTAAAACTCCATTGTGTTTCACCTTCGCTGTATATTGGCAGGGCCACGGGAACGCTTTCGTACATACCCCTGACTCCACTAGCGCCGGCTATCCCAAGGCGGCCGCTCCTCAGGAGAGGACTTCTCCTCCCCCTTTTCTTTATCAGATAAGGCACACCATGAAAATACGACGGGTCATTTTAAACGGTTTCTTACTTCACCTGGAGTAACTCATCCCCTCGAGCCCGATACTCGGAGGCCATGGGGCCAGGTAAAAACAAGCACTCAGAAGCACCAGCTTTCCTGGCCCCAGCAGCGGATCTGATCTGTGGCTTCGCCGCCTACAAAGTTTCGGCTGCGGAGGGTAAGGAGAGTGGTGCCTTACAATATCGACTCTCCTCTCTCCCCGCGGTCCCACGACCATCCCATTAACGATGCGGCCCCGCCACAGTCGCTGTAGGGGGTCAGGCACCCCTCTTGTGGCAACCCACTAATAACCTACGCATCCAAAGTTGGCCAATTCAGAGTGGCCACATCAGGTCGGCCCGTCTCTTCGGGCCAGCCAAATGGGTGGGGAGTGGTGCCAAGCCCTGACTTAAGCTCGGTGCAGTAAGTTCATACGGCTCTTAGTTTAACATAAAAAATTGCCAGTGCAACAATGAAGAGCAAGCAAGAACATCGTACTCATTACAGGTTATGAGCTTTACGAGTATGTATGTATGTAATATGAATTTTATGGAATTTTGTAATTGAGTTTTCACCCGTTTCCAAATGTTTGCATAATCTATAATTTTGCAGGCGTATTAAGAATCGATGACAATGTTTTCTATTCAGAACCAATTGATACATATTAAATATATTTCTACTATACTAAGATACTAGATAATATTTCTACTTTCTTATTCCTACTATAATATAATATTATAAAAGTGAAAGTTTGTGAGGATGTATGGATGTATGGATGTTTGTTACTCTTCCACGCAAAAACTACTAAATGCATTTTAATTAATCTTTACAATAATGTAGCTCATACATCAGAACAACACATAGGCTATAATTTATAAAGATGTTATGTAAATTGGCCAAAATATAACGATAAGTGATATGTAAGTCGGAAAAATCTGTCATCTGCGAGCTATTTTGGCGTGCGGTGCAAAAACTGTAAGATTTACACAAATATAATGTATGGTGTAATTGTTTCTTCTAAATAGTTCTACAAAAAAGTCGGCAACAGTATAATAAATATATCTTTTATAGGTAAGCCATTATTGCCAAAATAGTGAACCATAAATACAATTAAATTTGATAAATTATTTCCTATGTATATTTTGCAGTAAAAAATTGATTTTATTAAAATAAATACTTTAATCGCTTCCGACATTCAAAATAAATAAACTTTGTCTTTTAAATTAAGCAATTTGGTCAAATATTTTAAAAGTAACGACGATATAAAATTGTGCGATTCGGCGTGCGCAGGGTGGACGGGCGTACTGCGGGCGAGGTGGGGGAAAACATCGCTCATTTCCGCATGAGCAAATGTACCTCTTAAATAGATGAAATTTGGTATCGAGATAGTTTAAGTCCCGGAGAAGGAAATGGGGTAGCTTTGATCACGGATATCATCCCTAAACATGGTGGTGGAATTTACTATGAAAGTACTAGTTTTGATGAATCACCTATGGTTTAAAGTATAATATATACGCGGAAGAGGTCACGGGCAAAAGCTAGTAAACCATAAACGAAGAAATTTAAACAAGACATAACAGTGGTAGAGCCACGCGGCAGCTTTTGCTGTCGCACGGATGGGCTGGCTCGAACCGGGGTGGTACCACAACCTCACAGAAAACCAGCGTGAAGTAGAGGTTTATCTCTGCGTTTTGCTTGGTGAGTGCAGGTGGCCGGAGGCCCTTTTTACTGGAAATGAGGCATTCCATCTTAGTCCTCACGGGTGACAACGCATCTACATTTTGATTTGTAATAGAGGATAGATGTAGATGTCTATGGGCCGCAGCAACCACTTACCATCATGTGGACTGTGTACTCGTTTGTCACCCTTATCCTATAAAAAAAAAACAAAGTGAGTAATTTAATCTTTCCAATTCTTAAAAAAGTACAGCAAAGTCACAGGCCATGTACGGTTTATAGTCCACTGCGTTGCTACAGTGTGTTGATGGACTTCACATCATGTACTCGAAGTATTTTATTTTTCAGTCATGAGCATTTTACTCTCGATTTCGTTATCCGTTGAGCATGTGGTAAATCAGCACGTAAAATTGAAATTAACAATTTCATTGATACCGACGGGGATCGAAATCATGTTGCCCGCATACTGTGAAATTAAATGTGAGCGCTCAGCCCCTGAGCTTTCACGGCTTATTTCCTATTTTCGATTTAAATTAAAAAAGAATAGCCTCACTCGAGTGTTAGTAAATGTAAATAAAAAGTGTGCGATGAGCATCCATTCAGGTACCAGTACTCCTTAGTTTTAATGCTGTTAACTATTTGTTCTTTTTCTTGTAATTTTTAATACCGGAAAAAAGCTTGAAGATTTATTTCTTTCCTTCCACTTTTACTTCACGTCCGTGTAACCATTTGCGAACGTTTGTCTTAGTGTGTTTGGGCATTGTTATTCTCTGGTAAAATTTAAGAGCAATTTATGGGAGGAGAAATACTTAGTAATTTCAGACTTAACATAATTTACATTTAATAAATATCATATTATATGAATGTATCATTTTATTATTATATATTCAAAAATTTTAATGGTTCATATTAAATTAACACAGCGAAAGAAAAGTGTTTCTTTCAGCGTAAGTATCTTTTAGAAGAGAATAAGAGACGCTTAAGATAATTGCCATATTTTTTATTATTGTTCTGCATTAAGTCGCGGTAATTTAAGTCACAGTAAATCGAGCCAAGCCTGTCAAGCCATGTTCAATAATAAATTTAAAAATATTTCTTTAAAAATTTGCATGTAATTTATGAACGTAATTTTACCGAAAATTATCTACCAATCTTTTAGTCGACAGGCATATTCATAGAGAGAGTAGATGAGAGACGTGATTCAATTTACATAACATGATGAACGGATTACACGAAGTGAGCACTCATCCATTTATGCGGGGATATATAACTTCTAAACTTCGTTTCTAATGAATTTTTAGCACACAGAACACGATTTCGTGCCTAATACCAGAAAATAATGTAATACATTCTCGCACAAGTTGAATACGTAACCTTCTCCCTTCTAATCAGCATAATTATTTAAAAAATGGTGCGTGTAATTTTATATGCGCCTTAGAAGTTTTTTTCCGCTACTAGTATCTAGTAATAATAATATAATCTTTATTTCCAAATATCAGTTAACAATATGTCTATTTATATACTGCGAGTACACAGGATTATTTTTATCCTTAAATATGAAAAATAGCATCCATTGCCAAACTATGCTAAAACCTGTATTTCAGCATATTAGCGCCACTCCCCACACGTAATAAACATAGATTATTTATTTATATTATGGAAAAATTACAAAACTTTTTTCTTTATATTACATTTAAGTATAAAAAATGTAAAATGTACCTCTTTTGTACATGGTGGTAGTGAAAGCGCGCGCGCGCGTGCGCGTGTATGTGTAAGAGGGTGTGTGCGAGTTACAATTCAATGAATACCTTAGGTTACACAACAATAAAAGTTCGAGCACAACCTGCATGTTGGATTATTAAAAATTTACATGTAAGTGTCAGAATACACGCATGAAATAGTCTTAAGACTTAAAAATGAGAGAATGATGGGGATCAGTAGGACGCCTACATTGGATTATCGCGTAGTATCACGTGATTATCGCGTCATGGTTAGTACAACCCCGTCCCTTGATCATGAATCCTATCATCATGACAGCGAACTTTATTATATGCGTGTTTTATTTGTGTTTTATATTTAAAGTGAAAATATTTACATTTTTTTTATAGGAGAGGGGGCAAACGAGCATGCGGCTCATCTGATGGTAAGTGACAACCTCCGCCCATGATCAACTGCAACACCAGGGGAACCAGGGGAATTGCAGATGCGTTACCGGCCTTTAATTTAATAAAGGCCGGTAATTTAATAAAATGTAATAAAAGTCGTATTGGTCTGGAAAAATCGCTGGTGGTAATCGATTCCACAAGGAAGTTGAGCTAGGAAGAAAATATCTTCTAACTCGCACAGTGGTGGACCGCCAATCATCCAGATGGTGTGAATGGTATCGGGAGTTCTGCGGCGATGTGCGTTCGTGAAATTTGGCGGCTGGGATTAATCCGAACAATTCCTCAGAGCACTCCCCGTGGTAAATGCGAAAGAAAATGCAAAGGGATGCAACATCTCTTCCCAGCGCCAATGAATCGAGCCGATCGGAAAGGACTCGGTCGTTGACGATTCGAGCCTGGATGCGGTCAAGTGGAAGGAGTTACATTTTATATATTTGGTTTTACATATTCCGTGATCCGATGGTTGAATTGGCCAGATCTTGATTGGCCTGGGCATTTCATGAAATGTCGTCTTTTCATGAGTTGAACAGTTTTTTACCCGCTGTATCACGATGTGCGTAATAGAAATCCGGGCACAAGTGCAGTTGGACTAATCAATAAACGTATTATAATAAAAGATTTAGCAGGTGTTAGATGGCCAATCATGAAAAGACGACGTTTTACGAATTGCTCTGGCAAAACACAATCTGGCCACTTCATATATAAATTATCAACTAGGCACTTAAAAGAGAAAGATGTCTAACTCTAGTATTGTGCGGAACTGCGCAATAAATCTATTAGCGTGGGCATCATTCTTGACATAATTTTGCATCTTATTGTCTTTATTGTTATTAGCAATATCCTGGCCGCTGGGTTTTAAAATGAAAGTGAATATATCAATTGCTTATAAAACTTTCAGCGATCCTTTTTTAATTAATCCAACAGATTATTTTTTTAACTAACCGATGCTACCGTTGTGTCGATGCATGTATGAAGTGACGTAAGATCTTCGAATATCAAAATGATCTCTTATTTCTATGGGGTAAATAAAAGCAAAGCCGCTCGCTTTTGTTCGAAGCAGTGTAATATCTTTTTGTTTGAGTAAGATTTGGTAAAGCTGTGTAACATTGATATAACGTAATGCTATCTTTGAATTCTACATCAAATCCCTTCTCGTAAATTGTATGTATCTTAATACAAGCTACTATATTTGTTCCTATTAATCTCTTAATTGAAAAGCATATAATATTTATATTTATATATAAAGTAATTTACGAAAATATTTTTTAAAACAATAATTAGTAAAGAACTATATGTAGTTGTTATATAGGTGTATAGTAGGAGTAATTGTATAAATCTATTAAAATTTATAATAATTTATGGGCAATAGGATGCATGTTACGGAAAATCTGGTTAAGAAATGCACCTTCGAAGAGTCCGTAGAGACAGTCGGGCTGATGATGATATTATGATTACTTTCTATAAATGTTCCAGTAATTTATGCCTATTAATGTATATAATACATTATAATAATGAAGAACAACACTGATATGAAGTGAGTGACTAGTGAAATGTGATATTTAAAATTCCATATTTGAATTGGACGGAATTGGCATGTGCTAGCAATAAATGACGTTATAATTAAGAGTTTTTTTGTTGAGGTTTTTGATATCCTAATGACATCTATTGTTATTTGTTATATTGCTGATAACAACCGACTTACCTTAACGCCAAGCTAACCTATACTATACCTCAGCTTCGCTTCCCAACGAGTTCGCAATGACGCATGCACCTTTATTGGATGTGATAGAAATATGGAATTCATCATTGGCTACATTATGAAAATAACTAGTCACATAGCATAGTTGTTTTAGTATACAGTTCCCTATACACTTATTTGTTTCGTCACCGAGTACTCTATAGATAATTTACTACAATCATATTTTGACGACGAATTTCAAGTGCATTAGAAGCACATACTTTGTACCATAGTATAAAATAGAATAATTTAAATTTAATGTATACTTAAAAACTATTCGGCAAAGAAATCATTTTTGGGATTGAAACTGATTATATTTTCCGAGAGGGTAATATTCGACGTGACGAATGATATAAGGTAACAAAATCGAATGTCACTGAGGGAAATTGCTTAGGAAATTTAACAGACGGAGCTACGGCAGATTACAAATAGTTAATGCAAATGAACATAAATTATAAGTCTATCACCGCATTATGTCCCGCGGGCGTCATAAAAAGGGACAATGTAAAAGGCGAGAAAGAGCTGAGCTCATTAAATAATACCAATCTTTATATACTAGATGTAAAATATGCAGACCAATGACAGCGAGCAAATGTCTAGTACTTACTGCGTTTGTTAATTTGTCTGCCAAAAGTGGCGTTTAAAGCAAATCTTTCCTATAGTGGAATTCCATATCCAGCTGTCAACAAAACCACTTTAACGGGCTAATATAGAAAAAGAAGATTAAGTTATATAATTATTATTGTTTTCCTTCGATTAATATTGTTGTGAATGACGTAACAATTCTTATACACCCATTTTACTAATTACAAAAAAGTGCTCTCAGTGTCTGTTACTGATCACATTTAGATAGAATAAACTTAAAATAATTAATTAAAAAAAAACTGAAAAAAGGGTAATAATTAGTCACTCATTTACTATACGTAATTGTACTGAATTTTAACTCCAATTCGATCCATTCATAAATTGGCTCGGTTCGGCGAGCGTCGCCTTGTCGCGGCTACGTTGTTAGGCCGTTTGTAATTTGCATTACGAAGCGCGCGATTGCAAATTAATTTAACTACTTATCATTTTGTGTTTTGGTTTTGAAGATGACTTATGGATATTTTTTGAAGCGAAATAAAAAGACTAGTATATGTGAGTGAGCCTACCAATATGCAGGAACTAAAACTAAAAAAATAGTGCCTGATAGACGCTTTTGACAAAGTGAAACGTCAAGGCCTTTTACTGTCGCTAAAAACAATTTAATAAAACGTGCGCATGTACTTATAAACTTGTGATAGCGTTAGTGAGTGCGATCGTAGATATAAGTACATACTGTAAATAATTTAATTGTTGTAAATATCTGATTGCTACTTTTTAAATACGCTAAAATTAATTTCAGTGTCAGCTCTGTAAATCATTTAATTTTGTTATTTTCTTACTACTTGTTTCATTGGAAAGAAAGTTTGCCGGTCCTAAGCCCATAAAAGTATGAAGGGAAAGTTGCAGTTAATCATAAATAAAAGTATTTTCATTTGTTTCGTGAGCCGGTTCGTGGTACTCCAACCTAAGCGAGAGAATATGAGTGAGAAAGAAGCAGTGACGTATGCAGGTACTGTATTAATGGTGGGAGATTAGCATTATTAAGGACAACTCAAAAACTACTGGTCACATATTTATTTATCTATGGGTCACATCTTGATCAAATTTATATGGGACTATATGAAAAGCATCAGCTTTCAAATAAAAAAGAGTCATCAAAGTTCTGAGGTAACACACATAAAATATTTAAAATGAAATCTACAATCCAATGCCTACCAAACATTAAGTACCTAATCACACTAACAAATTGAATGAAATTATGTAAATATCAGCAAACAAATGAAAAATAAAACTACACTCAACCTAAGAAAGTATTTTATTATTTTGTAATAATAATTAAAATATTTATTGCAATAATAAGTTTAGAATTAAAAAATGTAAACCAGCGTGAAGTAGAGGTTTACCTCTGCGTTTCGCTTGGTGAGTGCAGGTGGCCGGAGGCCCTTTTTACTGGAAATGAGGCATTCCATCTTGGTCCTCACGGGTGGCGGCGCATCTACATTTTGATTTGTAATAAAAGATAGATGTAGATGTCTATGGGCCGCAGCAACCACTTACCATCAGGTGGACTGTGTGCTCGTTTGTCACCCTTATCATATAAAAAAAAATACATAAATATAGACTTAAAAAAATCAATAAAAAATAAACATGTACAATTAACAAATTAACCAGGTACTATTACTAAATATACGAGAATAATGTGATGCAACGGGGAAAGGCTTAGTATTCACTGGCCATTACGCACAGCAATGTTTTCAGCCAGTTCCTGCTGTTTTGGGTATATTTTTGGTCACACGCACATCGTTTTTAATTGTGTATTAGTGATGTAACGCTCATTACATTGTATGTGTCAAATAAATTAATACTAAATTAAGATATTATCTTATAATAAACGTACTGACATTCGGACTTAAAGAATTGTTTATGAAATAACTCCTTTTAAAATCTTTTTCTTCAATGTTGCATAATTTATATTAAAATTTTCTTTTACAAATCATTTCATAGTTTTGCGGCCGAATGTTTAAAACATCCCTTGAAGTTCATTATCTTATGGCATGGAATATTCAGCATTTTTGAGGCTCTTTTACGTGTATTTACTACATGGGTTTCTTACTTCAATCTAATTTATTAGATAAATACGGAGGATTTTTATAACTTACTAATAATTTTGCCGAACTAAGAAAGCCATTTTCATTAGTATATGGAGTTTTTAATAAAAGTCAGTTGGGTTTTCTATAAAGAAATTTTCATTAGCAGCCCGGAGTGAGGATGTCAGCGGTATTTCATCTCTGTGCCTCAGAAAGTACATATGTTGATGGTTCTGGATCCAACACGAATATAGAGACACCAGAATCTCATGAATCTCAGAATATTCATGTTGGATTATCCTCCAATCAGACTTTAAGAGTGAGGGAATAGAAAGTGCACCTTTGCTTGCCCACTCATTCTTGGAACATAATCCTGTTCAGCGCCATTAAAGTATACTATACTTCCTTGGCATTTACGTACGTACCAAAACACACTATTACTATTTACCGAAAGGTTCGTACATAATATTTCAATGTCCTGCTTAGATGCCTAGTATCCCGTTGAGACTGAACGCCATAACCGAAATTCTGCCTAGAAGACATTATCGATGGGTATGTTGGAATAAAAAAAAAAAATGAAAAATTTTAAAGTGTTCAGCGCTCTGAATATTTAACACTTAAATACTCTAATATTTAAAATTTTAATATAACGCATTCAATTCTATAGGAAAATAGGAGCAGATCTTTGTAATGTTATTAAATATGTATTATCATAATTATAATTATTTCGGTTCTCGAGTCTTCCACCACAATGCAAGTTGAAAACCATTTTTTCCACGCAATCTTTCACGTTATCACTTTAACGTTAGATTTTACGGAAAATGAAAAATAAATCGTATGTCATTTTAAACAAAAATATACGTACTAATTTTCCAAAACTACGTAAAAAAAAGTTGAGTAAAACTGCTACACCATATTTCAACCTCTACTTAAGGGCTTTAAATTTCCTAAATCCGTTCTTAGCGGGTGCCTAAGTAATAAAAGGAAACTACTGTCAAAGTTTCAGATTTCTACACTACAGAGTCAGTCATTCGGGACATCTTCTTATTATAATAAGCTTTACTACCTCCTCGTGGTATTTTCCCATACAGAATCCTAATGGGCCAGGAATTTCTACTCATACACGATAATACTCCTTCCCATACGGCACGGTTGATGTAAGCCATTCTCCGACCACGATATTCAAGTTTTGGATTGGCCTGCAAAGTCGCCCGACTTAAATCCTATCAAGCATGCCTGGGACATGTTACAACGAAACACTGAGAGATTTCCTGCCAAATTTGACGACGGTTGTTCCGTCGTCAAATTTGGTAGGAAATCTCTCACTGGAACAACAACTTTACGAACACTTGCAAAGAACATGGGACTTTATACGGAAGCAAGACATTGACAATTTAATTTTAAGTGTGAACAATTGATGTCGATCTTTAAGGGTGTTGGCGGTGGCAAATCATTCCATATTTTTGTGGCCGAATATTTACAACATCGCTAGAAGTTCATTGTCTTATGGCATGGAATATTCAGTATGTTTTAGGATCTTTTACGTGTATTTACTTCATGGGCATTCTTACTACAATCTCATTTATTATATAAATAAGGTGGCTTTAAAAAATATTAATTATTGTTTTTCCATTATTCTCTTTGTTTCCATTTCCAAAATCATAATTTCACTGTTAACAAATGTCCATCAAAGACAACTAAATATATCCCGGCTATATGAATTACGGGAATATAAGTCATCCAGGCAATTTCTAATATTTTTTATTGACTGAATATCGATAAGTCAGATCACGTTCAGTAGCAGGTAGGGTAGGGTAAAGTCAACGTTATGAGTATTTGCATTGCGCCTATAATAGCGTGAATTTATTATTGTGACATCTAGCGTCACGTAAAAAAATTTTTCGTCAATCTTAGAAGCTTTTTGGATTAAGACATAATGATATCTATTAGTAAGAATTTATGGCGTATTTTCAAATAATTGCGGTATTACTGCAACATTTAACGTTAAAAAGCTAAATTTGCTCATTAATTCTGGAAACTTCCGTGATGAAAACGATTATTATCTTTATTTTTAAGATTATATGGATCGTAATCAAGCAAACGATGAATAACATAAAGCCTTTATCTTTTATTGTTTAATAGTTCATCACGCGAACATTGCTGAAACGGTGCACAATTGTCGGTATACATTGCTTTCTTGCGAATGTATGAGTTTCGCGACAATGATTTTGGTACAAATCATGCATTTTGCTACTTCCTTTTGTTTTTATAATCCATGAGTTCGTTATAATAATTAAAATGAAAATAAATAAAAAGCAAAGACTGAAAATGTCCAACAACTCAGTATGCGAGTACATAAGAATTTATATATGTATAAAAGAAGATGTCCTGAGTGACTGACTCATCTATCAAGGCGTAGCCCAAACTGCTCAAGGTAGAAAAAATCTTATAAAATCAAATTATTAATGATCAGTATTGCCACCTCACCACCACCCCACTTGCCACCCCATTAATTACAGATCGAAATCAATTGTTCACACTGTCACATGTCTTGCTTCCGTATAAAGTCCCATGTTCTTTGCAAGTGTTCGTAAAGTTGTTGTTCCAATGAGAGATTTCCTGCCAAATTTGACGACGGAACAACCGTCGTCATATTTGGCAGGATTAGAGGAGGTAGTAGAGCTTATTACTGTAATAAGCTCTACTACCTCCTCGTGGTATTTTTGTGCAGTCATGCTGCCTTGGATCCAAACGAGCTGGGTTCGTCCGCCAAGACGAATTCCTGGCCACAGCATGATTGTCCCGCCTTGGTATGAGTGGACTTTCTCAGAGGGCCGTAGACGGCTAACTCTCCCTGATGTTCTCCAAACGCGTATTTTTCGTGAATCCGGATGAAACCTAAACCGGCACTCATCGGTGTATAGCACTAAAGACCATTGTTCGTCACTCCATGGTAAATACTCCCGAGCCCACGAAAGCCGCCGACCGCGATTGCCACGTCGCAATGCTGGAACACGTAGCGGTCTTCAAACCTGAAGATCAACTTCATTCAAGATCCTTCGCACGGTTTGGTCACTTACCAGCAGCTGGTCGTCCTCCTGGAGCCTTTGTTGTAGATGCATTGCTGTAACATTGGATTGTTTTATGGCGGTCATTTGGAGAAATTGATCCTGTCTCTGCATAGTAACACGATATCTACCTGTGTGCCTTTCAGCTACAACTACGCCTCTTAGCAGGTCTTTTCATTGAGTCCAAAATCGCTAAGTGATATTTGCGGTAGCCTATATATGGTAGCAATACTCAATGAACAACTGGACTTGCGCTTTTTATAGTGTACCAGCGAGAAATATAGCGGCACTTTTGCAAGAACACCTAATTTACTTGCAGTTGCTTTGGCACTGGACTCAAAGAATTATTCAAAGTTCAAGTTCGACCAAACCTCAAGCTACACAAACTGAAAGCGGTCGGTGAATTTGAATAATACATTTCAGAAAGAAGAGATTAAGGTGAGCTGGCTCCTTTTTGCGGTGAAGAGATACGATTGTGTTTCGGAGCCATCATCTTATTTGGAGACAACCTGCAGTAAGAAACTCACACGATAAACCATAACTTCTCTTTCGGACTAGATTTGATGCCGACTGGTCTGAGCACTCTGTACTCTTTCCACAACTATGCTCTCGTCTGCACACACATAGATACCGGGCATAAGCTGGACATTGATATCCAGCATTAAGAGAGTTGTGGAGAGAATGGACATCTAAGCCTTTGACAATGGCTTGAACAAACCGTTCGCTAATAAATTACTTCACCAGCTGATCAAAACAGGGGATAACGCGTACGTTGAAAGCTTGCCCAAAAGGCTAAGATGCCATATCCTGGCTTTTGAGACATCAAAGGAAACAACTATTGCTTTCCCCATTCTTTCCTAATGCCTTGCTCCATATGAGTGTGGCATACGCTAGAAAGTCCGCTGTCGATCGATTACGGTGAAACACATGCTGTCGGTCGCTGAGAAGGTTCTGCTCTATGTATGCCAAAATTGGGCGTTCAATATATGCTCCATAATAATGACTCATCACGTGCACAAGACTTTAGGACGATAGCTGGAATATCATCTGCTCAACTAGCTTTGTACACATCAAGACTGCAATGTTTTAAGAATTTCCTTGTTGATGATGTGTATCTACGACATAGAGGTACGGCAATGAGGTAATTCAGGCGAAACGTTGTTGTCACTGTCTAGACGTGCATGACAAGCAGAGGGAGCCGCGAATACGTTCGCTTTTTCTCTTTAGTCGCATGCGCTAGTGTACTATACGGTTTTACTTTCGGAGGTAGCGTAGGCCGATAGAAGTTTATCTCGATCGCTTTCACAAGAGCCAAAAAGCTCTACTGCCGGATGTTCTGGCAGTGAGTTTGGCTAAAATGTGCTTAATGCGATCGAAACTAGCTAGTAGCTAGTAGGATTTGGCAGCCAGGTTAAAAGCCCGCCTCTTAAAGCTGATACCCAGAGCTCTGTGGTCTCGTTAACCCACGGTAACCCACATTATACAGAAAAGTTCATCATTAACAGCATTTGAGGATCGAAAATCCATATGCGTTCATTATAATGAACGCACCGTTAAAGTGGCTCGATAGGTACTTTAGGCTACGCATAGTGCGACAAATCAACACAAATATAAAACCAATGGATTTTTTTGTTGGTTTCCTCAGTGATTTAAATTGAATCCTTGTTTTTTAGTATTTAAAATATTGCGATGGATTATACCAGTAATGAAAAATATGATAATTATATGCTTGATAAAATAAATATACTAAGAATGGTCAACGTACGTATATCTATTATATAATATAGTTGCTTTTATAATCCTTTCG
This sequence comes from Parnassius glacialis, assembly GCA_033319125.1. Lineage (NCBI taxonomy): Eukaryota > Metazoa > Arthropoda > Insecta > Lepidoptera > Papilionidae > Parnassius > Parnassius glacialis. The sequence goes on along the minus strand of JAVANC010000010.1, from coordinate 24,483,090 downwards.
TATCCTATTACAGTACTGATGATTACAAAAGTCGTTATTTTTCAAAATATATCATTACAAACACAGGCGAGACAATCTAATATGTATAATCTATGCATAGTGAATTATATAATAAATAGGAGTATATAACAAATCACTATGCATAGATTATTATTATATATTACCACATTTAAACACAAATGATGAATAGAAAGTTAATTTACACAAAGATATACTTGGTTTGACCATTTGAACCTTATTTATCGGTAAGTCAACTGGAGTGAAGTCGTATCGAAACGTTAACCAAATACAGCACCCGATTCAATGCTATGAGTCCTTTGAGTATTGTTCATGATGTAAATGGCTTACCATATTGAACGCATTGAGAAACATGTTACTTATCGTAGCTCCTATACATAAGAAAGTAATGTCTGTGAATACGGGTATTTGGCTCGTACCTCGTCTCGTATCGACTATGTAATAACTTCGTTTGGAATAAGTTTTTCAAGCCAGTATTGACGTGGATGTTCCATTTGCCTTGTCTATATTTAAAATTTAAATAAAAAAATCTTTATTTTCGGACCAGTAATACTTAAAATTAAACACATTATTGGAACACTTCTTTTAAGTTAGGAAACTTGTGTTAGGAGGCTCCGCTCTTCCCGTTCTTCATTTATACAATACGTAACATAATTAACGCACTTTGAGAAAGTAGTTCGTTCAACATCGTTTACTGAATCGATCTATCATTCTATCATTTCGATCGATTCTATCATTTTTAATATATGTAATTTTTTTATCCCAAAATAATTGAAACTACGTAATTTACAGTCACACTAAACCTGTACAGTCAAAACAAACAAATGGACCGTAACTCAAGGTAATAAGACTTAAAAGTGCAGTTTTATTTGTATTAATACAAATTCCGCTATTCAATACAAAATAAAGAAAATTGAACCTTATTTCAAGTATATTAAAGTCTTTACAAATACAGAGTTTAGAGTGCCTTACAAAGGTCGCGGCGGCCAGGCCATTGACCTCTCAGATCACCTGATTTGACGCCTCTTGACTTTTTTTTATAGGGACGTATTAAATCATTAGTTTATTTTAGTGAGACAACAAGTGCCGAGGACCTAAAAATAGTAATTCTATGAGCGAACGATTTTAGTATAGTGAAAAATGACGCTGAATTGCTTTCTAAATTATTTTCTTTCTTTTTCTTTCTTTTTTAAACGAAACCTCCACACTAGGATTTTCTCTTGAATTGTGGGGACAGTGTACAAATAGAAATTGCACAAGGACGAACATCCAGCCTCGGAACAATTATTTGTGGGCCATACAAATATTGTTCCGTGCGGGAATTAAACTCGCGGTGCTTAGCGCTGCAACTTAATTGCTAAGCCACTGCGCCACGGAGCCGTGGTGAACATTTTGAAAATGTATTAAAATACAACGTTTCACGAGAGTTTAGGCTATCAGTAAGTTAAATATTTGATTCTTAAAATTATTGTAATCTTGATTCACATCTTTTAAATACGCCGTCTTTGAATTCTGTTGTCGTATTTCCTTTTAGTTTTAGCAGTTCATTATTATTTACAATTACAATTAAAATGTTATGCAAATTCATAAAATTTTGTAACGAATATTGCCTATTGGCATTGTATCATAATCAATAAACAAAATTATTCAGAGTCGAAAGTCCAATGCTTGAAAAGTGTGATTGAAAGATGTAATCAAATGTTTACTAGACTTAAATAAACAACTCAATGCACGGAGTTCTGATATCTGTTAATGTTCATAGGTAGGTATTTCTTTAACGTAACTGATTGTTTGTGTATGTAAAGAATGTTGTGGTCATCGTACAAAACCACGAACGCTAGGTATTATGTATTGTCGGTTTTTTTCTAGGCTAGTAAGACCTATACCTAGCGTTCATGGTTTTGTACGGTGACCACGACATTCTTTACCTTAACCTTCAACACGTAGCATAATTAACGCACATCCTGAAAGTAGATTATTTATATGTTTATTAATATAGGTAATTTTTTTCCCAAAAAATAAATAAATCTGCGTAAATTACATTCACAATAAACATGCACAGTCCAAACAAACTGAAATGAACTGTAACTCAAGACAATAAGATTTTTAAAAGTGTAGTTTTATTTGTATTAATACAAATTCCGCCATTCAATACAAAATAAAGAAAAATGAACATTATTTTCTGGGAACCTGAGATAGAGCGAGATAGCACGTTACCGGCGGGCGCTTCGCGTTAGCCGGCTACGATGAAAGCTAACTTAAATGAAAATAATATTTATTAGTCACGCGCGGACATATGAGTGGAAAGTACTTACGAGATTGTTTGCAAATAATTTTTGGCGCGCGATGTCTTTCCAATACAGCTACGTTCAGTACACCGAAATGGTAAGAATTTTTGCGCAGTGTGGTGATAATGTGGCTCTAGCTTGCAGAACATTCAACCAAAGCTTTGGTACAAGAGTAGACCGCAGGATTATGTTAGCTGCTACTCAACGGCTTCGTGACCAAGGAACGTTCCGTCCGAACACGGCCATCGACAGGGGAGCCAATGTGCGTACACGTACTCGTCTTCAAAACGAAATACTGGACTATTTCGATGAGAATCCCCATACCAGTACTCGAAAAGCAGTCCCACGCTTTCAATGTAGTCATATGCATGTGTGGAGAACACTTCGTGGTGATAAAGAACATCCATTACACCTCAGAAGATGCCAGAAGTTGACTCCAAACGATTACGCACCTCGCTTACAAATCAGCCGCTGGTTATTAGAAAATTGGCAGCGGAACATAATATGGACAGATGAAAGCAACTTCACACGTGTGGGGATGTATAATCAACACAACACACATTTATGGATGAACAAAAATCCTCACGCATGCAGAGTAGATTCCTTCCAACACCGTTTCTCAGTTAACGTCTGTGCCGGTATCACTGGTAGACACATACTGGGGCCTGTGTTCTTACAAAGATTAACAGTAGACGCATATTTACTGTTTTTACGAGAAACTACCTACGCTGCTAGAAGACATACCTCTTAACAATTGACAAGAGGTATACTACCAATACGATGGTGTCCCTGGTCATTTACTAGGAGTGTTCGACAACACCTTGATAATGAGTTTGGAGAGCAATGGATCAGACGCGGCGGCTCAGTTCAGTGGCCTCCCAGATCAGCTGATTTGACGCCTCTTGACTTTTTTTTGTGGGGACGTATTAAATCGTTAGTTTATTTTAGTGAGACAAGTGCCGAGGGCCTAAAAAATACGATAGTGAACGCTTTTGGAATAGTGAAAAATGACACTGAAATGCTTTCTAAATTAAAATACCACTTAAGAAAACGCTCATTAAAATGTATTGAACAAGGTGGTGGACATGAAAGTGTATTGAAAACACAACGTTGCATGAGTGTTTAGGCTATCAGTAATATAAGTATTTGTTTTTTTAAATTATTGTAAATATTTTGATTCACATCTTTTAAACACGCCGTTTTTGAATTATGGTGGAAATATGGTCGCCTCTTATTTTTAGCAGTTCGTTATTATATACAATTACAATTAAAAGTTATGCTAATGCATATCATTTTGTAACGAATGTTGCCTATTAACTTTGTATCAAAATCAATACACAAAATTATTCAGAGTCGACAGTCAAAATATTGAAAAGTGTGATGGAAAAATGGAATCAAATGTTTACTAGACCTAATAAACAATTCGATGTTCAGAGTACGAACATCGGTTAGTGTTCATAGGTAGGTATTTTTTAACATAAACAATTGTGTATTGTTGGCTTTTTTCGGCACTAATACCTAGCTCTGTGAACTTGGAACCTGAACTAAAAAAATAAAAAAATAATAATAATTATTATTATTATAATTGATACATATTCTACAAACAACGCAGATGATTGTAATACCGTTTATTCTTTTGTAGTCCAGAAAAATCTTGTGAAAATCACTAAAGGTTGTAAATTTTCATGAAATATGATAATTTTTGAAAAATCTTGATTACCAATGAGTTAAGAATCGTTTGTAGATGATTGTAATACTTAAAGATTTTTATTGTAGATTTTTTATTCTAAAAAGGTTATAATTTGAAAAAAATTATAAAGTTAATAAAAATTGATACATATTCTACAAACAACGCAGGTGATCGTAATAACTGTCATTCGTTTGTAGTCCTGAAAAGTCTTCTGAAAATCACTAACGGTTGTAATATTTCATGAAATATAATAATTTTCGAAAAATCTTGATTACCAATGCGTTATGAATCGTTTGTAGATGATTGTAATACTAATTTTTTTTTATTACCGGACCATAATCAATATACAACTTTTAGTAATTATCGGAAGATTTTTCAGGACTATAAACGAATAAACGATATTACAATCATCTGCGTTGTTTGTAGAATATGTATCAATTATTACTTTTTTATTTTTTTAGTTCGGGTTCCAAGTTCACAGAGCTCTAATACCAACCTACAGTTGTGTCAAGCGGCGGCGGCGTTAACTCGTCTCGAACGCGAGCGAATACCTACTGGGATAGCAAGACCCTCAAAACCTATACCTACGTGAGCAACTGCGTGCGTTCGTGGATTTATACTGTGAGCACAACATTGTTTCGGAATTAGTATAACTAATTTAATAAATAATCAATGCATAAACATGTTTAATTAAAAAGTCAGTGTATGTATTATGATTATAACATAATATACTAATTGGGGTGTCTGAGGTTGTGCGTTAATTACGTTATATATTGTATAAATTAGTGTTTAGAACTTGGGTAACACATAGATTTTTGACTTATAGTAAAACTTATATAGTATTTTTACAATAAAACATCTGTAGGTGTTAGTTATGTGATTGTGTAGTGTATGTGTATGTGGTGTGTGCATGTTGAGGTATAGTTTATTTAGTAAATTATTAATTATGAGTAACAAGTTAAGTAATTTTTCTAAAAGTGTCTCAGTTTCGTTGTAATTTAAAGTTTTCAACCATTAAACTGTTTTCTTTTTAACTTATGCAATGGATATATGCTTAAGATTTTATTTATTTTATTATATAAGTATACTGCTCTTTTTTTCATTCTATTATGCCGTGTAGTGGCGGTCAAGAATATCTACTACCCCATATCCTCCCGTGGGTGTCGTAAAAGGCGACAAAGGGAAACAGGCGGGAGATGGGCAGCAGCATCTCCCTAATAATAGCCAAAATTGCCATAAAAAAAAAACTGCGGTTGCCAACCCGCTCGCCAAGCGTGGCAACTATGGCAAATACCCCCTATGAATGAATGTAACAAAAAGATGGCCCCCAGTCCCCGGCGGCCCTGCTATTCCTGGCTACGGTGGCGACCATGGTAACGGCGGGGCAGGGGGTGCTAAGAATCTCCGGTGGAGGTTCGGTTGCCACCTACGATGACTCGACCTGGCAACATACAACGCACGCACCCTGAGGACTGACGAGAAGATTGTGGAGCTGGAAGAAGAGATAGACAAGTTACGCTGGCATATTATAGGATTATCCGAAGTCCGAAGAGAGGGGGAGGACACGGTAATCCTCGAATCCGGCAACTTGCTCTATTACCGGGAGGGCGACCATCTGTCCCAAGGAGGTGTCGGATTTATCGTCCACAAGTCTCTCGTTAACAACGTTGTAAAGATTGAGAGTGTGTCGACGAGGGTTGCGTACCTTATACTCAGAATCACCAAACGGTATTCGCTGAAGGTCATACAGGTTTACGCACCAACCTCGGCACACCCCGATGAGGAGGTGGAGGAAATGTATCAGGATATCTCTAGAGCCATGCATTCCTCCAAAACCCAATATACGGTGTTAATGGGAGACTTCAATGCAAAACTAGGCACAAGAGAGAACGGTGAGCTGAAAGTAGGGAAATTTGGAATAGGGCAACGGAACCCAAGGGGCCAGCAGCTGGCCGACTTCATGGAGAAAGAGGGACTCTTTATGATGAACTCTTTCTTCCAGAAGCGGCCCCACAGGAAGTGGACCTGGTTGAGCCCCGACGGGTCGACAAAAAATGAGATTGACTTCATTATGACGACCAGACGACAACTGTTCAGTGATGTCTCAGTGATCGCGAGGGTGAAAACCGGCAGCGATCACCGAATGGTTAGAGGCACACTGAACCTAAATGTTAAGTTGGAGAGGTCTCGTCTGATGAAGTCAACGCTCCGTCCCCCTCGTGCTCTAATCCAAAGTCCCGAAACCTTTCATCTCGAGTTACAAAACCGTTTTCAGTGCCTAGAAGACTGCAATGAAGTGGACGATATGAATGACAAGCTTGTGGAAACTGTCCATGCGGTCAGAGCTAAGTTCTGCAAGACCCGCCGCAGAAGAACACAAAAACTCTCCGATCACACTCTTAATCTCATGGCTGTTAGACGGGAGACGAGGCTACATTCTTCAACAGATTTGACAGCATACAGGCAACTGAACAGACAGATCTCCAAATGCATGCGGCGGGACTTGCGCAACTTCAATACAGCTCGTATTGAAGAAGCGATCGAGCGGAACCAAGGCTCCGAAGTCTTTGCCAGAGATCTGTCTGCCAGAAAGAGCCAACTGTCAAAGCTGAAGACCGAATGTGGCACCATCGTTTCCGGGGCACCTGAGATTTTGAGTGAGATTGAGAGGTTCTATGGGCAGCTGTACACGTCATCGTTGGAGCCACACGCAAGTGTGAGTAACGATCCAAGAGCGAGTCTTATCCGACACTATTCCGAAGATATCCCGGACGTCAGTCTGAGCGAGATTAGAATGGCTCTCCAACACCTTAAAAACGGCAAGGCCCCAGGTGAGGATGGAATTACAGCGGAGCTTCTGAAAGCGGGTGGAAAACCGGTACTTGAAGTCCTTCAGAAGCTCTTTAATTCCGTCCTCCATGGTGGCATTACACCGGAGGCGTGGAGCAGAAGTGCGGTGGTCCTGTTCTTCAAGAAAGGTGACAACGCTCTTTTGAAGAACTACAGACCGATTTCCCTTCTGAGCCGCGTCTACGTTCTGTTTTCGAGAGTCATTACGAATCGTCTCGCGCGCAGACTTGACGACTTCCAGCCTCCCGAACAAGCCGGTTTCCGAAAAGGCTTTAGCACCATAGACCACATACATACCCTTCGGCAAATTGTACAGAAGTCCGAAGAGTACAATTTGCCACTATGTCTGGCGTATGTGGACTATGAGAAAGCCTTTGATTCCGTCGAAATATGGGCGGTGCTGCAGTCCCTTCAGCGGTGCCAAGTTGACTGTCGGTATATCGAAGTGCTGAAGTGTTTGTACAGTAGAGCTACGATTGCTATCCGAGTACAGAACCAGAGTACGAAACCTATCCAATTGCAGAGAGGTGTAAGACAGGGTGACGTCATATCCCCGAAACTCTTTACCGCTGCATTGGAAGACGTTTTCAAGCTTCTGAACTGGAAAGGATACGGTATCAACATCAATGGCGAGTACATCACTCACCTTCGATTTGCCGACGATATAGTCCTTATGGCAGAATCGCTGGAGGACCTAAGCACTATGCTCAATGACCTCAATAGTGTCTCCCAATGGATAGGTCTTAAGATGAACATGGACAAAACAAAGATTATGTTTAATGTCCATGTCACACCTATGCCGGTAGTTGTTGGGAGCACTAAGCTCGAAGTTGTTGACGAGTATGTTTACCTGGGACAAATAGTCCGACTAGGTAAGTCCAACTTCAACCGAGAGGTCAATCGACGGATTCAACTCGGTTGGGCAGCGTTCGGGAAGCTACGACACATCTTCTCGTCAGACAAACCTCAAAACCTTAAAACGAAATTGTACAACCAGTGCGTGTTGCCAGTGATGACTTACGGAACTGAGACGTAGTCCTTCACTGCTGGCCGTATGAGGAAGCTCAAGGTCGCTCAGCGAGCTATGGAGAGGGCTATGCTCGGAGTTTCTCTGCGTGATAAACTTAGGAATGAGGTTAGTCAGTCAGTGGTCAGTAGAACCAGAGTAACCGACATAGCCCAACGGATTAGTAAGCTGAAGTGGCAGTGGGCCGGCCATATAGCTAGAAGAACCGACAACCGATGGGGAAGAAAGGTTCTCGAGTGGCAGCCTCGTACCGGTAGGCGAAGTGTAGGGCGTCCCCCCACCAGATGGAGTGACGACCTGGTAAGACATGCAGGAAGTCGATGGATGCAGGTGGCTCAGGACCGTGCTTTGTGGCATTCTTTGGGGGAGGCCTATGTTCAGCAGTGGACTTGTGAAGGGCTGTAATGATGATGATAATGATGATGACTGCTCTTTTCTCATACTGTACTGAAGCAAATGTCGTTTTACAGCGATCGGTATATAAAACTAAGTTGTTTCTTCTTTTGTTTGTCTTGTTATGTTCATACCTGGTAGATTTATGAATTTTAAGCAATAATAACAAAATATATAACTTTCGAATTAACAAGACACCAGACAAATTATAAAGGTCAGTAGTGGGGAATCGGTGTGGTTTGAAATAGCAGACCTTAAGCAGGGCGCTTTGAGCTCGCTCCACCTCAAGGATTCTTGTTTTTAAAGCTTCTCCTCATACAATAAGTAAGAACAGATTGAGCCAGTGCTGTATATACTCTGTTCAGTAATTTGGGGCTTGTTACATGTTTTAACTTTTTGAATTGATGTTATTCTGGTAAATAATAACACCTTTATATTTTGTTTTGTCTACTCTATTAAAAACAACACAGTAACAGCTAGAAACTAGGCTGTCTTGGCAAGTGTGTATTTTAATGTTGAAGTTGGCTGGTGGTTCAGTGGAATTCCACAAAACGAAACAAATATAATTTGTTTTATGCGTGTTTAGTGAGAGTAAGTTGTTATTCAACCAGGCTGCCATAATTTTAAGTCCCGATTCTGTACGTATTTTCACTTCCTCCCAAGTGTCTTCCGAGAAAGTAACAGCTGTGTCTTCAGCATAGCTTCTCCTATGTAACCGTGAGGAATAGAAAGTTTTGCACAGCTCAGCTTTTAACAGTGGTAGAGCCAGGCGGCAGCTTTTGCTGTCGCATGGATGGGCCGGCTTGAACCGGGGTGGTACTACGACCTCACAGAATACCAGCGTGAAGTAGAAGTTTACCTCTGCGTTTCGCTTGGTGAGTGCAGGTGGCCGGAGGCCCTTTTTACTGGAAATGAGGCATTCCATCCTAGTCCTCACGGGTGAAAACGCATCTGCATTTTGATCTGTAACAGAGAATAGATGTAGATGTCTATGGGCCGCAGCAACCATTTACCATCAGGTGGACTGTGTGCTCGTTTTTCACCCTTATCCTATAAAAAAAAGCTCATTAATATAAACCAAAAACAGCGTAGGCCCTAACACGCTACCACGAGGGACGCCGAACATAACATTTTCTTCGTCACTCAAAACAGCGTGACACATGAACACGCTGAGTGCGCTCATGTAGGTAGCTGAACATCAGGTTTAGCGAAGTATCCATAAAGCCGGTAAGCTTCAAAAACTTTAATAGATTAGGAATAGAGATCGTTTCAAAAGCCTTTCTCATGTCTAAAAATACTGTAATACACTTTTTGCTATTGTGGCGGGTGGAAGGAAAAGGGGAGATTTCCCGCTGGGCAAGGTGTTCTGCCCGAGGAGCGGTCAATGCTCCGAGTGGTATTTCGGAACTATTCTATATATACTGCTTTTAACTTCGGAACTTTGTTAGCGAGATTTAGGCTTCGATATGTTTCGCTTGTGGCGCGACGACAGCGCCGCCACATCACCCCCCTGCTCAGACCGGAGGTCGATAGTGCAGTCTAGATGTCGACGAATTTGCAAGTGCCAGGGATTTGCCTTGTAAGTCTGCGGTGAGTCGAGAAGAAGGCAAGTAATCTGCGAGAGTGCCGTGAAGCAGAGGCGAGCAGTAAGGCTCAGAGCCGTGCCGAACACTGTAGTGCAGAGAGTAGCTTGAATGAACAGGAAGCATTATTATTCCAGTGCTGCGATGAACCTTTGTAAAGCTAGATGGCTTTGCAGAAAGTTAAGACTGCAGACAATATCTGCTCTGGAGCGAATGAATGGGGTACTTTAGGATGATGAAGGTTTTGAAGTTGTAGTTTCCGAAGGTTGTTGGTTGCGTGTTCATATCACGTCGGTTGGACACCGCTGTAGCGGGTGGAAGGAAAAGGGGAGATCTCCCGCTGGGCAAGGTGTTCTGCCCGGGGAGCGGCCAACGCTCCGAGTGGTATTTCGGAGCTATTCTATATATACTGCTTTTAACTTCGGAACTTTGTTAGCGCGATTTAGGCTTCGATATGTTTCGCTTGTGGCGCGACGACAGCGCCGCCACACTATTATCTAAATTCTTTACGATTAAAGAGCTTAATGCGAGAACAGCGTATTCTGTGGAAAGTTGTTTTCTAAAGCCAAATTGTTGATTTGATAAAATATTATATTTATTTAATTAGTTTAATATCCTAGTATTTAAGATTTCCTCTACAATTTGAACAAAGTTGGTAGGACAGAAGTAGGACGGTAGTTATTTATATCGTCTCTGTTTCCACTTTTATAAACAGGTGTTACTAAGGATTGTTTAAGTGCGTAAAGAAATATACCACTCGTGAAACAGAGTTTTATAAGGTAAGTGAACACTGACACAAAGAAATCCTTTCCCAACTTCAAAAACATGTTTGGAAATTTATCACACCCGGTAGTGCTATCAGAGTTATCTTTAGACCTATCTTTATTGAGGATAGATGTGGATGTCTATGGGCCGCAAGATCCACTTACCATCACGTGGACTGTGTGCTCGTATGTCACATTTATTCTAAATATATAAAAATACTTTGTGATAGTAGGCAGGGAAAAATCCGTGAATTTGAAAATCCCCTTTGCGTTAAACTGCGACTGTAAGACTACTTTAGTAATAATGTTTCATACCAGATAAAACTAAGCGACATTTATTTCAACTACAAAATTATTATTTTTTTGTAAAATTACTAAGATTCTAATTTAATTTTTACTACCGACTATTTAATTTTTTTGAAGGAGACGGATTCTCAGGTTTCATCGTATTAAATCTGTCTTATGAGTGAGGGTAGAAAACAAATAGGTGTAAAAGCTCTCCCACTCGTTGAATTACTTTATATTACTGCGAAATCAACCAGCTTAGCAAAGCAAAGAATTTGACTTCAGTTGATGTTGCAGTGAGGCTGCCATATGTCGCATTGTGACATCGTGGGCGGTGTTTCGTAAACCAATAAATATAAAAATCAAAAATGTAGACCAGTAAGAATATTCCATGAATCACTTCTTTCAATTATAATTGTAAAGAGTTTTTCTAACTCGTTTTTTTTTCTACAGCTTCTTCTTATAAAAAGAATTATGATTTTGTAATGCTTAGGTATTGCGACGTTAGGTAGTGTTTCTTTGAGAAAATTTTAAACGTTTTTATTATAAATGAAAATGAAATCTATATCTACATCTTCTATATTCTATATTTTAAGTATAAATAGAAATATAAATTGCAGGTTTCTGTACAATGTATATTTTTGTACAAATATGATTGAGAGGGACTAAAAATAAGTAATTAAATGCAATTCTATATATTATTATCTATATTCTATATTATTTATCTCTTTGTTTATGAACGCATCACGTTTAAATTACTAATCCTTTCTAAAAAAATCATAAACTTATCGTCGAGTAACATTTAGTCTTTGTTTTATTAAAATCGTTTCGTTCTAACAAAAGAAATGTTTATTATTTTGAAGTGTTTGTACGAATTTGTGCCATGGGGGCGTTGAGCCATAAAGTATACTTTAATCTAATTTTCTTTTATTACTAGTAATCCTATTAATCATTACCAATATTCCCTTAAACCACTTCTGGTAAGCTTAAAATGCTTGTGTTAGAAGTGGTTCACGACAGTAGTCGAATGGCGGATTCGAACCTTCGACCTTTCGAGCGCAGTCCGCGCCCTGTCTGATGAAATGAATCTGAGAGATCATAATTATAAATATATAAAATATAGCTTTATATAATGAGATGCTTATTACCATCTTAGAATGGTAAGCTGTAGTGGCAATGGGTCGGCCATATAGCTCGAAGAACTGACGACCGATGGGGAAAAAGGTTCTTGAATGACAGCCTCGTACCGGTAGGCGTAATGTAGGGCGTCCCTCCACTAGATAGAGTGACGACCTGGTAAGACATGCAACAAATCGATGGATGCGGGTATTTAGAACCGTGCTTTGTGGCATCCCTTGGGGAGGCCTCCCCAAGGGATGCCACAAAGGACGGATTTTCAGCAGTGGACTTATGAAGAGCTGTAATAATGATGATAATGATCTTAGAATGTAGCATTAACATCATTGTTAAAAAAATATAAGTGTACATTAGTTATCCAGTGTCGTGGATAGATAGTTTACAAATGTAACACCAAAAACTGTGTATTTTTTTCTGTAGATGTGTGTCTTCATGATTTCTGATGATCTTTTTATTACTCATAGGTGGTGTGACTCATATACAAATGTAATCTTGATTATGTATTTAATAAAATATATTAATAGTAAAAACGTTTTTATCTAGAGCTAAGATGTCAAACTATTACAAGGTCAAAATGAAAGACCTTCAACTTCAATTAAAAAGCAATCTAATGGCTTTTATTATCTTCGTATTTCTGAGAGCTTATTTTTTGGAACAGGGAAATAATTTATCGCGATGTCGTATTGCATGTTGACGAACTCATTTATTTACTTTCTTCTTTAAAAACTTAGGTTCGTTTACAATGTTTTTCTTCACCACCGAGTATATGGTAAATCTAATTTTAAAAGTAGTTATAATGTCGTTGGCGTTTAGCGAGCATCGAACTTAAGTTTTCACGTACTTTGCGGACATTTATTTTCTGTAGTTACCATGGCACACCTTCAGTTATTAATCTTATATCTACACGTGACTGACTCATCTATCAACTCACAGCTCAAACCGCTCAACGTAGATATTTGTTATTTGGACAACTGCTGCCTTTTACGATGTAGGCTACCACTAAGAAAAGATTTTGCAAAAATAAACCCCTAAGAGGCCGATATAAGGTGTTACAGTTTGTATGAAACGTTTTATTTTACGGGGCGTTTGACTCGAAACTTGCTCAAGGTACTCTATAAATAAAATAAACGAATACGGTTTTGCGATTTTTTAAAACAAATCCTAACTAGGAGAGGGCAATAGATGTTCAAATTTGTATGATATAATTTTTGTTATCCATTTTTTATTAATTTTTTCAAAAATTTACCCATAGGCTTTAAAACGAGGGTGCAAAGTTTGTATTAAAATATTGTATCAAGACACAAAACCCAAACCGCTGAACGTATATGCATGAAATTGGAACAATAGCTACCTTTAACTACGGAGTCATCCACTAAGAAAGGACTTTAGAAAATTCAAATCCTAAGAGGGTGAAATAGTGTTACAGTTTTTATAAAACTTTTTGTTTTACGTGGAGATTGCCTGGAAACAACTTTATTTTTGACTTTGGTTGTACAATTTTTTTTATAAATCGTCCTGTTCCCGAATAAAAAATTGTGCGTGATAGCTCCGACACATGACTGGAGTTTACTCCTGAAAAACGATTGTTTTCAAATATACATATACAGTAGGCATAGGAAGTAAATGAAGCCACATATTTATTTATATTGATTTGATGAATATATTACATAAAATGTATGACATATTACATTATTCATTGACGTTTGATAATGTACAAGTATACCTATTAAGTATACTTGTACATTATCAAACGTCAATGAAGTTACACTAAACACTCTCTCACAAATATCATAACCGGGGACATTATCTGTAATTTGTGTTTATCACGTTTTTTTCGAAACAATTAATTTAAGCTGCTGATAAGTGGTTGCTGTGGCCCGTATTGACCAAGATGCCTCTTTTGCAATAAAAAGGGTCTCGGGGTCTCTACACTCACCATACGAAACACAGCAGCATTCAGCACTATTTTACGCTGGTATTCTGTGAGAGCGTGGTCCTTCCCCGGTTGAACCGAGCCGTTCGTGCTACAACTATACTACTAATATAGCTCCAGCATGGCTCTACTACGTATCTCTTCTTCGTCTTCGTCATCATCAGCAAATAAAAGTATACCGCAAGACATAGGGCTCTCTAACTGTAGGGGTGATTTGTCACGATTGCCCTAACGGCTCACTTCACCTTGCCGGTCGAAGAATGCTCACGTAAGATTCGTATGTTGATTGCTCATTTCCGAAAGATATTCGACAGATAATCAGAGCGAAGAACGCGGCCTTAAGACAATACGGTCACTATCGTACAATAGGAAACAAATTTCGACTACGAAACCTCCAAAACGAGGTGGATTTTTTAAATCTTTTGTTTTTAGTAACATTGCAACTATGGCTAGTTCTTCTATTGAAAAATTTTTAAATAGACGAAAAGACGCTTTGAAATTTGCTCTGAAATTTGTCTGACGGCGTCTGTGAGTAGATGTCAACCGTCTGTCCATAGATATATCAACTTGCGTCGGTGCTTCGAATGCCATTGCCATGCTACATAGTGGACAGGTTATGTGCTGGTAGATGTGGATCGAACTTTTGAAGTTTACAGAATTTGGCTGACAAACGAGCACACAGTCCACGTGATGGTAAGTGGATGCTGTGGCCCATAGAAATATACATTTATCTTCGATTAAGAATCAAAATGTAGATACGTTGTTGCCCCTTGAGGACTACGATGGTATACCTCGTTTCCAGAAAAAAGGGGTCTCTGATTCTGAGCTATTTTACGATTGTATTCTGTGAGATCGTGGTCATTCTCCGCTCGAGCAGAACCATTCGTGCTACAACCATAATATAGCTGCAGCGTGGCTTTACCGCGTTGTTTGCGATTGGAACAGTAGTATAATTTATAAAGTGTATTAAATAAGCCTAATGTAATAAAATTTGAAAACAAGTAAATTACTAACAAAGATACTTTGCTAATAAAGTCGTAGGACAAGATAATATCAAAATAAAGTAATAGGTAATATGAATGTAATTTGCGTGTTTATTTGTATACTTGTCAAAGTAATTCTCACGAGCGAGGCCGCAATGAAGTTACTTTAAGAAGAGCTAATTTTTTTGTATCGCAGGCAATCCTTCTGAACACTCATTCGCTCGGGGATGCGTAGACTAGACCCTATAGTTTTCCACCATTGCTGTATATAGGCAGGGCCACGGGAATGCGTTCGAAGACATCAGATGCCAGCCATCAGTGCTTGCCACTCCTCCTCGGGAGCGGAACCTTCTCCCACCGCAATACTCTTCGGCTGTGGAGGGCAGGCTGATAAGTCAAAAATAAAGTCGTAGTACACATATGTGGGCTTGCCAAGCTTAAAATAGTATATGGGCAATTAATAAAGAAGTGTTATATTAGCGATACGTATTCTATGTCAGTGCTTTTAGCAAAGGTTTGTTGCCTACCCATCTGCGCAGTTTGTGATTATAGTACCCAGTTTATGCGCAAGCACAGGTGTAGTCTCTGTATTCTGTCACTGATGCCAACATTGCACAAAGAAAGCTAGCTACAGGTGATTTGTGATCTCTGCGGGCCAAGATGGAATGTATGTAATTATATTGGCTCTGTACATCTTTCAGACCGGAACACAGTAGAGCTGGGAGTGCTATTTAGCGGCAAAAGCAGGTAAGAAGGGGGCAGGAATATAGGATAATATTTTTGATTTATTATAATCAATATGATTAAATCATTAATATTAGAAATACGTGATTTATAATGTGTGTGTGACACATCTTCTTTAGGTTGATTTTGCGATAACCGGCCAAATTTGTAGAAAAGGTTAAATAAGGTTATAAGTAATATAGGCAAATGTTGAAGAAAAATTAATTTATAAAATCTCACATATTACGTCCTTTTTATCTTATAAATTCAAAACGTGTGGTAATGCATTAGTTTAACTGATTTTACTGCGCACTCATAAATTCGTAAGGGTCGATTGCTATGGCGTGATCGCGGAGCAGGAAGAATTTCAAATTATTTTAAATACTCGGTTCTCGAATCACAAATATTGTTCAAAAGGTCAAACTATCTTAGTTTCAATAGAAATAAAATTTTCTTATGATAGGAATTGAGTTTAAAAATGCAAAGCAATAAAAAAACTACTGCTTCGCGACCTAGGCGTTTCAAAGAGTACCAAACCAGTAGGCAAATTTTAAGGCTACTCTGAAAAATAACCCTGTATAACAATTAATGCATACCGTTCATCAGATTGCAATAAAACTTTGTCAACTTATTCCTTGCACTTGCGCGAAGGTAATAGGCATATACAATTAACTTACAGTAGGTGGCGTGCGTATCGTACCGACAAATTTATTTGAAGGCTATATATCATTAAATTTCAATGAATGTTATTCCTAATTAAACAATTATAACTCTTCCAAATTTAAAGCGATATTCCATAGTTATTTATTCCGCGGCAGCAAAGCGCCAAGTACCAGTTAGCCTTAGGTAATTATTTACTATATTTATTAAATTTCACTGCTGGGAAAATTATGTGCAGACAGTTCTTCAAAAATTCTTTCAAGAAGATTCAAGAAGTAGTGAACAGTCTTTTGTTCGAGTTGCCAAGATTTTTTTAATTGGGTGGTGCGGCGCGGCGCAGGAATCGAGTTATTCAGTAATATCAAAACATCGGAAAACCATTTAAGCATAAGGTTTTTTTTATGGTATTATCTTGGTGTAACAAAGGTGGCCAAATGTGAAAATGAATTATTTTAAGGTACCGCTTAAGGTTATATTTTACAAAATAATGATATTTTGATTTGTTCTATATCTACATTGCTTTATTTTTAAAAAAAACCGGCCAAGTGCGAGTCGGACTCGCGCACTGAGGGTTCCGAACAAATCCGTTGTTATATAAGTTTAAAATCATTAAAAATATTGTTATTATATGATGTAACTAAAAATGTATGCTTTTCGCAAATTTTCCTTTATCTGTGCTATAATACGTTGCTTGGTACCAAATTTTAAGATTCTGAGTTCACGGGAAGTACCCTGTAAGTTTTGATTCCCAAGCGAATGTCGAAAATTCGCGGCATAAACGGCTGTATCTTTTGATTGCGTTGGCTTAGAAGTTTGATTTTTTCACAACTCTAAGGGACAGTAGACTTGAGTATTTAATATGAATTTCAGCTTGATACCTCCACGCGTTCCTGAGAAAAAGGGTCTTGACAGACAGACAGACAGACAGACGGACAACAAAGTGATCCTATAAGGGTTCCGTTTTTTCCTTTTGAGGTACGGAACCCTAAAAATAAACCATGTTTTAGTAGACCGTAAAAAGTTCAGTCTTTCGAACGAGGCAGTGAATTACGAGACGTTTAACTTTATTTTTTTCGCATAAAGCCGATAAAAAGGTACGTTGAGATTGATTACTTTGTGTAAACAATGTGTTCTTTTCAAGGGAATGATTTATGACATAATAATCTTGTTGCTAATATTACAAATGTCTTATATGAATGGACGGTGTACACAGACAATTCATATTGTCACTTTAGTTAAATTAGGGGTTGAAGTATACAATTGTTGTTTTACATTAAAAAGACCAAGCACCTTTTCTTCTGAGTACTTTATTGCACGCATCATAACGCTAAGCGTTATTCGGTAGTGCTTTACTCTCGACACTTCAACATCTAGCAATTTTGTGTACTTAATACATCTATCATAAATCATCTATCAATTTTTACGGACCGGTACGACTTAGGGACCTTCAAGAAAAGAGCGTACTCCTTTGTAAAAGGTTGGCAACGCATCTGCAATTCCCCTGGTGTTGCAGTTGTTTGTGGGCGGCGGTAATCACTTACCATCAGGTGAGCCGTATGCTCGTTTGCCGCCTCTCCTATAAGAAATATATTTACTGATCTTTTTGTTGAAATTTGTAAGCCAGAATTGGCCTCTAAATAATAAAATAAAATAAGTTAAATAAATGTAGTTGAAAAATTTTAACAATTTTAGAATGCGCTAATAAAAAAATATAATAGTATCAAGATGTATTCAATAACTACATCGAATTACGGACGGAACTATTTTATTTTGTTCAAAATTCTTGATGATTTCTTATTTTGACCAATTTAACACAAGTCTTTCCAGAATTTAACAGATTTTTCGAACTTAACTCAAATAGCCGGGTAAACCTAGGTTTAATAGTTCTTCGGACATTACATCTTTTCATATTTCGACTTGTCATCATCACATTTCTGTGACATGTAAATATATCATACGTTATCTTAATAAAAATAGTTAAAGAGATAAAAGTAAATAATGATTTAATTAGAACGAGGATCGTAACCGGTGAATTGATATTATATAAAAGTACTTAATTACACTAACTAACATGGAAATAGTCTGTAAAAAATCTCCTAGGCCTTTGTTCGTTATCATCACGACCTTTTGTAACCCTACTAAGGGTTTATCCGTACACATCAATCAAAGTTTCGCCTTTGGCACATTGTTCAAAAACTATATAAAAATCTATTTTTCTTGCTATATAATACATAGAATGAAAATCTAAGTTGCAGCTGTCTGTCTGTACATTGTATATTATTATGACAAAAATGGTTAAGAGGGACTAAAAATATGTAATTAAATATCATTACCGTTACAGCCAGCCTATTAAAGTCCAACGCTGAATAATAGGCCTTCCCCACAAATTGCCTCTAAGGGGGATATTTGCCATAGTTGCCACGCTTGAAAAGCGGGTTGGCAACTGCAAGTTTTTATTTTTAGTCTTTTTTTAGAATTGTGTGTTTGTTTGTTTATGAACGCAACACGTCTAAAGTACTTTTTTTCAAAATAATCGTTAAAAAATCATAAAGCGTGTCTTCGATTAATTTATGATTATTATTTTGAAGGGTAGGTAGGGTAAGGGTACGCCATTATTAAAAGAAGTTCATTAACTTCTTTTAATAATAGCGTTGAATTCTTATAGCATTTCATTTATTCGTAATCAATAATCTAAAATAATGTTCTGCAATGATATAATATTATTTTATTCAGACGTAGTCCATATAAATTTTATAGATACATACATACATATAATCACGCCTCTTTCCCGTAGAGGTAGGCAGAGACTACTTCTTTCCACTGCTACGATCCTTACATACTTGTTTCGCTTCGTCCACTTTCATTATTCCCTTCATTCATGCTCTTCGGTTTAGGGTACTCTTGACCTGGCCTTTTTTCAAGACGTCCCTGATTTGGTCTAGAAACGTCCGTCTGGGTTTACCCCTTCCAACACTTTCATTCACACTCGCCTTTTTCGTCAATCGTTCTTCATTCATTCTCTTGACATGGCCAAACCATCTCTGCATACCTTTCTCAATTTTTGTCACCACATCTTCATTCAGACCACAACGTTTCCTTATCTCACTATTTGTTATCCCGTCATCCAGTTTAACTCCTTCTAACATACTTTTTAATGCTCTCATCTCAACTGCATTTATTCTGCTTTCATGTTTCTTCTGCCATACCCAACTTTCACTTCCGTACATGAGTGTCGGAACCAACACCCTCATGCATAGCCAAACGAGCCTTGTTAGACACCTTCCGACTGCTCATAAAGGAGTGCAAAGCTCCATTCACCATGTTTCCTGCATTCACTCTTCTTTTGATATCACTCACACATTTTCCATCTCTCGTAAACTTTGAACCCAGATACACAAACTTTATATAACTTTATAATAGAACTATATTTTGATTTTAAATTATTATTATTTTTATTTTATTTAGAATAGAACAATTTAGTTTTATAACAGAAATTTTAGATTAATAATAATATATTCTAATAAACTGGCGTTAGAATAAAAAAAAACCTAATAGATATTTTTTTAATCTAAAACACAGTAAACAAAAAATAAAGAATATGTTTTCAAAAAAGTGCAATAGTTGATCAGTCTAATCTATAGATGGTGTTGATGTCTTTTAGATCTATGTTACTCATAAGCAGAAGAAACCGTGTACCAATGTGAAATTATTATGTATTTCTTAGTATATATTCGCCATAAAAACGTTTTGTTGTAGAGCTAGGATGTCAATGAAATCAAAAATTAAATATGCACTTACTTACATGCAAAATAGGAGATGTTCTACTTTTTCTAATAAAAAAAAAATTACCTAACAGATTTTATAAGTCCCACTGGTGTGCACAAGCATCTTCATATTTCTTGGAACATAGAAATTTTGCTGCCCAACTGCGTGTTGACGTACTCACATTTTATATCTACTTCCAATTTTTAAAATTTAGGTTTAATTACAAAGATTTTATTCATTATAAAGTACGTGGTAAATAATATTTTAAAAGTGCTATTAAAAATTTGTCGGTTTCGGCCATGATTGAACATAGGTTTTTTGGATATTATGCGAGCAATTACTTCTTGAGCTACAACGTAACTCCTTCCGTTAACTTTTATTTCATAAAATTACGGTGTGCGTATGTTCGTAACTCTATCAAAATGATTCAACCGATTTTAATGTAATGGGGTACTTATGGGGTCACCTGAATGGTTCTTAGCTGTAACTGGACCCGGTAGGTAGCGCTGTTGTCGAAATCCAGAAGTCGCTTGTGCTAAGCCGTTTGCTAGTTTATAAATAATTTGTACAACTGCTTGGTATTTGACGAATAACTAATTGGAACTTTGACTCATATTATATGACACGAAGGCACTGTATTGAATTAGTAAAAGGTAGTGTATAAAATTTATAATCGTGAGAAAAAGAATAAACAAAGATAAAATATTATTCATGTTATGTTTATGCTAACAGTAAGAAAAAACTAGTCATTGCTTCTATAGCATATTGGCAACAGTAATATAATAACAAATCATTTTTTTGATTTGTGTTACAACGAAAACTTAAAATATTTCAATGGCATAATTTTTTCTATACGAATGTTTAATAAAATCTCTACATACGGATCATTGTGTGTTATACTGAATCATGCAATCCTGTCACGCTCTTAATACTTACTGTATACATTCATATAGGAACATGTTGAGTTATATTTATTTGACCTATTTTCACATTTACGCTCTATCGTTTTATTTTTTCTTTACATCACATTTATTTTAGCACCTAAATAAATTCTAAGATTCTTTTATTGTAGAACTTTGTAAATGATTATTACAAATAGAAATATGATATAAACCTGATTGATAAATTTCTTATTAAATTAATATTGTCGTAAATATTGTATTTATTTAATTTCTTACGATCACTAAAATGCAATACTAGTCGACTGGGAAAAAGAATCCCTAACGTAGTTCTTGACAAATTTCGGTCAATGAAATATAACGCGAAACATCTGTGATCTTTTCACAAGGATTATGAAACCAATATTATTGAATATTTCTGCGAGTATTCAAAAACGGTATAATATCGTTTTTAGGTTTGATAAATCGAACACGTCTCCGAAACAATACTGGAGTAAAATTAAATTGTATTTTTGAAGTGAACATTTCTTTGGAATTGTGATTTGAAACTCGATTAAAGGAAAAAGTGACACTAAAAAGAGACAAACACATACATACATTATAGAATTTAACCTGCGAGAGAATGAGATAAAATATAGTATACAGTGTTTCCTCTCTGTCTCCTTTCCTAAGGTTTCAATACCATCGCCTGAGAACTGCACTGAAAAACAGCTCAATGCTGATGTGTTTTGCATGGTGATTGTAGAGAACCGGAGACCCTTTTTACTGGCAACGAGGCATTCCATCTAAGTCCGCAGGGATGACAACGCATCCGCATATTTCCATTCTTAATCGAGGATAGATGTAGATGTCTATGGGCCAGCATCCAGTTAGCATCAGGTGGAGGACTGTGTGATTGTTTGTCATTCCTATTCTAAAAAAAGCAAAAGCGTTTTCGGTTTGAGTATTTTGTGTCTGATGTAAATGAGCGATCTATCACACGCCATAATACTTGCTTGGCATTTCCCATAGGTCCTTACGATACCCACAGGATGAAATGGAGTAATGTATTCTATTACGCCGCCACCTCACGGATTATTTTGTCTTATTATAGACCATTCTAAAAATTTATTTGTATTAAATTTAAATTTACGACACAATATCAAAAATTGACAAAAGAACTTCACTTAATTTAATGAACTTGCACTTTTTTATATAGCAGTGATAAGTTTATAGATAGAGTACTAATATAAAATAAATTAAAAGAATTTCAATACTGATCCTTTTCTACTCAGCTTTAGTAGAACAGAAGTCCGTGATAGAAAAAACAGAAAGTATGATTTATTAAATACGCAGACTACTTATATTTTATTAAAACAAGTCTTTTTCAAGTATTGCTTTGTACCTAATATCATTAAGGCTTAAGGGTAACTTTATTTGTGCCTAAGAATTTACGTTGGTAGATTCTCGTAATTACTAAAAGTATTATTTTGTAGAGATATTCTTTAGATATTTGTTTGAAATCGTGCACAGTGGCATTTTTGATACGCTGCTTGATTCTTATCTACCCAAATGATTTATCAAATTGAATCCAGTCTAGTAAGACGAACTGTATTTACGAATTGTATTGTATACAGATGATACATGCAAATTTCATCAATTGATTTATAGTTAATGTAAAATTGAGTGTTTGTCCGCGTTATCGATCACAGCAATAAGCGCTGAGCGCCGATGGAGTGGCGATGTGGTGGGGCGAGAAATGTTCTCGACTGCAGCGCAATTCGCACGGAACAACTGTTTACCATGTGGACTTTATGTATTTTAACGTCAATACGATACAGCAGTGATTTTCTGTAGTGAAAACTTCTTTAGGCACTTTTGGGATGGCGAAAAACCACTGAACTCGAAGACCGTCACACTCAGACTATACAAGATACATACATAGATTTGAATCAAAATTTTTCGTTTCTTATTTTAGTTACCATAATCCTATAGGTATAAGTTTTTGAATGTGGTGAAAAAAATGATAATTATAATAATGAGAGAATTGTTTAAATTATGGATGAAAGTTGATGAAAGTAATGTTTAAACCTAATTGATTAAATTTTATAAAATTGTAATGTATTTATAATTTTTTTCTATTCTATAGATAATAATCATTCCTATTCATGTAAAACAGGGCAATAAATGAAAATTTTATTATTATACTATCTGTTCCCCGCGACTTCGCCCGCGTGGAGTTTATTACGATTGAATTATATGGGTTTTTTTTGCCCGGAACCCTAATTCCTTTTCTAAAATAAAAGTAGCGTAAGTAAATCCTTATAACATTAGCTATCTGCCAGTGAAAGCCCCATCAATATCGGTTTACCCGTTTCTGAGAACAGCCAGAACAAACAGACAGACAGACAAAAATATTAAAAATTGTTTTTTTGTTATAAGTACCATTGTTCACGCCCTGAGTTGCCCCGACAAAAGTCGACTGGGCTTGGGCCCATAGTAGCTTCCTCGACGGGCAACAGAGGACGGGGCCCAAATGGCCTATGGAGACGTATTATACATATAGATATAAGGGCTACTAAGCCAGCAAAACTTACCGATCTCCGGAGGTAGGATTGACCACAAGGTACCAGTCAGGTGATTAGTGAGGTGTATGTAAAGTGGTGTGCGAAAGTGTATATACATGTAACCTGACGGCCCGATGTAATCGGACAGAAGATCCACAGGCGCTGCTGTTCTCCCAATGTGCGCTCCCTCCAGTGGTAGTTCACCAATTGAAAACTTCTGCCTTCATTTCACTATTTCAGTTTATCAACCTTATGGTACACTATTTCAATCTATCAACTTTATTGTACATTTAATTAACTTCAAATTCAACAAAATCAACGTTCATCAAAATTAAAACAAGTGACACGCTGCATAACTAATGAACGGTCGATCAAAGTTCAACTTCCATTTTTACTTAGCAACAAATTATAATCGAGCACACTCGGTCTACTCTCGAGTGACAAAGTTCAGCGTTTTAACCGACAAAGGAAAATGTCTCCGAACTATATCAAATGTCACACGACCAAAATAAATATTGTAAAATGGACTTCAACAGGCAACCACTATACAAATTGACGTAAATTAACACAAGCTACAACTCGTCGGTGCAAATTAATGGCAATCAGTTACTTAGTTACTTTAATCACTCAAATCTTAAATTAGGCCTCGTGTCACGTAACGCTCAAAACAGATACTCAATTCGAGGCGGTCTTAACTAGACCCAAATATTCAATAGTAAATTAGACGCGCACAATTACTCAAATTCTAGACCATCAAAATCAACACTGGCCGCGCGCAACCGATCCAGCGGTCGCAGACAATACAAACTAGTCGACAAAACCGCAGCGGTCAAGATACTGACTTCGCACACGCGTCCGACGCTCGTGCTCTCTGCCGAGCGACCCACACTGGAGAGGGGGCGACGGTGACCTCTAAATTCCGTGGGAAGGACGCGCGTGTTGAATGCAAATTTCGAATGTAAATATTTGGCCTAAACAAACCCCCGTCCCGGACATAAGGACTTATGTCCGCGAGTAAATTGGCAAACGGGACAGGGACGCGACGGCACGTTGTCAGACCGAATCTTCAACTAACCTCGGCCACGCTAGGCACCTCATCAGATCTTACAACCTTAACCACCGCCTCCAAAATACCGCCTCAGTGTGGGCAAGCCGGGGGGTCAAATTTCCACTGGATGGCCCTTCTTGGACATCGCAGTACCTAAATAAGTCCTGTTGCTGGACAGAAATTCGACGACCTCTTTCAAACACCTATCTGTGCCCCTATGATTCGTTCGGCAATCCGACCGGATCAGGTCCGCAAACCGCGACGCGATTAGAAGTGGCCCAGCGTGGCCACAAAGGCTTCAGTGCTGAGGGCACCCACAAGTTCCAAATGAACGGCCTCAGTGGAGAGGCACACGAAAACGCACAAATAGGCCTTAGTATAATTTTTCACGCAAGTAGACATAATCAAGCCATCTCCTATATAACCATTTACTTAATTGTGCAGTAGCTGATTTCAATCTGATAATCTCCTAACTAGCTAGCCTTTTTTGACATGTAACCCTATGCTTATATTTCAATCAAGTTTCAAAATCATCAATACTTAAAACTACTATGTAAAACTTGAAAATAAATTGAAACAAATTTATTTCTTGATGCACATAGATCAAAACAGATAAATTAAGCAAAACGATAAACATAAGAGATAGCCAAAAATTTTTTTTTGCAAAATAAATGCTAAATGACAATGCTAACAAAATATTTAAAAAAAACGAGAGGATTGATTTTTATTTCTTTCGGCACAAACAGTGTTACTCAATTTCAATTTTCCCCTCAACAAAGCAAACATAATGATTAAATATCTTTACAAAACATATGTACTCATATTCAAGGAGTATATTAAATTCACTTTATACTCACAACCGCTACAACTACGAAACATTTCGCGGAAAAACCAAAACATTTTTATTTTTAATTTACAGCATTTTTAATTAAGTGCTCGACCAAATCCAAATCTAATACTCTTTAACAGCGTGATTCAACGCTCCAGGGGAGCCCTAGTCTTCCCACCAACCACGTGGAGGCCACACAGCGTTGTGAACCCGAATCCAACAGAGCGCGAATCGTTAAACAGTCGCCACTCGGGTTGCACGCCTTCACTGAGGCCGTCGACAATAGAACAGTTTGACAAGTGAACTGTTGACGGCTCAAAGGCTCAGTGGAGACGGCCGTGGTGGTAGCTAGGGCGGCAGATAGCTAGGGCTGCCGCCATAAAAGGGGGAACGGTGGTACCCCAGTCGCGGCCACTCAGCTGACGGGGGTGAGAAGGGTCTCGCTGACTGCTGAGTGGCTGTGAAGTTCCTCCATACTTCAAGGGGTGCGACGACCCCCCGCCCCTGGGGGAACGACCCCCCAACTGGTCGCGGGAGGAAACCCCTTCAAACCTAGGGGCTCGGTGGCTGGCAGGCGAGCGCCGAGCGTCGCCCGACAGATGGCGTGGCTGAGCGCCCCCGTTTGTGGGGATCGAGGGCCCGGCAGAGCCCCGAGAGGAGACGCCATTCACACCCAGGCACAAAACGGCATGGTGGTTGCCCTGGCAGGCGGACAGGGCCGCTGGTGCGGGCAGTCTCGTTGGAGGTGCCCTTCCAAACACGAGTAGCACCAGCGGCGCTCCCTGGCGATAGTTCGCCTCGCCGGAATCGGCTTACCTAATAACTTCGGGCACGACGTTACCCGGTGATCATATGCTCGACAATAGGAACAGGGGGGCGCCTCCCTGGCCACTAGGCCACTGTAAAATGGTAGGGAGCGGCGCCCTCTCGCGGGAGCTCCGATCGGCCTTAGGGGGGTTGACGCCGACTTGCCCGGCGGATTCTGCCTCTCACTGGGCACGGCTCGTAAGTCGTCGACGGTGCCCGCCGCGTTCTCAATCTGCCGGCACTGCTCCTCCAAGAACCGCAGCAGATCACTGAAGGGCGGAATATAGGAGGCGCCGTCTCCGCGGTACCTCTCCTCAAAATGTATCCGAAGGCCGAGAGGCAGGCGGGACAGCACGATGTGGAGCAACAAAAAGGACCCTTCGTCAACCGCTAAATCCAGCCGCATCAACGCATTACAGGCCACCAAGACTGGATTCACGAGGTTCGGACGTAGTCTGGCCCGGTCACTAAGCAGCGGGAGGCTTAGAAGCTGCCTAACGTATTCGTCCACAATTCGCCGTACGTTGGCGTATCTTCCGGCGAGGAGGTCCCGAGCAGTCTGGTAGGCATCGTCCGACAATCGAAAATGGCCGACGACGCCCAGGGCCTCCCCCTTCAGTGAGGCCAGGAGGTACGCCATCTTCTGGCTCGGCGTCAAGTCCCTCCGGGCGTCCACTAGGCTATCAAAAAGACCAACGAAGGTCATCCATTCGGAAAGGACCCCGGAGAACCTTGGCAGGTCCAGAGTTGACCGCTCCGTGGTGCAGTGGCTTAGCAATCAGTTGTTGCGCTGGGGGCCGCGGGTTCGAATCCCGCACGGAACAAGTATTTGTATGGTCTACAAATAATTGTTCCGGGTCTGGATGTTTGTCCATGTGCAATTTATGTTTGTAAACTGCCTCCACGACACAGGAGAAAATCCTAGTGTGCGGGTGACGTTTTTTTTAAAAAAAAAGAAAAAAAGAGTTGGGAGTCGTCCCAACAGCTCCGGCTGAGTAGGCTGCTTCCGAGGGGACTCGGGCAAGCCAATCATCCGAGCTTCACGCGCCTCCTCAGCATACCTGGCCCCCGCCTCGATCAAGTCGTCCGTGAGCGAAAAGAACTGCTCGTAGCCTGCGAGGCAGGAGTCCAGGACTCCCTTTTCCGCATCCGAGGCCTCGAGCTCAGCGTATGTCTCCTCCACTACGGCCCCCCGGACCGCGACCTGCTCGAGCCGCTTCTCCAAACTATAGACCCTATCCTGTCGCCCTATCAAAGCATGGGCGCTAGCGGCCCAGCGCAGCTCCGCCTTCAGGCGACGCATCGGTAGCTTGTGCGATGGCATCATTACTAAATACAAATTATATCGCGGCAAAAATACAAATAAAATTAACAAATAACAAATACAATTACTATTAAATCAAGTTAAATACAAATTAAACTACACGGCAAGTACCCACTACAGTCGGTCAGCGGAATGCCTCGCTCAGGCGACCGATCCTTCGGCAATTTAATCTACCCACCCAAAAATACTTGATGCGTAAGTACCTAGCCCTAAACTACACTCCTTACTTGCGCAGCCTAACGGGCGTGGTTATAACCACCTACCCGCTAACAAAACAAAAATATTTATATTTTATTACGTACTATTTTTTATCTATATTACGGCCGGGCGATTGGAGAACCAATCAACCACGCTCTGCTACCACTAATGTTCACGCCCTGAGTTGCCCCGACAAAAGTCGAATGGGCTAGGGCCCATAGTAGCCTCCTCAACGGGCAACAGAGGACGAGGACCAAATGGTCTATAGAGACGTATTATACATATAGATATAAGGGCTGCTAAGCCAGCAAATACTTACGGATCTCCGGAGGTAGGATTGACCACAAGGTACCAGTCAGGTGATTAGTGAGGTGTATGTAAAGTGGTGTGCGAAAGTGTATATATATATACATGTGTGTATATATACATGTAACCTGACGGCCCGATGTAATCGGACAGAAGATCCACAGGCGCTGTTGTTCTCCCAATGTGCGCTCCCTCCAGTGGTAGTTCACCAATTGAAAACTTCTGCCTTAATTTCACTATTTCAGTTTATCAACCTTATGGTACACTATTTCAATCTATCAACTTTATTGTACGAATTAACTTCAAATTCAAGAAAACCAACGTTCATCAAAATTAAAACAAGTGACACGCTGCATAACTAATGAACGGTCGATCAAAGTTCAACTTCCATTTTTACTTAGCAACAAATTATAATCGAGCACACTCGGTCTACTCTCGAGTGACAAAGTTCAGCGTTTTAACCGATAAAGGAAAATGTCTCCGAACTATATCAAATGCCACACGAGCAAAATTAATATTGTAAAATGGACTTCAACAGGCAATCACTATACAAATTGACGTAAATTAACACAAGCTACAACTCGTCGGTGCAAATTAATGGCAATCAGTTACTTTAATCACTCAAAACTCAAATTAGGCCTCGAGTCACGTAACGCTCAAAACAGACACTCAATTCGAGGCGGTCTTAACTTGACCCAAATATTCAATAGTAAATTAGACGCGCACAATTACTCAAATTCTAGACCATCAAAATCAGCACTGGCCGCGCGCAACCGATCCAGCGGTCGCAGACAATACAAACTAGTCGACAAAACCGCAGCGGTCAAGATATCGACTTCGCACACGCGTCCGACGCTCGTGCTCTCTGCCGAGCGACCCACACTAGAGAGGAGGCGACGGTGACCTCTAAATTCCACCGGAAGGACGCGCGTGTTGAATGCAAATTTCAAATGCAAATATTTGGCCTAAACAACCATTTATACTTTCATATGCATTTGGTTATTGCTGAAAAGCTGTTATTTTGACATTACAAACAGACACTTCAATTTTATTTATTTGTATAAATTAATACGTTGATTAAAATAATTTCTAATAAAAATACTTCCTAAAAAATAAATATGTTTGCACGTATGTGAAGCTAATTTGTTTTCACTTCTGACGTGCAGTCCTACGACTGGCAGTTTTTTTTATGTGTGAAAGGGGTACATAGGCGACACTTTTCCTGCTTTACCATTAGACAAAGTAACTACATTCTTCATCATCATCATTTATCATTATAGCCTGTCTTAAGTCCACTCACAAAGCGCGGTCTTGAACCATCAAATCCCTGATTGTTTTATCAAGTCATGACTGTATCTTCTGGGGTTTTCGTACAATATAGTCGGAACGTAGCCACTTCAGCCTAATGAACCGCCGGTCTATGTCAGTTACCTTTTTTTATAGGAAAGGGGGCAAACGAGCATTTGGCTCACCTGATGGTTAGTGACTACCGCCGCCCATGAACAACTGCAACACCAGGGGGAACCAGGGGAATTGCAGATGCGTTGCCGGCCTTTAAACTTTTACTTTTCTGCGGTTATCCAGGTAACTTTCCCTCTCTATTGTCCGCTGATTGACTTTGAGATTTCTCATACGACCAGCAGTGAAGACCACGTTTAAGTTATGTAAGTTATGCCTGGTAACATGCATTGGTTAAACGCAGTCCGGTAAAGGAGCCAATGATATGATATGGCGATTAATATCGCTATAAAACATTATACCGGAAATTATTGTCTATCCGCAATTTACAATTTATGAAAATAAAATTAGTGTGTACGGTACTTATAATAAAAAAAAACAATTTTTAAAATGTTTGTCTGTCTGACGGTTTGTTCTGGCTAATCTCAAAAATATACGTGGTAGAGCCATGCTGCAGCTCTATTATGGTTGAAGCACGAATGAGTCGGCTCGACCGGGGAAGGACCACGCGCTCACAGAATACCAGCATAAAATAGCAGGTTAACGCTGCTGTGTTTCGTATGGTGAGTGTAGAGAACTGGAGACCCTTTTTGCTGGAAACGAGGCATTCCATCTTAGTCCTTACGGGTGGCAACGCATCTGCATTTTGATTCGTAAACGAGGATAAATGTAGATGTCTATGGGCCACAGCAACCACTTACCATCAGGTGGACTGTGTGCTCGTTTGTCAGCCTGTACTATATAAAAAAAATTGAACGCGGGTGAAGTCGTGGGGAACAGCTAGTATAATATAAATGTGTGCAATATGGGTATTGCGCAAAGTATTATACATGCCCCCACCTCGGATATTGCATTGAGTATGTGCAGATTAATAGTAAATGTACGAGTATAGATTTTAAGTTAGTAATAATGGGCTCGACATGTTAACAAACAAAAATCCCTTCCCTAAATAAATAAAGAAAAAAAAATAAATAAATATATAAAAGAAAAAAAATTAATCAATGCACTTATGATATTTTCCCTTCAATCTTATTCTCAGAAAATATACAAAATTTGTCCATCGCCAAGTTCAAAAACATTATGGATTTTTTTTATTATATACTCAAAGGCATTTGGTTCCAAAATTATACTATTCTTCCTCAAATCTTCCGCCCTCCGCTTCCTCATTAACTAAACATAAACTCGCCTTCATCCTCTGCCGTAACGTCTTGGTATTGCTGGTACTCTGAAATATCAAATCGTTTATATTAATTTCCGCTTATGTGAAATCCATCTTATCAATAACTTCACCAATGTACTCATGAAGAAACGCTTTCCACCTAAATATAGCTAAAATTGTTCCTCAACCCTCTTGAATGTGCTCTGTATGGCTGTGGTATTTCCGATGTCCTCTGAAAATGAGATAATCGCTACCAAGCTGCTTCTTATTTCTTTTGTTTTATTATTGTAAAGAATGTATGATTGTAAACTGTTCTTTTTCCAAAAATAGGGATAGGGACGATGGTTCGTCGCAGGAAATAAGATATTTTTCTGTAAATTAAATACAAGAATAACTATTAATAAATATTGCTTATAATCGATATTTAATTAAAATATCTATTTCTAACTCGAGAATTTGAAAATAAGATAAACTGTAAGTTTTTAGCATATTTTTGAAAAAAAAAATAACGAAGAACGTAATGTAACGTAATAAATAAACAAATGAAATAAAAAAATATTATTTAGAAAATATTTATCAAATATCTCTACTCCACGTGAAGTACACAGTATTGTAAACTAATACAAGGTTGTAGTGGATAGAACATAACAATCTAAATCGATCGACATTGTTAACGTCGCTACAAACAAAACATCAAACGATATTGCAGCATGTTTCACAAGTAATTTCCTGTTACGTAACCAGTTTATTTTGCAGATCAAATAAACAGAGAATAAAGTAGAGGTTTATTTCACAGAAATGTTTGAAATTAATTTTAAATACGAGTACGTCAACCCATACTCATGTCAACTGTATTTTAAAATATTGTAAAGTTTAGTAGCTGTATTGTTTTTTTTTATGAATCGTGTGAAAAACATTAATAATTAATTATCCTTAGTAATTTTTGAAGAGATAAAAGGGTGATAAACAGGGGCGTAGCTACCGCCGTATCAGCCGTATCAATGATACGGGGCCCCCGGGCTACAGGGGCCCCCAACGTGTGTAAGCAAAAACTCCAAGGACTTCTAATGGGACAGGAAAGGCTATCACTATTCTCTAAAGAAGTAAAGAATTTAGTAAAACTGAAATCGTCTTCAGCTATGTTCGCCGAACAAAAGGCACGAAAATTAAATTGTTTGGCTAGCTTAGTTCCTAGGAGTATTTATTGTAAGTAATAACTCATAAGCCCGTGTAGTGGCGGGTAAGAATACTCACAACCCCATATCTTCCCGTGGGTGTCGTAAAAGGCGACAGACGGAAACTGAGGCAGAGGATGGGCAGCAGCATCTTTCTGATAACAGCAAAACAACAATAAAAAAACTGCGCTTGCCAACCCGCTCGCCAAGCGTGGCAACTATGGCAATATACCCCCATGAAAGTAACGAAGAGATGGCCCCCAGTCCCCGGCAGCCCCGCTATTCCTGGCTAAGGTGGCGACCATGGTAACAGCGAGGCAGGGGGTGCTAAGAGTCTCCGGTGGAGGTTCTGTTGCCACCTACGACGACTCGACATGGCAACTTATAACGCACGCACCCTGAGGACTGACGAGAAGGTCCTGGAGCTAGAAGAAGAGATAGACAAGTTGCACTGGAATGTCATAGGATTATCCGAAGTCTGAAGAGAGGGGGAGGTCACGGTAATCCTCGAATCCGGCAATTTGTTCTATCACCAGGAGGGCGACCATCTGTCCCAAGGAGGTGTCGGATTTATCGTCCACAAGTCTCTCGTTAACAACGTTGTAAAGATTGGGAGTGTGTCGACGAGGGTTGCGGACCTTATACTCAGAATCACCGAACGGTAATCGCTGAAGGTTATACAGGTTTACGCATCAACCTCGGTACACGCCGATGAGGAGGTGGAAGAAATGTATGAGGATATCTCTAGAACAATGCATTCCTCCAAAACCCACTATACGGTGTTAATGGGAGACTTCAACGCAAAACTAGGCACAAGAGAGAACGGTGAGCTGAAAGTAGGGAAATTCGGAATAGGGCAACGGAACCCAAAGGGCCAGCAGCTGGCGAACTTCATGGAGAAAGAAGGACTCTTTATGATGAACTCTTTCTTCCAGAAGCGGCCCCACAGGAAGTGGACCTGGTCGAGCCACGACGGTTCGACAAAAAATGAGATTAACTTTATTATGACGACCAGACGACAACTATTCAGTGATGTCTCAGTGATCGCGAGGGTGAAAACCGGCAGCGATCACCGAATGGTGAGAGGCACACTGAACCTAAACGTTAAGTTGGAGAAGTCACGTCTAATGAAGTCAACGCTCCGTCCTTCTCGTGCTCTAATCCAAAGTCCAGAAACCTTTCAGCTCGAGCTACGAAACCGTTTTCAGTGCCTAGAAGATTGCAATACAATGGACGATATGAATGACAAGCTCGTGGAAACTGTCCATGCGGTCTGAGCTAAGTTTTGCAAGACCCGCCGCAGAAGAAACAAAAAGTCTCCGATCACACTCTAATCTCAATGGCTTTTAGACGGGGTATATAGCTGCAGTCTTCAGTAGATTTGACAGCGTACAGGCAACTGAACATACAGATCTCCAAATGCATGCGGCGGGACTTGTGCAACTTTAATTCTGCTCGTATTAAAGAAAAGATCGAGCAGAACCAGGGCTCCCAAGTCTTTGCAAGAGATCTGTCTGCCAGAAAGAGCCAACTGTCGAAGCTGAAGACCGAGTATGGCAGCGTCGTTTCCGGGACACCTGAGGTTTTGAGTGAGATTGAGAGGTTCTATTGGCAGCTGTACACATCATCGTTGGAGCCACACGTAAGTGTGAGTAACGATCCAAGAGCGAGTCTTATCCGACACTATTCCGATGATATCTCGGACGTCAGTCTGAGCGAGATTAGAATGGCTCTCCAGCATCTTAAAAACGGCAAGATCCCAGGCTGGATGGAATTACAGTGGAGCTTCTGAAAGCGGGTGGAAAACCGATACTTGATGTCCTTCAGAAGCTCTTTAATTCCGTCCTCCATGGTGGCACTACTCCGGAAAGGTGACAACGCTCTCTTGAAGAACTACAGACCGAGTTCCCTTTTGAGCCGCGTCTACATGCTGTTTTCGAGAGTCATTACTCCCGAACAAGCCGGTTTCCAAAAAGGCTTTAGCACCATATACCACATACATACCCTTCGGCAAATTGTACAGAAGTCCGAGGAGTACAATTTACCACTATTTCTGGCGTATGTGGACTATGAGAAAGCCCAAAGACTTTCAATCAAAATTACGTCGAAATTCGGGCGGTGCTGCAGTCCCTTCAGCGATGCCAAGTTGACTGTCGGTATATCGAAGTGCTGAAGTGCTTGTACAGTAGGGCTACGATGGCTATCCGAGTACAGAACCAGAGTACGAAACCTATCCAATTGCAGAGAGGTGCAAGACAGGGTGACGTTATATCCCCGATACTCTTCACCGCTGCATTGGAAGACGTTTTCAAGCTTCTGGACTGGTAAGGATACGGTGTTAACATCAATGGCGAGTACATCACTCACCTTCGATTTGCCGACGATATAGTCCTTATGGCAGAATCGCTGGAGGACCTAAGCACTATGCTTAATGACCTCAATAGTTTTTCCCAACGGATAGGTCTTAAGATGAACATGGACAAAACAAAGATCATGTTTAATGTCCATGTCACACCTATGTCGGTAGTTGTTGGTAGCTCTAAGCTCGAAGTTGTTGACGTTTATGTTTACCTGGGACAAATAGTCCGACTAAGTAAGTCCAACTTCGACCGAGAGGTCAATCGAGGGATTCGACTCGACTGGGTAGCGTTCGGGAAATAACGGCACATCTTCTAGTCAGGTATACCTCAAAACTTGAAAACGAAATTGTGCAACCAGTGCGTGTTGCCAGTGATGACATACGGAACTGAGACGTGGTCCTTCACTGCTGGCCGGATGAGGAAGCTCAAGGTTGCTCAGCGAGCTATGGAGAGGGCTATGCTCGGAGTTTCTCTGCGTGATAAACTTAGAAATGAGGATATGCGCAGTAGAACCAGAGTCACCGACATGGCCCAACGAATTAGTAAGCTGAAGTGGCCATGGGCCGGACATATAGCTCGAAGAACCGGCAACCGATAGGGAAAAAGGTTCTCGAGTGGCGGCCTCGTACCGGCGGATGAAGTGTAGGGCGTCCCCCCACTATATGGAGTGACGACCTGGTAAGACATGCAGGAAGTCGATGGATGCAGGTGGTTCAGGACCGTGCTTTGTGGCATTCCTTGGGTGAGGCCTATGCTCTTTAATGGACTTATGAAGGGCTGTTATGATGATGATGATGATGATGAACTAGTGGAATTAGTACTTTTGCCGTTGTCGTGATAATTGACGATAATTTATGTGTACATAGAGAACTGAAGACCATTTTTATGTATATGTTTTTTATTCCTTTATTCGTTTTTTCATTCCTTGGACTTATGAAGGGCTGTAACGATGATGATGAATAACTTAAAATCAATATATAATAATTTGAATTCAATGCAAGCGTTTTTGTTCCTTTTATGAAATCTTTACTCTTCATTGGGGCCCCCCAACAAATTTTGATACAGGGCCCCTCGAAGGCACGCTACGCCACTGGTGATAAATGACCCCTGGACAGTTGTATCTATACTTGATTAAAAATCGAAATACAGATTTATTATCACCCATGAGAACTAAGATGGTATGCCTAGTTTTCAGGAAAAAAGATCTTTGAATCTCCACATTCATCCTAAGAAACACAGCATACACTAACTACTAACTACTATGGCTTATAACAATAATTCTCTGAATTGACAGGATGATTCAATTTTTTAAATTCATAATTTAAAATTAAAAATTTTGTACAGCCGACTTCAATATAAGCGACTTCAAGACAGGTTATTTAAGAATAACTCAATAACCATTGGTCTGACCTTGATGAAATTCATATGGGACCACACGAGAACTATCAGCTTTCATATAAAAAAAGAATCATCGAAATCGGTTCGCCCAGTACAAAGTTATGAGGTACAACACATAAAAAAAAAAAAACATACACTCGAATTGAGTACCGTCTCCTTTTTGGAAGTCGGCAGAAAATTGATGTAATTTCAAATTAACACCAAGAGGTTATCTATATAAAATGCTCTGTACTGAATGACTGACTGACGGATCAACGCACAGCCCAAACCGCTGATCGTAGAGACCTAAAACTTGGAGGGTGTGTTCTTTGTATTACGTAGATATCCGATATGAAAGGAATTTTCGAAATTCTACTTCTAATGAGGTGAAAAACAGGGGAAAATTTGTATGGGACAACGTGATTCCTGGTCTAATCTACTTCAAATTTTGCATAAATTTCTTTAACAAAATTGATGGAAGACGTGTTTTGTATTTTATTGAAACTCATCGCTTAAAGAGGTTTAAAAGGGGTAGAAAGTTATTTTGGGGGTGATTTGCATCGAAGTTGATATCAATTCTCCTTAGTGCTTTTGATTTAAATTACATTTTAGTTTGACACATGTTTGAAAACCGTAAGAGCCGTGGTAGCTCAGATGGTTAGCGCTCGCTGTAAGCTTCACAGTACTCGAGCAACCCGGGTTCGATCCCCGCCGGCACCAATGAAATTGTTAATTGCAATTTTAAGTGCTGATTTACCACGTGCTCGGCGGTGAAGGAAAACATCGTGAGGCAACCTGCATATTTGAGAAATAAGAAAATAATATTTCGATGACATGTGAAGTTCGCCAACATGCATTGGGGCAGCGTGGCTGACATTTCCTTGCCCTAAAATCCTCTCAGAAATTAGAGGAGGCCTGTGCCCAGCAGTGGGACGTAAATAGGCTACAACTTTACTTTTCACTTTTATGTTTGAAAACTCAAAACGTTGAACTCGCTTAAAAGCTCGGTGCAATGCAATACTATTTGAAATTGGAATGTCAAATATAAAAGAATATTTAGATCGGATTAGAATTTAAATATCAATTTTATTTGTTCTTGGATTATTTAAATGAAAAACTTACCTTATACCTTGATTTTCCTTCGAAAATTCCTTGGAAATCTCTTAGATTACCTACTTAGCGAATATTTACGATTGTTGTATAATTTGTTTGGAAGTTCATTTTCACTATTTCATTAGAATATTTTGAGTGTAGTTAATTTCTTTTTCATTTGTTGTTATAATAATTAAATAAGATTATTTAAGTTAGATTTGTTAGTATATAATAGGTTTTTAGTTTCAATGGTAAAAATACTGTGTTTGATTTGTTGTGTATAATAATCTAGTTTTCTTTTAGTTTTAATATAGATATTTATTTAGGTAGTACTTTGTCTTAGAAGTGTAATTTAGTGTGTATTGTTTTTCGTAATTTTCTTATATTTATAAATTTGTCTGTATCTATTTTTAAAAATAAGAGCAGAGTTGGTTAACATCAATTCATAAACCTTACAATGGAACCCAAGGGGCCAGCCACGACGGTTGGACAAAAAATGAGATTGACTTCATTATAACGACCAGACGACAACTGTTCAGTCACCGAATGGTGAGAAGAATACTAAACCTAACGATAAAATGGAGAGGTCACGTCTAATGAAGTCAACGCTCCATCCCCCTCGTGCTCTAATCCAAAGTTCCGAAACCTTTCAACTCGAGCTACAAAACCGTTTTCAGTGCCTAGAAGACTGCAATGCAGTGGACGATATGAATGACAATCTCATGTAAACTGTCCATGCGGTCGGAGCTATGTTTCGCAAGACCCGCCGCAGAAGAACACAAAAACTCGCCGATCACACTCTTGATCTCATGGCTATTAGATGGGAAATGCATGTAATAGTATATAACATTTATAATAGTGAGAGAAAAAACAAACAAAGATAAAATATCATTAATGTTATTTTAATGCCAATTGTGTGCAGTTCACATGTATTTTTTAATTGTTTTTTTCATGTATCCTTTTTTAACTTTCTTCTTCTTCTTCATCAGCCGGTAAGAGCCCACTGCAGGGCATGGCTATTTTCCTTGTAGACACTTTGCTTTAATGCCATGCTTGACAGGCTGTTTGACGATTGGAGAAACGTTTTACGTAGTAGAGTCATACTGCAGTTACATTATGATTGTACCACGAATGGGTCGGTTCTACTAGGGAAGGACTATGCTCTTACAGAATATTTCAAAAAAATTGCGTAAAATAGCAGATCAATGCTGTTGTGTTTAGTATGGTGAGAACCGGAGACCCTTTTACTGGTAACAAGGCATTTCATCTTAGTCCTCAGAGATGACATCGCATCTTTTTTTTTATAGGATAAGGGTGACAAACGAGCACACAGTCCACCTGATGGTAAGCGGCCAATAGACATCTACATCTATTCTCTGTTACAAATAAAAATGTAGATGCGTTGTCACCCGTGAGGACTAAGATGGAATGCCTCATTTCCAGTAAAAAGGGCCAACGGCCACCTTGATTCTTGATTCTTGAATGCATTTTGATTCTCAATCGAGGATAGATGTAGATGTCTAATGGCCAGGATCTTCTTACCATCAGGTGGACTGTGTGCTTGTTTGTCACCCCTATTCTAAAAAAAACACGTTTCTTTTAGAATCTGAACAACTTAGATACTGTTGTTCGTTGCCGGTTTTTATTATTAGTATTTTGTGTCTGGTCTAAATGAGCCATCTATCACACGCCATAAGATTTGTTTGGCATTTCCCATAGCCTCTTACGGTACGAACAGGATGAAATGGGGCGATGGATTATCATACGTCGCCAGCTCACGCCATATTTTGACTTATTATAGATTTTTCTTAGAATTAATTTGTATAAAATTTACATTTACGGCACAATAACGCTAGAAAACGAACTTACACTTTTTTAATAGTAGTGAAGACAGCCAATAGTCTAGTCATCCAATGACAAGCGGCTACTACAGCATGTATATAACACATATATAAAATGAAGTTAAATAATCTGTAATTACAATAATCCTTTTACTTGCCTATAAATAGACTTTAGAACAGAGGTCTGTGATAATGTCAATTTGATATATAGCCAAATGTAAGAAAAATAAAGTTTTAAATTGTATTAGTAATATATAATAAATACGAAATCTATTTAGAGAACTTTCATTAATCTTATTGAAACAAGTCTTTTCATCATTGCATAGTACCTAATAAAATTAAAGCTTAAGAGTACTTTACTGGTGCCTAAGAATTTACGTAGGCAGATTATTTACTAAAAGTATTACTTTGTAGAGATAAATTGCGCATATTCTTTAGGTTTTTTGTGTGAAATCGTCTACTGCAGAGGCATTTTTGGCTCGTTGCTTGCTTCTTATGGGTAAAAGAGATTATACCCATAAGGAACAAGAGTATAGATGATTAAACAAATCGAATCAATTCTTACTACAATTGTATTGTATGCAGATGAAGGATAATTTTTTTTATTAACTGACTGATATTTAAGGCAAAATTAAGACTGTTTGCCCGCGTTCTCGATCACAGCCATAAGCGCTGATCGCCGACGGAGTGGCGATGTGTTGGGGCGAGAATTGTTCTCGACGTAGCGGCGCGGTGCGGCGATGCAATTCCGACGAAACAATTATTATTTACTAGCTGGCCAGGCAGACGTTGTTCTGCCCTTTTCAACCCTTCATATAAAAAAATCCTTAAATTCGTAATAAAAAAATTGAGTGTCACTTATCAGGATAAAAACTATCCTATCTCTCAAGTGCACTGCAGTTTGGTCTCAACTGCACAGAGTATGCAAAATTTCATTGAAATCAGTTCAGTAGCTTAGGAGTTCATCTCGGACAAACAACGTGACACGTAATTTATATATATATATATATATATATATATATATATATATATATATATATATAGATATATATATATATAAAGATCCTTTGTGTATGTATTTTTTACGTCTCTACGATTTTAATTTTGTCAGTTCCTTTTATTTTTCTGTTAGTTTAATCACGCAGAGAAAATCTCGAATAGCCCTCTCCATCGCTTGCTAATTGAATTTGAGTTTTCTCATACGTCCAGTTCTGAAAGAACACGTTTTGTAAGTTATGAATGGCAACATGCACTGATTGTACAAAGCCCATCAAAAGAGCCAATGATATGAAATCCCAATTAATATCGGTAGAAAACATTATATCATTAATAGAATCAGGCGTTACTTTGCGGAAATCCATTATATAAAAGCTTTTAAAAAAATTTACTTCGCAAATATCCGCGTTATAAAATAAAATGATGTGTCTTAACTAGTATGAAGAGTACCTTCCACCCTCCCTCAATTGCGTGCACTATCCCTGTTACCACTAACCCCAGCATCGCTACTCCCAACACCACTACACTAGGCAAGACACACCACTGACGAAAATACGACACGTGTTTCGCCTCTACACGAGGCATCCTCAGGTGATATAGACTCTACGGTGGCTAACCGCTAAGTGAGCGGCGAGCCAAAACAACTGCTATTTATACAGACTGCTGATTCAACCGCTCTCTACTTAAGGAGCGAGTGACCGCGTCATGCGATAAAACATGCGACCAATCACCGCCGGAATTACGCAGCCGTTTGTAAAATTAAAAACAAACCGCCGCGCTACGCCCGCCTACCCTCCAACCACACAACCAATCGCCGATCACCGTAAGGGTGACAAACGACATTATTGCGATACCAATAATTAGAGAGCAGGCTTAACGATATTTAAGAGAGGTGAGTTAGTAACATTTGTTTGTTCACTCAGCAGTGCAACGGTATTATTACTTTTTAATATCTCTAACTGTTCCAGCACACACAGCCGCAGCTGTCTAAGTCACCTTATGGCGGACATTTTCATGGATAATTTCGAAAAACAACTTATAGTTGTCAATCAAAATATCTTATATTACTATCGATATGTAGACGAAATAATTATTTGCGGGACTGGCACAAGGAGACAGCTGGATGTTTTCCTCAATAAAATAAATAGAGTCCATGACAAAATTAAATTTAAACTTGAATTGGAACAAGATTGTTCCCTTAATTTTCTCGACTTAACAATAACAAGAAAAGAATCGTCACATGTTTTCCAAATTTATCGAAAGCCAACTCACACCAACACGGTCATCCCCGCGTCATCGTGCCATTCGTGGCGACATAAAGTAGCCGCTTTTTATTGTTACATTAATCGTTTGTTCACTGTCCTATTAAGTAAAGAAAATTATTCACAAGAACTTAATATAATTTATCAAATGGCGGTCTCTGACGGTTTTTCAAAAAATCTCATTAATCATTTAATTAAAAAGAAACAAAAGCATGTTGTTCGCAACTCTCTGTACGCGGTTCAACATCAAAGTTTTCAACGATATGTGAGCAGTTTGACCTACTTAGACCCCATATCACTCATACAGTATCGGAATCCTCGGTGTCGACATATCGAGTGATGTGTAGTTTGGTGGTCATTTGGAAGAGAACGCCAAATTGGCCTCTAAAAATCTTGGCGTGCTCAGCAGAGCGGGACAGTATTTCATGCC
Organism: Parnassius glacialis; assembly: GCA_033319125.1. Taxonomy (NCBI): domain Eukaryota; kingdom Metazoa; phylum Arthropoda; class Insecta; order Lepidoptera; family Papilionidae; genus Parnassius; species Parnassius glacialis. The sequence goes on along the minus strand of JAVANC010000010.1, from coordinate 24,441,884 downwards.
GGCACACCGCTTGCAACTTTACAAGGCGCAGGTTCGGTCCCACATGGAATACTGTTTCCATCTCTGAGCAGGCGCTCCCCAGTGCCAGTTCCACCTGGATAATTGGCGGGCCACCACTGTGCGATTTAGAAGAAGTTTTCTTTCTCGTGGGATCCACTTCCTTGTGGGATCGATTACCACCAGCAATTTTTCCAGACCGATACGATTTAGGGACCTTCAAGAAAAGAGCCTACTCCTTTTTAGAAGGCCGACAACGCATTTGCCATTCCCCTGGTGTTGTAGTTGTCCATGGGTGGCGGTAGTCACTTACCATCAGGTAAGCCGCAGGCTCGTTTGACTCCTCTTCTATAAAAAAAATAAATAAATAACATAAAACATAATACAAATCAAAAAAAATATTTAGAAAATATTTATGAAATATCTCTACTCCACGTCAAGTACACAGTAGGTATTGTAAACTGTACAACTTGGTATTGGGATAGAAAATAACTATCAAAATCGATCGACATTGTTAGCGTCGTCGCTACCAACAAAATATCACACAATATTGTACTAGTAGCATGTTAATTTCCTGTTACGTAACCAGTTTATTTTGCAGATCAAAAGCAGGGAATAAAGTAGGGTTTATTTTACAAAAATGTTTGTTATTAATTTTAAATACGTCAACCTATAGTCATGTCAACTGTTTTTTAAAATACTGTGAAGTTTAGCTATTGTAGATTTTTTTTTGTATGAACCGTGCTCAAAACAATAAAAAAATTAACTTGAGCCATTTTTAAGGAATCAATATGCAGATTCATTATCACCCACAAGGACTTAGATCTTCGAATCTCGTCATTCATCCTATGAAACATAGCATCAACTAACTACTAAATACTATGGTTTATTTCAACAACTATCTATGTATATTGTCAGGAAGCTTCATGTTATTTTTTTTAATCAGAATTGATATAATATTAAAAATGGACTCGCTCTGGACCTCCATTTGGCCCAAGGGCAAAGATAAGGTCTACGATTGAGCGAGTTTGCCAGTTCAGGTAATAGGAACTCGGAAAAACAGGCGCGGGCAGGGCATTCCATTTCCTGGCCGTGCACATTATACACCCGCAGTACGTCTAGTATTCCGATAGGAGAATGGAGATGACGGTATGAGCTTATGAAACTCACACCTGTGATAAGCTGTGACGCTCAGTTTCTACCAGCTTTTCGTCGCCAATATGCCTCTTGGTTCTGTGTTCCACTGAGTCAAGAGCGGAAAGTTGATATTTTGCTGAGCCATCCCAAAGGTGACGACAATACTCCATACATATTCGGACTTGAGATTTGTATATAGTTAAAAGCTGTCCAGGCGTAAAGTATCGTTTCACCTTGTGTATAATATCCAGTTTTTCGGCTGCAGTTTGTGCTTTCGACTCAATGTTAGCGCCAAAGTTGAGGTTAGCACTCAACTGTATGCCGAGAAGCTCGAGATAATCATTAACCTCTACAGATGTACCTCGGAAAGTAGGAGTCAGATGAATTTTTTTTTTATAGGATAAGGGTGACAAACGAGCACACAGTCCACCTGATGGTAAGTGGTTGCTGCGGCCCATAGACATCTACATCTATCCTCGTTTGCGAATCAAAATGCAGATGCGTTGTCACCCGTGAGGACTAAGATGGAATGCCTCATTTCCAGTAAAAAGGGCCTCCGGCCACCTGCACTCACCAAGCGAAACGCAGAAGTAAACCCCTACTTCACGCTGGTATTCTGTGAGGTCGTGGTACCACCGCGGTTCGAGCCGGCCCATCCGTGCGACAGCAAGAGCTGCCGCGGGGCTCTACCACTGTTAAAAGAAAGTGAAATGTCTGAAATGTTGAAAGTGACCAGATTGTCGTCACCCCCTCGAGAGACTAGACTTAAGGTCGCATTTATCTGCTCCACCATGGCCTCTCTAAATGAATGTATTACTGCTGCTCCGTCTTACGTTATACCCAAATTAGTTTAATGAGTTCTTAGTCGGTTATTGTAGGGAGGATAAATCCACTAATCGGCTTTAATCGATAAAGATAAGAAATACTTCATTTACTACCTGCTTTATTAAACAACATTCTAAAAGATTGACAGCTTGTTCGGAAATACACAAAAAGGTATAAGAAGTATTAAGTTGTATGTCACGCAACTCTTTCCTTCCTTTTTTAAAGCATGTTTTTTTATATTCTGTATGCTCATAACCGATTACTAACTAGAATATTGTAACTTCTTATTTAGAAAAATCTATATTTCTTTTGAGAATAAATATCATTAAATTATTAAATATTATAATATAATAATCTATATTGAATAAAAATATTCTATTCTTATTTTATTCTATTTAATTCATTGAAACTTCAGCTTACTGGTACGTTGGACTATGTCGGTTACTCTGTTTCAGCGTCGGATATCATCATTACGAAATCACGAAGCGAAACTCTATAGCCCTCTACATACCATGAGCTTACTCGTACGACCAGCAGTGAAAGCTCACGTTCCAGGTACGTGTCAATACTGGCAACATGCACTAGTGACTGAGAAATACGTGCCGAGTAAATATGTCTGAATCTAACAAACGCTGCTCAACCGAGTTGTGTGAGACTATTGAGCTCTTGGTCGAAGTTGGAATTACCTAGTTATAATTTTATTCTTAGGTAAATATTCTTGTGACTGCTGGACATAGGTCTCACCCAAGGCGCACCACTTAGCCCTATCTTCGGTTTCACGCATCCAGTTGCCAGCACTCCTAGCCAGGTGGCGTCACACACAATGTTTACCCAAAAGCGGTCTACACTATATGACGCCTACTCCAACGGTTATCGCTTTTGGGAAAGATGTGACCAGCCCATTGACACTTCAGCCTCCAAATACGGAATGCAACGTTTGTGATCTTATTTCTGCGGTGGATTTCTTCTTTACAAATCTTATCCACCAGAGACACTCCGAGCATAGTCCTTTTCTTTGCCCGCTTGGCGACTTAGAATTTTGGAGTAGTCGTATCGTTAGTGGCCATGTTTCGGCACCATATATGAGTACAGGCAGGATGTACTGGTCGAAGACTTTCGTCTTCAAGCTTTGCGGTATGGGCAACGAGAAAATCCAAATGCTGCCCAGCCCAACTGAAACCGTCTATCGGCTTCTTTCTCGAAGTTGTCTCTATCTAATATTACTTAATTTAACATTTTACGTGGTAGAGCCATGCTACAGCGGTATAAGTAGTATAGTCGTAGCACGAATGGGTTGGCTCGACCGGGGTCGAACCACGCTCTCACAGAATACCAGCGTAAAATAGAAGCTTAACACTGCTGTGTTTTGTATTGTGAGTGTAGAAAACCGGAGACCCTTTTTACTGGAAACGCGGCATTCCATCTTCGTCCTCACGGGTGACAACGCATCTGCATTTAAATATATACTCGTAATTGAGGATAGATGTGGAAGTCTATGGGCCACAGCAACCACTTACCATCAGGTGGATTGTGTGCTCGTTTCTCACCCTTATCCTATAAAAAACTGTCATGTTTAACGGCCATGTCATACCAGATTGGATTATCGTTAATGGTGATATTCTTGAAGTTATTAAAGATATTTTCCGATCATACAGTAATTATTAAAAACAAAACGTACAGAAGCCTGGGTTTCGTATTGCGTGTTAGTCGTCCCTTCTCAGACATAGGTTGCCTAAAAGTACTATATTACGCTTATGTCAGGAGCAATCTAGAATACTGTAGCATAATTTGGAACCCTCAGTATATCTTTTATACTCTTGGAGAAAATGCAAGAAAAATTCATAAAATACTTAAATTATTGGTCACATTGCCATTTTAAAACCTATAATGAATTCTGTCATTATCATAATCCCACGACTCTCAAAATAGGCGTGTACTTGCTGACATGTCACGGAATATGCAACGAATATATAGATAGCCCGGAAAGTTAGAACGAGACACACAAAATTATTTGCACTGTAACACGATCAAAATCAAATTACGCACATAACGCATTGGTCAGTCGATTGCATAGAACTTTTAATAACCAATTTAATGTAACTGACATTTTTCATAGTAGTGGTAGGTTTCATAGTAGTACACACACACACACACGCACGCACGCACGCACGCACGCACGCACGCACGCACGCACGCACGCACGCACGCACGCACGCACGCACGCACGCACGCACGCACGCACGCACGCACGCACGCACGCACGCACGCACGCACGCACGCACGCACGCACGCACGCACGCACGCACGCACGCACGCACGCACGCACGCACGCACGCACGCACGCACGCACGCACGCACGCACGCACGCACGCACGCACGCACGCACGCACGCACGCACGCACGCACGCACGCACGCACGCACGCACGCACGCACGCACGCACGCACGCACGCACGCACGCACGCACGCACGCACGCACGCACGCACGCACGCACGCACGCACGCACGCACGCACGCACGCACGCACGCACGCACGCACGCACGCACGCACGCACGCACGCACGCACGCACGCACGCACGCACGCACGCACGCACGCACGCACGCACGCACGCACGCACGCACGCACGCACGCACGCACGCACGCACGCACGCACGCACGCACGCACGCACGCACGCACGCACGCACGCACGCACGCACGCACGCACGCACGCACGCACGCACGCACGCACGCACGCACGCACGCACGCACGCACGCACGCACGCACGCACGCACGCACGCACGCACGCACGCACGCACGCACGCACGCTCGCACGCACGCACGCACGCACGCACGCACGCACGCACGCACGCACGCACGCACGCACTCACGCACGCACGCACGCACGCACGCACGCACGCACGCACGCACGCACGCACGCACGCACGCACGCACGCACGCACGCACACACACACACACACACACACACACACACACACACACACACACACATGCACGAGAGCGCGCATACACGCACACACATGTGTTTTTGTGGCTCAAATTTATTGATTGTCGGTCGATTAATTTAAGTTAAAAAATGAATAAAGTAGATCCATTATTGGCTGTAAGTTTATTTCTTAAGTTCATTTACATTGTAATTAGTGCTTTGGACCTTGTAATAAATAATAATAAAGGTGCCATCAAGACTGCCTAGAAAACCGCATGCCTTTTTCAATGTATCCCTTTATAGGTCTAACTTGGGAAAGTATTCCCCTCTAGCCAGACTGGCTCGCACTTATAACGAACTGTCCGCTGAAGATTTCTGGCCTCGATATTAATTGCGATAGTTTATACACCTTCAAATCAAAATTAATCAATTTCTATGAATTAATTAATTAATCATTAATTATAACATTGGAATTGTTTTTGCTTTTTATAGTGTGATTAATATAATATAATATGACAATGAAGCTATTTATATATTATAAATAGCTGCATTGTCAAATAATCCTATTTCTTTTTAATAGTTTATATTTATTCAATGATGTAATTCAGTTATTATTCCTTATAATTCCTTTATTTACAAAGTAATCAACGCATGTATTGTGATTACCCATAAAAAGAAATAAAATTATAATGTGGTTAATTTGTTATGAAAATGATCTTTGTATTAATGTTGTAATTTATTTTGGTAATCCTAATAAATAAATAAATAAAATTATAAATAAAATAAAAATAAATAAAATAAAATAAAATATTAAAGGACCCTAAAAATCACGTTTCTTGAATGAAGACCATACAATAAACGTGATTTTTTTTTTCTGTATTGAAATGTGTTTTGTTTACAGACTGTAGCAAAACCTAAATGAACACGCAATAAAATGATTCTGTGTGTATGGTGGGATTGAAAGGGTTTCGTTTATCATGAGCTTTTACCGCCAGGTAAAACCATCGGTTCGGATCTCTAATACCAACAAATAACGCGACAAGCAAGAAATAGAAAAAGAAAATGGCCAGCATGAATATTAAATAATTATTATATTTTCAATATTATTATGAATACTTATGCATTTGATATAATTTTAGTAATGAGTAATAATTTTAGTATTAGTATTAACTTGAATGAATGTAATATTACCCTATGATCCTTGCTGGTCGAAATAAATAAATAAATAAATTGATAATCAAAAAAGGAGTTGTCTTTCATCATGATAACGCCAGATCACAAGATTAGCTATCTGTTTGAGACTATCAATACACACTAACATTCCTAAAAATCCAGTATTAGCTTGAGTACTTAAATCTGGTTTAAAACTTTAATCATTATTTTCTTTTGTTGCTTGTGTTCTTTAAAATAAAGCTTTCTGGAGGTTTTTATATTTAAGTTTATAATATATTGTTTCGCGTGTTTTAAATAATTAAGAATATTATTATTATTTTCCATTAGAAATGGGATGTCTAAATCCAAGTTCCTTAGAATCTGTGGTATTGAATATATCAAATAAAACTGCTTGTCGCATTTTTTTTTAATCAAAAATCCCAATATTTCTACAGCAACACGATTATGTCACAACCTACAAGATGGCAACAAGTTATCGAACAGAATGGACCCATATATATTATAATTAAATGTAATAAATCTTTAAAACAAAAACGACTTGAATTTGTATACAAAATACGAAGGAACTTTTTCCCCGATCTTATATTATACTAAGTAAAGGTGTAACAAAATAGTACTCGATAACTTAGGGAATGATTCTGCCCGTCAACATAAATAATTTGACTTCGAAATTTTCAATTTATACGTGATAGATCCATACTGCAGCTATATTACTGGTATAGTTGTAGCACGAATCGGTCAGCTCGACCGGGGAAGGACCACGCTCTCACAGAATAACGCTGTAAAATAGCAGCTTAACGCTGCTGAGTTTCGGTATGGTGAGTGTAGAGAACCGGAGACCCTTTTTACTGGAAACAAGGCATACATTTTATTATTACATCTTAGTCCTCAGGGGTTGCAACGCATCTGCATTTTGATTCTTAATCGAGGATAGATATAAATTTCTATCAACCACAGCAACCACTTACCATCATGTGGACTGGGTGCTCGTTTGTCACCCTGATCCTATAAAGAAAATCTCAAAGTCAGTTATTCCATGCAAAACTTCGTACAAACTTGTTCAAAATGTATAGAAGACCTGATTTTTCTTAGAATTACGGAGATAGATCTATAGTAAAAGTTGTTCATATTGACGCTTAGAATAGAAATAGAAAGCACTATTTTAATTACACCATATATATATCGCACACGTAGATCTAAAGAGAGCTAACTCAAAAATTTCAATTTTTGAGTTATGTATACCATCGAATTCCTTAAGTCACTACCTAGCGACCAATAAAACAAATTCAAAAATAGTTCTACAACTCAAAGCTAGGTGACCGTAGAAGCCCCTTTAGTTGAACGAGCAAGGCCCACTCCTTTCCCATAAAAACAGGGACAAATATACATACATTTGTTAAACAATACGGAAATGAACTACAAAAATCCAATTTTCAGCCACAACAAACGATTACAACACAAGATTTCTATAACATCTATCTTCTATCTGCATTTAAAAAGCTGATCAATACAGAAAACTCGTGCAGTGCACAGGAATACGGTAATCAGTTTTTCGCCTTTTCTGAAAAAACTGTTTTTTTGAGTTAACTCTGTTTAGATCTAGGTGTGCGATATATATAACTATTTTTTAAATAAACTTATGAATATTAAATGTATGAATGTAAATAAAAAGATGAAAGTGATAAAATGAGGCCTTATCATTTATACGTCATTTATTCAGAGGAAAAACCCATGCATAATAAGCACAAATATATTGGTACTTTCGTTACTAATAAATTATTTAATTTTAAGTATTTTTTTTTATAGGATAAGGGTGACAAACGAGCACACAGTCCACCTGGTGGTTAAGTGGTTGCTGCGGCCCATAGACATCTACATCTATCCTCGTTTGCGAATCAAAATGCAGCTGCGTTGTCACCCGTGAGGACTAAGATGGAATGCCTCATTTCCAGTAAAAAGGGCCTCCGGCCACCTGCACTCACCAAGCGAAACGCAGAGGTAAACCTCTACTTCACGCCGGTTTTGTGAGAGGTCGTGGTACCACCCCGGTTCGAGCCGGCCCATCCGTGCGACAGCAAAAGCTGCCGCGTGGCTCTACCACTGTTAGTTTAGTATTTCTGGAATACATTCACAACTATGAACTTAACTACTAAGCCATAGCATAAAATAAATTTTTATATATTTTATATATTAACTGCTGGTAGATGCAATTTTTCACGCACACTAGCTTCCTTGCAAGTTGTCTTATACACACTACAATATTGAGATGCTGCATTCACGGAGCTGTTACTTTCAGGTACTTATTAGGTACTTACTGGTAGTGCGGTATCTAGTCAGAGCGCGCGATGACTTATCAATAATCTAAGCTACTAGTATAAACGTTGCAATTTTATGTTTGGTCACAACAAGAATACACAATAACAAAAGATTAATTAAAAATTGATTGGTTTCTTATATTTACGCGAATGTTACACGCGGACTATTTTACATGTGAATACAAAGAGATTGAAATATATAGGTATTTAAATGTCTTTGTGTGAACATTTATATTTTGAGATTTTCGTGAACGATTGTGTGACATTGTATTTCGTAATTATTCTTTTGACATTTATTTTATTATTAATTGGACATTTTTATTAGTACTATTAGGACATATTTATATTAGTAAACTAAAATTCATCAATAATAATTATTCTAAAGAAAATGTATTGCAACTTATAACTATTCAGTCAAAATTTGCACGCCTTGATAAGGCAGAATGTATAGGAACTTTAATGTTTTAATAATACTTTTGTAACAACTACCTATATTCTATGTAAATAAATAATTATGATTATGATTATGGACTAAGACCATAATACGAGTACCATAACTAATATCATCCATACCATCTGGATGATTGGCGGTTAACCACTGTGCGATTTTTTTTGATTTAGAAGAAGTTTTCGCCATCGCACAATTTCCTTGTGGAATCGATTACCACCAGCGATTTTTCCGGACCGATACGATTTAGGGACCTTTTTAGAAAAGAGCCTACTCCTTTTTAAAAGGCCGGCAACGCATCTGCAATTCCCCTGGTGTTGCAGTTGTGGTGTTGCACTTACCATCAGGTGAGCCGCATGCTCGTTTGCCCCCTCTCCTATTAAAAAATGTTACGATTTGTATTGGGTTTAATTTTAAGTTTTTTAGTTTCAAGAATTTAAACAAAGATTTAAAATTAAACGCGATAAAATCCGCGAAATTAGTTTAATTCCAATAAAAAATAATTAAATAATTTTATATTTCCTTTCCATCAATTTTTTTATTAACAAACCGTAAAAGTGTACCACTGGACATGAGGGGGCCAATATCAACATGCGACTCACTTGATAGACATATGTAACACTGGAGCAATCGCAAGCTATTGTCTTTTAGGAAGGGGTAAGATGCTTTCATCTTAAAGGATATTTGTTAAGATATTTTTATTTAAATAAGGGTACATAAAGATACATAAAATAGGGATAAAGAAAAGAAGAATATTTTAAAGTATATTTCCTTAGCAATTAATATCAAAACAAGGTGTTAGACAGGGATGTGTAGCGTCACCGTGACTGTTTAATCTGTTTATGGACAATTGCTTGACAGATTTAAAAGAGAATGAAAATGTTTTCTTTATGCTGATGATGACTCGGCTGAAGGCTTGCGTCTTCGGCTGAGGAGTTGCAGGAGATGGTAACTGCTATGAGTGGAGCTTTTGTTGGAAAGGAAATGAAGATGAATGTAAAGAAGACAAAAGTGATGGTGTTTGAAAGAGATGAGGCAGTGACAGACTACAATATCGTGATTGGAGATGAATAAACTGAATAGGTGAAGGAGTTTTTGTATCTGGGTTCAAAGTTTACGAGAAATGGAAAGTGTCAGAGTGATATCGAAGAAGAGTGAATGCAGAAAACATGGTGAATGGAGCTTTGCACTCCTTTATGAGCAGTCGCAAGGTGTCTAACAAGGCTCGTTTGGCTGTGCATGGGGGGTTGGTTTCGACACTCATTTACGGAAGCGAAAGTTGGGTATGGCAGAAGAAACATGAAAGCAGAATAAATGCAGTTGAGATGAGAGCGTTAAGAAGTATGATAGGAGTTAAACTGAGTGACAGGATAAGAAATAGTGAGATAAGGAAACGTTGTGTTCTGAAAGAAGATGTAGTGACAAAAATTGAGAAAGGTATGCTGAGATGGTTTGGCCATGTCGAGAGAATTAATGAAGAACGATTGACGAAAAATGTGTATAAAGCGAGTGTGAATGAAAGTGTTGGAAGGGGTAGACCTACGCGGACGTTTTTAGATCAAATCAGGGACTTTTTGAAAAAAGGCCAGGTCAAGAGTACTCTAAACCGAAGAGCATGTATGAAGGGAATAATGAAAGTGGACGAAGCGAAACAAGTATGTAAGGATCGTAGCAAGTGAAAAGAAGTGGTCTCTGCCTACCCCTACGGGAAAGAGGCGTGATTATATGTATGTATGTATGTATTAAAAATACAAATTTCGCTGTCATTATATAGGGCATTTAGTAAATAGTCAAAGTTACTATCAGTTAAACAAAAATTTGTATAATAATTATATTTCTTCAAGTCCATCGCTGAACATTTTTTTTAAGTGGTAGAGCCATGCTGCAGCTATATTAATGGTAGTAGCACGAATGGGTCGGCTCGACCGGGGAAGGACCACGCTCTCATAGAATACCAGCGTAAAATAGCGGCTTAATGCTGCTGTGTTTCATATGGTGACTGTAGAGAACCAGAGACCCTTTTTACTGGAAACCAGGCATTCCATCTGAGTCCTCACGGCTGACAACGCATCTGCATTTTGATTCGCATACGAGGATAGATGTAGATGTCTATGGGCTACAGCAACCACTTACCATCAGGTGGACTGTGTGCTCGCTTGTCACCCTTATCCTATAAAAAACATAGGCCTACCCCAGAGATTACCTCATAGGGAGGATATTTGTCATATTGCCACGCTTGGCATGCAGACTGGCAACCGCAGTTTTCTTATTATTTTAGGTTGTTATCAGGAAGATCTCTATGTCGCATTTTATGACACCTTTCACCATTCTTACACCACCACCACCACAAGGTTTTAACCAGGACAGAGGTATTTTCCAAACAAAAACATAAGAATGGCTTTCAATAAGTACCTATTATTCATTATATATAACGGTTAAAAAAGGGTATACCTACATGTATTTAATTAAATAATTAGTTTTACTTACTGATTTCTTACTTGACTATACTCCCGCTTAATAGTAGTTGATGATATTGTCGAAGAAGTCAAAGCGCACTGGCTTAGCTTAAAGCGAGGATTTCCGACTTTAAAAGGCTTTTAGAGCTCTCTTTTCCGCTGCATGCATATCTACTGGCATAGGTGTGACATGGACGTTATAAATGACTTTTGACTTGTCCATGTTCCTCTTATGAACTTCAACACCTTTATATACCTACAGTCAACCTGATATTAGCTAAAGGGGCTGCAGACTAAATAGTTAAACAATTAAAATTAAATTTTCACATATGGCTCACGAGACAGACAAAGGGTCATATTAAGTTAATGTAAGTAATAAAGTTATGACGTCACAAAATGATAAATTGACCACTTAATGCTAAATAATATCATACACTACAACACTAATTAGTACATAATACATTTATCAGAATAAAATGTTAATTTTACTTTGAATATTTCCGATTACCATATAGTAAATAATAGTACTACGTAACAATACTATATTATTTAATTTGGCACAAAAGTGCAAGTCACAGAATAAATAATGATTTAGTCTTGAATACTTTTAAGACAGCTTAGGAATCAAACTAATCAATTAATTAAAACAGTAGTAAAGGTATTAAAATTATTTAGGTAAGATCTTAAAATTTATAATGTAATAAATTTTTGTAATTATTCGTATTGTTGCGCGCCACTATTAATGTCTTGTACATGGCAACACTAATTACCACTAGCGCCCTCCAATATCGAGTAGCAGAACTAGGAGAGTCACGATCCTTCTAGAAATTTCGGAACCGATATGTACTCGAACAATCTAGATGTTTCTACAGTAGAAGGTTCTGAAAACTATCTGAGGCCCTATATAAGGCCGGTATAGACCACGACCGAGTCAACAAGCGAATACTTCGAAGCGAAATAACTGCGAACTAAAGTGATCAGTAGTACAATTGTGTTTTATTATTAGTGTGGTGGCAGCATCGTTTCCGGGACACCTGAGATTTTGAGTGAGATTGAGAGGTTCTATGGGCAGCTGTATACGTCATCGTTGGAGCCACACACAAGTGTGAGTAACGATCCAAGAGCGAGTCTCATCCGACACTATTCCGAAGATATCCCGGACGTCAGTCTGAGCGAGATTAGAATGGCTCTCCAGCACCTTAAAAACGGCTTACCGTATTTTGCTTTTACCGTTTCCTTTTTTTACCGTTTTGGGCCTTAGCTCCAGGCGAGGATGGAATTACAGCGGAGCTTCTGAAAGCGGGTGGAAGACCGGTACTTGAAGTCCTTCAGAAGCTATTTAATTCCGACCTCCATGGTGGCATTACACCAGAGGCGTGGAGCAGAAGTGCGGTGGTCTTGTTTTTCAAGAAAGTTGACAACGCTCTCTTGAAGAACTACAGACCGATTTCCCTTCTGAGCCGCGTCTACGTGCTGTTTTCGAGAGTTATTACGAATCGTCTCGCGCGCAGACTTGACGACTTCCAGCCTCCCGAATAAGCCGGTTTCCGAAAGGGCTTTAGCACCATAGACCACATACATACCCTTCGGCAAATTGTACAGAAGTCCGAAGAGTACAATTTGCCACTATGTCTGGCGTATGTGGACTTTGAGAAAGCCTTTGATTCCGTCGAAATTTGGGAGGTGCTGCAGTCCCTTCAGCGGTGCCAAGTTGACTGCCGGTATATCGAAGTGCTGAAGTGTTTGTACAGTAGAGCTACGATGGCTATCCGAGTACAGAACCAGAGTACGAAACCTATCCAATTGCAGAGAGGTGTAAGACAGGGTGACGTCATATCCCCGAAACTCTTCCCCGCTGCATTGGAAGACGTTTTCAAGCTTCTGGACTGGAAAGGATACGGTATCAACATCAATGGCGAGTACATCACTCACCTTCGATTTGCCGACGATATAGTCCTTATGGCAGAATCTCTGGAGGAACTAAGCACTATGCTCACTGACCTCAATAGTGTCTCCCAACGGATAGGTCTTAAGATGAACATGGACAAAACAAAGATCATGTTTAATGTCCATGTCACACCTATGCCGGTAGTTATTGGGAGCACTAATCTCGAAGTTGTTTACGAGTATGTTTACCTGGGACAAATAGTCCGACTAAGTCCAACTTCGACCGAGAGGTCAATCGACGGATTCAACTCGGCTGGGCAGCGTTCGGGAAGCTACGACACATCTTCTCGTCAGACATACCTCAAAACCTTAAAACGAAATTGTACAACCAGTGCGTGTTGCCAGTAATGCCTTACGGATCTGAGACGTGGTCCTTCACTGCTGGCCGTATGAGGAAGCTCAAGGTCGCTCAGCGAGCTATGGAGAGGGCTATGCTCGGGGTTTCACTGCATGATAAACTTAGGAATGAGGATATCCGCAGTAGAACTAGAGTAACCGACATAGCCCAACGGATTAGTAAGCTGAAGTGGCAGTGGGCCGGCCATATAGCTCGAAGAACCGACAACCAATGGGGAAGAAAGGTTCTCGAGTGGCAGCCTCGTACCGGTAGGCGAAGTGTAGGGCGACCCCCCTTGAGATGGAGTGACGACCTGGTAAGACTTGCAGGAAGTCGATGGATGCAGGTGGCTCAGGACCGTGCTTTGTGGCATTCCTTGGGGGAGGCCTATGTTCAGCAGTGGACTTATGAAAGGCTGTAATGATGATGATGATGATGATTAGTGTGGTTTTAAATTGTAATTAGTGTTCTGTAATTAAAGTGTCAATTTTGGTAATTCAATCGGCAGTTTTTAATCGTCTCGAACCTCAAGCTCGTAACATTATTACAAATTCAATTTATAAATAAAAATGATTTAAAGTATGTACTCACTAGGAGATAATACGTTCCCATTCCTCCTCAAAGTGATTTAATAATTTATTGCTAAATCTGGCCTTTTCGATTTATGTATATTTCAAGTTGATCTGAGACTTAAATATCCCATATTTTTATGGGACTTATAACAAAACAAAGTAAGTACTTCAAAACATACATGTCTTTTTGTATCGTGGAGGCATTAATACTAGTTCCGCGAAGGATTAATACTTGCACCCGCAGCACCAAACGCTTAGTCGTTGCGCTAACGAACTACCAGCTTCTTGGGATCTTAGAATAAATAAAATTAAATCTATACCTAAGCATACCAATGCAAGACCTACTAATTTTGCGCAGATCTACCAGTATGAATATATAAAAGCTGATGATAGCCAGAGTTAACTACGACTTCAGGACGTCAAATATCTGTTTGTTTATGGCCATGGATGCTGTTTTGTACTCGAAACGTTGGGCTTTAAAATATTTTTAAAATTAAACGCGTTATTACATTTTCAACTTTAAACAACTCGTAAATTTTATTTGCTCATGGGCCGCGGTAGTGTCACTTCAGGTGAGCTGATTACTCGTTCACCCCTTATAAATACACAAAACTGAAATCATTAATTACTTCAGGTATATTTAACAATCTTATTAACTATTTTTAACAGTTTGGTATTATTAATATTTGTATAATTTATTTAACACTATAGCTTATTCGTGGTTGGAGGTTTGTTCCGGTTTGTGGTTCATATTATCTATTCTTAATTAACTTAGGGCTACGTATTGAAAGAGAATGTAATTACAACGTTTATAACAATAATAAATGGAACAAATTCAATTATTAAGTGGCGAAGCTTGCGAAGTCACTTATTGATTTCACGATGTCTGTCCCTCTGTCCGTCTGTCCGTCTGTCCGTCTGTCCGTCCGTCCGTCCGTCTGTCCGTCTGTCCCACGATTATCTCGAGAACGGTTTCGAATTTTTAAATTCTGTTTACAGCAATCGATTACTGATCACCCAGGCACCTGAACCTCCTATTTTGAAACTGATTGCTCAACGGCAACCGTTAGAAACCGCTACAAAGCTGATTGCTTCGCCACTTTGCTATGCTGTTAGCTTGCTAGGTTTATTAGTGTTTATTATTATTAGGTTGATGCTTATAAATTATTGTAAGGTTTACAATAAGACGACGATACGATTATACTACAAACTAGTCAAAATAATACTTTCGTGCTCACAAAAAATTTGATGGTATTCATTTTATATTGTGAAATGTTAATGTACAAAAATGTATTGTCACATATTAATAATTATTTTTTTGTTTGTTATATTACCTATAAATGCTTTCATGTTTATATGTTCAGTTGTTCGTGGTGTCAAATAAGTTACCGATTGAAAAGCAGTCTCGTAATCCTACTACTTCACGAACAGATCATTTAGGCGGGGATTTTTGAGCTGTTAATTATATTATAAATTTTATAAAAAATGTTTGTATTATTACAATGTATCTTTGAAATTATAAATTAGTAAACACCTGTAGAATACAGAACAATAGCCCAAAAAAGGGGATAAAGTACGTAAATGGAGAATAAGACTTTTGCGTGTGTGAATGTACACTCTTTAAAAATAAAATACGTAATTGTTCTTTTTTCATAGAAATATGATGACAAACAAGCACACAGTCCACCTGATGGTAAGTGGTTGCTGTGGACCATCGACATCTGCATCTATCTTCGTTTGCGAATTAAAATGCATATGCGTTGTCAGCCGTCAGCCTCTTTTCCAGTAAAAAGGGTCTCCGGTACTATACACTTACCATACGAAACACAGCAGCATTAAGCTGCTATTTTACGCTGGTATTCTATAAGAGCGTGGTCTTTCCCCGGTCGAGCTGACCCATTCGTGCTACAACTATACTATTAATATAGCTGCAGCATGACTCTACCACGTATCAAGAATTTGATTGTTTTCAAAGAAACAACTTTTACATATAAATTTTTATGCAGTTACGCCAACAGAGGCATTCAAAGAATCTTTTCGTTGTTTACAGAATAAAATGCCGTTTAAAATAGAAATGATTCACAAACAACCTTCAAATAACTGATTCATTCACTCATAAGTACCTTAAGAGTACCCTCTTTTTTTACATTTACTTCTAGGAAAATTAAGCTCAGAAAAAATTTGTCATTAAAGTAAGGAAAAGGTCGTTGCGGCCCGTTTTAAGGAACGACATTCTTAGGTTATCACAAGTATATGTTAGAAAATTCCAAACTCGGCAGTTTTTAGAAGGTCTTGGAATCGAAGGGTTCGTGGAACATGCCGAGAATATAATATACATTAAGCAACACAAGCTGTGATTATGCCACAGTAGTTGCGGACAAGGTTTAACAGTCAGTTAAACCTGTAGATTCTATAAAGCGTAGAGCGCCAGATTTATTTGCTACAAACAGGTTATAAAACTTTATTGCCGCGTGGCTTGGAGGTTAAAGTATTCTGATTAGTGTATTCAAATCCCAGCTGTAGCCTGCATTTCTACAAATTATTTATTTGCAATTTTGGTTTTTTTGTAAGTATTCCGTGCCTTTAATATTTCATTTTAGCCTACCCTCAAAAATACTGATGGCTTGTATACGAAATTAACATAAACAATTAGGCTGTAACGGGTAAGTCATCATTATCATCACCATTACAGCTCATAAGTCTGTTGCTGAACATAGGTCTCACCCAAGAAATGCCACAATGAACGGGCGAATACTAATGTTTATTGCGTACACCTATGGTAACAAGAGTAAAGTACCTCCTGTCGTACTGATAGCTTACACTATATCTCTTAGTTGTCTGCCCTTCCTGCTGGCCTGCAGAATATCAGCATCATTACAAAGCAGGGAAGCAAGGGAATCGAAGCTCAGGAATGTATTTTATAGAAACCTATATGAAAGACCAATTTTTATTAGTGATTTTGCGACGGTCTCTTAAGATGTCATCTTATAATGAAGCAGATGAAATAATTGACGTCACTAACTTAAGATTTTGATAATTTCTTGATAATTTGAAACCACTGATCTTATATTGCGATCATTGCTATACATTTCCAGGTATAGCGTCCAAAGTAAATTCTATGAACTACGGAAAAACTTGTTATGCTCAACATGGCGCTGTCTTTAACCTAATTATCTGAACGAAAAATAACAATTTACAAGTATGCTTAACTACAGCCGTATCTCCTCATTACAGAAAACTAAAACTAATTAATAAAAACGTCTACAATGGTTTTCAAAACCACTTCGTTAAATTCGATCTTAGTTTTAATTTTTAATTGCACGACGAATCAAGTTCAATAAACTTGTAATTTTAAAATTAACAGTTCAAAACTATTGTTGATTACCTTGTGTAACCTGGTAAATATATTGAGTATGGAAATTAATAACACCCTTCAGACTAAATTACGGTCATGGCGGCCAGTCGCAACGGAGTGTAGCCATCTGCGCAGGACAGTTTTATAGTGCCCAAGAGTATGTGCAAGCACAGGTACTATTCCCTCACTCTCATAGTCCGATAGGACCGTAAGCTGACACGACCGGAGAGATATCAGGCGCAGGATTTACGAGTTTACGTGCTTTTCGAGGCACGGGGGTGAAACACCGCCAACTTCCTGAATCAGGGTTGCTACTGAGGCTGAGATCTATATATAGATCGTACTTTGACTTTACTCAGACTTAGCTTACGTAAAACTTAGCTAAGTATATGCTTAGCATAATCTTTAATTCTGAATTTATAGTTGTATCGGGTTAAGACTAAGCTAAGCTTATGCTAAGGCTCAGACAGTCCAAATGTTAATGGATGCTTCATTCCACGCATTATGTTTTTGACTTTACTGTATAAAATTTAACAAAAATTATATATACGAGTACATATTTAAAATCGAAAACACTTCAAATTGTATTTGAGAAATAAGTTATTATTACATGAAATAGAAAACGGGCGTATGAGAAGAGGAACGTATGAGATGAGTGCAAAATTAGAAAAAGAGAAAAGAATAATGTTACGAGCTTGGGGTTCGAGACAATTAAAAACTGCCGAGTGAATTACCAAAATTGACACTTTAATTACAGAACAATTGTTCTACTGAACACTTAAGTTCGCAGTTGTATCGCATTGAAGTATTCGTTTGTATCGCCAATTCAATACTGACCCGGTTGTGGTCTATAACTGGCCTTCTATAGGGCCTCAGATGGTTTCCAGAACCTTCTACTGTAGAAACATCTAGAATGTTCGAGTACATATCGGTCCCGAAATTTCTAGAACGATCTTGACTCTTCTAGTTCTGCTACTCGATACTAGAGGGCGCTAGTGGTAACTAGTGTCGTCATATACCATGTATTAATCGTGGCGCGCAACACTGCCCCCGCCTAAGACATGCTCGTTCCGAGCATTATTGGCCCAATAATAATGCGCCAGTCGATCCACATGAACAATCTTAGGAGTACCTCTTCTAACATCAATCAGCACCTGCTAGTTTCGAAAGGTACAGACTGGTATGCTTTTCGAACCGGCTTCTCCACCTCAAGGGCCCACTACTGCAGGTTCTTTTTGCTGCGTTGCACGCAATCTTCGTGTTCCAGATGAGCGTTACCATATCTCGCCTCCAATGCTTCAAAGAGCTGTTCGTAAGTCACTTCCTTACCGATAGCTTCCAGAACAGTTAAGTCCTGGACACGCAGGCCTAGGGTAAGAGCAGTCATGGCCTGATTTTTATTCCAGCCGTTCGCCTTCATGACATCCTCGAACTGGATTTTGTAGGCCAACCAGGAAGAAGTCCGTCGAACGGCGGCACTTAGGAAACTACCACGGGAGCTGTAATTCTATCCCCAAGTTTGAGGTCGTCCAGCGTTTTCTTCATGTCAGCTATCACGTTGTCAACCCGATTGTTCACTTGGTGGATTCGGGTTTCAGTTTCCGACAGGCGGTTGTCATGTTGAGCAACCCTATCCTCCACCTAGGTAGCGTGAAGGTCCTTCATGAGAAGCATCTGTTTTTCCATACCGCGCTGCAGCTGCTCTTCCGACCAACGGGCCTGTTACTCCTGTCGGCGGGCCTGTTCCTCCTGTTGGCGGGTCTGTTCCTCCTGTCGGCGGGCCTGCTCCTGCAGCATCATCATCAGAGCACCTAAGTCAGGTGCTGCAGATGCAGAAGCTGCTGACGGGCCAGCCTTCATCGTCATGTACCACGTTTTAATCGTGGCACGCAACAATAAGAGTTTAAGAAATTCGAAATAGGATTGAAATTACGTAAATAGAAAATGGATTAATACTATTTAAAACTAGAAGACGGCCTAAAAATACCTATTTATTGTTATAATTAATTAAAGCAACTTAAAAACAACAATTGAAAATTAATACGGTGGTTTTAAATAATATCCTGAGTTTTACGTAAGTCGTCGATATCGTTGACTTAGGCTTTGCTAAGCGCGCACTCAGCACGACTTCGAAGTTAGCTCTATAAATTGACATTGACATTGAGATTGACATTGTCTTAGCTCGAAAGTAAAGTCTGAGCAAAGTTAAAGTACGGTTTATAGATTTCAGCCTGAGAGTTTCTTGTCGGAAAAACCCAAAACTGATTCTGGCCCGACCCGGGCTTCGAACCCAGGATTGATTGACACAGACGTGATTGTCAACCGCGTTTACGACCATTAGATCAATAAGGTAGTCAAGTATGAAAATTATTACGTAAGTCAGTCTACAGGCACAAAATGTGAAGTGAGTCTTAAACTGTGACAATCGGATTTCGCTCTTGACTTAAAAACATTATTACTATATGTGATTAATATGAAGTACTTATGTTTATTATCTTATTTGCTTCTAATAAAAGTACCTAGATTTCGATGTATTATTTAGTTATAAAAATAAGTGTGTCCATTTGTCTGCGATAGTATTGTAGAGCCGCCAGCATCGGTCTACAATACATCAATGTAAACAGGATGGAAATTGAACAAGGCCCTTGTTAATGTTCTGCATTTAAGTGTTCTACCCTTGTTTGTGATTGTTTATTTTTAAACCTACTGGTGCTACTCTAAATGAGTTATTGAAATAAATTTCTTAAAATTAAAACGACATAATATACGGTCAATATTGTTGAAGCTTCAATATGAAAAGTGCATATTAATATAATTATGTATTCTATATAAATACCTTTTTTCTATACTTTTTAAAATAAATTCATGGTGTGGTAAAAAATACAAATAAAACAGCACATTTCCTTATTAATTGGTTAGAAACGTTAATTAATCTTTTCAAATTTATCACTTAATCCATTAGCCATTCTAAGACGGTAAAGATGTTTTTTTTTATAAAAAAGAGGAAGAAGAAGTTCGTAACAACCTGGCAGACAGTCCACCAGATTGTATGTGGATGCTATGGCCTACAGACATCCGCATCCATACTACTTTCGTACTTTAAGAACGCATCTGCTTTTTAAGCGTTGATGATGAAGATAGATGCGTTGTTACCCCTGAGAACTAAGATGGTTACTAGTAAAAATGGCGTCCAGTTCTCTACACTTAACATATGAAACATAGCAGCATTATTCTGCTGTTTCACGCTGATATTCTGTGATAGCGTAGTCCTGCCCCGGTCGAGTCGACCCACTCGTGCTGCAGCTATGTATACCATATCTCTCTCATTCTTGCAAGACATTTTGAAGATTGCAGTACCAGATATCTCGTAACACTTCTTCGCGTCGCTAGTGTGTATATTCCATAGTCGTATTTTATGACATATATAGAACGAAATGGTGGACATGAATTCTCTTACACTGTTAACATACGGAAAATTATATTTATCAAGAACACTATTTGTTTCTACATGTTTTTATTTCACGTTTAGTTAATTTTGTTATTTCTACAGCATAATACCGTCGTAATTTCACTTTAGGTAAAACGGGACAAATTCGAAGAAATACGGGTATTTGTTTTACAAAGAGAACCATAAGAGCAATTTATAACAAAATTTTGATGCACTTCTTGTTGGAAATTTAAAAAAAATGTATACTTTATACTGTTATTAACATTGGCTTCAATATATTCACGAAAATGTATATATGCATATTATTTAATGTATGAAGTCCTCCCTACCTCAAAGAACGTTTATAAATTTCTCAGCTCCTCTCATAACCTTTCCCTTCGGTCCATAGAAAACCTTTCCCTTCCACGTTCTTAGTACTCCTCTACTTTTTACAGTAAATCTTTATCAGTTCTTGGAGACAACCTTTGGAACTCCTTACCATCCACTATAAAAGGTGCACAAACTGTAGACTCATTTAAAAACAATTTAAGAAACATATCTTTCCCTCTAATCTCCCCCTTCCCCTCCTTTCATCTCTTTCTGTCGCTTTATGATCACTAGTCTGTAAATTAAGTAAATTAAGTGAAAAAAAACATGCTGAAATGTTTAATTATTTATATTTTAGATTATATTATTCTAATATTTTAGATTATTATTTATTTTTTAGACTATATTTA
Source organism: Parnassius glacialis (assembly GCA_033319125.1). Classification (NCBI taxonomy): domain Eukaryota; kingdom Metazoa; phylum Arthropoda; class Insecta; order Lepidoptera; family Papilionidae; genus Parnassius; species Parnassius glacialis. Next base: position 24,420,232 of record JAVANC010000010.1, on the reverse strand, counting down.
TTATTTAAGATTATTATTTTAGATTATATTATGAAGCGTCAGTAGCCTAATGGCAGGGCGTGGTCCGCGAACTCGAAAGGTCGTGGGTTTGAATCCACCATTCGACTACTGTCGTGAACCATTTCTAACACAAGCATTTAAAGCTTACTAGAAGTGGTTAAAGGGAATATTAGTGATGTTTAATAGCATAAAAATAGTGCACCTTACCCATTAATTAACCTTTCACTTCTTCTTATTTCTTGTTTAGGTTGTCCAGAAGACATTGCTGTATAGCAATAAGACCGCCTTTTGTTTTTCACTCGTTTTTTTTACGTGATTCATTTTTATTGGTGTAGAATAAAGGGTATTGTATTGTATTATAAGTAATAAAATAAACAAATTCCGTAACTTACCGTGTCGTGCCGGTGTAAGAATAGTCACCATCCCAAATCACTTCGTGGGTATCGTGAGAGCAGACAGAGGGAAATCAAATTATGTGATGGGCGGCAAAAAACTGATAACAACTCAAAATAATAAAAAACTGCGGTTGCCAACCCGTCTGCCAAGCGTGGCAACTATGGTAAAATCCCCTTTCTGATGCAATCTATTGAAGAAAACTATGTTCCGCAGTCGACTTTTGTGGGCTGCAATGGATGGATGGATAGATGGAAATTCCGTAAAAAAGAAGACCAGCTATGGTAATTATATCAGTTATAAGATTCCAAAGTCAGTTATCCATTTATTATACAATTTTGAAATAAAATTTTATTTATTACATAGTCCACTATTTTATCTTTGTATAATATATTTTCACAAATAGTTAGCGAATAATATGTAAATATACTATTAGAATATGTAATTAATACCTCCTGCACGTTTTTATATTATATAAAAATAGGGTAAACAACAATGATTGGCATATTTAACGAACTTTCCTATGTGGTAACGCACGTTAACAATCTAATTTATAAATCTAATAGGATACTTGGTACATAACTTTAACCCCCTCCCTTTCCTAATCTTTCATATATATGTACGCACAACCGTTGAAGGCGACGCAAGCGCCACGCAACGGCAATTTCAGTCACAATCGAACAATATCGCGACCACACCGCACGAGGACTTTGAGTCCTTTGCCCCCCGCTTTAATATTAATTATCACCGGACATTGTGTCCTTGTAATTTCACAAAATGTGACGCGCTTTCCACGATTACAATAAGTCGAGAGTTAAGGAGTGTGTGATATCCTAGAACTGATCTAAGAGTGCGTGCGCCGACCACGTGCTGGACTTGCTGTGTAAGCTGACGCCCCGGGAGAAAGGCGAGGCAGTCCCTCACAAGGTTAGTGCGTGCATTCCACTCTCATCCATTTTCCTTGTTCCGCTTGTTGTATGTACCAAATACAGTCCACAAATCTTTATCGAATTATTCACGTTACTGGCGCGTCCACTATGTAAGTGGTCAGTCCTTGTAAATAAACGATGTTGATTATAATTTGTTTATAGTTTTGTCGGGTAAGTACCTACTAGTTTATTTATGCATAAATAAAAAGAAACAAAAATTTTAACTGGTTCAATGGTAATTAAAAAAAGCTGACTGCGTTAACAGTTTACTGCAAAGAGAAAATACTAATATTACTCAACCCTATGTCACTTTCACGTTTAAGACGAATTTTTAACACCACATAGTTTCAAATTCATTGTGCTGCTTATGCACTGACCTCTATATACAAGTATGCTGGACTGGCTATACACCGTGATAGAATGAGGCGATTTGATTTTCGCCATTTTGGCGCTGATAGCAGTAGCGAGTGTCCACGGAACTAATAATAGAGATAGCACAGTATGACAAGAAAATATCGATAAAAAATTCTATACCCGGGCCTGCCCGTAACGTCCACTCTGTTATTGTATCATTTTAATATAATGTATCAATTATGTGTCAATTATTGTATCAATTAAGGTGAAACTTAAAAATGTGTATACGTTTCAAGCGCTGATTAGCTCAAAACATTACTTTTCAAACCTGTTAACATTCATCAACCGTTTATCTCACAGAAATATCAATTACTTATAACTTTAGGAAATTTTATGGTCTAAATAGTTATAAGAGAAGTATTTTATATTAATACAGTATTTGTGGATGATATCAAGAAAACTAAACAGAGGTTTTCTTAATTTCCCTTTTAGCGTCAATTTCAAAGCTTAAAATATCTGAAATGACCAATAATTTTACGAAACAATAAATTCAATCAATTTAATGATCCCGAAGAAAATTAGTTATTAGAAAAGATATTTTGATTTAGGTTAAATACATAAGAAATTAAAAATTGAAACCAAGTGACATTTTTATGAAAATGCTGTGGATAAAACGATTATTTTCACCAATTAATGTTACTTAATTTAACAAAATTATAGTATAATATGTTTGAGTAAAATCTTTTTTTAATTTTTATCCTTTAAAATTAAAAATAAAGTAGCTTAATTATTTTTCTACAAATATTTTAAAAGTACTATAAAACCACAATAAAACTCCGCTATAATAGTTCACTACGCATACGAGGATAATGCACTATTATAGTATTATCGAAAAGTCTTAGCTCTTTATAAAGTAACGTATTTTATTATTATTTTTGATGGCCGACAAAATTTATTTCATAGTGACAATAAAGTATGATTCAGACGTAATGGAAAATAAAACCAAGCTATTATTAGAAAGAAAACGAAAGGATTAAGAGAATTTAGTTAAAAGTTTGGTAACTTTATCTTATACTAGCTAGTTAGTTATGCATGATTACACATACACATAAATAATAACGTTTGTATGTTTACTACTTCAGGTGAAGTAAGAAAATTTTATTATTTTACTTTAGGTATTAATATTGCCTTTTTTTAACTACAGGAGCTAAAATATGCAGTTAAAGAACGTAACCCAAAAGGTAGGATAATGATTGAAATATCTTGAGCAGCAGTATAAATAAAGAAAGAAATTAAAATGATAAACTTCTTTGCAAAAAGGGTGTTGAGAAAAAGTGCTCTAAGGCGATAATAAAATGGGCATACCAGGAAGTTATAGCAAGACTTATATCTACTGGTGTTGGATATATTCAGCTTTATATTGTTCTTGTCTATGGAGACATCCTACCGTATCTCTGCGGTTGTATAAGGCAACGCGTAATTAAGTTTGCCAAGTGGGAACAAACGGCGGAACATTGTATGGTCGGGGATATGAATATGTCGACTCAAGGAATACCAATGATAGCCGTAATTGAAGACGCATCTTGAGTAAACGTTCATACGGTACAAGTTACGATGCTTTCTCTAACGCTAAAAAATATTCCTCACTCACATATGCACATACAGTCGGTACATGTATGGTAATACAGCTGCAAGTCCACTCGTGCTCATGGAATCCTATACAAAATTATTAAGTAATAATGCTGAATCAAATCAAAATCCACTGTCAAATTTACAAATAATATGAACATTATTATCATGCCAGATACCAAATGCGATTGCAAAGTTTCGTCAATAATTTTACTTAATACTTGTAAAATTAATAAAAACGGAGATAACATACATTTCAAGGGATGCAAAAACCAAGCCAAAACCATGCTTTACCATGAACCTTATTGCAAGAACACATCCTCACGTATATGTATGCATCTAAAATCATTTGCAACCATTAACAATTATTAAACTAGGCTCACTCTTAACCTCCATCTGGCCCGAGCGCAAAGATGAGGTCTACGATGGAGCGCGTTTGCCCAGTAGAAGCCTCTTAACATGCATCTTGAAGGGGTTCAGGTTCTATGCCCTCGGAAAAACAAACGCCGGCAGGGCATCCTACTCCTTGGCCGTGCGCATTATGAAAGTTGACTTATAGCGATTAGTGCGAATATTTGGAACCATGGTGGATGGTAACCTGCAGTACGTCTGGTATTCCGATAGAAGAATGGAGATGGCAGTATGAGCTTATGAAGCTCATGGGTACACTCTCCGAAGTACAATCTGTAGAAGACCGACAAACAAGCAACTTGGCAGCGGTGAACTAAGCTGTGGAATTAAGTTTCCACCAGATGTCGCCAATAAGCCTCTTCGCTCTGCGTTGCACTAAGTCTAATGCGGCAAGTTGATGATTTACCGAGCTATCCCAAAGGTGACTACAATACTGACTGCATGTTCGGACTTGAGCTTTGTATAAAGTTAGAAGCTGTCCAGGCGAGAAGTATCGCTTCACTTTGTTTAAAGTACTCAGTTTTTGGACGCAGTTTGTGCTTTCGACTCAATGTTGGCGCCAAAGTTGAGGTTAGCACTCAAGTGTATGCTGAGAAATTCGAGATGATCAGTTACCTCTACAGATGTACCTCAGAAACTAGGAGCCAGATTATAAGGACTCCGTTTTGCGGAGAACAGATAGGCCTGCATTTTGGCACCGTTGAAAGTGACCAGATTGTCATCACCCCATTGGGAGACGAGACTTAAGGTCGCATTTATCCGCTCCACCCTGGTCTCTTTGAGTGAACGTATTACCCTCTCCTTCTTTTTGCACTGTATATGAATCCCTCGGTAACTGTACTGTCATCTGCATATCCAACAAAACCTGGTAGAAGTAGGTCAATGATGTGCAGCAGGAAAAGAGTCGCAGAGGGAACAGACCCCTGAGGAACTCCGGCATTATTATGCATTAAGTCAGAAGAGCAGTCATCTATGACTACACTGATCGACCGCTCACCCAGAAAACCAGATAACCACATGCAAAATTCGGCGGCGACGCCGTAAGCAGGAAGTTTTCTCAGCAGAATTGCGTGCCAAACCCTGTCAAAAGCCTTCAAGATGTCGAGTGAAACTGCTAAAGCTTTACCGTTCTTCTTAATGTCTTCACCCTAGAAGTGCGTGACATACACAAGAAGATCCCCGGTGGACCGTCCGCGGCGGAAGCCATATTGATGGTCACTGAGGAGGTAATTTGTTTCAAGGTATGTCAGCAGCTCACTGTTCAATACCCTTACCGTAAATTTAAATAGTATGGAGGTGGTGGCGATTGATCGATAATTACAGGGATCGGAACGACTACCCTTCTTGGGTACTGGTCGCACATTGGCAAGCTTCCAGGATTTGGGCACCGTTTGAGTTTTAAGACAGAGGTGGTACAGGCGCGTCAGAACAGGAGACAAATCAGGCGCACAATACTTTAGTACCCTTGCAAGAATACCATCAGGTCCGCTGGCCTTGTTCACGTATAGGTTTTGCAAAGCTCTACTTACCGCTTTCGTATGGATTGTGAGCTTCGGCATCGAAAAATCACAGCGAGGTAGGTTGGCGGTTGTTTAGAGACAACGTTTAGACAAGATAAGCTCGCAAAATAAATTTGTTTTCTCAGTCGCGGAGTGAGCCAGTGTTCCATTAGGTTTCTGCATGGGAGGCAATAAGGGACGGCAGAAGTTGGATACGACATTTTCCGACAGAAACCAAAATTGCTTACTACTAGGCGGGTAGGAAGCAAGTCTGGCCCCTATACGACTAAACTGGTCGAATCGTCCTCTGCGGAGAAACAGCTTGCAGGACTTGGCAGCATAATTAAAAGCTCTCTTCTTTGCACGAACCCTCCGAGCCCTAACTTTGCGATCGCGAGCTAGAAACCAGGCCCGGTAGGCGGACTCTTTGCATGCCTCAGCACGAGCACAGGCTGCATTATACCAGGGCCGTGCCTTGTAACCGAGCAAAAAGTCGGAGAACGGAATAAAATATTCCATTCTCTGCCGTATTTTATCCGCAACTGCATGCAGAGCAGGAAGGTTTATCTGAAGAGAAGCACACCTGCCACCACGAATAGAATGCAAAAAAGTGCCGCATCTCATTCCAGTCTGCTGACTCGTACCGTTATACTCTCGTCGTGCCCGCTGGACAGTCATTTCACCAAACAGTGATCGAATCATCCCAGAGGAGCTGAGACAGATATAGAGGGCCTATCTGTTGTCAACAGAAGGTCTAAGCAATTGAGTGTATGTCCGGCTACATTTGGTACCCGCGTCGCTATTTGAACCAGTTGAGTGAGATCTAAGGATACTGCAAGTTTACGCCCCTTTCTCCCAGCATGGTCGGTTTTCTCGTATGAGAACAACCATTATTTGTGGTCGACGTTAAAATCCCCGAGAGAAACTAGCTCCGCAGATGTTGTTGAGCTTTATCTACCATCCCTATCGGATGTTCAATGAGCCTGGTCGTCTCCTACTTTCCACTGTGTGACCGATAGACACAAGCATAGAGGATTTTCTCTACACCGGTGTCCAACAAAATCAATATTGCAGAAAATGCTGAAACCTCAAAGCATCGGAAACGCCGACAGCAAATATGTGGACGTATACACAGACCCCAGCGCGATGTTTAAACTTATGTTCAAGCTAGTAGTAACCTGGGTAGTTGAGGTACGCCACATACAACCGAGTTGCTATCTATTCAAATATATACAGAGTTGCTCCGTAAAGAAGAATAGGTGCGGCCTCTCGGTCTCGAGGTGGTGGTGGACCGGATCGAGGTTAGTGTACAATCCTCTGATGTTTGTGAGGTTCACTTTAAGCGGGAGGAAGTGCTGCCGTTGATTAAACCCAGTCTTCTTTTTAGCTTTTTTCATTTTCGTCGGTGTTTTTTGGTGAGGAAACAGTTGAGTAATCGAGGCGCTGCTTAATATAGCAACTAAAGACTCCAAGAGCTAAGTCAACCGAAATTCATTTGGAGACCGCGGGGACGCCTGAGCCCCCCCCCCCCCGAAATGGCCACCGGGTCTTCCCATCCAGTCGCCCACTACCCTCCAGAATGAGTTGCGCAACTTAAGTCCTTTCTGTTCTCCAAAGGCACTGGTTCTTCCGCTCATAGGTGGAACGCAGAGAGCTGTTTCACTCTTGCTCCGACGGGAGGGTTGTGGCAAGCCCCCTTGCGAGATCTACTATCGTATGAAGGGATCTCTGTTGATCAATTACGGCCGTTTATTTTCAATTTCTTGCTCGAGTCTCATTAGTTGTTGGAAGAAGAGATCCGAATTGATGGTTTTACTCGGCGGTAAAAGTTCATAATAAACGATGCCCTTCCAATCCCACCATAAACACAGCTTCACCTTATTGCGTGTTAATCCGGGATTCACTACAGTCTATCGAGTTTGACTACCCTTTGACCATGATCTTTTTCGCACGTTTTTGTCATAGGTTATCCACTTTTCATCACCAGTAATCAATATTTTCAAAAATGGTTCGGTTTCATTACGTTTCAAAAAAGAATAGCAAATAAATAAACGATTCATTAGGTTTCTTTCAGAGAGCTCGTGTGGTATCCAAATATCGAGCATTTTTGTATAGCCAGACTATTTCAAATGGGTCAAAACTGTTTTGTGGTCAATCCTCAATTCCTCGGCTATGCCGCAACTACTAATATGCCGAACTTGCTCTACTTTTTAAAAAATGGCATCGGTCATTCTCAGACGGCTCAAAAAGGCGTGTCCGGGTCGAAGTCCAGTACGAAATGGATTACTAACAACTTGATATTTTTCTCTATAACAGGTACGATCAAAATATTAGGAGGGGCATATGTTCTTTTTTGAATAAATTAAATATAAGTTAGTTAAAAAAATTAAAAACCTCGAAAATATTGACCTCGGTGCCGCGTCCGGCCCCATATTGCGGCGGCAATTATTTTTTATCTTTTTTGCTGCAATATTCGGCACTATTTGACATGTGTTCACAAACAACTAGATAGTTATTAATTCCATTTATAATATTACTAAAGCACAATAGGCCTTAGTAGACAAGTTACATCTGGTTGTCTTCATGTCCAACATTTAGGATTGATATCAGTGGCGCGCACCAATCCGTTCATATATCCCATACTCTAGTGACTTTGAGAATAGTTGTTCAAGCAATACAAACTGTCAGTCGCGCCGCATTGGTGGTAAGATCAACGCGTCTGTGCGTTACCGCGTCACTCTTTTATTGAGGTACGTAATCGTTTTCGGTGGCTTGGTATACCCCTAAAATTGATTTCGGTGAATCCATTTTATCCACAACTATTTGAATTAATATTTTTAAATTATAATAAAATTATGTCTTTTATGTATTAGATTTCAAAGAAAGAGGTTAATATAAAAAAATCAGTTTATTTTTGTAAACATTTAGGATTTTGTTAATTATTTTGATTTCAGTGGCATTGATTTCGGTGTTTTCGGTGGAAATAGGTGCACCAAAATCAATTTTGAAATCACCGAAATCAATCAATCGTTATTTATTTACATTTTATGATCGTAAATTTAACTTTCTTACCACCCCTTATCTTGTTTCAGTATTGAGATTATGTCAGATTCAAAAGAAGATCGGTTGGCTAAAAAAAGATTGTCTGAACGACGTCGGAAAGCTCGCATTAGGAGTGCTCCAGAGCTTTACGCAGTGCACAAAGAGAAAGATAGATGACGGTATTATAAAAGGAAGAATGAAGGAAAGATAAAGTCTGTAAGTGAATTAGATCCTCGCCAACAACGAATTTTTAGAGAGAGAAGCAAAATATCTTCCAACAAACACAATTTGAAAAGAAGGCGTAAAGAGATGAGGTGTCTTGAAGAGGATTTAACAATCGTACCAGAAGTAACCGACAAAACTGACGATCCTTTGGTGACTCCACGATCACAAACAATACGATCAGAATTACTTCAAACTGAAGCAACTTGCTATGCCTATGTTGATTTGCTACCATCAAGTTCATCCGTCGTTTCATTTCCTTTACCCCAGCGTATTAAGGCTTATCGAGGCTCGTCAGCACCATTGAGTCCGTCTAGTGACGTAAGTAAAATGTCAAAGCCATGTACAAGATCATCAGTTCGTGTGATTGAAAAGGAGTTTCCTCCAACTCCAAAAGCTAACAAGAAACTGAATACCAAAGTTATCATACGTAGACTTAAATACCGCATGAACAAAATATATCAGTTACAGAAAGAGAAAATTGATCAATTGAAGACTGTCAACGAACGACAGCGAAAACAGATATATAGATTAAAATACCAAAGTGCTAAATTAAGAGAATATGAACATATAAGTAAAAATAATACTGAAGATATTAAACAAAGTGAATCAGACACTATAAAAACAATTAAAAATAATGTGGGAGAGGAAATCAAAACTTTTCTTGAAGAAGATGAAAACAGTCGTATGTGTTCTGGTAAGAACACATACGAAGTTCATTACCCAAAAAAAAGAATAAAAAACAAAAACGTTATTTAAATGATTCTTTAAAAGACTTATATACTAAGTTTAAGCAAACAAATCCTCAAAGTAAAATTAGTTACTATAGTTTTTGCAAAAAACGACCGTTTTGGATACTGAAACCTAATGTAAATAAACGAGAAACCTGTCTTTGTATTGAACATGAAAATATGGACTTGATGGTGACTGCTTTAAAAAAAAACTTAATTCAAGAAAAATCTACCAAAGATATTTTGTCATCACTGTGCTGTGACTCTTCGAATGTGTCATGTTTAACTAGAAAATGCGATGCAAAGTGCAAAGATAAAAGCTTAATGTATAATGAATTCAATAACACTGAAGTATTGTTTTACTGGATTTGGCAAAAAAGTAAAGGAACTTATTACAAGAATGGAGTTACAAAAACAACCATCCACACAACGAAAGATAAAGTGACTACTTTCCCCAGGGACACCATTTTAAAATTTGAAAAAATGTTACCTTCATACATGACTCGCTGTGGAGTTATGATCGCACAAAACAAGTTTATTAAAAATATTAAAAGCGATCTCACTGAGGAAGAGTGTATAATTCACTGCGACTTAAGTGAAAATTACAGCACAAAATACGGTAATGAAATTCAAGCCGTTCATTTCGGGGTAACCGACAACAAATAACCCTGCACACCGTGGTCATTTATTATCATAAAAATGGACTTCTGAAAGTTCAGTCGATGTGTACATTATCAGAGTCTTTACGTCATGACGCACCAGCTATTTGGGAACATTTACTTCCGATTTTAAAATTCATAGAAGATGAAAATCTCAATATTCGTATACTACATTTCATTTCTGATAGTCCGTCGGCTCAGTACCGAAACCGTAAAATGTTTTATATCATCAGTAAACTCCATTGGTACTTTCCCAGTTTGACTGGTATTACATGGAATTATACAGAAAGTGGCCATGGAAAAGGAGCCCCAGATGGTGTCGGTGCAACACTCAAAAGAACAGCTGATCGAATAGTTGCTCAAGGCAATGCTATCACAAGGTTATCATCATTGATGACTCATCTGAAATCTGTTTAAGGTATTATAACGAAAACTATTGACGATTCCGGTATTTATGAAAAAGAGTTGCTAATTCCATCCAATCTCAAGCAATTTGCAGGGACTATGAAAGTACATTAGGTAGTATGGAACGCCAATAAGCCCAACCAACTATCGATGAGAAAAATGAGTTGCGCCGAAGGTGAATGTAAAAATAATTCAGTGTCATGTGAACATGGGTATCATGTAGGATTATACATCATAGGCGAGCAAGCTGATAGACTGTTGACTGATAGAACCAACAAGAACAAGAGTGAAAAGATCAATCTGATTAAAAAGTCAAGTCAAGCCAAAAAAGGGAGTGGAGTCAGTGCAACTGAATCTAATAAGCCTCAAATTTTATCGAATATTCTAATTCAACCTGGTTGTAGCTATTCTGTTGATCTTGCTGATGAGTTCTATGAAACCAAACAGTGCCTGTCCCATACCTTACTTTCAAACATTGGATTACAGGAAAGTGACAGCTTCTGGACACGCGTGTCGACAGATTGTGAAAATATTGATCCGACATTAATGAATGAAGTAGTCTCCAAAATTGTAAATTGTAAAGAAAGTAGTGACGAGGAATATAACATTTTTTTTTAAGGATTGAAAACTGTAATACAAAGTTTTATAAGAAGCTTATTACATTGTTAATTTAATGCTGGGTGATTATTATACCTAAAGCTTATTTAATTGTCTTAAAATCAAAAGAAAAAGTAATATTTTTATTAAAAATACAAATACTATTAGTTATGTAAGTGCCTTCTACAATTGTTGATGTTGTTTAAAGGATTGATTTTTAAGTGATTTTGTGGTAATTTTTTTTATTAAGTAAATTGCCTGTGATTAAGCTAGATCTCGACCAAGAATGTTGATTTTTTTTAAGTTCCTATAATGTTAGTTTAAGACTACTATTTTTAATGACATTTAATATAATAATTTAACGCTTCTTACCAAAGTTGATTTTTGCAAGTTTTCACAAAAATTAATAAAAATGGTTACACATAAGTCTTGATAAAATAATTTTTTTTATTGTCAAATTAACCTGCAATTCTTTACAGATCATAAGTTCATAGTAGTACTTAGGCAGTAAATTTACCTTAAGAAAATTATCTTTGAAATATAAATTATTTTATATTTATTTGATTTCGGTGATTAAAATGTTGATTTCGGTTGACACCATTTTTTTTTTAAATTAAATACCTTCTTAACCATTCGGTCTAAACGATTCCCTCTTCTACTTATATATATTAAATTAACTCTAGAATAAATATTTCATGTTAGTAAGGCCTAAATTTAAAAACAAAAAATGCCACCGAAATCAACCAAATAATGAGTCGCCTGATAATGACCCGCATCATCTTTATTATCCGTATAGAAGCGACCAGAGCGATCAGCAAAATTGACATCAAAATTACCAGACTGAAAACGCTTGAACCCAATTTGTGCTTCTCTTACTTACAATGCATTAGGTTCATAAACGTAACGTAGATTCACTCATTTAGGCCGACTGAATAATAATTAAAAAATAGCAGGAAATTGTTTTTTACTTATTAGTTTTCTTTTTTTTTTAATGTACTATATGTATTGATATTAAAACCAGCATGATTCAAACAGTACAACCAAAGAGGTTTTCCTTCAATTGTATACAAACAAAATACGAATAATCTTTCCCCCCGACCTGTTATAAGCTGAAAATGCGCTTACTTGTGGAATGTTACCACACTTCCCTTCTCTTAATGAGCTTTCGAATCACGCACACTATCACTATCATTGTTCATAAATAGTTTTTAATATAATAAAAACTATTTCTATTAACATGAAACATAATCGAATTACATAACATACACTCTTTTTCTCATTTAAAACTTTAAAATACTCTTAGACACGTTTTGCGCATCACAACGGCCACTTGCAAACTATGTCAAATTTAGTTCCATGTACACTCAATGGCCAGAATAGGATTATTAGTGTCCGAGTATATGCGTAAGCATAGGTGCATCTTCTTTTCCCGCATTCTCATAGTAAAATTACATTTTTTTATAGGATAAGCGTGACAAACGAGCACACAGTCCACCTGATGGTAAGTGGTTGCTGCGGCCCATAGACATCTACGTCTATACTCGTTTGCGAATCAAAATGCAGATGCGTTGCTACCCGTGAGGACTAAGATGGAATGCCTCATTTCCAGTAAAAAGGGCCTCCGGCCATCTGCACTCACCAAGTGAAACGCAGAGGTAAACCTCTACTTCACTCTGGAATTCTGTGAGGTCGTGGTACCACCCCGGTTCGAGGCGGCCCATCCTTGCGACAGCAAAAGCTACCGCGTGGCTCTACCACTGTTAACATGATCGGAGAGGGGTTAAGCGCAAGACCCAACAGCTTAACGTGCTTTCCGAGGCATGGCAGTAAAACCGACTTACTTTCCGACTCCAAATTCAAACGCACCTGACCTCTTGATCAACAGCAGCATTTACTATCAATAGACCAACGACGCAGTCAAATCTAATTTGAAAACATGATTACTATTCTAAACATATTCTCTCAACAAAGTTTCCGCAGTTACCAGCGCTCTCAAAAAGAAGTATAATTCCGCCTCCAGGTCCTTCAAATGAGTCATTGCCGAGGCAAAGTCAGCGCACATTGGCAGAATTAGCGAGAAACTTGTTCGCCGTAACACGTATATTCTGGTCTCTCGCCAAGGTTGTCCTAGGAAATTTTTGTCAGCCATCTCTGCACAGGGTGGACGACTCATTGGCTCATGCCACAAAGGAGAAAGCCGATCTGCTAGGCTCTCTCTTTGCATCCAACTCGACTCTCGATGACGGGGGGATCACACCGCCGACCATCCCGCGGTGTCTCAGGTCTACGAGTCGAGTGGTTCTGATAAAATCCCACCTATTGTGCTTAACACGTGTGCTCTGGAGTTAGCACCGGTTTTAACGCGTCTTTTCCGGTACTCCTACTCCCTAGGCGTATTCCCGAACTCATGAAAGACAATTTTGGTGCACCTGATGCCTAAAACAGGCGACCGCTCAGATCCATCCAACTACAGGCCTATCGCTATCACCTCCTTGTGTCTCCAAAATAATGGAAACGATTATTAATTGCCAGCTCATGCGGTACCTTGAGGATCACCAGCTGATTAGTGACCACCAGTACGGTTTCCGTCGAGGTCGCTAAGCTGGAGATCTTGCAGTTTACCTAACTCATAGATGGGTGGAGGTAGTCGAGTCCAAGGGGGGGGGGGGGCGTTGGCTGTTAGTTTCGATCGAGTTTGGCACGAAGCGCTTCTTTCGAAACTTTCTTCCTATGGGCTTCCCAAGAAATTGTGCAATTGGATCACCAGTTTTGTTGCAGATCTGAGAATCAAGGTACTAGTAGACGGTGCATGCTCCGATTACAAGCCCATCAACGCTGGAGTTCCACATGGCTGCGTGCTATCACCAACGCTGTTTCTTCTGCATATCAATGATATGTTACAAACCGGTAACATTGATTATTATGCGGACGAGGGCACTGGTGATGCTTCATATACTGGCCGTGCCAATATTTCTCGGGAAAACGTAGCCAAGTGTGGCTTGTGTCTGAAGTGGAGACTTTGTTGAACGAAGTCTCGGATTGGGAGCTATAAACTCTAGTCCAGTTCAATCCCCGAAAGACACAAGTTTGCGAGTTTACTACTAAAAAGAACCCCTTTGTGAGTACAGATACGTCTCCTCAGTTTCGAGGTATTCCCCTTTGTTGCCTTAGCCAGTATCGGAATCCACGGTGTCGATTTATCGAGTGATGTGCAGTTTCGTGGTCACTTGGAAGAGAAGGCCAAATTGGCCTCTAAAAAGCTTGGCGTGCTCAGCAGAGCGGGACAGTATTTTATGCCGGCACACCACTTGCAACTTTACAAGGTGCAGGTTCAGCCCCACATGTAATACTGTTCCCATGTCTGGGCAGGAGCTCCCCAGTGCCAGCTCCTTCCACTTGACCGTATCCATCGCAGAACGGTTCGAATCGTCAACGACCGAGTTCTTTCCGATCGGCTTGACTCACTGGTACTACGAAGAGATGTTGCTTCTTTGCGTATTTTATCGCATCTACCACGGGAATTGCTCTGAGGAATTGTTTGGACTAATTCAAGCCGAACAATTTCACCATCGCACATTGCGACAAAAATCGTAATACTATCCATACCATCCGGATGATTGGCGGTCCACCACTGTGCGATTTAGAAGAAATTTTCTTTCTCGCACAACTTCCTTGTGGAATCGATCACCACCAGCGATTTTTCCGGAACGATATGTTGTAGTCTTATATATGTGTAGATATGACTTAGGGACCTTCAAGAAAAGAGCCTACTCCTTTTTAAAAGGCCCGCAACGCATCTGCCATTCCCCTGGTGTTGCATTTGTTCATGGGCGGCGGTAGTCACTTACGTGAGCCGCATGCTCGTTTGCCCCCTATCCTATAAAAAAGGTAAGTAGAAAATATAAAGTCTTATTTTAAACTGAATTGTATTGCGTATATTTTAAAATATCCTCCTGATGCTTTTGCGGTGTAATCTATATGAAGTACTTATGTTTCTCATCTCATTTGCTTCTTATAAAAATAACCTAGGTTCTAACATTTTATTTAGTTATAAAAATAAGTGTGTCCATTTGTTTGCGGTAGCAATGTAGAGCCGCCAGCTTCGGTCTACAATATATCAATGTAAGCAGTACGGAAATTGAACAAGGCCCTTGTTAATGTTCCGCTTTTAAGTGTTTCTACCCATGTTTGGGATTGTTTATTTTTTAAACCTACTGATGCTACTCTAAATGAGTTATTGAAATATATTTTTCAAAATTACCACAATGTACCCTCGATATTTTGAATTTTGTATGAAAAGCAAATTTAAATATATTCAAATAAATGCGTTTTTCTTAATTATGGTATGGTAAAAAGAACAAATAAAACAGCAGACTTATTTATGAATTGGTTAAATTACGTTTTTCATCTTTTTTATAGTATAGGGTGACAAACGAGCACACAGCCGACCTGATGGTAAGTGGTTGCTGTGACCTATAGACATCCACGTCTATCCTCAATAAGGAAACAAAATGCAGATGCGTTGTCACTCGTGATTACTAAGATGGATGCCTCTTTTCCAGAAATAAGAGTATCCGTTTCTCTACACTCACCATAAGAAACACAGCAGTGTTAAGCTGCTATTTTACGCTGGTATTCTGTGAGAGCGTGGTCCTTCCCCGGTCGAGCCGACCCATTCGTGCTACAACTGTACTACTAATATAGTTATAGCATGGCTCTACCACGTATAAAACGTCTTTTTAAATTTTTCATTTAACCCATTTTCAGACGGCAACAATTTTTTTTTTTATAGAATAAGAGAAACAAATAAGCAGATAGTCCATCTGATGGTAAGTGTATGCCTATAGATATATGGCCTATAGATATCTACATTTATCATCGATTACGAATCAAAATGCGCACATCTGTCACCCCTGAAGACTAAGATGGAATGCCTTGTTACCAGTAAAAAGGACCTCGGGTTCTTTACACTCACCACACGAAACATAGCAGCATTATTATGCTGTTTCACGCTGGTATTACGGATTGCGTAGTCCTTCCCTGGTCAAGCCGATCTATTCGTGCTATGTATAGCTAGCATAGCTGCGGCATGGCTGTACCACGCAATGATTTAATTAGTGAAACATTTTGTTTGAATCAAATTTGAAAAAAGTAATTAAAATAAGCATGCATATTTAAACCTTACTGTAGGGTATAATAAAGCTGCGTGCCACTATTAATGTCTTGTACATGGCAACACTAGTTACACTAGCGCCCTCTAGTGTCGAGTAGCACAACTAGGAGAGTCAAGATCCTTCCAGAAATTTCGGGACCGATATGTACCCGAACATTCTAGATGTCGCTACAGTAGAAGGTTCTGGAAACTATCTGAGGCCCTATATAAGGTCGGTATAGACCACGACCAAGGCAATATTGAACTGGCGATACAAGAGAATACTTCGAAGCGAAATAACTGCGAACTAAAGTGATTGTGTTTTATTATTAGTGTGGTTTTAGATTGTAATTAGTGTTGTGTAATTAAAGTGTCAATTTTAGTAATTCAATCGGTAGTTTTTAATTGTCTCGAACCCCAAGCTCGTACCAATAAGTCTTACTAAGTCAAAGTGTTCACATTATTGATCCCGTCTCGTTGACCATGTTCTTCTTATTCTTGTCCAGCCCGTAAAGGTCCATCGAGGGATATAGAGACTTTGCCTTAAACGCCACTAACAATCGCAGCACCAGACGCTTGCTGCCTGTCACGTCTGGGTATTTTACATATAAGCGAGCGTGGTCAGATTGGTTTAATGGATGTATGTTTGTACAAATGGATGTTTGTACTATAGTTTAATAGCAATAAAATATAGTACTCCATATAATGTAACTTATAATTTAAAATTTGTTCGAGATAGAGCGACGTTGCTCCAGCGCATTGTGGCTACAGCACGTATGGGTCGGTTCGACCGGGAAAGAAGGGTTTAATTTGTAACGTAGTTAACGTTTTTTGTAGAGAAATTACTTTTGATACCTAATTTATTATATGTATGTTGCCTAGCTGATTTCAAAAATAAAATAATATAAATAGTAAAATATTAGAGTATATGAGTTTTACAAGGGATGAGCCTTGACATCAATTTATAAAATACTAGAGATCTATCCTGGCTTCGCACGGGTGCTTTCTGACTCTCGATAACAGTGCCACCTACCGGGTCCAATTGTGAATCTAAACTATCCAGGGACCCACTCAAAACACTCACAAATAAAATTCTTTAAAATTGGTCCAGCCGTTTAGGAAGAGTTCTATCACATAAACGCGGACGTAATAATTATATATCCATATAATGATAAAAACATGTTACACACACATAAACATAGATCACAAATACTAATATAGAAGACCGATGCATGCTAAAAAGAATTCATTCGAGCCTATTAAAATTAAAAAAGTTTCTTAAGGCCTTAACAGTGGTTGAAATGCCTAAATATTGGATATTTAAGTAAAAAAATCTCAATAACTGTTCATTTAATCCACAAAGAAAAAATACAGGGTAACAGAAGAGGACTTGGTAAATGTTTTTCATCATCATCATTACAGCCCTTCACAAGTCCACTGCTGAACATAGGCCTCCCCCAAAGAATGCCACAAAGCACGGTCCTGAGCCACCTGCATCCATCGACTTCCTGCATGTCTTACCAGGTCGTCACTCCATCTCTTGGGGGAACGCCCTACACTTCGCCTACCGGTACGAGGCTGCCACTCGAGAACCTTTCTTCCCCATCGGTTGTCGGTTCTTCGAGCTATATGGCCGGCCCACTGCCACTTCAGCTTACTAATCCGTTGGGCTATGTCGGTCACTCTGGTTCTACTGCGGATATCCTCATTCCTAAGTTTATCACGCAGAGAAACTCCGAGCATAGCCCTCTCCATAGCTCGCTGAGCGACCTTGAGCTTCCTCATCCGGCCAGCAGTGAAGGACCACGTCTCAGTTCCGTATGTCATCACTGGCAACACGCACTGGTTGTACAATTTCGTTTTAAGGTTTTGAGGTATGTCTGACGAGAAGATGTGTCGTAGCTTCCCGAACGCTGCTCAGCCGAGTTGAATCCGTCGATTGACCTCTCGGTCGAAGTTGGACTTACCTAGTCGGACTATTTGTCCCAGGTAAACATACTCGTCAACAACTTCGAGCTTAGTGCTCTCAACAACTACCGGCATAGGTGTGACATGGACATTAAACATAAACTTTGTTTTGTCCATGTTCATCTTAAGACCTATCCGTTGGGAGACACTATTGAGGTCATTGAGCATAGTGCTTAGATCCTCCAGCGATTCTGCCATAAGGACTATATCGTCGGCAAATCGAAGGTGAGTGATGTACTCGCCATTGATGTTGATACCGTATCCTTTCCAGTCCAGAAGCTTGAAAACGTCTTCCAATGCAGCGGTGAAGAGTTTCGGGGATATAACATCACCCTGTCTTACATCTCTCTGCAATTGGATAGGTTTCGTACTCTGGTTCTGTACTCGGATAGCCATCGTAGCTCTACTGTACAAACACTTCAGCACTTCGATATACCGACAGTCGACTTGGCACAGCTGAAGGGACTGCAGCACCGCCCAAATTTCGACGGAATCAAAGGCTTTCTCATAGTCCACATACGCCAGACATAGTGGTTAATTGTACTCTTCGGACTTCTGTACAATTTGCCGTAGGGTATGTATGTGGTCTATGGTGCTAAAGCCCTTTCGGAAACCGGCTTGTTCGGGAGGCTGGAAGTCGTCAAGTCTGCGCGCGAGACGATTCGTAATGACTCTCGAAAACAGCACGTAGACGCGGCTCAGAAGGGAAATCTGTCTGTAGTTCTTCAAGAGAGCGTTGTCACCTTTCTTGAAGAACAAGACCACCGCACTTCTGCTCCACGCCTCCGGTGTAATGCCACCATGGAGGATGGAATTAAAGAGCTTCTGAAGGACTTCAAGTACCGGTCTTCCACCCGCTTTCAGAAGCTCCGCTGTAATTCCATCCTCGCCTGGGGCCTTGCCGTTTTTAAGATGCTGGAGAGCCATTCTAATCTCGCTCAGACTGACGTCCGGGATATCTTCGGAATAGTGTCGGATAAGACTCGCTCTTGGATCGTTACTCACACTTGCGTGTGGCTCCAACGATGACGTGTACAGCTGCCCATAGAACCTCTCAATCTCACTCAAAATCTCAGGTGCCCCGGAAACGATGCTGCCACATTCGGTCTTCAGCTTTGACAGTTGGCTCTTTCTGGCAGACAGATCTCTGGCAAAGACTTTGGAGCCTTGGTTCCGCTCGATCGCTTCTTCAATACGAGCTGTATTGAAGTTGCGTAAGTCCCGCCGCATGCATTTGGAAATCTGTCTGTTCAGTTGCCTGTATGCTGTCAAATCTGTTGAAGAATGTAGCTTCATCTCCCGTCTAACAGCCATGAGATTAAGAGTGTGATCGGAGAGTTTTTGTGTTCTTCTGCGGTGGGTCTTGCAGAACTTAGCTCCGACCGCATGGACAGTTTCCACGAGCTTGTCATTCATATCGTCCACTTCATTGCAGTCTTCTAGGCACTGAAAACGGTTTTGTAACTCGAGCTGAAAGGTTTCGGGACTTTGGATTAGAGCACGAGGGGGACGGAGCGTTGACTTCATTAGACGAGACCTCTCCAACTTAATGTTTAGGTTCAGTGTGCCTCTAAACATTCGGTGATCGCTGCCGGTTTTCACCCTCGCGATCACTGAGACATCATTGAACAGTTGTCGTCTGGTCGTCATAATGAAGTCAATCTCATTTTTTGTCGAACCGTCGGGGCTCGACCAGGTCCACTTCCTGTGGGGCCGCTTCTTCTTATTTATGACATGCAGGTTTCCTCACGATGTTTTCCTTAAAATTGCAATTAACAATTTCATTGGCGCCGACGGGGATCGAACCAGGGTTGTAAAATTTACAGCGCGCGCTTTGCCCATGAACTACCACGGCCAACTACTACGCATGAAAACTTTTAAAATCTCTGAATGCCGAAGTATGTTCATATTAAGAGGCTGAATAGAGCCACATTGATATGCATGGGGATTGTTTTGTAATTTCACATCGTTATTGAAAAAACATTGTACGTATTTCAGGTGGCGACTTGCAAAACACGATTCCACAAAAATTCACTCAATAGAAAATAATTGCAAAGTTGCTTCTGAAAATACTTAAATTTTCAACGTCATTTTTTTCTTACGTGGTAGAGCCGGTAGTGCCGGTGCCGGTAGAGCCGTGGTAGAGAGTAGTAGGTATAGTTGTAGCACGAATGGGTCGGCTCGACAGGGGAAGTACCACACTCTCACGGAATACCATGTAAAATAGCAGTTTAACCCTGCTGTGTTTCGTATGGTATATGTAGAGAACCGGAGAAACTTTTTACTGGAAACGAGGCATTACATCTTAGTCCTCACGGGTGACAACGCATCTACATTTTGATACGTAATCGAGAATGGATGTAGATGTCTATGGAATGTAGCAACCACTTACCATCAGATGAACAGTGTGCTCGATTGTCACCCTTATTCTATTAAAAAAAAAAACTTTCTGAGATTTCAGTAAAATAATGTTAAGTATTGTAAGTACTCGTACAATTATATATCTCATGTTAATAAAGCTATTGGGCTATTTTGATTTTTAATAAAGTGATTTTACTTTAAAGGTTAAATAATTTATTTACCCTTCTATATCAAGAACAGTTTTTCAGTCACTCCTATTGAGTTTGACAGTGCTTGCTGAAATTTAGCATCTTTAGATGGATCAGAATCGCCCGCTGATCCGGCTGTTAGGTATTGCAAAACTAATCGAAAATATTTATTTTTACTTTGCTGCCGAAGATTAACTAGTTTTATTTTATTACGGTCAAATAATATTTATTAGGTTATAAAGCAAGTATTTACAAATATTTTCATTGTTTTGTTATTCTATTGTTTACAGTTTTTATCACGTCTTAGCTTTACACCAAGAATTACATTAGAAATTCTTGATGGGATGCGATGTAACGCGCATACTTTATTTTCATCAAGAACTATAATATATATATATATATATATATATATATATATATATATTATATATATATATATATTTGTTTTTTTACCAGTAGAGTTTCAACACAATCTTAAAAAAGTTCAATGAATTAAAAAAATGCCGATAATTATATAATTTCAAGTCAGTGTTTTACATTTAAAGATCAGATATAAAGAGCCAAAATTCTTATATTCATTTCGATTAATTTAATTCGAGAATACAATAAATGTGAAAGGGCTTTTATCTGCAATAATAATTTTCATCAAAAATAACATAGACTTATAAAAGTCATATACACGGTCAATCATACTGAAGATTATCAATTGTACTACAAAATATTTAAAAGACTATTTCCAGTATAATGACCCGAATATCATCATTAATGTTTGACTGGCACACTTAAAAGTTTTATCACATGGCTAAATGATTGACTATTATATTATGATAAGGTCATGCTTTTCTATAAAAAGTTGCAAGAAATTTTAAATCACGGCACCTATTGGTTTGTTTTACTTTTCACTTAATTAGTGAAAAACAAGATGGACTGATCTAAAAGTTTACTTTCTTGTGTAAAAAGTGCTATTTAGAATTTTATGCATATAAATGATAATTAAAGTTTCTATGTAAATAAGTGTAACATGGCGGGTATTATATTCAATGGTAGCGGCCATCCATATTTGCAAAGCCAGCATCATTTTCTGTACAGAAACCGGCAAAGTGTTGCTCAAGGCACTATAAACAAAGCAGCTGATAAAATGTTATACTCATAACTGTTAACAAAAACTGTTTCTGCAAATGGTCTTATAGATAATAATAACTATTCCGCCATGTTAGGTGCTAATAATAGCTCCATTAGAAGGAAAAGAGGTAAAATTTTGTTTTAGAAATGCGCAACCAATATTGTTTTGTTTGCAATTGAGCATAAAATAAAAAATAACTTCAGCCAAAGAGCATAACTAGCATTATACTCAGGCCCATCAATTGGTATGGAAAAAAATAATTTTACCAGGTTTCAAAAAATCAATCAAAATTCAAAAAAACATAAATATTAAAATAAAAAAATGTATATATTATCTATGTCTATACATACATATAATGATTTATGGCCGCTTAGTAATTGACGGTGACTCAGTATAACATCCTACAGTCACGCCGAAACTAAGAGGAGAGAATCACTGTAGAAAAGGTAATAATTTATTGCGGTAAAATTTGTGATAAAATTAAAAAAAAACTTACACACTTATCCAAGTTAATCTAACTTAGTCTAACTTATCTTTATGCGTTACAAAAAAAAAAACAAATAATAAAATAGTGAGATGGCGTCAGTTTTTAAGAAGATATAACAAAAATAAACAAAGAAAAATTTCAAAAAAGTTCAGTATTTAATTGATTATATACCGCTGACACTTAATCACGCTTTTCGAAACCACGCCAGTTGTAAACAATACTTGTGTGAAAAGACAAAATCTTCTTTTCAAATTTCCGCCGAGTTGTGAGTAGAAAGCCAAATAGGTCATGTGTCAATTTTAATTAAATATATTTTATATGAAGTGATCTTGACTACGTTTCATCAATTAACCATTGGTAAAAATTAAAACAGGAATTTTACAATTGTGTTTACAAGAAACATTATTAGTTGAACCTTGCAGCTTGTTCATTGTTTTTATTATAAATACCTACATATATTATTAATAAATAGTTCCCATAATATTTTGGATTATTTTTTATTTTGCCCTATCTGCAATGTTCTACGCTCTATAGAAAATGTGGCGTATAACATGATTGACAATCTTTCGAACGTTTTATCTAGGTACAAAGATGTTTTACGATTTCGTCGCCTCCACGTGATATTTTTGTCAGCATAAGGTACCCTTCTGTATCTAATATAACATAATATAAATAATATAAATATTGCTACAAAGTAAAGTAAAAGGCTATACAAGTCCCTTTACTGGGCACAGAACTCTTTTTTATTTCTGAGAGGGTTTTAGGGCAAGGAAATGCCCGCCGAACTGCCCCAATGCATGTTGACGAAAATTGCAATTACAAATAGCATTCGTGCTGTCGGGGATCAAACCCGGGAAAAATTTACAGCGAACGCTTTGACCCAAATCTACTAATACGATACAAAATAAATACGATTTAACATATATAATAAAAAACTCTTACGTACTTGAAACTTGAACACTTGATAGCTCGTGACGCCTACCGGACAAAGCTACAGCACAATGTAATTGAAGATGCGTAACTACGACATAATTCTCAGTGATGCGCAAGCATAACAGGCAGTATGTCACTTTTATAATTGTCATCTCTGCAGTCTATTAATCTTTGCACTTTTATAAGTAATACACAACGTAGTCGCTAGACGGTGTTGACGTTGGCTAAAATCTCTGCGATAGCCGTTTCGTCAAGGTCATTCAGGCTTGTTAAAGCCTTAAGTAACACATCATGTAATTTTTTAGTTTCAATCAAAGTAATATAACGACAGCACAAGTAATATTCACCGCTGATAGTAAAACAAAGACTAATGTTCACCTACAATAGTAATATGAATATTTAATTACGACGATTACCATTAAAGCAAAACGATTATTAACGTTTACTGGCGATAAATAGTTAAATTTCTAAAAATTAATCTTAGAATATTTTATAACAACAACCACAACTAGAAACCGATGGGAAAGAAAGGCGAGGGAGTGGCAGCCTACTACTGGTAAGTAAAGTGTAGGGTGACCCCTACAAGATGGAGCGACAACCTAATAAGAGACGTAGGAAGTCAATGGATGCAAGTGACTTACGACCGCACTTTGTAGATTTTTTTGTGGGAGACCTACATATGTTCAGCAGTAGAATTGTAATGGATTTTAATAATGATGATGATGTTTAAATAACAATAGAAAAACACATAGAGACTGGAAGAAGAATTTTTAATCACAAATGCTTTCAGGTGTCTATAAAACGTGGTAGACCTATGCTGCAGCTATATTAGTAGTATAGTTGTAGCAAGAATGGGTCGGCTCGACCGGGGAAGGACCACACTCTCACAGAATACCAGCGTCAAATAGCAGCTTAACACTGCTGTGTTTCGTATGGTGAGTGTAGAGAACCGGAGACCCTTTTTACTGGAAAAGAAGCATTCCATCTTAGTCCTCAAGGGTGACAACGCATCTGTATTTTGATTCGCAAACGACGATAAATGTAGATGTTTATGGGCCACAGCAACAACTTACCATCAGGTGGACTGTGTGCTCGTTTGTCACCCTATCCTATAAAAAAAATTAAAGCAAATCCAAATATTAACCATATGTCATTAAGGAGTATGCTAGGGCTGAATCTGAATGACAGGGTGAGAAATAGTGTGATAAGAGAAAAGTGTGTTTTACAAGATGACGTTGTGACCAGGATTAAGAAAGGAATGCTTCGGTGGTTTGATCGTGTAGAAAGAATGAACGAGAAAAGAGTGACAAAGCAAATTTATGTTGCAGAAGTGAACGGCAGAGTCGGAAAGGGACGCCCTAGACGAAGGTTTATCGACCAAATGGGCGATGCGTTGAAAATGGGCCAGATTAGGAGTACTCTTAACCGACGAGCGTGTATGCGTAGATATATGGATGTAAAGGAGGCGAGAGAGGTGTGTCAGGGTCGCGCCAAATTGAAGTACGTTGTTTTTGCCTACCCATCGGGGTGACAGGCGTGAGTATTTGTGTTGTGTTGTGAATACTATACGATTTTAAATATAATACTATTTTGTTTGAATTACTTTTAACGCATATTATTATGTCCACCAGATCGAATTGTGGTCACGGTAGCCAGCCTTATATATCGGAGATTAGCTATTGGTGCAGTACAGGATTATAGTCCCCAATGCGCAAACACAGGTGCACTCTCTGTTCACTCACTCTCATAGTCCGATGGGGCGGTAAACCGACACGACGGAGAGAAAGCAGGTGCAGTACCAACGGCTTTACGTGCTTTGCAGGGCACGGGGGTAAAACACCGCCAACTTTCTGATTCCTGGCAGCTAGGCAGCAGGAGGATTTATTGACGGAAAACTCAAGAACTTATTTTTTGGGCACGACCCGGTATTCGAACCCGGAACCTCATGATCAGTCGCGTTTACAAAAACTAGATCAACGAGGCAGTCAAACGTATATACGCAAATTAAGTCGAGTTTTTTTTCTTTTTTGTCTTCATCAGCCCGTCAAAGTCCAGTACCAGTGCTGGACGTGGACATCTCCGTTTGTAGAGAGTATTTGCCATGAGTAATCCTTGCAAGACGTTTCGACGATCACAGTACCGGATGTCTATGCAACTTTGATGCTCCTTCGAGTCGCTGGTGTGGATATTTTACGTCTCCTGCCATTTACCATAGTCGCATTTTCCGACACCCACAGGATGAAATGGGGGAGATGAATTCTCTTACGCTGTTACCACACGGCAAATAAAGTTTATCAAGAACACTTTTTAATTCTATGAAATGTTTTTATTTCATGTTTACTTAATGATGTCTTATATTTACGCGAACACTACAAATTTAATAAAATTACTTTTACTGATTTTTAATTTACTTAATTTACTAAATTAAAATAAGTAAATTAAACGCAATAAATTCAGTAAAAGTAGTTTTATTCACGTTTACTTGATTTAGTTATTTCTACAGCATAATACCCGTAGCACTTTAATTATAAGGAAAACGCGACAATCTCGAACCAATATTTGTTTTAAAAAAGGGGAATAAGAGCATTTTATAATATGACTAGAGGTAATCTCTAGCAGTTGTAATAATTTAAATAATTTAGAATGTAGCTTACAAATCTTTAATTGTATGACTCCACAGAGTGATAATGAAAATTGTTTACACCTGGTGCATCAAAATATACAAGGCATGGTAGGCAAAGAGCTAGAAATTGAGTTGTTCTTAAATAGCAACAATATTCATATTTTATGTATTACTGAACATTGGTTTAAAGCTTATAACTTAATGTTTAACTTCAGTAATCACCAGGTCGTCAGTTCTTTCAATAGAGAAACGGTTTTAAGAGGTGGCTCCTTAATATTAGCTAGTAAATTATTGTCATGTAAAGAACGTAACGATATTGTGAGCCTCTCTGTTGAGCGAACTATAGAAATGGCATGTGTTGAGTTTGAGCACCTCATTGTTGTGAGCGTCTACAGACCCCCATGTTCTATATATGATACTTTTGAAAAAATTATGGAGGAAGTTATTGCTAAGCTTAATAAACAGAATAAATCTGTTGTAATATGTGGAGACTTTAACATCAATCTCCGAGAAGCTTCCTCAATCAATATTAAATTTAGATCATTGTTTAAATCATATGGTCTTTTTAATTTATTTTTAGAGCCAACGCGTATTGCTCAATCTAGTGCAACATGTATAGATAACATTTTTACAAGTGTGAAACAGTTGCATAAATGTATAATTCAAAAATTAAGTTCTGATCACTGTGGACAAGTAGTTTCGTTACCATATCTTCACAAAAAGCAAGTAGATAAGAAAGTTGTGTTTGTTCCAGTAAATGCACGTCGCTTGGAGAAATTTAGAAGTAACAGAGTGAAAAAACTTCCATCACTTTCATACCAAAATGATCCAAATTTTTTGTATGGAACATTATTTAAGCTTATTTGCAATGAATTTAATAATACTTTTACTTCTAAAACATTCTCCTTGAACAGTCGGAAGTCATTTAATGAATGGGCGACAGTAAGAGTTCATAAGAGCAGACATAGGTTATATGATCTTTACCATGAAAGGTCATATAATCATAGCGTCGAATTTAGGGAATATGTAAAAAAATATTCAAAAATATTTAAAAGAGTGTGCTCCACAGCCAAGTCTTTGCATTTGAGCAACAAAATTAAGACGGCTTCTAATAAAATTAAAATGACATGGAGTGTAATTAATAGCGAAACTGGTAAGATCAACTCTCGCAATTCAAACTACCAGTTAAGTGTTAATAACAAATTAACCGAATCAGATCAGGACGTTGCAATGGTTTTTGAGAAATATTTTACTGATATTCCGATATTAACCACTAAGTCACTGAATTCTTCTCCTGCGGTCGCCGAATCATTACTTAAACAAAATGTAAATGCGTGTACAAAGAATTTTACATTTCATAAAGTATCATCAAAAGATATTGTAAAATATTTTAAAACTATTGATGTTAAGAAAACTGCGGATCTGTGGGGGATTTCCGTTAAAGTTATTGCGTCTATAATAGATAAAATCGCGCCTCATTTAGCTATTATTTTTAATACTAGTATCGAATCTGGTGGGTTTCCTGATTTAATGAAGTATAGTAAAGTAATACCTTTATTTAAATCTGGCAGTACATTAGACCCCGCCAATTTTTGACCTATTTCTGTACTACCAACACTTAGTAAGATTTTTGAAATAATATTATTGATCAAATGTTAAATTTCTTTAATATAAATAATTTACTTCATAAAAATCAATTTGGTTTTACAAGGGGTCGCTCGACAACTGATGCCGGTGTTGAGCTGATTAAATATATATTTAATGCATGGGAGAATTCACAGGATGCTTTGGGTATATTTTGTGACCTATCCAAAGCCTTCGATTGTGTTCACCATGAAACATTAGTCAGGAAACTTCAACACTACGGTGTAAGAAGTGATGCTCTTAAATTAATTATTTCGTATTTAAGTAAGAGAACGCAAAAAGTTGCCATTAACAGTATGAGTTCTTCCGGGTCGATGGTACAGATGGGCGTGCCTTAAGGCTCAATTCTCGGCCCCTTTCTGTTCTTGTATATATGAATGATTTACCTTACATAGTAGGAGATAACCATGATATAGTATTATTTGCAGATGACACTTCTTTAATTTTCAAATTAAGTCGACAATTGCTAAAATATGACGAAGTAAATAATGCTATATCTAAATTAGTAAATTGGTTCAATATTAATAATTTGCATTTAAATGACACTAAAACGGAATGTATGAAATTTATGACTCCAAATGTCAAACAATTAAATACTAATGTAATTTTAAATGGGGAGAAACTGAGTCTTGTAGATACCACCATTTTTCTTGGAATCACACTAGACGCGAAGCTTCAATGGAACCCCCATATATCAAAACTAGCAAGCAGACTTAGTTCTGCAGCATATGCCGTAAAAAAGATTAGAAGTCTAACTAGTGTTGAAACAGCTAGACTAGTTTACTTTAGCTATTTCCATAGCATAATATCGTATGGTATTTTGCTATGGGGACGCGCAGCTGACACTGACATTATATTTGTTTTACAGAAGAGGGCCAAAAGAGCAATTTATAATTTAAAGCCTAAAGAGTCGCTTCGACAAAAATTTAAGGAAATTAATATATAAACTTTGGCCTCTCAATACATTTATGAAAATGTAATGTACGTACACAAAAATAAAAGTAGTTTTACAAAAATAAGTGATATTCATTCTGTAAATACTAGGAACAGACACAAGCTAGTAGTACCAGTTACTCGACTACATCGAGTCTGTAATTCATTCTTGGGGCGATGTATACGCTTTTACAACAAAATTCCAGAAAATATACAAAATTTGACCTGCTCAAAGTTCAAAAACTTTATTAAACTAAGTTTGTATAAAAAGGGTTATTATAGTATTAAAGAATTTATAGATGATAATAACCCCTGGAAATGAGGTGATCGCTACCAAGCTACTTCTAATTTGTTGTGTTGTTAATTTGTGTAACATACATGATTGTAAGCTGTTATTTAAAAAAAAGTCCCGCTGGATTTCTTGCTGGTTCTTCCCAGGACAGAGGTTTCTTTCGAACCAGTGGTAATTATACAAAAGAGTGACTTTCAATAAGTATTATTTATAATCTATATTGAATACAAAAGTTTCTGTTTCTGTTTCTGTTTCTGACAAAATTTTAGTAAGTATTTCTTGAAAGAAATATTATTATAAACCTAGACTTCAATATGTTCACAAAAATGTCAGTAATGTAAAAAATAAAGTGAAATACATTCCGTAAAGAAAAGGAAATAAGCTAGAAGTTGTAATAATTTATATAGCTAATAAATGACTAATGTATATAATATGTATACAATATTTAAAAAAAATCCATTAATTACATCGACACTAATTTTCTATTTGTATAATATATTTTAATAAATACTTAGCACAATGGATTACTAAGTAAATGGTCCATAAGACCTCCTGCACCATTTATTAGATTGCATAAAAATGCTTGTAATTGAATTTACCATGTAAGTGGTCAGTTATTGTAAATAAACGATGTTCGTTATAATATGTTTATAGTTTTATTGGGAACTAATTTATTGCTGCTTAAATAAAATGATGCAACACGTTTAACTAGTTCAATGCTTAAAACAGTAATTTAAAAAATCCGACTGCGTTAAAAGTTTACTGAAAAGTGAAAATAACAAATATTATGTTGACATACGACATTCCAGGACTTTAATGACATTCCATAAGTAAAAATCTATAGAGCCGTATAAGTTAAAGAGCGTGATAAAGAAATAGACGTATATACATACTAACACTCAAAAATATTACCCTCTTTTTGAGTCAGTCAGGTTAATAGAAATTAGTTCTACTATCTTACTCGAATTTAATTTATTGCTACGGAATTTTACAATCTCATCGTACTCTATAGTAAAAAACACTATAAATTAACCTGTAGTTTTGAATTAGGTATCATTAATGTCTTTTTCGATTTATATTGTACCTACGAGTAGGTAGTATAATTATTCATTATCTGTTATTTAGGTGCTACTGTTTTACATGTTTTAAATTTTCTATTTAATTAATCTTCTATTAATCGAAATACTTTTTATTTGAAATGGTCTTGTGTTTTTTTCCCTCTTTCAGTTACTTCCGTGTTTTTAGAACTATGTTGAACCTTTGAAGTTGTCTGGAGTTTTAGTGAACAAAAGCTTGCGTTTCTGTTCTTATTCATATTTTGTAGTTCATGTTTGTGTAATTAAAACATAAAAGTGTATTATAAATTTTAGGTATGACTTGAGTTAGTACTATTTATTTGTACTTTTATAAGTAGTTTTTTATAAAGTTAGAGCATTTAGCTTTTTTATTTTTGATTGGATAGTAAGGTTGTTCCTTATCTTTGGTGGGGTGCTCATTTATTATTATAAACATTATATTAAGCAACATCAACATCTCACATCATAACATTCAGCCTTTTCTACTGTTGCTCTCTTTAAAAAAGAGTCTACTTTTTGTTGAATTTATTTTTACTTTATTTTGCTGTTTTTCAAATACCTCAGCTTTCCAATCTCTACTAGTTTAAAATAAATAAACTCGAATGTCCTCCAGACCGAATTGCGATCACGGCCGCCAGTTCACCGGAGACTACCCATCTGCACAGAACAGGATTATAGCGACCAAGTGTATGTGTGAGAACAGATGCACTCTCTGTTCCCTCATTCTCATAGTCAATGGAAAGGCAGGCCAACATGACCGGAGAGAGAACAGGCGCAGGACAAACGGCTTTACATGCTTTCCGAGGCACGGTGGTAGAACACCGCCAACTTGCAAACTCGGTATTCAAACTCATGATTAGCATTCACGTTTACGATCAATAGACCTATGAGGCAGCCAACTCAGATTTCAAATAACTACTTTTCAAAAGTTCTTTTTCTCTTAACATATATGTATAAATTTTCAGCGTTCGGAAAAACATAGTTTTTCCTTTTCTAATTTTGCTCGTTTTACATAAGCTTACTCATTGCATAATACTATTTTTAGGGATTTTATCGCGTTTATTTTACTTATTTTAATTCCCGATGTTTCGGGTGCTTTACAGCAACCCATGGTCACGAGGGGGGGGGGGGGGGGACTGAGATTTTTGACGTCCCAATGTTACAGTTAGCACGACTACATTCAGGTTTTGAATATTAATTTTTGGTTCGATCTACGCAAAACTTCCCAGAACTTCAGTGCCTCACGTCAGCTATATGATCATTCACGCAGGTTGTAGATCTTTTTGTTTGTCCTATCTAAGAGAGACCACATTCACAATCAAGCTACTACACTCTTGCATCTTGTAGAGGGATATTACACTTAACGGATGGTAAAAATTGACTAATTTTCTTCAGCAGCCTGAAGTATGTTTTAATAGAAGCTCGCTTAAAGATGTAGCCAACCTTGTCTGTGATTCCTTTGACATAGGGTAATACAGCAGTCACAAGCTCGATTGTGGCCGGCATCATTCGGTCACTGTGATGTAGGCTCAGAACATAAAGCTTGTTGTCTTGCACTTGCTCGACGTGCTGAAGCTCGGCGGCCAGATGTTTTCTGTCACAGATCCCTCCCTCGTGCTCTTTGAAACATAGACTTACCCACCGTAGCTAACTGTGATGGATTATGGTGGGATTTACCATTTAAATATCGGTTGGTACGGGTCTTTTTCCTATACACAGTGTGACCAATAGTGTTATCAGGATTTCGAATGACTAAAACATCTAGGAAAGCTAAAGAATTGTTTGCCTCTAACTCCAATCTAAATTGTATTTTAGTGTTTATGGAGTTAAGATGGTCTAAAAATGCAGTTACTTTGTCAGAGGGTAAAACTGTGAAAGTGTAGTGTACGTACCGCTTGTAAAATCTCGGATTTACAGGAGCATTAAGAAAGGCTTTCTTCTCAAAGTCCTCCATGAATATGTCGGCGACTATGGGAGATACAGGTGAGTCCAACGGCACACCATCTACATGCTTGTAGAACTCCTCCTTCCACAATAGCTAGCAAGTTAGGCAATGTAAGGCAGTGTTTGAGTAATACTGCATATTCTGTAGACATATTGTTATCTTCTAGCTTCTTAGTTACAATTGAGATGCAGTCTTCAATAGATAAGCGTGTAAATAGTGACTGAATATCAAAACTGACCACAGTTTCATTGTCAGCGAGGTGTAGGTCTTTTATCTCAGTAACAAAATAGTATGAATCCTTTGTGTGCTCTGATTAATCTTCTCAGCGGTGACAGAATTTTGCCAAGTGTGAAGCCGTCTCTATAATAGGTCAAACTAAAAGTACCTACAATAAAAACCCACATTAAACAAAACATAGCTGATGTGAAGAATAGACGATCCGGGAATTCTACAGTCTGTGAATATGTATAGGATCGCCCCCGAAATAACATCAGATTTGACAGATTACAAATCATCTTTCCTGCGTTTCCTTCCAAGGAGGATACGCAAAGCTATTGAAATCAAAAACACCTAATTTCAATAGAGAAGATGACTGGATACTAGCATCTGCTTGGGATCCTATAATATATAAATTAAATCCCTACTCAAGCATAAAAGTGCAAGACTTCAAGATACTATAAGTTCATACTGAGTAGATCTAACCGCATGAGCTGGCAGTTAATAATGGATTTCATTATTTTGGGGAACAAGGAGGTGATCGCGATAGGCCTATAGTTGGACGGGTCTGAGCGGTTGCCTGTTTTAGGGATCGGGTGGACAAAAGCTGTCTTCCATGAATTCGGGACTACGCCTTGGGAGTAGGAGTACCGGAAAAGACGCATTAGGACCGGTGCCAACTCTGGAGCACACGTCCTCAGCACAATTGGGGGGATTCCGTCAGGTAATAATAGTACTGTAGTAAATAATATACAAAATGTTACGTAAATTATATTAAATGATACTGTTCGCGCAAAAGCGTTAATGTTAATAATGGACATCAGAGGGCGTGCGCGCCTCTACGATACCGGTTTTGGACGTCCGGTCGTTTAGAGGGCACGCTAGAACAAGAAGTCCATTTCATCGCGTCGACAGAGAAGCACGCGGTCCGTTTTGGTCGGGGGCTCTTAGATATATTTTTATGATAGGCGCGTATAGTAAATATACCACTGGGAATTGTAGCGCGGGCCCCTTGCTGAGAGTTTTACCCGGGATTTTTAGGTTTAACGCACAATCTGTATAAGTGGATTCGACCGTATTAGTTGCTAGTGCGGTATTTGATATTCTAGAAATAACGGTGACCTTTGATCCGTACGTTCTGTTTTCATTCTTGAGTCAAGCGTTATAACAAACGAGAGTTAGTGGCTTCTGTAAGG
Organism: Parnassius glacialis; assembly: GCA_033319125.1. NCBI lineage: Eukaryota > Metazoa > Arthropoda > Insecta > Lepidoptera > Papilionidae > Parnassius > Parnassius glacialis. The sequence goes on along the minus strand of JAVANC010000010.1, from coordinate 24,387,224 downwards.
TAGTTAATCGTACGACAGAGTTAAAGAACTGTCATCGTAGAAAACGAAGAAAGTGACTGCGAAAGGAGACCGTAGTTTGGAGAGGTGCTGAGGGCCGAACTGCTGCAGAGGGAACGGTCTAATAAGGTCAATAACACTACCAGCCACACCCAGTTACACATCACTGACCCTTAATTTCCTAGCACTATACATCCACACGCAACCTGACCGAATCCTGAGGGACCAGTCGCCTTGGATAGAGGTAAGTAAGCTCCCTTTTATTATAGTGTGACGCTCCCCCCGAATCGTTTAATGTAATTAGAAACTTTTAACCCTTGGCGTTAGGACGCCCGACCAGCATCTGCCTGTAGCTTCTCCGTCTATGGGCAGCGGGGGATTCTACTCCTGGGGTAGGCTGCTGTTGGCCGTAACATTTGATATACCCACTAATAAACAAAGCGGCAAAAAGGAAAATAATTTTATTATTACGTACAAAAAACAAAGGAATACTTTTACGTATTATTAATATCACGGCCGGGGCGTGATTGAAAGTCAATCAACCACGCTCTGCTACCAGGACCAGTCGCCTTGGATAGAGGTAAGTCAGCTACCTTTTATTATAGTGTGACGCTCCCCCCGAATCGTTTAATGTAATTAGAAACTTTAACCCTTGGCGTTAGGACGCCCGACCAGCATCTGCCTGTAGCTTCTCCGTCTATGGGACGCGGGGGATTCTACTCCTGGGATAGGCAGCTGTTGGCCGTAACATTTGGTAGCAGAGCTCGATTCTGGGATCGATTCCCGGTCGATCCACCGACCATAGTGTTTGATAAAAATTAAACAATTTTGATGGCAGGGAGCGTTGGGTTGATTGGTTTAATTTTGTGTCTACAATCACGCCCGTCCGTAATACGTAAACATATATTTTTTTATTATATACGTAATAATAAAATTCCTTTCTTTAGTGGCTTGATTTTTTGTTGTTAGCGGGTAAATTTGAAAAGCCGCGCCCGGTTCGCGCGCAAGCGGGAGTTTGCGTCATGTAGGTAGATAGTTATTTTTACGTAATCGGTTAATTATCGTTGTCGGATAGTTGTAGTGGATTACTTATCGAAGGGTCGATTTCCGAGATAGGCATTTTTTGTTGATCATTTTTTGTTGATGTGTATCTTCATTATGTATCTTTCGTATTGTAATTTGTATTTGAACTAAAAAGTAGTAATTTGTATTTACGTAATTTGAATTTAACTTGATTTGATCGCACTAGTATTTGTTATTGTTAATTTGATTTGTCTTTTCTTTGTACTAACTTGTGTTTGATTTGATAAATAGCGGTTCTTATTTGTGTAATTTCTATTCAACTCGATTTGATAGGAACTGCATTAGTTAGCTGTTAATTTTTTTTGTATTTGTTATTTGTTATTTTTGTAACCAGCTCGAGCCGCGTCGTAATTTGTATTTAGTAGTGATGTCCTCGCCCAAGGTGCTAATCCGTTGCCTGCGGACTGAGTTACGCTGGGCCACCAGCGCCCATGCTTTGATAGGTCGACCGGATAGGGTCCATAACTTGATGAAGCGGTTCGAGCAAGTCGATGCTCGAAGGGCTGCAGTGGAGGAGGCTTACGCTGAGCTCGAAGATTCGGATGTGAAAAAGGGAGTCCTGGACTCCTGCTTCGCAGACTACGAGCAGTTCTTTTCGCTCACAGACGAGTTGATCGAGGCTGAAGGCAGGTATGCCGAGGAGGCGCGTGAAGCTCGGACGAGTGGCCTGCCCGAGTCCTTTCGGAAGCAGCCTCAGCCGGAGCTGTTGGGACGACTCCCAACTCTGGACTTGCCAAGGTTCTCCGGGGTCTTTTCCGAATGGCTGACCTTCATTGGTTTTTTCGACGGCCTAGTGGACGCCCAGAGTGACTTGACCCCGAGCCAGAAGATGGCGTACCTCCTGGCCTTACTGGAGGGGGAGGCCTTGGGCGTTGTCAGCCATTTGAGATTGTCGGACGACGCCTACCAGACTGCTCGGGACCTCCTAGCCAGAAGATACGCCAACGTCCGGCGAATTGCGGACGAACATGTTAAGCAGCTTCTAAGCCTTCCGCTGCTTAGTGACCGGGCCAGACTACGTCCGGACCTGTTGGATCCAGTCTTGGTGGCCTGTAATACGTTGAGGCGGCTGGATTTACCAGTAGGCGAATGGGCCGTCTTGTTGCTCCGCATCGTGCTGTCCCGCCTACCTCTCGCCCTTAGAATACTTTTTGAGGAGAGGTACGGCGGGGACGAGGCCTCCTATATTCCGCCCTTCTATGACCTGCTGCGGTTTTTGGAGGAGCAGTGCCGGCAGATTGAGAACGCGGCGGGCACCGTTGACGACTTACGAGCCGTGCCCAGTGAGAAGCGGAATCCCTCGGGCAAGTCGTCGTCAACCCCCCCCCCCTGCTCCTATTGTCGAGCATCTGATCACCGGGTAACGTCTTGTCCGAAATTATTAAGTAAGCCGGTTCCGGCGAGGCGAACTATCGCCAAGGAGCGCCGCTGGTGCTACTCATGTGTGGAAGGGCACCTCCAGCGAGACTGTCCGCACCGGCGTCTCTGTTTGCATTGCCAGGGCAATCATCATGCCGTACTGTGCCTGGGTGCGAACGGCGTCTCCTCTCGGGGTGCTGCCAGGCCCTCGACCCCCACGGGCGGGGGCGCTCCGCCACGCCCTCTGACGGGCGACGCTCGGCTCCCGCCGGCTAGCCAACAGACCCCTAGGTTTGAAAGGTGTCCCTCCCCCGACCAGTCGGGGGGTAATTCCCCCAGGGGCGGGGGTGTCATCACCCCCCCTCAGCGTGCGAAGAGGAACTTCACGGCCACTCATCGGTCCGCTGGACCCTTCTCACTCCCGTTAGCTGAGTGGCCGCGACTGGTGTACCACTGTACCCCATTTGATGGAGGCGGCCCTAGCTAGCTGCCGCCTTAGCTCCCACCACGGCCGCCTCTACTGAGCCTTAAGCCGTCAACAGTCCACTTGTCAAGCTGTTCTGTTGCCGACGGCCTCAGTGAGGGCGTACAACCCAAGTGGCGACTGTTAGCGGTTGCGCTCTGTAAGCCTCGGGTTCACGCGGTGTGGCCTCCACTTGGTGGTGGGAAGATTAGGGCCCCCTGGAGCGTTGAATCACGCTCTCAAGGGGTATTGGATTTGGTTTGGTCGAACACTTAGTTAAAAATTCTTTGAATTAAAGTTAAGATGCTTTTGGGTTTTTCCGCAAAATTCATATTGTGGCGGTTGTGATTGGAGGAATTGAGTTTGAAATACTCCTTTAGATGCTGCTGCATATGTTTTGTAAATACATTTGATCGCTGCGTTTGTTGTTGCACGGAAAATTGAGATCAAATTGTGTGCCCTTTTTTAATGCTTGCCTTAATCGTTTTAATGCTTTGTAATTGTATTTGATTGTCGCGTCTGTGCTGAAAGGACAGTTTGAATTCATTTGAAATTTGAATGGCGCGCTATTTTGAAAATTATGTATATGTTTGTGATAGTGTTTAATCATTTTGCTTTGTGATAAGGAAGGTTGAAATTAGATAACCCTGTGGTTGCCGAAGGAAATAAGAGTAAATTCTCTTTTGGTTTAGATTTTGTTGGCACTGTCTAAGATATTTATTGAAATAAGAAATAGGCTGTCTCTTACGTTTATTGTTTTGTTTACTTTGCCAAGTTGACCTATGTGCATCGGTGATTACTTGTTTTAATTAATTCTGGCTGGCTTGGTTATGCCTACTTGTTTGAAAATTTATACTAGGGACTATCTGTGCGTTTCGTTCAGCTCTCCACAGACGACCTTCATGGGGAATTTGGGGGTGCTGTCTGCACTGAAGCTTGGAAGGTCCCTTTGGGCCGCTTCGTGACGCGTCGCTGTTTGCAGACCTGATCCGGTCGGATTGCGGAACTAACCATAGGAGCGCAGATAGGTGTTTGAAGGAGGTCGTCGGACTTCTGTCTAGGAATAGGACTTATTTATGTGCTGCGATGTCCAAGAAGGGCATCCAGTTCAACTATCCGGCTAGCCCACGTTGGGGCTGTAATTTTGAGGCGTTGGTTAGGGTTGCGAGATCTGATGGGGTGCGTAAGGTGGCCTAGTTTGGTTGTAGATTCGGTCTTGCAACTTGCCGTCGCGACCCTGTCCCGCTGACCGGTTTGCTCGCGGACCTAAATCCTTATGTCCGGGACGGGGGTTTGTTCCCGCAAAAGCGTTAATGTTAATAATGGACGTCAGAGGGCGTGCGCGCCTCTACGATACCGGTTTTGGACGTCCGGTCGTTTAGAGGGCACGCTAGAACAAGGAGTCCATTTCATCGCGTCGAGAGAGAAGCACGTGGTCCGTTTTGGTCGGGAGCTCTTAGATATATTTTTATGATAGGCGCGTATAGTAAATATACCACTGGGAATTGTAGCGCGGGCCCCTTGCTGAGAGTTTAACCCGGGACTTTTAGGTTTAACGCAGAGTCTGTATAAGTGGATTCGACCGTGTTAGTTGCTAGTGCGGTATTTGATATTCTAGAAATAACGGTGACCTTTGATCCGTACGTTCTGTTTTCATTCACGAGTCAAGCGTTATAACAAACGAGAGTTAGTGGCTTCTGTAAGGTAGTTAATCGTACGACAGAGTTAAAGAACTGTCATCGTAGAAAACGAAGAAAGTGACTGCGGAAGGAGACCGTAGTTTGGAGAGGTGCTGAGGGCCGAACTGCTGCAGAGGGAACGGTCTAATAAGGTCAATAACACTACCAGCCACACCCAGTTACACATCACTGACCCTTACTTTCCTAGCACTATACATCCACATGCGACCTGACCGAATCCTGAGGGACCAGTCGCCTTGGATAGAGGTAAGTAATCTCCCTTTTATTATAGTGTGACGCTCCCACCGAATCGTTTAATGTAATTAGAAACTTTTAACCCTTGGCGTTAGGACGCCCGACCAGCATCTGCCTGTAGCTTCTCCGTCTATGGGCCGCGGGGGATTCTACTCCTGGGATAGGCAGCTGTTGGCCGTAACATTTGATCTACCCACTAATAAACAAAGCGGCAAAAAGGAAAATAATTTTATTATTACGTACAAAAACAAAGGAATACTTTTACGTATTATTAATGTCACGGCCGGGGCGTGATTGAAAGTCAATCAACCACGCTCTGCTACCAGGACCAGTCGCCTTGGATTGAGGTAAGTAAGCTCCCTTTTATTATAGTGTGACGCTCCCACCGAATCGTTTAATGTAATTAGAAACTTTAACCCTTGGCGTTAGGACGCCCGACCAGCATCTGCCTGTAGCTTCTCCGTCTATGGGACGCGGGGGATTCTACTCCTGGAATAGGCAGCTGTTGGCCGTAACAGATACTATAAATAAAAAAATAGCTACATATAATATATATATATATATATATATATGTAAATGTCATAATCAAATTTGCTGTCGTATTTACGACATTGACGTACCATTAAAGTGTAAAAAGCCAAAAGTTTAATCTTTTTGTTCGATTTATATTAAATGTTAATGTTTATGTTGCTAACAAATATCGAAAGAAATTTTTGAGACATTTTAGATGAGTTATAATTTTGTATTCAGTCGAAATTTAAACTGCTCGAGTTGTGTTATAATTGATAGCTCATGCAAAATATGATTTGCTAAATATAATGATACGAAAATATGTAGCCCACGAAGTAATGTAGCCTATATATTTTAAATTTCGAAAGCAAATAAGCGCTGCACCAAAATAAAGAATTAACTTTAATGTGCAATGAATTGATAAAAATAAGTAGCCTTTTTTATTCTGTGATCATAAGTGTTACAGTTTACTCCAAAATTTTATGTAGTCTACAAAATTTGTGTTTGATGTCGAGAGGTGTGGCCAAGCCCTGGAGATGGCAAGCGGTCTGATGTACTAGAAGCTAACCAGCATCTGCAAGATGCTTATTATGCTTATGTCAATGAGAGTCGTTGGCAGCCACGAACTTTCAGTCTATGAATTTTTGTTCAATTTGTCGCAATCTACAAGAAAACTGAACTCCAGTATGCAGGGGCTCTAAAAGACTCGCGCGTGATGCCACGCCATCGCTACAGCCTGCGACTATAGCGGCCGCCGAGCACATGGTGCTTTGGCCCAGGCCAAATGGACTTCTGACGCTTGCTCAGCTTTCGGTGCGAGCCTTATCCGACCGAGACGACTTAATGACGATTGCAATTTGTGTTATGTCGTTTGCAGTGTGTGATATTTTATATTTGCCTTTTTATTTTTGCAATGTGTGATATTTCCATATAGTTACTTTTTATACTGGAAATGTGTGAAATAAAATGGCCTGCGCCTTTGCATGCTGCTTTTTGCAATGTGTAGATCTTGCGCAGTTGCCTCCTTCTTTTTGGAATATGTGGTGGGATCAGCATCTCCACATGGTTGCCGTTTTTGCAGTGTGTGCAATGGTTTGTGAGTGCCATGTCACACAGTTGTCGTTCCATAAGTGAATGTGTGGTGCACTTGGGAAGCCCCGAATTCTATGGTTTACAATACATTTGTCTTCATTTCTTTTAATTTTTAATTTTGCAAAGCAGATTAATTATTTATTTCATGCACCTAAAACATTTTACATCTATTTTAATTTTAAATTACTTTGGATACCCATTTTGCGAGACCTGGTGCCTATCCCTACATTGTAGAATTGTGTACAGCTCGCTGGTACTAGTGCAGCTCAGCGGCTTGCCGACACTGGTGCGGCGCAGCGGCACGATGGCGCTGGTACGACGCAGCAGTTCGCTGGCGCTGGTGCAGCGCAACAGCTCGTTGGCGCGTGTGTAGTGAGACAGCTCGCTGGCGCGAATGCAGCGGAACTGCGCGCTGGAGCGCTTTTAGCCGGGTGGCTTGTGTTTTCAGTGTATGGTACGATCTGTGCCGTGTGCGCAGTATTCCTCAGAGAAGATTGTGTTATCTGTGACGTGCGTTAAACTCTAGTAGGAAGCGTTGTATACTAAAATCTCATTTGGAAGACGTTTTCAATTCTGTCAAAGCTAAGTCGGTATGAAATGTATTCAAGTGCTTACTCATTGTGTGCTGTTGAATAAAAATTGGTGAAAATTTGGAAATAAGAGTTTATCGTTTTGTAACGACCCCCCCCCCCCCCCTTCTCTATGCTATATATATACTTGTATTTCTTTAGAATCTATATCTATAATATATATAAATATATCTCATTTACGTGACTAGTATATTAATCATACATTGATCTTTCTAAAGGTTTAAATATAAGATGTTTAATAAATTTATGGCGTGATCGTCTTAGTTAGGAACCTTATTTACGTTGTGTTTGTATAGTAACTTAGTTTTTTTAGGTGTATCTTGGAAAAATAAATACTCACGAGAGCAATCGAAAACTGTTGGTAGCGTCTTATAAGCTAAAGAACCCCGTTCACGAAGACATAGCTGAAAAAAATTAAGAACAATATATTGTCTCTATTCCACTTGTATCTGGTTCGCAACAATCAATTCCTTATTAATTAATCCCTTCCCGCTTGGAAAAGGCTCACAATATTTATATCAAATACAAGGGCTTCGCTCTCTAAATTTAAAAAAATGTGAAGGAGGCACACGGCTCCGCACACGCCGTGCACGGTGAGCACCAACCATTTTAATGCACTCCCCCCGAAGGGTGCGCTAAGTTGGGAACTGGACCATAGTCCACAGCAAAATAACTGGCGAACCAGTAAAAGAGGACTTGGCCCCTTGATAGTGCGTAAGCACAAACATCGACCGAAGTCGCGCATGTCAATGCGTGTAAACGCCATACAGAATATGATCAAATCCAGCCACAGTGAATGTACGTCACACGGGTTAGGCAACAATAGGCACACTGGCCATAAAAAGCCCTCCGTGAGCGCCATCACCTGCCAGACCGCCGTTCCTGCAGACGTGATGTAAGTGTAAGGCATCACCACCAATTGCATGTTCAGCACGGGCAATTGGCCACAGAGGGTGTCATGAATCTACCGCTCACCTCAAGGGAATGGTGTCCCACGTTGCGCGGCTTTCGGTCGCAGCCTTGAGAGGCTCCTCAGATTCTCCCTCCAGCTATCACCCGCATGAGGTCTACACATATGCTCCACCAACCAATACAATGGCAGATATAGCCAATAGGCAGTTATAAGATAACTAGCTGTGCCCCGCGGTTTCACCCGCGTCATCACGTGTCGGTGGTGCGCGACATGACCTAGTTCAAGCATTTTATAATTGCAATTAAATATTTTATTTGATAGCAGTGGATGTAAAAATTGGCATAATTAATGGAGTACTTTTATCTGTCGGCATATTATGTATTATGTAGAGTGAAGGTAAGTTTTATCCACTAGGGTTTATGCGTCGTTCGCGCGCCCAGCCAAGTATTGAATTATTTTAATTTTACATTATCTTTTAAACTATGCGTCCAAATAACATGGTATAAAGAACAAAGTTTATCCACATAAAATTGTCTTTATGATGAAGTAACTTTCATTCGTAAAGATAAATAGGCCATGCCTAATAACAACGCTCCATAAATCACTTTTAAATTTTCAATATTTTTTGTCACAAAATACCTAATTATGGCTTATGTATAAGAAATAGACATATGGAATCGCAGATTTTTTTTAGACGGAGTAAAGATCTTTATTTTTACGCGTATAAATCATTTCGGGAGTGCTTTTTCTTCTGACTTGCTTAACAAATATCCATATTTTAGGCTAGCTGAGTAATATAGCTTAATGATAGATAGCCTATACTATTCCACGTGAATCTGGCTATAATACGAGTATATAAAAGAAATTTTCAAATCGGATTGGTACTTCCAGAGATTAGCGCGTTTAAACAAACAAAAAAACAAAAAAACCCTTCCGCTTTATTATATTAGTATAGATAGTAATAATTCGCCATCAGAAAGGGTTTGTGTCACTGGCGTAGAGTATATGCATTTTTCGATCATGTTTGTCTCACCCACTAACAAGTTGCCTTCAATATTTCAAAGGTGGGAACTTTATAGAGATATATTATTATGTTGTTATATAAAACATCATGGAGGACAGACAGTCTGCAGCCCCGCAATGAAGGGACCCGACTTGGGTAAAGCTACTTAGGTTGTGAGTCAAACCAAGACGCAGAGAGCGCCATTGAGAAACCCGCCAAACAACCATCGCGGAGACGCAATGCTGCAGAATGCAACAAGCATCAATATGACTATCGTCGGGCTTAAACCATCCCAAGGTCCCCCATACAATCCCAGCAGACAGCACCACCCGCAACATACCACCAACGTGTAACACGCCAGTAAGACGTCAGTAGCCAAAACTCCACGTATCATAGCGCTATTGCACTAAGACATGGAGTTGAGTATGTTTGCTGCACTCAAAAGTACTACCAAACACACTCACGCCAATCCGAAAGATAGCCGACGTATCATAACGCTATGCGCTAGGACGCCGCCCACAAACGGTAGGGGCGTGCGATGTCCACGGGCAAGTCGTATTGCTACAACAAACCCGCTTACCACCGACGCGAAGATGATATGTCTAAGACACATCAGTTAGCGAGTCCAAATTTACCTCGGTCTCGGAGGCTGCGAAGCAGCCTACACGCTACTATAATAATCATTTTCAAGTCCCATTTCTTTCAATATAATGCTTTTACATATTTGAGACCTTCCACAAATTTGCTTTATTTCATAGACCATACTATTGTATGTCTTATTCATATGGGATTTCAAGTCATAACTCTGCTATCATAATGCTTATGCATCATAGAGACCTTCTATATTAATGCTTTGGTTCGTTAGACCTTATTATGATAAGTCCCTAATATAGGACTAGTCATTGTGCAACCTTAATACTAGCAGTCGATCAGCCGACCACCCCATATATATGTACAACCTTGGGTATGCATCTCCGGCAGCGGCCCCATATAAGGGAACATTACAAGAACACCTTCATCAACTTAGAAATTTTCCGATTATTACACTTTCAATCTTAAAAAATTTTGATCCATATTTTCTATTATATTACAAATGTTATTTATTTTTATAATCGCAATATAATCGATTTGTATTTATATTTTATAATATATTTTGAATATTTTAAGCAGAATTTTAATAAATTTAGAGATTTTTAGAAACAATTTATGCATTTACATATATATTTGAACTTTATACTTAATATTGCATTTTAATTGTTTAAAATATATGCTATGACATTTTTAAATGAATTACATTACATTGAATTTAATAATTATTTAATAATAATAATTATGAGGCGTCACAGTTTCATAGTCAGAAAGGGCCAAGATGGAAAACTTACATTAACCGGTTCTGTGCGGATGGCACGCCAGGCGTGCCATCGATTACTTTTGTGTGTGTGGCGTATGACACAAGAGTCGTGTCTTTTTAAAAATCGTTATGACTCGCTCAAATTGCGTTTTTGAAAAATTTATCCACAATAAAATATTCACTATTTTGCAAGTAGTTCATGCCTACAGCTTCGTTTCTGGATATTTTGAAAATTTTAAATTTTCAGGGAATCTTTTTACTTTGTGGGTTTACAATCATGTTGTGGACAAATATTCTAATGAGTAACAAATAATAGCACTCATTGCGATCGCTCACAAACTCAAGTTGTAAATAAATTTCTGGAAAACAAGTCTCCTGTTAAAAAAACAATGCGTTTGTCTTATTTTTTAAAATGGTTGAACTGCCGTCTTATTACTATCATATGGCCGAATAGACCTACGGAGTACCATGTGCTCTAGTGATATGGTATAAGGTTTATTTTTGCTTGAAACAGTTTGAAACCGTTCATGCATAAAAAAAGTTGCATTTTTCGGCATTCGCCGGCATTTGTTTCCTTTTGAAAACACTTGTTTTGCTATTCTTACTAATTATACGTTCTCAAATCGGCTTTAATTTTATATTTGTATAACATTAAGTAATATTTATTATTTGTAAATATTAATGAATCATAAACCTTATTTTTTTCCAAATTAAGGTTCTTGATTGTTTGATATTTACAAATATTATTATTAGGTGAAAATTTATTTTAATAAAAACCAAGGTTTTTCAGGGTGATTTAGCTGTACCTACTTACATAAATGATATTTTTATAAAACAAAAAATAGTACAAAATGTTTGTAATCTCTGCATAAAAAAGTCACTTACTCTCAATTTCACTTTCGCTTGCGCCATGCTTACTGTGAGGGTGAACAGTTACACATGTGATGGAAATAGCTAACGTTGTGCCTCTTTTCAAAAGTACAAGGCGGACAAGCTAACTTCGTGCCTCTGTCATGTCCAGCTTAAGTTATGCTAACGTTGGGCCTATGACTTAATCAGTTATTTTAACTGATTTCAAAAAGGAGGTTCTCAATTTGACTGTGTTTTTTATATGTGTTATCTCAGAATTTTTTTCTAGGTGAGCCGATTTTGATGATTCTGATTTGTACTTTTGACTAGTAGTTTTATTCTTAATAATGCGTATTTATTAATAATTGACTTTTAATTTTCACTTTATTTATGTAGAAGTAGGTTGTACAATTTTTTTTTATTTCAGCACCTGTGTTAAGTTATGCGAATGTAGTGTCTATGACTTACTCAGACGACACGTTTTGTTAACGTGTCGTCCCACTGCCAAGCGCGTCGCTTATGACATACGCGGTGCCTGCACCCCCCATGCCGTTGATGAAGACGGATGTTCAATGGTAAAGGGAGCCCGAGGACGGTCTCCTGTCAGGAGAGGCCGTGTATGAGGGTAAAAAAATAAAAGGAAATACGAACAAATGAAGGTGGGACTGGTAATCTCCCACTTGTTATCGAACGAAGTGAATGAGTTCATTGAGCGGCAGCAATAATAGTTTCTTGACGAGAGAAATGACTTTAGGTAAGAGTAGGTAGGTACACTAAGCATTGGCCAATTAATTCTGAAACTGCGATTCTCGGGAAAAATGTAAAACGAGAAGTTAGTTCTAAGGCATTAAGTATGTTAAGTAACATATTTTTTTTATTGCTTTGCAGTCATTGAAATACGAAAATACAATTACAAATCTGCATTTTTGAGATCAAATCTTGATCTGAATAAATATGAGGAGTACATTTTAAAATTTCAGTCAATCTATACAAATGTTAATTTATATAATATTTTATCATATACAATATTAAAAACTATAAAAAAACTAAAACTAGAAACTTAATTATCGTATAGTCCTACTCCCCACGGTAACGTACCAAGAACGCTGGCAGCGTTTCCCCGCTGAATGGCTATACTTAGCTATGGAGCGAGAAAATCACCAGTAGCAACGACCAGCCGCGGATGTAGTTCCTCTAGGAACTTCATCGCAAGTGGACCCCACGGACCGATAGTCTCTACAGCAAATGGCAGAAATATGTAGTCATCTCTCAGATACTCATATTTGCGTCACTTACTCAGTTCAGCTGCATCTGAAAATATAAAATAAAATTGAATAATAATCTATACAAATAAATAAAATTGAAGTGTCTGTTTGTAATAATGTCAATATATCGGCGCAAGAGGTCAACCGCGACGAGATCTGACGCGATGACGTCAGATCACGTGATGCGCTCGCTCTCCCGCCACACGACAGTATAAAATAGGCGTGCACTGCGAGCTGCGGGCAGTCACTCTCTAGCGCCGGTCGCGTTAAAGTTGTGTCGCGTAAACGTTTTGAGTGTTCTAGTGAAGTAAAACATAATCAATTACTTAACAATAAACGTGATGTGATTATATTGTGAATGAACTAATTAATCTATGTACAAATAATTGTGTAATTAAGCTGTAAACAAATATTTGTGTAAACATTTTGTGAATTGTATAATTAAAATTAGTACAAATAAGTGTGTCATCTGTAATATATTATCAGCATATAAGGCAATAGTGGTTTTAACGACAACCAATTATACCCTCCTTCAACATCAGAAGAGGGGACGTATCAACGCCAACAATCTTCGGTCACAACAAGCAATACAATGAGGTCAATTTTGCAAATACACTCACGGATGCATTGTGCGAGATTATGACACAGATGTCTCAGGAACACCGTTCTGCCTTCTCAGAAATGTTAAAGATGATACGACCGGATGATCAGCCTAAAGTTCGTATATCCAACGTGTATTTCCCGTCTTTTGATCCTGATAAAGGTCGAGCACAAACATGGGCTGATGACTGCTTACATCGAACCACTACCTGGGCTGAAATGAAAGATGATATGATATGCAGCAGACTTTCAAGCCGGAAACAAGGTACTTTTCTAATGTTTTAAAGTTCGGCGATATTTAACTGATGTTGCTGAAAGTGTCTCTGAATACATATCAAATGTTTGGAGGATGTTTAGGAAAATAGTCAAACTAAATCCGACTAAACAAGATGCTGTCGAATTTGTCATTGGAAGCATTACCCATGAGACTCACGAGCTCTGAACCATAAGGTTGAATACCGTACTCGAACTGATTTCTATACCCAAAACTATGCGAAAACGTAACCATTCACCTGCTGAAACAGATGTGCCTATTAAAAGGATGAAAAGCGATCAAAGCGAAACTTGTTTTGTGTGTGGTCAGACAGGACACAGAGCTCGATGGTGTAACCAAAATGCTTTTGTTAAATCGCATAAAGAAAAGAATGAGGCTACTTTAACAGAGGATACAAATAAAAATTATAAGGTAAAGTATAAGAAACAACGATCTTTTTACTCCATAACTTACATATGAAACGTTTTTAAGCAGATCAACGCAGGGAAAAATATCAATAATACAAACAGCCTACACAAAATTCGTGGTACTACAATATGCTAAAAACAGATCCCTGTTAGGCGCATTAAAACAACTCCAAGGTCTTGTCTTCCCCTTTGGCACACCAAAACTCATTGTAGTTGATTATGACGGTTCTTTCCTATCGCACCATAAAGGGTACTGACAAGAATATGGGATTGAATTACATTAGTGTGCTGGTTATATAAGTAGAGGAAATGGCCAAGTGGAAAGAGTAATAAGAATAATGAAGAATGGCCCGACAGTCAAAATAATACTCAGAAGACTTATTGGCAAAAATCATTAAATACCCTTTAAATAGCCAAACACTAATCGAAATGCTTACTAACAAGAAGGAAGAGGATGTGTTTCTCCTGAACCATGGCGACTTACTGATTCCCTCGTTATATATTTATGAAAGTAGCATTTTTGTAAAACGTTATATTAACTTGTATAAATTTGTGGAAAGTCAACGTCCCTCAAATAAGCTTCATTTAGTACCAAGTGGAACTGTTTTTTTTTTACAGAATAGCATATACGCAATGGCACCAAAAGTATATAACAAAATACCTAAGTGCATTAGAGATTGTGACAACATATCAACATTTATAAACGTAAACTTTTTGATCTACTAAATGATAAAGCATATTATTCTATAGATGAATTCCTTAATGATACATTTTGACATAAAAATATTATATTATTAAATTGCATTGACTACATAACTACCATGACATTTTCCAATTAATACTAGTAACTTGTATAAATTTGTGGAAAGTCAACGTCCCTCAAATAAGCTTCATTTAGTACCAAGTGGAACTGTTTTTTTTTTTACAGAATAGCATATACGCAATGGCACCAAAAGTATATAACAAAATACCTAAGTGCATTAGAGATTGTGACAACATATCAACATTTATAAACGTAAACTTTTTGATCTACTAAATGATAAAGCATATTATTCTATAGATGAATTCCTTAATGATACATTTTGACATAAAAATATTATATTATTAAATTGCATTGACTACATAACTACCATGACATTTTCCAATTAATACTAGATGACAATTAGACAAAATGATTACAATGAGGGCATCCACGACTTTTCCTGCCACCAGGGCGGCGCCACTTTACAGTGAGGTAAAATAGTTGACAGATTTCATAGTGGGGACGATATTTTTTTAGGAAAAAGTAAACTTTAAGCTTTCTTTCTGTATTATTAGTCATATTTTATATTAATTACATTAGAAATGAATAAGCCAAACTATAAATATAACTAAAAGGTGATTTCTTTAAAAGAGTTAATGTGCAAAAAATTAATAATCAAACCACTGACTCATTGTGTTGTGTATTAATATAATACTCTAGATAATGATAAACCATTATTTAAAACTAATTTCTCAATTAACTGACACTGTGTAACAAAAAACTTTACCTCAGTCGCAACTAGCGACATCTGGTGAGTGGAAGATTATTAGCCCTCATTATTGTTTGTACACTATACCTTTCTTATCTTTAAATTATTCATAATTATTAATATATTATATAACGATTTCAATTAGAACGTGACATCAGAAGAGATTTTTTTTTTATAAATGTTACTAATTAATGATGCACTTATTAATTTTATATTTTATATGCCTGCTGGCGATCTGTAATTTAACCTTATGTTCACAAAAAAAAAACAAGGCAGGCACACCGACTGAATCACAGAAGAAAGTAGTTTGTGAAAGGATGACCGATCGGGTTGCGAAAGATCAACTTCGGTACAACGCAGGGAAGTCTAAAGTGATGAGGTTAAAGAAAAGGGTAATACGGCCATACCGGCAATGAATAATGAAATTGGAGAAAATGATAGAGATATCGAGAGTGAGTTACCAGTGGCAGATACAGTTGCGACGCACGAGTAAACAAAAGTTGAGTAAGATACTATTTTTATTTTGTAAACGAGAGCCAAAATGAACGCTGAGGTTCTGAGGCTGAGGCCAAAATTAGCGCCGAGGCTATGAGGTCTAATACAATCTTTGTCTTGTAAACGAGAGCCAAAATGAACGCCGAGGTTCTGAGGCTGAGGCCAAAATTAGCGCTGAGGCTATGAGGTCTAATACTATCTTTGTCTTGTAAACGGGAGCCAAAATGAACGCCGAGGTTCTGAGGCTGAGGCCAAAATTAGCGCTGAGGCTATGAGGTCTAATTTGACGTTACTTACGTTGTTACGTTAATGTGATGTGGTCTTACGTGGTATGTGTTATGTTTTACGTGCTATGTGTTATGTCTTACGTTGTATGTGTTATGTCTTACGTGGTATGTGTTATATGTCCTACGTGGTATATGTGTTATGTGTCTGACGTGAATTTTTCAAACTGACACTGTCAAACCGACGATGAGAGCTTAATTTTGTTTTATTCCACAGAGTGAAACAAGAAGTAAGGCGCAGGGACGCGCCTATTGCAGAATGGCCGTATCGGCGCAAGAGGTCAACCGCGACGAGATCTGACGCGATGACGTCAGATCACGTGATGCGCTCGCTCTCCCGCCACACGACAGTATAAAATAGGCGTGCACTGCGAGCTGCGGGCAGTCACTCTCTAGCGCCGGTCGCGTTAAAGTTGTGTCGCGTAAACGTTTTGAGTGTTCTAGTGAAGTAAAACATAATCAATTACTTAACAATAAACGTGATGTGATTATATTGTGAATGAACTAATTAATCTATGTACAAATAATTGTGTAATTAAGCTGTAAACAAATATTTGTGTAAACATTTTGTGAATTGTATAATTAAAATTGGTACAAATAAGTGTGTCATCTGTAATAAATTATCAGCATATAAGGCAATAGTGGTTTTAACGACAACCAATTATACCCTCCTTCAACAAATATAACAGCTTTTTACTAAATGCATATGAAAATGTATACGGTACTTATAACAAAAACACAATTATTAAAATTTTTGTCTGTTTGTCTGTATTTTCCGGCTAATTTTCGAAACGGCTGGACCCATTTCGACGGGACTTACTGGCAGAAAGCTGATGTTATATGGAGTAACTTCGGCTACTTATAATTTACAAATAGAATTATAGTTCCGCACAACATAATTAGAACTCTAAATTACACGCGGGTGAAGTCACGGGGAACAGCTAGTTTTAAATAAACCTTTTATATTTATTACTTACCTCGCAATATATCAGAATGTATAATACAAAAATATTGCTCCCCAGCTGTTTGAATGCAGCAAGTTTTTCCATTGTAGATTGACTAATTATCTCATCTATTCTGGCGGGAGAATTAGTAAATCTATATAATCATACTCATTTAATTACAATATAAACGATATTAATAATAAAAGAAAATAGTATATAGATATCATTAACGCTGAAAAAGTTAGTAGTAACGTTAGAAAGTTAAGCATGCTAAAGAGCCACAAAACCAGTTTTGCAATTTCAATGAACGTTAAACCACAACGCTTGAATTAGTAAAGAGAACTGTAAGAGTTTGGTTCTAACGTATTATATTTTTCTGTAAATACTACATTTAGGAAAATTATATTTTTAGTATACATATATATAAACCCTTTTACAAAAAATGTAGAAAATGGATACATAGTCATTACTTGGTTATGGAAAATCGCAATTTGACTATAATAGCCTCACCTTTTCTCCTGACGATTTCAATCGTCATTTTCTGTCTTCTCAAATAGTTTCTGATATTTCTAAAGTTAATGCTATCTCATTTATATCTTCCATTCCTCCTTATTTAACTTCCACTTTTTCTCCTGTAGAAAAAGGCGAGATACGCAAAGCACTTTCTTCTATTAAATCGAAAGCCATTGGTTGTGATGATGTGAGTAGAGTAATGGTTATGCACGTGTTGGATGCTGTTTTACACGTGATAACTCATATCATTAACTTTTCGCTGATAATTTATGTTTTCCCAACTCTCTGGCGTAAAGCCTTTACTATTCCTATTCATAAATCCAGCGATTGCAACGCTTTGTCCAATTTCAGACCAATTTCTATTCTGCCTTTTCTCTCTAAGGTTCTGGAAGCTGTTGCTCATAAACAGATTTCTTCTTTTGTTTTCTCAAACAATGTTCTTTCCCCTTATCAGCCGGGTTTCTGCCCTGGTCATTCTACTACTACTGCTCTTCTCAAGGTGACGGAAGATATCCGTGAGGGGATTGACATTGATAACATGGAACAAACATATACAGGAACTGAGTCGTGTGAGTGATCTCTATATTGATTAAAAAATTTTCTTCCCACCAATACTAAGATTTTAGTTGTCCAGTCACTTATCCTACCGATTATTGATTATGTACATGTGTGTTTCTCAGACCTGTCTCAACATCATCTAAATATATAATATTATATTAATAAAACTTTATTGACATTTTTATAGTTACATACTTTAGTGGTAGAGCAAGTAGATGAGTTTGTGTATTTGGGATGTGTGTTTAGCAGGGATGGTAGATATGATAAGGATATAGAACGACGAGTGAATGCAGGAAATAGATTGAATGGGGCTCTACATTCTATTGTGAAAAGTCAGAATGTGTCCAAAAAGGCACGTTTGGCAATTCACAATGCTGTGTTAGTGCCTACTTTAATGTATGGTAGTGAAAGTTGGGTGTGGCAGAAGAAGCACGAGAGTAGAATAAATGCTGTAGAAATGCGGTCATTACGTAGTATGCTAGGGCTGAATCTGAATGACAGGGTGAGAAATAGTGTAATAAGAGAAATGTGTGGTTTGCAAGATGATGTTGTGACTAGGATTAAGAAAGGAATGCTTCGGTGGTTTGGTCATGTAGAAAGAATGAATGAGGAAAGAGTGACAAAGCAAATTTATGTTGCAGAGGTGAATGGCAGAGTCGGGAAGGGTCGCCCTAGGCGAAAGTTTATCGACCAAATTGGCGATATATTGAAAATGGGCCAAATTAAGAGTACCTTTAACCGACGAGCGTGTATGCGTAGGTATATGGATGTGGAGGAAGCGAGAGAGGTGTGTCAGGATCGTGCCAAATGGAATTCCATAGTCTCTGCCTACTCCTCTGGGTGACAGGCGTGAGTGTTTATGTTATGTATGTTTTTTTTTTACAAATATATACAATACATCAAGAGGACTAATTTGAAATGGGTAGAATCCTGAGTCTCCTAACTAGGTTACTTAGTAACCTGTATTTAGAAGATACAGACCTATATTGATAATACATTGGATCGTCTACTAAAAACTGTATCAGATACATTTATAGTCTCCGCAAATATGACCATGTATCTTCTTTTCGTGCTCAGCTAAATTGGCTGCTTATCCGTCAGCGCAGATATGTCAGAATACTCTGCACTCTTTTCACAATTCTGAACGATCCATGTGCTCCCGAGTATCTGAAATCCAAATTTCAATACCTGGGAGATTCTCATAATCCTCCTTTTACTCCTTTACACCGTACTTGTTATTTATCTCAATCTTTCGCCCTCACGGCCATCAGACTTTGGAACGACATCCCTCTTGAAATTAAAAAGCTTCCAAAAAGTTTGTTTTTAAAAGTCAAGTCCGTAAGCATGTGAAAAAATTGTTGCAAGTTTGAACTAACACAGCTCTTATTTTCATACACATATGTATATACTCGTATTTGATGTACGGTATTAACATCAATGATGATGTACGGTATTAGCCGTGTAGTGGCGGTCAAGAATATCCACTACCCCATATCCTCCCGTGGGTGTCGTAAAAGGCGACAATGGGAAACAGGCGGGAGATGGGCAGCAGCATCTCCCTGATAATAGCCAAAGTTACAATTAAAAAAAAAACTGCGGTTGCCAACCCGCTCGCCAAGCGTGGCAACTATGGCAAATACCCCTCTATGAATGTAACAAAGAGACGGCCCCCAGTCCCCGGCGGCCCCGCTATTCCTGGCTACGGTGGCGACCATGGTAACGGCGGGGCAGGGGGTGCTAAGAATCTCCGGTGGAGGTTCGGTTGCCACCTTAGACGACTCGACCTGGCAACGTACAACGCACGCACCCTGAGGACTGACGAGAAGATCGTGGAGCTGGAAGAAGAGATAGACAAGTTGCGCTGGCATATTATAGGATTATCCGAAGTCCGAAGAGAGGGGGAGGACACGGTAATCCTCGAATCCGGCAACTTGCTCTATCACCGGGAGGGCGACCATCTGTCCCAAGGAGGTGTCGGATTTATCGTCCACAAGTCTCTCGTTAACAACGTTGTAAAGATCGGGAGTGTGTCGACGAGGGTTGCGTACCTTATACTCAGAATCACCAAACGGTATTCGCTGAAGGTCATACAGGTTTACGCACCAACCTCGGCACACCCCGATGAGGAGGTGGAGGAAATGTATGAGGATATCTCTAGAGCCATGCATTCCTCCAAAACCCAATATACGGTGTTAATGGGAGACTTCAATGCAAAACTAGGCACAAAAGAGAACGGTGAGCTGAAAGTAGGGAAATTTGGAATAGGGCAACGGAACCCAAGGGGCCAGCAGCTGGCCGACTTCATGGAGAAAGAGGGACTCTTTATGATGAACTCTTTCTTCCAGAAGCGGCCCCACAGGAAGTGGACCTGGTCGAGCCCCGACGGTTCGACAAAAAATGAGATTGACTTCATTATGACGACCAGACGACAACTGTTCAGTGATGTCTCAGTGATCGCGAGGGTGAAAACCGGCAGCGATCACCGAATGGTTAGAGGCACACTGAACCTAAATGTTAAGTTGGAGAGGTCTCGTCTGATGAAGTCAACGCTCCGTCCCCCTCGTGCTCTAATCCAAAGTCCCGAAACCTTTCAGCTCGAGTTACAAAATCGTTTTCAGTGCCTAGAAGACTGCAATGAAGTGGACGATATGAATGACAAGCTCGTGGAAACTGTCCATGCGGTCGGAGCTAAGTTCTGCAAGACCCGCCGCAGAAGAACACAAAAACTCTCCGATCACACTCTTAATCTCATGGCTGTTAGACGGGAGATGAGGCTACATTCTTCAACAGATTTGACAGCATACAGGCAACTGAACAGACAGATCTCCAAATGCATGCGGCGGGACTTGCGCAACTTCAATACAGCTCGTATTGAAGAAGCGATCGAGCGGAACCAAGGCTCCAAAGTCTTTGCCAGAGATCTGTCTGCCAGAAAGAGCCAACTGTCAAAGCTGAAGACCGAATGTGGCAGCATCGTTTCCGGGGCACCTGGGATTTTGAGTGAGATTGAGAGCTTCTATGGGCAGCTGTACACGTCATCGTTGGAGCCACACGCAAGTGTGAGTAACGATCCAAGAGCGAGTCTTATTCGACACTATTCCGAAGATATCCCGGACGTCAGTCTGAGCGAGATTAGAATGGCTCTCCAACACCTTAAAAACGGCAAGGCCCCAGGTGAGGATGGAATTACAGCGGAGCTTCTGAAAGCGGGTGGAAGACCGGTACTGGAAGTCCTTCAGAAGCTCTTTAATTCCGTCCTCCATGGTGGCATTACACCGGAGGCGTGGAGCAGAAGTGCGGTGGTCTTGTTCTTCAAGAAAGGCGACAACGCTCTCTTGAAGAACTACAGACCGATTTCCCTTCTGAGCCGCGTCTACGTGCTGTTTTCGAGAGTCATTACGAATCGTCTCACGCGCAGACTTGACGACTTCCAGCCTCCCGAACAAGCCGGTTTCCGAAAGGGCTTTAGCACCATAGACCACATACATACCCTTCGGCAAATTGTACAGAAGTCCGAAGAGTACAATTTACCACTGTGTCTGGCGTATGTGGACTATGAGAAAGCCTTTGATTCCGTCGAAATTTGGGCGGTGCTGCAGTCCCTTCAGCGATGCCAAGTTGACTGTCGGTATATCGAAGTGCTGAAGTGTTTGTACAGTAGAGCTACGATGGCTATCCGAGTACAGAACCAGAGTACGAAACCTATCCAATTGCAGAGAGGTGTAAGACAGGGTGATGTTATATCCCCGAAACTCTTCACCGCTGCATTGGAAGACGTTTTCAAGCTTCTGGACTGGAAAGGATACGGAATTAACATCAATGGCGAATACATCACTCACCTTCGATTTGCCGACGATATAGTCCTTATGGCAGAATCGCTGGAGGACCTAAGCACTATGCTCAATGACCTCAATAGTGTCTCCCAACGGATAGGTCTTAAGATGAACATGGACAAAACAAAGATTATGTTTAATGTCCATGTCACACCTATGCCGGTAGTTGTTGGGAGCACTAAGCTCGAAGTTGTTGACGAGTATGTTTACCTGGGACAAATAGTCCGACTAGGTAAGTCCAACTTCGACCGAGAGGTCAATCGACGGATTCAACTCGGCTGGGCAGCGTTCGGGAAGCTACGACACATCTTCTCGTCAGACATACCTCAAAACCTTAAAACGAAATTGTACAACCAGTGCGTGTTGCCAGTGATGACTTACGGATCTGAGACTTGGTCCTTCACTGCTGGCCGTATGAGGAAGCTCAAGGTCGCTCAGCGAGCTATGGAGAGGGCTATGCTCGGAGTTTCTCTGCGTGATAAACTTAGGAATGAGGTTATCCGCAGTAGAACCAGAGTAACCGACATAGCCCAACGGATTAGTAAGCTGAAGTGGCAGTGGGCCGGCCATATAGCTCGAAGAACCGACAACCGATGGGGAAGAAAGGTTCTCGAGTGGCAGCCTCGTACCGGTAGGCGAAGTGTAGGGCGTCCCCCCACGAGATGGAGTGACGACCTGGTAAGACATGCAGGAAGTCGATGGATGCAGGTGGCTCAGGACCGTGCTTTGTGGCATTCTTTGGGGGAGGCCTATGTTCAGCAGTGGACTTGTGAAGGGCTGTAATGATGATGATGATGATTAACATCAATGACGAGTACATCACTCACCTTCGATTTGCCGACGATATAGTCCTTATGGCAGAATCACTGGAGGACCTAAGCACGATGCTCAATGACCTCAATAGTGTCTCCCAACGAATAGGTCTTAGGATGAACATGGACAAAACAAAGATCATGTTTATTGTCCATGTCACACCTATGCCGGTAGTTGTTGGGAGCACTAAGCTCGAAGTTGTTGACGAGTATGTTTACCTGGGACAAATAGTCCGACAAGGTAAGTCTAACTTCGACCGAGAGGTCAATCGACAGATTCAACTCGGCTGGGCAGCGTTAGGGAAACTACGACACATCTTCTCCTCAGACATACCTCAAAACCTTAAAACGAAATTGTACAACCAATGCGTGTTGCCAGTGATGACTTACGGATCTGAGACGTGGTCCTTCACAGCTGGCCGTATGAGGAAGCTCAAGGTCGCTCAGCGAGCTATGGAGAGGGCTATGCTCGGAGTTTCTCTGCGTGATAAACTTAGAAATGAGGATATCCGCAGTAGAACCAGAGTAACCTACATAGCCCAACGGATTAGTAAGCCGAAGTGGCAGTGGGCCGGCCATATAGCTCGAAGAACCGACAACCGATGGGGAAGAAAGGTTCTTGAGTGGCAGCCTCGTACCGGTAGGCGAAGTGTAGGGCGATCTCCCACGAGATGGAGTGACGACCTGGTAAGACATGCAGGAAGTCGATGGATGCAGGTGGCTCAGGACCGTTCTTTGTGGCATTCCTTGGGGGAGGCCTATGTTCAGCAGTGGACTTATGAAATGCTGTAATGATGATTAATGATGATGTATATTTCACATTTGTTCTGAAATAGATAATATTTATATGTATTGTGTATATATGTAGTGTATGCATGTACCTAGTTAGGTCATAAATTCTGTCACATGTTTAATATAAAATAATTGAAACAAGTTTATTCAAAATTTCGGACTCATTCCCGGATGCGCTCCACAGGCCGTCTTGGCGATAGCCTGCGTCAGTGCTTGGTGGACCAGCCGAATTTGCTGCACGCCCATAGGATTCAAATTGCAAATTCCTACACGCCCGAACAGAGCCAACAATTATCGCCATTGGTGTGACATGGACTTTAAACATTATTTTTGTTTTATCCTTTAGTTATCTCTTACGATGAACAATGATAAAACAAAAATAATGTTTAAAGTCCATGTCACACCAATGGCGATAATTGTTGGGAGCAGCAGCAAACGCAGCCGGTCTGAGGAGATTTCCCCCAAAGACCAGTCCTGGAAATCTGTGAAGCTGGTAACGGGGGAAAAGAAGCTTCAGTGCCGTGGCTCTGTTCGGGCGTGTAGGAATTTGCAATTTGAATCCTATGGGCGTGCAGCAAATTCGGCTGGTGCACCAGGCACTGACGCAGGCTATCGCCAAGACGGCCTGTGGAGCGCATCCGGGAATGAGGCCGAAATTTTCGGATTTCACCCACAAGCCAGGTTGGATTCTGGTAAATTGCGTGAATAAGGCAAGCCAGGACTGAATTGTGGGTAAAGTCGGCAAACTGGAACCCTGGCTGGAGGCAGAGCTCTCGATAATACCCGAGAACAAACTGCCTAAGTCTCTGCTGGGCATCAGCTTTCTGCTCCACAGTGAAGCTGAAACTCAAGCAAAGATGGCTGTGCTGTTGAGGGCACAAAGTCAGGGGAGGCTCTGACGCGGCAACGGAGCCTGAACCGACCAACTCAAATCCTCCCAGACCTCCACCTCGTGAGTGAGACTGGAATTTCATCAGCGAGAATGACTGATACCCAAGGTGCTGATCGCGCCTCGGTTCGAGGGTCTCCACTGCTGTTGGCCAGGGGTAAGGAGAAGGGCGGTGGGAGCGGTAGATCGAATGGTTTGGCGGGGGTCAAGAGCGCCAGTAAAGCAAGTTTTCGTCCTAAGCAGACGAATACGATTCCAGCCCCCCCCCCCCTTCCTTGCCTATAAATAGCTAACCCCAAGGGTAAGAAGAGGGTCCTCCAGGCAAATCTTCACCATGCAGGCCGAGGACAACATCGACTTCGCCCTCATACAAGAGCCTTGGGTGGTCACAGGTCAAGTTCTGGGATTGTCGGCTGCCGGTAAGATTCTAGCGAATACTAAAGGTAGTAAACCCAGAGCTTGTGTAATCTACAATAACTTTTAGCTGTTCCAGAGTATTAGTAGTAGTATTAACAGCGGTAGAGCTAGAGAAATTTTGCTGTCGCACGGATGGGTCAGCTCGAACCGGGGTGGTACCACGACCTCACAGAATATCAGCGTGAAGTAGAGGAATAACCTCTGCGTTTCGCTTGGTGAGTGCAAGAGGCCGGAGGCCCTTATTACTAGAAATGAGGCATTCCATCTTTGTCCTCACGGGTGGCAACGCATCTGTATTTTGATTCGCAAACGAGGATAGATGTAGATGTCTATAGGCCGCAGCAACCACTTACCATCAGGTTGACTGTGTGCTCGTTTGTCACCCTTATCCTATAAAAAAATTGACGACCTGGTCACAGCCTTCATAAATCTCAAGGGACGCACAGGGGCCTTAATAATCATTTGCTTAGCCTATCTTCCCGGAGAGAACCCAGATCCTACCATCGAGTTAGAGTGAGTGGCGGAGTTCGCCCGAAAGCACAACACCAAATTTGTGGTGGGATGTGATGCTAATGCTCACGACACAGCATGGGAAAGCACTAACATCAACGAAAGAGGTAAGTTGCTTTATGCCTTTCTCATATCCAATTGCCTAGTCAGCCTAAACTTAGGGTGTACACCAACTTTTGTAACGCGTGCTAGGCAAGAAGATTTAGATATAAACTTTGCTACCAATAATATATCCAAGCGTACTTACTGGCATGTTAGTAGCGAAACCTTGAAATTTGATCACAAACAAAATTTAGCGTTAAAGCCATTCTCCACTGAAGTTAAGTACTTGAGCGTAATAATCGCTAACGTGGTACTCTAACCTTAGCAACGTATGTTATAAGGCTAAAATTGCTTTAGGTACGTGCAGTCGCATAGTCGGGAAGAACTGGGGCTTGCGTGCAAGTATGATCCTATGACTGTACAGCAGTATAGTGAGACCAATTCTTACCTTCTTACCTACGCTGCCACTGTCTGATGTAATAAGGCCAACTAAAAGACGACTGCGGGTAGTCTACAAAGGACGCCTGCTTAATGGCAACTGGAGCGATGCGATCATCGCCTGTGGCGGCTCTTAATGCACGCCCCTTAAATCTTTATTTAGACAAGAAAGGGAGGGCTTGTTTGTATAGGATTAACGCTCAGCGTGGTTTGAGCTTGTTTTCGTATAGATTGAGATCCATACTCGACTCAATCAAGGAAACACCGGTCTTATGCATGATTTCAGATATCATGCGTCCACTATATAATTTTAATAAAAAGTATACAGTGGAATTACCCTCCAGAGAAGACTGGCTGAATGGATAGGTCATCCGTGAGGTCGGTAGCACTATATGGATTATCGATGAGTCAAAAATAGGCTTCGACGTAGGTTTCTGAATTTATGTGGAACGCCCCCAATTCAAACTTAGTATAAATTTGGGTAGATTCACTTCAGGCAGAAATTTCCGCCATATTTTAGTGTGCGGAAATCAATTTGCAAAACACTACGCCAACAATATATTCTATATTACTCTGATAGTCAAGCAGCACTGCTAGCGCTGAGATTAAGGTTGGTGAACTCGAAGCTAATTGGAGACTGCGTGAACCGTCGAAATGCACTGGCAGGTAAAAACAGGGTCGTTTTAAGATGAGTTCCAAGTCACGCGGGTATTGTATGCAATGAAATTTCCGACAAGCTTGCACGGGAGGGCTCGAAGAGTACACAATTTGTACCTGAGCCATTTTGTGGAATCTCAAAAAGCCTCGCCCGATTGATCCTTAAAACTCTTTAACACTTATAAATCACTTAAGATCTGGTCCATACACCATGCTTAAAACATTCTTAAACCTTAATCCGGGCTTTCGACCGTAAACTCACTTCGGTAGCCCTGGAATTAGGTAAAAATAAATTTCGAATTCTGGTAAGAGCCCTGACTGGACACTGTTGTCTTAAAAAGCACATGTCCATCCAGAGACTAAGCAACTCAAGTTCCCTAAAGGGGGAAACGCCTTTACATATCCTGACTGATTGCGGACCCTAAATGCACAAACGTAACACTCATCTGTGCTCACAGCTAAGCAACTTTTAACAGTGGTAGAGCCAGGCGACAGCTCTTGCTGTCGCACGGATGGGCCGGCTCGAACCGGGGTGGTACCACGACCTCACAGAATACCAGCGTGAAGTAGAGGTTTACCTCTGCGTTTCGCTTGGTGAGTGCAGGTGGCCGGAGGCCCTTTTTACTGGAAATGAGGCATTCCATCCTAGTCCTCATGGGTGAAAACGCATCTGCATTTGATAGATGTAGATGTCTATGGGCCGCAGCAACCACTTACCATCAGGTGGACTGTGTGCTCGTTTTTCACCCTTATCCTATAAGAAAAAAATTCTTTCTATTCATTGAGGACGTAGAGCTTAGCAGTGAACTATAGATATAGCAGCGATCACAATAGATATTATAGGTCGAAGTGATAGTCCTTTTGCACATTATAAGAAAATTTCTTGTGTCTTATGAGAAATGTCTTATAAGAAATTCAGTCGCATTGGGTGTAATATGAGAAGATTTTTTTTTATGTCGCATCAGACACGCGCATTCTAGTCATTTTGTCGGCTGCGCGTTTGATGTTGCGCCTACACAAGACGTCTTGCTTAGACACGACGTCTACTCAACTATGTAAACAATTTTGCGCATGCACATTCAACGCGTCTGCGTGAGTAAAAACACTAGTCGTGTCCAAAGTTTCATCTAAAATAAACTTTTGTTTACATTTCCTACCAAACATGAGTACCATCATGAATATTGAACATTTATATAAATTTATATATATGATAGCGCTTATAGAAGATATACCGCTTATTTGGGACAAAACTTGTGAGGAGTATTTTAGAAATTTGAAGACCTGAAGCCTGAGATGAAATATGTTCAATATTAATAGAAAATATTAAAAATTTGTCAATGGTAGTAAAAACTAAAAAAAATAACTGTATCATATTTTTAAAACAATGTTATATTATTTGGTCATCATTACTCGATTTATATACAAAAGACTGATGAATGACACCCACAATTACGGCGTTTTCTTCTGTGGTAGAAGTAT
The DNA here is from genome assembly GCA_033319125.1 of Parnassius glacialis. Taxonomy (NCBI): domain Eukaryota; kingdom Metazoa; phylum Arthropoda; class Insecta; order Lepidoptera; family Papilionidae; genus Parnassius; species Parnassius glacialis. The sequence continues at coordinate 24,359,360 of JAVANC010000010.1, read as the reverse complement.
GCAGTCACTATTAAACGCTGTCGCCTGTCCATTTGCTACCCATGTATCCTCCGTGAATTATGGTTACAAACCGACGATAAGACGTCTTGCATGAATGTGTACGATAAATCAGACGAGACATTTTTCTTGTCTAGTGTTCGTGTCTTACAATGTGCAAAAGACCATACTGGTCTCTCTCTCTCTGTCTCTCTCTCTCTCTATCTCTCTCTCTATATCTCTCTCTCTCTCTAGACCTGCATAGCTGTTCGCACATTAAAAAAACGGAGGGATTCAACTTGGCTGGGTAGTGTTCGGGAGATTACGACACATCTTCTCATTAGGTATACTTCAAAACTTGAAAACGAGATTATGCAACCTATGTTTGTTGCCAGTGTTGACTTGTGAATCTGAGACGTGGCCCTTCACTGCTGGCCGTATGAGGAAGCTCAAGGTCGCTAAGCTAGGGCTATTCTCGGGGTTTCTTTGCATGATAAACTTAGAAATAAGGTTATCCGCAGTAGTGGAATCCATTTTGCGTGAGGTCAGAAAGAGTTCATCATAAAGAGTCCCTTTTTCCATAAAGTCGGCTTGTTGCTGGTCTTATGTGTTCCCTATTGCGAATTTCCCTACCTTCAGCTCACCGTTATCTCTAGTGCCTAGTTTTTCGTTGAAGTCTCCCATTAAGCCCGTATGGTGACTTTTGGGGAATGCATGGCTCTAGACATATCCTCATACATTACCTCCATCTCCTTATCGGGATGTACCAATTTTGCTGCGTAAGCCTGTATGATCTTCAGCGAATACCGTTTGGCGCCATCGTCGACACCTTCCTAATTTTTACAACGTTGTTAACGAGAGACTTTAGACGATAAATCCGACACCTCCTTTGCACAGATAGTGTCCTGGAACCAAGTGCCTGGATTCAAGGATTACCGTATCCTCCCACTCTCTTCAGAATTCAAATAATTCTTTAATATCCCAGTGCAACTTGTCTTTCTTTTCTTCCAGCTCCTGGATCTTCTCGTCAGTCCTCAGGGTTATTTGTTGCCATGTCATGTCATCTTAAATGAAACCGAAAGTCATCTCCGTGTAACTCTCGCCATGGGGGGTAATTTCCATAGTTGCCATGCTTAGCGAGGGGTTTAGCAACCCCAGTTTTTTTTGTTGTTATTTTGCTGTTATCAGAAAGATGTTGTTGCCCATATTCTGTCTCTGTTTGTCTCTGCCGCCTGGTGAATTATATGGAAAAGAAATAAGTTAAAGAGAATTTGAGTTTTTACTTATTAGAGTAGAATTAATGAAGGCTTCTTATAGATAAAAACTAACATTTTCAAAAATGTCTTAAATGCATAAATAAGACAAATGCTAGTCCATCAGTCCAGATGGTCAGTGGATGCTGCCTCACAGAATACTAGCGTAAAATAGCAGCCTAATGCTGCTGTGTTTCGTATGGTGAGTGTAGAGAACCGGAGACCGTTTTTACTGGTAACGAGGCGTTCCATCTTAGTCCTCACGGGTGATAACGCATCTGCATTTTTATTCGTAATCAAGGATAGATGTAGATGTCTATGGGTCACAGCGACTACTTACCATCAGGTGGACTGAGTGTTCGTTTGTCACCCTTATCCTATAAAAAAATCTCCCCAGAGGACTAAGATGGAATGACTTGTCTTCAGTAAAAAGGGTCTTCGGTACTCTACATTCACCGTATATAATACAGCTGCTATTCTGCGAGAGCGTCTTCTTCTCCGGTCAAACGACGCATTTATCCTACAACCATAATATATCTGAAACCTGTGGTACCTGCCTCGGGACATCTAATTTATTTCTTCTATTATAGAAATTCTAAAATGAGAATATTTATGCCATTTTGTTAAAACCCATATCATCTTCATTACAGCCCATCACAAGTCTACTGCTTTCACATAGTCCTCTCCCAAGAAGTACCATAAAACATGGTCCTGAGCCACCTGCATCCAACGACGTCCTGCATATATTACCAGATAATATATTCATTCATTCAATCATTCATCACTATACATAACTTAACACTTTCACTGTCCGGTTTGCAGACACAATAGTAAGACAATAGCAATGACCTATATGTAGTGCACGGGACAGCGAAAGGGTTAAGCTTACTAATCCGTTGAGCTATGTCAGTTACTCTTGTTTTACTGCGGATATCCTTATTTTTAGTCTATCACGCAGATAAACCTCAGGGTTTATCTGCGGCATAGCCCTCTCCATAGCTCACTGAGCAAACTTGAGCTTCCTTATACCGTGAGCAGTGAAGGACCACGTCTCAGATCCATAAGTTATCACTGGCAACACGTACTGGTTGTACAATCTTGTTTTCAGGTTTTGTAGGTTCAGGAGATTACAAGTATACCTGACGAGAAGATATGTCGTAATCTTCTGAACGCTGGCAGGCCCTGTTGAACCCTAAATAATGACAATACAAATAAAAAATAATTTATTACGGTAACTAAGCCTCATACAATGTTAAGTACTTGGAGCTGCCTTTTAAGCAAATGATCTTTGCTTGTGCTAGGAGCACCGCTCATCCATAGCGAGGTTACACAATAGACTAGAAACCGCAAAATAAAGATTCCAATTTAAATTTTAAAAATTTTAAACAAATAAGGATTACAATTTAAATTTTATAATAAAAGAGGTACACAGGTATCGCAAATTTAAACATAAAAAATAAATGAATAAAATTAACAAAATATAAAATAAACTTAACCTTACTAACAAGACTAATCTTATCTGTGTGTGCGTGCATGCGTGCGTGCGTGCGTGCGTGCGTGCGTGCGTGCGTGCGTGCGTGCGTGTGTGTGTGTTACATTTACAATTTCAACTTAGGAATTTATATAGTTAATATATATTTTCATAGGATTTTCTTGCAGTTTCCACAACTTATGCATACATTTTATATTTACTCAAATCAATGATTCTATTTCATTATAACTTTTCGTCTTTATCCATTTAGTGAGATCAATTTTGCACTTGGTGAACGTTATGGGATAAACATTAATTTTCTTGTTTATTTTATTATTTAAATCAACTGATTTCTTCGAGAATTGTCTCTCAGCAAATACTGACTTAACTCGAGTTTGTGTGATGATGTTATGTCTCCTTCTGGTAATATTCATGTTCAATTTGTAAGAAATCGATTTGTGTTTTCTCCTATACAGTATTAAGAATATATAGTTTCCTCACAGATAAAATACTAGTAGTGGAATAAAGTTGGTCAGTCGAAAATTTACGCGCCTTAAAACACATAACTTTTATTAATGCTCTCTGTGCTCTTTCCAAATCAAGAAATCTTGTTTTATTTGCTCCACCATAACCGGTTAAACAGTACGTTAAAACCGACTGCGCAAGAGAAATGTACGTTTGGTGCAAGATACTATTAGAAGCCATATATCATAATGTCTTCAATGTCCATATGAGTTTTCTTATTCTGTTCATAATCAATTCAATATGACTATGCCATGACAAACGCTGATCAACCATTATGTACTATAATATATTTTGTATTTGACACATTATTTAATTCAGCACATGAACAGCTAGTTAAAATATTATCGCATTGGTGGATAATAATTTTAAAACCAATTGAAGGTTGACTGTTATTGTACTTTATGAAACATATGTAGTTACTTTTTTGCACGTTAAGAGATTATTTTTCAGCCAAGAAGCAATCCGGGCTAAGACCAATTCAGTCTGCACTTTTAAATGATCCCAGTTTTTGTCCGAAAAAACTATGGCAGTGTCATCAGCGTACGAAAAAATGCGATCACTCTTTTTTTTTAAGTCAAGGAAGACCGCTAAACACTTGTTTCTAGAATCAACATTTTCAACAATAGAGGAGGTCAAAGCCAATACTGCATCTTCAGTAGAGAGGTTCTTGCGAAAACCAAATTGTGAGGCAGAAATAACATTAAATTTAGAAAAATAGTTTACTAGCTGGACATTTATCAATTTCTCCAAAATCTTTGCCACCGCCGATAGTATAGATATAGGCCTAATGTTAGAAGGATCGGTTTTATCACCGCTCTTATGTACAGGTGTAAGATTGATTGCTTTAGACCTTTAAGAAAAATTCCGTGCTCAAAACTCTGATTCGTCAGGTGTACTAACAAAATATTCATTTACGTCTTTACTTCGCTCATTAGGGCAGTCGCAAACTGTTTACCTTTGGCTGTGCTGTGCGCTCCTCAATGTCGGTGATGCCGTCGAATCCTGGACAGAATAAGAGATTTAAAGCCTCCAAATAAATTATGTCATATCTGGAAAAGGATTAATCCAGATCAGCCATTCTCGAGTCGGGGCATCTTAGGTGACAGGAATTTCGTGGTAGACAACTCTGAGCTCAAATGCAGAAATCAGTGTGCTATGATATCGCCTGCATCAAAAATAAAAAAAAATTAAAAGTAATTATATATAATTAATTAATTAAAAATATATATGTAGACCTTAAAACTTGAAAACGAGACTATACAACCAGTGCGTGTTGCCAGTGATGATCTATGGAACTGAGACGTGGTCCTTCACTGCTCGCCGGATGAGGAAGCTCAAGGTCGCTCAGCGAGCTATGGAGAGGGCTGTGCTTGGAGTTTCTCTGCGTGATAAGCTTAGGAATGAAGGTATCCGCAGTAGAACCAGAGTAACCGACATAGCCTAACGGATTAGTAAGCTGAAGTGGCAATGGGCCGGCCATATGGCTCGACGAACCGACAACCGATGGGGAAAAAAGGTTCTCGGGTGGCGGTTTCGTACCAGCGGACGATGTGTTGGGCGTTTTTCCCACTAGATGGAGTGACGACCTGGTAAGACATGCAGGAAGTCGATGGATGCAGGTCGCTCAGGACCTTTTTTGTTGCATTCTTTGGGGGAGGCCTATGTTCAGCTGTGGACTTGTAAAGGGCTGTAATGATGATGAAATTTACGATACATATTTAAGATTTTATTAACGTGGTAGAGCCACGCAGCAGTTATATTATGGTTGTAGCACAAATGGGTCCTCTCGATCGCGGTTATACCACGGTCTTACAGAATACTAGCGTAAAATAACATTTTAATGCTGCTGTGTTTCGTATGGTGAATGTAGAGAACCGGAGACCTTTTTACTGGAAATGTGGCAATTCATCTTAGTAATCAGGGGCGACAACGCCTATGCATTTTAATTCTTAACCGAAAATAAGTGTAGATATCTACGGGCCACAGCATCCACTTATCAGCAGGTGGGCTGTGTGCTCGTTTTTCTGCATTATTCTATAAAAATATTGTTAATTATAAAAATATTTCATTACATGAAATAAAAGTTAATAATTTAAAAATGTAACTTTAATTAAATACCGCTATCATAGGCATTTCTAAAGCCGGCGGCGGAAAGACTGTTTAAGATTATTTTTGTGTAGTTTAAAAGGTTACCTTTTTCAAAAGCTTATAATCATTTCAACTAACCTCGAATACCTACCTAAAAGCAAAATATTATAAAATATTTTGTAAAAATATTTCCTCAACCAAAACAATTATGTTAAATATTCAGGCATGTTCCACCATTGAACATAGGCCTCTTATTGATTTCCTGAATGTGTTATCAGGTCGTCACTCCATGTAATGGGGTACTCCCCTCCCCCCATATACAGGGGCCTTTGCAACTGGCATGTGTCATTGTAAATTAATAAATCGTTTGCCATCTTTCACTAAGACCTGGCGCGCACTAGCGGGATCGAACGGCAAGGGTTCATTCGTCATCCTTACATACAAGCGCATACTAGGCAACTACACCGCGGTATCCTTAGGCATGCCGTAGCCGTAGCCAAGCCATATCGTCACGACATCTTACTCGCGCTGAGCTTGCGCTTTTCGGAACTGTTGTAATTGTAACGTTGTAAGCTAATAAACATTTTGTATTCATTTGTGTATGTAATAATATAACAAACATAAGAAATGAGAAAATTCAGTCGTATCAATAAATTACTCCAAGTTGATGATCTTTTTATTGTTTTTCATTCAGTTATTGTATTTATCCATTGTGCTATACTCGTATAATGGATTCATTGTAACTTGATGTTGTCATAGTAAATTTGTATATATCTTCTTTTCTAAGTTTGAAATGTAGCAGTGACCCGTCTCGTTACTATGATTACAGTAAACATATAGCCTGTTACGCCCCACTCTTGGGCACAGGCCTCCTTTCATTTCTGAGAAGGTATTTAGGGCTAGGAAACGTCCGCCTTGCTGCCCAATGCGTATTAGTGGACTTTTTTAAATTTCTTAGACATGCAGGTTTCCTCACGATGTTTTCCTTCACCTTAGAGCAAATAAATCAGGGGCTAAGCGCTCGCCGTAAATATCACAGTACGCGAGCAACCCGGGATCGAACCCCGCCAGCACCAATGAAATTGTTAATTACGATACGCTGTGAGGTATTTCACTTTAGTTCTTACGGGTGACAACGTATTCGTGGCCTTATTTGTTTGTAGTTATTCCCCGGTTTCCGAGAGCTGTAGTAAGCCGCATACCACTGGGTGTACAGTTAATTTGTTTACTAATTAAACTTTGGCCTTTAAAGTTAGAGGCTACACATTAGACGCTGTGTGATGGCGGCGTAAGAGAAAACATCATCTCATTTCTCCTCGTATATTTCGTAAAAGGCTAATAGAAGAAAACACTTGTAACCTTCCGATATAGTATGGTATACCATATAGTTTATGATAGATGTAATATACCAAGACCGGCGACGGGCAGTAGCGTCTCACGTGCGAGTCGACTGACTATGTGAACGTTAACCATCCTAAAGATTTCTTATATTTACGCGAACACTACTCATTGAATAAAACTACTTTTATTGATTTTATCGCGTTTAATTAACTTATTTTGCTTATTTTTATTAATTCACGACATTAAATGGATACGTCGGATTACAATTTTAAAATACAACAACTTTTATCGGATGAAAGTACGTACGTAAAGTTCAAAACAGACCCTACAACTAACACGCTTAAACAACTAGCGATCTAATTAACAAATACTCCAAGAAATTGAGTCTAGACGTTAATTCGATAATACCTGCGTGTGCCAAACCACCGAAGTTGTATGGGTTACCAAAAATACACAAACCGAATGCTCCATTACGTCCAATAGTGAGTCAGATTGATTCGCCAACTTACAGATTGGCTAAACACCTAGCAAAAGTACTATCACCACTCAGAGGACACACAAGAGCACACACTAAGGATTCATACCATTTTGTCAGTGAGATAAAAGACCTATGTCTTACTGACAATGAAACTATGATTAGTTTTGATGTTCAGTCTCTATTTACATGCCTACCTGTTGAAGACTGCATCTCAGTTGTAACTAGGAAACTAGAGAACTAAAATAACATGCCAGCAGAATATGCAGTATTACTCAGACATTGCCTTACATCTGGCTATCTATTGTGGAAGGAAGAGTTTTACAAGCAAGTAGATGGTGTTGCGATGGGCTCACCGGTATCTCCCATTGTCGCCGATATTTTCATGGAGGATTCTGAGGAGAAAGCCCTGCTTACTGCACCAGTAACTCCAAGGTTCTACAAGCGGTACGTAGACGATACTTTCACAATTTAACCATCAGACAAAGTAACTGCATTTTTAGAACATCTCAATTCCATAAACTCTAAAATTCAATTTACGATGGAGTTAGAGGCAAATAATTCTTAAGCTTTCCTAGATGTGTTAGTCATTCGAAATCCTAATAACACCACAGGTCATACTGTGAATAGAAAAAAGACCCATACAAACCGATATTTAAACGGTGAATCCCACCATCATACTTCACAGTTAGCTACTGTGGGCAAATCTTTGTTACAGAGAGCACGAGGGATCTGTGACAGCAAACACCTGGCCGCCAAGCTTCAGCACGTCAAGCAGGTTCTGCACGACAACAAGCTTCGGGTCTCGCGCCTACGTCACAGTGACCGAGTGAAGCCGGGCACAGTTGAGCGTGTGCCTGCTATACTACCATATGTTAGAGGTGTCACAGACAAGATTGGCTACATCTTGAAGCGAGATTCTATTAGAACATTCTTCAAGCCGCCGAAGAAGATTAGTCAGTTCTTACCATCCGTCAAGTGCAATATTCCTCTACAAGATGCAGGAGTGTACAAGCTTGATTGTGAATGTGGTCTCTCATATATAGGGCAAACAAAACGTTCAATAAAAACCCGCATAAAAGAACACATAGCTGACGTGAAGCACCAACGTTCCGGGAAGTCTGCAGTTTGTGATCATATCCTAGACGGCCCACGCCATTACATTAGATTTGACAAACAACAAATTCTCGCGAAAGAACATCGATTCCTGCCAAGGATGATACGTGAGGCTATTGTAATTAAAAAACATCCTTATTTCAATAGAAAGGGAGGCTGGGTACTACCACCTGCTTGGGATCCTGTAATTAATAAAATTAAAACTAAACCCAAGCATACCACTGCAAGACTTCAAGATACAGTAAGTTCAATTTGCGTAGATCGGACCAAAATTAATAATTCAAAAAGCTGAAGGTACTCGGGATTAACTCTGACATCGGGACGTCAATCACCTCAGTCCCCGTGACCATGGGTGCTGGAAAGCACCCGAAACGTCGGGAATTAGTAAAAATAAGCAAAATAAGTTAATTAAACGCGATAAAATCCTGCCAAGCGTGACTCGTGGCTTGTGTAGAAGAAGAAGAAACATTACCTTAGGTAACATTTGCGTTTATTGACTTAGATTTATTACGTATTTGATCCCATGTGTTGTAAAAATTTATCGCAAAAGTCGCTTGTTGATCCGTATTTTTAGCAAAACAAACAGGTGTTATATGTTTGTAGTGTGTATGTATCTATGTACCAGTGTATTTATGTCTCTATCTGTAGCAGCATAGCTCCTGAACGAATGAACTGATTTTGATTAAGTTTGTTTTCCATTGAATGGTGTCTTAATCGAGAAGGTTTTCAGCATATTTGAAGAAAATCTATTCGGCCGTTTGAAGATCATCAGCTTTTTTCGTTTCGGGGGTTTAAAACAATCATTGAAGCAACCATTCCATTCGGAAGTTGGGGTCTCCAAAATGGCCGTTTTGTAGGCGTCCACAGCTTCTTCAGGTGATTAAAATCTCTGTCCACGCAATTTATTCTTTATTTTAGGGAAAGTATAGAAATCATTAGGGCTTAGGTCGGAGCTGTACGGCGGATGGTCTAATAATTCTTGTGTTGTTGATGTTTTCTTGCTCTAAAAACTCTTTTGTTCTGTGTGCGGTGTGAGAACTCGCATTGTCGTGATGGAGGATGATGCGGCGGTTGCAGTTCTCTTTACGGAGTTCAGAAACGACATGTGGCAAACAAATGCTAGCAAACCATTTTATATTAACCGTTATTTGTATCTCAAGAGGAATAGTCGTAACATGGCCGGTTTTGGAGACAAACGTGGCCACCATTTTTTTTTGCAACACTCCGTGAACGAACAATTTTTGTTGGCTTTAACTCATTTTCGAACACCTAAACTCGTGACTGGTTTTTTGTTTCGGGTTCAGGATTCGTCATCTGATACGATGTTGTATACAGCATTTGAGGATCCTGCGTGAAATCTTTCGAGAGTTCTGACGCACCAAGTAACGCGAGCCGCTTTTTGCTCTTCACAGAGCGAATGCGGTATCCATCGGGAAAACAACTGTTTTACACGTAATTGTTCATGCAAGATTATTTGTATTTGACTCATGCCAATGTCTAAAGTTGCCTGAATTTCGCGGTATGTCACATGACGATCTTTCTCAATCAGCTTATACGCACAGCATCAACTTTTCTTGGGTGACTGCAGTTTTTGGACGACCTTGACGGGGATCATCACTGAGCTTGACACGTCCACATTGAATTTCAGCAAACCAGCGATAAAATGTATTTGTGGGTGGGGCTTCATCACCAAATGCAGAAATCATCCGGTCAACACACTGTTTTTGTGTTAAACCACTTCGAAAGTCATAATAAATCATCGCTCTTGAATTTTCTCGAGCCAATTCCATTTTCTCAACGACTAAACAAGTTTGACAAAACCTTGTGACAAGACCGAGAATCTTTTTTTAAATAAATAAATGGTATTCGATTTTTAAAACCAAGGAGTTTTCAAATAAAAAGATTTTAATATGAAAGGAACAGTGGAAATATTCCATTCCCGATACTTTTATTGCAGACTATGTATCATATATGACAAGGATATAGAACGACGAGTGAACGCAGGAAATAGAGTGAATACTCTACACGCTATTATGAGGAGTCAGAATGTGTCAAATAAAGCACGTATGGCAATTCATAATTCTGTGTTAGTGCCTACTTTAATGTATGGTAGTGAAAGTTGGGTCTGGCAGAAGAAGCACGAGAGTAGAATAAATGCTGTAAAAATGCGGTCCTAAAGGTATGTTATGTAAGTATGCTAGGGCTGAATCTGAATGACAGGGTGAGAAACAGTGTGATAAGAAAAAAGTGTGGTTTGCAAGATGATTTTGTGACAAGGATTAAGAAAGGAAAGCTTCGGTGGTTTGGTCATGAAGAAAGAATGAACGAGGAAAGAGTGACATAGCAAAGGAGACTGATACGCTTTCATACATTCTTGAGCCCAGATTGTAAAAAGATGAAAGTGGTGTCAATTAATAACTTATCTATTATCAACACATCACTAAAAATTCTGCGGACTTTGGCGATCTGAAAGCAGAATTTAATAAAAGTAAGGTTATGCAACAACTTGGCAAAAACCTATGTTAAAAAGCTAATTTTTGAAGTGTGATTGCTATTTTGGAAGGAAGGATGGAGTGTATTACAGCAACTAGTCGCTATGCCACAATTCACACAGCGACAAAACCCAGGCGATAAAATCCACAATAACGAGCCAAAGTAAAATGAGTAAACAAGATTATCAGTGCTCGGTATGTTAGCAAGGGTCGTATAAGTTAAGTAAGATCACAAGTCCGTAGAAAGAAAGCCGTGGTCAAGCAATATAAATCAATAAAACAACGGGAAACACTTAAAACACACGTACTAAACGATACAAGACGAGTGATCATAGATTGAGTTGAGTCAGGCAGGAGCTGTCACTATCAGCACAGTTTAAAATAGAGTTGACAAATATAAGTAATAAATCGAACTGTAAACGGAAGGGTCGGGAAGGGACGCCCTAGACGAAGTTTTATCGACCAAATCGGCGATACATTAAAAATGGGCCAGATCAGGAGTACTCTTAACCGACGAGCGTGTATGCGTAGATATATGGATGTAAAGGAGGCGAGAGAGGTATGTCAGGATCGCGCCAAATGGAAGCCCGTAGTCTATGCCTACCCCTCTGAGTGACAGGCGTGAGTGTTTGTATTGTATTGTTGTACATATGTTTATTGTATAAAGTGTTGGGACAGCATTACGAAACAATTCAGTTCTTGTCCTTTTTCGGACTAATAAATTCCTTTTAAAGTGCCTGGATCAAAGTCGAGGGTATTTAGTAAGTTCCCAATATTTTTAGCGGTTTCTAAAACTCATTTTCTTTTTATTCCCGAATCAATATAAAAATTATAATCAAATTTCACTATTCCTGAATCTGAACGACAGGATGAGAAATTTTGTGATAAGAGAGAAGTGTGGTTTGCTGGAAAATGTTGTGACAAAGATTAAGAAAAAATTGCTTCAGTGGTTTGGCAATGTAGAACAATTGAACGAGGAAAGAGTGACAAAGCAAATGTTGCGGAAGTAAACAGCAGAGTCGGGAAAGGAAGCCCTAGACGAAAGTTTATCGACCAAGTTGGCGATATATTGGAGATGGGCCTGATTAACAGTAAACTTAACTAACGATCATGTATTTGTAGGTATATAAATGTAAAGGAGGCGAAAGAGGTGTGTCAGCATCGTGCAAAATGGAAGTCTGTAGCATCTGCCTACCCATCTAGGTAACAGCCATGAGTGTGTATGTATGTATTAATGTATTTTTGATTACATATAAGTATGTTTTATCTTAAGTTTTAATCTGGTTTTAATGGATTTAATTAACTTGAAATAATCAATAATTTTACTACACTTATTATAAAATTTGATAACGCCTTTTACGACATCAGTATTGTCGCTACAATATGTAATTTTTTTTAAATACTAGTATTCCTCGCACAAAATATGTCTGCAAATTTATTATATTTGTACAGATAGAAGGGATGAGTACATCGAAAAAGATATGATATTTAAGCTTGGTTTTCGTAAGAATGATTCGTTAGAAACGAGCTTTAGAAGCTATATCCTCAAATAAATGGACGAGTGCTCGCTTAGAGTAATCCTTTCATCATGTTATGTAAATTGAATCACGTCTCTCATCTGGTCTTTCCAGAATGTGGCTGTCTGCAAAAACGTGTATGCTTATGAGTGAATCGAGAACAAACGAAATTTCCATACAATTGGAAGCAAATTTCTAAAACAAAATACAATAATTTATTAATGAAACTATTAATGAAATTAAAACTCTAGAGAAGGTTTTCTACTATATTATTGTTAACATATCCATCGATCAATCCGTTAATTACAGCTGAACTTAGGCCTCCCAAATAGATTGCCTCATAGAGGGGATGTCATAGTTGCCACACTTGACAAGTGGGTTTGGAACCGAAATTTTTTATAATTTTGAATTATTAGGAAGATGCTCTGACATGTCTCCTATTTCATTTCCCTCCGTCACCTCTTACGATGATACGGGATGATATAGAGTAATAGTTACAGTGTGCGTGTGCGTGTGCGTGTGCGTGTGCGTGTGCGTGTGCGTGTGCGTGTGTTAACATGAATTTCACCATCCAGCAGCAACAGCAGAATTTATTGCACACATTTTCCTAAATTTAACGAACTATATTCATAGCGAAGATTGCCTAAATGAGTATGCAGTGTTGTCGCCAAAAATGAATCTAAAAGTGACATAAATAAAAAAAAACTTATTTACAATGTAAATGCACACAGGCTGTTATTTTTCGTGATGATGTCGCTTACTGACTCTCACGCGGTAGAAGTCGCCAGCAAAGGTATTTGTGTACAATAAAAGTAACATTCCACGTATAAGCATAAAAATCTCACGTTTTTGGAACGAATTTCCTTAGCGGACGGTACGAATTTGGCGGCTGGGGGCTAAGCGAGGAACAGTGTAAGATTTTCCATCACGACCCCTTCTTACGACGTAGTGTAGACGGCCTTGGCGGCTATAAGGAAGCGAGATGGAACCCTCCCTCGAACTCCCTCGAACTTTTTCCTATCCTTGTATGAAAGAAATTTTATTTTATTTTAAATGACGCTTCATTTTAATAGGCACTAGTAATACATTTATTTGTATTTTTGTTAATCAATATTATAATAGAAGAAGAAAAGAAACTTCATTCCAACCGAGTGTTCCACGACACACATGCATGTTTTTTTACTTAAAGCAAATAAATTTGTTTGCAATCTTTAATATTACAATTTTTAACACTAGATATTAAGTTAGACTAAGACCTTTCAAATAGTAAAAACCGTTATAATGATCTTTCTTTTCATACTCCAGTATTCTAATATTTCATTCATCCTCCTTCTTCAATAAATCATTTTCTATTACAGTTGTATGCTTATGAAACTCCTTGCTAGGAAAATAAGGGTGAGTCCTTTTGCAAATAAAAAGGTCACTGAAGTGCAATATACGAGCTGGAAAATCTAGATTGATTTTTCAATGAAATTCAAATCTCTTCGCATTCAATTCGTCTCATATCTTGAATATAGTTGTGATATGTGATAGATGTGACGTTGGATTTATTTAAGCTGAAATTCATAAAAATATAATATTTGTTAAGTTGAGCATGTAAGGACAACATTCACGATGTTGTGCAAATAAAACATTTCGCGGATTTTATAAGTTTGTCAACGTGCAATAAAGTAACGCGCTTCATAAATTTCTCAAAAAAACAGAGGAAGCTTGTATGCAGCAGTAAGATGTACGCCAGCTGTTGTTAGCTTCTTTACTCAACCGTAGACTCACACACACACACTATTAATACATCGCATAATTCCACTTTTGAACATAGGTCGTCCTCATAGATAGTGTTACAAAGTAGATTGTACTTGCATCGACTGTCTGCATATTTTATAAAGTCTTCACTCCAACCGGTAAAGAGTCACAGAACATTGCACTTGCCAGAACGATACTGCCACTCAAGAGCCCTTCTTCCCCATCAGTTGTCGGTAGCAACCTTAGTTCCGTCTAGCGATCACCGAGTTGTGGTGGTAGAAGTATACCCACTACCACATATCGTCGCATGGTTGTCGAAAGTGACGACAAGAGAAAACTAAAACATGACGTAGGCAGCAGCACAATAAATAACTCCAGATTCAAAAAATCTGCGATGCAAACCCGACTGGCAAGCGTGCAATTAGGGCAAAATCCCTCCATGAGACAATCAATTGGGGAGGCCACAGCCACATTACTGAAATTGCTAATCAATTAAATCTTGCCAAATTTGCAATTAACATTTCAATTCTAAAAAGGATTATCGACAGCAAGGGATTTCACCGCGGAACTTAAGTTTTTATTGACGGGTTTTATAGGTTTTCTAAATATATTTTTTTGGGGTTATTTTGCAATAACGGACCAAATTTGCAGAAAAGGTTCAGAATAAGTAATATAGGTAAATGGCGAAGAAAAATTTTTTTTGTAGGATAAGGGTGACAAACGAGCACACAGTCCACCTGATGGTAAGTGGTTGCTGCGGCCCATAGATATCTACATCTATCCTCTATTACAAATCAAAATGTAGATGCGTTGTCACCCGTGAGGACTAAGATGGAATGCCTCATTCCCAGTAAAAACGGCCTCAGGCCACCTGCACTCACCAAACGAAACGCAGAGGTAAACCTCTACTTCACGCTGGTTTTCTGTGAGGTCGTAGTACCACCCCGGTTCGAGCCGGCCCATCCGTGCGACAGCAAAAGCTGCCGCGTGGCTCTATCACTGTTATAATTAAAAAAAATTCAAACATTCTGTGTTTTTTATCTTTTAAATTCAAAATGCGTGGTAATGTATTATTTTAACTGATTGTCATTCACAAATATCTAACGCCTACTATTTTACAACGCACGCAGACATTCATAAGGGTCGATCGGTTGGCAAAAACGATGAGAACTGAATCGCACGCAGAGGAGTGCGTATACACTTAGCTGTTGCCCATAAAGAAGCCTTGTTCACTCGTATTTCCAAAAACTGCAATAACGGTATATCATTGGTAATATGTTTCAAATTAAGTTTAAAATTTTGCTACTCTTTAAAAAATAACACTGTATTTATAAGAGTATTCATCATCATCATCATTACAGCCCTTCACAAGTCCACTGCTGAACATAGGCCTCCCCCAAGGAATGCCACAAAGCACGGTCCCGAGCCACCTGCATCCATCGACTTCCTGCATGTCTTACCAGGTCGTCACTCCATCTTGTGGGGGGACGCCCTACACTTCGCCTACCGGTACGAGGCTGCCACTCGAGAACCTTCCTTCCCCATCGGTTGTCGGTTCTTCGAGCTATATGGCCGGCCCACTGCCACTTCAGCTTACTAATCCGTTGGGCTATGTCGGTTACTCTGGTTCTACTGCGGATATCCTCATTCTTAAGTTTATCACGCAGAGAAACTCCGAGCATAGCCCTCTCCATAGCTCTCTGAGCGACCTTGAGCTTCCTCATACGGCCAGCAGTGAAGGACCACGTCTCAGTTCCGTAAGTCATCACTGGCAACACGCACTGGTTGTACAATTTTGTTTTAAGGTTTTGAGGTATTTCTGACGAGAAGATGTGTCGTAGCTTCCCGAACGCTGCCCAGCCGAGTTGAATCCGTCGATTGACCTCTCGGTCGAAGTTGGACTTACCTAGTCGGACTATTTGTCCCAGGTAAACATACTCGTCAACAACTTCGAGCTTAGTGCTCCCAACAACTACCGGCATAGATGTGATATGGACATTAAACATGATCTTTGTTTTGTCCATGTTCATCTTAAGACCTATCCGTTGGGAGACACTATTGAGGTCATTGAGCATAGTGCTTAGTTCCTCCAGCGATTCTGCCATGAGGACTATATCGTCGGCAAATCGAAGGTGAGTGATGTACTCGCCATTGATGTTAATTCCGTATCCTTTCCAGTCCAGAAGCTTGAAAACGTCTTCCAATGCAGCGGTGAAGAGTTTCGGGGATATAACGTCACCCTGTCTTACACCTCTCTGCAATTGGATAGGTTTCGTACTCTGGTTCTGTACTCGGATAGCCATCGTAGCTCTACTGTACAAACACTTCAGCACTTCGATATACCGACAGTCAACTTGGCACCGCTGAAGGGACCGCAGCACCGCCCAAATTTCGACGGAATCAAAGGCTTTCTCATAGTCCACATACGCCAGACATAGTGGCTAATTGTACTCTTCGGACTTCTGTACAATTTGCCGTAGGGTATGTATGTGATCTATGGTGCTAAAGCCCTTTCGGAAACCGGCTTGCTCGGGAGGCTGGAAGTCGTCAAATCTGCGCGCGAGACGATTCGTAATGACTCTCAAAAACAGCACGTAGACGCGGCTCAGAAGGGAAATTGGTCTGTAGTTCTTCAAGAGAGCGTTGTCACCATTCTTGAAGAACAAGACCACCGCACTTCTGCTCCACGCCTCCGGTGTAATGCCACCATGGAGGACGGAATTAAAGAGCTTCTGAAGGACTTCAAGTACCGGTCTTCCACCCGCTTTCAGAAGCTCCGCTGTAATTCCATCCTCGCCTGGGGCCTTGCCGTTTTTAAGGTGCTGGAGAGCCATTCTAATCTCGCTCAGACTGACGTCCGGGATATTTTCGGAATAGTGTCGAATAAGACTCGCTCTTGGATCGTTACTCACACTTGCGTGTGGCTCCAACGATGACGTGTACAGCTGCCCATAGAACCTTTCAATCTCACTCAAAATCTCAGGTGCCCCGGAAACGATGCTGCCACATTCCGACTTCAGCTTTGACAGTTGGCTCTTTCTGGCAGACAAATCTCTGGCAAAGACTTTGGAGCCTTGGTTCCGCTCGATCGCTTCTTCAATACGAGCTGTATTGATGTTGCGTAAGTCCTGCCGCATGCATTTGGAGATCTGTCTGTTCAGTTGCCTGTATGCTGTCAAATCTGTTGAAGAATGTAGCCTCATCTCCCGTCTAACAGCCATAAGATTAAGAGTGTGATCGGAGAGTTTTTGTGTTCTTCTGCGGTGGGTCTTGCAGAACTTAGCTCCGACCGCATGGACAGTTTCCACGAGCTTGTCATTCATATCGTCCACTTCATTGCAGTCTTCTAGGCACTGAAAACGGTTTTGTAACTCGAGCTGAAAGGTTTCGGGACTTTGGATTAGAGCACGAGGGGGACGGAGCGTTGACTTCATCAGACGAGACCTCTCTAACTTAACATTTAGGTTCAGTGTGCCTCTAACCATTCGGTGATCGCTGCCGGTTTTCACCCTCGCGATCACTGAGACATCACTGAACAGTTGTCGTCTGGTCGTCATAATGAAGTCAGTCTCATTTTTTGTCGAACCGTCGGGGCTCGACCAGGTCCACTTCCTGTGGGGCCGCTTCTTGAAGAAAGAGTTAATCATAAAGAGTCCCTCTTTCTCCATGAAGTCGGCCAGCTGCTGGCCCCTTGGGTTCCGTTGCCCTATTCCAAATTTCCCTACTTTCAGCTCACCGTTCTCTCTTGTGCCTAGTTTTGCATTGAAATCTCCCATTAACACCGTATATTGGGTTTTGGAGGAATGCATGGCTCTAGAGATATCCTCATACATTTCCTCCACCTCCTCATCGGGGTGTGCCGAGGTTGGTGCGTAAACCTGTATGACCTTCAGCGAATACCGTTTGGTGATTCTGAGTATAAGGTACGCAACCCTCGTCGACATACTCCCGATCTTTACAACGTTGTTAACGAGAGACTTGTGGACGATAAATCCGACACCTCCTTGGGACAGATGGTCGCCCTCCCGGTGATAGAGCAAGTTGCCGGATTCGAGGATTACCGTGTCCTCCCCCTCTCTTCGGACTTCGGATAATCCTATAATATGCCAGCGCAACTTGTCTATCTCTTCTTCCAGCTCCACGATCTTCTCGTCAGTCCTCAGGGTGCGTGCGTTGTACGTTGCCAGGTCGAGTCGTCGTAGGTGGCAACCGAACCTCCACCGGAGATTCTTAGCACCCCCTGCCCCGCCGTTACCATGGTCGCCACCGTAGCCAGGAATAGCGGCGACGCCGGGGACTGGGGGCCGCTGTGTTTTGTTTTGATCATTGGGGGATATTTGCCATAGTTGCCACGCTTGGCGAGCGGGTTGGCAACCGTAGTTTTTTTATTGTAATTTTGGCTATTATCAGGAAGATGCTGCTGCGCATCTCCCGCCTGTTTCCCTTTGTCGCCTTTTACGCCGCCACTACAGAGTATTATAAATTATAAATTATATTATATTATAAATTGAGAAATTTGGACAAGTGGTTGAAGAAGTCATCTCTTAACAGATAAGAGGATAAAAAAACAATTCTGACTAACTTTCATTGTAATAGCTTGAGAAATTCTAAATTGATGATAAAAAATTCCAAATCAGAAAGAACTATATACATAAATGAAAACTGTCTTCACATCTCCACTACAATATATAAATAATTTATGATTTATGCCATGATGCAATGCAAGCGTAAAATTAAAATAAGCTTTGCGCGAGCCAGTTTTGTACCTTTTTCAGAATTTCTTTTAATATTTTCATTGAATGATAAAAGTCTCATTATTTTTATAAAATGTCTTTTCTGTGTCAAAAATTTAGAGTAAGATTTAAGATCTTATTATTTGAACGTGGTAGAGTCACGCTGCAGTTATACTATGGTTGTAGCACGAATGGGTCGGCTCGATCGGGTTCGGCCCACGTTGTCATAGAATACGAGCGTAAAATAGCAGCTTAATTACGCTGTGTTTCATATGGTGAATGTAGAGAACCGCAGACCTTTTAACTGGAAATGTGGCATTCCATCTTAGCCCTCAGGGGTGACAACGCATATGCATTTTGATTCTCAATTGAGGATAAAATAAATATAGATGTCTATGGGCCACAGCATCCACTTACAATCAGGTGGGCTGTGTGCTCGTTTGTCACCCTTTTTCTCATTCATTTCTGCAAGGTCTGTGATGATTAACATCCTGAAGTCATAGTTAAATCGCACTAGATTCAGCTTTAAAAACAATAGTAGAACCAAAACAGCTTTAAGACTAATAATACCAATAAATATTTATTGCAATATTAAATTTTTTAAGCGAACTAACTTGTCCTATCATAATCGAAGGAAAACCTGGAATAATTGTTAAAAAAAACTTTGTTGAAGTCAAAACATATATTAGTGCAGTGTAACGGATAACATTTTAGTTTATTAAGAATTTAGAGATTATAAACAGTACCATACACACGTCACAAATATAACTAATATTTATCTTAAATTTTACGCAAAGTGTCTATAAAGTTTTAAGGACTGAAAATACAACTTTCTTATCAAACTATGCAAAATAATAAGACTGGCATACTTTCACGTGCCAAATTAATTTGAACTTTTAGTTAAGTTTTCGTTGTGATAAATTTTGTATAAACACGGGTTTTAATGAGCGTACTTTTGGTGCATTCAAAAAGCTTTATCCGTTTAACAACTTCATTAAACAAATATTAACTATTTTTGCATTTATTTGTTAACAATGTTATTAAAATATTGTTAATGCTTCATTGAAATTGCAAATGGAACTCTCACATAATCATCATCATCATCATTACAGCCCTTCACAAGTCCACTACTGAACATAGGCCTCCTCCAAGGAATGCCACTGAGCCACCTGCATCCATCGACTTCCTGCATGTCTTACCAGGTCGTCACTTCAACTAGTGGGGGGACGCCTTACACCAATCTGCAGTTAGAGGTATAAGACTGGGTGACGTTATATACCCGAAACTCTTTACCGCTGCATTGGAAGACGTTTTTAAGCTACTGGACTGGAAATGATACGGTATTAAAATCAAGGGCGAGTACATCGCTCAACTTCGATTTGCGGACGATATAGTCCTTATGGCAGAATCGCTGGAGGACCTAAGCACTATGCTCAATGACCTCAACAGTGTCTCCCAACGGATAGTTCTTAAGATGAACATGGACAAAACAAAGATCATGTTTAATGTCCATATCACATCTATGCCGGTAGTTGTTGGGAGCATATTACTCGAAGTTGTTGATGAGTATGTTTACCTGGGACAAATAGTGCGACTAGGTAATTCCAACTTCGACCGAGAGGTCAATCGACGGATCCAACTTAGCTGGGCAGCGTCCTGGATATTACGACACATCTTCTTGTCAGGTATACCTCAAAACTTGAAAACGAGATTGTACTACCAGTGCGTGTTGCCAGTGATAATTTGTGTATCTGAGACATGGTCCTTCGCTGCTGGTTGCATAAGGACGCTTAAGGTCGCTCCGCGAGCTATGGAGAGAGCTATGCTTGGGGTTTCTCTGTCTGATAAACTTAGAAACGATGATATCCGCAGTAGACTTAGAGTGACCGACATAGCCCAACGGATTAGTAAGCTGAAGTAGCAATGGGCTGGCCGTATAGCTTGAAGAACTGACTACCGATGGAAATAAAAGGTTCTCGAGTGTCAGCCTCGTACTAGGAGGAACTCTCTCACTAAATTTTATTAATACAATTGCAAAACAACACTAACACATTTATTGAAATTGTCTATCTAATAACAGCGTTTCTAATAAAATAAAAATAGTATTTTCTAAAGGATGACCAGCTATTTTTAACTCACAAAATACTGAAAAATTATTTAGATTGTTTGACAAAATTGTTTATAAAGAAAATGGTTTTAGCAGTTAAACTGATTGCCAGCGTCTTTGACCACATTGGCCTTTAAATAGCTGGATACATCTTCTTGTATCTCGAAATTATGTTCAAAACTATAAATAAAACTCAGTCATGACCAGTTTGCTATTTTTAGTATCGACTAGTAAGATGCATTTTTGATTGCTGCTTCAGAAGTTTAAACAACTAATCAGGGCTTTGATAGAACGGTAAAATACTGGGAAGCCTTTGGTATGCAGATTTATTCATGTTGTGGAATTGAGTTTCAAAATAGTGATAATATTGATCCAGTTTTACCCAAGTCTGACCAAAGCTAAAGACCAAAATGGGATCGTGCTCTAAAACTAGAGGACGGTGGTATGTGTATTAACGTTAATATTTTAATATCAAAGTAAATTGACAAACTAGATAGTAGTAGTCCCTAAGCTAGTAAAGCCCTAAAGAGCTGAAGACAGTTTCAAAAAAGAAGGCGTTATGACATCTGACAACTAGGATGGAATACCTTACAGCTAAAGACGTGTAGGTAAGAACGCGATAAAATGTGACATGATGCGTCAGGGTACTTAATATTCTTATTGGAAAAACTTCAGATATTTCCACAAAATTTTCACTGACATGATGCGTCACGCCGTATGATTTTGAAGTGAAAACTTCTTTACCGGCGTTGTGCACTTTTTTTGTAATGGGTAAAAAATGTTAAACTCGCGTCAGGTCACGTGTCCTGATCGAAAATTCGTAAGACGGACGGAGAGTATACAGCCGACGCGGCGTAGGAGAGGAAGTAAGTTACGTTTAATTAATTTTTATTTATTAATTAATATAATTTTATTATTAACATTAGGTTTCGATCGAGTCTACCGTACTGCTTGACGAAATTATTAATATAGATACATATGTACTTACACATTATAGTTGTAACATTTGTAATATGTTTATACTTTATAGCATTAACCTATATTTTCATAACATCACAATAAGCACATGTGTGGTGTAGGTTTACCAAACAAATAATTTCGAATGAAAATAAATGAAATAAGATAATAATAAATTATCTCCGCCATTCCAAAATATCAAAAATGCACAACGTTAATATTCAACTTATCACTTCTGCCGGCACTCCCGGAGTACAACCGTCGTTTTTTTGTGGAAATATCGTGATGTTATCAAAAATATATATCATGTATTTAATCAATTTATTTTATTACTATACTCATCTTGTCTCCTGTAAACTTCAGTGGAAAATGTTAACTCCGCTTCATTTCACATCAATCGAAACATCCACCTCTTTTTACAGCGCTATGATATAGCAATCAATAAGATTATTCTGAGCTATGATATAGCTCAGAATAATCTTATTGATAACGATCAAAAATAATAAAAAAAACTGCAGTTGCCAGGTCGGCAAAGCGTGGCAACAATATCAATTTAGAGGATACATATGAGGGTAACATTGGCGTCTTTCGTGTCTATGGGGGTTCAGTTAAGTTCATGGGTTCATATGTTGTGTTCAGAAGTGGACTTTTGATAGGCCGTATAGTGAAAAAGGTGAAAGCTCTAAGAGGAAAATTTCGGTATATTGAATTTTTTGTCACTTTAATTGGGGTTTGTATGGTATTATTGATACAGATAGCATTACAACAATTTTTCGTTGTTCGAAACGTTGTCTGTGTAAAATGTATAGGTGAACGCACATTTATCAGCACCGTACGAACCGCACGCGCCGCACGCGCCTTAAGCTAAGCATTTATTGATGGACATTGCGTGCCGTACGCAAATATTTAGTATTGCCAACAACTTTTACAGCTTTTTCTAACTATTGCTGTGTGAAACGGTACAGTGACATTGATCGCTCGGAATCGCTCGGATGGGCATGGAAAAAATTGTTTAATTTTTTTTACCAATAATGGCAGAGAAAGAAGAAAATAAAATTAAAAGAAAAAAAAGAAAAAGAAGATTCTGGATTTACAATATTATTTTAAAAAGGTAGTTGAATATTAATAATAATAATAATAATAATGTCCTCCAGACCGAATTTCGGCCACGGCGGCCAGTCTCAACGGAGACGAGCCATCTGCGCAGGACAGGATTATAGTGCCCAAGTGTATGCGCAAGCACAGGTGCACTCTCTATTCCCTCACTCTCATAGCCCGATGGGACGGTAAACCGACACGACCGGAGAGAGATCAGGCGCAGGACCAACGGCTTTACGTGCTTTCCGAGGCACGGGGGTGAAACACCGCCAACTTCCTGACTCCGGGCAGCTACTGAGAATTTCTTGATGGAAAAACTCAATTTTGAATCTGATTTTTTGGCCCGACCCGGGATTCGAACCCGGGACCTCATGATCAGCAGTCGCACTACTACAACCACTAGACCAATGAGGCAGTCAAGTTTCAAGTTTCAAGAATATTATACATTATATAAAGACTTATTAGAAGATGATGAACGGGTTTTCAGGTATTTGCATTTGATGGGTTGATCGTCTTAAGCATGTCTTGTCGGAGAGTAAAAGTAAATACTGCTGATATGAAGTAAAATATGTTTCAAAACGTGTAAGTGAGTTCTGTTAATGATGGAGTGACCATCTTGCCACTAATTGAAAGAGACGTGGTCATGCTTTTTAGCCGAAAAATATAATGAATACATAAGTTATACAGGCGCTCAAGTTGGTTTAATGGCTTCTTAGTCGCATCCAGATAACAGACATCAGCATAAGCAACAACACGGACAAGATAAATCTTTGTTAATAAAGATATAACACTTTGAAGGCATTTTAAGGAATGATAAGTGTAATTGATTTTCCTGCTAATTTCTGTGATATGTATACTTCATGTCAACTTGCTATCTATGATAATGCCCAGATTCTTAATTGTCTCTGAAATGCTTAGTGGAGTGCCATTAATTCCAGTGTTAGAAGTGAAGAAAAAAACAAGTAAGCTACGAGTAAACCTGGTGCTTATTATCATTGATTGTAATTTTTAGGGTTTATAATAAGTTCATATTATCTATATTTATTGACGCACTTACAGATTCGATTTCCTCTATAGCTAATTACGAGCATACCATCTTACTTGGAGATTTCAACATTGACTTGTTACATACGCATAAACCTAACGCGCAAAAGTTACAAAATTTATTTAACTACATGAAACTTAGTATGTGAATCAGCCGACCCATTTCACAGGAAATAGTGAAACTTTAATTGATTTAATATGTGCCAATACGAATGTATATTGTGTATCTATTAATCATATTCCCGATCTTGGCAGTCACGCGCTATTGACATGCCAGTTAAATATTAAAAATATTAGAGGACCTCCTAAATTAATTACTTACAGACCATTAAGAGAAATTGACATTAACAGTTTTAATCTGGACCTGGAATGTATAGAATGGGAAAATATAATAAATGATGATTTAAATAAAATGGTGGAAAATTTCACAAAAACAACACTTCAACTTTTTAATATACATGCTCCTATGAGAACTTGTTTAGTAAGAAATAAATCACATCCATGGATAACCTTTACTATTAAAGAAATGATGAAGTTACGTGATAGGGCACACGCTAAAAGTAAAACTACTAAATTAGATATACACATAAAATTCTATAAAGATCTGAAGAACGTTGTAAATTCGGCAATACGTAGCCAAAAAATAGCATATTTCAATAAATATACCTTATTTAAAGAATAAGGAGATTTTTTATTATATTTATAAAATAAAGTACCATTTATTTTATATTTTATCACAGGTTATCCACACTTTCAATACGAAACACAGTACACAGTTCCGCTGTGTCACGCTAGTATTCAGTGTGACCTCGAGTGGGAGCTGTGAGCTCAATCTCGCGGTCGTGGTCAAGCCAAACCATTCGTGCTATATTTGCACCATGGCTGTGGTTAAAATATAAATTAATATTAAAGCATTACATTTTGGCATTTGAGGCATTATTAATAATGCGGCATTTGAGGCATTATTAATAATGAGGCATTTGAGGCATTATTAATAATGAGGCATTTGAGGCATTATTAATAATGAGGCATTACATAAAGAGGCGAGACTTCAGTAATTATTCTACTAACAAGCCAAAACTCTTATGGAAAAATATCAAACAAAGTGTTGCCAACTTTAAGAAAGAGGACTGTAATATGGCATCCCATTTATGTAATCCTGAAGATATTAATACATACTTTCTTAAACTTCCCGACATCAGTGAAGACCCCATTAGATTGTCAGTTTTAACTCGCTTTGAATTTGATAGATTTGGCATTAATACTTTCAAATTAGAGACAGTTGATGAAACAATGGTATTAAACGTAATAAAATCATTTAAAACAAATGCACGGGGTGATGATGGCATTACTTTAAATATGATATTGCTTACTTTACCAAAAACTCTGCAACTAATTACGAGATTAGTTAACGAATCTATTAGAACGAGCGTTTTTCCCGAAAAATGGAAAGTAGCGTCTGTGAAACCGATTCCAAAGAAACCAAACCCAAGTAACTATGGGGAGCTTCGTCCAATTAGTATTCTACCATTCATGTCCAAGATCTTAGAAAGAATTGTCTGTATACAGATGACAAAATACCTAGAAGAAAATAAAATTCTACCTGAAAAACAATCCGGCTTCAGAAGGTCTCGTAGTACTACTACGGCATTGTTAGATGTCGTGGACGAAGTTTTAACAGCACGGGACAGTGAGCTAGGTACTTTATTGGTCTTGCTTGATTTTTCCCGTGCATTTGATACGATAAACATAACGCTTCTTCTCTCTAAATTAGCCTACTATGGTTTCGACATTTCCACTATAAAGTGGTTTACAAGTTACCTTTCCAATCGTCTGCAGTACGTTAAAATATCCGGTGATAACGGCTCTGACATGGTATCGTCAACAATGCCTGTTGTTAGAGGTGTACCACAGGGCTCTATTTTAGGGCCACTACTTTTTATATTATACATATCAGATATCGTTACTACAATCAAGTTTAGTAAGTATCACTTATACGCTGACGACCTCCAATTATTTGTATCGTTTAAACCTTGCGATACAGAGTTGGCAATTAGTAAAATTCAAGCTGATTTGAAATGTATTTCAAAATGGTGCAGTGAAAACAGTTTGGTAATTAACCCTTCCAAATCAAAGTACATGTTGCTCGGAACACGTAAAAACAAATCGACAACATCCTAGCTTGGAATCCCCAAATTTCTGTTGACAGTTGTCCCATTGATCGCGTATCGGAAGCTCGGAACCTGGGTTTGATTATGGATGACAGGTTGCGCTTTGAGGAACATGTTATAGAGATAATGCGTAACTGTTTCTATAGACTTAAAGTCTTATACAAATTTCGCGAGTACTTGACTGTGGACATGCGCATTAAGTTGTGTGAAACTCTCATCTTGTCAAAGTTGTCGTATGGTGACGCAGTTTTTGGTGAATGCTTAATGGCAAGAACTAAAAAACTGTTACAACGAATACAAAACGCTTGCGCACGTTTCTGTTTTTCAATACCACCTCGATCTCATGTCACTCCATTTCTAAACCGACGCGACTTGATGAACATGTCCACCAGACGGAAGCTTCACCTCGCCTCCCTGCTATTCGGAGTGGTTAAAACTGGGGAACCTTCTTACTTATACGACAAGCTCAATTTCTCACAGCGCTGCGTTAGAGCAGCACCGCGACTTAATTACACACCGTATAACACTGCTGCTTTCCGTGGTAGTTTTCGTTTTTCCGCTACTAAGTGCTGGAATGATATTCCCCCCCCGATAAGAAACTCGAAAACCATAAATTCATTCAAGTTAAAATTTAAAATGTTTTTGCTCTCCTTACAAAAGTCTAGCACTTAGTTGTCACTCATCATTTTCTATCCCTGTCTCCACATCCCTCTCTCACACGCACACACGCACTCGCACACGCACACACACACACACACACACACACACACACACACACACACACACATGTACCTTTGTTGGTTTTTATTATGATTTTTATAACCTTGTTGTTTTCGTTTTTTGTTTTTACTATCATTATTTCATAGTTTTAAGATCTGTTACTTGGTTTTTAAGATATTTGGGTAAGCTGACGGTATCGCCATCTACCGTCTTATATATAGGTTCCACTGAAAATCAGCTTTCATGAAGTTTTTTAAACTTCGTGAATTTAACGCTGAGTGGAAACCTTTTTGGTGCACTAATAATAGCATAAAATATTTTTTTTTTCTTTTTGTAACTAAATTACTGTGTTTACTTATGTCTCTTATGTGTTTTTTTACGTTTGTGTACCAAATAAATATTTTTCTTTCTTTCTTTCTTTCTTTCTTTCTATACCGTTCACAGATTTTATTTAGTTCTCTATTCCTTTCAAACATTTCTGAATTTACTTCAGTCCCTAGAAAATGACGATGTAGCTACAAATCGTATGCATATAAATGGACGATTGAAGATATCATCTTAGCGATACAATTAATAAAGACGAAAAACAGTAAAGGAGAAAGGACACCACCTTGAGGTACACCCGCAGCTAGGTTGCATCACTTAGATAAGGTTTAATTAGAACGTATACATTGAGATTGATATTTAGAATATTTGTAGAATTTATTCGCCGATACTAAGATATTTTTGTTGACAGAATTTCGGATTTTTTAATTTAATAAAATTTAGATACAATTTGAAATAGTTAGCTCTGAATGTTCTTCTATATTTTGTCGCATTACTTTAAGACCCAAAAAACGTGAAAGGAAATATCGTGTATACCTAAGTCAATACATTTTTTAAGGATAGGTTATACATAATACGAAACGAGGTTTATATGAAAGGAATGTTTTGGTGATTTCACCAAAGTATTCCTTTCTTAATCCTGGTCACAACATCACCTTGCAAACCACACGTTTCTCTTTTCACACTATTTGTATCTATACTCTGTCATTCAGATTTAGCCCCAACATTCACAGTTACCGTTATTAAGGAATATCTTAACGACCACATTTCTACAGCATTTATTCTACTCTCGAGCTTTTTCTGTCCCACCCAACTTTCACTATCATACATTAGGATAGGGGCTAACACAGCATTGTATATTACCATACGTGACTTTTTTGACACACTCTAACTTTCCACAATAAAGAGAAGAACCCCATTTAATCTATTCCTTGCATATTTGCTATATTTCTTGGGCATGTAGAAAAAATGAACGAGGAGAGAGTAACGAAGTAAATTTATGTTGCAGATGTGAACGGTGACGGTGAGTCGGGAAGGGACGCCCCTGTGATATATAAAGGGTCTAGAATGAATAAGGGACGTATTGCTTGTGCAAGAACTTTAATTATACTGATACAACTTATTCTACCTTAACACTAATATCGAGGCTACACTATGGCCCACATGAATGTTTATCGACTTAGTATGCGTAGGTATATGAATGTAAATTAAGCAAGAGAGGTGTGTCAGGATCGTATCAAATGGAAGCCCGTAGTCTCTGCCTACCCCTCTGGGTGACAGGCGTGAGTGTTTATGCATGTATGTACATGTGAATAAATAGTTATACTGTTGAAACTGTAATCTATACATATGATATATTTGTAGAATAATTGTGTATAATTGTAATATTTCCTGAAAAAAGAAACAATTCCAGGGGACAATAAAGCCAAGTTAGTGGTTTGAAAAAGTTTAAAATTTTTGTTTATCTGTCGTTCTGTTTGTACAGACAGTATTCACGTTTCACGCAAAAAGTACTGGACGTATTTTATAAAATTTTGTGAGTTAGTGACCCGGAGTAACTCCTAAGCTACTTTTTATCTGATTATGGAACTTCAAAAATGGAACGCTATAGTTTTCCTTACTTTAGAAGTTAATTTTCATAATGGTTATTAACCATTATATTAGTTATAAGGCGAATAGCGTAGTATATTTATAATTAAAAGTTTAAATCGAGTTTTAGCCGTTTTGTAATAATTTGAAACTACTGTGACGTAGATCACGTTAAACCTTTTTAAAATAGTGATATCTATGTAAAAATGCAAACTGTAATATATTTTGCTTTCAGTTACTGAACAATTCAATTAAACAAACAAATAACATTTATATGTTTACTAAATAATTATATTTATCAACTAATCTTAAAACTTTCATTTTTTACTTTCTTTATTACTTTAGACTTTCATTAATTAGTGTTTTTCGTTATTTTATTTTAATAGTGTGATATATAAAAAAAATAATAACAAAAATTAAAGAATTTTACTGAATAGTGACTGAATATGTTACTGAATAATTCTTGTAGCGTCAAAAATTGTCAGACTTAAAATAACCAGATCGGTGGCAATTATCGGGATGATTTTCCGCTTCTGCCATGTTCAAATGACTAATCAAACTGGGACTGTGTACCAACTAGATACTGTGTACATAAAATTTTGATTAAGAGAGAAGCTATTTTAGTTGAATATATTCGGTGCTTATCACATAGCAATGATTTTTCCAGCTTCTTTTGGTATCAAGTTATATGATGTAGGCAAGAGAAAATTAAGTGCACTGTAAGATTTTTATTTCTATTTGATGGAATAGTTCATGGCATCGTATGATGACTAATTACATAATCGCGCAAAAGCTTATTTTCAATGTCTATAACAAATACGAGAACCATTGAGCTCTCCGTCAGATTTCATGGGGAGCAGCCTGTGTGCAAAGTCGTGAGACGTATGTAGGCTGCTACTTTACTTTTTTTAACTTTTGATGAGTCTATAAAACAGTCTGTCATTTATTAAAATATCTTTCATATTTTCAGACATAAAATTTTTATGAGAGACTCGGTTTCATAGCTCACATCAGATACGTAAATTAAAAAAAAAAACACATAAGAAAGAATATCATGAAATATTAAAGAATGCAAATTTTTACTTAAACGCAGGTTTATATTTATTTTTACTATATGAGTAAAACTACACATAGAATTTCAAGGTCACGTCAAGTCAGTAATTCCGGTAATCGCACCGATCCAAACGTAAGTACAAATTTGATCTTCGCCGACACTACTAAAATTTTAATTACAATTTGAAGTGTCCATTTACCATGATACCGGTTGTAAAAGAAAACATCGCAAAGAAAATTGTCTGAAAAGTTAAAAATATATTTCTCAAAAAAACTGGAAATTTACAAGAAAAATGTCTGAAAGTAAAAAATATATTTCGCACAAAAAATACTGGAACATTTCTAGGAAAACCGTCTGAAAAGTAAAAAAAATAATTCGTAAAATATTTTTAAAAGTAAAGTGAAGTGCAGGGTGAATCCGCATTGGGTACTCAACGCAACGCAGTGAATTTTTTCCTGCACCAAAGCACTTTGAGGCCTGTGCCCAGTAGTGGGATGTGTGCAAGTTACTACTTTTTACTTTAATGAGGATATTATGCAGTAGTTATTTAATCTCATATTCTCGCAGATATTTATTACATTCTTGTTTTCATTCTACGGCAAATATTAAAGTATATAACAGAACAAATATAACATAACTTTAAATTTGGGCCCGAAGTAAACAGAGTAAATTATAAATTTAATTTGATTTGGCCTATGTATTTATGATTCCAAAACATAGGTTTTTACACCTATGTCTTAGCTGAGGACAGAAATCTTCTTGTTGATGTTCGCGGAATTCTCAAGGAGCTCGAGACTGAGCACATTTCAAGCGACAACAAAGTCCAAAAAAACTTTTTTTCCGGAAGGTGCACAGAATACACCACCATACAGACAAGGAAAGGTATTTCAACCACTGCCTTTTCATTCTGGAACATTCTCCGTAAGGCGAGGAAATCTTCAAAGTCCGGGGCATCTGCAATCTTACGGGGATTGTAGTAGAAACTTATTAGACCTAGCAACCTGATTACCCCTTCAACGATTCTAAAAAGGCTCAAATTATTAACTGCACCCTAGTTTGCCTCTTAGTAGGCTTTTATAAGACTAGGGGTCTTAAAAATTTCCTCACAGTTGCTCCTATTGCTATTTCCTTATAGACTTAAATCCGAAAAGATCGATAGGCACGATCATTCCATACTGCCGTCCAATCCCCTGAGAATCGACGACTAAATATGCAGGGGTTATATTTGACCACGTTCAGTCCTTCGCGTCAGTCAGTTAGCGGTCGTTCCGAACGTCCGCAGACGACCATAATGTCGCTGACCCCGTTAAACATTAACAATACACTCACCTAGTGTCACAAGCATAGGTAGGACAACGGATACCCCATCCCCCTACACCACGGACATATCGTTACACATCGAGTGATACAAGTTAAGCCGTCAGATCCGGGGTCTGTACACTGATTTCCTTATGGCGGTGAACCCGTAGGTAGGTGAACACCGTCACGAAAAACTAACTTTTAGACATAATTGGCATCGTCATCATCATCATCATCTGCAATCTTATAGTTAGTTAGTACCCTTAAGTCTGATGAAGTTGTAAAAGCCAACTGGCCAACAGCAGTAACATCACAGAAAATAGACTGTATTAAAATAACACATAAAAAAAATTATGCGATGACGTTGCGTGCACAGCTGCTAAATATAATTATTCTTTATGTCGTTACCCTAATATCAACGAGCTAGAAACAAATTTCATAACATTTCCATGTTAACGTCTTTATAAAATTATTTTTTTATATGGTAGTCATGCTGCAGCTAAATTAGTAGTGTAGTTGTAGCACGAATGGGTCGGCTCGACTGGGGAAGGACCACGCTCTCATAGAATACCAGCGTAAAATAGCAGCTTAACGCTGCCGTGTGTCTCTACACTCACCATACGAAACACAACACAGGCGTCTTAGACACCTTTTACTGAAAACGAGGCATTCCATCTTAGTGCTCACGGATGACAACGCATCTGCATTTTGATTCGTAATCGAGGATAGATGTAGATGTCTATGGGCCATAGCAACCACTTACCATCAGCCGGACTGTGTGCTTGTTTGTTACCCTTATCCTATAAAAAAGTAAAGAATTTGTATATGAAATTACTTCTCGTCGTAAGCTACTTATCAAACTCATTATAATAGAAAGTTAAAAAAGCCTTTTAGGATAAGTGGAGATGAGTTGAGTGAAAACATTTTCATGGTGGATAAAGCGAATAGATAGGGTTCTTTAATATAAACGAAGCTGCTTTTAGTGCTCTCGAAAAATACAAAATTAACGGTTGGATACAAGCAAAATTTTTAAATTGAAGTTACTGTGGCTTTTTTTGAATTTACTCTAGGCAACAACCCTAGAGTAAATTATGTCTGTGGTATTCTGATACCAACAAAAACCCTTTCTAAGGCATACAAGATCTTGAAATCACTTTTAAAATCATAAAGTATTGAATATAAGCCGAGTTATATTAGTAGGCCCAACCCGTCACCCCTTGACAGAGTAGCGGGATTTCGCTCAAGACTAAAACTGTTTGGCTTTCTCCGTATCTGTCTTACTTGTCATTTTAACAGTAGTAGAGCCACGCGGAAACTTTTGTTGGCGCAAGGATGGACCGGCTCGAACCGGGGTGGTACCACGATCTCACAGAATACCAGCGTGAAGTAGAAGTAAGTTTACCTTTGCGTTTCGCTTGGTGAGTGCAGGTGGCCGGAGGCCCTTTTTACTGAAAATGAGGCATTCCATCTTAGTCCTCACGGGTGACAACGCATCTGCATTTTGATTTGTAATCGATGATAGATGTAGATGTCTATGGGCCGCAGCAACCACTTACCATCAGGTGGACTGTGTGATCGTTGGTCACCCTTATCCTATAAAAAACCCACGGGGAACAAGTTACTTGACACTCCTTTGCGCCTATATGTACGCCAGAGAGGACATCTGTTTTTGACGTCTCGGCCGTTTTAAAGATACGAACCTGTCCATCGAATATCACGATGAACATCGCCATTGCGATCTGTAGCTTGCCGCCGTGTTTGGCACTATAGGTCGGCGGATGGGATGCGGTTTTTTTTTGCATCCTACCCTTGAAGGCAGGTTTGCTTCTCGCTGGATGATCTCAACGTTGTTGCTAATTCTGTCGCTGATGTGGTACTTCCGGGGATGGAATTATTTATTCCATCATCTGTGGTGCATAGGAAGCAGAACTCAGCCATAGTTTGGTCACTCCTGTAAAATTGCATCACGCTATAAGCAGTGCTACCAGGCCTGGGCTGACGCATTAACGTTCCGGGATGTAAACACCAGCACAGAAGTATAACTCCACCTCCAGGTCCTTCAAAAGTGTCATTGCCAAGACAAAATCAGATCAGATTGGCAGAATTGGCGAGAAACTAGTTCGCCTCCCTTCGGGATCACGTGCATTCTGGTCTCTCGCCAAGGCTGTCAAAGGGAATTTCCGTCAGCCATCTCTGCCATTTCTGCACAGGGTGAACGACTCACTGGCCCATGGCACAAGAGAGAAAGCCGATCTGCCAGGCTCTCTTTTTGCTTTCAACTTGACTCTTGATGACGGGGAAACACATCGCCGACCAACACGCGGTGTGAGTGCTCCATGCAGGAAGTGCTGTTTACACAGTGCTCGGTGCGTAAAGCACTCCTCTCTCTGGACGTCAACAAGTTGAGAGGGCTTGATGGAGTCCCACCTATTGTACTGAAGACGTGTGCTCCGGAGTTGGCACCGATTTTAACGCGTCTTTTCCGGTACTCCTACTCCCTAGGCGTAGTCTCGAATTCATGGAAGACAGCTTTGGTCCACATGATCCAGGGATCTGAGCGGTCGCCTTTTTCAGGAAAAGGCGACCGCTCAGATCCATCCAAGTACAGGTCTATCGCTATCACGTCCTTGTTCTCCAAAGTAATCGAAAGCATTATTAACTGCCAGCTCATGTGGTACCTTGAGGATCACCAGCTGATTAGTGACCGCCAGTACGGTTACCGTCGATGTCGCTCAGCTGGTGATATTCTAGGTTACCTAACTCATAGATAGGCGGAGGCAGTGGGGTCCAAGGGGAAGTGTTGGCCGTTAGTTTGGACATAGCGAAGGCCTTCTATCATATCATATCATATCATAAGAAGAAAGCGCTTTTTTTCGATGCGCTTTCTTCCTATGAGCTTCCCGGGAAATTTTGCAATTGGATCACCAGTTTCTTTGCATATCGGAGCATCAAGGTCGTGGTAGACGGTTCATGCTCTGATTACAAGCTCATTAACGCTGGTGTTCCACAAGGCTGCGTGCTATCACAAACGCTGTTTCTTTTGCATAGAATAGAATAGAATAATTTTTTATTCAATATTGATTATTACATAATACTTATTGAAAGTCATTTATTATTTACCACTTGGTTCGGAAAATACCTCAGTCCTGGGAAGAACCAGCAAGAAACCCAGCGGGACTTTTTTTTATACATAATTTCACTTAACAATAATTTTGTTTATACCTACAATTTTTAAATGATTTTTCATAGAACCAGCATGGTGGCGATCACCCTATTCCCAGGGGTTATTTTCATTCATGTATTCCTTGATATTATAATAACCCTTTTTGTACAGTTTTTCTTTAATAAAACTTTTCATCATCATCATCATCATTACAGCCCTTCACAAGTCCACTGCTGAACATAGGCCTCCCCCAAAGAATGCCACAAAGCACGGTCCTGAGCCACCTGCATCCATCGACTTCCTGCATGTCTTACCAGGTCGTCACTCCATCTCGTGGGGGGACGCCCTACACTTCGCCTACCGGTACGAGGCTGCCACTCGAGAACCTTTCTTCCCCATCGGTTGTCGGTTCTTCGAGCTATATGGCCGGCCCACTGCCACTTCAGCTTACTAATCCGTTGGGCTATGTCGGTTACTCTGGTTCTACTGCGGATATCCTTATTCCTAAGTTTATCACGCAGAGAAACTCCGAGCATAGCCCTCTCCATAGCTCGCTGAGCGACCTTGAGCTTCCTCATACGGCCAGCAGTGAAGGACCACGTCTCAGTTCCGTAAGTCATCACTGGCAACACGCACTGGTTGTACAATTTCGTTTTAAGGTTTTGAGGTATGTCTGACGAGAAGATGTGTCGTAGCTTCCCGAACGCTGCCCAGCCGAGTTGAATCCGTCGATTGACCTCTCGGTCGAAGTTGGACTTACCTAGTCGGACTATTTGTCCCAGGTAAACATACTCGTCAACAACTTCGAGCTTAGTGCTCCCAACAACTACCGGCATAGGTGTGACATGGACATTAAACATGATCTTTGTTTTGTCCATGTTCATCTTAAGACCTATCCGTTGGGAGACACTATTGAGGTCATTGAGCATAGTGCTTAGGTCCTCCAGCGATTCTGCCATAAGGACTATATCGTCGGCAAATCGAAGGTGAGTGATGTATTCGCCATTGATGTTAATACCGCATCCTTTCCAGTCCAGAAGCTTGAAAACGTCTTCCAATGCAGCGGTGAAGAGTTTCGGGGATATAACATCACCCTGTCTTACACCTCTCTGCAATTGGATGGGTTTCGTACTCTGGTTCTGTACTCGGATAGCCATCGTAGCCCTACTGTACAAACACTTCAGCACTTCGATATACCGACAGTCAACTTGGCACCGCTGAAGGGACTGCAGCACCGCCCAAATTTCGACGGAATCAAAGGCTTTCTCATAGTCCACATACGCCAGACATAGTGGCAAATTGTACTCTTCGGACTTCTGTACAATTTGCCGTAGGGTATGTATGTGGTCTATGGTGCTAAAGCCCTTTCGGAAACCGGCTTGTTCGGGAGGCTGGAAGTCGTCAAGTCTGCGCGCAAGACGATTCGTAATGACTCTCGAAAACAGCATGTAGACGCGGCTCAGAAGGGAAATCGGTCTGTAGTTCTTCAAGAGAGCGTTGTCACCTTTCTTGAAGAACAAGACCACCGCACTTCTGCTCCACGCCTCCGGTGTTATGCCACCATGGAGGACGGAATTAAAGAGCTTCTGAAGGACTTCAAGTACCGGTCTTCCACCCGCTTTCAGAAGCTCCGCTGTAATTCCATCCTCGCCTGGGGCCTTGCCGTTTTTAAGGTGCTGGAGAGCCATTCTAATCTCGCTCAGACTGACGTCCGGGATATCTTCGGAATAGTGTCGGATAAGACTCGCTCTTGGATCGTTACTCACACTTGCGTGTGGCTCCAACGATGACGTGTACAGCTGCCCATAGAACCTCTCAATCTCACTCAAAATCTCAGGTGCCCCGGAAACGATGCTGCCACATTCGGTCTTCAGCTTTGACAGTTGGCTCTTTCTGGCAGACAGATCTCTGGCAAAGACTTTGGAGCCTTGGTTCCGCTCGATCGCTTCTTCAATACGAGCTGTATTGAAGTTGCGTAAGTCCCGCCGCATGCATTTGGAGATCTGTCTGTTCAGTTGCCTGTATGCTGTCAAATCTGTTGAAGAATGTAGCCTCATCTCCCGTCTAACAGCCATTAGATTAAGAGTGTGATCGGAGAGTTTTTGTGTTCTTCTGCGGCGGGTCTTGCAGAACTTAGCTCCGACCGCATGGACAGTTTCCACGAGCTTGTCATTCATATCGTCCACTTCATTGCAGTCTTCTAGGCACTGAAAACGGTTTCGTAACTCGAGCTGAAAGGTTTTGGGACTTTGGATTAGAGCACGAGGGGGACGGAGCGTTGACTTCATCAGACGAGACCTCTCCAACTTAACATTTAGGTTCAGTGTGCCTCTAACCATTCGGTGATCGCTGCCGGTTTTCACCCTCGCGATCACTGAGACATCACTGAACAGTTGTCGTCTGGTCGTCATAATGAAGTCAATCTCATTTTTTGTCGAACCGTCGGGGCTCAACCAGGTCCACTTCCTGTGGGGCCGCTTCTTGAAGAAAGAGTTCATCATAAAGAGTCCCTCTTTCTCCATGAAGTCGGCCAGCTGCTGGCCCCTTGGGTTCCGTTGCCCTATTCCAAATTTCCCTACTTTCAGCTCACCGTTCTCTCTTGTGCCTAGTTTTGCATTGAAGTCTCCCATTAACACCGTATATTGGGTTTTGGAGGAATGCATGGCTCTAGAGATATCCTCATACATTTCCTCCACCTCCTCATCGGGGTGTGCCGAGGTTGGTGCGTAAACCTGTATGACCTTCAGCGAATACCGTTTGGTGATTCTGAGTATAAGGTACGCAACCCTCGTCGACACACTCCCGATCTTTACAACGTTGTTAACGAGAGACTTGTGGACGATAAATCCGACACCTCCTTGGGACAGATGGTCGCCCTCCCGGTGATAGAGCAAGTTGCCGGATTCGAGGATTACCGTGTCCTCCCCCTCTCTTCGGACTTCGGATAATCCTATAATATGCCAGCGCAACTTGTCTATCTCTTCTTCCAGCTCCACGATCTTCTCGTCAGTCCTCAGGGTGCGTGCGTTGTATGTTGCCAGGTCGAGTCGTCGTAGGTGGCAACCAAACCTCCACCGGAGATTCTTAGCACCCCCTGCCCCGCCGTTACCATGGTCGCCACCGTAGCCAGGAATAGCGGGGCCGCCGGGGACTGGGGGCCGTTTCTTTATTACATCCATTCATAAGGGGGGTATTTGCCATAGTTGCCACGCTTGGCGAGCGGGTTGGCAACCGCAGTTTTTTTTTTTTATTATAATATTGGCTATTATCAGGAAGATGCTGCTGCCCACCTCCCACCTGTTTCCCTTTGTCGCCTTTTACGACACCCACGGGAGGATATGGGGTAGTGGATATTCTTGACCGCCACTACACGGCTGAAACTTTTAAACTTGTTTATTTACAAACTTTGAATATGTTCTGGAATTTTGTTGTAAAAGCGTATACATTACCCCATAAATGAATTACTGATTCTGTGGAGTCTAGTAACTGGCATTACAAGCTTATGTTTGTTCCTAGTATTTAAAGTATGCACATCCTTATTCTTATTAAAGCCATTTATGTTTTTATGCACATACATTACATTCTCATATATATATTGCGATGCCAAAGTTAATATGTTTATTTCTTTAAATTTTTCTCTGAGGGACTCTTTAGAATTTAGGTTATAAATCGCCCGTACGGCTCTCTTTTGCAAAACAAATATAGCTTCAATATCAGCCGCATTACCTCATAGCAAAATTCCATAAGACATTACGCTATGAAAGTAACTAAAATACACTAATGTAGCTGTCTCAACATCTGTGAGACTTCTAATTTTTCTTACAGCATATGCTGCAGAACTAAGTCTGCTTGCTAATTTAGATATATGGGGTCCATTGAAGTTTCGCGTCAATAGTAATACCAAGAAAAACAGTGGTATCCACAAGACTCAACTCCTCCCCATTTAACAGCACATTGGTATTCGAATGTTTTACATTAGGTATTGTAAATTTAATACACTTTGTCTTATTGCCGTTTAAGAGCATATTGTTGGCGTTTAACCAATGTACCAATTTTGATAGAGCATTATTTACATCGTCATAATTAATTAACTGCCGTTTGAGTTTGAAAATTAAAGAGGTATCATCAGCAAATAATACTATATCGTGATTGTCCCCTACAAGATAAGGTAAGTCATTAATATAAATTAAAAACAGGAATGGGCCAAGAATCGAGCTCTGAGGAACGCCCATTGATACTACCGATCCGGAGGAACCTTTACCATTAATCATTCCTTTTTGAATTCTGTTACTTAAATATGAAGTAATAAGTCTAAGCGTTAATTTTTTTACACCGTAATAATGTAGCTCATGATGAACACAATCGAAAGCCTTAGAAAGATCACAGAAAATACCTAAGGCATCTTGTGAATTCTCCCAGGCATTAAAAATATATTTTATAAGCTCAACACCGGCGTCAGACGTCGAGCGACCCCTTGTAAAACCAAATTGGTTTTTATGAAGTAATTTATTTGTATTAAAAAAAGTTAACAATTGATCCATAATTATTTTTTCAAAAATTTTACTGAGAGTTGGTAGTACAGAAATAGGTCTAAAATTAGCGGGGTCCAATGTACTACCAGACTTAAATAAAGGTATTACTTTACTATATTTCATTAAATCAGGAAACACACCAGAATCAATACAAGTATTAAAAATAATAGCAAGATGAGGTGCAATTAAATCTATTATGGACGCAATAACTGTAACGGCATAAGGCATCAATGATATGTTGCATACCAGTAACATTCATTGCTATGCAGACGACAGCACTGGTGATTCTTTATACACCGGCCATGCCAATATTTCTAGGGAAAACGTCGTCGAGTACCGGAAAAAACTTATGTTTGTAGTCGAAACTTTTTTGAACAAAGTCTCAGACTGGGGACAACTAAATCTAGTC
Organism: Parnassius glacialis; assembly: GCA_033319125.1. Lineage (NCBI taxonomy): Eukaryota > Metazoa > Arthropoda > Insecta > Lepidoptera > Papilionidae > Parnassius > Parnassius glacialis. The sequence continues at coordinate 24,320,162 of JAVANC010000010.1, read as the reverse complement.
CAGTTCAATCCCCAGAAGACACAATTTTACGCGTTTTCCGCTAAAAAGAACATCTTTGTCGTAATACGCGTATACATTGCTCCATGGATGAATTACTGACCCTGTGAAGTTGAGAAACTGGTACCATTTGCTAGTGTTTATTGTGAACATACGAGTACATTAAATATTCGTAAATATAATGGGAGACCAAAGTTAAAATATTTGTTTCTTTGACTCTATCAGATTAAGGTTATAAATGACTGTTATGGCCCTCCTCTGCAAAACAATATTAGCTTATAAATCAGTCGCATTTCCCCATTACAAAATTTCTTGTGACATAATGCTATAGAAATAACTAAAATAAACTAATTTAGCTGTCTCAACACTAGTGAGACTTCTAATCTTTTTGAACTTAGTCTGCTTACTAGTTTAGTTTCAATGAGATCCAAACGAATTTGGATCGGTATGTAATACCTAGAAAGCTTGTAGTTGTAAGTATTGTTGCCGTTACCTTTGTTAACGTCAATCTAATATACTCAATGGTAACGTTAAACCAATGTACTCATTTTGACAGTCTAACTTATGTAGAACTAAATAATTGCCGTTTAAGTTTAAAAATCAGTGAAGAAAATCCTACGAGGTATATCAAGTTACTAATACCGACTAAGAAAAAGAATGGACTGAGAATTAAACCCTGGGGAGCACTCATTAATACAGGCGAAATATCATTGATAATAAACTTTCTGCTTTCTATTATTTACTTAAATATGAAATAATAAGTTTAAACGCTATTTTCTTGTTAACACAGTGTTGTAGCTTCCTGATTGATGTCTCTGGTTAACACAGTCGAATGAAGTTGCAAGTGATGATTACTTTAATAAACGTACCTATTATTAAAATAAATGAAAGGGGAATAAAAATAATACAAATAATATGAAAGTGATGGTTTTTGAAAGAGAAGGAAGTAAAAAGACGTGAAATAAGAGTAAACGAGTTTTAAATAAGAGTTGAGCATGTGGATGAGTCTGTGTATTTAGGTGTGTTAAGCTGCAATAGGAGATAAGACAAGAATATATGGAAGGAGAGTGACGAGTGAATGAAGGCTTTTCACTCTATTTTGGAAAATTAAATTGTGTCAAAAGGCAGGTATGGTAATTTACAATATGTGTTAGGCCCTTATATGGTAGTGAATGTTGGGTGTGCAGGAAGAAGTATGAAAGAAAAATTAGTTTTAAAGAACTGTGGTAATTAATAAGTTATGTTAGAGGTGACTCTGAAAAATAGGATAAGAAATTGTGTGATAAGAGAAAAGTGTGGTTTGAAAGAAGATTTTGTGAATATAATTAAGAAAGAAATGATTCGGTGATTTCGACAAATAAAAATAATGAAGGAGGAAAGAAGTTTATCAACCAAATTCAGCTAATATTGTACCAATTTGTAGCTTTTGAAGCGTCTTAGAAATGATTGACGGTTTCATACCTACTTTTGCAAAGCAATAACTAAAATTTTGTTTTCCTTGACGCCTCACTCCACAATGTAATTTAAAATTCAATGTGAAATTAAGGCAAATTGATAAAAGTTTCTCTAATAATCACATTTCAATCCCATTCATTCGTAATTTTAATTTGATTTCATTAAAAAAAAGACATAAGATTTTTGTGAGTTGAAACATAATTTATAGCTATACTAGTTTATTAACAGACTAACCACCAGTCTTGACTTCGCTTGGGTAGAATTTAATAATTTGGCGTTATTTAGATTTAAGGTAATCAAAGACCATTTACTTTTTCAAGTATTTATTTATTTATTTATGTACACACAATATGATACAGAAACAGTCATCTAGTCGGCATCGGCAAAGACTATAGGAACACCGTTAAAACAAACGTAACGTAGTGATGTAATTTCTAATTTATTACGCAAATACCTGCTGCTTATTATGATGCCCCGTGATTTCATGAAATTTACCTAAATTTTAATCAAAAATTAGTCCAAAGGATGTATATCGTTTACAGATGCGACTCAGATCTGCATTCATGGCTTCAATTGCATTATTGTTATCACACACGGAAATATAACGATACAGCTATAAGTCCTCAGCGTAGAGACGAGTAGATGTGATAACTCTCGCAATAGAGTTAATAAATATAGAAAATAAAAGAGGAGAAAGAACGCCACCTAGAGGTACGCCCATCGTGATACCAGATCAATCAGAAGGAGCGTCATTAAGACGGACACAGACAATTATTTAGTTTTTTCAATCAACAAAAAATTAAGGTTTTCCAATTAAGTATGGCCTATATCACTACTTGTAATGCTTTCTGTGGGTTCATGAAGTTTTATTACAATGGGTTTAGTCATTCCGTAGATTAACCCGCACAGACAGACAGACAAATATGGGGGGACCGTTACTCTTACGGCCTATTAAAGTCCTCCGCTGAACATAGGTCTCCCCTATAGTTTGAATCAAAGGGGGTTTTTTATTATTATTTTTGGTATTTGCCATAAAGAAAGAAATCCGTGATTTATTTTACTTTGTCGCCTCTTACGCTACCCAAAGGATTATATTAGTTATTGGTTATTCTTACACTGCAACTACATGTGAAATTTTCCCCTGTTCTATATATGTAAGCAGTTTTTTTATATTATAGACGAACCCAAATTTAATTTATTTTATGTGTATAGCTGTATAGACCTTCTGTGTAGAGAGAGTAAAGATAAGTTTTTTGCGTGGTAGAGCCATGCTGTATCTATATTAGTTGTAAAGATTTAGCAGGAATGGGTCGGCTCGACCGCGGGAGGACCACGCTCTTACAGAATGCGTAAAACAAAGGCTTAGTGCTGCTGTGTTTCGTATGGTGAGTGTAGAGAACCGGAGACCCTTTTACTGGTAAAGAGCCATTCCATCTTAGTCTATCTATCTATTATTATCATCTATCATCGTCTGCATTTTGATTTGCAAACGATGATAGATGTAGATATCTTTGGGCCACAGCAACCACTTACTATCAGGTGGACTGTGTGCTCGCTTGTCACCCTTGTCTTATATAAAAAAAAGTTTTTATTATTATAATGAAATAAATTAGGTAGGTTATATATTGATTTAAATAATGTGTATTTGTTTCATATGTAGCGGGAACGGATGCCCTAGACGAAAGTTTATCGACTAAATTGGCGATAAATTGAAAATGGGCCAAATCAAGGGTACCTTTAACCGACGAGCATGTATGTGTAGGTATATGGATGTGGAGGAAGCGAGAGAGGTGTGTCAGGACCGTGCCAAATGGAAGTCCATTGTCTCTGCCTACCCCTCTGGGTGACAGGCGTGAGTGTTTATGTTATGTAGCTAGAGGACTTTCAAATTATGTTATCTTTAAAAAATAGCAATTTACTAGTTTTTATACAAGGGAAAAATTGTATATAAGTATTTTTTTTTAAATTCACGCAGTGAATTGAATTATTGGAATAATTTCTTTAACTTAAAAACATATAAATTAATAATATAAGAAATTAAAACTTATTGAGAAAAACCATTAAAGCTAGAAGTCATTTAGTTAAAGGAAGTGGCACTTTTAAACGAAGTTGGTCGGTGTTGTATAGGTCATTCGTTTCCAAAAGTCATTTCTCTCGACGAGGAACCATTATTTGCGCTCGAGTAAGTCATTAGCTCCGTCCGATAGCGACGAAATGAATTGAACGCGCTAATTACACCCGTTACGATTTTATTTGAGCGGACAACTTCTTGATTTGATAATGCATTAAGGTGATGACAACAACTAATGAGCTCTGACGTTTTGGTTTTTTTAACCACTTTTACTCATCCAACGCACAGGATTGCATGAAAACAAAAACTATGTGTTTTTGGCGACAAAAGATTATTTTTATTATAATCAATTTAATAATACAAAACTTCTATTATTATAAAAGAGGATGTCCTGAGTGACTGACTCATCTAACAACATACATTTGGGCTGTGCGTTGAAAATTGATACATAAAATAGGTTGTAATAACTAATTCATTGAAAAGGGAGGATTAATGTACGGGGGCACTAAGAGGCAGATTGATAGAATGGTTTTCATTATTCGAAAAGCGTTAGTCTAACTTTAAGTCTGCAATCATTGTCATTCCGAAATATGAAAAGTTTCTATGCGATAGCTTGAGATTTCCCTATTATGCAATTTCATAATAAGTGTGGGTGAGGATTGTCTGGACGCTATAACGTGACCGCGGGCCGTAACACGGTGAAGAAAAAGCTAGTGGATATAAAAAATAAGCTTAAAACTACATTTACTTATAATCTTGAATCTTATAATAATGTATATGTTCTTTTAAAATTACTTATATTGTAGTATAAGGAATTTAGAAAAATGTGCATACTTAAACAACAAAATAATGAAAAGCAGATATTTGACGTCTATGTGATTACTGTCTGTATATCCGTCTAATAATCTGACTATTACACAGACTTATAACATACTAGCATATAGACCAACATAGTGTGTAAGGGGGAAGAAAATTCCTTATGGCAAAAATGCAAGATAGAGAAGGATACCAAATCTCATGACTGTAACCGATTTTGAATGACAGGTCGGCACATATCGGCACGCAAGAAATAGTTCCTAGATATTTTGTAATTTTTTAGAGAGTACTATTGGTTATTTTTAGCAAGTAACTTTTTTCTAAATGGTTACTTGTTCTGTAAGTGACTGTAGTGTTAATAATAGAAATAATTCTGATAATTGCACAATTCACGGGTAAATTCTCAAGGCATCGTCAATGTTATGACGCGTTTATTTTGGTTAAAATTTATGTCATATACTGTTTAAAATATAGAATGCTTTCAATTATTTTGTAAATTTTGATATTTTGCAAAGAAAAAAGTAATGTTGTTGATAATTTGCATGAATTTGGTAAACAATTTGGGTCACGGCAACCACTTACCATCAGGTGGACTATCTGCTTGTTTTTCATCCTATCCTATAAAAAAATACATTTTTATACAAAACATAGACTTAGGATATACTGGCGTATAGACGACCTGACAGCCCGAAAACGCGTTACCAATTTTGATTTGTTATTGTGTGAGTTGGCTAGTGATGTATATTTTATTTAAAAGGGCTATCGAAAAATGTTTGTTCAGAAAGCGGTATAAAGACTAAAAAATAGTTTAGTGAACAGAACTGAATGAATAACTTTTGTGCACTAAACTATTTAAATAGAAATTAATTAAATTTTTACCATGATAGTTTTAAAATAACTAAAAATATTCAAAAAACATGTTACCGGGAATAAGCTGCACCCACCTGCCTTTTACATCATCCATAATCCATTACAGCCTATAAAAATCCACTGCTCAACATGGGCCTCCTCATAGATTGCCTCATTGGGGGGATATTTGCCATCGCTTGGCCAGCGGGTTGTTAACCAGTTTTTTATTATTTCGAGTTGTTATCAGGAAGATGCTGCTGGCCATCGCCTCTTTTAGTTTCTCTTTGTCGCCTTTTATGACACATATGGGACGATATTGGGTAGTGGAAATTATTTCACCGGCACCACTTGCCTTTTGTTGGGCTTTAATTCAAAATGTACAAAATTGCAATAATATCTGAAGAGGCGAGGTAAGTCTACCGATAAAATGAAACAATTTTCTCCAACAATCAGATCGGAAAGTTATAATTTTGACCTTTGGACAAAAATATTTAATGCCATTTACAATTTCCCCGGAATTTATTTCTTTTTCAACATAATGTTAATCAAATATAAATAAGTAGATACTTAATTAAGTATCTATATTACCTTTAATATTTATAAAACAGAATCGGAAACAGAAACAAAAAAAAACAAAATTATTTAATCTATACTAATATAATAAAGCGGAAGAGTTATTTTGTTTGTATTTTTTGTTTGTTAAATACGCTAATCTCTAGAACTACCAGTTCAAATTAATTTTTTTGTATATAATAGCCAGATTCATGAGGAATGCTATCCAGCATATAGCTATCAGCTAACCTTATATATTGATTTTTGTTAAGCAAGTCGGAAGAAAAGGCGCTCTCTAACTGCTTTATCCACGTGCGCTAGCGTAACATTTAGTATTACATAAATACAATGTTCTACAAAAATATTGGTCTTTGCTCCATCTAAAAAAAAATTCTGCGATACCATATGCCTGTGGCGCTGCTGTCGTTGCGCCACAAGCGAAACATATCGCAGCCTAAATCGCACAAACAAAGTTCCGAAGTTAGAGCAGCATATATAGAATAGCTCCGAACTACCAATCGGAGCGTTGGCCGCTCCCCGGGCAGAACACATTGCCCGGCGGGAGATCTCCCCTTTTCCTTCCACCAGCCACATGCCTATTTCTTATACATAAACCACAATAAGTTATTTTGTGAAAAAAAAATATTGAAAATAAAAAAGTGATTTATGAGCGTTATTATAAGTCATGGCATATTAACCCTTATGAACAAAAGTTACTTCATCGTCAAGACAATTTTATGAAGATAAACTTTGCTCTTTATGGCATATTATTTGGACGCATAGGTTAAGAGATAATAAAAAATTAAAATAATGAACACTCTGCTCGGAGCGCGAACGACCGCATAAACCCTAGCCGCCCGATGAGATTCGAGAGAAACCAGCAGTGAACGCCTATATTGGTCCGAGAGCTCATGACGCATTTTTTAGGAAGTGTTTGATGCATCATGAAACTTTGTCCATAATGCTTCTGGCATACCCATTCAGTGTATTCACGTATACTTATTTCATCAAAAGTGAGACATAGTTTTAGATCAGCTCCTTTTTCCTCATTTCTCTAATGGTGTTTAAAGATTCTTGAGTGAAACCAGGTTCACAGTCTAGTCTGGCATACCAGGTACGCAATGTGTTAACGTGTGGAAGATACAAATCAAATTTTTCACATAAATAATTGTATGCTCTTGGACTATAGAAATGTATTGTGACAGCAAATTTTCGTAATTCTTCGTTATATTTGGATGCAGACGACACTACTTTACCACATGTTTTATCATTAACCCTGTTAATTAAATTCTGTATCAATTCATTGCTACATGCCATGGTGATATCGCTATAGTGATCTTTCAATCCTGGTCTTGAATGAATTTCTTCAAGCATGTTTTGCAATGTAACAATTTTTTTAGCCTGTCTTTTAGTTTTTGCTGATAAGCTACGTATTTTCTTTTGTTTTTCTTTCAGCTTTTGTTTTAATTTCTCGATTTTTGATAAAAGTTTTTTTTTCTTGGTGTAAATTGATCACTTCTTTCTTGTGATTTCAAAGGTGGAGGGGTTATGTCACGAGTGACATATGATAAGGCTACTCTTTCTTTCATCTGTCCCTGAAAAATATAAAGTAATAATAAATTTATTATCGTTTTAGCTGCATGACTTTAAAAAATATAATGATCTTAACATAGACAAGTCAAATACGCTGAAGACATTTAAGTGCACCAAGTGTCCGAGGATACAGATGCACTCTTCTATTTTTTTTTATAGGATAAGGGTGACAATCGAGCACACAGTCCACCTGATGGTAAGTGGTTGCTGTGGCCCATAGACATCTACATCTATCCTCGTTTGCGAATCAAAATGCAGATGCGTTGTCACCCGTGAGGACTAAGATGGAATGCCTCATTTCCAGTAAAAAGGGCCTTCGGCCACCTGCACTCACCAAGCGAAACGCAGAGGTAAACCTCTACTTCACGCTGGTATTCTGTGAGGTCGTGGTACCAGCCCGGTTCGAGCCGGCCCATCCGTGCAACAGCAAAAGCTGCCGCGTGGCTCTACCACTGTTTCTATTCTTTCAATCGCAGTATGTTAAGAAAACGGTCACCCACACATGGACCGACCACAGCCAGTGCACCTTTATCTTGCAGATCCATTGATCTACGCAACTGTTTCTTAACTATGAGTTCCTCTTCTTTACGAGTAACTTTCTCGGCACACTGTCATCAAACATCAAGCATGAATCGGACATCAAGCTTTGCGCGTATCAAATACTATGGGATTTATATTATCCTGGTACACTAAATCGCGCGCCTCATGGCATCTAGTGGCGCTTCAGGAGCATTACTTAATAACCATACCTAACTACGCTAAAAGTTTTATCATTGTGACTTAAGAATATATTCCAAAGCTCCGCACAACCCCTTCGGGAAAATATATAATAAAAGAGATAGAGTTTTATAATGTATAAAAATCTATCTCTATTTTTACCTAAAGTTTTTGACGTTAAATTTTTATACCAGCGTAAAATATCAGTTCAATACTGCTGTGTTTCGTATGGTAAGTGTAGAGAAGTGGTAAGTGTAGTTTTTCTTATATATTTCTCAATAAAATGTTTACTACACAATTGTAGAGTTCCTCTTAGGATTCCAACCAACCCGCCCAATTAGGGTCAACCATTTTTTTCTAACTAAAGGATCCAGAGGGAATCTGTTTGACAAACGGCAAAATAAAATTTTGTTTGTAGAATGCAAATCGAGCATTTAATTTCATTCTTCTTTTTGTTGTGTATAAAAGTCTATCGATTCTTTATACACATTAAAGATAAATATCGACATTAATTTTGATATAGTTGAGTCAATCCCTAGCGTAAATGTAAAATATTTTGTTTAAAAATGAATTCACCAAAATCGTACAAATTATCAACAATGTGACTTTTTTCTTTGCAAAATATCAAAATTAATAAAATAATTGTAAATATTACATATTTAAAACAGTTTATAACATAAATTTTAAGCAAAAATAGACGTGTCTTATTATTGACGACGTCTTGCGAATTTACCTGTGAAATGTGCAACCATCTATCCATATATCCAAACTAGCAAGCAGACTAAGTTCTGCAGCCTATGCTGTAAAAAAGATTAGAGGTCTCACTAGTGTCGAGACAGCTAGATTAGTTTATTTCAGTTATTTCCATAGCATAATGTCTTATGGGATTTTGCTATGGGGACATGCGGCTGATTCAGAAACTATTTTTGTTTTACAGAAGAGGGCCATTAGAGCTATTTACAACCTAAAACTGAGAGAGTCTCTTAGAGATAAATTTAAAGAAATAAATATATTAACTTTGGCCTCTCAGTATATTTACGAAAATTTAATGTATGTTCACAAAAACAAAGGTAGTATTAGTAAAAAAAGTGATGTGCATTCTGTAAACACTAGAAACAAACACAAGCTAGTGATACCAGTCTCTCGACTCCACAGAGTCAGTAATTCATTCTTGGGGCAATGTATACGCTATTACAACAAGGTCCCGGAAAGTGTACAGGCTCTCTCTATTAGCAAGTTTAAATGTTTTGTTAAGTTGAAACTGTATAAAAAGGGTCATTATAGTATAAATGAATACATGGTTGATAATAACCCCTGGGAATGAGGTGATCGCTTCCAAGCTGTTTCTAAAATAAATTTTGTACTTTTATAGTTAGTACAACCATTATTGTAAAATTTGCTTTAAAAAAAAAGTCCCGCTGGGTTTCTTGTTGGTTCTTCCCAGGACAGAGGTTTTTTTTTTCGAACCAGTGGTAAAGTAAAAAATGACTTTCAATAAGTATTACAAATGTGATCTATATTGAATAAAAAATTATTCTATTCTATTCTATTCTATTCTATTCTATTCATCAGGATTACTTCTATTGTTGATACCACAGTCACTAACGGAACATGAAACCATTTTGGAAAACTATAAATTATACAAATTAACACTATTATAATCTAAAAACACACAAAATATCTACAAGCTTAATTCTTGCGCTCCGACTTGCGCCAACCTGTCATTCAAAATCGGTTACAGAGTCATGAGATTTGGTATCCTTTTGTATCTTGCATTTTTACCATAAGGAATTTTCTTCTCCCTTGCACACTATGTTGGTCTATACGTATTTCCTAAGTCTATGATACAAAATATTTCACATGTACGCTAGGGATTGACTCAACTATATCAAAATTAATGCCGAATTATCTTGAATGTTTATAGTGAATCGATAGACTTGCCCACACAACCAGAAAATAAATCCTCGGTTTGCGTTCTAAAATGTTATTTTATTTTGCCTTTTGTCAAGCAGATTCCTTTCGGATTCTATAATTAGAAAAAAATATTTAAGGTTAATTGCATGGGTTGGTTGGAATCCAAAGAAGAACTCAACAATTTTCAGCAAACTAATTTTCTTGAGAAGTATAAAAGAAAAAGTAGAAGTCAACAGTGGTAGAGCCAAGCGGTAGCTTTTGCTGTCGCATGGATGGGCCAGCTCGAACCGGGGTGGACCTCACAGAATACCAGCGTGAAGTAGAGGTTTATCTCTGCGTTGCGCTTGGTGAGTGCAGGTGGCCAGAGGACCAATCCCCCCCCCCCCATCAACATGGTAGTGAAATTAAATAAAAGACTACCCCAAAAGGGAAACAGCACCCCTGGAGAATCCCTCGCTGAGCATCCATTACCAAACTACTTCACTCCTGAGCGTGGGTGCTCAGGCCGCCCTGCGTATTCTGGGGGAGGCAAACTTCCGCTCGCGACTAATGCTGCTTGGGGCAAGCGGATCAATACAATCAAGGCGACCCCTGTCACGCTATCCGTGAATTTTTGCAACATCAGGGGACTTCATTCCAACCTTAACGCTGTCCATTACCATCTAGAGACGGCAAAGCCGGCCTTGCTCTTTTTAACCGAGAATCAGGTGTCCTCTCTGGCTGATACTTCATATCTCTCCTGCTCGGGGTACAAATTGGAACACTCCTTTGTGCGCCGGGCTGGAGTTTGCGTATACGTAACAGTTTGGTCGCTCCTGTAAAATAGCATCACGCTATAAGCAGGAGTGCGTCTCGGGATGTAAACACCAGCGCTCTTAAAAAGAAGTATAATTCCGTCTCCAGGTCCTTCAAAAGTGTCATTGCTAAAGCAAGGTCTGAGCTCATCGGTAGAATTGGCAAGAAGCTAGTTCGCCTTCTTTCGGGTATCCGTGCATTCTGGTCTCTCGCCAAGGCTGTCCAAGGGAACTTCTGTCAGCCATTTCTTCATTCTTTGCACAGAGAGGACGACTCACTGGCCCATGCCGCAAAGGAGAGAGCCGATCTGTTGAGCTCTCTCTTTGCGTCCAACTCGACTCTAGATGACGGGGGAACACACCGCCGACCATATCGCGATGTGAGTGCTCCAAGCCGGATGTGCGATTTACACAGCGCTCGGTTCGCAAAGCACTCTTCTCCCACTATCCTTAAGGTACCTCATGTACCTTGAGGATCACTAGCTGATTAGTGGCCGCCAGTACGGTTTTCGTCGGGGTATATCAGCTGGAGATCTTCTAGTCTATCTGACTCATAGATGGGCGGAGGCAGTAGAGTCTAAGGGAGAGGCATTGACCGTTAGTTTGGACATAGCGAAGGCCTTCGATCGAATCTGGCACAAAGCGCTTCTTTCGAAGCTTCCTTCCTATGGGCTTCCCGAGAAATTGTGCAAATGGATCACCTGTTTCCTTGCTGATCGGAGCATCAAGGTCGTAGTAGACGGTGCATGCTCTGATTTCAAGCCTATCAACGCTGGTGTACCACAAGGCTGCGTGCTATCACCAACGCTGTTTCTCCTGCATATCAGTGATATGTTGCTAACTGGTAGCATTCATTGCTATGCGGACGACAGCACTGGTGATGCCTTATATACCGGCCGTGCCAATATTTTTCGGTAAAACGTCGCCGAGTACAGGGACAAACTTGTGTCTGAAGTCGAGTCTTTGCTTAACAACATCTCGATTTGGGAGCGACTAAATCTAGTCCAGTTCAATCCCCAGAAGACACAAGTTTGCACTTTACCGCTAAAAAGAACCCCTTTGCCGTATCTCTTCAGTTTCAAGGCATTCCCCTTGCTGCCTCAGTTAGTATCGGAATCCTTGGTGTCGACATATCGAATAGCATGCAGTTTCATGGTCACTTGGAAGGGAAGGCCAAATTGGCCTCTAAAAAGCTTGGCGTGCTCAGGAGATCGAGACACTATTTTATGCCGGCTCATCGCTTGCAACTTTACAAAGCGAAAGTTCGGTCCCACATGGAATACTGTTCTCATCTCTGGGCCGGAGCACCCCAGTGCCAGCTCCTTTCAGAGCGTTTCGAATCGTCGACGACCGAGTTCTTTCTGATCGGCTCGATACACTGGCACTGCGTAGAGATGTTGCATCTCTCTACGTATTTTATCGCATCTATCACGGGGAGTGCTCTGAGGAATTGTTCGAACTAATTCCAGCCGCTCAATTTCACCATCGCACATCGCGACATAACTCGCGTTACCATCCATACCATCTGGTTGATTGGCGGTCCACCACTGTGCGATTTAGAAGAAGTTTTCTCCCTCGCACAACTTCCTTGTGGAATCAATTACCACCAGCGAATTTTCCGGACCGATACGACTTAGGAACCTTCAAGAAAAGAGCTTACACCTTTCTAAAAGGCCGGCAATGCATATGCAATTCCCCTTGTGTTGCGGTTGTTCATGGGCCGCGGTAATCACTTACCATCAGGTGAGCCGCATGCTCGTTTGCCCCCTCTTCTATAAAAAAAGAATAAAACCAATTTTATTAAAAGGAATCATTTCTACATTATTTGTATCAGTAAGTATAATATTTTTATAATAGTACTAAAAATTTAACTTTCAAAACTTTAGATATAAATAGAGACAGATTTTTATACGTTATAAAACTCTAGTACATTAAAGATAAAAAATCTTGAGATTATCCTCTTTAAGCCATTATGAACCCAACTAAGTATCTATTTATCAACTAAAATAAATATATAACCTTTTTTTACCAATCAAACAGCCTCGCCGTCACACTAGTTCAATTATAATAGCATCACGCTATTTTCGCCACGGGGTTGAGCGGAGCTTTGGATTATGTTCCCAAATCATAATGATACAATTTTTTAGCGTAGTTAGGTATAGATATTTAGTAATGCACCTGAAGCGCCGCTAGACACTCCCATATGAGACGCAATAGTATAAATTCTATAGTATTTGATACTCACAACGTTCGGTACCCGATTCATGCTTGATGGTCGAAGATATTGTACCAAAGGGTTTAAATAGCGTGGTTTATCGCCTACAGCGTTAATCGTAGATACGAGGAACTTGTGGTTATGTAATAGCTACGCGGGTTATTAGATCTGCGAGATTAAGTTGCACTTGCCGCGGTCAGTCCATGAATGAGTGACCATTTTCTTGACATACTGAGATTGAAAGAATAGAGAGTGCATCTGTATCCTTAGACACTTGATGCACTTTACTCTGTTAAGATCAAATTTATACTTTTTTTATACTTATACAGGGACAGTTGAAAGAATATAAACATGGAGCATTGTAAAGCCTCATGAATATATTGGCATTTAAACAGAGAAATCTTATTTAACTGATTGCTACAAGTTTCCTTACTTAAATTATTAAGTTTAAGTTCATATTTAAGTCGAATGTTAAAATAAACTTCTATAATGTATTTAATAGCCGTGTAGTGGCTGGTGGTTGGTGGCTGCATTTTGATTCTTTATTGAAGATAAATGTAGATTTCTATGGGTCGCAGCAACCACTTACCATCAGGTGGGCTGTGTGCTCATTTGTCACCCTATCCTATAAAAAAAGGTGTTTACGTGAACAAGCCTCACTCTGGAAGCCCTCAAGGACAACATCTGACACGAATGCGCGAACTTTTCGCCTGAAGTTCTGGCAAAAGTGTTGGAAAATGCCATAAAAAGGGCCCGTATGTTCAGCAATGCTGGCGGCGGCCACTTGTACGATATCATCTTCACGGCTTCATGGAAAAAAATTTAATGAAATAAACATAAATAAACCACAAACAGAACCAACCTTTTCATTTATAAAAAAATAACAGCCAAATAACATCGGATGATTACTTTTGTCTCACACAGTGAATGTGATCTGATATTGTAAGGCCTTTTATAAATGTTTTTATATTAATATACTGTTATATTACTACAGAAGTTAATTTGGAAATATAAACTAATCTTTTTTGTGTGTGTACATTCACAATTTGTCACGACATCTATTTCACACCAACATCTCTTGTTACAATGATAGGAAATTTATTTCTTTCTTTCTTTTTTACACTTCCTAACTGACTAGATTATAGGTCTATTCCGTTGTAAAAGATTTACCGAAATCCGCTCGTTTAGTAGACGGATTGGCCATCACAATACTAGTTGTATCGCACTTTTGATTCTACCGATCTCCATATTTACATTTCTTATATATATACAAGGTGGTGTACCCCGATCTATCGGTGGCCACGTGGTCTTTCTGGCTACTCCCTAAACCGCCCCTTAGATGCCAACACCACATGGCGTTGGCTAAAGCTAAAGCCATATCCATTTTATTCAGTAGACTGATAACATTAAGCTTGGGATGCATCCAATCCTAAAATAGATATAGATATAAATAAGTTAGAATAAATTGACCCGCTTGTGACAACAGCAAAACTTTTAACAATATTTTTTTTTATAGGAGAGGGGGCAAACGAGCATGCGGCTCACCTGACGGTTAGTGACTACCGCCGCCCATGAACAACTGCAACACCAGGGGAATCGCAGATGCGTTGCCGGCCTTTTAAAAAGGAGTAGGCTCTTTTCTTGAAGGTCCCTAAGTCGTATCGGTCCGGAAAAATCGCTGGTGGTAATCGATTCCACAAGGAAGTTGTGCGAGGGAGAAAACTTCTTCTGAATCACACAGTGGTGGACCGCCAATCATCTAGATGATATGGACGGTATCGCAAGTTCTGTGGCGATGTGCGATGGTGAAATTGAGCGGCTGGAATTAGTCCGAACAATTCCTCAGAGCACTCCCCGTGGTAGATTTTTTTTATAGGATAAGAGTGACAAACGAGCACACAGTCCACCTGATGGTAAATGGTTGCTGCGGCCCATAGACATCTACATCTATCCAAAATGTAGATGCGTTGTCACCCGTCAGGACTAAGATGGAATGCCTCATTTCCAGTAAAAAGGGCCTCCAGACACCTGCACTCACCAAGCGAAACGCAGAGGTAAACTTCTACTTCACGCTGGTTATCTGTGAGGTCGTGGTACCACCCCGGTTCGAGCCGGCCCATCCTTGCGACAGCAAAAGCTGCTGCGTGGCTCTACCACTGTTAAAAATGATGCGATAAAATACGCAAAGAGATGCAACCTCTCTACGCAGTGCCAGTGAGTCAAGCCGATCGGAAAGAACTCGGTCGTCGACGATTCGAACCGCTCTGCGCTGGATGCAGTCAAGTGGAAGGAGCTGGTACTGGGGGGCCCCTGCCCAGAGATGGAAACAGTATTCCATGTGAGGCCGAACCTGCGCCTTGTAAAGTTGCAAGCGGTGTGCCTGCATGAAATACTGTCCCGCTCTGCTGAGCACGCCAATTTTTTTAGAGGCCAATTTGGCCTTCTCTTCCAAGTGACCACGAAACTACACGTCACTCGATATGTCGACACCGAGGATTCCGATACTGGCTGAAGCAACAAGGGGAGTGCCTTGAAACTGAGGAGATACGACGAATCTTTTTAGCGGTAAACGCGCAAACTTGTGTCTTTTGGGGATTGAACTGGACTAGATTTAATCGCCCCCAGTCCGAGACTTTGTTCAACAAAGTCTCGACTTCAGACACAAGTTTGTTCCGGTACTCGGCGACGTTTTCCCGAGAAATATTGGCACGGCCGGTGTATAATGCATCACCAGTGCTGTCGCCTGCATAGCAATGAATGTTACTGGTTTGCAACATATCATTGATATGCAGAAGAAACAGCGTTGGTGATAGCACGCAGCCTTGTGGAACACCAGCGTTAATGGGCTTGTAATCGGAGCATGCACCGTCTACTACGACCTTGATGCTCCGATCTGTAAGAAATCTGGTAATCCAACTGCACAATTTTTCGGGAAGCCCCTAGGAAGGCCGCTTCGAAAGAAGCGCTTTATGCCAAACCCGATCGAAAGCCTTCGCTATGTCCAAACTAACGGCCAACGCCTCCCCCTTGGACTCCACTGCCTCCGCCCATCTATGGGTCAGGTAGACCAGAAGATCACCAGCTGAGCGACCTCGACGGAAACCGTACTGGCGGTCACTAATCAGCTGGTGATCCTCAAGGTACCGCATGAGCTGGCTGTTAATAATCATTTCCATTACTTTGGAGAACAAGGAGGTGATGGCGATAGGCCTGTAGTTGGACGGATATATATATATATATATATATATATATATATATATATATATATATACTACACATTAGATTTTCGAGCAAAAGCTAGTAATAAAGAACAAAGATTCTCTCCAATTTCACATACCCATAACGTTTATTTGGACTTTTAGATAATGGATAACACGCTCAAAAACAGATAGATTCGAATTACTTACTTTTTCATAAAAGTGCTTTGTAAAATTGTGTAATGGCAGCTCATTACCGGATTCCTGCCGAACTCAAATTTAATTAGTAAGAAATAATCTATTTACGTTCTACTTCTTCATTAAGGGCTTTTATAATTGAAAGCATAATGAATCATAGGCGTTGTTTTGGGTGCTGTTTAAAAATTATTTATTTTAGTAGATTATTGATTTTATTTAAATATACATTCAAAACGTCGTAAAATTATTATATGTTCTTTTATATCTCTGCCCAAGATAAATTTGCAATTAATTATTATGACAAGTCTCCTTCCCACCCCTAATTTTTGTAACAATGTTTAAATAAAGTGTTAGTATATATACTCATTTACACCAAGTTGCTCTGATATTAATGTATCTAATAGCCCGGAAGATTAAGCTATATGAACAGATTAAAGATGTTAACGCAAAGGGCCGCGTGGAGAGTCCACAACCATCACAAACAATCATCGTAGAGATGCAATTGCTGGCATTGCGCCTCTGCGATTAGATGAAAACTGCATGGAAAGAGGCAGACGTAATAGGAATCCCGAAACCGGGGAAACCACGCAACTTAGCCTCTAGTTACAGACCAATTAGCCGCCTCAGCACACTTGGGATAGTTTCCGAGAGACTCATATTGAATCGCCTTCGTAAATACGTCTTCACCAATAAGCTTCTTCCAGACGAGCAGTTCGGCTTCAGACCTGAACACTCGTGCACCAACCAGTTACATCGCCTCACAGAATACATTTTGAAAGGATTTAATCTCCCACAAAGTTGTGGCAGAACTACCATAACCGGTGCCCATTTCTTCCATTTCTTCGGATCGTTCGTGAACTACCCATGTCAATTAACGTTTATCCACTTTGTAACTTCTGCTGATGATAATATTATATATATATATATATATATATATATATATATATATATATAAATTTATGTGAATAGGATAACGAATATTAATCTTACTATAGGCACAGAATAAATAATAGTACATGAACTATAGGTTAGTCATAGGCCGTGTATTGCAATTATTACGTGGTAGAGCCAAGCTGCAGCTATATTAGTAGTAGGTATAGTTGTAGCACGAATGGGTCGGCTCGCCCCGGGAAAGACCACGCGCTCACAGGATACCAATGTATAATAGCAGCTTATCGCTGCTGTGTTTCGTGTGGTGAGTGTAGAGAACCGGACACCCTTTTTACTGGAAGCGAGGCATTACACCTTAGTCCTCACGGGTAACAACGCATCTGCATTTTGAGTCGTAATCGAGAATAGATGTAGATGTCTATGGGCCGCAGCTTCCACTTACCATCAGGTGGACTGTGTGCTCGTCTGTCATCCTAATACTATAAAAAAAATTATGGCTTGATCGTCTTAGGACATTTCCCGCTTGGAAAAAGTGCACAATTATTATATTACATATATACACCTACCCGATAGTACAAGGGCTTCGCTCTACTACACTTAAAATAATGTGGAGGAGGCACATGGATCCACACATTAAACGCCGTGTGCGGTGTGCGTCAAACTAAACAACGCCCCGCCCCCCTCTCCCCCCGAGGAAGTACAAACACCTCGAGACAGGGCAGTTAAAGGGGTCTTGGCCCTTTAGTAGTGTGTAAACACCAACATCATCAATGCATGTAAACGATACAGAATATGATCAAATCTAGCCGTAGTGAATGTCATATGGTTTGAGCATAGGACATACAATAGGCAAACTGGCCATATACAGTCCCGTATTTATTATTCATTCAAAGGTGGGAAATTTACATAGACATTTATTTTAATTATGTTCTTATGTTCTTATTAATGATTGATTATTTGTTATATCGGAGAGACGCAATGCCAGCAATGTTGTTTGTGATGGTTGTGGGCTCTCCACGCGGTTTTATACGTTACAAGTGGTTAAATCAAACATTTTGTGCAACCGAATTTAATATAAATTATTAAGAATAACACAAAAACTACTGGTCAGACGATGATAAAATTTTAATGGGGGTCACATGAGAAGCACCAGCTTTCAAATGAAAAGGAATAATCAAAATCGGTTCACGTAGAAAAGATATGAGGTAACACACATAAAACAGAAGAAGAAAATAAGGTTGAA
Source organism: Parnassius glacialis (assembly GCA_033319125.1). Lineage (NCBI taxonomy): Eukaryota > Metazoa > Arthropoda > Insecta > Lepidoptera > Papilionidae > Parnassius > Parnassius glacialis. The sequence goes on along the minus strand of JAVANC010000010.1, from coordinate 24,301,660 downwards.
TTGAGTATTTCCTCTTTTTGAAGTCGGTTAAAATCTAGTTGCAGTCGTACTGCTCACTATAGTGGTACTAATTGTGCGGCTGAATCGACGTCAAACAAAAATGCCGAATTGTTCAGTTTTTTGCTGCAAAAGGAGATCTGCCACGTCAAATTTACAAAACATGGCATGGTCGTTTATATACGAGTATAAGTAATTTTTAATCACATTATTGCTATGAATTTCTTTTAAACTTCAAAATTACAATCATAACGGTCGTATAATGATTTCTTATATTTACGTGAAGACTATACATTAAATTAAACTACTTTTTACGCATTCTATCGTGTTTAAGTTATTTTTTTTATGGAAAAGGGGCAAACGAGCATGCGGCACACCTGATGGTAAGTGACTACCGCCGCCCATGAACAACCGCAACACCAGGGGAATTGCAGATGCGTTGCCGGCCTTTTAGAAAGGTGTAAGCTCTTTTCTTGAAGGTTCCTAAGTCGTATCGGTCCGGAAAATTCGCTCGTGGTAATTGATTTCACAAGGAAGTCATGCGAGGGAGAAAACTTCTTCTAAATCGCACAGTGGTGGACCGCCAATCATCCAGATGGTATGGATGGTAACGCGAGTTTTGTCGCGATGTGCGATGGTGAAATTTAACGGCTGGAATTAGTCCGAACAATTCCTCAGAGCACTCCCCGTGATAGATGGGATAAAATACGCAAAGAGATGCAACATTTCTACGCAGTGCCAGTGTATCGAGCCGATCAGAAAGAACTCGGTCGTCGACGATTCGAACCGCTCTGCGCTGGATGCGGTCAAGTGGAAGGAGCTGGCACTGGGGTGGCCCGGCCCAGAGATAAGAACAGTATTCCATGTCGGGCCGAACTTGCACTTTGTAAAGTTGCAAGCGATGTGCCGGCATGAAATACTGTCTCGCTCTGCTAAGCACGCCAAGCTTTTTAGAGGCCAATTTAGCCTTCCCTTCCAAGTGACCACGACACTGCACACAATTCGATATGTCGACGCCAAGGCTTCTGATACTGGCTGAGGCAGCAAGGGGAGTGCCTTGAGACTAAGGAGATACGAAAAAGGAGTTCTTTTTAGCGGTAAACGCGCAAACTTGTGTCTTCTGAGGATTGAACTGGACTAGATTTAGTCGGCCCCAATCTGAGACTTTGTTAAGCAAAGACTCGACTTCAGAAACAAGTTTGTCCCGGTACTCGGCGACGTTTTCCCGAGAAATATTGGCACGGCCGGTATATAAGGCATCACCAGTGCTGTCGTCTGCAAAGCAATGAGTGCTATCAGTTAGCAACATATCATTGATATGCAGGAGAAACAGCGTTGGTGATAGCACGCAGCCTTGTGGAACACCAGCGTTGATAGGCTTGAGATCAGAGCATGCACCGTCTACTACGACCTTGATGCTCCGATCAGCAAGGAAACTGGTGATCCATTTGCACAATTTCTCGGGAAGCCCATAGGCAGGAAGCTTCGAAAGAAGCGCTTTGTGCCAGACCCGATCAAAGGCCTTCGCTACGTCCAAACTAACAGCTAATGCCTTCCCCTTGGACTCTATTGCCTCCGCCCATCTATGAGTTAAGTAGACTAGAAGATCACCAGCTGATCGACCCCGACGAAAACCGTACTGGCGGTCACTAATCAGCTGGTGATCCTCAAGGTACCTCATGAGCTGGCAGTTAATAACGGCTTCCATTATTTTGGAGAACAAGGAGGTGATGGCGAAAGGCCTGTAGTTGGACGGGTCTGAGCGGTCGCCTTTTTTAGGGATCGGGTGCACCAAAGCTGTCTTCCATGAGTTCGGGACTACGCCTTGTGAGTAGGAGTACCGGAAAAGACGCGTTAAAACCGGTGCCAACTCCGGAGCACACGTCTTCAGCACAATGGGAGGGACTCCATCGGGCCCACTCGACTTGCTGACGTCCAGGGAGAAGAGTGCTTTGCGGACCGAGCGCTGTGTAAATCGCACATCCGGCATGGAGCACTCACATCGCGGGATGGTCGGCGGTGTGTTCCCCCCGTCATCTAGAGTCGAGTTGGACGCAAAAAGAGAGCTCAACAGATCGGCTTTCTCCTTTGCGGCATGGGCCAGTGAGTCGTCCTCCCTGTGCAGAGATGGAAGAGATGGCTGACAGAAGTTCCCTTGGACAGCCTTAGCGAGAGACCAGAATGCACGCGTTCCCGAAGGAAGGCGAACTAGCTTCTCGCCAATTCTGCCGATGTGCTTAGACCTTCCCTTGGCAATGACGCTTTTGAAGGACCTGGAGGCGGAATTATACTTCTATTTAAGTGCGCTCGTGTTTACATCCCGAGACGTTGATGCGTCAGCCCAGGACTGGTAGCATTCCTGCTTATAGCGTGATGCTATTTTACAGGAGCGACCAAACCATAGCTGGGATCTGCCTCCGATTATTCCATCCTCTGTGGTGCCCACAGAGGATGGAATAAAAAGTTCCACACCCTGAAGTACCACATCAGCAACAGAATCGGCAACAACGCTGGGATCTTCCGGCGAGAAGCAAACCCGCCCCCAAGGGTAGGATGCATAAAAAGACCGCATTCCGTCCCAATCAGCTGACCTATAGTGCCAAACACGGCGGCAAGCTGTAGATCGCAACTGCGATTGGAGCGTGAGTGGCACCGTACTCCGGATCAGACAATGGTCCGAAGAGCCCAGAAGGGCATCGACGGAGACTTGATATCCGTCCGGATGAGAGGTCAGCAGAAGGTCCAACAGGGAAGGTACATGGTCTTCCACATCTGGGATCCGCGTTGGCGAAGTAACCAGTTGTGTTAGACCATACTCCAAAGCAAAGTCATAGACAGATCTACCCGCATGATCGGTTAAACGAGAACCAAGCCATTCAGCGTGATGGGCGTTGAAATCACCGAGTATCACGATCTCTGTGGATGGGACCTGTTGTAGCACGGAGTCTGCAGCCAATTGGACGTGGTCGATGAGTCGGTCTGTGTCGGCATTACCGCTATGGGACCTATAGAGGCACCCGTAGACGCGGGGATGGTCATCGCTGTCTACGCGCAGCCATAGGATGGACAGGTCCGTACCTTCAAGACTGCCGAGGCGTCGAAAACAGATGTCCTCTCTGACATACACGCAAACTCCAGCCCTGGGCACAAACGAGTGTTCTAATTTGTACCCCGGGTAGGAGAGATACAAAGTAACAGCCGGAGAGGACACCTGTGTCTCGGTTAGAAAGAGCAAGGCCGGCTTAGCTATCTCCAGATGGTAGTGGACGGCGTTAAGGTTTGAATGCAGTCCCCTGATATTGCAGAAATCCACGGTAAGCGTGGCAGGGGTTGCCTTTGTCTTCTTGCATCGCTTGCCCCAAGCAGGTTTTAATTTTCAAATTTAAATTAACTTTTTAATTTTCGAGGTTTCGGGTGCTTTACAGCACCCGTGGTCACGGAGGAAACTGAGGTGTGAACTTGAGGTGGAGATTAATTTTTGGTCCGATCTAAGCAGAAGGAGTATACAGTATCTTGAAGTCTTGCAGTGGTATACTTGGGTTTGGATTTAATATTATTAATTATGGAATCCCAAGCAAATGGCAGCACCCATCTATCTTCTCTATTGAAATTAGGATGTTTTTTTAATTTCAGCAGCCTCGCGAATTAACCTTGGTAGGAATCGGTGTTCTTTTGCGAGGATTTGTGGTCTGCCAAATCTAATATAATGGCCGGGACGATCTTGAACATGTTCATAAATTGCAGACTTCCCGGAACATCGGTGCTTCAAGTCACCTATACTATATATATATATATATATATATATATATATATATATATATATATATATATATATATTTTATAGATATGTTTGTTTGTCCTATGTAAGAGAGACCACGCTCACAATCCAGCTTGAACACTTCTACATCTTGTAGAGGGATATGATACTTGAGGGATGGTAAAACTTTAGTAATCTTCTTGGGTGGCTTGAAGTATGTTTAATGTAAGCTCGCTTTAAAATGTAGACAACAATGTCTGTGATTCCTCTGACATAGGGTAGTACAGCAGGCACACGCTCGACTGTGCTCGGCTTCATCCGGTCACTGTGACGTAGGTGCGGGACCCGAAACTTGTTGTCTTGCAATACTTGATCGACGTACTGAAGCTCGGCAGCCAGATGTTTTCTGTCACAGATACCTCGTGCTCTTTGAAATAAAGATTTTCCCACTGTAGCTAACTGTGATGGATGATGGTGCGATTCACTATTTAAATATGGGTTGGTATGGGTCTTTTTCCTACACACAGTGTGACCAATAGTGTTATCAAGATTTCCAATGACTAAAACATCTAGGAAAGCTAAAGAATTGTTTGCCTCTAACTCCATTGTGAATTGAATTTTAGAGTTTACGGAATTAAGGTGGTCTAAAAATGCAGTTACTTTGTCAGATGGTAAAATTGTGAAAGTATCGTTCTGGGCGTAAAGGGCTAACTATGACAACGGGATGTCAAACACCTTAGTCCCATCCAGTGATCACGTGAAAAGTCGGGAATTAAGAAGTTAAATTAAACGCAATAGAATACGTAAAAATTAGTTTCATTTTCAGATCTGTTTACCAACACAGGCCACTCACCCTCATACAATATGCAGATCGGTCGGTAATTGTTATGTGTGAATTTGAAGAAGATTGTTTTGTGTGCGCAGATTTCCTCAGAAAGTTCTGTATCGGTGAAAAAGTTTATGTCTACTCCCCTCTGGTCCAGTGGTGGCCCGTGTCGCTCTATGTATGCGGCAGATCACGAAAAATGTATAGAAAAATCGATCTCTTGGATTTGGTTCAAAATTTGTATGGGCGTTATATAATTTAAATCATTTTATACAAAACACTTATTTTGAATTTGCTCCAAAACAGTTTTGGAGGTATAATCCTCATACACGAATCATTACAAGAATGCGCTCCACATAATAGACATATTTAACTCATTACCATCATCATTTTTAGTATAATTTTTACATCACATAATAAACAATATTTTATTATATACAATATTAAAACTATAATAATAATAATAAAACAAAAAAGAGTTAAAACTAGAAACTTAATTATCATATAGTCCTACTCCCCGCTGTATCGTGCCAATAACGTTAGCTGCGTTTCCTCGCAGAATGGCTACACTTAGCCTTTGAGCGAGAAAAGAACCAGCTCTCTTATCACCAGCAGCAACGACCAGCCACGGATGGAGTTCCTTTAGGAATTTCACCGCACGTGGAACCCACGGACCGATAGTCTCTACAGCAAATGGCACAAATACGAGTGTGTAGTCATCTCTCAGAGACTCATATTTGCGCCACTTACTCAGTTCAAACTTATAACTGTTATTTATTTAAATTATTGTATTTTAAATTCATCATTATTATTGTATTTTAATCGTGTTATTCGACTTAACGGCAACTTTATATAAAATTAAATTATTAAATTATTAAAGCGGCAGCGCTCTATGTCGGCGAAGACTTATCTTTATACAGGATGTCCGGTTTCCGATGTCCGATACTTTAAGGGGTTAAAAAACAATTAATTTTATCGACCAATCAGGGATGAATGATTTTTTTTCGCCATCAATAAAAAAATGGCAGCACTTTAAAAAAAATTGTTGGCGAAGCATAGATGCTTGTATTAATTTAACAATATCTACCCAAGTAGAAGACTTTCAAAAACAAAATTGGTCTCAAATGTTAGTTAATAGTGTAGACAATAAATCTAGATTCAAAATATTATTTTTTAATTTTTCAGTATTAGTAAAAAACATTTTTGAAAAAATAAATTAGACAACAAATTGATGTTGTTTTTCAGATTCTTAGCTTTAAAAAAAACCATCGTGTTAACCAATTTTTTTTACTTGTTTTTATTATAATACAGAATATTTGCTATAAATGCACTGTTCACGCAAAAGCGTTAGTGTCAGGCATCGACGTTAGATGGTGCTCGGCTCGGCCTATCCGGGATGACGTTCGTGCGTGTTGAACGTCCGAACTTGCTGAACGGTGGGAGTCGAGAGCGAAAGATGAGAAATCTTCTGCGCGTCGTGAAAGAAGGCGCGGTCCATTTGTTTGGGAGCTCTTAGATCTAATTTTAGGCTAGGCGCGTATAGTAAATATACCACTGGGAATGGTAGCGCGTGTTGAGAGTTTTACCCGGGACTTTAGGTTTAACGCAGAATCTGTATAAGTGGATTCGACTGTATTAGTTACTAGTGCGGTAGTTAATATTCTAGAAATAACGGTGGCCTTTGATCCGTACGTTCTGTGTTCATTTTCGCGAGTCAATCGTAACAAAGGAAGAAAGTGACTGCGGAAGGAGACCTTAGCTTGGAGAGGAGCTGAGGGCCGAACTGCTGCAGGGGGAACGGTCAAATAAGGTCAATAACACTACCAGCCACACCCAAATACACATCACTGACCTTTACTTTCCTAGCACAATACATCCACACGAGACCTGACCGAATCCTGAGGGACCAGTCGCCTTGAATAGAGGTAAGTAAGCTCTGTTCAATAATTGTGACGCTCCCCCCTGATTGTTTAGTGTAATTATAAACTTAACCCTTGGCGTTTAGGACGCCCGACCAGCATCTGCCCGTAGCTTCTTCGTCTATGGGCCGCGAAGGATTCTACTCCTGGGATGGGCAGCTGTTGGCCGTAACATTTGGCAGCAGAGCGCGGTTCTGGGATCGATTCCCGGTCGATCCACCGACCGTAGTGTTTGATAAAAATTAAACAATTTTGATGGCAGGAAGCGTTGGGTTGATTGGTTTAATTTTGTGTCTACAATCACGCCCGTCCGTAATACGTAAAAATATATTTTTTTATTATAAACGTAATAATAAAATTCCTTTCTTTGGTGGCTTGATTTTTTTGTTGTTAGCGGGTAAATTTGAAAAGCCACGCCCGTTCGCGCGCAAGCGGGAGTTTGCGTCATGTAGGTAGATGGTTATTTTTGCGTAATCGGTTAATTATCGTTGCGGATAGTTGTGGTGTATTACTTATCGAAGGGTCGATTTCCGAGCAAGGCATTTTTTGTTGATGTGTATCTTCGTTATGTATCTTTCGTATTGTAGTTTGTATTTGAACTAAAGAGTGGTAATTTGTATTTGCGTAATTTGAATTTAACTTGATTTGATCGCACTAGTATTTGTTATTGTTAATTTGATTTGCCTTTTCTTTTGTACTAACTTGTGTTTGATTTAATAAATAGCGGTTCTTATTTGTGTAATTTCTATTCAACTCGATTTGATAGGAACTGCATTGGTTAGCTGTTAATTTTTTGTATTTTTTATTTGTTATTTTTGTAATTGTGCTCGAGCGGCGTCGTAATTTGTATTTAGTAGTGATGTCCTCGCCCAAGATGCTAATCCGTTGCCTGCGGACTGAGTTACGCTGGGCCACCAGCGCCCATGCTTTGATAGGTCGACCGGATAGGGTCCATAATTTGATGAAGCGGTTCGAGCAGGTCGATGCTCGAAGGGCTGCAGTGGAGGAGGCTTACGCTGAGCTCGAGGATTCGGATGTGGAAAAGGGAGTCCTGGACTCCTGCTTCGCAGACTACGAGCAGTTCTTGTGGCTCACGGACGAGTTGATCGATGCTGAAGGCAGGTATGCCGAGGAGGCGCGTGAAGCTCGGACGAGTGGCCTGCCCGAGTCCTTTCGGAAGCAGCCTCAGCCGGAGCTGTTGGGACGACTCCCAACTCTGGACTTGCCAAAGTTCTCCGGGGTCCTTTCCGAGTGGCTGACCTTCGTTGGTCTTTTCGACGGCCTAGTGCACGCCCGGAGTGACTTGACCACGAGCCAGAAGATGGCGTACCTCCTGGCCTCACTGGAGGGGGAGGCCCTGGGCGTTGTCAGCCATTTGAGCTTGTCGGACGACGCCTACCAGACTGCTCGGGACCTCCTAGCCAGAAGATACGCCAACGTCCGGCGAATTGCGGACGAACATGTTAAGCAGCTTCTGAGCCTCCTGCTGCTTAGTGAACGGGCCAGACTACGTCCGGACCTGTTGGATCCAGTCTTGGTGGCCTGTAATATGTTGGAGGCGGCTGGATTTACCAGTGGGCGAATGGGCCTTCTTGTTGCTCCGCATCGTGCTGTCCCGTCTACCTCTCGACCTTCAAATGCATTTTGAGGAGAGGTACGGCGGGGACGAGGCCTCCTATATTCCGCCCTTCTATGACCTGCTGCGGTTTTTGGAGGAGCAGTGCCGACAGATCGAGCACGCGGCGGGCACCGTCGACGACTTACGAGCCGTGCCCAGTGAGAGGCGAAATCCGCCGGGCAAGTCGTCGTCAACCCCCCCCCCCCCTGCTCCTATTGTCGAGCATCTGATCACCGGGTAACGTCTTGCCCAAAATTATTAGGTAAGCCGAGTCCGGCGAGGCGAACTATCGCCAAGGAGCGCCGCTGGTGCTACTCCTGTTTGGAAGGGCACCTCCAGCGAGACTGTCCGCACCGGCGGCCCTGTCTGCATTGCCAGGGCAATCACCATGCCGTACTGTGCCTGGGTGCGAACGGCGTCTCCTCTCGGGGCGCTGCCAGGCCCTCGATCCCCACGGGCGGGGGCGCTCCGCCATGCCCTTTGACGGGCGACGCTCGGCGCCCGCCGGCTAGCCACCAGGCCCCTAGGTTTGAAAGGGGTCCCTCCCCCGACCAGTCGGGGGGTGATTCCCCCAGGGGCGGGGGTGTTATCACACCCCCTCAGCGTGCGGAGAGGAACTTCACGGCCACTCATCAGTCCGCTGGACCCTTCTCACTCCCGTTAGCTGAGTGGCCGCGACTGGTGTACCACTGTACCCCATTTGATGGAGGCGGCCCTAGCTAGCTGCCGCCTTAGCTCCCACCATGGCTGCCTCTACTGAGCCTTAAGCCGTCAACAGTCCACTTGTCAAGCTGTTCTGTTGCCGACGGCCTCAGTGAGGGCGTACAACCCGAGTGGCGACTGTTAGCGGTTGCGCTCTGTTAGTCTCAGGTTCACGCGGTGTGGCCTCCACTTGGTGGTGGGAAGATTAGGGCCCCCTGGAGCGTTGAATCACGCTCTCAAGGGGTATTGGATTTGGTTTGGTCGAGCACTTAGCTAGAAATTCTTTAAATTTAAATTAAAATGCTTTTGAGTTTTCCGCGAAATTCATATTGTAGCGGTTGTGATTAAAAGAATTGAATTTAAAATACTCCTTTAAATGCTGCTGGATATGTTTTGTAAATACATTTGATCACTGCGTTTGTTGTTGCACGCAAAATTGAGATTAAATTGTTTGCCCTTTTTTAATGCTTGTGCGTATGCTTTGTAATTGTATTTGATTGTCGCGCCTGTGCTGAAGGGAAGTTTGAATTCATTTGAAATTTGAATGGCGCGCTACTTTGAAAATTATGTATATGCTTGTGATAGTGTTTAATCATTTTGCTTTGTGATAAGGAAGGTTGAAATTAGATAACCCTGTGGTTGCCGAAGGAAATAGGAGTCAATTCTCTTTGGTTTAGATTTTGTTGGCACTGTCTAAGATATTTATTTGAAATAAGAAATAGGGCTGTCCCTTACGTTTATTGTTTTGTTTACTTTGCCAAGTTGACCTATGTGCATCGGTGATTACTTGTTTTAATTAATTCTGTAATTGAACATTGATGCTTTTGAAAAATTAGTTGAAATATGAGCATAGGATCACCTGCTAGGGACCATCTGTGCGTTTCGTTCAGCTCTCCACAGACGACGTTCATGGGGAATTTGGGGGTGCTCTCTGCACTGAAGTTTGAAGGTCCCTCTGGGCCGCTTCGTGTCGCGTCGCTGTTTGCAGACCTGATCCGGTCGAATTGCGGAACTAATCATAGGAGCGCAGATAGGTGTTTGAAGGAGGTCGTCTGACTTCTGTCTAGGAATAGGACTTATTTATGTGCTGCGATGTCCAGGAAGGGCATCCAGTTCGACTCTCCGGCTAGCCCACGTTGGGGCTGTAATTTTGAGGCGTTGGTCAGGGTTGCATAATCTGATTGGGTGCGTAAGGTAGCCTAGTTTGGTTGTAGATTCGATCTTGCAACTTGCCGTCGCGACCCTATCACGCTGACCGGTTTGCTCGCGGACCTAAATCCTTATGTCCAGGACGGGGGTTTGTTCACGCAAAAGCGTTAGTGTCAGGCATCGACGTTAGATGGTGCTCGGCTCGGCCTATCCGGGATGACGTTCGTGCGTGTTGAACGTCCGAACTTGCTGAACGGTGGGAGTCGAGAGCGAAAGATTAGAAATCTTCTGCGCGTCGTGAAAGAAGGCGCGGTCCATTTGTTTGGGAGCTCTTAGATCTAATTTTAGGCTAGGCGCGTATAGTAAATATACCACTGGGAATGGTAGCGCGTGTTGAGAGTTTTACCCGGAACTTTAGGTTTAACGCAGAATCTGTATAAGTGGATTCGACTGTATTAGTTACTAGTGCGGTAGTTAATATTCTAGAAATAACGGTGGCCTTTGATCCGTACGTTCTGTGTTCATTTTCGCGAGTCAATCGTAACAAAGGAAGAAAGTGACTGCGGAAGGAGACCTTAGCTTGGAGAGGAGCTGAGGGCCGAACTGCTGCAGGGGGAACGGTCAAATAAGGTCAAGAACACTACCAGCCACATCCAAATACACATCACTGACCTTTACTTTCCTAGCACAATACATCCACACGAGACCTGACCGAATCCTGAGGGATCAGTCGCCTTGAATAGAGGTAAGTAAGCTCTGTTCAATAATTGTGACGCTCCCCCCTGATTGTTTAGTGTAATTATAAACTTAACCCTTGGCGTTTAGGACGCCCGACCAGCATCTGCCCGTAGCTTCTTCGTCTATGGGCCGCGAAGGATTCTACTCCTGGGATGGGCAGCTGCCGGCCGTAACATGCACATTTAAATCTTAACTCTGAGTTAGATAGTTTAGGAGCTATGACAGTGTAAACATACTTACTTGAAAAGCGCGGATACACTAGCAATTGAAATAAAACAAAATAATTTATATCAATTGCATTTAATTTAGCAAAATAATTACAAAAACTGCTCAAAGTGACCTCCTTGTCTCTGCAGACATGCTGTTGCTCTTAGTGCAACGTGTTGCGTAGAGCGCTGGATCATTGCCTTGTCTTCTCGCAATTCGTTTGCTGCTTGAATTATTTTTTCTGCTAACTCCTCTCGTGTATTTGGCACATTTACATACACTCTTCGTTTGAGTGTGCCCCACAAAAAAATCGAGAGGTGTTAAATCCGGCGACCGCGGTGGCCAAGTAATTGTTCCTCCGCGTCCGATCCACGACGAATAGTGTGCATTTAAATGATTCCGCACAAGAAGCGCGAAGTGTGCCGGAGCACCATCCAATTGCAGAATCATTCTGCCCCTGTAGGCCAATGGTAACTCCAATAAAGCATCCGAAAAATTCGTTTCCAGGAAATTTAGGAATCTTAGACTATTCATTGTCTCCGGTAAAATGATTGGTCCAATTAGAATGTCGTCAATCATTCCGGCCCAAACGTTGACAGAAAATTTATGTTGAAAAGAACTTGGGCGGATCGCATGTGGATTTTCTTGAAGCCACAGGTGTTCGTTACGGTAGTTCGTATACCCTGATCGCGTGAAAGTAGCTTCGTCTGTCCACATAATTCTTTTTAAAAAGTTTGGATCATATCGCGTTTCTCTCAATATCCACGAACAAAATATTGCTCTTCTTACATAATCCGGTTCCAGTATTTCTTGCACCCTTCGAAAATGGTAAGGATGTAATCCTTCTCTTTTTAAAATTTTCCACACCGACCATTTTGATAGACTTAGACGATTAGCTATGCGTCTAATGCTCAGGCTAGGGTCTTGAGTAATCATTTGCAATATTTGATGTTCATCTTGGAGCGACAAAACACGAGTACGTTCGTTACAGAGCCTTCTTATTCCATTTTCCGCAAGTCTCAAATGAATTCTCACGAAAGTGCGAGCATTCGGCGTACGTCTGTTAGGAAATCTGCGTGCATACTCTACAACAGCTCTATTTGCACTCCCGTTACACAATCCATACACGAAATGGATGTCAGCGATATGCTGGCTTGAGTACTCGTTCATTGTAATAAACAAAAAGTAACAGTTCAACAACAAAACAAAAACGTAACAAAGTCTAACAACAAACAATAATTATGTACAGTAAGTAGATTTACTTAAAACCAGGAATGTTATCACAACGCAGAGCGAGGGACGACTGCTCGACGGCACAAGCGCACACTGCACCCTTTTTACCTGGAGACAGCCGTTATTCTGTCTCGCTCGCACTGTTGTGCACAGCGTTTTTTACCTGCTCACACAAAGGATGCTATTGTGCTTGCTTACGATTCCTTGAATTATTGAAGAATTTTATCTTACTCACTGGAATGGGTGTTTAGTTATCTAATATCGGGGTAGAGGCACTTTGAACAGTTACATTCAAATATCTAACTAACTAATCTAACTCAGAGTTAAGATTTAAATGTGCATTTATAGCAAATATCCTGTATTATAATAAAAATAAGTAAAAAAAATTGGTTAACACGATGGTTTTTTTTTAAAGCTAAGAATCTGAAAAACAACATCAATTTGTTGTCTAATTTATTTTTTCAAAAATGTTTTTTACTAATACTGAAAAATTAAAAAATAATATTTTGAATCTAGATTTATTGTCTACACTATTAACTAACATTTGAGACCGATTTTGTTTTTGAAAGTCTTCTACTTGGGTAGATATTGTTAAATTAATACAAGCATCTATGCTTCGCCAACAATTTTTTTTAAAGTGCTGCCATTTTTTTATTGATGGCAAAAAAAATCATTGATCCCTGATTTGTCGATAAAATTAATTGTATTTTAACCCCTTAAAGTATCGGACATCGGAAACCGGACACATTGTATATAAAAAGTACGTGTCACGTTGTTTGTCCGCGTGGACTCCTAAACTACTGAACTGATTTCAATGAAATTTTTTGTCAATGTGGAATTTGGTCCAACTTAAATGATAGGATAGTTTACATCTCAATTTATAGTCGCAATACAATATTATTTTATTGAAAATTATTTCTCTATTATTTGACAGTCACAATTATCTGTTAGCTTCAAACGATTCTGTCAAACGACGATATCTGTTGACTGGATTGAGTAAATATTTAATAGATGGCGCTATGTTAAAAATACAAACGTTTACAATTTAGTAGTATAACAACCACGTGTTGCTGTAAGTATTCAACAAATAGAACCGATTTCAAAAAAAATTTGCAGACTGTGTGCAGTTTGGTCCAACTTGAGAGATAGGATAGTTTTTGTCCCGATAAGTGACCCTCAATTTTTTTATTGCTAATTTCAGGAGTTTTTTTTGGGAAAGCAAATGGTCGTTCGGAAAGGGCAGAACAACGTTTGCCTGGTCAGCTAGTTCTTATATAATACATTTATTTAAATATTATACATACATATATTTAAATATTGGTTTAATAATCGTTTTGATTTTAAACTATTGTATTAAATTACTGCATATATAAACTATAAATGGTAATGTACTATTAGTGCTGCAACGGTGATATAATCCTATCCATATATTTACCGCCGGGCAAGGTGTTCTGCCCGAGGAGCGGCCTACGATCCGAGTTCTAGTTCGGAGCTATTCTATAATAGTTATATATACTGGTCTAATTTTGGAACTTTGTTAGCGTGATTTAGGCTTTGATGTGTTTCGCTTGTGGCACGACAACAGCGCCGCTACATATTTTATCCGCTAATGTTCGCTTGAAAATATTGCCATCGATTGTCTGCTGGTATAAACTGCTGTCAAAATCTTCCAAAACCATTGCAATAGGTATTACGCCTCAACAGTTTTTTCACATAACATTTTATTAAATAATTTAATTTTAAAGCCTTTAAATATTTTTTAAGTTAATCCTTATTGTATACACTTCAAATTTATATTTCATAAAATAATCGTGACAGTAAAATGAAAAATTTAAAGCTCAATGTATAATGTTTACTTTCTTTACGCAGTAATTCCTTAGATACAAATAGGCTTATGACATTCACCGTACGCATCCCATAAAATAAACATCGTTAAATCTGACAAAATGTTAAGCCCTTCAGAACGTGTTCGTAAAACTTGAATAAGGTTTATGAAAGGATTAAGGAAACAACGGGTGAAAAACTGCAGTATGCTACTGTAAACTGTCATAACACTGACTGCATATTTTATGTAGGGAAAATTAACATTTTGCATAATATTACTGTAAGACAAGAGTTAGTTTGTTTAAATTATTACTTAACTTAATACAACACAAACAAAAACAATAAAAACACCCTTTTGAAATTAGGAGTAATAATTAGATTATTAATCCACGTCTATCTATAGATTACATAGCATTAGGTACTATATATATTTATTAGGTTTTTAGTTGTAGACTATTAAATTGAAATATAACTACTTTGGGTAACAATTTTCAAGTAAGTAAGTATTTTATAAAGTGAAAAATAGGGTTGCCTAGCTGTTTTACTATACTAGTGATGTAACATGTAACGAATGTAAATTTTGTGAGGAAATACCAATGCGAGTTTAAATATTATTAATTTGTTGACTGAATTTTAAAAATAACATGAAAAAACGACATATAAAACTTTTTTCGTTAGGATAATTTTGTGTATAGCTTTCTTAAAAAAATTGTGTTATTTATAATTTTAGAACTAATAGTAACAATAATGTCATCAATAAGAATGAGATGTTTTTTTTAACTATTATAAGCCAGTAATTGACTACTATCCTACTTGATGGCAAGTGGTGATGCAGTCAGCTGCACATGGTAAAGCGTACTGACTTAGTTAATAAAAGCCTACTCACTCAAGCTTTAAAGACACGCCTGACAATTGAATAGAAAGACAAATACTGGCAAATTATTCTTCTCCTTTGCTGCTTGCATTATAAATGACGAAGCAAACCGGTTGGTTCAAATCCGTGGTATATCGACAAAAAAGAGGTGGAGACCAAAATCCCGCTTACGAAGAATGATAATTTTTTTATTAAAGAATGAAGGCAAATATAAATCCGGAATAGTGTTTATTAATTAGAATATGGCGATTAGTTTTATAAATACAGAAAAAAAATTGAGGTTTTCTATAACACGAACTCTGAAGGCCCGTATTAAATAAAAGTTTTTTTGACATTCGGGTAGAATTTCCAGAAATTTATATTTCAGATATGTGGTAGAGCCATGCTGCAGCTACATTAGTAGTATAGTTGTAGCACGAATGGGTGGGCTCGACCGGGGAAGGACCACGCTCTCAGAGAATACTAGCGTAAAATAGCAGCTTAATACTGCTGTGTTTCTTATAGTGAGTGTAGAGAACCGGAGCTTTTTACAGGAAAAGAGGCATTCCTTCTTAGTCCTCACGGCTGACAACGCATCTGCATTTTGATTTTTTATTGAGGATAATTGTAGATGTCTATGGGTCACAGCAACTACTTACCTTCAGGTGGACTGTGTGCTCGTTTGTCACCCTATCCTATAAAAAAAAGAAAGAAAAAGAATTAAGACATACACAATGTTTTAAATTGTATATGTCGCTTGTTATTACTATGAACTAGGTAGTTGGAGCTCTGTTCAGTTCTCAGTGACGTGTTTCACAAACAATCAAAGCGCTTTCCAACTGGTTCGCGGTCTATGGAACATTTAGATACTCGCTGAGCACAGACAAATAGGCACGAGTACGAACATGTGAACGCCTTGTTCAGTTGTGCTCGCTACTCGGCCCGAGCACCTGTTCTCCACTCGATTTCGGGTTTTTTGCGCAAATCAAAGTATTGTTTGCGTATTCGTATCGGTGTTTATATACTCGTCATTATTAAATGGACCCGTGAGCTATCTTTATAATTTACTCGGCCAATCTTCTTGGAGTTCCAGTAGCAGTCGTCGAAGTACACCTTCAGATCACTCTTTCAAGCCCGGAGGTAAGGTCTCATCATAACTAACAAACCGAGGCCAAACCCAGCACACCTAGTTCTACTCTTCGAGGAGTTCCAGTAGCATTCATCGAAGTACATTTTCAGGTCACTCTATCAAGTCCAGAGACAGAGGCGGATTACTGACTTAGAATAGAATAGAATAATTTTTTATTCAATATTGATTATTACATAATTCTTATTTAAAGTCATTTTGTATTTACCACTGGTTCGGAAAACACCTCTGTCCTGGGAAGAACCAGCAAGAAACCCAGCGGGACTTTTGCGCCCTAGGCTAGCCTAGCACCTCATCGGCACCCTTCTAGGGGCCATATTATATCTATTATAAATTAAATCTACTCATTTTGAAAATAAACTATATTATAATTTATAATATAGTTTAATAATTGCAAAATAATTAGGATATGAGTACCATGAACAGGGAGGCATTAATGAAAAATGTGATAAGAGAGTGAGAGCAATTTAGAAGTAATAAAACATGACGATTTTTTTTTCGTTTAAAAACTTCCGTGCGCGCCTTTTTAACCTTGCGCACCTAGGCACGTGGCTAGTTTTCCTTAAGAATAATCCGCCACTGTTCGGAGGTAAGGTCCCATAATAACTAACAAAATGAGCCCAAACTCAGTACACCTATTACTATTACTGCTCTTCGAGGACTTCCTGTAGCATTCACCGAAGTACACCTTCAAGTCGGAGTAAGGTCTCATCATAACTAACATAACGAACACAATCACGGCAAACCTAGTTCTACTCGTCGAGGAGTTCCAGTAGCAGATATTGAAGTATACCTTCAGGTCTCCAAAAAGTTCAAGACGGATAAGTATATTTATATATAAATCCTGCGTACTTTTAGCGAAAGAAAATATTGTAAAAAAAACAGTAGTTATAATAATATCTTTCCTTGGTCAAGTGTATCAAATTTGGTTTTTCGAATATTTTGATTTCTAAAGCTATCGATATTTTCAGCACGAACCGCTGTAAACAAACGACCACTCACGACGGCGGCTCAGCCCGGAGTAAAAATCATTATTTTATTTAAGTGTATTTAGTAAAATAAATTACAACTACATTATGCAGATAAAATTCATTCTCACAGATGACAAATTTATAATAGCACCATCTGAAATTTTTACTGTATTAATAACAGCTATCTTTTGCACTGTACACCTTTAAACCGAAAGATGTCGTTTAGTGGTTATAGTCATCATGGACAGATGTGGTAATAAATATATAGGATTACAAAGTTACATTTGCAGTGAATGAACCATTGTACCTATATATGTATAATAAAATGGAATAATAGATGTAGATAGTTACCTAGATATAATTATGTTCAACGGTAATTTGTAAAATGGTCAACGGAATGAAAAAGCAAAATGGGACATATCTTATGAAGTGGTACCAAAATCCCGCAAAGTATTAAGTAGACTAAAATGCCCGAAAATCCGTAATTGGTATTCAAGGAGTAGATGCGGTACCATCTTGCAGCATATGCTGTAAGAAAGATTAGAAGTCTCACAGATGTTGAGACAGCTAGATTAGTGTATTTTAGTTACTTTTATAGCGTAATGTCTTATGGAATTTTGCTATGGGGTAATGCGACTGATATTGAAGCTATATTTGTTTTGAAAAAGAGAGCCGTACGGGCGATTTATAACCTAAATTGTAAAGAGTCCCTCAGAGAAAAATTTAAAGAAATAAACATATTAACTTTTGTATCGCAATATATTTATGAGAATGTAATGTATGTGCATAAAAACATAAATAGCTTTAATAAGAATAAGGCTGTGCATACTTTAAATACTAGGAACAAACATAAGCTTGTAATGCCAGTTACTAGACTCCACAGAATCAGTAATTCATTTATGGGGCAATGTATACGCTTTTACAACAAAATCCCAGAACATATTCAAAGTTTGTCAATAAACAAGTTTAAAAGTTTTATTAAAGAAAAACTGTACAAGAAGGGTTATTATAATATCAAGGAATACGTGAATGAAAATAACCCCTGGGAATAGGGTGATCGCCACCATGCTGGTTCTATGAAAATATCATTTAAAAATTGTATAAACAAAATTATTGTTAAGTGAAATTATGTTTAAAAATAAAGTCCCGCTGGGTTTCTTGCTGCTTCTTCCCAGGACTGAGGTATTTTCCGAACCAGTGGTAAATTAAAAATGACTTTCAATAAGTATTATGTAATTAATAATCAATATTAAATAAAAAATATTCTATTCTATTCTACTTCTACTTCTTGAATACCAACTACGAAAGGGAAGTAAGTAGGAAAGATAGATAGACATATATAGACAGACAATCTAATTTAATATAATATGTATTACTTGTGGAATACATTGTTTATAATACGATGGCCTAGTCAATGTATTAATTTAAAACATAAAAGATTTTTAATATTGATATGGTCACTATAAGACGTTGTTGTCCCTTAAGTAGGAACTAAATAAATTAACCGACTTGGTATTACATGGATCTCACAACTTTTTACGGTAGAAGAATTGAGTTGCGAGACGAGAGAAGTTATGATTTTGATGGAATTGATATTTTCAAAAGTGATTGTGTTTACGCCTTCTTGCGGACTTGATAAATCTGAATCTTATGCCACTAAAACCGCTTCTACTTTTACGTTTTATTAACTTTATTCACCCTCCATCATGTTAAAACAGCTAAACGAAAAGATAAATTCATAAAATAAATCATTAAAATACTTAAACATAAAACCAGCAGTGAAACTAAAAATAAAATCAGCTACAGCAGACAATAGGGTCAATATTCTCGCGGATGCCGTACTCTTATCTAGCTACGTGCAAAACAATGCCTACTCACTCTACCCTTCCCTTTCACATACGCGCTACCACCGCCCGGCTGGCTCGTGTCGCCTCACGCTGTAGAATTTACATATGTCACAGCTTTGCCAAAATGTGGGGAATTCTCAAAATTGCGGGGAATTGAAAGTTGGTGTGGGAATTTATGGGGATGGGTATTATGCGGGAAAAATACAAGGATTTTGAAAATCGATAGCCAGGGCCAAGTCAGAACCTTTTTTCAAGAAATCTAAATACTTATCTTAACATTTTGTTAGGTTACTTATGAATATTGAATGACTTCCTTTTTTTAATTGTCTTCATTGCACCACATTTATTTTGGCAACTTTTGTGTATCTTTTAAATGCTTTTCATTTCTTTACTTTTTAATTTTAAAGAAAAAAATTTAACTTAAAAAGTAAATCTTATAAAATTAGTTGAAAATTGTTTCATTTCTTAAAATAAAATTGAGGGGAATCTGTTGAAGTTTTGTCCTTAAATTGGGGAATTTGACAAATTGGTGTTGGCAACGCTACCATGTTGCACAGAAATTTACCTACAAAGATGTGATTTTCGGCGACATAAGAATTAGAGGCGGCAATCACTATAAAACTTGCAAGAAATTTTTAATAATTTTGACGTTCATCTTTTTAAATTCAAAGTATTGGTCGAATTAAATGCGAAAAATCAATTAAAATAAAGTAATAGTATTATTTTTTTACATAAATTCTGATAGATTAATTAACTGTCGATCATAATTGCAATTGATTTTAACTATCAAATTATTCAGTACCATTTCATTTCTATTTTCTTATGCAAAATCAAAGATAACGATGAAATAGTGTTTATAATTGTGTAAGTGAGTACTGAGTACACAATTAGGTATGTTTATTAATTTCAATATAATTTTTGTAGTAAAGAACTACTTGTTGCATCAGGGTACAATTGATTGTGTAATTGTATTAAAAATGACAACCATAACTTCTAAATTCGATATGAAGACTAGTCGTAGGGATAACGTTGGCAATGTCGTAACGGTTTAACGGTCTGTGGAAATGCTCAAAGTGCTTCTAGGGCGTTACGAATGCCTCGTGCGCGTTTATTTTGGCGGGATTGATTATTAATTTTAGTTTTTGAGACAGCTCCGTGTTGACTATCACTTGCGTGTGAGCGACAATTCAATCGTTTTGTTTATAAAATTCTAGTTGTTATTAGGTGCTTGTTGTTATTATTCTTGTTGTTGCGTTTTGTGTTTCTCATATTGTTTTAATAATGCCTAACGCGGAGGTACGTTCATAGTGCTCGTGAAAACGACAACATGTTAACGAGCCTTGGAGAATCTCATAAGACCACGGAGGATTTAGATCGGTAAGCTGTTTCATACATTTTTTAATAACTTAGTACTGAACTCATCTGAAGTGTTGAAGTGCTTGTATAGTAGGGCTACGATGGCTATCAGAGTACAGAAACAGAGTACAAAAACTATCCAAATACAGAGAGGTGTAAGAGAGGGTGAGGTTATATCCCCGAAACTCTTCACCGCTGCATTGGAAGATGTTTTCAAGTTACTGGACTGAAAAGGAGGAATTTAATATCAATTGCGAATACATAATTCACCTTCGATTTGCCGACGATATAGTTCTTATGGCAGAAACGCTGGAGGAGCTAAACGCTATGCTCAATGACCTCAATAGTGTCTCCCAACGAATAAGTCTTAAGATGAACATGCACAAAATAAAGATTATGTGTAATGTCTATGTCACACCTATGCTGGTAGTTATTGGGAGCACTTAGCTCGAGGTTTTTGACGAGTATGTTTACCTGGGATAAATAGTAAGATTAGGTAAGTCCAACTTCGACCGACAACTTCGGTATACATAACTCAAAACTTGAAAACGAGACTGTACAACCAGTGCGTGTTGCCAGTGATGACCTATGGATCTGAAAGGTGTTTTTTCACTGTTAGCCGTATGCTGATACTCAACGTCGTTTAGCGAGCTATGGAGAGGCCTATGCGTGATAAACTTAGGAATGAGCTCAAAGAATTGACAACCGATGGGACATCGTACCGGTAGGCGAAGTGTAGGGCGACCCCCACTAGATGGCAGTGGATGCATGCCAGTGGCTCAGGACCCTGCTTTGTGACAACTTGGGGAGGCCTATGTTCAGCAGTGGACTTGTGAGGTGCTGTAATGATGATGATGATGAAACTTTTTAACTACCTTGAAAATATAGAACTCAATCAGTAAAACTTGAAAAAAGTGAAGAAGAAATTTTCACACATGGAGTTTCTTAAGGCAGTCCGTTTTGCCCGACATTATTTTTAATTTATAATGATGGATTGTGTAAAATTGAGCTAAAGAATTCGCAAATTATCACTAGGCTGGGGCACAGGTCCCGTAGGTGTTAGTGGATAAATTAAAAACTTACTATAAAATTGCCAGAGGCTTAAAAAAGGGGCGCTAACTCGTAAAAGAGTTGAGAGTTTATTACTTATTCAGATAGGCTAACAGACAGAAAGGCAACTCGTGTTTACTTGTAACATTGACAACCAAATTGAACCAGCAGGAAATTTTCTGACGATAACCTTCTTAAAATCCGTCATTCTAGGCTATATTTGAGTGTCATTTTTATTGTATTCTATAAAAAATAGCTTAAGGCCGTTAGCCTTACACCTGATCTTTTTCGGGTCACACGAAGCACACACTCGGGCTCAATAATTCTACCTAGCGCAAATGGCTACTCTCTATTGAGACTGGTTGTCGTAGTCGAAATTGAGTCTGGAGAAGGAAAACAAATAGTAAATACTCGTAACAGGATAAAAAAAGGTAATCATTTTATAAACATACTCTAATCTGTATCACTTACGTAACTGAATTGGCAGTATTCTAATCATGAAACAATGAAAGAAAGAAAACGTCGGCTGTCGCACGGATGGGCCAGCTCGAACCGGGGTGGTACCACGACCTCACAGAATACCGGCGTGAAGTAGAGGTTTACCTCTGCGTTCCGCTTGGTGAGTGCAGGTGGCCGGAGGCCCGATTCCCCCCCCCCCCCCCATCAACATGGTAGTGGAATTGAACAGAAAACTACCCCAGGAGGGTACCAGCACCCTTGGAGAATCCCTCGCTGAGCATCCACGACCAAACCACTCCACTCCTGGGCGTGGGTGCTCAGGCTGCCCCGCGTATTCTGGGGGGGGGGGGCAAAATTCCGGTCGCGACTAATACTGCTCGGGGCAAGCTGAGCAATAAGACCAAGGTGACCCCTTTCACGCTATCCGTGAATTTTTGCAATATCAGGGGACTTCATTCCAACCTTAACGCTGTCCATTACCATCTAGAGACGGCGAAGCCGGCCTTGCTCTTTTTAACCGAGACTCAGGTGTCCTCTCCGGCTGATACTTCATATCTCTCTTACCCGGGGTACAAATTTGAACACTCCTTTGTGCCCCGGGCTGGAGTTTGCGTATACGTCAGATGAGACATCTGTTTTCGATGCCTCGGCAGTCTTGAAGGTACGGACCTGTCCATCATATGGATGCGCGTAGAGAGAAACGACCATCCCCGCGTCTACGGGTGCCTCTATAGGTCCCATAGCGGTAACGCCGACACAGACCGACTCATCGACCACGTCCAAATGGCTGCAGACTCCGTGCTACAACAGGTCCCATCCGCAGAGATCGTGATACTCGGTGATTTTAACGCCCACCGCGCTGAATGGCTTGGTTCTCGTTTAACCGATCATGCGGGTAGATCTGTCTATGACTTTGCTTTGGCATATGGTCTAACACAACTGGTTACTTCGCCTACGCGGATCCCAGATGTGGAGGATCATGTACCTTCCCTGTTGGACCTACTGCTGACCTCTCATCCGGACGGATATCAGGTCTCCGTCGATGCCCCACTGGGCTCTTCGGACCATTGTCTGATCCGGAGTACGGTGCCACTCAGGCGCCCATCGCAGTTGCGATCTGCAGCTTGCCGCCGTGTTTGGCGCTATAGGTCGGCCGATTGGGACGGGATGCGGTCTTTTTTTGCATCCTACCCTTGGGGGCGGGTTTGCTTCTCGCCGGAAGATCCCAGCGTTGTTGCCGATTCTGTTGCTGATGTGGTACTTCAGGGTATGGAACTTTTTATTCCATCCTCTGTGGTGCCCATCGCAGGCAGATCCCAGCCATGGTTTGGTCGCTCCTGTAAACTAGCATCACGCTATAAGCAAGAGTGCTACCAGGCCTGGGCTGACGCATCAACGTCCCGGGATGTAAACACCAGCGCTCTTAAAAAGAAGTACACCGACCGCCTCCAGGTCCTTCAAAAGTGTCATTGCCAAGGCAAAGTCAGAGCACATCGGCAGAATTGGCGAGAAACTAGTTCGCCTCCCTTCGGGAACACGTGCATTCTGGTCTCTCGCCAAGGCTGTCCAAGGGAACTTCTGTCAGCCATCTCTGCCATCTCTGCACAGGGTGGACGACTCACTGGCCCATGACGCTAAGGAGAAAGCCGATCTGCTAGGCTCTCTTTTTGCTTCCAACTCGACTCTAGATGACGGGGAGAACACACCGCCGAACATCCCGCGATGTGAGTGCTCCATGCGAGAAGTGCTGTTTACACAGCGCTTGGTGCGTAAAGCACTCCTCTTCCTGGACGTCAACAAGTCGAGTGGGCCTGATGGAGTCCCACCTATTGTGCTGAAGACGTGTGCTCCGGAGTTGGCACCGGTTTTAACGCGTCTTTTTCGGTACTCCTACTCCCTAGGCGTAGTCCCGGACTCATGGAAGACAGCTTTGGTGCACCCGATCCCTAAAAAAGGCGACCGCTCAGATCCGTCCAACTACAGGCCTATCGCCATCACCTCCTTGTTCTCCAAAGTAATGGAAACGGTTATTAACAGCCAGCTCATGCGGTACCTTGAGGATCACCAGCTGATTAGTGACCGCCAGTACGGTTTCCGTCGAGGTCGCTCAGCTGGTGATCTTCTGGTCTACCTGACCCATAGATGGTCGGAGGCAGTGGAGTCCACGGGGGAGGCGTTGGCCGTTAGTTTAGATATAGCGAAGGCTTTCGATCGGGTTTGGCATAAAGCGCTTCTTTCGAAGCTGCCTTCCTATGGGCTTCCCGAGAAATTGTGCAATTGGATCACCAGCTTTTTTGCAGATCGGAGCATCAAGGTCGTAGTAGACGGTGCATGCTCCGATTACAAGCCCATTAACGCTGGTGTTCCACAAGGCTGCGTGCTATCACCTACGCTGTTTCTTCTGCATATCAATGATATGTTGCAAACCAGTAACATTCATTGCTATGCAGACGACAGCACTGGTGATGCTTTATACACCGGCCGTGCCAATATTTCTCGGGAAAACGTCGCCGAGTACCGGAACAAACTTGTGTCTGAAGTCGAGACTTTATTGAACAAAGTCTCAGACTGGGGGCGACTAAATCTAGTCCAGTTCAATCCCCGGAAGACACAAGTTTGCGCGTTTACCGCTAAAAAGATTCCCTTTGTCGTATCTCCTCAGTTTCAAGGCACTCCCCTTGTTGCCTCAGCCAGTATCGGAATCCTCGGTGTCGACATATCGAGTGACGTGCAGTTTCGTGGTCACTTGGAAGAGAAGGCCAAATTAGCCTCTAAAAAGCTTGGCGTGCTCAGCAGCGCGGGACAGTATTTCATGCGGGCACACCGCTTGCAACTTTACAAGGCGCAGGTTCGGCCTCACATGGAATACTTCGTCGTCGGTACTCGTACTGAGCGGACGTATTTATGCGCTCTCGCGTAACCTCGTGTAGTATTTTCTAGTAATTTTGTGTTTTCTTAATACTTTTTGTGCAAATTTTTTGTTTATTAATAACTATATAACTTTTTGTGTCGGACAAAACAAAACTGTGTTGTGTTGGTGTATTTTTAAATACTTTCTGTAGGAATAAGCACGTGTTTGCTGGTTAGAACCACGCGGTATTTTAGCTAAGTATCTTTGTGTTATGTTTTATTTCTAATTTACTACTAACAATTAATTACTTGTGAGTACTTTTATTATATATACTTTGTAGTTTAGTTATAAGAAAACATTGATCATTATTTTATTATTGAGGGTAGGGAGTGTTGGCACTCGGCTGTGTTGACACTGACAGCCGTCATTGAACGTGACATTGACACTGACACTGACGTTGGCAGCTGTCATCTGTCATAGAGTTTGACGTTGACAATTTGCGTTCCATTTCTATTTTTATGTGTGATTATATACAAGAAGTCAAGTCACTATGACTTGACTTCTTGTATATAATCTGAGACGATACAGTTAATAAAATAAAAATGGCGGATGATGAGGAGTTGTTTACTCCTCGCAAATCTTTGCCAAGGACTCCGCCGGCTCCGCTTGGTCGGCCGGTCGCGTAGCCTCCCCCCCCCACCACCAGTAGCACCTGAAAAGCGGCCTCTGATGTCACCAGGAAAGGTACAGTCATCTTCCCAGCGACCAAAGGTGGGCAAGCGTACTGAGCCTCGCCAGAGTGTGGCCCCGGTGGCAGGACTGCCGTCCAAGGATGTGGAGGAGCCTGCTGCAGAGGCTGTAGATGAGGACTGCCTAAGGGAGAGCTCCCGGGGAATAAGAGGAATATTCAAAGCTTCGACCACATCCAAGCTGGAGGTGATTGACCATGTTCGTGATGCAGTCAAGGGAATCATGGGTATCATCACCGGACCAGGGTCGAAACTTAACAAGGCTGAGGTCAACAGGGTGGCTACATATGGGCATGATCTCATTGCAATGGTTGCGACAATGGAGGTCCATATGTCTGAACTGGAGTTGGCAGCACTTAGAGCAGAACAGGGGAAGATTTCTGCGGAAGGAAGACTGGCGCAGGTTGAGGCCAGTGCAGTTCCTTGCCACGCGATGGACCCGGCACAGCAACATTCCTACTCGGCGGCGCTGAGGCTGCCGAAGGGGGCCGACCAAATGTTGATGCCAGCAAGTAAAGGCCCAGTTGTCGCCTTCTACCCGTCTGAGACGGAAGGCCCATTGAAAACTGCAGAAGATACGAAGATGGAGCTCAAGAAGGCAGTTAACCCCAAGACCAGCGGGCTTCAGATTGACAGGCTGAGGAAGGTGGGAAATGCGGGTGTCGTGGTCTAAACCACGTCCCAGGAAGCAGCAGAGAAACTGAAGACTGCTGCCCCTCCAACATTGAGGGTGACGGAGCCCAGACAACGTTTACCCCTGGTGGCTCTTAGGGGTTTTGAGGAGGACCCCAAGAATGAGGATGTAATCAGCGGCCTCCACGAGCAGAACCTTGCTGCTTGTGGATGGACCGAAGCAAAAGTGAAAGAAAACTGCAGGATTGCTTTCAAAAAGTCCTGAAGAGGTAGCAGAAGGACAACCGTGATCCTTCAATGTTCGGCTGCCCTGAGAGATATCTTGATCGGATACAATCGGTTATACGTCGGCTGGGACGTGGTTGAGCCGTGTGATTACGTGGATGTCACGTGCTGCCAGAGATGTCAACAGTATGGGCATCCTGCGAAGTACTGCCGATCGAAGGAGGTCGTATGTGGGAAATGTGGAGAGGCAGGACATGAACGTGGTGCCTGCAAGTCCACGGAGGAGAAGTGCGCTACGTGCAAGCGATTTGGTAGAACTGACTCTGGCTCGCACGTGACCATGGCGAGGAACTGTCCAGCAAAGCTGTATGCAGAGCAACGCTCCGTGGCCACCACTCAGTACTGCCGATAAGGGCAGCCTCATAGGTAACCAGGAAGACAAGGCATTACGATTAGGACAAATCAACCTGGGTCGAGGGGAGCTCGCCGCGGCTGAGCTGCCCATCCTGGCGCGTGAACTGCACCTGGATATTGTTCTTGTACAAGAACAGTACTCCCAGGTTGCGGGGATTGTTCAGGTGGGCTGTCACCCGTGGGCGGGCATCTATCTTGCCGACCCAGCAATTGGGGTAGCAGTGCTGAGCCACCTCAGCAACGAATTCTGTGTGGTGTGCCATATTGATCGATGGGACCTCTATGTGGTGTCAGCGTACTTTAAATTTAGCGACACCATCGATGACCACCTGCACCACTTAGAGGTCGCCCTGAGTTGTCTTAAGGGCAGAAGGGTGATCATGGGCCTCGACGCCAATGCGTACTCGCCACTCTGGTATTGTGATCGCTAACACTACGTGGGAAGAGGACAAAATGTAGAATATCGAAGGCAGCAAATGGAGGCATTTATTATCACACACGCTCTAACGTTGGCAAACATGCCTGACCAGCCCTACACCTTCTCTGGGCCTAGAGGTGAGTCCAACGTGGACCTGACCCTCTCCACTGGAGACGTCTACATTGCCGAGTGGCGAGTGCACGAGGGGGTCTGCGCCTTAATGCGATCATAATTTAATAACTTACACGGCCACTACCAGCAGGCCGATGACGCGCGCAGCACCCGTTAGGGATCCCCCCCGTTTTCGTGACCGAGGGGTGGATTGGGAAAGGTTCCGGGCGATTGTCAAATTACGAATGGGATGGCTGCACGTAGAAAAACCCGCGGCTCTCCTGGCGGAGGAGTTCTCAGGGGTCGTAATTCGCTCTGCGGAGGAAAGCCTAGGGGAGCGTCGCCCCAGGGGGTCGGGGGGGTATGAATGGTGGACATTTGAACTGGATAAAACTCGGAAGTTGCAATGCAAACTTAGGCGTGCTTGGCAGAGTAAAAGGCGTCTAGGAGGTAGGTCTGAGGAGTTAGCCAGGATGGCTTTCCATAGTGTGCGTGCGAGATATAGGAAGATGATGGTGGAGGCGCAGCAGTCGCAGCACAAGAAGATTGCCAACTCTGGCAATGAGAACCCATGGGGCCTTGCATACAGGCTGGCCAGTGGGAGGGTACGTCCGCCTGCAAATGTGATCAATGGGATCGCCTTTGCGGGTATACACCCGGACGGCTTGGAAGCAACGATGCATAAATTAATGTCTGCGCTCTGTCCGGATGACAGCACTGATTGCGACTCGCCTTACCACCGGCAGGTTCGTCAGCTGGCGGCTTTCATACCGTCGGGTGGAGCTGCGCCTCCACTTAAGGTTGGGGACCTGGGTGGTATAGTCAAGGCCTTGCCCAACACGGCTCCGGGACTTGATGGAGTGAGTGCGAGAATCGTGAGGAATGTGTGGATTGCGGCACCGAGGGAATTTCACTCGGTGTATGCCAAGTGTGTGGAAGAGGGGGTTTTCCCTAATGTATGGAAGGACGGAAGACTGATTGTCATTCCCAAGGGTAATGACAAGCCGCTCACCGACGCCAAGGCATACCGTCCAATAACGCTCCTCCCTGTTCTGGGAAAATTATTGGAACGAGTAATTTTAAGATGTGCTCCCGCGATTAGCCGCGGGATATCCGAGTACCAGCATGGATTTTCTCCGGGGCAGTAACAGCGCTGCGTGTACTGCTCAGCACGGCAAGGTATTCTCAGGCATGCTACGTGCAAGCAATATTCTTAGATATCTCCGGCGCCTTCGACAATGCCTGGTGGCCGATGATGATGGTCAAGGCCAAAAGGGGTGGATGTCCACCCAACATTTATAGAATGTTGGTGGACTACTTCACCTCCAGGCGTGTGGGCCTCTACATCGGAGACCGGGTAGAGTGGAAGACGTCGACCATGGGATGTCCTCAAGGCTCCGTGCTGGGCCCAACACTGTGGAATGTGCTGATGGATGACCTGCTCCGACTCCCTCTGCCCGAGGGAGTAGCCATGACTGCCTATGCCGATGATGTTACAATCTTGATTGAATCGGGAACGAGAGCGGGTATCGAATCCAGGGCCAGAATCACTCTGGACCTTATACGGGAGTGGGGGCTTAGGAATCGACTGGAGTTTTCCTCCTCAAAGTCGACCACCATGACTGTTAGAGGGAAATTTCAGCGCCCCCCCGTTATTTAACTTGGTGGGGAATCTATTAAGACTGTGACTAACGTTAAGGTATTAGGCGTGGTTTTAGACTCGGGACTATCGTTTGTGCAACATGCATCCGATATCTCTGAAAGAGCGACCAAAGGATTCGGCAAGATGTCTCGCGTATCTACATCATCATGGCGTGTACGATATCCGAGTTTAAAATTAATTTATAGAGGAGTATTTGTGTCCACGCTTACGTATGCGGCAGAGTGCTGGTACGAGCGTGCAAACATGTACACAGTTCGTTGCGTACTACTGAGATCGCAGCGATCCGCTCTTGTATTGTCAACCAAGGCGTACCGATCCACTAGCACGGCGGCCTTACCGGTGCTGTCTGGCGTTCTCCCTGCTGACCTAGAGGTCATCCGTGCTGGTAGGATGGGTATAGCACGTTTGACTGCGCCCAAAGAGGAGTTGAGCAGACGGAATCGCGATATCTGGACTGAGGTGATCGGCGCCTGGCAGGATAGATGGACGTGTGATACAAAAGGACGTGAGCTACATCGATTTTTCCCGGACGTGGCGTTGAGACTCAGGTATACCTGGGTCTCACCGGACTACCAAACCTCTCAGATTCTCACCGGACATGGATGCTTTCGAAAGAGACTGAGCGACATGAAACTGTGTGAAATTAGTATGTGAGTGCGGTATGTCAGAGGAGGATGTTCACCATGTTCTATGGGAATGTCCTCTGTATGATGACCTAAGAGTGAAAATGATGGATGGACTAGTTCGTCCGGTTCAGGGACCAGTTTACTACTCGGATCTCGTCAGCGATGTGGTGAACTACGGACTGTTGCGCGAATTTGCGCATAGGTGGCACGATCGCAGGACAAGGCAGGATGGAAGGCTGGTAGGAGGGCCCGACGACGTAGGCGTCAATGTGCCGTCAGCCCCAGAAGGGGGATAATGACGTTAAAATGGGACAAGGAATAGATTAAATATTTGTAGGGAGTCAAGAAAGTGTGCGCGGGAAAGAGCCACGTGCAAGTACCGCGCGCATCTCCCGAGATACGGTCCGTATGACCTGAAGGTCGGTGGGGCCATGGGAGGTGGTGGGTTGTTCCCATCTCTGGGCAGGGGCCCCCCAGTGCCAGCTCCTTCCACTTGACCGCATCCAGCGCAGAGCGGTTCGAATCGTCGACGACCGAGTTCTTTCCGATCGGCTTGACTCACTGGCACTGCGTAGAGAGGTTGCATCTCTTTGCGTATTTTATCGCATCTACCACGGGGAGTGCTCTGAGGAATTGTTCGGACTAATTCCAGCCGCTCAATTTCACCATCGCACATCGCGACCGACCTTGCGATTCCATCTATATCATCTAGATGATTGGCGGTCCACCACTGTGCGATTCAGAAGAAGTTTTCTCCCTCGCACAACTTCCTTGTGGAATCGATTACCACCAGCGATTTTTCCGGACCGATACGACTTAGGGGCCTTCAAGAAAAGAGCCTACTCCTTTTTAAAAGGCCGGCAACGCATCTGCGATTCCCCTGGTGTTGCAGTTGTTCATGGGCGGCGGTAGTCACTTACCATCAGGTGAGCCGCATGCTCGTTTGCCCCCTCTCCTATATAAAAAAAAAAACAGAATTGCAGAGCTTATCCTCCTTCTCTTCACTCTTATTAAATTTTAAACACTTGTATAAATTGTAATTTATCAGTTCTACTACTGCATCTACTACTTTAGCAAATAAAAATTTGTATTATAAGAAAAATTTGTCTAAATTAATCGCCACGTTTGTCAAACTGATAATAACTGTACAAATATTTCGCACATCTGAAGTAACTTACATTTGCTTTTAATTTCAACCTTGTACATTTTACATTTGTCGTATATACAAGACGGTGATAACACTATGAAGGGGACACCACAACATCTTCAAACCATGTTTATAAGTCATTTCAAATTAAACCCCTGAGGAAAATGAATTATATATTGGTAAACTACGAGTACATCTCACTCGTTTATTTGAAGCTCGATGTAAACTAAAATTCTTTTTTTTTTACTTTGTATCAATTTAATCAAAGAATTTAAAAATTTTGAACAACTGTAGTTGAGTCTGTTATATTTATGTAACTTAATATTTCCACATTTCCACCACCAGTGTGACCGTTAATAAATGGAAAACAGCGTAATAATCTAGACCGCCAACCAGTTGGAAAGCGCTTTGACTGTTTGTGACACGTCACTGAGAACTGAACAAAGCTCCAACTACTTAGTTCATAGTAGTACAATAACAAACGACATTTACAATACAAACGCGCACAATAAACTTTATCCGTATATGACTTTTCAGACTTTTAAAATAATATTTCTCTAAAAATGTGTAACATGGATTGTTTACTCCTGTTTTATCATATAATATATAGGTACATTATGAATGTGTATGGAATATTAAAATGAATTATTATAAAGCGATTTTATAGCAGTGCATAAACGCATGCATAAACATGGTAGAGCCATGCTGCAGCTATATTACTAGTATAGTTGTAGCACGAATGGGTCGGCTCGACCGGGGAAGGACCACGCTCTCACAGAATACCAGCGTAAAATAGCAGCTTAACACAGCTGTGTTTCGTATGGTGAGTGTAGAGATCCGGAGATCCTTTTTACTGGAGAAGAGGCATTCCATCTTAGTCCTCATGGGTGACAACGCATCTGCATTTTGATTTGCAAATGAGTATAGATCTAGATATCTATGGGCCACAGCAACCACTTACCATCAGGTAGACTGTGTGGTTGTTTGTAACCTTATCCTATAAAAAAGTGATATTATAACCACATTGTTAAACCTACATCGAAATTGCGTTCCGGTCAAAGGAGGCACAGTTGATGATCATTAACATTTTAAACGTCCAAATGTAAATATTATTATTAAAAAAAATATTAAAAATCCATTTATTTCTTTCTCAAGGCATACTAAATAATAAAGTAATTGGAGCCTCCTAGTAAGTATAAAAGAATAAATGTGTCAGGAGGCACCACTCTTCCTAATAATATTAATAATTAATATTGAGCCGAGCAAGATTACCTATGATTTAGAGTAGGTGTGTGTGTGTTTGTGTGTGTGTGTGTGTGTGTGTTTGTATGGGTATCAGTGCGTGTGTGTGTGTGTTTGTGTGTGAGTGTGCGCGTGTGAATGGATGTGTGTACGTGTGATTGTAGGTATATTATTATTGTTATTCTACTTTAATTTTGTAGAGGTAGTTTAGGAATTTCCATTACGCCATATCATCCCGTGGCAATTATATTAAATATGAGGCAATCTATGGAGGAGGCCAATGTTTAACCTTGGACTTTTAATAGGCTGTAACGTTGGCGGTATAGCACTATATTCTTAGAAATATTATACTTTCTTTTAAATTTATATACAGTTGAAAATCACTGTTTACATTACATAGTATAAAAATAAATAAGAATCAGAAGGCCAAAGAAAGAAAAAAAATATAAGTCAGTAGAAGGTAAATACTCCAAGAGACACAAACAGAGCAATATAAATACAGAATAACGAAATTGTGATTTATTGTATATTTTCCACAGCTATAATAGGTATCCTTTATCTTATTCGTTAAATAGAGATGAGAAGTGCCGTGGGACGGGTATTGGCTGTAATTTTAATTTTTACTACTACTTACCATTTTTTCCATCAGTCGTTTACAAGAATAATGTCTAGATATTTATTAACTTATACAACTCCATTATACATAAGTTACGTTTTTTATTATTTTTACGTAAATCTTATAAAAGTTCCAACTTTGTATGTCACATGGCAAAACGGTTTAATGTAGGAAATTTGTAATCTCTTCAGAACGTATTTTCAAAGTTGTATTAGTTTGAGTTGAAGCTGTCGCTTGGATTTGGAAACTGGCGTATTAAGCAAGCAATTTGTTGCCGTCGGAAGCTTTACGGAAAAATTACATTTTATTAAAAAGTAAAAGCCGTTTTAAAACAACTAAAAATAATGAAAACATATTTCATGTTTTGAAATATGTTTAAAATAAAGTCCCGCTGGGTTTCTTGCCAAGACAAAGATATTATCCGAACCAGTGTGAAAAAAAAATACTTTCAACAAGTATTATGTAATAATCAATATTGAATAAAAAATATTTCATATTGTGAAGATGGTACTAAGAGACTATAATATATTATTGTATGGAGAATCAAAGCCCTGACTTTGGAATGTGTAATTATTTTTTATTATTTTTAGTTGTTTGAAGTCGACTTTTATTTCTTATTTAACATTATTTTTTTCCCTTTTGAGTGGACATCAATGTCATCTAAATAGTTCCAATAAAAACTTCATCTCCTATTTTGCCCTCTTCTTGACATAGAATTTTTTTTCAAATTTATATGGGATTTCTCCTAAAGTACAAACATATGTTTTTTATAGAAGAGGGGGCAAACGAGCTTGCGGCTCAGCTGATGGTAAGTGACTACCGCCGCGCATGAACAACCGCAACACCAGGGGAATCGCAGATGCGTTGCCGGCTTTTTAGAAAGGTGTAAGTTCTTTTTTTGAAGGTCCCTAAGCCGTATCGGTTCGGAAAAATTTCCGGTGGTAAACAATTCCACAGAGAAGTTGTACGAGGAAGAAAACTCCTAGTAAAACGCACAGTCGTGGACCGCCAAGCATCCAGATAGTGAGGATGATATCGTGAATTTTGACGCGATGTGTGTTCGTGAAATTTGGCGGCTGGAATTAATCCGAACAATTCCTCAGAGCACTCCCCGTGGTAAATTCGATAGAAAATGCAAAGGGATGCAACATCCCTACGTAGTGCCAGTTTATCGAGTCGATTAGAAAGAACTCGGTCGTCGACGATTCGAACTGCTCTGCGCTGGATGCGGTCAAGTGGAAGGAGCTGGCACTGTGGTGCCCCGGCCCAGAGATGAGAACAGTATTCCATATGAGGCCGAACTTGCGTTTTGTAAAGTTGCAAGCGATGTGCCGGCATGAAATACTGTCTCGCTCTGCTGAGTACGCCAGGCTTTTTAGAGGCCAATTTGACTTTCCCTTTCAAGTGACCACGAAACTGCACACTATTCGATATGTCGACGTCGAGGATTCCGATGCTAGCTGAGGCAGCAAGGGGAGTGCCTTGAAACTAACGAACGAAGATACGAAAAAAGGGGTTCTTTTTAGCGGTAAATGCGCAAACTTGTGTCTTCTGGGGATTTAACTGGACTAGATTAAGTCGCCCCCAATCCGAGATTTTGTTCAGCAAAGACTCGACTTCAGACCCAAGTTTGTCCCGGTACTCGCCGACGTTTTACCGAGAAATATTGGCACGTCCGGTATATAAGGCATCACCAGTGATGTCATCTGCATAGCAACGAATGTGACTAGTTTGCAACATATCATTGATATGCAGGAGAAACAGCGTTGGTGATAGCACGCAGCCTTGTGGAACACCAGGGTTGATAGGCTTGAAATCAGAGCATGCACCGTCTATTATGACCTTGATGCTCCGATCAGCAAGGAAACTGGTGATCTATTTGCACAATTTCTCGGGAAGCTCCGAAAGAAGCGCTTTATGCCAGACCCGATCGAAGGCCTTCGCTATGTCCAAACTAACGACCAATGCCTCCCCCTTGGACTCTACTGTCTATATACTATGAGTCAGGTAGACCAGAAGATCACTAGCTGATCGACCCCGTCAAAAACCATACTGGCGGTCAATCCGCTGGTGATCGTCAAGGTACCTTTTTATTTGTTTAAAAATTCATAAAAAGTGATTCACAATTGACGAAGATATAGCGTAATATACATACAAAAACATACAGTCGCATTGTTAACCGCGTCTTTTTTTTGAAGTCGGCTAAAACGTATGAAACGTATATTAGCATATCATCAAAAATTTACCAACATTTGCCCCGAATTCGCACCTTATTTTTACATGGTTTACATTAACCATTCCTAGGACGGATTTTCCACCCAAAATTTAATTCAAATTTAATTTAGCAGCATTACGAGTGTGATATTATTTTCTCTCCGATTATCAAAAACTGCATTGGCTCGTGCATTTTGGAGGAGGGGTATATATCGCAGTAGATCCATAATAGTGATAAAGAAATCGAACAAGTACGGAATATTAAACATCTTGTAGCGGCAGCATAGTCTTTCGTGATGTTCGTATTGTTAAAGACTATTAGGGTAATTAATAAAGAGTAAATATTACAATAAACCTGAAGTAGAGGCTGATTAAACGCCATAGCTCAACGGATCAATAAGCTGAAGAGGCAATTAGCCCAGTAGAGCTTAATAGCTAGCCCTGCTATAGAGCTCGAAGAACCGACAACCAATGGGGAAGTAAAGGTTCTCGAGGCGTAGCGTCGTATCAGTATGCGAAGTGTAGAGTGGCTCCTCACTAGATATGCAAGAAGTCGATGAATGCACGTGGCTCAGGACCGTGTTTTGTGGCAATCCTTGAGGAAGTCCTATTTTGAGCGATAGATTTATGATAAGACTAGCTGTTCCCCGTGACTTCGCCCGCACGTAATTTATTAAAAAAAAGTGATATACATTCTGTAAACACTAGGAACAACAACAAGCTAGTGATGCCAGTTTCTCGACTCCACGTAATTCATTCTTGGGGCAATGTATACGCTATTACAACAAGGTCCCGGAAAGTGTACAGGTTCTCTCTATTACCAAGTTTAAATGTTTTATTAAGCTGAAACTGTATAAAAAGGGTTATTATAGTATAAATGAATACATGGTTGATAATAACCCCTGGGAATGAGGTGGTCGCCTCCAAGCAGTTTCTAAAATAAATTTTGTAAATAGTTCGTAATCATTTATATTGTAAAATTTATTTAAAAAAAATGTCCCGCTGGGTTTCTTGCTGGTTCTTCCCAGGACAGAGGGTATTTTTTTGAACCAGTGGTAAAGTAAAAAATGACTTTCAATAAGAATTACACATGTAATGTATATTGAATAAAAATTATTCTATTCTATTCTATTACGATTGGATTTCATGGGATTTAATTTTTTGCGCGGAACCCTAATACTTTTCCTAAAATAAAAGTAGCCTAAATTACTTCTTACAACATCAGCTATCTGCCAGTGAAAGTCCGATCAAAATCGGACCAAAAAGACAGACAGAAAGACAGACAGACAACAATTTGAAAAATCGTGTTTTCGTTATAAGTACCGTATATACTTTAATAGACCAGTCAAATAAGGTCTGAAATCAAAATTTGACACTCAACTTTGCATTTTTGATATAATGCAGTATTAATGATACAACACCAATGTGTAAAGGTTTTCGTGTCCGGAACCCCCGGCAAGGTTTAAATAAAATTGTCAAAAGTGTTTTTTCATAATTACTCGAAAAGTTTATATGCATATAGTAAAAAGCTGTTATGTCGACATTACAAACAGACACTTCAATTTTATTTACTTGTATAGATATAATGATTATAACGACGATTCCATATAATTATCTAATAAAATAGAAGTCAGCGTTAAATTTCTACAGGCTCTACAGTTTTAGAATGATTTTATTTTCATAATAAAATGTTTTAATAATAGCTTCACTCATGACTACGTCTTAAAAAAAATTTCACGCGCAAATACGCAAGCATTGCCAAGACTATTTGATCAAATAGTGATTTCGCACACGTTCCCTGAAGAAACAGTTTTGTAAAAGTTAGTTTTGCTTGCCACTGGGGTGGAGCTAACTTCGAAGGGTGTTAGAATTCCAAATACACTGCTAAATTACGTGTTTGGATGTTACTATACAAGTGTTTGTTTTAGAACAATTACTGTAAATTTACAGAAATATTTTTGTTGCGTTAGCGGTTTTGACAATATGATGCGACTAATACACCAAACCAAAATATTTTTGATATAATTATTATCATTGCTTGAAAAATATTTTTTTAATTCCTTCAACCGCTTTTCTTAGATATATAGGATTTTTTGTACATATATACCGGAAAATACGTAATTACATAATTATCTTCATTCTATATTTACTAAATTTAATTACGACTTTATCCTTAACTTGTGTTTTCTTAATACATTAGTTATTTTTCTTAGATAAACTTAATCTTTACCCATCAAACTGAAAAATGCGTAAGGCCGGGACCCACAATTGATTATTTAGCGTATTATGACTGTCGAGTGACACCGATGTTTATCATGATCGCTAGTTTAGATGCAAAAACAAAATTCTAC
Organism: Parnassius glacialis; assembly: GCA_033319125.1. Lineage (NCBI taxonomy): Eukaryota > Metazoa > Arthropoda > Insecta > Lepidoptera > Papilionidae > Parnassius > Parnassius glacialis. The sequence continues at coordinate 24,264,747 of JAVANC010000010.1, read as the reverse complement.
CCGATCATATGATAGCGTATGATAGGCCGTTGTCCCCCATATCGTATCTGAAACACCTCCAAACAGATACATATATAGTGATCAATAGTATGGACGTATTTTAAAATCTTTGTCAAATGTAACGTCCATCTTCGACAGATGTAACTGATTTAAAAAACTATTAAATGAAGTTAGATGCACATAGTTCCACGGTATTTTCATTGAGACTCGAAAGAGCGTCGGTAATTAAGCAATGTACTGTACCTTTTTTAAATTTCTGCATTTACTGTAACTTGCTGTGCTTGTGTGTGCTCCGCTTACTGTAATTCTCAAAATACGAAAGCAACTTGGGTTTGATTCACAACTTAACTGCTAATTTACCACGTGCTCGACTGTAAATATAAACATCGTGAGAAAACCGGCATAAAAATATTTCGTAGACATGCGAGATCCGCCACGTATAGGGCAGCGCGATGGATACTTCCAGGAAGAGGCCTGTGATCAGGAGTGAGATTTATATAACCTGTAACTTTACGGACTTCACTAGATACTAGATGCTATAGTTATTTTTATCAGAAGTTTTATTGTTTTTACTTTTGAAATCGTTTAAAGTTTCGACTATTATAAATTTGATTTGCATTTAAAATTAAATAAAGTATAAAAAACTGCCGAGGCTATATATTTCAATTTTTTTTTGTTCCTTATGTTAGTGTACAAAAATCAAAGGAATAAAGATAGGATGAATGATACATATTGTTGAAAAAAAAACGCTATTTATTTTCTTAGTTTTTTCTTTGTAACTTTGTTCTCTGAATATATCTTTCCTACCAAGTGTACTGTAAAATTATTAGAAATTTGTCACAGTATTAAATGAGAATAAAAAATTGTCTATTATATTAATTATAAACATACTAAAATGAGTATGAACATTTTGTTTTCAATAGTTTTGTAAAAAAATGGTACTGAATTATGTATGTCACAAAATTGCAATTAGAGAGTTCTAACATTTTTGAATATTTAGGTGTACTTTAATGTGAAAGTAAATGTTATGGCATCATTAAACACCATTTCCAATTATCATTGCAGTATTATTGCACTTCAAGTTTGATTACAATGCTATATTCGTGCAAGCGATTCTCTTAAGGTCAGCTCACATCGAGGCATCACTCGACGCGATGCGGCGTGCACTTTTTAAGATAATGATACAAAATATAACTTTTTTTACTACACAAAATGATAGACATTTAATTTAGATAATTCGAAAATACCTCGCGACGTCTCTATCCCGGACTGCGCCTCGAGATGCGTCTTCGTTGCGCGACGCATCTCGATACAGCGTTGCTTCATCGGTAGGCGCAGTATACAAAAGCGTTGCGCTGCCAGCCACTTTACGGTGGCGTTGCGACATCACTGGCCTCTTCAAGCATTGTCGCATTGCGTCGCGTCTCTGTGTGAACTGACCCATACACCTATTATAATTATAATAATTGAATAAGTTTTATTATTCGTTTTATTTATTTGTTAATCCTTCTAATCAGTTCTCTTCTTAATATACGTGGTAGAGCCATGCTGTAGCTATATTAGTAGTATAGTTGTAGCACGAATGGGTTCGCTCGACCGGGGAAGGACCACGTTCTCACAGAATACCAACTTTAAATAGCAGCTTAACACTGCTGTGTTTCGTTTGGTGAGTGTAGAGAACCGGAGACCCTTTTTACTGGAAAAGGGGCATTCCATCTTAGCCCTCACAGGGGACAACTCATCTGCATTTTGATTCGCAAAAGAGGAGAGATGTAGATGTCTATGGGCCACAGCAACCACTTGCCATCAAGTGGACTATTGCTCGTTTGTCACCATATCCTATAAAAAACCTATTATTATATAAAATGTAGATCAAGTAATAGATGTTAATTATTCACCCTTCTTCCTAGTAAATCCATAATTTTAATACAAGTAAAAAATCATTTACAATTATTTTTGTTGTTGAGATTTGTGCATAAAAGTTTATAACTACATGCTTTGAGGAACCCTCATGACAGGCTTGAGGTGAAGAGCCTTCCCGAGGTGATTACTCCGAGTGGACTTGGCGAGTCCTAACTCCTTTACATCAGAGAAAAATTCGTAGCGTCCATATTAGACCATAATGCTTATACGCTAACGTGATGCGATATATTTGACACAATATGGCTACTGATACTATATGGTCGTAATGGACGCCCATACTTAAGATACAAGTACCCGATATGATACGCCTGATCAAGATACACAGAGTGATTAAATGAGGACCCGGTTTTTTGTCAATGTAATTATCTGCTATTTATTTAGTGCTTTTATATGTAATAAATATGTATGTATATTGTTACATTTGTATGTTACGTATGATTTATATAAGTTATTTCTCGGGAAGATCAAAGGTACAACAATAAAAGAAAACCTTGCCGAAAACGTAATAAGTAAATATTTATTCTGTCATTTGTTAGTACAGAAAAATAAACACAGATAAATACCCAGTAATGAATAGGAATATATTTGATAATCTATTAGTTATAATAGAACTTAGGGTTTACGTGAAATAAATGTCATTATTACTAGACTTCATGCTTCTAGCTTTCCCGCGCGCTCACACGTAAAATACATTAATTTAAATTATTTAGTTATTGATCCTTTTTCTTATTTGAATATTTTTTTATACTTTACTTTTTATAGAATACTTAACTACTTTTGAATATTTATGTATGGTTACTTTGGGGGTAGAAACACAGCATTAAGTAAATAAAAAGATTAAACGCTGCTATGTTTCGTACGGTAAGTATTGTGAACCGGATATCCTTTTACTGGTAACGAGGTATTCTATCTCAGTTTTCAGTGGCAACACTTACCGTCAGGTGGACTTATGCTTGTTTGTCACCTTTATTAAAAAATTCAACCGTAAAAATGTCCCAGTGGACACTGGTCGAAGCGGCAGCAAGCGCTTGAACTGTTCGGGTTTATTTACTTTCGTCTTAAGTTAAAAATAAAAACTAATTTAAATTTTCAACATTCCCTAAAAGTAATAAACCTTTTCATTTGATACACTTACATGGTTTTACACGGCTTCATCATGGGATCTCTACAAGGTACCCGTTTAAATACCAATTTTACAATTACATTTATGATTTCATTATCGGGCCGATTATTGTGATTCGCATTTATATCATAATAAAATAAAATAAAATAAAATATTGTCTTTATCATCATCATCACCATTATCATCTCCTTAGGGCGGCCAATGTTTAGGAGGTCCACTGATGTACAAAAGCCTCCCTCAAGGAAAGCCACAAGGCATGATTCATTATGATTAGAGAGACCACCCTGTTCGCTGAATCCGTACTTCAAATGAAATTAATCCGAACGATTCGTCAGAGCTCTTCCCGTGGTAAATAGAAAATGCAAAGATGCAACATCCCTTCGCAGCGCCAGTGAATCGAACCGATCAAAAAGAGCTCGGTTGTCGACAACTCGATCCGCTCTGCGCTGGATGCTGTCAAGTGGAAGGACCTGGCACTGGGGTGCCCCGGCCCAGGGATGAGATTAATATTCAATATGAGGCCGAACCTGCGTCTTGTAAGCGGTGTGCCTACATGAAATACTGTCTTGCTCTGCTGAGCACGCCAAGCTTTTTGAGGCCAGTTTAGCCTTCCCTTTCACGTGATCACGAAACTACACGTCATTCGATATGTCGACGCCTAGGATTCCGATGCTAGCCGAGTCTGCAAGGGGAGTGTCCCGAAATTGAAGACATACGACAAGCAAGGTTTTTAGCGGTAAAAGTGCAAACATGTGTCTTCTGGGACCAGATTTTTTCTCTTTATTTAGTATTCTTCCCCATCGGTGGTCAGAATTTCGAGCTATATGGCTGGCCCATTTACTACTTCAGCTTACAAATCTGTTGGGCTTAGTCAGTTACTCTGGTTCCTCTGCGGATATCTTCGTTTCTAAGTTTATCACGCAGAGAAACCCCGAGTATAGCTCTCTCCATAGCTCGTTGGTCGACTTTGAACTTCTTTATAAGGCCAGCCACAGGACCACGTCTCAGATCCATAGGTATGTTATCACTGGCAACCCACACTGTTTGTATAGTCTTGTTTTAACATTTTAAAGTATACCTCACGAAAAGATGAGTCGTACTCTCGAACCTTGCCCAGGCGAGTTGAATCCGTCGATTACCTAGTCGACCTATATGTCCTAGGTAAACATATTTGTCGACAAATTCAAGCGTGCTCCCAACAACTACTGGCATAGGTGTGAAATGGACATTACACATGACCTTTTATTTGTACATGTTAACCTCAAGACCTATCCGTTGGGAGACACTATTGAGGTCATTGATCATAGTGCTTATTTAGGTCCTCCAACGATTCTGCCATAGGTATTATATCGTCGGCAAATTGAAGGTGAGTGATGTACTCGTAATTGATGTTAATACCTTGTCTCTATGTTCGATGCAATTTATAAAATGGTTTTGTTTTAGCGCAATAACTTCATTTTATGTAGAATTACATATGCTTAAAAAATTTAAAAGTCGCCTGTAAATTAAGCGAGTACAATTCTTTGCCTCATAGTAATTAAGTTTTACATTAGAATACGATAGAAAAGATAAAATAATAATTATTCAATTCAGCTTATAAATAATACGTATTAAAAGTCATTTACATTTTACTGTTACCTATGGTTCTGAAAAAAAAAACTTCTGACCTGGAAGACTAGGTCTGACTTTTTTTAAGTAAAATTACACAATAAAATACACAATTTATATAATTAGCTGTAAACTCCATTTTAGAAATAGCTTGTAAGCGATCATTATAACAACTGATTGTAGGAGTTGAGTTAGTAATTAAAGCGAGCATGAGTTTTGTTTATCTTGTTACTTTCTCTAATTAGAGATCCTGTTTACGACTCCAGAATGACAAATCTTTAATACGCTTAGCCCGAGTAAATTTACTTTCAAAGAAAAATTTGTTATATCTGTCAAAATTGAGAACAATGAGGGCTAATAATTTTCCACTTACCAGATGTCGTCGATGTAGTTATGACTGAGGTAAAGATTTTGTTGCACAGTGTCAGTTAATTGAGAAATTAGTTTTAAATAATAGTTTATCATTATTTAGGATATTATATTAATACACAACACAACGCGTCAGTGTTTTGATTTTTAATTTTTTGCACATTATAACTCTTTTTTTTAAAAAGTCGTCTTTTAGTCATATTTATAGTTTGGTTTATTCATTTCTAATGTAATTAATATAAAATATAACTAATAATACGGAAAGAAACCTTAAAGATTACATTTTCCTAAGAAATTATCGTTCCCGCTATGAAATCTGTTAAATATTTCACCTCACTCTAAAGTGGCGCCGACCTGGTGGCAGAAAAAGTCGTGGATGCCCTCATTGTAAATGAAAATAAGAAATGCTTTTACGGGATTCTTTTACGGTGATTTTTTTACAGAATGGTAGCAATTGAGTTATGTGTTGGTAGCTTTTATATTTAAATTATACTGAAAGAAATTAAATTTCAAAATGCATGAAATCTGCATTCTGTTCCTGTTCCCGTATTTTTGTCGTTTTTGCCGAGAGACTTAATGCAGCATATAAATCCTCATTTATAACGTAGTAAGTGCAGGAAGATGAAGACAAGTTCATATTTGATTTTTTATTTATAAACCAAGCCTATGAAAAAAATTATATCAGAGATTATCTTCGTTATATAATTCATAACGTACGAAAGAAAGAAGAAAAAGTAAAGAAAGGAAAATATATTTTTTCGGTCTATTGTTACAAATTATGGTGGGTCATGTACCCACCATAATTTATAGACCCAGATGAAACGAATATCTGATTACTGCCTTTTTAAGTATCCTGTAACTGGCCAAATACACGCAATTAATAGCCGGAGATACGTTCCTGAACATATTCGCAGAGCTCTGATTTCTCGCAACTTTTGACGAGACTTTTGACATCTATAGTATTTTTGCTAAAATTTAACTACTTGACGAATTATTCTTGGTAGGAATCGGTGTGCTTTAGCGATGATTTGTGGGGTTTCAATTTGAATTTGCTGGGAATTAATTAAACGCGTAGTAGCTGCTTAAATGTTTGTCCTTTTATAAGGAGTGCTAAATCTTACGTCCGTCACCCAGAGGGACAGAGACTACGGACTTTCGTTTGGCACGATCATGACACAAATTCTCGCTTCTTTCACGTCCATAAATGTACTCATACATTCTCTTCGGTTAAAGGTGCTCCTAATTTGAACTAGTTTTGATAGTAGTCGATAAACTTCTGTCTAAGGCGACTCTTGGTGACTCTGCCTCTCACTTCTACAAAAAGAATTTGCTTTGCCACTTCATTCATTCCTATTATATGTGCAGTAAAGTATACACAAACAATTCTTTTTTTTTATATGAAAAGGGTGACAAACGAGCGCACAGTCCACCTAATGGTAAGTGTTTAAGCCTATAGACATCTACATCTATCCTCTATTACAAATCGAAATGTAGATGCATTGTCACCCGTGAGGACTAAGATGGAATGGCAGCAAGAGCTGCCGCGTGGCTCTACCACTGTTAAAAATCTTCATTTGAAAGTCAAATCTTTAGGACACAGCATAATGCTTAAAATTATGCGACGTCACGAGTTCTTCTGTTCTATTTTGTTTATGGTAATACACTACATTTTTTTTATTCGAATAATAATGATAGTTTTCTTTTGTGTTTCAATTTCAGACTTTAAATCTAGTTTATCAAACAAACAGCAAGTAACAAGCTTACTCTTAAGCAGGTTTAACTCAGGTAATGTTGTAATAGGACCTCATTTAGTTTTATTATTTTACTAAAATATTACAACTTCTACGACGGTTACAACTGTAAGTTAGCCGCATCGTAAATGTTTGATTAAATAATCGTCCCACTGCTGGGCACAGGAATCTTCTTATTAGAAGGGGTTGCAGGACAAGGAAGAGTTTGCTGCACTGCTCTAATTCACGTTAGTGTAATTTAAATGTCCTTCAAACATTTTTTAGTTATTCGACATGCAATTTTCCTCATTATGTTTCGTGTCATTGCCAAGGAAGTGGAAAAATTGTAACTAACAATTTAATTGGTGTTGGTAGCGATCGAACTCGGTTTTCCCGCATACTATGAAATTATAAGGTTAGCACTTATCAGCTTCCATGGATTAACTTCTGATATAAAATTGCTGCTTCCAGAGGGTGGTCATCAGGTATAAGTAGTAATAGTAACACTATTACTACTTATAACACAGATACAGCCTAATAACTCCGAATGCTGTGTACAGGGCTCCTCTAATTTTTGAACTGGTTTTTAAAACAAGGATGTGTCTCCCGCGCTGCACAAATGCGTGTTGGTGGACTTCATATTATGTCTATGATATATTTTTATCTCTCAGACATTCAGGTTATTTCACCTTACGATGTTGTTCATTACCGTAGAGCACGTGGTAAATCAGTTCTTAAAAATGTACTTGACAATATTTTGGTGTCGGCCAGGATCGAACCTCGCTGTGAAATTTACGGCGAGCGTTTAGTCTCAATCACCACGGCTCTCACGGCTTATCGGGTATAGAGTATAAATATATATTGTATATGAGTAAAATAATGAACCGTGGGTCAGGTGGTTGATAACTTGTGCATTTATTTATATTTTTTTTTGTAAAATTTCTAAAAAAACATAATATGCACATTTTTATTCGGTATCATTATAAAGAAAACAATCAAGTGGCACCCTTTTCTTACATTTACACGAATAGTGCACATTGAATAAAACTAAAGAATATGCACTTCGTTCCATACAAGCTTGGGCCCGGCGTAAACAAAGTTCAAATATATCTTAATTTGAAGAATTAAACATTTGTTACTTCTGACAAAAAATCATATTTTTATAGGACCTGGGGTTTTGGTTTTACTTTGTCTTATTATTTGTAGGTTATGTAGTAAAATCACTCGTTCTTGGTGAAAAGTTGTACCAATAAATTGAAAAAAACACAAAAGGATGCCGTTTTTATTTTTATTAAATAAAATAAAATAAAATTAATTACAACTCAAACTTTTCTAATTGTTTAATTATTTTCTGCAATTATTAATAAAATGTCACCTAGAAAAGCAGCCGGCGGCTGTACATTGTCTGTTTTATTCTTCTCAAAACCCAAGTAACACATTATTAATCATTATCATCATGTGGGCGCAACAACTTATAGTCCTGTAAATCGAGAGAAAACCCAGGAGTCAAGTTAAATTAATTCACTAAAATAAGAACACGAAGTATATCCACAAACACAACCACAATGCCAAATACGCATGACAAGTTTAAACTCGAAGTTACCAAGTTAAGTCTCGTTCAAAACAGGCAATGATCAACGACTATACAGCCTATTAAATCGTGTCCAATATTTAATAACGTAGCCTTTTCAATCAATTTTCTAAATAGATTTCTTTTATTCATTATTAATCTCTACAGATTTGCCTCAATGTTTCAATACTATGAGATTTTTTATACTGAGGGCTATTTATTACAAAAAATAGTCTTCATTAGATAATGCCATAGACAAAATACATAAAAATATTTAAAAACATTTTGTTTTTGCTATGGTAAAAGCATTAGGTTTCGTTTATCAGTTTTAAAAAAATGTTTTTATTATTGTCCCATACACTACAGAAATAAAAACCATATAATTATGCTTATAATGAATCGTTATATTACCTACATATTTTTGTATAACTGTTACGAACGATGTCAACAACCCAATTTCATACATCTCCTTTCGGATTTAATCGCGTTTTATAAATAAGGGATGCAAATGAACACACAGTCCACAGTTATAGTGAATGAATGCTGTGGCACTTAGACATTATTTACATCCGTTTTCAGTTAAGAATCAAGATGCAGGTACTATAGACAACCATAATATCTCTGTCACGTGTATGTTACCCATAACACAAACATATTAACAAACGGTAATTTTTATTCATAGGCTATGAATCTAATGAATAATGATTATTTCATTAGTCATTAAACATGAGATAGATAGTCTGGGTTTCAATTATAGTTCAAGAACATTTCTCATTACAATAAATGGTTTATCTTTTAGTCCCAGCTTTTATACGTTATTAAGCTTAGACCCGTTCGGTATGTACCTAGTATAATTTTTAGTTTTCGGTTTATAAAATGTCAGATTCGTGAGATTTTTTTGACCGTTTTCTGGTTACATCTTCTTAGTTCTATTGATTATCACCATCACCATTACAGCCTTTCATAAGTCCACTACTGAACATAGGCCTCCCCCAAGGAATGCCACAAAGCACGGTCCTGAGCCACCTGCATCCATCGACTTCCTGCTGCTGTGTAATGTTTATATATATATATATATATATATATATATATATATATATATATATATATATATATATATATATATATATATATATATGCATGTCTTACCAGGTCGTCACTCCATCTAGTGGGGGGTCGCCCTGCACTTCGCCTACCGGTACAAGGCTGACACTCGAGAACCTTTCTTCCCCATCGGTTGTCGGTTCTTCGAGCTATATGGCCAGCCCACTGCCACTTCAGCTTACTAATCCGTTGAACATGATTTTTGTTTTGTCCATGCTCATCTTAAGGCCTATCCGTTGGGAGACACTATTGAGGTCATTGAGTATAGTGCTTAGGTCCTCCAGCAATTCTGCCATAAGGACTATATCGTCGGCAAATCGAAGGTGAGTGATGTACTCGCCATTGATGTTAATACTGCATCCTTTCCAGTTCAGTAGCTTGAAAACATCTTCCAATGCAGTGGTGAAGAGTTTCGGGGATATAACGTCACCCTGTCTTACACCTCCCAGAAATTGGATAGGTTTCGTACTCTGATTCTGTACTCGGATAGCCACCGTAGCCTTACTGTACAAACACTTCAACACTTCGATATACCGACAGTCAACTTGGCACCGCTGAAGGGACTGCAGCACCGCCCAAATTTCGACGGAATCAAAGGCTTTCTCCATAGTCCACATACGCAAGGCAAAGTGGCAAATTGTACTCCTCGCACTTCTGTACAATTTGCCGAAGGGTAAGTATGTAAAGCCTTTTCGGAAACCGGCTTGTTCGGGAGGCTGGAGGTCGTCAAATCTGTGTGCGAGACGATTCGTAATGACTCTCGAAAACAGCACGTAGATGCGGCTCAGAAGGGAAATCGGTCTAAAGTTCTTCAAGAGAGCGTTGTCGCCTTTCTTGAAGAACAAGACCACCGCACTTCTGCTCCACGCCTCCGGAGTAGTGCTACCATGGAGGACGGAATTAAAGAGCTTCTAAAGGACTTCAAGTACCGGTTTTCCACCCGCTTTCAGAAGCTCCGCTGTATTTCCATCCTCGCCAGGGGATTTGCCGTTTTTAAGGTGCTGGAGAGCTATTCTAATCTCGCTCAGACTGACGTCCGGTATATCATCGGTATAGTGTCGGATAAGACTCGCTTTTGGATCGGTACTCACACTTGCGTGTGGCTCCAACGATGGCGTGTACAGCTGCCCATAGAACCTCTCAATCTCACTCAAAATCTTAGGTGTCCCGGAAACGATGCTGCCACATTCGGTCTTCAGCTTTGACAGTTGGCTCTTTCTGGCAGACAGATCTCTGACAAAGACTTTGGAGCCTTGGTTCCGCTCGATCACTTCTTCAATACAAGCTGTATTGAAGTTGCGCAAGTCCTGCCGCATGCATTTGGAGATCTGTCTGTTCAGTTGCCTGTATGCTGTCAAAACTGTTGAAGAATGTAGCTTCATCTCCCGTCTAACAGCCATGAGACTAAGAGTGTGATCGGAGAGTTTTTGTGTTCTCCTGCGGCGGGTCTTGCAGAACTTAGCTCCGACCGCGTGGACAGTTTCCATAAGCTTGTCATTTATATCGTCCACTTCATTGCAGTCTTCTAGGCACTGAAAACGGTTTTGTAACTCGAGCTGAAAGGTTTCGGGACTTTGGAACAGAGCACAAGGGGGACGGAGCGTTGACTTCATCAGACGAGACCTCTCCAACTTAACGTTTAGGTTCAGTGTGTCTCTAACCATTCGGTGATCGCTACCAGTTTTTACCCTCGCGATCACGGAGACATCACTGAACAGTTGTCGTCTGGTCGTCATAATGAAGTCAATCTTATTTTTTTGTCGATCCGTCGGGGCTCGACTAGGTCCACTTTCTGTGTGGCCGCTTCTGGAAAAAAGAGTTCACCATAAAGAGTCCCTCTTTCTCCATGAAGTCGGCCAGCTCCTGACCGCTTGGGTTCCGATGCCCTATTCCAAATTTCCCTACTTTCAGCTTACCGTTCTCTCTTGTGCCTAGTTTTGCATCGAAGTCTCCCATTAACACTGTATAGTGGGTTTTGGAGGAATGCATGGCTCTAGATATATCCTCATACATTTTCTGCACCTCCTCATCGGGATGTGCCGAGGTTGGTGCGTAAACCTGTATGACCTTTAGCGAATACCGTTTGGTGATTCTGAGTATAAGGTACGCAACCCTCGTCGACACACTCTCAATCTTTACAACGTTGTTAACGAGAGACTTGTGGACAATAAATCCAACACCTCCTTGGGACAGATGGTCGCCCTCCCGGTGATAGAGCAAGTTGCCAGATTCGAAGACTACCGTGTCCTCCCCCTCTCTACGGACCTCTGATAATCCTATAATATGCCAGCGTAACTTGTTTACCTCTTCTTCCAGCTCCACGATTTTCTCTTCAGTCCTCAGGGTGCGTGCGATGTATGTTGCCAGGTCGAGTTGTCTTAGGTGGCAACCGGACCTCCACCGGAGATTCTTAGCACCCCCTGCCTTGCCGTTACCATGGTCGCCACCGTAGCCAGGAATAGCGGGGCCGCCGGGGTCTGGAGGTCGTCTCTTTCTTGCTCTCATCATTGGGGGGTATTTGCCATAGTTGCCACGCTTGGCGAACGGGTTGGCAACCGCAGTTTTTTTATTGCAATTTTGCTGTTTTCGGGATGATGCTGCTGCCCATCTCCTGCCTGTTTCCCTTTGTAGCCTTTTACGTCACCCAAGGTAAGATATGGGGTAGTGGATACTCTTAACCGCCACTACATGGCACTAACAGTTCTATTGTTATATTCTTCAAATTGAAATTGTATAATTTGATTATTTTTATTCTTTCTAGTTGTTTGAAAGTCGGCTTTTAGTTTATATTAAAAGTAATTTTTGCCCTTTTGAATGGATTAATAAATAGCTCCAATAAAGAGCAATGGCAGACTTTCATACATAAAATTAGTTGAGAAGAAATGGTAGCGTCTATATACCTAAAATATCTTAAAATGTTAAGCGTCAGTCCCTTAATAACTCTGTCAAAGAATTTTGTACTGAGAAGGCGTCAAAAAAAAGATATTTACATTTGAACCTTTTTAGGTTACGTCCTATGTCACTTGGAAAGAGTCATGCTTCCTGTGGTTGTTTGATGTTAGCTTAATAAATAATACATAATTGAGAGTTTTTAGATTATTGTATCTCTATTATATATTTGCATACCATGAATGTATATTTCTGGCATGGCTCCAGGGCTTTTGTATCATAGTGACATTCTCAGAAGGGCTAGAACCCAGAGCTGTAAATCCATTAAAAAAAACAGTGACTTTTTATTTTAGCTAGTGTTGGCATAACATTAAATGGAATTTAGTACTATGATTGAGATAATGTATTATTGTACGAAATTCTTTGTAAGAGACTTATTCTCAGCCATATCACTTTTATTGTTATTATTACTGATATTACAGTTATTACTTATAATAACTTAATATAAAAATATTTTGTGTGTTGTGTTGGTAGTGTTACAAAGTATATACGAAAATAGTATGAATATACTAAATGGCAACATTTGAATAGAGTAAAATGATTTAAGTCATTTGATATTCCCAAAAATGTTTGTTTTTTTCTGTGGCTCTAATTAAAATACATTTTTATTTGAAAAATCATAGAAAAATTATAAAACTCATTTTATATATAACTTATTTCAAGACGCTATAATTTTTCTCAACTATTTTTCTGCCATTGCTCTTTGCATCCTCTATTTTGCCACCCTTGGGCTGGAGTTTTTTCTCAAAATGTAAATGGTATCACTCCTGAAGTATAAACTATTTAAAAGGGGAATTACCAAATTTGGTTAACATTTGACAACGATAATATGCATACCAAAAATGTAGTCGAACTGTTAAATTTCTCTTTTTTAACCCTACCAGAATGTAAGTAGATACGAAACAAATGTTTCGAGATCATGTGAAGTTCTGCTGATACGCATTGAAGCATCGCGGCAGACTAATTGCTCCATAACCCTTTTAGAAATTAGAGCAGGCCATGCTTAGCAGTGGAACATACAATGACTGTGACATCAAGGGTTAATTTTTAATCGTCAGTTAAAAGTTATCCATAAAGTAAATTATAACTTAACTGAATATAAAAATGAAACAAATGAACTATTCTATTCATAGTACAGCTGTAAATGCGAATATGTTTGTGTTATATTTAATCCTATGAGTAAATTTTACCTGGGGATTGCAAAATCGGCCTTGAGATTTTATCGCGTTTAATTTGAATTATTTTTAATTACCGATGTTTCGCGTGTGATACAGAACCCATGGTCACGGGGGACTGAGGTGTTTGACCCGGGTTACATTCAGCGATTGGATATTAATTTTTGGGCCCGATCTACTCAGAATGAGCTTTATATAAATTTCTTCTTTATCTTAGTCTTGCAGTGGTATGCTTGGGTTCAGAGAGCTGCAAATCATCCTTGGTGGGAATTATTTTTTTGTTACAATTTTTTGTCTATCAAATGTGATGTAATAGGGGCAGAGGCAATTTTGAACATGCGGGGAGTCTGTAAACAGACTCCCCGGAGCCTCGGTGCTCCAGGTTTTTATTGAACGTTTTGTTTGTCCTATGTAAGAGACGTTACATTCGCATTTAAATTTTAAACTTGTACACTCCTGCACCTTGCAGTGATGTTATACTTGACGGGTGGTAAAAACTGACTAATCTTATTCGACAGTCTGTAGTATGTTTTTATGAAAGTTTAATAAAAAGTTAACGTGATAAAATCCGTAAGGTTAGCAATTTTATATGGTGAAGTCATGCTGCAGCTATAAAGTGGTATAGTTATAGCACGAATGGGTCGGCTCGACCACAAAAGGACCACGCTCGCACAGAATATCATCGTATAATAGCAGCGTAACGCTGCTGTGTTTGGTATGCTGAGTCTAAGAGAACCTGAGACCCTTTTTATTGGAAACGAGTCATTCCACGAGTCTTAGTTCTCGTGGGTGATGACGCATCTGCATTTTGAAGTATAATTGAGAATAGATGTAGATGTCTATGGATCACAGCAACCACTTACCATAAGGTGGACTGTGTGCTCATTTGTTACACTTATGCTATAAAAAAGACTTAGTTATACTAAATTTTATTTGTTTATTGCACACCACACAGAACGTACAGACATTTTATACAGAAAAGAAGTTTGCAATGGGCGGTATTATTGCTGACAGCAACTTCTTCCAGACAACCAATGAACGGTCAGGATTGCACGGAGTAGACAGGGGACAGGGGTAGAGCAAATTGGTGTGATAGAAAAAAAGAGTTAAAAATGAATACACATACACACATATATAAATAATATACATATACTACAAAAATATAAAGTTATACAGCCTATATAGGTCCCACTGCTCTGCACTGACCTCCCCTGATGTGTGAGAGGCAAGGAAGTTCATATGTCTTCGAAATTTTTAAAATTCTGCTTTGAAAATTTATAATTTTGGACCTACACTTACTTTACTTATTACTTTACTACCTTTAATTGGGGACACATATTGAATTATATTTAATGACTAGCGCAGTTTAAAGTGCGAGGTAATGGTTCTTGACTATTTTTTTAGTTACCGGTAGTGATTTAAAAACTGGTCAAGAACTCAATGTATACTATTCGGGTAAATATTATAAAAAATCATCATGACTGTGATCATTCATTGATATTACTACTTTTCTTGCTTTCTAATGATGTTATTTAAAATTCTAGTTTTGTATTTTTACTCTTTTAATATTATGTTCATGTTCTTCTTGTAACAATACCAAATTACTTTAATCAATTTATGATGCTTTCTACAAAAGATATTCTCACACATTGGTTTCTATAAAATGTAGTAATACTTTGATTAAACTGTTGTATAATATAAAAGTATTAAATAACCAATATTGAGAAACCATTTAAATTTCTTTGGTAAAATATACTCAAATTTTCTCTTTTGTAGTAGAATAAAAATTTAATATTTAAATTAAATATTTTATCCTATTTTTGAATAGTATTTTATCGTTACCGTTACCGCTTATCAAAATTTCACTGCTCAACATAGGCCTCCCCATAGATTGTTTCTTTAGGGGGGATGTTTGCCGTTGTTATCACGCTTGGCAAGCCGCAGTTTTTTTTTTAGTTATTATCAGGACTGCCCTGCTACTCTTAGAGTATAAATAAGTAAGTTTTTGGTATACATAAGCAAGCTTTTTGTATACATAAGCACGCTTTTGGTATACATAAGTAAGCTTTTGGTATACATAAGCAAGCTTTTGGTATACATAAGCAAGCTTTTGGTATACATAAGCAAGCTTTTGGTATACATGAGCAAGCTTTTGTATACTCCAAGCTACCCATCTCCTAGTTTGTTTCTCTGTCGCCTCTTAAAATATCTACGGGGCGATATGGGGTAGTGGATATTCTTACACCACCATAACACGTTATGTGAGGGTGCGGTCAAAAATCATTATTTCTGACCTCGCGGTCAAAATCTACTAATATTATAAACGCGAAAGTGTGTTTGTTGGTTTTGCCTTCTTCCACGCAACAACTGAGGATCGGATCGATATGGGCCGGTGAGTGACATAGGCTACTTTGAATATCGGAAAAATTTACCTGTCAGTGGGATAGATCTGGTGCGTAATTTTGAACGGATATTGATAATATTAAGTTTGAAGATGTCTAAAAAACCACGCAGAACAGTTCGTCATTACCCGTTTCTTAAAATATACCTTAATTTGTTGGTTTGAAATAATAATTTACACTTAGAATTAATTATACAACAATAACACATCATGGCGATAATTTGTCATTTGATCAATGTTGTTTGACATATATTCTCATGTTAAACACCTTCGCATTCACGTAGCCGAAAAAACCGTCGCGACGACAGTTCGATTAGCACACATGCGTTGGCCTTCTTAATCTACTTGTTGGCCCAGATGATTCGTGAATAATTAATAATACACATTTTGACTAAGACAATAAATTTATACAAAAAAAACTGCTTGTGAATAAAGTCAAACATGTCACTGCTTTTTTCAATTGCCTCGGAAAAATCATAGTTACGAAAGTATATTCTAAGTCTATGATTTCAGCTATGCTGTGATCATTTCTATGAAATGAGGGACTGTCTTTCGAGTTTGGATGTATTTTAATAATTATGAAACAGTCTTTGCGAGGTTACAATGTCAACTAAAAATACAATGTTATTTACGATATTGTGCAGATGTTTTTCAAGTATTTTAAATCAACCGTTTTTCTCTTTTTAATAGGCTATTTGATTAACAATAACACGGTGACTATACAAAATGTCAAATGTCTTTAGTTTGCTTAAACTTTTTATGCTTGACAAAGATCGCGAACTCTTTAGTGTACTTAAAATAAACTACTACTTAAAAAACAAAAATAATATGCAAGTAATATATAAGTCAATGTAAGGTACTTATTACCTTTTCTTATAGAAGAGGGGCAAAAGAGCATGTAGCTCACCTGATGGTAAGTAACTACCGCCGCCCATAAACAACCGCAACACCAGGGGAATTGCATATCTGTGCCGGTCTTTTAGAAAGGTGTAAGCTCTTTTCCGATCTTTAGCCGATCAGAATGAACTCGGTCGTTGACGACCGACTCATTCGCTCGCAACCGCTCTGCGCTGGGTGCGGTCAAGTGGAAGGAGCTGGCACTGGGGTGCCCCGGCCCAGAGATGAGAACAGTATTCCATGTAAGGCCGGAATTGCGTTTTGTAAAGTTACAAGCGATGTGCTGGCATGAAATACTGTCTCGCTCTGCTGAGCACGCCAAGCTTTCTAGAGGCCAATTTGGCCTTCTCTTCCAAGTGACCACGAAACTGCACGTCTTTCAATGAGTTGATACCGAGGATTCCGATACTGGCTGAGACAACAAGGGAGTGCCTTGAAACTGAGGAGATACGACAAAGGGGTTCTTTTCGGCGGTAAACGCGCAAACTTGTGTCTTTTGGGGGTTGAACTGGACTAGATTTAGTCGCCCTTAATCCGAGACTTTGTTCAGCAAAGACTCGACTTCAGACACAAGTTTGTCATGAACCTCGGCGACGTTTTCCTGAGAAATATTGGCATGGCCGGTATATACGGCATCACCAGTGCTGTAGTCTGCATAGCAATGAATGTTACCAGTTTGCACCATATCATTGATATTCAGGATAAACATCGTTGGTGATAGCACGCAGCCTTGTGGAACACCAGCGTTGATAGGCTTGAAATCAGAGCATGCACCGTTTACTACGAACTTGATGCTCCGATCAGCAAGGAAACTCGTGATCCATTTGCACAATTTCTCGAGAAACCCATAAAAAAGACGCTTCGAAAGAAGCGCTTTGTGCTAGACCCGATTGAAGGCCGTTGCTATGTCAAAACTAACGGCCAATACCTCCCCCTTTGACTGTACTGCCTTCGCCCACCTATGGGTCAGGTATACCAGAAGATCACCAGCTGATCGACCCCAAACGAAAACTATACTGGCGATCACTAATCGGCTGGTGATCCTCAAGGTACCTCATGACCTAGCAATTTATAATGGATTCCATTATTTTGGAGAACAAGGAGATGATCGTGATAGGCCTGTAGTTGGACGGGTCTGAGCGGTCGCCTTTTTTAGTGGTCGGGTGGACCATAGCTGTCTTCCATGAATTCGGGACTACGCCTTGGGAGTAGGAGTACCGGAAAAGACGCGTTAAAACTGGTGTCAACTCCAGAGCACACGTCTTCAGCACAATGGGAGCGACTCCATCAGGCCC
Source organism: Parnassius glacialis (assembly GCA_033319125.1). NCBI lineage: Eukaryota > Metazoa > Arthropoda > Insecta > Lepidoptera > Papilionidae > Parnassius > Parnassius glacialis. The sequence continues at coordinate 24,246,603 of JAVANC010000010.1, read as the reverse complement.
ACTCGACTTGCTGATGTTCAGGGAGAAGAGTACTTTGCGAACCAAGTGCTGTGTAAATAGCACATTCGACATGGAGCACTCGCACCGCGGGATAGACTGCGGTGTGTTCCCCTCGTCATCTACAGTTGAGTTGGACGCAAAGAGAGAGCTTAACAGATCGGCTTTCTCCTTTGCGGCATGGGCCAGTGAGTCGTCCTCTCTGTGCGGAGATGGAAGAGATGGCTGACAGAAGTTCCCTTGGAAAGCCTTGGCGAGAGTCCAGAATGCACGGTTTCCCGAAGGAAGGCGAACTAGCTTCTCGCCAATTCTGCCGATGTGCTCAGACCTTGTCTTGGCAATGACACTTTTGATGGACCTGCAGGCGGAATTATACTTCGTTTTAAGAGCGCTGGTATTTACATCCCGAGACGTTGATGCGTCAACCGAGACCCGGTAGCACTTCTGCTTATAGCGTGGTGCTAATTTACAGGAGCAACCAAACCATGGCTGGGATCTACCTCTCATGGGAACCACAGAGGATGGAATAAAAAGTTCCAAACCTGACGTACCACATCAGCAACAGAATCGGCAACAACACTGGGATCTTCTGGCGAGAAGCAAACCCGCCCCCAAGGATAGGATATAAAAAAATACCGCATCCCGTCCCAATCGGCCAACCTATAGTGCCAAACACGGCCGCAAGCTGCAGATTGCAACTGCGATGGGAGCGTGAATGGCATCGTACTCCGGATCAGACAATAGTCCAAAGAGCCCAGAGGGGCATCGACGGAGACCTGATATCCGTCCGGATGAGAGGTCAGCAGAAGGTCCAACAGGGAAGGTACATGATCCTCCACATTTGCGATCTGCGTAGGTGAATTAACCAGTTGTGTTAGAGCATAAACAAAGGCAAAGCCATAGACACATCTACCCGCATGATCGGTTAAACGGGAACCAAATTATTCAGCATGGTGGGCGTTAAAATCACCGAGTATCACGATCTTTGCCGATGGCACCTGTTGTAGCACGGAGTCTGCAGCCATTTGGACGTGGTCGATGAGTCGGTGTGTGTTGGCATTATCGCTATGAGACCTATAGAGGTACCCATAGACGCGGGGATGGTTGTTTCTCTCTACGCGCATCCATATGATGGGCGGGCATGGTCGTTTCTCTCTACGCGCATCCATATGATGGACAGGTCTGTACCTTCAAGACTGCCGAGGCATCGACAACAGATGTCCCATCTGACGTATATACAAACTCCACTTATGTATAAAGTAAAAATATAAAAACGACACCTTTAAAAAGTTTTCATACCGAATTGAATAGTTTCTTTTCAGTTCGTAGTTTGCATCTCATTCAAATATGCTATTTATTGTTACTAACTCACTAGTACTCAGGCGCACTCTATTTCACTACACTGTAAATATTGTGGTGAATCTATGGATATCTTGATGGTAATTAATGCACAGTAGTATGATATAATATAGTGATGGGTAGACAACCAGAATTTAAATAACAAAACTATTTATATCAAAAAACACAACTAAATAAATCATAAAAACTATAATATGCTGTATAAAATAGGGCACAGCATGTGTTATCTTCTGGCGAACTATCGTTTCTTATTTATCGAGACTTGTCGAACGTCCTCAATCTAAAAGTGATTTATGGCTCATGTGCTACCATGCAACTTTGCTTTAGTTTGATATTTACTAAAATAAGGAAAGAATAAACGCGAATCATCTTAAATTAAGAATAGTAACTATTTTGTTGGTTAGTAGTATAAAATCATAATATAATTATATTCATTACTAACGCCATGGCTTCGTCTGGGTAGGATCTATGAATGTGGCTTTAACATTTATTTTAACAATTTTTCTATTTAAAAAAAAACATGCATGTTTTTGGATAAGATCCTAGATCACACCTAGCATTGACTAAAATTTCAAAAATGGTTTTTCATGCCAACCTACCTACAACTTGACCTTAGAAGACAGTATTCCGATATTACAGACAGACACTAGAATATTGTTTGTAAAGTATAGATTAAACTACAACTTATTTGCTTAAAATTATAGGAATTACTCGTATTTAGATTTGGAAATAATATTATTAATAGTTACATCTCCTAGCTCCCAATATATGATGAAATTGTCATCACTATATCCATAGATAATATACTATTTTACCACGCTAACGACCATGACCATCCTCCTAAACTTGCAATATTTGGACTGGTTTGTGTCGCAAAGTAAATGTGCAAATCTGAGTTCGACTAAGTTATCTGTATTAAAATTCAAATATACACATTTAATAAAATACCTATTTACATATGCATACTACATTCAAAGGGTACAATAAACAAAATATTTTATTTATATTTTAAAAAATATATTAGTGATTTAATGATTTTCCTACAGACCAGCTTCTCTTTAGCATAATCATAATCCATTTTTGAGTACTTACTAAAACTTTGTTACTTAGTAATACAATGTTTTGAAGCATAAAAGTTCTCCGGCGAAACTTTACAGCGCTTCGGCTGCCTGGATTCTTTAGCCAAACCCAAATCCTGCACATGAGATATTCGTTGAGATTGTATTTACGCGATCATTCGGAAGCTTTATGCATTCCTGGCGCAGGATAGGGAAAAACAGCAAAGGCGTCCAAATTTTACAGATTAGAGTTTCGGTACCTGAACAATTCTTGTGTGGTTTATGTGTTCTATTTGTTTTTATTTCCATCAGTCATTGTATGTTTCTACAAACAATCAAATGATTGTTATTGTATAAAGACTTTAGTAGCTTTGTAAACAATCAATAAATGCGCTACATTCGCGTAACTTTTTCAAAGCTCTAGATGAGATTTCAAATCTTTTTCTAAAAGCTTTGTAGTACGAGTTAACCAAGTAAAATTGTTTATGGAAAACGAGGATTCTGCTCATCTAATGGTAGTAATAGATGGTAAGTGGTAGCTGCCGCTATTTGGAAAAAGTACATTCTTTTAGTATAGAGCCTTTAGTTATATTGTCAGTAATAACAGATTTCGGAACATGCATGGGTTGTAGCTTCTTTTTATTAAGTTTTGAAGAATACATGACCTAAAGATGTATCGTAATCTGCCGTTGCCGATACCGTTCTCACATATTCTTTTTTTATAGATTAGGGAAGATTTTCCGTTATTGCCTTGCACTGCAGGTGAAATTCCCGTCACAGTAGCACATGTGAGTTAGTTCATGTTATCAGAAATTTCCTCTAGGATATTGTGACAATCCCCAAACTTTACACAACATAGATGTTATTCTATTAAGCTTAATGGCATAATGCTCATCAGGGCGCTCCTCAACAAACATATGTAAGATACTAAATAATTAAGGCAGTTTGCATTTTTATGTTTAACATAATATCTACAGATAACTTGTGTAGAATCATATCATATATCATCATATATCAGAGCATCTGCAACACGTAAAGAATAGCAGGTGCGTTGTCATTGTGATGCTAATATTTTCATGTCCAGGTGATTTTCTATAATCTTGTAAGATTTATATGGGAAAAATCATTGGCAGAAACATACCACGGACATAATAGTTTTTTTGCAGAAACTGGTGCTATATAGGCTTAGTGGAGTCTGTATTTTAAAATGTCCTCTAAAAAGATTTTTAGATTTCCTAGGTAGTGGGACTTCTTCTCTGCCCAGGCTTCCGTCTGGGTAATTAAGTCTGCTCTGCTGTTTTCCAGTCTAAAAGTCTATATAGAGTTAGTATAATAATACAATTTATCCTCAATAAAGAATCAAAATGCAGATGCGCCGTCACCCGTGAGGACTAAGATTTAATGCCTCTTTTCCAGTAAAATGCATCTCCGGTTCTCTACACTCACCACACGAAATACAGCAGGCATTTATTTTTATTTACGAAAGCTGCCATTTTACGTTGGTATTCTGTGAGAGCGTAGTAATTCCCCGGTCGAGCCGACCCATTCGTACTACAACTATACTATTAATATAGCTGCAGCATGACTCTACCACGTATAAAACTTCGTTTGTCTTCTTAGTTTAAATAAAATATTTAACCCATTTTCACTCAAAGGCAGGCTATTCTTATTGTGCCTTCTCTACACTATTCGCGAAGTAACTTTGACGAAGTGCTCGTAGAAGTCGATCGCAGTCCAAGAACGTGCCTACACACTGTTGCTATTTCGCGAAGAGCTCAGTCGTCTTAAGTCGCCCGCACTCTTAACATGAATAACGTTCATGAGGGAGCTGCTATATGTACCTAATTGTGTGAACAGTCCGATGTCAATGCATTACCCATAGTTAAATAATATATATATATATATATATATATATATATATATATATATATATATATATATATATATCTATATATATAACTGGCGTACGCCGATTAGTGTAGTGAGACGCTTCGTGTAACTTCGGGGCACTTCGAGAAGCCTCCTTCCTTTGACTCAAGTGCAAAAACCAACAGCGATCAAAAGTCACCTGAGACGAAGCGAGGTTGCACGAAGCAAATCGAAGTACCTCTCTACACTATTCTCCTCACCCAACTTCGATTAACTTCGCGAGTAGTGTAGAGGGGCCATTAAAATAACCACTAAGATGATTCTTGCATTTAAAAATTTCCAGTCTTTATCTTTTTTGGTCAGATGTGTCGCAATCAGGTCCACGTTGTTTGATCTGGTATTAATGGTTTAGAAACCAATTCCAAAACCTCATTTCCTAAATAAATGAAATACAACATTGACTCCTTCTCTAACTTTGTCGTGTTCGAGTAAAAGGACTTTAAAGTAATATAATATAAGATTTTATGTGATCTAGAACCAGATATCCTAAAATAGTTACAAGTATAAATTTTAGATCCTATTTTTATTTTATTATTGTCGACTCAAAGTTTTCATTAAGATAAATATTCTTTGCCTTTTTGATTATGTTTTCCTTGGCTAGAACTACCTAATGGGTTCGCTTTTACGGCATCAAATTTTCATTAATTTTTTTCCCGTGTTCTGTTTTTATTAGACACCCTCAGAAAGCTCCCGGTACTTGGTATAAAATATGAAATAACACTTGAGATCAGTTTAGATTTTGCTCCTAAAGTAAATTGTCTTCTTGTTAAACATTGAATGATATTTTGAAAGAAAGTGTTCACTAATGAACAAATAATAATAGTAGGATTTAAACGTAAAAATTTTAGTTTTGTATCTAGCACTCAAAGCGTATAATAAATTTCCCGATCAAACAGATTTATAATCCTATATGCATAAAACGATACAATAGATAAGACGATGCATGTAATAGATATAGATCATTAACAACTTTCATCATCATCATCATCATTATAGCCTTTCATAAGTCCACTGCTGAACATAGGCCTTCCTGAGCCACCTGCATCCATCGACTTCCTGCATGTCTTACCAGGTCGTCACTCCATCTGGTGGAGGGTCGCCCTACACTTCGCCTACCGGTACGAGGCTGCCACTCGAGAACCTTTCTTTCCCATCGGTTGTCGGTTCTTCGAGCTATATGGCCGGCCCACTGCCACTTCAGCTTACTAATCTGTTGGGCTATGCCGGTTACTCTGGTTCTACTGCGGATATCCTCATTTCTAAGTTTATCACGCAGAGAAATCCCGAGCATAGCCCTCTCCATAGCTCGCTGAGCGACCTTGAGCTTCCTCATATGGCCAGCAGTGAAGGACCACGTCTCAGATCCGTAAGTCATAACTGGCAACACGCACTGGTTGTACAGTTTCGTTTTCAGGTTTTGAGGTAGTCTAACAAGAAGATGTGTAGTAGTTTCCCGAACGCTGCCCAGCCGAGTTGAATTCGTCGATTGACCTCTAGGTCGAAGTTGGACTTACCTAATCGGACTATTTGTCCCAGGTAAACATACTCGTCAACAAATTCGAGCTTAGTGTTCCCAACAACTACCGGCGTAGGTGTGACATGGACGTTAAACATGATTTTTGTTTTGTCCATGTTCATCTTAAGACCTATCCGTTGGGAGACACTATTGAGGTCATTGAGCATAGTGCTTAGGTCCTCCAGCGATTCTGCCATAAGGACTATATCGTCGTCAAATCGAAGAACAATTAACAACGAACGAATTAACAAATTAACAACTTTATTGCACTGCAAATTATATGAAATGTTGTGTGAGTTTTCTCAACGAAAGCTCTTATTTGCAGTTATTATCACATGGATTAGTTGAAGCGATGTCGTTACTTTCTTTACTTCCAAAATGTGTTTTGGAAAGGCTTGTTTTGAATAAAAATATTTTGACTTTTGACAGATGAACTGGGACTTTGAATGTGTCAGCTGGAAAACTTATTTGAAAGAATTTCCTACACTTACATTAATGAGAAGAGTTGAGTACTCAGACTGATTTTACTGCTCCTCCAATCATTCTTTGAGATAAGGGTCCATCGCTTTATGCATCCATTCGGATGAATGGATATTACAGCTAATAAAGGTCCACTGTCTCTCTCATAGTTGGCCTCATTTGGGGATTGTTTTTGATGGTAAGTTGTTGCTGTGGCCCATAGACATCTACATATATCCTCGATGACGAATCAAAATGCAGATGCATTGTCACCCGTGAGGACTAAAATGGAATGCCTCGTGCCCAGTAAAACGGGTCTCCGGTTATCTACACTCACCATACGAAGCACAGCAGCGTCAAGCTGCTATTTTACGCTGGCATTCTGTGAGAGCGTGGTCCCTCCTTTGTAGAACTGACCCATTCATGCTACAACTATACCAGTATTATAGCTGAAGCATGACTCTACCACTTAAAGATTCGCCACGCAAGCCGGTTGGCAACCACAGTTTTTCATTATTTTGTGTGGAGATGCAGTTGCCCATCTCCTGTTTTAGTTTTCCTTTACCTTTTTATTACTGCTTTTGGTATACATCTCGTAAGCAAGCTTTTGGTATAAATAAGCAAGATTTTGGTATAAATAAGCAAGATTTTGTATATTCTAAGCTGCCACACATATCCTAGTTTGTTTCTCTGTCGCCTTTTAAAACACCTACGGGACATCATTGCAGTATTATTGCACTTCAAATTTGATCACAATGCTATATTCGTGCAAGCGATTCTCTTAAGATCAGCTCACATCGAGACATGACTCGACGCGATGCGGCGTGCACTTTTTAAGATAGTGATACAAAATATAACTTTTTTTACTACACAAAATGATAGACATTTTATTTAGATAATTCGAAAATACCTCGCGACGTCTCTATCCCGGACTGCGCCTCGAGATACCTCTGCGTAGCGCGACGCATCTCGATACAGCGTTGCTTCGTCGGTAGGCGCAGCATACTAAAGCGTTGCGCTGCCAGCCACTATACGGTGGCGTTGCGACATCACTGGCCTCTTCAAGCATTGTCGCATTGCGTCGCGTCTCTGTGTAAACTGAACCATACACCTATTATAATTATAATAATTGAATAAGTTTTATTATTCGTTTTATTTATTTGTTAATCCTTCTAATCAGTTCTCTTCTTAAACTACTAACTTCTACAACATTACGGTGTAAAAAAGGCGCTTAGACTTCTTACTTCATATTTAAGTAACAGAACTCAAAAAGTCGTGATAAATGGTAAAGGTTCCTCCGGATCGGTAGTATCAATGGGCGTTCCTCAGGGCTCGATTCTTGGCCCGTTCCTGTTTTTAATCTATATTAATGACTTACCTTATCTTGTAGGGGACAATCACGATATAGTATTATTTGCTGACGATACCTCTTTAATTTTCAAACTTAAACGGCAGTTAATTAATTATGACGATGTAAATAATGCTCTATCGAAATTAGTACATTGGTTTAACGCCAACAATATGCTCTTAAACGGCAATAATACTAAGTGTATTAAATTTACAATACCTAATGTAAAACATTCGAGTACCAATGTGCTATTAAATGGGGAGGAGTTGAGTCTTGTGGATACCACTGTATTTCTCGGTATTACTATTGACGCGAAACTTCAATGGGGCCCCCATATATCTAAACTAGCAAGCAGACTTAGTTCTGCAGCATATGCTGTAAGAAAGATTAGAAGTCTCACAGATGTTGAGACAGCTAGATTAGTGTATTTTAGTTACTTTCATAGCGTAATGTCTTATGGAATTTTGCTATGGGGTAATGCGACTGATATTGAAGCTATATTTGTTTTGCAAAAGAGAGCCGTTCGGGCGATTTATAACCTAAATTGTAAAGAGTCCCTCAGACAAAAATTTAAAGAAATAAACATATTAACTTTGGCATCGCAATATATTTATGAAAATCTAATGTATGTACATAAAAACATAAATAGCTTTAATAAGAATAAGGATGTGCATACTTTAAACACTAGGAACAAACATAAGCTTGTTATACCCGTTACTAGACTCCACAGAATCAGTAATTCATTTATGGGGCAATGTATACGCTTTTACAACAAAATCCCAGAACATATTCAAAGTTTATCAATAAACAAGTTTAAAAGTTTTATTAAAGAAAAACTGTACAAAAAGGGTTATTATAATATCAAGGAATACATGAATAAAAATAACCCCTGGGAATAAGGTGATCGCCACCATGCTGGTTCTATTAAAAATCATTTAAAAATTGTATAAATGAAATTATTGTTAAGTGAAATATGTTTGAAAAAAAAAAGTCCCGCTGGGTTTCTTGCTGGTTCTTCCCAGGACAGAGGTATTTTCCGAACCAGTGGTAAATAAAAAATGACTTTCAATAAGAATTATGTAATAATCGATACTGAATAAAAATTATTCTATTCTATTCTATTCTATTCTATAATATACGTGGTAGAGCCATGCTGTAGCTATATTAGTAGTATAGTTGTAGCACGAATGGGTTCGCTCGACCGGGGAAGGACCACGTTCTCACAGAATACCAACTTCAAATAGCAGCTTAACACTGCTGTGTTTCGTTTGGTGAGTGTAGAGAACCGGAGACCCTTTTTACTGGAAAAGGGGGCATTCCATCTTAGTCCTCACGGGGGACAACTCATCTGGATTTTGATTCGCAAAAGAGGATAGATGTATATGTCTATGGGCCACAGCAACCACTTGCCATCAAGTGGACTGTGTACTCGTTTGTCACCATATCCTATAAAAAACCTATTATTATATAAAATGTAAATCAAGTAATAGATGTTAATTATTCACCCTTCTTCCTAGTAAATCCATAATTTTTATACAGGTAAAAAAATCATTTACAATTTATGTTGTTGAGATTTGTGCATAAAAGTTTATAACTACATGCTTTGAGGAACCCTCATGATAGGCTTGAGGTGAAGAGCCTTCCCGAGGTGATTACTCCGAGTGGACTTGGCGAGTCCTAGCTCCTTTACGTCAGAGAAAAATTCGTAGCGTCCATATTAGATCATGATGCCTATACGCTAACATGATACTATATATTTGACATAATATGGCTACTGATATTATATGGTCGAAATGGACGTCCATACTTAAGATACAAGTACCCGATATGATACGCCTGATCAAGATACACAGAGTGATTAAATGAGGACCCGGTTTTTTGTCAAAGTAATTATCTGCTATTTATTTAGTGCTTTTATATGTAATAAATATGTATATATATTGTTAAACACCTTGCCGAAAGCGTAATAAGTTAATATTTATTCTGTCATTTGTTAAATATAATTTGTTTGTTGTTGAAAAATAAACTTAACGAAGTAATAACACAGATAAATACCCAGTAATGAATAGGAATATATTTGACAATCTATTAGTTATAATAGAACTTAGGGTTTACGTGAAATAAATGTCATTATTACTAGACTTCATGATTCTAGCTTTCCCGCGCGCTCACACGTAAAATACATTAATTTAAATTAGGTATTTAGTTATTGATTCCTTTTTCAGATTTTGACATTTTTTAGACTTACTTGTATATTTTTTATACTTTACTTTTAATAGAATACTTAACTACTTTTGAATATTTATGTATGGTTACTTTGGGGGTAGAAACACAGCATTAAGTAAATAAAAATATTAAATGCTACTATGTTTCGTATGGTAAGTATTGTGAACCGGATAACCTTTTACTGGTAACGAGGTATTCTTTATCAGTTTTCAGTGGCAACACTTACCGTCAGGTGGACTTATGCTCGTTTGTCACCTTTACTAAAAAAATCAACCTGAAAAATGTCCCAGTGGACACTGGCCGAAGCGGCAGCAAGCGCTTGAACAGTTCGGGTTTATTAACTTTCGTCTTAATTTAAAAATAAAAACGAATTTAAATTTTCAACATTCCCTAAAAGTAATAAGCCTTTTCATTTGATATACTTACACGGTTTTACACGGCTTCATCGTGGAATTTCTACAAGGTACACGTTTAAATACCAAATTTACAATCACATTTATGATTTTATCATCGGTCCAATTATTGTGATTCTCATTTATATCATAATAAAATTATTGTCTTTATCATCATCATCACCATTATCATCTCCTTAAGGAGGCCAATGCTTAGGAGGTCCACTGCTGTACAAAGGCCTCCCTCAAGGAAAGTCAAAATGCATGATTCTGAGCCACCTGGATCCATTGACTTCCTGCATATCTTACCAGGTAGTCACTCCATCTAGTAGGGGGACTACACTACACTTTTCTGAATCCGACTTCGACTGGAATTAATCCGAACGATTCGTCAGAGCTCTCCTCGTGGTAAATGCGATAGAAAATGCAAAGACATGCAACATCCCTTCGCAGCGCCAGTGAATCGAACCGATTAGAAAGAACTCAGTCGTTGACAATTCGATCTGCTCTGCGCTGGATGCTGTCAAGTGGAAGCACCTGGCACTGGGGTGCCCCGGCCCAGAGATAAGAACAGTATTCAATGTGAAGCCGAACCAGCGTCTTGTAAGCGGTTTGCCTGCATGAAATACTGTCCTGCTCTGTTTTGTTCTCAAGCTTTTTGAGGCCAATTTAGTTTTCCCTTCCAAGTGTATCACGAAACTGCACGTCATTTGGTATGTCGACGCCAAGGATTCCTATGCTAGCCAGGTCGGCAAGGGGAATGTCCCGAAGTTGAAGAGATACGACAAAGAAATTTTTTAGCGGTAAAAGCGCAAACATGTGTCTTCTGGGGACTAGATTTTTTCTCTTTAGTTAGTATTCTTCCCCATCGGTCGTCAGTACTTCGGGCTATATGGCCGGCCCATTGCCACTTCAGCTTACTAATCTGTTGGGCTCGGTTGATTACTCTGGTTCCTCTGCGAATATCTTCGTTTCTAAATTTATCACGCAGCGAAACCCCGAGTATAGCTCCCTCCATAGCTCGTTGGGCGACTTTGAGCTTCCTCATAAGGCCAGCCACAGAACCACGTCTCAGACCCATAGGTATGTTATCACTGGCAACCCACACTGTTTGTATAGTCTTGTTTTAAAATTTTGAAGTAAACTTGACGAAAAGATGAGTCGTACTTTCGAACCTTGCCCAGCCGAGTTGAATCCGTCGATTACCTAGTCGGTCTAGGTATGTCCTAGGTAAACATATTTGTCGACAAATTCAAGCGTGCTCTCAACAACTATCGGCACAGGTGTGAAATGGACGTTACACATGACCTTTTATTTGTCCATGGTCATCTTAAGACCTATGCGTTGGGAGACACTATTGAGGTCTTTGATCATAGTGCTTAGGTCCCCCAACGATTCCGCCATAGGTATTATATGGTCGGCAAATTGAAGGTGAGTGATGTACTCGTAATTTATGTTAATACCTTGTCTCTATGTTCGATACAATTTATAAAATGGTTTTGTTTTAGCGCAATAACTACATTTAATGTAGAATTACAGATGGTTAAAAAAGTTAAAAGTCGCCTGTAAATTAAACGAGTACAATTCTTTAACTCATAGAAATTAAATTTTACAGTAGAATACGATAGAAAAGATAAAATAATAATTATTCAATTCAGCTTGTAAATAATACGTATTAAAAGTCATTTACATTTTACCTACATTTTACCTATGGTTCTGAAAAAAAAACTTCCGACCTGGAAGACTCTAGTTCTGACTTTTTTTTAAGTAAAATTACACAATGAAATACACAATTTATATAATTAGCTGTAAACTCCATTTTAGAAATAGTTTGTAAGCGATCATTATTACAACTGATTGTAGGAGTTGAGTTAGTAATTAAAGCGAGCATGAGTTTTGTTTATCTTGTTACTTGCTCTAATTAGAGATCCTGTTTACGACTCCAGAATGACAAATCTTTAATACGCTTAGCCCGAGTAAATTTACTTTCAAAGAAAATTTTGTTATATCTGTCAAAATTGAGAACAATTGCAAATGAAAAGAAGAAATTTGAAAAGAAGAGCTTTTACGGTGATTTTTTACAGAATGGTAGCAATTGAGTTATGTGTTGGTAGCGTTTATATTTAAATTATTACTGAAAGAAATTAAATTTCAAAATGCATGAAATCTGCATTCTGTTCCCGTATTTTTGTCGTTTTTGCCGAGAGACTTAATGCAGCATATAAATCATCATTTATAACGTAGTAAGTGCAGGAAGATGAAGACAAGTTCATATTTGATTTTTTATTTATAAACCAAGCCTATGAAAAAAATGATATCAGAGATTATCTTCGTTATAGAATTCATAACGTACGAAAGAAGAAAAAAAAAATAAAGAAAGGGAAATATATTTTTTCGGTCTATTGTTACAAATTATGGTGGGTCATGTACCCAACATAATTTATAGACCCAGATGAAACGAATATCTGATTACTGCCGTTTTAAGTATCCTGTAACTGGCCAAATACACGCAATTAATGGCTGAAGATACGTTCCTGAACATATTCGCAGAGCTCTGATTTCTCGCAACGTTTGACGGGACTTTTGAACATCTATAGAATGTTTACTAAAATTTAACTACTTGACGAATTATTCTTGGTAGGAATCGGTGTGCTTTAGCGATGATTTGTGGGGTTTCAATTTGAATTTGCTGGGAATTAATTAAATGCGTAGTAGCTGCTTAAATGTTTTTCCTTTTACAAGGAGTGCTAAATCTTACGTCCGTCACCCAGAGGGACAGAGACTACGGACTTTCGTTTGGCACGATCATGACATAAATTCTCGCTTCTTTCACGTCCATAAATGTACTCATACATTCTCTTCGGTTAAAGGTGTTCCTAATTTGACCTAGTTTTGATAGTAGTCGATAAACTTCTGTCTAAGGCGACCCTTGGTGACTCTGCCTCTCACTTCTGCAAAAAGAATCTGCTTTGCCACTTCATTTATTCCTATTAAATGTGCAGTAAAGTATACACAAACAATTCATTTGAAAGTCAAATCTTTAGGACACAGCATAATGCTTAAAATTATGCGACGTCACGAGTTCTTCTGTTCTATTTTGTTTATGGTAATACACTACATTTTTTTTATTCGAATAATAATGATAGTTTTCTTTTGTGTTTCAATTTCAGACTTTAAATCTAGTTTATCAAACAAACAGCAAGTAACAAGCTTACTCTTAAGCAGGTTTAACTCAGGTAATGTTGTAATAGGACCTCATTTAGTTTTATTATTTTACTAAAATATTACAACTTCTACGACGGTTACAACTGTAAGTTAGCCGCATCGTAAATGTTTGATTAAATAATCGTCCCACTGCTGGGCACAGGAATCTTCTTATTAGAAGGGGTTGCAAGACAAGGAAGAGTTTGCTGCGCTGGTCTAATTCAGGTTAGTGTAATTTACATGTCCTTCAAACATTTTTTAGTTATTCGACATGCAATTTTCCTCACTATGTTTCGTGTCATTGCCAAGGAAGTGGTATAATAGCACTTAAAATTGTAACTAACAAATTAATTGGTGTTGGTAGCGATCGAACTCGGTTTTCCCGCATACTATGAAATTATAAGGTTAGCACTTATCAGCTTCCATGGATTAACTTCTGATATAAAATTGCTGCTTCCAGAGGGTGGTCATCAGGTATAAGTAGTAATAGTAACACTATTACTACTTATAACACAGATACAGCCTAATAACTCCGAATGCTGTGCACAGGGCTCCTCTAATTTTTGAACTGGTTTTTAAAACAAGGAAGTGTCTCCCGCGCTGCACAAATGCGTGTTGGTGGACTTCATATTATGTCTATGATATATTTTTATCTCTCAGACATTCAGGTTATTTCACCTTACGATGTTGTTCATTACCGTAAAGCACGTGGTAAATCAGTTCTTAAAAATGCACTTGACAATATTTTGCTGTCGGCCAGGATCGAACCTCGCTGTGAAATTTACGGCGAGCGTTTAGTCTCAACCACCACGGCTCTCACGGCTTATCGGGTATAAAGTATAAATATATATTGTATATGAGTAAAATAATGAACCGTGGGTCAGGTGGTTGATAACTTGTGCATTTTTATTTTTTGTAAAATTTCTAAAAAAACAATATGCACATTTTTATTCGGTATCATTATAAAGAAAACAATCAAGTGGCACCCTTTTCTTACATTTACACGAATAGTGCACATTGAATAAAACTAAAGATGAACTTCGTTCCATACAAGCTTGGGCCCGGCGTAAACAAAGTTCAAATATATCTTAATTTGAAGATTTAAACATTTGTTACTTCTGACAAAAAATCATATTTTTATAGGACCTGGGGTTTTGGTTTTACTTTGTCTTATTATTTGTAGGTTATGTAGTAAAATCACTCGTTCTTGGTGAAAAGTTGTACCAATAAATTGAAAAAAAAGCACAAAAGGATGCCGTTTTTATTTTTTATTAAATAAAATAAAATAAAATAAATTACAACTCAAACTTTTCTAATTGTTTAATTATTTTCTGCAATTATTAATAAAATGTCATCTAGAAAAGCAGCCGGCGGCTGTACATTGTCTGTTCTATTCTTCTCAAAACCCAAGTAACACATTATTAATCATAATCATCATGTGGGCGCAACAACTTATAGTTCTGTAAATCGAGAGAAAACCCAGGGGTCAAGTTAAATTAATTCACTAAAATAAAAACACGAAGTATATCCACAAACACAACCACAATGCCAAATACGCATGACAAGTTTAAACTCGAAGCTACCAAGTTAAGTCTCGTTCAAAACAGGCAATGATCAACGACTATGCAGCCTATTAAATCGTGTCCAATATTTAATAACGTAGCCTATTCAATCAATTTTCTAAATAGATTTCTTTTATTCATTATTAATCTATACAGATTTGCCTCAATGTTTCAATACTATAAGATTATTTATACTGAGGGCTATTTATTACAAAAAATAGTCTTCATTATCTAATGCCATAGACAAAATACATAAAAATATTTAAAAACATTTTGTTTTTGCTATGGTAAAAGCATTAGCTTTCGTTTATCAGTTTTAAAAAAATGTTTTTATGATTGTCCCATACACTACAGAAATAAAAACCATGTAATTATGCTAATCTAATCGTTATATTACCTACATATTTTTGTATAACTGTTACGAACGATGTCAACAACCCAATTTCATACATGTCCCTTCGAATTTAATCGCGTTTTATGAACAAGGGTGGCAAATGAGCACACAGTCCACAGTTATAGTGAATGAATGCTGTGGCACTTAGTTACATTATTTACATCCGTTTTCAGTTAAGAATCAAGATGCAGGTACTATAGACAACCATAATATTTCTGTCACGTGTATGTTACCCATAACACAAACATATTAACAAACGGTGATTTTTATTCATAGGCTATGAATCTAATGAATAATGATTATTTCATTAGTCATTAAACATGAGGTAGATAGTCTGGGTTTCAATTATAGTTCAAGAACATTTCTCATTACAAAAAATGGTTTATCTTTTAGTCCCAGCTTTTATACGTTATTAAGCTTAGACCCGTTCGGTACGTACCTAGTATATTTTTAGTTTTCGGTTTATAAAATGTCAGATTCGTGAGATTTTTTTTGACCGTTTTCTGGTTACATCTTCTTAGTTCTATTGATTATCATCATCACCATTACAGCCTTTCATAAGTCCACTGCTGAACATAGGCCTCCCCCAAGGAATGCCACAAACCACGGTCCTGAGCCACCTGCATCCATCGACTTCCTGCATGTCTTACCAGGTCGTCACTCCATCAAGTGGGGGGTCGCCCTGCACTTCGCCTACCGGTACAAGGCTGCCACTCGAAAACCTTTCTTCCCCATCGGTTGTCGGTTCTTCGAGCTATATGGCCAGCCCACTGCCACTTCAGCTTACTAATCCGTTGGGCTATGTCGGTTACTCTGGTTCTACTGCGGATATCCTCATTTCTAAGTTTATCACGCAAAGAAACCCCGAGCATAGTCCTCTCCATAGCTCGCTGAGCGACCTTGAGCTTCCTCATACGGCCAGTAGTGAAGGATCTGTAAGTCATCACTGGCAACACGCACTGGTTGTACAATTTCGTTTTTAAGTTTTGAGGTTTGTCTAACGAGAAGATGTGTCGTAGTTTCCCGAACGCTGCCCAGTTGAATTCGTCGATTGACCTCTCGGTCGAAGTTGGACTTACCTAGTCGGACTATTTGTCCCAGGTAAACATACTCGTCAACAACTTCGATCTTAGTGTTCCCAATAAGTACCGGCATAGGTTTGACATGGACGTTAAACATGATTTTTGTTTTGTCCATGCTCATCTTAAGGCCTATCCGTTGGGAGACACTATTGAGGTCATTGAGTATAGTGCTTAGGTCCTCCAGCGATTCTGCCATAAGGACTATATCGTCGGCAAATCGAAGGTGAGTAATGTACTCGCCATTGATGTTAATACTGCATCCTTTCCAGTTCAGTAGCTTGAAAACATCTTCTAATGCAGTGGTGAAGAGTTTCGGGGATATAACGTCACCCTGTCTTACACCTCCCAGCAATTGGATAGGTTTCGTACTCTGATTCTGTACTCGGATAGCCACCGTAGCCTTACTGTACAAACACTTCAGCACTTCGATATACCGACAGTCAACTTGGCACCGCTGAAGGGACTGCAGCACCGCGCAAATTTCGACGGAATCAAAGGCTTTCTCCATAGTCCACATACGTAAGGCAAAGTGGCAAATTGTACTCCTCGCACTTCTGTACAATTTGCCGAAGGGTATGTATGTAAAGCCTTTTCGGAAACCGGCTTGTTCGGGAGGCTGGAAGTCGTCAAATCTGTGTGCGAGACGATTCGAAATGACTCTCGAAAACAGCACGTAGATGCGGCTCAGAAGGGAAATCGGTCTAAAGTTCTTCAAGAGAGCGTTGTCGCCTTTCTTGAAGAACAAGACCACCGCACTTCTGCTCCACGCCTCCGGAGTAGTGCCACCATGGAGGACGGAATTAAAGAGCTTCTAAAGGACTTTAAGTACTGGTTTTCCACCCGCTTTCAGAAGCTCCGCTGTAATTCCATCCTCGCCAGGGGACTTGCCGTTTTAAGGTGCTGGAGAGCTATTCTAATATCGCTCAGACTGACGTCCGGTATATCATCGGTATAGTGTCGGATAAGACTCGCTCTTGGATCGGTACTCACACTTGCGTGTGGCTCCAACGATGGCGTGTACAGCTGCCCATAGTACCTCTCAATCTCACTCAAAATCTTAGGTGTCCCGGAAACGATGCTGCCACATTCGGTCTTCAGCTTTGACAGTTGGCTCTTTCTGGCAGACAGATCTCTGGCAAAGACTTTGGAGCCTTGGTTCCGCTCGATCGCTTCTTCAATACAAGCTGTATTGAAGTTGCGCAAGTCCTGCCGCATGCATTTGGAGATCTGTCTGTTCAGTTTTTTTTGTATAGGATAAGGGTGACAAACGAGCACACAGTCCACCTGATGGTAAGTGGTTGCTGCGGCCCATAGACATCTACATCTATCCTCTATTACAAATCAAAATGTAGATGCGTTGTCACCCGTGAGGACTAAGATGGAATGCCTCATTTCCAGTAAAAAGGGCCTCCGGCCACCTGCACTCACCAAGCGAAATGCAGAGGTAAACCTCTACTTCACGCTGGTTTTCTGTGAGGTCGTGTTACCACCCCGGTTCGAGCCGGCCCATCCGTGCGACAGCAAAATCCGCGTGGCTCTACCACTGTCAGTTGCCTGTATGCTGTCAAAATTGTTGAAGAATGTAGCTTCATCTCCCGTCTAACAGCCATGAGGCTAAGAGTGTGATCGGAGAGTTTTTGTGTTCTTCTGCGGCGGGTCTTGCAGAACTTAGCTCCGACCGCATGGACAGTTTCCTTAAGCTTGTCATTTATATCGTCCACTTCATTGCAGTCTTCTAGGCACTGAAAACGGTTTTGTAACTCGAGCTGAAAGGTTTCGGGACTTTGGAACAGAGCACGAGGGGGACAGAGCGTTGACTTCATCAGACAACACCTCTCCAACTTAACGTTTAGGTTCAGTGTATCTCTAACCATTCGGTGATCGCTACCAGTTTTCACCCTCGCGATCACGGAAACATCACTGAACAGTTGTCGTCTGGTCGTCATAATGAAGTCAATCTTATTTTTTGTCGATCCGTCGGGGCTCGACTAGGTCCACTTTCTGTGTGGCCGCTTCTGGAAAAAAGAGTTCATCATAAAGAGTCCTTCTTTCTCCATGAAGTCGGTCAGCTCCTGACCGCTTGGGTTCCGATGCCCTATTCCAAATTTCCCTACTTTCAGCTTACCGTTTTCTTTTGTGCCTAGTTTTGCATCGAAGTCTCCCATTAACACTGTATAGTGGGTTTTGGAGGAATGCATGGCTCTAGATATATCCTCATACATTTTCTCCACCTCCTCATCGGGATGTGCCGAGGTTGGTGCGTAAACCTGTATGACCTTTAGCGAATACCGTTTGGTGATTCTGAGTATAAGGTACGCAACCCTCGTCGACACACTCTCAATCTTTACAACGTTGTTAATGAGAGACTTGTGGACGATAAATCCGACACCTCCTTGGGACAGATGGTCGCCCTCCCGGTGATAGAGCAAGTCGCCGGATTCGAAGATTACCGTGTCCTCCCCCTCTCTTCGGACCTCCGATAATCCTATAATATGCCAGCGTAACTTGTTTATCTCTTCTTCCAGCTCCACGATTTTCTCTTCAGTCCTCAGGGTGCGTGCGTTGTATGTTGCCAGGTCGAGTTGTCTTAGGTGGCAACCGGACCTCCACCGGAGATTCTTTGCACCCCTGCCTTGCCGTTACCATGGTCGCCACCGTAGCCAGGAATAGCGGGGCCGCCGGGGACTGGAGGTCGTCTCTTTCTTGCTCTCATCATTGGGGGGTATTTGCCATAGTTGCCACGCTTGGCGAGCGGGTTGGCAACCGCAGTTTTTTTTATTGTAATTTTGCTGTTTTCGGGATGATGCTGCTGCCCATCTCCTGCCTGTTTCCCTTTGTAGCCTTTTACGTCACCCAAGGTAAGATATGGGGTAGTGGATACTCTTAACCGCCACTACATGGCACTAACAGTTCTATTGTTATATTCTTCAAATTGAAATTGTATAATTTGATTATTTTTATTCTTACTAGTTGTTTAAAAGTTGGCTTTTAGTTTATATTAAAAGTAATTTTTGCCCTTTTGAATGGATTAATAAATAGCTCCAATAAATTTGAATCCTCTATTTTGCCACCCTTGGGCTGGAGTTTTATCTCAAAATGTAAATGGTATCACTCCTGAAGTATAAACTATTTAAAAGGGGAATCACCAAATTTGGTTAACATTTGATAACGATAATATGCATACAAAAAATGTAGTCGAACTGTTAAATTTCTCTTTTTTTAACCCTACCAGAATGTAAGTAGATATATAGGTATCTCGAAACAAATGTTTCGAGATACCTATATACAAACGTTTCGAGACATGTGAACACAACAA
The DNA here is from genome assembly GCA_033319125.1 of Parnassius glacialis. Lineage (NCBI taxonomy): Eukaryota > Metazoa > Arthropoda > Insecta > Lepidoptera > Papilionidae > Parnassius > Parnassius glacialis. The sequence goes on along the minus strand of JAVANC010000010.1, from coordinate 24,226,761 downwards.
ATGTTTCGAGATCATGTGAAGTTCTGCTGATACGCATTGAAGCATCGCGGCAGACTAATTGCTCCATAACCCTTTTAGAAATTAGAGCAGGCCATGCTTAGCAGTGGAACATACAATGACTGTGACATCAAGGGTTAATTTTTAATCGTCAGTTAAAAGTTATCCATAAAGTAAATTATAACTTAACTGAATATAAAAATGAAACAAATGAACTATTCTATTCATAGTACAGCTGTAAATGCGAATATGTTTGTGTTATATTTAATCCTATGAGTAAATTTTACCTGGGGATTGCAAAATCGGCCTTGAGATTTTATCGCGTTTAATTTGAATTATTTTTAATTACCGATGTTTCGCGTGTGATACAGAACCCATGGTCACGGGGGACTGAGGTGTTTGACCCGGGTTACATTCAGCGATTGGATATTAATTTTTGGGCCCGATCTACTCAGAATGAGCTTTATATAAATTTCTTCTTTATCTTAGTCTTGCAGTGGTATGCTTGGGTTCAGAGAGCTGCAAGTCATCCTTGGTGGGAATTATTTTTTTGTTACAATTTTTTGTCTATCAAATGTGATGTAATAGGGGCAGAGGCAATTTTGAACATCCATGTTCCAGTAAGTCCAAAGTCCAAGTTCCACAAATATAAGTATGTACTTTTATATACCTACTATTAAGGGGATTGGGACTGTTACTCCTTAACACAGGTGATTCTGTAACCTAGCTAGGAGAGCAGAGCTACATCCACTAGATTGAATATAATATTTTATAGATAGTACAAACAATGTAATTTCCTACCCATGTACTACAATCACTTTTATATAAATAAAATTTATTAAATTTCCAGACAACCAATGAACGGACAGGATTGCACGGAGTAGACAGGGGACAGGGGTAGGGCAAATTGGTGTGATAGAAAAAAAGAGGTAAAAATGAATACACATACACACATATATAAATAATATACATATACTACAAAAATATAAAGTTATACAGCCTATATAGGTCCCACTGCTCTGCACTGACCTCCCCTGATGTGTGAGAGGCAAGGAAGTTCATATGTCTTCGAAATTTTTAAAATTCTGCTTTGAAAATTTATAATTTTGGACCTACACTTACTTTACTTATTACTTTACTACCTTTAATTGGGGACACATATTGAATTATATTTAATGACTAGCGCAGTTTAAAGTGCGAGGTAATGGTTCTTGACTATTTTTTTAGTTACCGGTAGTGATTTAAAAACTGGTCAAGAACTCAATGTATACTATTCGGGTAAATATTATAAAAAATCATCATGACTGTGATCATTCATTGATATTACTACTTTTCTTGCTTTCTAATGATGTTATTTAAAATTCTAGTTTTGTATTTTTACTCTTTTAATATTATGTTCATGTTCTTCTTGTAACAATACCAAATTACTTTAATCAATTTATGATGCTTTCTACAAAAGATATTCTCACACATTGGTTTCTATAAAATGTAGTAATACTTTGATTAAACTGTTGTATAATATAAAAGTATTAAATAACCAATATTGAGAAACCATTTAAATTTCTTTGGTAAAATATACTCAAATTTTCTCTTTTGTAGTAGAATAAAAATTTAATATTTAAATTAAATATTTTATCCTATTTTTGAATAGTATTTTATCGTTACCGTTACCGCTTATCAAAATTTCACTGCTCAACATAGGCCTCCCCATAGATTGTTTCTTTAGGGGGGATGTTTGCCGTTGTTATCACGCTTGGCAAGCCGCAGTTTTTTTTTTAGTTATTATCAGGACTGCCCTGCTACTCTTAGAGTATAAATAAGTAAGTTTTTGGTATACATAAGCAAGCTTTTTGTATACATAAGCACGCTTTTGGTATACATAAGTAAGCTTTTGGTATACATAAGCACGCTTTTGGTATACATAAGCAAGCTTTTGGTATACATAAGCAAGCTTTTGGTATACATGAGCAAGCTTTTGTATACTCCAAGCTACCCATCTCCTAGTTTGTTTCTCTGTCGCCTCTTAAAATATCTACGGGGCGATATGGGGTAGTGGATATTCTTACACCACCATAACACGTTATGTGAGGGTGCGGTCAAAAATCATTATTTCTGACCTCGCGGTCAAAATCTACTAATATTATAAACGCGAAAGTGTGTTTGTTGGTTTTGCCTTCTTCCACGCAACAACTGAGGATCGGATCGATATGGGCCGGTGAGTGACATAGGCTACTTTGAATATCGGAAAAATTTACCTGTCAGTGGGATAGATCTGGTGCGTAATTTTGAACGGATATTGATAATATTAAGTTTGAAGATGTCTAAAAAACCACGCATAGAACAGTTCGTCATTACCCGTTTCTTAAAATATACCTTAATTTGTTGGTTTCAAATAATAATTTACACTTAGAATTAATTATACAACAATAACACATCATGGCGATAATTTGTCATTTGATCAATGTTGTTTTGACATATATTCTCATGTTAAACACCTTCGCATTCACGTAGCCGATAAAACCATCGCGACGACAGTTCGATTAGCACACATGCGTTGGCCTTCTTAATCTACTTGTTGGCCCAGATGATTCGTGAATAATTAATAATACACATTTCGACTAAGACAATAAATTTATTAAAAAAAACTGCTTATGAATAAAGTCAAACATGTCACTGCTTTTTTCAATTGCTTCGGAAAAATCATAGTTACGAAAGTATATTCTAAGTCTATGATTTCAGCTATGCGGTGATCATTGCAATGCAATGAGGGACTGTCTTTCGAGTTTGGATGTATTTTAATAATTATGAAACAGTCTTTGCGAGGTTACAACGTCAACTAAAAATACAATGTTATTTACGATATTTTCAGATTTTTTTCAAGTATTTTAAATCAACCGTTTTTCTCTTTTTAATAGGCTATTTGATTAACAATAACACGGTGACTATACAAAATGTCAAATGTCTTTAGTTTGCTTAAACTTTTTATGCTTGACAAAGATCGCGAACTCTTTAGTGTACTTAAAATAAACTACTACTTAAAAAACAAAAATAATATGCAAGTAATATATAAGTCAATGTAAGGTACTTATTACCTTTTCTTATAGAAGAGGGGCAAAAGAGCATGTAGCTCACCTGATGGTAAGTAACTACCGCCGCCCATAAACAACCGCAACACCAGGGGAATTGCATATCTGTGCCGGTCTTTTAGAAAGGTGTAAGCTCTTTTCCGATCTTTAGCCGATCAGAATGAACTCGGTCGTTGACGACCGACTCATTCGCTCGCAACCGCTCTGCGCTGGGTGCGGTCAAGTGGAAGGAGCTGGCACTGGGGTGCCCCGGCCCAGAGATGAGAACAGTATTCCATGTAAGGCCGGAATTGCGTTTTGTAAAGTTACAAGCGATGTGCTGGCATGAAATACTGTCTCGCTCTGCTGAGCACGCCAAGCTTTCTAGAGGCCAATTTGGCCTTCTCTTCCAAGTGACCACGAAACTGCACGTCTTTCAATGAGTTGATACCGAGGATTCCGATACTGGCTGAGACAACAAGGGAGTGCCTTGAAACTGAGGAGATACGACAAAGGGGTTCTTTTCGGCGGTAAACGCGCAAACTTGTGTCTTTTGGGGGTTGAACTGGACTAGATTTAGTCGCCCTTAATCCGAGACTTTGTTCAGCAAAGACTCGACTTCAGACACAAGTTTGTCATGAACCTCGGCGACGTTTTCCTGAGAAATATTGGCATGGCCGGTATATACGGCATCACCAGTGCTGTAGTCTGCATAGCAATGAATGTTACCAGTTTGCACCATATCATTGATATTCAGGATAAACATCGTTGGTGATAGCACGCAGCCTTGTGGAACACCAGCGTTGATAGGCTTGAAATCAGAGCATGCACCGTTTACTACGAACTTGATGCTCCGATCAGCAAGGAAACTCGTGATCCATTTGCACAATTTCTCGAGAAACCCATAAAAAAGACGCTTCGAAAGAAGCGCTTTGTGCTAGACCCGATTGAAGGCCGTTGCTATGTCAAAACTAACGGCCAATACCTCCCCCTTTGACTGTACTGCCTTCGCCCACCTATGGGTCAGGTATACCAGAAGATCACCAGCTGATCGACCCCAAACGAAAACTATACTGGCGATCACTAATCGGCTGGTGATCCTCAAGGTACCTCATGACCTAGCAATTTATAATGGATTCCATTATTTTGGAGAACAAGGAGATGATCGTGATAGGCCTGTAGTTGGACGGGTCTGAGCGGTCGCCTTTTTTAGTGGTCGGGTGGACCATAGCTGTCTTCCATGAATTCGGGACTACGCCTTGGGAGTAGGAGTACCGGAAAAGACGCGTTAAAACTGGTGTCAACTCCAGAGCACACGTCTTCAGCACAATGGGAGCGACTCCATCAGGCCCACTCGACTTGCTGATGTTCAGGGAGAAGAGTACTTTGCGAACCAAGTGCTGTGTAAATAGCACATTCGACATGGAGCACTCGCACCGCGGGATAGACTGCGGTGTGTTCCCCTCGTCATCTACAGTTGAGTTGGACGCAAAGAGAGAGCTTAACAGATCGGCTTTCTCCTTTGCGGCATGGGCCAGTGAGTCGTCCTCTCTGTGCGGAGATGGAATAGATGGCTGACAGAAGTTCCCTTGGAAAGCCTTGGCGAGAGTCCAGAATGCACGGTTTCCCGAAGGAAGGCGAACTAGCTTCTCGCCAATTCTGCCGATGTGCTCAGACCTTGTCTTGGCAATGACACTTTTGATGGACCTGCAGGCGGAATTATACTTCGTTTTAAGAGCGCTGGTATTTACATCCCGAGACGTTGATGGTAGCACTTCTGCTTTATAGCGTGGTGCTAATTTACAGGAGCAAACCAAACCATGGCTGGGATCTACTCTCTCATGGGAACCACAGAGGATGGAATAAAAAGTTCCAAACCTGACGTACCCACATCAGCAACAGAATCGGCAACAACACTGGGATCTTCTGGACGAGAAGCCAAACCCGCCCCCAAGGATAGGATATAAAAAAATACCAGCATCCCGTCCCAATCGGCCAACCTATAGTGCCAAACACGGCCCGCAAGCTGCAGATTGCAACTGCGATGGGAGCGTGAATGGCATCGTACTCCGGATCAGACAATAGTCCAAAGAGCCAGAGGGGCATCGACGGAGACCTGATATCCGTCCGGATGAGAGGTCAGCAGAAGGTCCTACAGGGAAGGTACATGATCCTCCACATTTGCGATCTGCGTAGGTGAATTAACCAGTTGTGTTAGAGCATAAACAAAGGCAAAGTCATAGACACATCTACCCGCATGATCGGTTAAACGGGAACCAAAATTATCTCAGCATGGTGGGCGTTAAAATCACCGAGTATCACGATCTTTGCCGATGGGCACCTGTTGTTAGCACGGAGTCTGCAGCCATTTGGACGTGGTCGATGAGTCGGTGTGTGTTGGCATTATCGCTATGAGACCTATAGAGGTACCATAGACGCGGGGATGGTTGTTTCTCTCTACGCGCATCCATATGATGGGCGGGCATGGTCGTTTCTCTCTACGCGCATCCATATGATGGACAGGTCTGTACCTTCAAGACTGCCGAGGCATCGACAACAGATGTCCCATCTGACGTATATACAAACTCCACTTATGTATAAAGTAAAAATATAAAAACGACACCTTTAAAAAGTTTTCATACCGAATTGAATAGTTTCTTTTCAGTTCGTAGTTTGCATCTCATTCAAATATGCTATTTATTTGTTACATAACTCACTAGTACTCAGGCGCACTCTATTTCACTACACTGTAAATATTGTGGTGAATCTATGGATATCTTGATGGTAATTAATAGCACAGTAGTATGATTATAATATAGTTGATGGGTAGACAACCAGAATTTAAATAACAAAACTATTTATATCCAAAAAACACAACTAAATAAATCATAAAAACTATAATATGCTGTATAAAATAGGGCACAGCATGTGTTATCTTCTGGCGAACTATCGTTTCTTATTTATCGAGACTTGTCGAACGTCCTCAATCTAAAAGTGATTTATGGCTCATGTGCTACCATGCAACTTTGCTTTAGTTTGATATTTACTAAATAAGGAAAGAATAAACGCGAATCATCTTAAAATTAAGAATAGTAACTATTTTGTTGGTTAGTAGTATAAAATCATAATATAATTATATTCAATTACTAACGCCATGGCTTCGTCTGGGTAGGGATCTATGAATGTGGCTTTAAACATTTATTTTAACAATTTTTCTATTTAAAAAAAAACATGCATGTTTTTGGATAAGATCCTAGATCACACCTAGCATTGACTAAAATTTCAAAAATGGTTTTTCATGCCAACCTACCTACAACTTGACCTTAGAAGACAGTATTCCGATATTACAGACAGACACTAGAATATTGTTTGTAAAGTATAGATTAAACTACAACTTATTTGCTTAAAATTATAGGAATTACTCGTATTTAGATTTGGAAATAATATTATTAATAGTTACATCTCCTAGCTCCCAATATATGATGAAATTGTCATCACTATATCCATAGATAATATACTATTTTACCACGCTAACGACCATGACCATCCTCCTAAACTTGCAATATTTGGACTGGTTTGTGTCGCAAAGTAAATGTGCAAATCTGAGTTCGACTAAGTTATCTGTATTAAAATTCAAATATACACATTTAATAAAATACCTATTTACATATGCATACTACATTCAAAGGGTACAATAAACAAAATATTTTATTTATATTTTAAAAAATATATTAGTGATTTAATGATTTTCCTACAGACCAGCTTCTCTTTAGCATAATCATAATCCATTTTTGAGTACTTACTAAAACTTTGTTACTTAGTAATACAATGTTTTGAAGCATAAAAGTTCTCCGGCGAAACTTTACAGCGCTTCGGCTGCCTGGATTCTTTAGCCAAACCCAAATCCTGCACATGAGATATTCGTTGAGATTGTATTTACGCGATCATTCGGAAGCTTTATGCATTCCTGGCGCAGGATAGGGAAAAACAGCAAAGGCGTCCAAATTTTACAGATTAGAGTTTCGGTACCTGAACAATTCTTGTGTGGTTTATGTGTTCTATTTGTTTTTATTTCCATCAGTCATTGTATGTTTCTACAAACAATCAAATGATTGTTATTGTATAAAGACTTTAGTAGCTTTGTAAACAATCAATAAATGCGCTACATTCGCGTAACTTTTTCAAAGCTCTAGATGAGATTTCAAATCTTTTTCTAAAAGCTTTGTAGTACGAGTTAACCAAGTAAAATTGTTTATGGAAAACGAGGATTCTGCTCATCTAATGGTAGTAATAGATGGTAAGTGGTAGCTGCCGCTATTTGGAAAAAGTACATTCTTTTAGTATAGAGCCTTTAGTTATATTGTCAGTAATAACAGATTTCGGAACATGCATGGGTTGTAGCTTCTTTTTATTAAGTTTTGAAGAATACATGACCTAAAGATGTATCGTAATCTGCCGTTGCCGATACCGTTCTCACATATTCTTTTTTTATAGATTAGGGAAGATTTTCCGTTATTGCCTTGCACTGCAGGTGAAATTCCCGTCACAGTAGCACATGTGAGTTAGTTCATGTTATCAGAAATTTTCTCAAGGATATTGTGACAATCCCCAAACTTTACACAACATAGATGTTATTCTATTAAGCTTAATGGCATAATGCTCATCAGGGCGCTCCTCAACAAACATATGTAAGATACTAAATAATTAAGGCAGTTTGCATTTTTATGTTTAACATAATATCTACAGATAACTTGTGTAGAATCATATCATATATCATCATATATCAGAGCATCTGCAACACGTAAAGAATAGCAGGTGCGTTGTCATTGTGATGCTAATATTTTCATGTCCAGGTGATTTTCTATAATCTTGTAAGATTTATATGGGAAAAATCATTGGCAGAAACATACCACGGACATAATAGTTTTTTTGCAGAAACTGGTGCTATATAGGCTTAGTGGAGTCTGTATTTTAAAATGTCCTCTAAAAAGATTTTTAGATTTCCTAGGTAGTGGGACTTCTTCTCTGCCCAGGCTTCCGTCTGGGTAAGTAAGTCTGCTCTGCTGTTTTCCAGTCTAAAAGTCTATATAGAGTTAGTATAATAATACAATTTATCCTCAATAAAGAATCAAAATGCAGATGCGCCGTCACCCGTGAGGACTAAGATTTAATGCCTCTTTTCCAGTAAAATGCATCTCCGGTTCTCTACACTCACCACACGAAATACAGCAGGCATTTATTTTTATTTACGAAAGCTGCCATTTTACGTTGGTATTCTGTGAGAGCGTAGTAATTCCCCGGTCGAGCCGACCCATTCGTACTACAACTATACTATTAATATAGCTGCAGCATGACTCTACCACGTATAAAACTTCGTTTGTCTTCTTAGTTTAAATAAAATATTTAACCCATTTTCACTCAAAGGCAGGCTATTCTTATTGTGCCTTCTCTACACTATTCGCGAAGTAACTTTGACGAAGTGCTCGTAGAAGTCGATCGCAGTCCAAGAACGTGCCTACACACTGTTGCTATTTCGCGAAGAGCTCAGTCGTCTTAAGTCGCCCGCACTCTTAACATGAATAACGTTCATGAGGGAGCTGCTATATGTACCTAATTGTGTGAACAGTCCGATGTCAATGCATTACCCATAGTTAAATAATATATATATATATATATATATATATATATATATATATATATATATATATATATATATATATATATATATATCTATATATATAACTGGCGTACGCCGATTAGTGTAGTGAGACGCTTCGTGTAACTTCGGGGCACTTCGAGAAGCCTCCTTCCTTTGACTCAAGTGCAAAAACCAACAGCGATCAAAAGTCACCTGAGACGAAGCGAGGTTGCACGAAGCAAATCGAAGTACCTCTCTACACTATTCTCCTCACCCAACTTCGATTAACTTCGCGAGTAGTGTAGAGGGGCCATTAAAATAACCACTAAGATGATTCTTGCATTTAAAAATTTCCAGTCTTTATCTTTTTTGGTCAGATGTGTCGCAATCAGGTCCACGTTGTTTGATCTGGTATTAATGGTTTAGAAACCAATTCCAAAACCTCATTTCCTAAATAAATGAAATACAACATTGACTCCTTCTCTAACTTTGTCGTGTTCGAGTAAAAGGACTTTAAAGTAATATAATATAAGATTTTATGTGATCTAGAACCAGATATCCTAAAATAGTTACAAGTATAAATTTTAGATCCTATTTTTATTTTATTATTGTCGACTCAAAGTTTTCATTAAGATAAATATTCTTTGCCTTTTTGATTATGTTTTCCTTGGCTAGAACTACCTAATGGGTTCGCTTTTACGGCATCAAATTTTCATTAATTTTTTTCCCGTGTTCTGTTTTTATTAGACACCCTCAGAAAGCTCCCGGTACTTGGTATAAAATATGAAATAACACTTGAGATCAGTTTAGATTTTGCTCCTAAAGTAAATTGTCTTCTTGTTAAACATTGAATGATATTTTGAAAGAAAGTGTTCACTAATGAACAAATAATAATAGTAGGATTTGAACGTAAAAATTTTAGTTTTGTATCTAGCACTCAAAGCGTATAATAAATTTCCCGATCAAACAGATTTATAATCCTATATGCATAAAACGATACAATAGATAAGACGATGCATGTAATAGATATAGATCATTAACAACTTTCATCATCATCATCATCATTATAGCCTTTCATAAGTCCACTGCTGAACATAGGCCTTCCTGAGCCACCTGCATCCATCGACTTCCTGCATGTCTTACCAGGTCGTCACTCCATCTGGTGGAGGGTCGCCCTACACTTCGCCTACCGGTACGAGGCTGCCACTCGAGAACCTTTCTTTCCCATCGGTTGTCGGTTCTTCGAGCTATATGGCCGGCCCACTGCCACTTCAGCTTACTAATCTGTTGGGCTATGCCGGTTACTCTGGTTCTACTGCGGATATCCTCATTTCTAAGTTTATCACGCAGAGAAATCCCGAGCATAGCCCTCTCCATAGCTCGCTGAGCGACCTTGAGCTTCCTCATATGGCCAGCAGTGAAGGACCACGTCTCAGATCCGTAAGTCATAACTGGCAACACGCACTGGTTGTACAGTTTCGTTTTCAGGTTTTGAGGTAGTCTAACAAGAAGATGTGTAGTAGTTTCCCGAACGCTGCCCAGCCGAGTTGAATTCGTCGATTGACCTCTAGGTCGAAGTTGGACTTACCTAATCGGACTATTTGTCCCAGGTAAACATACTCGTCAACAAATTCGAGCTTAGTGTTCCCAACAACTACCGGCGTAGGTGTGACATGGACGTTAAACATGATTTTTGTTTTGTCCATGTTCATCTTAAGACCTATCCGTTGGGAGACACTATTGAGGTCATTGAGCATAGTGCTTAGGTCCTCCAGCGATTCTGCCATAAGGACTATATCGTCGTCAAATCGAAGAACAATTAACAACGAACGAATTAACAAATTAACAACTTTATTGCACTGCAAATTATATGAAATGTTGTGTGAGTTTTCTCAACGAAAGCTCTTATTTGCAGTTATTATCACATGGATTAGTTGAAGCGATGTCGTTACTTTCTTTACTTCCAAAATGTGTTTTGGAAAGGCTTGTTTTGAATAAAAATATTTTGACTTTTGACAGATGAACTGGGACTTTGAATGTGTCAGCTGGAAAACTTATTTGAAAGAATTTCCTACACTTACATTAATGAGAAGAGTTGAGTACTCAGACTGATTTTACTGCTCCTCCAATCATTCTTTGAGATAAGGGTCCATCGCTTTATGCATCCATTCGGATGAATGGATATTACAGCTAATAAAGGTCCACTGTCTCTCTCATAGTTGGCCTCATTTGGGGATTGTTTTTGATGGTAAGTTGTTGCTGTGGCCCATAGACATCTACATATATCCTCGATGACGAATCAAAATGCAGATGCATTGTCACCCGTGAGGACTAAAATGGAATGCCTCGTGCCCAGTAAAACGGGTCTCCGGTTATCTACACTCACCATACGAAGCACAGCAGCGTCAAGCTGCTATTTTACGCTGGCATTCTGTGAGAGCGTGGTCCCTCCTTTGTAGAACTGACCCATTCATGCTACAACTATACCAGTATTATAGCTGAAGCATGACTCTACCACTTAAAGATTCGCCACGCAAGCCGGTTGGCAACCACAGTTTTTCATTATTTTGTGTGGAGATGCAGTTGCCCATCTCCTGTTTTAGTTTTCCTTTACCTTTTTATTACTGCTTTTGGTATACATCTCGTAAGCAAGCTTTTGGTATAAATAAGCAAGATTTTGGTATAAATAAGCAAGATTTTGTATATTCTAAGCTGCCACACATATCCTAGTTTGTTTCTCTGTCGCCTTTTAAAACACCTACGGGACATCATTGCAGTATTATTGCACTTCAAATTTGATCACAATGCTATATTCGTGCAAGCGATTCTCTTAAGATCAGCTCACATCGAGACATGACTCGACGCGATGCGGCGTGCACTTTTTAAGATAGTGATACAAAATATAACTTTTTTTACTACACAAAATGATAGACATTTTATTTAGATAATTCGAAAATACCTCGCGACGTCTCTATCCCGGACTGCGCCTCGAGATACCTCTGCGTAGCGCGACGCATCTCGATACAGCGTTGCTTCGTCGGTAGGCGCAGCATACTAAAGCGTTGCGCTGCCAGCCACTATACGGTGGCGTTGCGACATCACTGGCCTCTTCAAGCATTGTCGCATTGCGTCGCGTCTCTGTGTAAACTGAACCATACACCTATTATAATTATAATAATTGAATAAGTTTTATTATTCGTTTTATTTATTTGTTAATCCTTCTAATCAGTTCTCTTCTTAAACTACTAACTTCTACAACATTACGGTGTAAAAAAGGCGCTTAGACTTCTTACTTCATATTTAAGTAACAGAACTCAAAAAGTCGTGATAAATGGTAAAGGTTCCTCCGGATCGGTAGTATCAATGGGCGTTCCTCAGGGCTCGATTCTTGGCCCGTTCCTGTTTTTAATCTATATTAATGACTTACCTTATCTTGTAGGGGACAATCACGATATAGTATTATTTGCTGACGATACCTCTTTAATTTTCAAACTTAAACGGCAGTTAATTAATTATGACGATGTAAATAATGCTCTATCGAAATTAGTACATTGGTTTAACGCCAACAATATGCTCTTAAACGGCAATAATACTAAGTGTATTAAATTTACAATACCTAATGTAAAACATTCGAGTACCAATGTGCTATTAAATGGGGAGGAGTTGAGTCTTGTGGATACCACTGTATTTCTCGGTATTACTATTGACGCGAAACTTCAATGGGGCCCCCATATATCTAAACTAGCAAGCAGACTTAGTTCTGCAGCATATGCTGTAAGAAAGATTAGAAGTCTCACAGATGTTGAGACAGCTAGATTAGTGTATTTTAGTTACTTTCATAGCGTAATGTCTTATGGAATTTTGCTATGGGGTAATGCGACTGATATTGAAGCTATATTTGTTTTGCAAAAGAGAGCCGTTCGGGCGATTTATAACCTAAATTGTAAAGAGTCCCTCAGACAAAAATTTAAAGAAATAAACATATTAACTTTGGCATCGCAATATATTTATGAAAATCTAATGTATGTACATAAAAACATAAATAGCTTTAATAAGAATAAGGATGTGCATACTTTAAACACTAGGAACAAACATAAGCTTGTTATACCCGTTACTAGACTCCACAGAATCAGTAATTCATTTATGGGGCAATGTATACGCTTTTACAACAAAATCCCAGAACATATTCAAAGTTTATCAATAAACAAGTTTAAAAGTTTTATTAAAGAAAAACTGTACAAAAAGGGTTATTATAATATCAAGGAATACATGAATAAAAATAACCCCTGGGAATAAGGTGATCGCCACCATGCTGGTTCTATTAAAAATCATTTAAAAATTGTATAAATGAAATTATTGTTAAGTGAAATATGTTTGAAAAAAAAAAGTCCCGCTGGGTTTCTTGCTGGTTCTTCCCAGGACAGAGGTATTTTCCGAACCAGTGGTAAATAAAAAATGACTTTCAATAAGAATTATGTAATAATCGATACTGAATAAAAATTATTCTATTCTATTCTATTCTATTCTATAATATACGTGGTAGAGCCATGCTGTAGCTATATTAGTAGTATAGTTGTAGCACGAATGGGTTCGCTCGACCGGGGAAGGACCACGTTCTCACAGAATACCAACTTCAAATAGCAGCTTAACACTGCTGTGTTTCGTTTGGTGAGTGTAGAGAACCGGAGACCCTTTTTACTGGAAAAGGGGGCATTCCATCTTAGTCCTCACGGGGGACAACTCATCTGGATTTTGATTCGCAAAAGAGGATAGATGTATATGTCTATGGGCCACAGCAACCACTTGCCATCAAGTGGACTGTGTACTCGTTTGTCACCATATCCTATAAAAAACCTATTATTATATAAAATGTAAATCAAGTAATAGATGTTAATTATTCACCCTTCTTCCTAGTAAATCCATAATTTTTATACAGGTAAAAAAATCATTTACAATTTATGTTGTTGAGATTTGTGCATAAAAGTTTATAACTACATGCTTTGAGGAACCCTCATGATAGGCTTGAGGTGAAGAGCCTTCCCGAGGTGATTACTCCGAGTGGACTTGGCGAGTCCTAGCTCCTTTACGTCAGAGAAAAATTCGTAGCGTCCATATTAGATCATGATGCCTATACGCTAACATGATACTATATATTTGACATAATATGGCTACTGATATTATATGGTCGAAATGGACGTCCATACTTAAGATACAAGTACCCGATATGATACGCCTGATCAAGATACACAGAGTGATTAAATGAGGACCCGGTTTTTTGTCAAAGTAATTATCTGCTATTTATTTAGTGCTTTTATATGTAATAAATATGTATATATATATTGTTAAACACCTTGCCGAAAGCGTAATAAGTTAATATTTATTCTGTCATTTGTTAAATATAATTTGTTTGTTGTTGAAAAATAAACTTAACGAAGTAATAACACAGATAAATACCCAGTAATGAATAGGAATATATTTGACAATCTATTAGTTATAATAGAACTTAGGGTTTACGTGAAATAAATGTCATTATTACTAGACTTCATGATTCTAGCTTTCCCGCGCGCTCACACGTAAAATACATTAATTTAAATTAGGTATTTAGTTATTGATTCCTTTTTCAGATTTTGACATTTTTTAGACTTACTTGTATATTTTTTATACTTTACTTTTAATAGAATACTTAACTACTTTTGAATATTTATGTATGGTTACTTTGGGGGTAGAAACACAGCATTAAGTAAATAAAAATATTAAATGCTACTATGTTTCGTATGGTAAGTATTGTGAACCGGATAACCTTTTACTGGTAACGAGGTATTCTTTATCAGTTTTCAGTGGCAACACTTACCGTCAGGTGGACTTATGCTCGTTTGTCACCTTTACTAAAAAAATCAACCTGAAAAATGTCCCAGTGGACACTGGCCGAAGCGGCAGCAAGCGCTTGAACAGTTCGGGTTTATTAACTTTCGTCTTAATTTAAAAATAAAAACGAATTTAAATTTTCAACATTCCCTAAAAGTAATAAGCCTTTTCATTTGATATACTTACACGGTTTTACACGGCTTCATCGTGGAATTTCTACAAGGTACACGTTTAAATACCAAATTTACAATCACATTTATGATTTTATCATCGGTCTAATTATTGTGATTTTCATTTATATCATAATAAAATTATTGTCTTTATCATCATAATCACCATTATCATCTCCTTAGGGAGGCCAATGCTTAGGAGGTCCACTGCTGTACAAAGGCCTCCCTCAAGGAAAGTCAAAATGCATGATTCTGAGCCACCTGAATCCATTGACTTCCTGCATATCTTACCAGGTAGTCACTCCTTCTTGTAGGGGGACCACACTACACTTTTCTGAATCCGACTTCGACTGGAATTAATTCGAACGATTCGTCAGAGCTCTCTCCGTAGTAAATGCGATAGAAAATGCAAAGATATGCAACATCCCTTCGCAGCGCCAGTGAATCGAACCGATTAGAAAGAACTCAGTCGTCGACAATTCGATCTGCTCTGCGCTGGATGCTGTCAAGTGGAAGCACCTGGCACTGGGGTGCCCCGGCCCAGAGATAAGAACAGTATTCAATGTGAAGCCAAACCAGCGTCTTGTAAGCGGTTTGCCAGCATGAAATACTGTCCTGCTCTGTTTTGTTCTCAAGCTTTTTGAGGCCAATTTAGTCTTCCCTTCCAAGTGATCACGAAACTGCACGTCATTTTGTATGTCGACACCAAGGATTCCTATGCTAGCCGGGTCGGCAAGGGGAATGTCCCGAAGTTGAAGAAATACGACAAAGAAGGTTTTTAGCGGTAAAAGCGCAAACATGTGTCTTCTGGGGACTAGATTTTTTCTCTTTAGTTAGTATTCTTCCCCATCGGTCGTCAGTACTTCGGGCTATATGGCCGGCCCATTGCCACTTCAGCTTACTAATCTGTTGGGCTCGGTCGGTAACTCTGGTTCCTCTGCGGATATCTTCGTTTCTAAATTTATCACGCAGAGAAACCCCGACTATAGCTCTCTCCATAGCTCGTTGGGCGACTTTGAGCTTCCTCATAAGGCCAGCCACAGAACCACGTCTCAGACCCATAGGTTTGTTATCACTGGCAACCCACACTGTTTGTATAGTCTTGTTTTAAAATTTTGAAGTAAACCTGACGAAAAGATGAGTCGTACTCTCGAACCTTGCCCAGCCGAGTTGAATCCGTCGATTACCTAGTCGGTCTAGGTATGTCCTAGGTAAACATATTTGTCGACAAATTCAAGCGTGCTCCCAAAACTACCGGCACAGTTATTGAGGTCTTTGATCATAGTGCTTAGGTCCCCCAACGATTCCGCCATAGGTATTATATGGTCGGCAAATTGAAGGTGAGTGATGTACTCGTAATTTATGTTAATACCTTGTCTCTATGTTCGATACAATTTATAAAATGGTTTTGTTTTAGCGCAATAACTACATTTAATGTAGAATTACAGATGGTTAAAAAAGTTAAAAGTCGCCTGTAAATTAAACGAGTACAATTCTTTAACTCATAGAAATTAAATTTTACAGTAGAATACGATAGAAAAGATAAAATAATAATTATTCAATTCAGCTTATAAATAATACGTATTAAAAGTCATTTACATTTTACTCTTACCTATGGTTCTGAAAAAAAAAACTTCCGACCTGGAAGACTCTAGTTCTGACTTTTTTTTAAGTAAAATTACACAATGAAATACACAATTTATATAATTAGCTGTAAACTCCATTTTAGAAATAGTTTGTAAGCGATCATTATTACAACTGATTGTAGGAGTTGAGTTAGTAATTAAAGCGAGCATGAGTTTTGTTTATCTTGTTACTTGCTCTAATTAGAGATCCTGTTTACGACTCCAGAATGACAAATCTTTAATACGCTTAGCCCGAGTAAATTTACTTTCAAAGAAAATTTTGTTAGATCTGTCAAAATTGAGAACAATTGCAAATGAAAAGAAGAAATGCTTTTACGGTGATTTTTTACAGAATGGTAGCAATTGAGTTATGTGTTGGTACCTTTTATATTTAAATTATTACTGAAAGAAATTAAATTTCAAAATGCATGAAATCTGCATTCTGTTCCCGTATTTTTGTCGTTTTTGCCGAGAGACTTAATGCAGCATATAAATCATCATTTATAACGTAGAAAGTGCAGGAAGATGAAGACAAGTTCATATTTGATTTTTTATTTATAAACCAAGCCTATGAAAAAAATGATATCAGAGATTATCTTCGTTATATAATTCATAACGTACGAAAGAAAGAAAAAAAAATAAAAAAAGGAAAATATATTTTTTCGGTCTATTGTTACAAATTACGGTGGGTCATGTACCCACCATAATTTATAGACCCAGATGAAACGAATATCTAATTACTGCCTTTTTAAGTATTCTGTAACTGGCCAAATACACGCAATTAATGGCCGGAGATACGTTCCTGAACATATTCGCAGAGCTCTGATTTCTCGCAACGTTGACGGGACGGGACTTTTGAACATCTATAGTATTTTAACTAAATTTTAACTACTTGACGAATTATTCTAGGTAGGGGTCAGTGTGTTTTAGCGATGATTTGTGGCGTTTCAATTTGAATTTGCTGGGAATTAATTAAATGCGTAGTAGTTGCTTAAATGTTTGTCCTTTTCTAAGGAGTGCTAAATCTCACGTCCGTCACCCAGAGGGTCAGAGACTACGGACTTTCGTTTGGCACGATCATGACACAGATTCTCGCTTCTTTCACGTCCATAAATGTAATCATACATTCTCTTCGGTTAAAGGTGCTCCTAATTTGACCTAGTTTTGATAGTAGTCCATAAACTTCTATCTAAGGCGACCCTTGGTGACTCTGCCTCCCACTTCTGCAAAAAGAATTTGCTTTGCCACTTCATTCATTCCTATTAAATGTGCAGTAAAGTATACACAAATAATTCATTTGAAAGTCAAATCTTTAGGACACAGCATAATGCTTAAAATTATGCGACGTCACGAGTTCTTCTGTTCTATTTTGTTTATGGAATACACTACATTTTTTTATTCGAATAATAATGATAGTTTTCTTTTGTGTTTCAATTTCAGACTTTAAATCTAGTTTATCAAACAAACAGCAAGTAACAAGCTTACTCTTAAGCAGGTTTAACTCAGGTAATGTTGTAATAGTACCTCATTTAGTTTTATTATTTTACTAAAATATTACAACTTCTACGACGGTTACAACTGTAAGTTAGCCTCATCGTAAATGTTTGATTAAATAATCGTCCCACTGCTGGGCACAGAAATCTTCTTATTAGAAGGGGTTGCAGGACAAAGAAGAGTTTGCTGCGCTGGTCTAATTCACGTTAGTGTAATTTACATGTCCTTCAAACATTTTTTTTTTTATTCGACATGCAATTTTCCTCACTGTGTTTCGTGTCATTGCCAAGCAAGTGGTATGATAGCACTTAAAATTGTAACTAACAAATTAATTGGTGTTGGTAGCGATCGAACTCGGTTTTCCCGCATACTATGAAATTATAAGGTTAGCACTTATCAGCTTCAATGGATTAACTTCTGATATAAAATTGCTCTTCCAGAGGGTGGTCATCAGGTATAAGTAGTAATAGTAACACTATTACTACTTATAACACAGATACAGCCTAATAACTCCGAATGCTGTGCACAGGGCTCCTCTAATTTTTGAACTGGTTTTTAAAACAAGGAAGTGTCTCCCGCGCTGCACAAATGCGTGTTGGTGGACTTCATATTATGTCTATGATATATTTTTATCTCTCAGACATTCAGGTTATTTCACCTTACGATGTTGTTCATTACCGTAGAGCACGTGGTAAATCAGTTCTTAAAAATGTACTTGACAATATTTTGGTGTCGGCCAGGATCGAACCTCGCTGTGAAATTTACGGCGAGCGTTTAGTCTCAACCACCACGGCTCTCACGGCTTATCGGGTATAAAGTATAAATATATATTGTATATGAGTAAAATAATGAACCGTGGGTCAGGTGGTTGATAACTTGTGCATTTTTTAATATTTTTTTTTTGTAAAATTTCTTAAAAAACATAATATGCACATTTTTATTCGGTATCATTATAAAGAAAACAATCAAGTGGCAGCCTTTTCTTACATTTACACGAATAGTGCACATTGAATAAAACTAAAGAAGATGAACTTCGTTCCATACAAGCTTGGGCCCGGCGTAAACAAAGTTCAAATATATCTTAATTTGAAGATTTAAACATTTGTTACTTCTGACAAAAAATCATATTTTTATAGGACCTGGGGTTTTGGTTTTACTTTGTCTTATTATTTGTAGGTTATGTAGTAAAATCACTCGTTCTTGGTGAAAAGTTGTACCAATAAATTGAAAAAAAAAAACAAAAGGATGCCGTTTTTATTTTTTATTAAATTAAATAAAATAAAATAAATTACAACTCAAACTCTTCTAATTGTTTAATTATTTTCTGCAATTATTAATAAAATGTAATCTAGAAAAGCTGCCGGCGGCTGTACATTGTCTGTTCTATTCTTCTCAAAACCCAAGTAACACATTATTAATCATTATCATCATGTGGGCACAACAACTTATAGTCCTGTAAATCGAGAGAAAACCCAGGGGTCAAGTTAAATTAATTCACTAAAATAAAAACACGAAGTATATCCACAAACACAACCACAATGCCAAATACGCATGACAAGTTTAAACTCGAAGTTACCAAGTTAAGTCTCGTTCAAAACAGGCAATGATCAACGACTATACAGCCTATTAAATCGTGTCCAATATTTAATAACGTAGCCTATTCAATCAATTTTCTAAATAGATTTCTTTTATTCATTATTAATCTCTACAGATTTGCCTCAATGTTTAAATACTATGAGATTTTTTATACTGAGGGCTATTTATTACAAAAAATAGTCTTCATTATCTAATGCCATAGACAAAATACATAAAAATATTTAAAAACATTTTGTTTTTGCTATGGTAAAAGCATTAGCTTTCGTTTATCAGTTTTAAAAAAATGTTTTTATGATTGTCCCATACACTACAGAAATAGAAATCATATAATTATGCTTATAATTAATCGTTATATTACCTACATATTTTTGTATAACTGTTACGAACGATGTCAAAAACCCAATTTCATACATCTCCTTTCGCATTTAATCGCGTTTTATAAATAAGGGTGGCAAATGAGCACACAGTCCACAGTTATAGTGAATGAATGCTGTGGCACTTAGACATTATTTACATCCGTTTTCAGTTAAGAATCAAGATGCAGGTACTAAAGACAACCATAATATCTCTGTCACGTGTATGTTACCCATAACACAAACATATTAACAAACGGTGATTTTTATTCATAGGCTATGAATCTAATGAATAATGATTATTTCATTAGTCATTAAACATGAGATAGATAGTCTGGGTTTCAATTATAGTTCAAGAATATTTCTAATTACAAAAAATGGTTTATCTTTTAGTCCCAGCTTTTATACGCTATTAAGCTTAGACCCGTTCGGTACGTACCTAGTATAATTTTTAGTTTTCGGTTTATAAAATGTCAGATTCGTGAGATTTTTTTGACTGTTTTCTGGTTACATTTTCTTAGTTTTATTGATTATCATCATCACCATTACAGCCTTTCATAAGTCCACTGCTGAACATAGGCCTCCCCCAAGGAATGCCACAAAGCACGGTCCTGAGCCACCTGCATCCATCGACTTCCTGCATGTCTTACCAGGTCGTCACTCCATCTAGTGGGGGGTCGCCCTGCACTTCGCCTACCGGTACAAGGCTGCCACTCGAGAAACTGCCAGCCCACTGCCACTTCAGCTTACTAATCCGTTGGGCTATGTCGGTTACTCTGGTTCTACTGCGGATATCCTCATTTCTAAGTTTATCACGCAAAGAAACCCCGAGCATAGTCATCTCCATAGCTCGCTGAGCGACCTTGAGCTTCCTCATATGGCCAGTAGTGAAGGACCACGTCTCAGATCCGTAAGTCTTCACTGGCAACACGCACTGGTTGTACAATTTTGTTTTTAAGTTTTTAGGTATGTCTAACGAGAAGATGTGTCGTAGTTTCCCGAACGCTGCCCAGCCGAGTTGAATCCGTCGATTGACCTCTCGGTCGAAGTTGGACTTACCTAGTCGGACTATTTGTCCCAGGTAAACATACTCGTCAACAACTTCGAGCTTAGTGTTCCCAATAATTACCGGCAGAGGTTTGACATGGACGTTAAACATGATTTTTGTTTTGTCCATGCTCATCTTAAGGCCTATCCGTTGGGAGACACTATTGAGGTCATTGAGTGCTTAGGTTGTCCAGCGATTCTGCCATAAGGACTATATCGTCGGCAAATCGAAGGTGAGTGATGTACTCGCCATTGATGTTAATACTGCATCCTTTCCAGTTCAGTAGCTTGAAAACATCTTCCAATGCAGTGGTGAAGAGTTTCGGGGATATGACGTCACTCTGTATTACACCTCCAATTGGATAGGTTTCGTACTTTGATTCTGTACTCGGATAGCCACCGCAGCCTTACTGTACAAACACTTCAGCACTTCGATATACCGATAGTCAACTTGGCACCGCTGAAGGGACTGCAACACCGCCCAAATTTCGACGGAATCAAAGGCTTTCTCTATAGTCCACATACGCAAGGCAAAGTGGCAAATTGTACTCCTCGCACTTCTGTACAATTTGCCGAAGGGTATGTATATAAAGCCTTTTCGGAAACCGGCTTGTTCGGGAGGCTGGAAGTCGTCAAATCTGTGTGCGAGACGATTCGTAATGATTCTCGAAAACAGCACGTAGATGCGGCTCAGAAGGGAAATCGGTCTGTAGTTCTTCAAGAGAGCGTTGTCGCCTTTCTTGAAGAACAAGACCACCGCCCTTCTGCTCCTCGCCTCCGGAGTAGTGCCACCATGGAGGACGGAATTAAAAAGCTTCTAAAGGACTTCAAGTACCGGTTTTCCACCCGCTTTCAGAAGCTCCGCTGTAATTCCATCCTCGCCAGGGGACTTGCCGTTTTTAAGGTGCTGGAGAGCTATTCTAATCTCGCTCAGACTGACGTCCGGTATATCATCGGTATAGTGTCGGATAAGACTCGCTCTTGGATCGGTACTCACACTTGCGTGTGGCTCCAACGATGACGTGTACAGCTGCCTATAGAACCTCTCAATCTCACTCAAAATCTTAGGTGTCCCGGAAACGATGCTGCCACATTCGGTCTTCAGCTTTAACAGTTGGCTCTTTCTAGCAGACAGATCTCTGGCAAAGACTTTGGAGCCTTGGTTCCGCTCGATCTCTTCTTCAATACAAGCTGTATTGAAGTTGCACAAGTCCTGCCGCATGCATTTGGAGATCTGTCTGTTCAGTTGCCTGTATGCTGTCAAAACTGTTGAAGAATGTAGCTTCATCTCCCGTCTAACAGCCATGAGACTAAGAGTGTGATCGGAGAGTTTTTGTGTTCTTCTGCGGCGGGTCTTGCAGAACTTAGCTCCGACCGCATGGACAGTTTCCATAAGCTTGTCATTTATATCGTCCACTTCATTGCAGTCTTCTAGGCACTGAAAACGGTTTTGTATTTCGAGCTGAAAGGTTTCGGGACTTTGGAATAGAGCACGAGGGGGACAGAGCGTTGACTTCATCAGACAAGACCTCTCCAAATTAACGTTTAGGTTCAGTGTGTCTCTAACCATTCGGTGATCGCTACCAGTTTTCACCCTCGCGATCACGGAGACATCACTGAACAGTTGTCGTCTGGTCGTCATAATGAAGTCAATCTTATTTTTTTGTCGATCCGTCGGGGCTCGACTAGGTCCACTTTCTGTGTGGCCGCTTCTGGAAAAAAGAGTTCATCATAAAGAGTCCCTCTTTCTCCATGAAGTCGGCTAGCTTCTGACCGCTTGGGTTCCGATGCCCTATTCCAAATTTCCCTACTTTCAGCTTACCGTTCTCTCTTGTGCCAAGTTTTGCATCGAAGTCTCCCATTAACACTGTATAGTGGGATTTGGAGGAATGCAAGGCTCTAGATATATCCTCATACATTTTCTCCACCTCCTCATCGGGATGTGCCGAGGTTGGTGCGTAAACCTGTATGACCTTTAGCGAGTACCGTTTGGTGATTCTGAGTATAAGGTACGCAACCCTCGTCGACACACTCTCAATCTTTACAACGTTGTTAACGAGAGACTTGTGGACGATAAATCCGACACCTCCTTGGGACAGATGGTCGCCCTCCCGGTGATAGAGCAAGTTGCCGGATCCGAAGATTACCGTGTTCGCCCCCTCTTTTCGGACCTCCGATAATCCTATAATATGCCAGCGTAACTTGTTTATCTCTTCTTCCAGCTTCACGATTTTCTCTTCAGTCCTCAGGGTGCGTGCGTTGTATGTTGCCAGGTCGAGTTGTCTTAGGTGGCAACCGGACCTCCACCGGAGATTCTTAGCACCCCCTGCCTTGCCGTTACCATGGTTGCCAACGTAGCCAGGAATAGCGGGGCCGCCAGGGACTGGAGGTCGTCTCTTTCTTGCTCTCATCATTGGGGGGTATTTGCCATAGTTGCCACGCTTGGCGAGCGGGTTGGCAACCGCAGTTTTTTTATTGTAATTTTGCTGTTTTCGGGATGATGCTGCTGCCCATCTCCTGCCTGTTTCCCTTTGTAGCCTTTTACGTCACCCAAGGTAAGATATGGGGTAGTGGATACTCTTAACCGCCACTACATGGCACTAACAGTTCTATTGTTATATTCTTCAAATTGAAATTGTATAATTTGATTATTTTTATTCTTTCTAGTTGTTTGAAAGTCGGCTTTTAGTTTATATTAAAAGTAATTTTTGCCCTTTTGAATGGATTAATAAATAGCTCCAATAAATTTGCATCCTCTATTTTGCAACCCTTGGGCTGGAGTTTTTTCTCAAAATGTAACTGGTATCACTCCTGAAGTATAAACTATTTAAAAGGGGAATCACCAAATTTGGTTAACATTTGACAACGATAATATGCATACAAAAAATGTAGTCGAACTGTTAAATTTCTCTTTTTTAACCCTACCAGAATGTAAGTAGATATATAGGTATCTCGAAATAAATGTTTCGAGATCATGTGAAGTTCTGCTGATACGCATTGAAGCATCGCGGCAGACTAATTGCTCCATAACCCTTTTAGAAATTAGAGCAGGCCATGCTTAGCAGTGGAACATACAATGACTGTGACATCAAGGGTTAATTTTTAATCGTCAGTTAAAAGTTATCCATAAAGTAAATTATAACTTAACTGAATATAAAAATGAAACAAATGAACTATTCTATTCATAGTACAGCTGTAAATGCGAATATGTTTGTGTTATATTTAATCCTATGAGTAAATTTTACCTGGGGATTGCAAAATCGGCCTTGAGATTTTATCGCGTTTAATTTGAATTATTTTTAATTACCGATGTTTCGCGTGTGATACAGAACCCATGGTCACGGGGGACTGAGGTGTTTGACCCGTGTTACCTTCAGCGATTGGATATAAATTTTTGGGCCCGATCTACGCAGAATGAGCTTTATCTAAATTTCTTCTTTATCTTAGTCTTGCAGTGGTATGCTTGGGTTCAGAGAGCTGCAAATCATCCTTGGTGGGAATTATTTTTTTGTTACAATTTTTTGTCTATCAAATGTGATGTAATAGGAGCAGAAGCAATTTTGAACATCCGGGGAGTCTGTTTACAGACTGTTTACAGACTGTTTACAGCCTCGGTGCTTCAGGTTTTTATTGAACGTTTTGTTTGTCCTATGTAAGAGACGTTACATTCGCATTTAAATTTTAAACTTGTACACTCCTGCACCTTGCAGTGATGTTATACTTGACGGGTGGTAAAAACTGACTAATCTTATTCGACAGTCTGTAGTATGTTTTTATGAAAGTTTAATAAAAAGTTAACGTGATAAAATCCGTAAGGTTAGCAATTTTACATGGTGAAGGCAGCTATAAAGTGGTATAGTTATAGCACGAATGGGTCGGCTCGACCACAAAAGGACCACACTCGCACAGAATATCATCGTAAAATAGCAGCGTAACGCTGCTGTGTTTCGTATGCTGAGTCTAAGAGAACCAGAGACCCTTTTTATTGGAAACGAGTCATTCCACGAGTCTTAGTTCTCGTGGGTGACGACGCATCTGCATTTTGAAGTATAATTGAGAATAGATGTAGATGTCTATGGATCACAGCAACCACTTACCATAAGGTGGACTGTGTGCTTATTTGTTACACTTCTGCTATAAAAAAAAACTTAGTTATACTAATTTTTTTTATTTATTGCACACCACACAGAACGTACAGACATTTTATACAGAAAAGAAGTTTGCAATGGGCGGTATTATTGCTGACAGCAACTTCTTCCAGACAACCAATGAACGGACAGGATTGCACGGAGTAGACAGGGGCAAATTGGTGTGATAGAAAAAAAGAGGTAAAAATGAATACACATACACACATATATATCAATAATATACATATACTACAAAAATATAAAGTTATACAGCCTAAATAGGTCCCACTGCTCTGCACTGACCTCCCCTGATTTGTGAGAGGCAAGGAAGTGCCCGCCGCGCTGCCGCAATGCGTGTTGGCGAAGTTCATATGTCTTCGAAATTTTTAAAATTCTGCTTTGAAAATTAATAATTTTGGACCTACACTTACTTTACTTATTACTTTACTACCTTTAATTGGGGACACATATTGAATTATATTTAATGACTAGTGCAGTTTAAAGTGCGAGGTAATGGTTCTTGACTATTTTTTTAGTTACCGGTAGTGATTTAAAAACTAGTCAAGAACTCAATGTATACTATTCGGGTAAATATAAAAAATCATCATGACTGTGATCATTCATTGATATTACTACTTTTCTTGCTTTCTAATGATGTTATTTAAAATTCTAGTTCTATATTTTTACTCTTTTAATATTATGTTCATGTTCTTCTTGTAACAATACCAAATTCCTTTAATCAATTTATGATGCTTTCTACAAAAGATTTTCTCACACATTGGTTTCTATAAAATGTAATAATACTTTGATTAAACTGTTATATAATATAAAAGTATTAAATAACCAATATTGAGAAACCATTTAAATTTCTTTCGTAAAATATACTCAAATTTTCTCTTTTGTAGTTGAATAAAAATTTAATAGTTAAATTAAATATTTTATCCTATTTTTGAATAGTATTTTATCGTTACCGTTACAGCTTATCAAAATTTCACTGCTCAACATAGGCCTCCCCATAGATTGTTTCTTTAGGGGGAATGTTTGCCGTTGTTACCGCGCTTGGCAGGCCGCAGTTTTTTTTTTATTTTTAGTTGTTATTAGGACTGCGCTGCTACTCTTAGAGTATAAATAAGCAAGTTTTTGGTATACATAAGCAAGCTTTTGGTATACATAAGCACGCTTTTGGTATACATAAGTAAGCTTTTGGTATACATAAGCACGCTTTTGGTATACATAAGCAAGCTTTTGGTATACATGAGCAAGCTTTTGTATACTCCAAGCTACCCATCTCCTAGTTTGTTTCTCTGTCGCCTCTTAAAATATCTACGGGGCGATATGGGGTAGTGGATATTCTTACACCACCATAACACGTTATGTGAGGGTGCGGTCAAAAAATTATTGTTTCTGACCTCGCAGTCAAAAGCTACTAATATTATAAACGCGAAAGTGTGTTTGTTGGTTTTGCCTTCTTCCACGCAACAACTGAGCATCGGATCGATATGGGCCGGTGAGTGACATAGGCTACTTTGAATATCGGAAAAATTTACCTGTCAGTTGGATAGATCCGGTGCGTAATTTTGAACGGATATTGATAATATTAAGTTTGAAGATGTCTAGAAAACCACGCATAGAACAGTTCGTCATTACCCGTTTCTTAAAATATACCTTAATTTGTTGGTGTCAAATAATAATTTACACTTAGAATTAATTATACAACAATAACACATCATGGCGATAATTTGTCATTTGATCAATGTTGTTTGACATATATTCTCATGTTAAACACCTTCGCATTCACGTAGCCGATAAAACTGTCGCGACGAGAGTTTGATTAGCACACATGCGTTGGCCTTCTTAACCTACTTGTTGGCCCAGATGATTCGTGAATAATTAATAATACACATTTCGACTAAGACAATAAATTTATAAAAAAACTGCTTATGAATAAAGTCAAACATGTCACTGCTTTTTTCAATTGCCTCGGAAAAATCATAGTTACGAAAGTATATTCTAAGTCTATGATTTCAGCTATGCGGTGATCATTGCTATGAAATGAGGGACTGTCTTTCGAGTTTGGATGTATTTTAATAATTATGAAACAGTCTTTGCGAGCTTACAACGTCAACTAAAAATACAATGTTATTTACGATATTATGCAGATTTTTTTCAAGTATTTTAAATCAACCGTTTTTCTCTTTTTAATAGGCTGTTTGATAAACAATAACGTGGTAACATACAAAATGTCAAATGTCTTTAGTTTGTTTTAACTTTTCATGCTTGACAAAGATCGCGAACTCTTTAGTGTACTTAAAATAAACTACTACTTAGAAAACAAAAATAATATGCAAGTAATATATAAGTCAACGTAAGGTGCTTATTACCTTTTTTTATAGAAGAGGGGGCAAACGAGCATGCGGCTCACCTAATGGTAAGTAACTACCGCCGTCCATGAACAACCGCAACACCAGGGGAATTGCAGATGGGTGCCGGCCTTTTAGAAAGGTGTAAGCTCTTTATTTGAAGGTCCCTAAGTCGTATCGGTCCGGAACAATCGCCGGTGGTAAACAATTCCACAGAGAAGTTGTACGAGGAAGAAAACTCCTAATAAAATGCACAGTCGTGGACCGCCAAGCATCCAGATGGTGAGGATTATCGTGAATTTTGACGCAATGTGCGTTCGTGAAATTTGGCGGTTGGAATTAATCCGAACAATTCCTCAGAGTACTCCCCGTGGTAAATTCGATAGAATATGCAAAGGGAGGCGACATCCCTACGCAGAGCCAGTGTATCGAGCCGATCAGAATGAACTCGGTCGTCGACGACTCGAACCGCTCTGTGTTGGAGCTGGCACTGGGGTGCCCCGGCCCAGAGATCAGAACATTATTCCATGTAAGGCCGAACTTGCGTTTTGTAAAGTTGCAAGCGATGTGCTGGCATGAAATACTGTCTCGCTCTGCTGAGCACGCCAAGCTTTCTAGAGGCCAATTTGGCCTTCTCTTCCAAGTGACCACAAAACTGCACGTCTCTCAATGAGTCGACACCTAGGCTTCCGATACTGGCTGAGACAATAAGGGGAGTGCCTTGAAACTGAGGAGATACGACAAAGGGGTTTTTTTAGCGGTAAACGCGCAAACTTGTGTCTTTTGGGGTTGAACTAGACTAGATTTAGTCGCCCCCAATCCGAGACTTTGTTCATCAAAGACTCGACTTCAGAAACAGAAACAGAAACAGAAACAGAAACAGAAACTTTTTTATTCAATATAGATTATAAATAATGCTTATTGAAAGTCACTCTTTTGTATAATTACCACTGGTTCGAAAAAAAAAACCTCTGTCCTGGGAAGAACCAGCAAGAAACCCAGCGGGACTTTTTTTTTAAATAACAGCTTACAATCATGTATGTTACACAAATTAACAAAACAACAAATTAGAAATAGCTTGGTAGAGATCACCTCATTTCCAGGGGTTATTATCATCTATAAATTCTTTAATACTATAATAACCCTTTTTATACAAACTTAGTTTAATAAAGTTTTTGAACTTTGAGCAGGTCAA
Organism: Parnassius glacialis; assembly: GCA_033319125.1. Taxonomy (NCBI): domain Eukaryota; kingdom Metazoa; phylum Arthropoda; class Insecta; order Lepidoptera; family Papilionidae; genus Parnassius; species Parnassius glacialis. Next base: position 24,198,229 of record JAVANC010000010.1, on the reverse strand, counting down.
ATTTTGTATATTTTCTGGAATTTTGTTGTAAAAGCGTATACATCGCCCCAAGAATGAATTACTGACTCGATGGAGTCGAGTAACCGGTACTACTAGCTTGTGTCTGTTCCTAGTATTTACAGAATGAATATCACTTATTTTTGTAAAACTACTTTTATTTTTGTGTACGTACATTACATTTTCATAAATGTATTGAGAAGCCAAAGTTAATACATTAATTTCCTTAAATTTTTGTCGCAGAGACTCTTTAGGCTTTAAATCATAAATTGTTCTTATGGCCCTCTTCTGTAAAACAAATATAATTTCAGTGTCAGCTGCGTGTCCCCATAGCAAAATACCATACGACATTATGCTATGGAAATAGCTAAAGTAAACTAGTCTAGCTGTTTCAACACTAGTTAGACTTCTAATCTTTTTACGGCATATGCTGCAGAACTAAGTCTGCTTGCTAGTTTTGATATATGGGGGCTCCATTGAAGCTTCGCGTCTAGTGTGATTCCAAGAAAAATGTTGGTATTTACAAGACTCAGTTTCTCCCATTTAAAATTACATTAGTATTTAATTGTTTGACATTTGGAGTCATAAATTTTATACATTTCGTTTTAGTTCCATTTAAATGCAAATTATTAACATTAAACCAATTTACTAATTTAGATATAGCATTATTTACTTCGTCATATTTTAGCAATTGTCGACTTAATTTGAAAATTAAAGAAGTGTCATCTGCAATAATACTATATCATGGTTATCTCCTACTATGTAAGGTAAGTCATTAATGTATACAAGAAACAGAAAGGGGCCTAGAATTGAGCCTTGAGGCACGCCCATCTGTACCATCGACCCGGAAGAACTCATACTGTTAATGACAACTTTTTGCGTTCTCTTACTTAAATATGAAATAATTAATTTAAGAGCATCACTTCTTACACCGTAGTGTTGAAGTTTCCTGATTAATGTTTCATGGTGAACACAATCGAAGGCTTTGGATAGGTCACAAAATATACCCAAAGCATCCTGTAAATTCTCCCATGCATTAAATATATATTTAATCAGCTCAACACCGGCATCAGTTGTCGAGCGACCCCTTGTGAAACCAAATTGATTTTTATGAAGTAAATTATTTATATTAAAGAAATTTAACATTTGATCAAGAATAATTTTTTCAAAAATCTTACTAAGTGTTGGTAGTACAGAAATAGGTCTAAAATTAGCGGGTTCTAATGTACTACCAGATTTAAATAAAGGTATTACTTTACTATACTCCATTAAATCAGGAAACACACCAAATTCGATACTAGTATTAAAAATAGTAGCTAAATGAGGCGCGATTGTATCTATTCTAGATGCAATAACTTTAACGGAAATCTCCTACAGATCCGCAGTTTTCTTAACATCAATAGTTTTTAAATATTTTACAATATCTTTTGATGATACTTTATGAAATGTAAAATTCTTTGTACACGCATTTACATTTTGTTTAAGTAATGATTCGGCGACCGCAGGAGAAGAATTCAGTGACTTAGTGGTTAATATCGGAATATCATTAAAATATTTCTCAAAAACCATTGCAACGTCCTGATCTGATTCGGTTAATTTGTTATTAACACTTAACTGGTAGTTTGAATTGCGAGAGTTAATCTTACCAGTTTCGCTATTAATTACACTCCATGTCATTTTTATTTTATTAGAAGCCGTCTTAATTTTGTTGCTCAAATGCAAAGACTTGGCTGTGGAGCACACTCTTTTAAATTTGTAAATTGACAGACACTCAGACACAAGTTTGTCACGGTACCCGGCGACGTTTTCCCGAGAAATATTGGCACGGCCGGTATATAAGGCATCACCAGTGCTGTCGTCTGCATAGCAATGAATGCTACCAGTTAGCAACATATCATTGCAGGATAAACAGCGTTGGTGATCGCACGCAGTCTTGTGAAACACCAGCGTTGATAGGCTTGTAATCAGAGCATGCACCGTCTAATACGACCTTGATGCTCTGATTAGCAAGGAAACTGGTGATCCATTTGCACAATTTCTCGGGAAGCCCATAGGAAGGAAGCTTCGAAAGAAGCGCTTTGTGCCAGACCCGATCGAAAGCCTTCGCTATGTCCAAACTAACGGCCAATGCCTCCCCCTTGGACTCTACTGCCTCCGCCCATCTATGATTCAGATAGACTAGAAGATCACCAGCTGATTGATCTCGACACGAAAACCGTACTGGCGGTCACTAATCAGCTGGTGATCCTCAAGGTACCTCATGAGCTGGCAGTTTATAATGGATTCCATTATTTTGGAGTACAAGGAGATGATGGTGATAGGCCAGTAGTTGGACGGGTCTTAGCGGTCGCGTTTTTTAGGGATCGGGTGGACCATAGCTGTCTTCCACGAATTCGGGACTACGCCTTAGGAGTAGGAGTACCGGAAAAGACGCGTAAAAACTGGTGTCAACTTCAGAGCACACGTCTTCAGCACAATGGGAGCGACTCCATCAGGCCCACTCGACTTGATGATGTCCAGCGAGAAGAGTGCTTTGCGAACCGAGCACTGTATAAATAGCACATTCGACATGGAGCACTCGCACAGTTGGGTGGCCGGCGGTGTGTTCCCCCCGTCATCTACAGTCGAGTTGGACGCAAAGAGAGAGCTTAACAGATCGGCTTTCTCCTTTGCGGCATGGGCCAGTGAGTCGTCCTCTCTGTGCGGAGATGGAAGAGATGGTTGACAGAAGTTCCCTTGGAAAGCCTTGGCGAGGCTCCAAATGGCTGCAGACTGCGTGCTACAACAGGTCCCTGTTGTAGCACGGAGTCTGCAGCCATTTGGCCGTGGTCGATGAGTCGGTGTGTGTCGGCATTATCGCTATGAGACCTATAGAGGTACCTGTAGACGTGGGGATGGTCGTTTCTGTCTAGGCGCATCCATAGGATAGACAGGTCCGTACTAGACATGGGACGAGTACTCGGTTTGGATTCGGTACTCGGCGGATTCGGCCATTTTTTAGGGTTCGGCCGAGCACCGAGTATTAACGGCCGAGTACCGAGTACTCGGCCTTAATTATATTACAGAGAAAAATAAAGACAAAAAGCCAGTTTTTATCATATTATTACATTAGACACATTAAAACATCAGGAACATGAGAAGTAGCAGAAATATTAAGAACGTTCATAAGAATCTATAATAGAAATTATTATTACTAATATTTAAAATTTAAGAGAAGAAGATTGTGATGCAAAAACACTAGTATTCGGCCCTATTTGGGTCTAGTTTGTAAAGGAAATAACTGCACGCCGCCCGCTACCGCGTTTTTTTAAAGCCGAGTATTCGGCCGAGTACCCGGTGGCCGAGTACTCGGCGAATCACTACTCGTTCCATGTCTAGTCCGTACATGGATATAATAATAGAAGGAGATATGCCCGGTAGTTGAAAATGTATCGGAACCCGGTGTCTCCAGTTGGCCCCTACCACACGCCTACTACTACACTTGCAGATCAGTAAAAGCAATAGATACGCAGTCGCGCACACACCCGCATTTTATAAATCAGAACGTACTACACAATCAATTATAAACCGTATCCCTAAAGACACAGCGTGCATTTACCATGCACCGTACTACTTACTCACACAAAAATATCAGTCGCTATCGTTGTGCTGTGCATTTTAAAAACAAAAGCCATTTATTTTACATATACATTAGTGATTGACTAAATTGGAAAGTTATCGATTCTCTTTCATTTATACCAGAATTGCACTAAAATTGAAAATAAAATAAATAAAAACGACATGCACAGGAAATTATATAATAAAAATAAACAATATGTAGCTAAACGTAAATTATTAAGTACCTAACCTACCTAACAAATACAATTAAAAAATCCGGTTATGTTGGTTTAGATTGTCATAGCGTATTGAAAAAGTAGGTATTTTGGCATATGGTACTAGTTTTTGCAGGGAACCCGTTTGGTGGCCTTCCTGTGGTATCAGTTCATTTCTTTTTTAAATTAGCATCTTTTGGGAAGCTGAAAATGTACGATAATAATTTATTTATCATTTACATATGTCCTACGCAATTTCTTAACCTCACCACCTACCTGGTTATTAATCAGTCATTATAGCAGTTTCTAAGAAAACAAATACATTTAGACGTATTTATACAAGAATTGCTAACGTAAAGTACATATTATGTTAAGATTTACGACTGTGTCGAAATGTGCTTTGAAAGAATCGTAAGAGAAATTTACTAACCAATCTGTCTTCCGTAGGTAAAATTGCTTTCAATATAAATAAAAAAACGATGCTATAGCACCAATGCAGCAGAACAAAAAGCACGCCATGTGGTAAGTGAGGGTCACGAGCCAGTACAGCGCTGGCGGACAGCCTGCCATTTGATGAATGTGTCGTGTGCTAGTCATGCGTTCTTTGCATGGCAACGCAACATCATTGATGAATGCCGTAGTTATTACTAAAAACAAACGTGTATAACGCAAATAGATATCTACTATATTTCACAAATGTTATTTTTCTTCTTAATCATGAGGATAGATGTAGGTGTTTTAGGGCCACAGTATCAACTTACGTACGGTTTTAATAAAAACGACTGTGACTACCTGGCAAGCCTTTGTTAAAAACCCCTGGTTGGTTAAGATATTGTTAAATATATGAAAACAAACACACCCTCATGCATAACAATTAATAGCCAGGAGAATCATGTTGACTTATTTTTAGCAAAAGTCACTATTATAATATTATCTGAATTCTGAACCATGCCAATTAGGTATAATCACGCATTCGAAGCTTTTTAAAACATAAAAGTATGGAATTAACACGAAGATAAGGCATAATTACTATGTTGTAATTAAATATGTTGTTAATTAATTCAACCCAAAACACTTCACCGATGATTAACCTAATTATTTAAGCAACTTACTTTATGATCGCTAGTTACGAATTCAGTGTACTAAACGGTGAAAATAATCAAAATAATTAAATACCATTATGTCACATCAGTCTTCCCACCGGGCTGAAATGGTTGACAAATTGAAATAATAAACTATAATAGCAATTCGCCAATCGACATTGTTGTCGTTAGCATACGTTAGTGGATCTGCGCAAGTACAACACTAACTCATCGCAAGATACAGTGGCCGTACTACACGATGCATCCCCATAAATAAAGTATCATTTTGTAATATTTACATTGCTTGTTCAGTCGCTTAGCGATATACATAAGTAGTGGTTAAGGAGCAATGTATTTACTACAAAATAGTACCGTTGCAGTGATATTTGAAAACAAAAATAACGCATTAAGAGCAAAAAATATTTTACGATTTGTTGTTTTTCATGATTTTAAAGATAAAGATAGTAAAATACTTGTTCTTACATATGGTAAGTGATTCCATGATCTACAAAGATTTTGTTTTGGCTTCAGTTTTTACAAGAAACCACTGAATAACACGGCATTCTGATATTGTTTCACGATTACGGTTGAAAGTATACTAATACGCAAAGACGGCCATTTGAATAGAACCTGAGCATTTTGATCATATCGTGCGGACACAGACACGCCCCCTTGCCACTTCTCCTCTTTTTAATATTTCTATGAGTCCGTACCTTCAAGACTGCCGATGCCGAGGCGTCGAAAAGAGATGTCCTCTCTGACGTATACGCAAATTCCACTTATGTATAAAGCAAAAATATAAAAACGACACCTTTAAAAAGTTTTCATACCGAATTGCATTTTTTTCAGTTCATAGTTTGCATCGCATTCAAATATGCTATTTATTGTTACTAACTCACTAGTACTCAGGCGCACTCGATTTCACTACACTGTAAATATTGTAGTGAATCTATGGATATCTTGATGGTAATTAATGCACAGTAGTGTGATATACTATAGTGATGGGTAGGCCAACAGAATTTAAATAACATAACTATTTATATCAAAAAACACAACTAAATAAATCATAAAAACTATAATATGCTGTATAAAATAGGGCACAGCATGTGTTATCTTCTGGCGAACTATCGTTTCTTATTTATCGAGACTTGTCGAACGTCCTCAATCTAAAAGTGATTTATGGCTCATGTGCTACCATGCAACTTTGCTTTAGTTTGATTTTTACTAAAATAAGGAAAGAATAAACGCGAATCATCTTAAACTAAGAATAGGAACTATTTTGATGGTTAATAGTATAAAATCATAATATAATTATATTCATTACTAACGCCATGGCTTCGCCTGGGTGGGATCTATCAATGTGGCTTTAACATTAATATTATATTTTCGATTTAAAAAAAAAAATATGCAAGGTTTTTGGATAAGATCCTAGATCACACCTTGCATTGCTTTCTATCTATTCGTGAAGTTTCATCAGAATCGGTTCAGCCATTCCGAAGTTTAGTCCGGGCAGATGTCTATCTGCCCGGACTAAACTTCGGAATGGACAGACAGACAAAAGTTTCAAAAATGGTTTTTATGCCAACCTACCAACAACTTGACCTTAGAAGGCAGTATTTCGATATTACAGACATACACTTCAATATTGTTTGTAAGTATAGATTAAACTACAATTTATTTGCTTAAAATTATAGGAATTACTCGTATTTAGATTTGGAAATAATATTAATAATAGTTACATCTCGTAGCTCCCAATATATGATGAAATTGTCATCACCATATCCATAGATAATATACTATTTTACCATATCGCTAACGACCATGACCATCCTCCTAAACTTGCAATATTTGGACTGGTTTGTGTCGCAAAGTAAATGTGCAAATCTGAGTTCGAGTAAGTTATCTGTATTAAAATTCAAATATACACATTTAATAAAATACCTATTTACATATACATACTACATTCAAAGGGTACAATAAACAAAATATTTTATTTATATTTAAAAAAATATATTAGTGACTTAATGATTTTCCTATAGACCAGCTTCTCTTTAACATAATCATAATCCATTTTTGAGTACTTACTAAAACCTTGTTACTTAGTAATACAATGTTTCGAAGCATAAAAGTTCTCCGGCGAAACTTTACAGCGCTTCGGCTGCCTTGATTCTTTAGCCAAACCCAAATCCTGCACATGAGATATTCGTTGAGATTGTATTTACGCGATCATTCGGAAGCTTTATGCATTCCTGGTGCGCAGGATAGGGAAAAACAGCAAAGGCGTCCAAATTTTACAGATTAGAGTTTCGGCACCTGAACAATTCTTGTGTGGTTTATGTGTTCTCCTTGTTTTTATTTCCATCAGTCATTGTATGTTTCTACAAACAATCAAATGATTGTTATTGTATAAAGACTTTAGTAGCTTTGTAAACAATCAATAAATGCGCTACATTCGCGTAACTTTTTCGAAGCTCTAGATGAGATTTCAAATCTTTTTCTAAAAGCTTTGTAGTACGAGTTAACCAAGTAAAAATGTTTATGGAAAATGAGGATTCTGCTCATCTAATGGTAGTAATAGATGGTAAGTGGTAGCTGCCGCTATTTGGAAAAAGTACATTCTTTTAGTATACAGCCTTTAGTTATATTGTCAGTAATAACAGATTTCGGAACATGCATGGGTTGTAGCTTCTTTTTATTAAGTTTTGAAGAATACATGACCTAAAGATGTATCGTAATCTGCCGTTGCCGATACCGTTCTCACATATTCTTTTTTTATAGATTAGGGAAGATTTTCCGTTATTGCCTTGCACTGCAGGTGAAATTCTCGTCACAGTAGCACACGTGAGATAGTTCATGTTATTAGAAATTTTCTCTAGGATATTGTGACAGTCCCCAAACTTTACACAACATAGATGTTATTCTATTAAGCTTAATGGCATAATGCTCATCAGGGCGCTTCTCAACAAACATCCGTAAGATACTAAATAATTAAGGCAGTTTGCATTTTTATGTTTAACATAATATCTACAGATTACTTGTGTAGAATATTTCATATATCAGAGCATCTGCAACACGTAAAGAATAGCAGGTGCGTTGTCATTGTGATGCTAATATTTTCATGTCCAGGTGATTTTCTATAATCTTGTAAGACTAATATGGGAAAAATCATTGGCAGAAACATACCACGGATATAACAGTTTTTTTGTAGAAACTGGTGCTATATAGGCGCTCTAGGTGCTATAGGTGCTCTAAAAAGATTTTTAGATTTTATAGGTAGTGGGATTTCTTCTCTGCCCAGGCTTCCGTCTGGGTAAGTAAGTCTGCTCTGCTGTTTTCCGGTCTAAAAGGCTATATAGAGTTAGTATTATAATACAATTTATCCTCAATAAAGAATCAAAATGCAGATGCGCCGTCACCCGTGAGGACTAAGATTTAATGCCTCTTTTTCAGTAAAATGCATCTCCGGTTCTCCACACTCACCACATAAAATACAGCAGTTACAAGCTGCCATTTTACGTTGGTATTCTGTGAGAGCGTGGTAATTCCCCGGTCGAGCCGACCCATTCGTGCTACAACTATACTATTAATATAGCTGCAGCATGACTCTACCACGTATAAAACTTCGTTTGTCTTCTTAGTTTAAATAAAATATTTAACCCATTTTCACTCAAAGGCAGGCTATTTTTATTGTGCCTTCTCTACACTACTCGCGAAGTAATTTTGACGAAGTGCTCGTAGAAGTCGATTGCAGTCCAAGAACGTGCCTACACACTGTTGCTATTTCGCGAAGAGCTCAGTCGTCTTGAGTCGCCCGCACTCTTAACATGAATAACGTTCATGAGGCATCTGCTATATGTACCTAATTGTGTGAACAGTCCGATGTCAATGCACTACCCATAGTTAAATAATTATGTAGAAAGATATTATATTTTTAATATAAATAAATAAATAAATAAATATATATATATATATATATATATATATATATATACATATATATATATATATATATATATATATATATATATATATATATGTATATATATATATATATATATATACATATATATAACTGGCGTACGCCGATTAGTGTAGTGAGACGTGTAACTTCGGGGCACTTCGAGAAGCCTCCTTCCTTTGACTCGAGCGCAAAAACCAACAGCGATCAAAAGTCACCTGAGACGAAGCGAGGTTACACGAAGCGAATCGAAGTACCTCTCTACACTATTCTCCTCACCCAACTTCGACCTTATTTTCTTTTCTGATCTTATTTATTCGAACTTCGCGAGTAGTGTAGAGGGGCCATTAAAATAACCATTAAGATGATTCATGCATTCAAAAATTTGCAGTCTTTATCTTTTTTGGTCAGATGTGTCGCAAACACGTCCACGTTGTTTGATCTGGTATTAATGGTTTAGAAACCAATTCCAAAACCTCATTTCCTAAATAAATGAAATACACCATTGACTCCTTCTCTAACTTTGTCGTGTTCGAGTAAAAGGAATTTAAAGTAATATAATATAAGATTTTATGTGATCTAGAACCAGATATCCTAAAATAGTTACAGGTTTAAATTTTAGATCCTATTTTTATTTTATTATTGTCGACTCAAACTTTTCATTATTCTTTGCCTTTTTGATTATGTTTTTCTTGGCTAGAACTACCTAATGCGTTCGCTTTTACGGCATCAAATTTTCATTAATTTTTTTCCCGTGTTCTGTTTTTATTAGACACCCTCAGAAAGCTCCCGGTACTTGGTATAAAATATGAAATAACACTTGAGATCAGTTTAGATTTTGCTCCTAAAGTAAATTGTCTTCTTGTTAAACATTGAATGATATTTTGAAAGAAAATGTAAACTAATGAACAAATAATAATAGTAGGATTTAAACGTAAAAATTTTAGTATAAAATAAATAATAATAATAAAATATACACCTCAGTATCTAGCACTCAAAGCGTATAATAAATTTCCCGATCACTACTTACAATACGCCTACTAGATATATATACTATTGACGATATTAATATAACACCACGTCATGTCGTCATCATCATCATAACAGCTTTACAAAGTCCACTGACAAACATACGCTTCACCCATAGATTTGACAGCTCCGTAGCGCAGTGGCTTAGCAATTAGTGGCTTAGCACGGGCCAAGTATTTGTATGGCCTATGAGTAATTGTGCCGCGTCTGGAGGTTTGTCCTTGTGAAATTTATATATGTAAACTGCCCCCACGTTACAGGAAAAAAACTCCACTGCATACTAGTGTGGAGGTTACGTTTTATTTAATAAGAAAAATAAGAAAATAGGTTAACCTTATAGTGGGGATTTTGCCACAGTTGCCAGTTATTATTTTGAGTTGTTTACTGGAATATGCTGAAACATCCAGTAAAGCTAGAGAATTATTTGCCTCTAACTCCATTGTGAATTGAATTTTTGAGTTTATGTAGTTAAGGTCCTTTATGCATAAAACGATACAATAGATAAGACGATGCATGTTATAGATATAGATCATTAACAACTTTCATCATCATCATCATCATTATAGCCTTTCATAAGTCCACTGCCGAACATAGGCCTCCCCCAAGGAATGCCACAGAGCACGGTCCTGAGCGACCTGCATCCATCGACTTCCTGCATGTCTTACCAGGTCGTCACTCCATCTGGTGGGGAGTCGCCCTACACTTTGCCTACCGGTACGAGGCTACCACTCGAGAACCTTTCTTCCCCATCGGTTGTCGGTTCTTCGAGCTATATGGCCGGCCCACTGCCACTTCAGATTACTAATCTGTTGGGCTATGTCGGTTACTCTGGTTCTACTGTGGATATCCTCATTTCTAAGTTTATCACGCAGAGAAACCCCGAGCATAGCCCTCTCCATAGCTCGCTGAGCGATCTTGAGCTTCATCATACGGCCAGCAGTAAAGGACCACGTCTCAGATTCGTAAGTCATCACTGGCAACACGCACTGGTTGTACAGTTTCGTTTTCAGGTTTTGAGGTATGTCGAACGAGATGATGTGTCGTAGTTTCCCGAACGGTGCCCAGCCGAGTTGAATTCGTCGATTGACCTCTCGGTCGAAGTTGGACTTACCTAATCGGACTATTTGTCCCAGGTAAACATACTCGTCAACAACTTCGAGCTTAGTTTTCCCAACAACTACCGGCATAGGTGTGACATGGACGTTAAACATGGTTTTTGTTTTGTCCATTTTCATCTTAAGACCTATCCGTTGGGAGACACTGTTGAGGTCATTGAGCATAGTGCTTAGGTCCTCCAGCGATTCTGCCATAAGGACTATATCGTCGTCATATCGAAGAACAATTAACAACGAACGAATTAACAAATTAACAACTTTATTGCACTGCAAATTATATGAAATGTTGTGTGAGTTTTCTCAACGAAAGCTCTTATTTACTATTATCACATGGACTAGTTGAAGCGATGTCGTAACTTTCTTTACTTCCAAAATGTGTTTTATAAAAGCCTTGTTTTGAATAAAAATATTTTGACTTTTGACAGTTGAACTGGGACTTTGAATGTGTGAGCTGGAAAATTTTATTTGAAAGAATTTCCTACACTTACAATAATGAGAAGAGTTGAGTACTCAGACTGATTTTACTGCTCCTCCAATCATTCTTTGAGATAAGGATCCATCGCTTTATGCATCCATTCGGATGAATGGATATTACAGCTTATAAAGGTCCACTGTCTCTCTCATAGTTGGCCTCATTTGGGGATTGTTTTTGATGGTAAGTTGTTGCTGTGGCCCATAGACATCTACATATATCCTCGATGACGAATCAAAATGCAGATGCATTGTCACCCGTGAGGACTAAGATGGAATGCCTCGTGCCCAGTAAAACGGGTCTCCGGTTATCTACACTCACCATACGAAGCACAGCAGCGTCAAGCTGCTATTTTACGCTGGAATTCTGTGAGAGCGTGGTCCCTCCCTGGTAGAACTGACCCATTCGTGCTACAACTATACCAGTATTATAGCTGAAGCATGACTCTACCACTTAAAGATTCGCCACGCAAGCCGGTTGGCAATACAGTTTTTCATTATTTTATGTTGTTCATCTCCTGTTTCAGTTTTCCTTTGCCCTTTTATGACTGCTTTTGGTATACATAAGCAAGCTTTTGGTATAAATAAGCAAGATTTTGTATATTCTAAGCTACCACCCTTATCTTAGTTTGTTTCTCTGTCGCCTTTTAAAACACCTACGGAACGATATGGGGTAGTGGATACTCTTACACCGCAACTACACGGTTTTTATAAAAGGATGACACTATATATAAGGATGTACTATAAGTTGCTCAACAGAGATTCGGTCTTCAATTAGCAGGGTGATCCACGAAGAAGATACGTTAAAAACCGATCAGTATTTAAGGTATCGCTTACATAATGAAGGACGACCAGTGTATTGATTTCAGTTAACGGTCATGACTTGCATAGTATATTTTTGTTTACAATTAATCATTCAAATATCGTTGAGTAGAAGTAAGGCCAATTCAATACTTTGGTACTAACTAAGCAAGTCTTGTGGAATCGATTACCATCAGCGATTTTTCCGGACCGATACGACTTAGGGACCTTCAAGAAAAGAGCGTACTCCTTTTTAAAAGGCCGGCAACGCATCTGCAATTCCCTCCCTGGTGTTGCAGTTGTTCATGGGCGGCGGTAGTCACTTACCATCAGGTGAGCCGCATGCTCGTTTGCCCCCTCTACTATAAATAAAAAAAAAAAAAAAGTCGTGAACCTTAAGCTGGCTTGATTTCTCCGCATAATTTAAACAATACATCATAAACTAATCACCAATTGGCTACATTTACTATCTAATTGGTGCTATTTCATAACTATATTTCAAAAGATTGATGCTACAGTGTGTAGAAATCTTTATACAAATTTTGTGGTTTTGCTGTCTCTTTATTAAAATAGTAGGATAATGTGTTAGTTCTCGAAAATTATAACACGTAGTGTTATACCATCTAGGCTAAAAATTAATAGCTAATTAGTTTCTACTAAGTTTACCTCAAAATGTTTGGTAGTCCAGTTAGTTTTCAAGATTATGATTTTATATCAACATAAGAAACGCCTTAATAAAAGGCTTAGCAAATATATTAGGCAAGAAATCTCTTTACATGTATTATGTAGTACCTACATAAAACAATTTTTCCTTGCTACTAACGATCTCAAATTACTTCTATTGTCATATATTTTCATCAGATATTCATGGATTGTCATCCAAAACCAAATATTAAATACTGACAGCCACAGCAAACGGCACGTTTAGTATTTCTCAAATTAAAATGATATTAGCGCCTGTAAGATTTAATAAGCAACGATTTGTACGCATGAGATTGAATGGAACCTTAATTTTAGGTATTATATTTTATTTTTAAAATTAACATTTAAAATAATTAATACTTACGTTGCTACGTACATGTTTATGTATGTAAGTATGCGTGTACGGTCCTAAGTCCTTATCTAACTACTAGAATAACACTGCCACAGGGGTATAATTGCCGTCATTTAACAAAACATCGATGTTTGGGCGACCAACTAATGTGGGTATATCCATTAACCAAACTTGAAACCAAAATTAGTCACTGATTGATGGCCAGCATTGCAACAGTATCGATTTTGCGTTCAGTCGTCTGCCCCAGCGTGAGCATGGACAGATCTTCTAAGTATTGTACGCTAGTTGGCACATTATTGTATAAAGACCTGTGTATTATAATCCAGTAAAGTTATATTCATCTAAGCACCGGCAATTACGCTATGTGAAATAATATTTGCAAAGAAGAAAATTTGTAAATCCACTTTACCTTTTTCAACGATACGCAATCCTCTGAATGTATTACAATCTCCAAGTTATCAGCCGATCTGTTAAGCTTTCTCTTTGCGTCCAACTCTACTCCAGATGACGGGGGGAACACTCCGCCGACCACACCGCGGTGTGAGTGCTCCATGCCGGATGTGCGGTTTACACAGCGCTCGATTCGCAAAGCACTCTTCTCCCTGGACGTAAGCAAGTTGAGTGGGCCCGATGGAGTCCGTCCCATTGTGATGAAGACATGTGCTCCGGAGTTGGCACCGGTTTTAATGCGTCTTTTCCGGTACTCTCAAGGCATAGTCCTGAATTCATGGAAGACAGCTTTGGTCTACCCGATCCCTAAAAAAGGCAACAGGTCAGACCCGTCCAACTACAGGCCTATCCCCATCACCTCCTTGTTCTTCAAAATGATGGAATCCATTATAAACTGCCAGCTCATGAGGTACCTTGAGGATCACCACCTGATTAGTAACCGCCAGTACGGTTTTCGTCGGGGTCGATCAGCTGGTGATCTTCTGGTCTACCTGATTCATAGATGGGCGGAGGAAGTAGAGTCCAAGGGGGAGGCATTGGCCGTTAGTTTGGACATAACGAAGGCCTTCGATCGGGTCTGGCACAAAGCGCTTCTCTCGAAGCTTCCTTCCTATGGGCTTCCCGAGAAATTATCCAAATGGATTACCAGTTTCCTTGCTGATCGGAGCATTATGGTCGTCGTAGACGATGTATGCTCTGATTTCAAGCCTATCAACCCTGGTGTTCCACAAGGCTGCGTGCTATCACCAACGCTGTTTCTCCTGCATATCAATGATATGTTGCAAACTGGTAACATTCATTGCTATGCAGACGACAGCATTGGTGATGCCTGATATACCAGCCGTGCCAATATTTCTCGGGAAAACTTCGCTGAGTACCGGGACTTGTATCTGAACTCGAGTCGTTGTTGAACCAAGTCTCGGATTGGGCGACTAAATCGAGTCCAGTTCAACCCCCAGAAAACCACAAGTTTGCGCGTTTACCGCTAAAAAGAACCCCTTTGTTGTATCTCCTCATTTTCAAGGCACTCCCCTTGCTGGCTCAGCTAGCATCAGAACTCTCGGTGTCGATATATCGAATGTTGTGCAGTTTCGTGGTCTTTTGGAAGGGAAGGCCAAATTGGCCTATAAAAAGCTTGGCGTTCTCAGCAAAACGAGACAGTATTTCATGCCGGCACATCGCTTGCAACTTTACAAAGCGCAATTTCGGTTTCACATGGAATACTGTTCTCATCTCTGGACCGGGGCACTCCAGGGCCAGCTCCTTCCACTTGACCGAATCCAGCGCAGAGCGGCTCGAATCGTCGACGACCGAGTTCTTACTGATCGGCTCGATACACTGGCACTGCGCAGGGATGTTGCATCCCTTTGCATTTTCTATCGAATGTACTACGGGAAAGGCTCTGAGGAATTGTTTGGATTAATTCCAGTCACTAAATTTCACGAAATCACATCGCTTCAAAATTCACGATACCATCCTGACCATCTGGATGATTGGCGGTCCACGACTGTGAGTTTTACTAGGAGTTTTCTTCCTCGTACAACTTCCCTGTGGAATTGTTTATCATCGGCGATTTTTCTGGACCGATATGACTTACGGACCTTCAAGAAAAGAGCTTACATATTTCTAAAAGGCCGGCAACGCATCTGTAATTCCCCTGGTGTTGTAGTTGTTCACGCTACGGCGGTAGTCACTCACCATCAGGTGAGCCGCATGCTCGTTTGCCCCCTCTTCTATTAAAAAAAATAATTTCCATTGCTTCAGTTATGTAATGTTAGATTACTTTTACCTACACGTATGAATAAAACTAAAGTGTGTGTCTGTAATATCGAAATAATTGCCTTTTATTGAGCTCAGAGCGTTATTTGGATACCTTTATGACATGAATAGCTATTTGTTAAATTTTTGTCTGTCTGCCTATCTGTCGGGGCTAATCTTAGGAATAACTGAACCGATTGTAATGAAAATTCGCAAACAGATAGAGAGGAACGCCAGCAGTGATCTAGGCTACATTTTATCCGAAAAATTTATATTTAAAAAAAAAGTTTTTTTTAAATTTAATGGTGGTTGATTATATATATATATACCCAGGCGAAGCAAAGGCGGGTCGCTAGTTAACAATAAATATTGATCTTAACATTATCACATGAGAAAGAGAAATATTATGTGCGTTAAAGACGCAAACAACATCACAGCACTTTTCATAGTTGTGACTAATCTAATGCATACAATACTCATAATTTCGGCATTTGTCTATCATATTTTCTAAGTTATAGATCTAATATGTTCTAATCGAAATCATTATATTGTAGTATTTAGGATAAATGTAGATACAATAAAATTATCTTTCTGCTTCTTCTTCAATTCACTTCAATAACTTCTCTCTTTACAACTTACTGGCTTGTTTACTGTAACAATGTTCTATCGCTGTGATAAACGTGTAAAAGGTTTTATAAAAACATGAGTTATATACAGATCACCAGCTCCTCGCGAACAGGTTACATATTTATGCAGTTGTCTATGATACCAGTTTAAGATATCAGATTAAACAGGGGAGAAATAGAACCAAACGTGAGCTTTTTTTGAGGACTTAGATGGAATGCCTCATTTCCAGTAAAAAGCGTCTCTTATTCTCTACACTCACCATACAAAACACAGCAGCCTTAAGCTGCTATTTTACGTACGCTGTATTATGTGCGAGTGTGGTCCCAACCCGGTCGAGTTGACTCATTCGTGCTACAAAATAAATAAAGTAAAAATATAGTATAGCTGCAGCGTGGCTCTAACACGTCTAAAAAAGGTACAATAAATAAAGTTTGATTTTAAAGCGGATTGCGGAATCCATTCAGCGAATATGAGTGCGTGCGTGTATGTCAATATGCACAAGTGTGTGAGTGCGCGTGCGCTTGTGTTTTAATGATTTTATTGGAGTATCAGGTTTGAGTATCATTATAGGTTGAGATTAGAATATTAAGTGAGTGTAAAAGAAGATTCTCACTTCTTAGTAGATTAGAGTGTTTAGGAATTTGGTTTTTTTCATCAGCCCCGTAATAGTTTGCTGCTGGTCATGTATCTCTTCCGCTGCAGGGTCTAATATTAAATATTTTCCAAAATGTGATTACTTGCTGTGTGGTGGTGGCGTGAGAGAATTCATCACTCTATTTCGTAGCTTGGGAATGGAGGAATAAGAAGAGGCCTTGAAAACGTCATGATTTTCGTTATATGGCGTTATAAACTATCGGCGACGGGCACAAGCATTAAAGGTGCGAGATATCTGGTACTGTGACCGTCATTCCATAGTGCAGCAAGCGATCGAATGCGAATCGTTTTGATGATTCCAGTCTTACAGTACTACCAGCTTATGTATAGATTACCGCTTAATTAATTAAGTAACATTGATCTCATGTTTTGGGGAACTGTAGAGTATATGGTATAATATCGGTATACATTGTTATCGCAAAATATAGCGATTTTAACTATAGCTAATGCTAAATCATAGAAACGGCGAACTCAAATGTAACATCAGACGGAAATACGTAACGCAAACCCGCCAGTGTCTCGTCTCTCACTCCAGTGTCGCCACCTGCCCTCCCACTTCCCAGATACCGACGGTTCATTATGCAGCCGCCCACACCACGCGCGGCAATCACATAGCAACGCTGCGATATTGCTTGCTTAGTAGGGATTTTAAAAAGTATCGATGTTTTTTTGTTTTTAATGTAAAGTAAATTAAGATTCACTTTTTGATGAATTAATTGAATAAGCATATTTTATCCATTAAGGTAGTTATAATTTTAAACCATATTGTTTATCATTATTCAAGATTCTTCTATTGTATAATTTAAGGTGTTGAGGACAGCTGTCGTTTACCATTTCGTATTGGCCTCGTTTAAAACAAATATTTTAAGCATGTGATTGACGATTGAAAATTTTAAAGGTAAGCTTAAAATATACTATACAAAGCCCTGATCATGATTTTGGATCATTTATTATGTATTATTTATGTGTTAAAGTTAAATAACAGCATATATATTTCCCACTGCTGGGCACAGGCCTCCTCTCACTTCTGAGAGGGTTTTGGGGCAAGGAAATGTCCACCGTGCTGCCCCAATGTGTGTTGGCGAACTTCACATGTCTTCGATTTTTGTTTCTTATTTCTCAGACATGCAGGTTTTCTCACGATGTTTTACTTCACCGCCGAGCACGTGGTAAATCAGCACTTAAATTTGCAATTAAAAAATTTGTGCCGGCGGAGATCGAACCCGAGTTGCTCTCGTACTGTGAAATATACAGCGAGCGCTAACCATCTGAGCTACCATGGCTATAATATAATAACGTACAAAAGTGAAAAGTACAAAGTTGTTTTACACTTTAAACTTGAATATAATATATTGAAAGAATTACCTGTCTGTAAGAATTTGATTCTTGAGTTCGAATAGATCTTTAATTAGACTCAGACTATGGTACTTTTACAAACTACATTAATGGATAATTATGTCGCGTGGGCTACACTAAAATCAGCAAAAGTAAAACTATTTTTATAAGTATTTTAATTTTGATTGGACTGTTCGAGGCTCCTTTGATCCTATGTCTAGTATTGCAATACATTAGGTAATCTAATGCTTCGTTATATCAATTAATTTCCACTAATTTTATTATTCAGTCAGTTATGTTGCAATTTAGCTCTTAGCTATAAAAATTTAAGACATAATATAAAGTTCGATATTATACCAATCCCTGTGACAACCCTACGGATATTACCTGTTCCTAGCATAAAGAATAATCCGGGCTCGCCGTCGCTATTGTGACAGAGGAACACGGATGACTGGATACCTTATAGCTCGTAAAATGTCTCGTCGGTGTGCCGGTCGGATGGACGGGTCAGCTGTAAGTGTTTTTTTTATTTTCCGAAACTAGTGCAGAGATTAATAAATAATATCCAAATACCATTTCTAGATGGTGGGCTTCCTTTCATGTGCTTATATGGCGTTGGCGCTCTTGATAAATATTATAGATATATTATATATCCTATTTCTGCCACCTAGCAGCAGTGCATTCTCTATTATGTTCCGTTTCTAAGGGCGTGAACGATGAAGGAAGGGTAGAAAGTGAAAACGAAGAGCCTGTTTTGATGTTGTAGGAATAATTATAACTCGCGCTTTACAAACGGCTTCATATGTTTACAAAGTTCCTTTGTTTGAAGTTAGTAGCAGATTTTTATGGAATAGTAGTTGTCACTTATCATCACCTGGTCTGTTTGTGACTTTCATTTTACAAAGAACTCAAGACGTGAAATTAAATACCTAATTATTTATAATGTAATAAGTATACCATAATATCGCCGTTTTAGAGGTAAAATCTTGGTTTTTGGTTAATTTTGCTCTCTGCCATTCTAATCGAAACTTTCGTTTATCTAATGGTAACACCAACTTAGCTGTCTAACGCCTAAACAATTAAACGACCTGTTTTGGCATAGGTCAATTAAGGAAAACATTATGTTTAGTTAATATTTACTTCAAAAGTTTTGGATGAGTGTGGTTATTACCCTAAAACTTTAAACATGTGTAATCGCTTTTACTTTATATGAATGATCAGTATCAATAAATACTCAAAAAGAAAACAAAATAATTTATAATTTAAAAATTTATACAACCGACTTCAATACAAAACTATTAATAATAACTCAAAAACTATTGGTCAGATTTTGATCAAACTTATATAGGACCACATGTGAAACACTAGTGATATATAAGTAAAATAATGAAAGAATCATCGAAATCGGTTCACCCAGTACAAAGTTATGAGGTAACACACTTAAAAAAACATTCAGTCCAATTTGTACCGTCTCCTTTTTGAAGTCGGTAGAAAAGAGTAGTTACTTGGTTTAATTTCTTATTAGCGATCCGCCCCAGCTTTGTACGGGTGATTAATGTATCTCGACAACAGCGCCAAACACCGCCAATACGATATAAATTTCATCAAAATCCTTCGAGCCGTTTTAGTGTTTTAGCAAGCCTAACGGACAGCCATTGATTTTTATATATAAAGCATGGAGTACTACTATTACATATGGGGTGGTGCTTCAAAATGCCACCTGGCAGCGTTGGACTCAGTGGAGAGACGTGCTAAGAGCCTCATTGGTGACCTTGGTTTGGTTGAAACCAATCTTGTCAGCCTCGAGCACAGGCGCAGAATAGCGTCTCTCGGTATAGGATGCATTTCGGTGAGTGTGCGCAGGAATTAGACGCTTCAATTCCTCCCTCTCCTTTCCACCATCGGACAACCAGGCGGTCGGCGAGTCTTCATCCCTTTGTTGTCGATATTCCACGCATTAGGACCAAACGGTTTGCTTCGACTTTTGTAATGCGTACAGCAAAGGAGTGGAATAATTTGCCGTCGTCCGTCTTATCGACCGAATACAATCTAGGTGTCTTCAAGGCAGGAGTGAATAGGTTTTTGTTACGCTAAGACATTGCGATTTACCATCGAAGACTGCATCACCACTTATCACTAGGTGGGATCATGGTCAAGCACTGGAAATAATAATAACTTTTTTTTTAAAGTTATAGTCATACAATTGCAATGAATGTATTATCATTTCTAATTAAACAATATAACTGTTCCAAATTTAAAACTATATTTCAACAATTATTTCTTCTGCGGCTGCAATGCGTCGGGTACTAGCTAGTAAAATAATAATTAAACGTATAAATCAATAGCTACCTTCTGTAAAGGTTATAATGTGCAGGACTTCTGTTATAAATATAATCTATAATTGAAACGACTGTGATCAAATATGAATATTTTAACATAACTCGTGAGCCACGGTAGCTCTCCTGAGCTAAGCGTTTGCTGTAAATTTCACAGTACGCAATAAACCCGGGTTTCATCTTCGCCGGCACCAATATAATTATTAATGCCAATTTTAAGAGCCGATTTACCACGTACTCGACCGTCAAGGAAAAGGTCGGAAAGAAACCTACATATCTAAGAAATCAAAAAAAATGTAAGGAAATGCGAAATCCGCCAACTTTGTCCACCTTTTCAGAAATTAGAAGAGGCCTATACTCAGTAGGAGGACAATAGGCTTGTAAATTATATATAACATATATAATTTTCAACTCTTAGTGGTTGACAATTGACAAATAATTGACCCTTCTTTATGGACTGTTATCTTAAGCTGAACTCATATATGTCCGCGGCGTACGCGACGTACGCGTCGCACGCGCCGAATTTTAGAATTCGTTGTATGAAATCATATGAAACCTCACACACTACACCCGCACCGTACGCGCCGAATTTTATAAAATGCGGTAGGTTTACGATATCGAAGGACGAATGCTGATGACGTCATATAACGCGGCGCGTTTGGCGCGTGTGGATACTCAGTGTTGTGTAATATTGCCAACTTAGTGGATTTTCCACTAAAACTGGTGGTGTCGACTTACGTGATAGTTTTTGTATTTTTATAACTTAATTAATTCGTAATTAATTATACATAATTTGATTTTTTTTTACATCGGTTATCAATATGAATACTTAGTGATAAATTATTTACATACTGAACTAAAAAATGGTTAAATTTAATTCAAAAACCCAATTATACCTGATTACTTAATTATCAATAAAAATACTTACCTCAAACATACAACAAGTCTTTTTTCTGGTTCAATTGGTCTTCTAAATCTTGAGTTTTCCATAGAAAAATATGGTTTTAGTACATGTACCAATTCTTGAAGTACCTTGTATGTTAAATGCAAATATCTGAAAAATCGTTCATCATCACCTAATAAATCTTTAAATAAAGTATATCTCCTTCATATTCTCCATACAATTGCCTTTTTAAATTTATATTATGAATCCAGAATCTTCTTTTTCTCCGAACTTTTTTTCTTCTTCCTATGCCAATAAGCAGGCTATTACTATATTTCTTTCCATAGTGATTTCGAGCGATCAATTTCAATGTACTGTTTCACACTAGTGGTTGGAAAAAACTACAAAAGTTGTTGGTAATACAAAAGATTTGCGGACGGTGCGGACGATGCGTACGGACATATGTGCGAGGCCATCAGTAAAACTCGGCGCGTACGGCGCGTACGTTGCGTACGGTGCGGACATAATATGTGCGTTCAGCTTTATTGGAAGATCATTAAAATTATTTATATAAATAAAACTTATAAGCACATCAACATGGTATAGGGATATTTTAAAACACATGAATTCCAAAGTTAGTTTTATATCTTTGGAATTTATGTGTATTTAACATTTTTAAAATAGTATTTAATAGCCAGTTATAGAACCCGTAACATTCATAACGCATCTGCATCGGTTGGGCATATTCAGAATGAAGTTGTCAATATCCTGTTGAGCCTGACCTGGCCCAGGTCCTACTGGCATCCACAAAATAATATTCTTCTGTTACCAGATTTTCAGAAAAATCCCTCGGTGCTCTTCTTTGAAGCATACATATCCCAAGCAATTCTAGGGGCATGACATCATATTCGTGCAACCAGGCTATTACTACACTGATCTTAACATCTCTTCCCCAGAAAGTAAATAATCTAAGTCTCCAGTTAAATGACGACGTTGCATTGCAATAAAATGTTAAAAAATTATCACAATCAACCCAAGTTGAAAAGATGTTTAAAAAGCGGTTTTCAACAAAAAAAAACAATTATGGGTACTCTGAATACAAAATTCGCTCCCACTAGTTTAACTCCATTTTTACCGCCAACACTTTTATTTTTTTCTTTTATTTAAATTTGGAATCAATCTGGAATAAATGACGAGCAATTTGATCTTTAGTCAGTACTTTTAGTTGGTCAATGTTATTAAAAATGTTCCTATACCGTGTTTATGTGTTTAGTATTACACGTTGGAGACCGGATACAGGTATTGTACTCGTACATTCATTGAAGTCTGAGGGTGTCAAGGTGACATGCGAAGGCATCCAAGTCTTGTTCTAACATGTATTAACTTGTCGATTCAACCTTGTTACTTCCTTTGTTGCGCATTTTATCGTACCTACTCAGCATTCGTAGTGTTATCAATGAGTCAGAGACAGATATTTGAAAAAGGAACCAGTTTCGAATTTTTATTTAAAATAAGGTATACCTAAGTATGTAATATTGATGTAATATCAAATCGTGGTGGTAATTATTTATCGACGTTACATACGTAAGAGGATAACAGTGTTATCAGAGTTATGAGGCATTTTAAAGTTATTATTTTATAGAATAAGAGTGACAAACGAGCACACAGTCCACTTGATGGTAAGTAGATGCTGTGGCCCATAGACATCTACATTTATCCTACAAAAAGCCAAAATGCAGATGAGTTGTCATCGTTGAGGACGAAGATGGAATGGACTGGACTTTACGCCAGTATATTCCAAGTCGATGTAATAAATGGCCTTAACGTGCAAGAGCAGCAAGATAGAAAAGGATGGCATATTTGTATCTCATGACCCTGTGACTGATTTTGAATAATTCTGTTATTTGCAAATATCACGGGTTAATTTTAAGGACGTTGTCACTGCTATGACGCGTTTATTTTAAATTAAAATTTATGTTTCATACTATTGAAAATATAGAATAATTTCAATAACTTTGTTAATTTTTATATTTTGCAAAGAAAAAGTCACGTTGTTGAAAATTTGCATGATTTCGGTGGATACATTTTTATCAAACTATTTTACGTGTACACTTGGTGTTGACTCAACTTTATCGAAATAATTGTCGATAGGTATTTAACGTAAATATTTGTAATGAATCGATAGAATTGCAGCGTCCACAACAATAAGAGGAATGAAATAAATGCTCGATTTGGGTTGTAAAAACGTAACTTTATTTTGAGTTTTGCTTTTATACTACAATTTTACTTTAATTCCGACTTCTTTTGTGTTTGTTGCCCTACAATTTGGATGAAGACGTTTTAAGTGGTAATAGATATTTAATAATGAAATACGCTATTGAAATATACTTTTAAATTTGGCGTAAGCTTAATGATTTCAATAATGAAACTTGTTGGAATCAGTTAAAGAAGATTGTTCTGTTTAATGGATGTAGCATCCATTTGCATTTTATAACGCATGTACTACGGGAAATGCTTTCAGTAATTGTTCAACCAAATTTCACAAAATCAGTTCTTGACAAAACTCACGATACCGTCCACTCGTGTCCAGTCCACCACTGTGCGTTTTACTTGAGTTTTCTTCTTCGCACGGCTTCTCTGAGGTAACGTTTAATACTGCCCGTTACGATTTAGGGAACTTCAAAAAACGATTATGTTCCTTTTCAAAAAAGGCTGGCTGACGTATCTGCAATTCCCCCGGTTTTGCAAGTGTTCATGGGTGGCAGTCGACACTTACCATCAAGCGAGCACCATGCTCGTTTCACCACTCTTTTATAAAAAATTCCCAGGTCAAATTGTCCATGATAGTAAAAAAATTCTCCAAGAAATGGAAAATACAACTTTCTGATCTCATTCTTGGGGAAAATTGCTTGATCTTATATGGCATTACATTTCTTTTTGGTAATATTCAAAAAAAATACATCTTATTACACTATCATGGTAAAAATCAGTTAAATTTTGAAGTTTACAGTTTCGTGTACTAAGTTAATTTTGTTGTGCCTTTTTACCGGTCCCTTAGCACTTCCAGTTGAAGTATTGTGGTAGTACTGCAATCATTTACCGATAGCCTATACAGGTAAAATATAATATGTTGGGGAAAAAGTTTCTTCGTATTTTGTTTGTATAAAATAGAAGAAAAATATCTTTTATTTTCTTATATTTTATAGTTGTACTGTTTGTATCTGGCTGGTTCTAATCAATACGTATAAGATATTAATAAAAAGGAAAATTAAAAGTAAAGAATACTTTCCCGCCATTTTAAATTTTTTTCTGTCGAGTTGCGATGCTAAAATGAGTGAATCTAACGAAAAAATTCGATACATACTGAAGTTTTATTACAAAAGAGGAAAAAATGCGAAAAAGCTTTGTGACGTTTATGGACCTAATGCAGTGATGGTAAGACAAGCACCAAGTTGGTTCAAGCGTACTTAGTCCGGGAACTTTGATGTCAAAGATGCAGTTCGCTCTGGTCGCCCTCATACGGATAAAGTCGATGCCATTATTGAAACAGTGAAGCAAGTCTCTTTATTAGCAGTTACGACATAGCTGAGGAATTGAGGATTGACTACAAAACAGTTTTGAACCATTTGAAAAAGTCTGGCTTTACAAAAACCTCGATATTTGGGTACCACACGAGCTCACTGAAAGAAACCTAATAAATCGTGTACTCATTTGCGATTCGCTATTGATACGTAATGAAACCAAACCATTTTTGAAAAGATTGATCACTGGTGATAAAAAATGACTCACTTACGACAAGAATGCACGAAAAATGGGTGGTCTAGCTCCACAGACTGTAGCGAAACCCGATTAACACGCAAAAAAGGTGATGCTGTGTGTATGTAGGATTGGAAGGGCATCGTTTATTATGAGCTTTTACCGCCGGGCAAAACTATGGGTTTGAACAACCACTAATGAGACTTAAGCAGGAAATTTAAAAAGAACGGCCGGAATTGATCAACAGAATAGGAGTGGTCTTTCATCGTGATAACGTCAGACCACAGACAACTTTTGCCACTCAGCAAAAATTGAGAGAGCTTGGGTGGGCAGTGTTAATGTATCCACCGTATAGTTCTTACCTAGCACCCTCAGATTTTTACCTGGTTCAGTCTCTTCAGAATTCTTTGGGTAGTGTTAGGTTAACATCAAGAAAGGACCACTTGTCGCACTTTTTCGATCAAAAATCCGAAGTATTTCTACAGAAAAGGGATTATGTCACTACCTACAAGATGGCAACAAGTTATCGAACAAAATGCACATATATATTATAATTAAATGTTAAAAAACTATGAAAAAAGATTTTTTGAATTTGTATATAAAATACCAAGAAACTTTTTCGTCGACCTAATACATCACTAGCAAAAGCACAACGAGAAATCAAAATTTGTCACGCGTTTTCATGCTGTCAGGTCCGTCTATACGCCAGTATATATTCTAAGTCTATGTGTCAAACGCATTACGTAGTACTATTATCTATTCTGTGTTCATACTTAGATCCGCGTTATCTCTATATATATTAAAATCAATTGACCTAACCGTTACTCTCGCTAAGACTCTAAAACAGCTCGAAAGATTTTGATAAATTTTTTGTGAGGGTTTCTGGATGGTTTAGATTCACATTTGGACCCGTTGGGTGACGTTGTTGTTGAGATCCAGAAATCACCCGTGCGATGCCGGGGTTGATCGCTAGTATATTATAAATAATACTTATTGAAAGGCACTCTTAAGTTTAATTTATATTGTATTCCTGGTTCGCAAAATACTTCTGTCATGTGAAGAACCAGCAAGAAACCTAGCTGGAGTTTTAAACGAAAAAAAAAACAGTTTACAATAATTACAATTACAATTAGAAATAGCTTGGTAGCGATCACCTCATTCTCAGGGGTTATTATGTTTATCACCTATATGGGTTTTAAAAGTAGGGTGACCGTTTATTTTTTGTGAAACCTTATTCCCCCCAAATGATGCAACGGTACACAAATGCAGGTAAATTAATATTCAAAATCATTCATAATAGAGTGCATAATATCTACTGACTGGATGTAGAACTGGAGAAGTCGTATGAATTCCCCGGAATCCATTAATACCAACCAACATCAATAAAAACTACTGTAATTTTTCTAAATGCGGATATAAACCATCTAAGGACCCATTCAAACACACAACAAATTTCATCAAAATCGGTCCAGCCGTTTTTGAGTTTAGCGAGACTGACGGACAGCAATTGATTTTTACATATAGAGATATTGAATAAAAAGTTTCTATTTCAATTTCAATAATAATAAATGCAGTTGCCATTCCTTATGCGAAGCGTAGCAACTATGCCAAATAAGGCGATCTATGGAGGAAGTTCAGTATTGGACGTGGAAACCAATAACCATAATCATATTGATTTCGTGATGATCTCTACTATTTTTTATTTTATATGCAAATGCATACATTTATTCACATGGGTATTTAGTCATTTCAGTAAACTACTACTTATATTTACAACTAAATTTCACTTAACGATACATCTAAATTAGCAGGCAGACTTAGTTCTGCAGCATATGCTGTAAGAAATATTAGAAGTCTCACCAATGTTGAGACAATTAGATAAGTTTATTTTAGTGTTTATTTTCATAGCGTGATGTCATATGGAATTTTGCCATGGCGCAATGCGACTGACATTGAAGCCATATTTGTTTTGCGAAAGAGACCGGTACGATCGATTTATAACTTAAACTATAATGTTTAAAAAAAGTCCCGCTGGATTTTTTGCTGGTTCTTCCCGGGACAGAGGTATTTTCTGAATCAGACTGAATCAGAGAAAAAATGACTTTCAATTAGTACTTATTATGTAATAATTAATATTGAATAAAAATTATTCTATTCTATTCGACTATGACATGTAAAACGGAAGGTAATGTCTTTCAATTCCTTAGGTGTTTATTTTCATAAATATTTTTCGATGAGCCTATTAGTTAAACGAGATATACTGCAATTTTTAAAGAGTATACTTTTAGAAAGAAAATGTCAACCATTTCGACTTAATTTGGGAAATAAGGCGACAATCTATAGTTGAAATTTTTAAAATAGCTCCATCCAAAATATATATAGGAAATCATGAAACTCTTTATTTTTATAGATGTTTAAAATGTTATTTTTAATCTTCTAAATTTACAGCGCTTTGTTGATGAGTAACTTATAAAAGGTAAACATACTTTAGGTAATGTTACGTTAACATGTTGCATTCTGTACGTCATAAGCAAGCTGAACTCTACACGAAAGAAATCGTAAACAGTAACTTTTTTATATAATTATCTTACGTGCATACATTGCACCTGATGGAAAGTGAAAACTGTGGCCCATGGATATCTACATCAATCCTCGATGAAGATTCAAAATACAGATATGTGGTCACCCCTGAGGATTAGGATGGAATGTCTCGTTTTCAGTAAAAGGGCCTTCGGATCTCTACATTCACCATACGAAACACAAAAGCAATAGGCTGCTGTTTTATGCTGCTATTCTGTGAGAGCGAACTATAATATAGCTGTAGCATGTTTCTACCAAATCTAAAAACAGAGCTTCTTGAAATGATGACATTCAATGTTGGATTGTATATAAAAAATCCTATTTTCGACTTATTTTTTTAGCGGACTTTTATGCGGACGAAGACGCGGGTAATACTTAAACGTAAACATGGCTATGATTTTCGATTGACAACCACGCCGGTGAAGCCACGAGCAAGAGCTAGTGTTATTATGTATTTATATACAGATTGATGTGAATGCAAGTGATGAACCAACTCTTTTTACTTTGAAAATTTACTAATACTTTATGTTTAATGGCTGGTATTGAATATTTTCCTTTATTCTAATCTTCACGTATTCCCCTGCTGGTGGTAAATTTAATATTTAATTAAAATTGTTTTCATTATATTTTTCTTACTATACGATATTTCTTTATTTATTATAACAGTTTTATATATACAATTTATTTTTACGTGGTAGAGCCATGCTGCAGTTATAGTAGTATAGTTGTACACGAATGGGTCGGCCCGACCGAGGAAGAACCACGCTCTCACAGAATACCAGCGTAAAATAGCAGCTTAACACTGCTGTGTTTCGTATGGTGAGTGTAGAGAACCGGAGACCTTTTTTACTGGAAAAGAGGCATTCCATCTAAGTCCTCATTGGAGACAACGCATCTGCATTTTGATTCTTTATTGAGGATAGATGTCTATGGGTCACAGCAACCAATTACCATGAGCTGGACTGTGTGCCCGTTTAATCACCCTATCCTATAAAAAAAAACAATCGTAAAACAAGTAAACAAATACTTTTCCTTGCTTTACACGGGCCCGAGAGACACGTGTGCTAAAGTAACGCGAAACTTCAATGGGGCCCCCATATATCTAAATTAGCAAGCAGACTTAGTTCTGCAGCATATGCTGTAAGAAAGATTAGAAGTCTTACAGATGTTGAGACAGCTAGATTAGTGTATTTTAGTTACTTTCATAGCGTAATGTCTTATGGAATTTTGCTATGGGGTAATGCGACTGATATTGAAGCTATATTTGTTTTGCAAAAGAGAGCCGTTCGGGCGATTTATAACCTAAATTGTAAAGAGTCCCTCAGACAAAAATTTAAAGAAATAAACATATTAACTTTGGCATCGCAATATATTTATGAAAATCTAATGTATGTACATAAAAACATAAATAGCTTTAATAAGAATAAGGATGTGCATTCTTTAAACACTAGGAACAAACATAAGCTTGTAATACCAGTTACTAGACTCCACAGAATCAGTAATTCATTTATGGGGCAATGTATACGCTTTTACAACAAAATCCCAGAACATATTCAAAGTTTATCAATAAACAAGTTTAAAAGTTTTATTAAAGAAAAACTGTACAAAAAGGGTTATTATAATATCAAGGAATACATGAATGAAAATAACCCCTGGGAATAAGGTGATCGCCACCATGCTGGTTCTATTAAAAATCATTTAAAAATTGTATAAATGAAATTATTGTTAAATGAAATATGTTTGAAAAAAAAAGTCCCGCTGGGTTTCTTGCTGGTTCTTCCCAGGACAGAGGTATTTTCCGAACCAGTGGTAAATAAAAAATGACTTTCAATAAGAATTATGTAATAATCGATATTGAATAAAAAATTATTCTATTCTATTCTATTCTATTCTAACAAATGCGTACTTAATCTCTATTTACGCCTGCGATAAGTCTACTTCAGTGTTATACAAATATCACCTGGGGGTAGCAATCAGAAGTCATTTTATCGTACCGTAAACTGAAATACTCTTTAGAGTAATAGACTAAAGGTTCTATTTCCTAAATCAGGGCTTTGTGTAGCTTCAACGGAACATGAGCCTTATGGCGTTACGATATCGTTTACGCTAAAACTTGCACTGCTGGCCAATTCTCAGAATGAATAGCTTTTGTCGGTGAAGTAAACTTGCTGACTTCCATAAATCTAAAATTCATTATGAAATTGATTGACTGAAAATAAAGTTTTAACAAAGAAGTTAAAAAATATATCCAATTTATCAACTTAGGTTAAGAATAAGCGATGAATGAGAGGTAATTGTTTTTCTGGCCAAATTACTTTATTGTATAATCTGTTAAATTTAAAATAATAGAATGAATAAGGAAATGCTTCAGACTGTAAAAGAAAGTAAGAGATCTAAATTTCGTAACAAAATTTCGCTATGTTAATGATATAATAAAACTTTTAGGGCAAGGAAATTAGGAAGTTGCAAGACATATCCTGCCCCATGGCGAACTTCACGTCTTCGAAAGTTTTATTTTTTTACATATTATGCGGAAATTATTATTTGTTTTGTTTCCAAAGTTGCTTTTTAATAATTTTATCTGCATGTGTGGTCTAAATAATACCGCAAATCCAAGGCGAGAATGTCGTTTCAATCAGTAAAATACTCTATTTCTCACTCTTAGGGATGGAATTTTTTCCTTAAATATATTTAATGAAAAAAAAAATGATATGGGGCTACTCATGATGTATAGCATAGTTTATAAAAAATACGAATAAATTACATCGGTTACATACATATGCGTCGAATATAATACTAAATATAATAGTACTATAATTTGTTTAAGGGCATGTACATTATTTATGCTCTTACGTATGTTCTCATTTCGTTGTCCCGTTTAGCTGGATGTTTAAGATGCTTCTTTCCATTGCTTTTTTGACACCTTTGTATTTTATTTCTTGCTTTTTTGTTGAATACCCAGGTTCGGGAATCAAAAGATAGGCATCAAGAATCAATTACTTTTTTCTCTACTTTTAGAGGCAGCCTAGATTTTAATATTTTTTTAAACTCAAGAATTTTCTTCTATGAAATGTTTATCCATCTTTCATCATCTTCTTTGTTCCTTGATTCCCTAAAAGAGATTTGCTAGCCTAAGTATAAGTAACTTACATATTCTAGCGAGTTCCCATTTATTATTACGGGATTCCGAGTGCTGTTTGTATCTAGTTTTAAAGCCTTACTTTCGCTGAAAGTGCATACATGTACTTTTTTATTATTTCTTTAACTGACTAGATGTTTTGAAAAGGAGCACTGTATTGCCAATTAATCTAAGGTTGCTTTGAAAACTTCAATTGTTGCAGGTTCCTTTTTGTTCTGTACGCAGGTTTTTCATTATTATATTTTGTAAAACAGATATAATAATCTTGTGTTATAGCGAATCTCCTTGCATTACATCACTACATATTTTGATTTTTGGACATACCCGTATTCTATCCATCTATATATTTATGTGAGTTTCTGGTATTTCTAGATAAGTGTCAATAGACTTGGTTTGGTATATGATTTCGTGTGATAAGATTGAGTCGATATAGCGTCGAAAGCTTTCATATAGTCAATGAATGCTACTCTTGGTGTTTCGCTATTATTTGCTTTAAAGTGAGGACCGTGATCGGAGGTTTTTTTATAGGATAAGGACGACAAGCGATCACACAGACCACCTGGTGGTAAGTGGTTGCTGTGGCCCATAGACATCTACATCTCTCCTCGTTTGCGAACCAAAATGCAGATGCGTTGTCGGCCGTGAGGACTAAGAAGTAATGCCTCTTTTCCAGTGAAAAGGGTCTCCGGTTCTCTACACTCACCATACGAAACACAGCAGCATTAAGCTACTATTTTGTGCTGGTATTCTGTGAGAGCGTGGTTCTTCTCCGGTCAAGCCTACCCATTCATGCTACCACTATACAATTAATGATAGCTGCAGCATGGCTCTACCACGGTAGTACTTTATACTTACCAAAATCCCGCTTGCTCTATAGATTGAGTTTTTTTTTCTATATCCAGTCCAATCCTCTTGTCTCACCACGTCGAAAATAACATATATGATTGAGAGTAAGCTGATTGGTCGATAGTTCTTGAAGTTTTCGTATTTACCTTCTTGTATGAGAAAACTACTACTACTACTTTTTGGATGTTTTTTGTGTCTGGATAGTTTGAATATGTGGACCTTAAGCATACCTATGAAAAAGGGACAAGCCATGTTACATGCCTTCCAGACAAAAGGTAAGGTAGGCTCACAGAGTAGTGGTATGCACAGGATCAACCCGGAGTAAGACTAAAAGGCGCCTAGTACAACACTGGACGCATAAACAAACACAAATTTGAGGGTTGAAATTGACAGTATATGGCAAAAACTAAAGAAGGCCAATACCCGCAAAACCCTTAACAACATATTATACATAATACATTTTTTTACTCTGTAAATGTACCGCCGTCTAGTAGCGTTTAAGAATATCCATTACCCCATCTCTCCTCGTGTCGTATCTCGGTGTCGTAAAAGGCGACAAATAGAAACAGGCAGGAGATGGGCAGCAGCATCTTCCTGATAACAGAAAAAATACAATAAAAAAACTGCGGTTGCCAACCCGCTCGCCAAGCGTGGCAACGATGGCGAATGCCCCCTATGAATGAATGTAACAACAAGACGGCCCCCAGTCTCCGGCGGCGCCGCTATTCCTGGTTACGGTGGCGACCATGGTAAAGACGGGGCAGGGGATACTAAGAATCTCCGGTGGAGGTTCGGTTGCCACCTAAGACGACTCGACCTGGCAACATACAACGCACGCACCCTGAGGACTGACGAGAAGATTGTGGAGCTGAAAGAAGAGATAGACAAGTTACGCTGGCATATTATAGGATTATCCGAAGTCTGAAGAGAGGGGGAGGACACGGTAATCCTCGAATCCGGCAACTTGCTCTATCACCGGAAGGGTGACCATCAGTCCCAAGGAGGTGTCGGATTTATCTTCCACAAGTCTCTCGTTAACAACGTTCTAAAGATTGAGTGTGTCGACGAGGGTTGCGTACCTTATACTCAGAATCACCAAACGGTATTCGCTGAAGGTCATACAGGTTTACGCACCAACCTCGGCACACCCCGATGAGGAGGTGGAGGAAATGTATGAGAATATATCTAGAACCATGCATTCCTCCAAATCCCAATATACGGTGTTAATGGGAAATTTCAATGCAAAACTAGGCACAAGAGAGAACGGTGAGCTGAAAGTAGGGAAATTTGGAATAGGGCAACGGAACCCAAGCGGCCAACAACTGGCCGACTTCATGGAGAAAGAGGGACTCTTTATGATGAACTCTTTTTCCAGAAGCAGCCCTACAGGAAGTGGACCTGGTCGAGCCCCGACGGATCGACAAAAATGAGATTGACTTCATTATGACGACCAGAAGACAACTGTTCAGTAATGTCTCCGTGATCGCGAGGGTGAAAACTGGTAGCGATCACCGAAAGGTCAGAGGCACACTGAACCTAAACGTTAAGTTGGAGAGGTCTCGTCTAGTGAAGTCAACGCTCCGTCCCCCTCGTGCTCTGTTCCAAAGTCCCGAAACCTTTCAGATCGAGTAACAAAACCGTTTTCAGTGCCTAGAAGACTGCAATGAAGTGGACGATATGAATAAAAAGCTCGTGGAAACTGTACATGCGGTCGGAGCTAAGATAGGTCTTAAGATGAACATGGACGAAACAAAAATCATGTTTAACGTCCATGTCACACCTACGCCGGTAGTTGTTGGGAACACTAAGCTTGAATTTGTTGACGAGTATGTTTACCTGGGACAAATAGTCCGATTAGGTAAGTCCAACTTCGACCGAGAGGTCATTCGACGAATTCAACTCGGCTGGGCAGCGTTCGGGAAACTACGACACATCTTCTTGTTAGACATACCTCAAAACATGAAAACGAAACTGTACAACCAGTGCGTGTTGCCAGTGATGACTTACGGATCTGAGACGTGGTTCTTCACTGCTGGCCGTATGAGGAAGCTCAAGGTCGCTCAGCGAGCTATAGAGAGGGCTATGCTCGGGGTTTCTCTGCGTGATAAACTTAGAAATGAGGATATCCGCAGTGGAACCAGAGTAACCGACATAGCCCAATGGATTAGAAAGCTGAAGTGGCAGTGGGCCGGCCATATAGCTCGAAGAACCAACAACCAATGGGGAAGAAAGGTTCTCGAGTGGCAGCCTCGTACCGGTAGGCGAAGTGTAGGGCGACCCCCCACGAGATGGAGTGACGACCTGGTAAGGACATGCAGGAAGTCGATGGATACAGGTGGCTCAGGACAGTGATTTGTGGGTGATGATGATGATAATGATGACTCTGTAAATGTATATGTATAATGTGTATATTATTAAGGAAAACAAAATTCACATAATTATCTTATACTTTGAATTACTAATAATACTAATTACTCATTCGTTTGAAAAATAATTTGATTACATAGATGTAGGAAAAACGAAACCATTAACTTAGCATTTTTAATTGCTAATGTCTAAAGTTAGTTATGCTATAGTTGGTATAAAAAATAATTTGTTTACATAAATGTAGGTTTCAAAATACAATAGTGGTTATTTACAAAGCTTAATCCGTTTTATAAACTCTTGAAACGAAAAGCAACAAAAAACAGGAAGCGAGTTAGGGATTATAAATACGTGACGCGGGTAAGGGATGTTGATTTTGCTCCTTGCAAACAGTTATTCGTTAAAACCGCTTTTGTTCACACTAAAAACTCACCGGAATACGGAATATTATTTGTATAAAAAGCTACGCCGTATCATGCCGAAAATATATAACGATTTTATCCTACCGAGAGTTTAATATCTTAAAAATCAATACGTATAATATCCTAACACTTTTTATATTTCATCAGCTCTTAAAAGCACCCAGCTGGAAATGAACCTCTCTTTAAGTTACTGAAGACACCATGAGGTGTCGCACCTTTGACGGTTAAATAAGATACCAACATTGTTAATATGTAGGTATCATAATTGTTTGCTCTGATGAAATGGGGATGAGGATCTGGCTTCTGATTGAAAAACCGACCGAAATATGTTGAATCCAAATTTCAAAGACATATTTCATAGTGATACGGAGAAGCATTTAAGAGCGTGACGGTTTCACCTTATCCGCCGAAAGACATTAGGTTCGCTCTTGGATAAGAATAATTTTTTTTCGCAAGATTATAGCAATTACATTTCCGCAATAAACATGTTATTGACATAACACATAGCAAAGTCAAGCAAAGTAGAATTAAATTTTACTAAACTAAATTAAGTTCAATGCTGACAGCAAAGATAATATCTAAGAATAATTCGTTTTTTTCTAAGTGCTGTAATTTTTCCAGCATATAATGGGATAATAATTTCACGATAGGAAAAAACAAAATCAGTTCTGTTTTCAATAGGGTGCAAATGGGGATAAAATTATATACGTATAAATATATTAACACTAACAACTGATTGTGTGTTGTTACTATAGAAAATTGCTATAATTTGCGAGATATTTTTTTTATAGGATAAGGGTGACAAGCGAGCACACAGTCCACCTGATGGTGAGTGGTTGCTGTGGCCCATAGATATTCCTCGTTTGCGAATAAAATGCAGATGCGTTGTCAGCCGCGAGGACTAAGATGAAATGCCTCTTTTCCAGTCAAAAGAGTTTCCGGTTCTCTATACTCACCAAACGATACACAGCAGCATTAAGCACTACTTTACGCTGGCATTCTGTGAGAGCGTGGTCCTTCCCTGGTCGAGCCGAACCATTCGTGCTACAACTAAACTATTAATATACCTGTAGCATGGCTCTACCACGTATATAAAATTACTTTGGCGCATATATCATTTTTATTCCTTGAAACACACGCTCGTTCATCTTAATATGATTCAAACTACATTTTGTTTTAGAACATCATTTTGTTTTAGAAGAATATAAAAAATATGTAGTATGAGAGCGAAGCAGGGGCGTTCGAAACGCACAGGTGAAATCTGATTTTAGTCTGGCTTTATATGCGCTCACGAAAATCCAATATGGTTTTTTTCTGGCCGTATAAGCTGACTCAGAGAAGTGCTAAAATAATGTTGTGGATTGCGACGCGTGGAGAAAAAGCAGAATCATGATTTTCAGTAGGGAAAGACAAGATACGAATTATTTACTGGTGTGATTACCAGATTTTACCCCTGAAGGCTGTGAAACAACCGTAATATAGCTGCAGTGTAGATTTACCACGTGAACGTATTTGAAACATGTGCATGTCATGTAGGTGTTAGTTGGCGTAGTGTTGATGCCACTCTTACTGCCAATGCTAACCTGAATCACTAGTTTGTGGGAAATGGGTTAGAATTGTTTGGAAGTATAGTGAGTGGAGTTTTGTCTGTCTATTGGCAGGTTAAATGTTCATTATTGTCCTTTATATCCTCTTAAATTGCGATAGCATATTGATAAATTAAACTATCTTCAAAATGTTTTAGGAACACTTAAATTGCTGCTGGTAAGTGACTGCTTCAGCGGATGGCCACCTTCTTCACCTTCTTGAACCACCAATTTAAAAAACATATCTTTTTATGCCTCTTTCTGTAATAATATTAACTTTCCATACCATTTCGATCGATACAAGGCAGTGGCAATAATGAGAAGAAAAGTATGTTATAATAATATCATCATTATCATCATCATCACACGGCATCACATTTTTTTCTGTATCAAGTTATCAGTTCATCTAGGTGAGGGGAATGGAGTATTCAAGATAGTCATTTCACCATCACCATTTTTTCTCTTACTAAATTTTTGGGGCATTAGAGGTTGACTCATCAAAGTATAACTTACACATAAGAACTCTACCAAATTAATGAAGGAAACCTCACAATACAATCCAGAGATTAAAAATTCCTGTGTAAATTACTACACCGTTTCAAAACCCGATTCCGACGAGGGTGTTTCGGCCGTTGTGTGTCCACTGGGTAAGATAATGAAGATTTCTGGCCCCATTTTCTACGTGTTTATACGTAGTACTTAATAATTCAGAATAAAAAATAATAATAAGTAAGAGTTTTATTAATTTCTTTTAAATAAATTACCAATAAATGTTACAACTTAGGTTATACAATTTACAAATAGTGTAATAAGTCGCGTTTCATATCCTAAAGACGTGACACACCTTGAATTTTAGAGTACGCAAACTATTCGCATCCCGCTGGCATCACATAAAATAGTAAACCGTGATTTAAGCGTTCAATCGAAGGCATCTCACTCATCCTATATACAATCCAAATGCCGTAATCATCGGGGCTCACACTTGAATATAAATACCTATATATATATATATATATATATATATATATATATAACCTGGCGTCAGAGACAGGTACCGCTAAGTAGGATTGACGAAATCATTGGGCTCTAGTAACAATACAGGAAAACATCATGAGGCTACATTTGCTAATAAATTAATGATAATAATAGCAATGTTGTTCAGACTGGATTCCTACCACGTCAGCCATCTGTGCGAGACAATATTATAGTGCATGAGTTTGTGCGCAAGCACAGGTGCACTTTTTTTTATTCATTTTTATAGTCCAATGTGACAACAGTCCGAAACGCCTGGATAAATACCAGGCGCAGGACCAAAGTCTTTGCGTGCTTTTTCAAGAAATGATTTTGATTTTGAACGATTTTGACCCGATATTCGAACCCGGGACTAGCACACCAGCAGCCACACTTACGATCACTAGAGCAACGAGGCAGTCAAATTGATGAGCTGAGATATTGAAAATATTTATATTCGTACGTGTTCGTTCTAAAAAAACTATTTTTGGGGAAGATGGACAATCCCCAGTAATTAAACGTTTCTATGATCTTAACAAGGTCCCATTATACACCTAGTTTATATATATTTTTATTTTAGAGTGTTAATTTTTGGTTTAGATATAATTTTAAGCTTTCTCCAAGAAATGGACAAATGTTCTTTTTAAGTTTTCATTGTTAATCCACAGAATCATAGTCTTGGTGAGAAAAATCAGCAAACCTTAAACAGGAAAACTTGGAAATTCCCTAGGGTACGAGAGAAGTAGACAGTTGTTCAGTACGTCACTCAGGGAGAATCCTTCTTTATACTCCCCACGGAAGGAGTGTGGTTTAATAAAACAGCAATGTTTAAAAATGTTTTTGTAAACTTGATTGTGCAACGTTCGAGTATTTTTAAGTCTCTCGAGTCCCGCGTATTATCCCGACAATATACATTTATTTAAATTTACATTTCTATGTCGAGACGACTGAAAGGTCGATGATATTGGATTTTTCCAACATAATATTTTAATAAAGTTTCCTTAATATGGAGCTTGTTTATAATTTCTAAAATATAACATGGTTCTTTTAAAAAAAAATAGCCCCCATACTTTTATATTAATTTGTTGAATAGATAATGTAGTAAGTAAATACTTTTCGAAATCATTCTATTCTGATATGTTAGAAATTATTCTCAAAATTATTTAAATAAAAGAAAACCTTCAGAGTAAATTCTAATACGAGTATTAGAGTTTACTCTGAAGGTTAATTGTTACAAATAATAAAAGTGTGAGAGCGGATGGTCAATTTGCTCTCTTGCTTACGCAATCAATCAATATCAAGAATAAGACATCCTCCTACACGTTTAGTATAGGATAAATACAGTTCAACCAACCATAATATGTACCAGTCACAATCATACATTGGTGGTACCTAAAGGACTCAATTACATGATAACACCAAAGTATGTAAAGTAACATCAAAACAATTCATCTCAATATAACACAGGGCCCCCTCTCAGCTACACCAGCTTCCTTGCTTCCTTGCGAAACCTAAGTGCCTACCGACTAAACACCACCTGTGAGTCTGGCATTGGCTTGTGTGCCGTTTCTACCCAATCGGAAGCGACCCCTCTTTAGGGAAAAGGGGGCGCAGTGTCCCTCCTAGTCGACTGCGCGATACTTTATGCTGTTAGAACAAGTGGGAGATTACAGTTCCACTCTCAATTCTCCTTGTTTTCCTTTATTATTTTACCCTCATTCCCAACAGTACTTATTTTAATTTTAAGAGAAAGCAATCATAAAAGGGTTAATGTTATTTTATAATTATCCTCGCAAATAAAAAGTATCGTCGTCTTGTCGTGTCTTATTGCATTGACCTTTTAACATTTTAAAATTACTGAGGTATTTATATATTAAATAAAGACAAAATTAAAAGATTTTAATGTACCTTTTCTATTAACCTGTTATTGATAGCCTTCTATAAATTCGGGTAATGTGTCCAGTTACTTACAGTGGGTAATCCTTTGAGTCCGTAGCGGCAAGCCAATAGATTTTTGGTGCTTGCTCGTGTGAGATAGGCGTAAAGTTAGGGCGGACAACAGCTTAATACCGAAGTAATTAATTGCCAACCGTTGTGTTTAATTGCCGTTATAATAGCTTATCAAACAATAAACGTACAATATTTTCGAAACAATTACACCGAGTTTTAAATAAACATTTATCTAATTTCGTTGTAGGTATATTACCAATTATGTTAGCATTAATCGTAATATATAAGATGGCAGTTTGTAGAAAATGTTGTTTGCAAATAATAGAAAATAGGATATAGGTAACATAAAATTATTAAACTGTTACATATGAGTACATATGTAAATTGTATTAAATATGAGAAGATAATATGAATTAGAAGAAGAAGTAAAAATTTAACAACATTATACAATATGTGCATATTGGGTACCATAAAAACTAAACAGCAACTAGTAATTAGATACTTGTAAGTGATTTGTTTTTATTTAGGGATACCTTGGTTATCATTTATTAATTTTTTTTTAAATTCATACATTACAGTCTATCTAAAGTCTACTGTTTCACTTAGGCCCGCTCATAGGCCCATCATAGGGAAGGATTTGGCCATGGTTGCCACGCAAGGAAAGCTAGTTAGCAATCACTTTTTTTATTAT
Organism: Parnassius glacialis; assembly: GCA_033319125.1. Taxonomy (NCBI): domain Eukaryota; kingdom Metazoa; phylum Arthropoda; class Insecta; order Lepidoptera; family Papilionidae; genus Parnassius; species Parnassius glacialis. Next base: position 24,158,522 of record JAVANC010000010.1, on the reverse strand, counting down.
TTGTTATCAGGAAGATGTTCATTCCCATATTCTGCTTCGGTTTTCTTTCGACGCCTCTTGCGATTCCAACAGAATGATATGAGGCAGTGGAAATTCTTATCTATAAAAATAAATAAAATTGAAGTGTCTGTTTGCAATGTCAAAATAACAGCTTTTTACTAATTGCATATGAAAGTATATACGGTACTTATAACAAAAACACAATTTTTAAATTTTTTGTCTGTTTGTTTGTCTGTCTGTCTGTTTGTTCCAGCTAATCTCTGAAACGGCTGGACCGATATTGACGGGACTTTCAGTGTTATATAGCTCATGTTACAAGGAGTAACTTTGGCTGCATATATTTTTAAAATATAATTAGGGTTCCGCGCAACAAAACTAAAACCCTAAATTAGGCGCGGGCGAAGTCGTGGGGAGAAGCTAGTGATAAATAAAATTTACATTTCACTACCAAATAGGCCTTAGAGTCTTGCAGTTTTATTGAGCTTAACTAACTTAGCAAATGCATAATGAAGGAAAACAAGAATACGATGCTTTGCATTTTTATTAATTATTGTGTATTTCTTACCAATTTATTTAAACGGTTATATAAATTGAACGTATTTAACAAGTACACGTTATTTCAAATAAGTTTATTTCAGTTAAATATCTTAAATAACATTTTACTCAGTTTATAAACTTGATAAATTATGTGTAATGTTGTCACGTGTTTGTTGACTCACGCGAAACGTTAACTAAATGAAGTTCGTCGACGCTATTTATGTGTGACAATAAATAATAAAAGCGGCTAAGTGTGTGTCTCGTCACGGTCAATGTAGGGTTCCGTAGTTGCCATAATACGTAAACTTAGAAGGGGCCTTCTTGATATTATGAGTATATTAAGTGAGTTATTAAAATGCCCCCAAATAGGACGATGGTAACTGAGGGACTTATTTTCCAAGCAGATTTATAGGAAGTGGTATTTAAAAATAAGATTTAAAACAATTTCGATTTTGAAAATAATACAATCTACATCAAATGCCAAGTCCGTACAATAATGGTCATAGTTCGCTATCCATTTGTTAATTCCCGACAATGCAACCCTTTTTTTTTTTGCGGATGGAAAATCATCTAATGACGCCTTTCGCTGTGGGTGGAGCGGAAGGGAGTGTGAGACTTTTACTGACTAAAAACCATCCGTGTTCCTTCAGTGCCCTTACGTTCCGGAGCCGCGGTATCTCTTTCGAACAGCCCGCAGCGACAATGCAACCCTAAGATCCCACTTTCCTAAGAGGCCCCAAACTATCCTGAGGGTCGCTCGCGTAAACCAAAAGTAAGTAGGTACTACGAGTACGAATGAAACTGTGGAGTGTGGGCCTACAATAATGACTAACTATAAAATAAGTGAAAAAAGATCTGCCTACCTTGTAAAGGAAAGCGTAAAGCTATAGTAGTAATGTATTGCTTCATCATCATCATTACAGCCCTTCACAAGTCCACTGCTGAACATAGGCCTCCCCCAAAGAATGCCACAAAGCACGGTCCTGAGCCACCTGCATCCATCGACTTCCTGCATGTCTTACCAGGTCGTCACTCCATCTCGTGGGGGGACGCCCTACACTTCGCCTACCGGTACGAGGCTGCCACTCGAGAACCTTTCTTCCCCATCGGTTGTCGGTTCTTCGAGCTATATGGCCGGCCCACTGCCACTTCAGCTTACTAATCCGTTGGGCTATGTCGGTTACTCTGCTTCTACTGCGGATATCCTCATTCCTAAGTTTATCCCGCAGAGAAACTCCGAGCATAGCCCTCTCCATAGCTCGCTGAGCGACCTTGAGCTTCCTCATACGGCCAGCAGTAGTGTATTGCTTATTTTCTTCAAATAATGATTTTTTACAGTTTACAGTAACATTACAAAGTTATAATGCAGATAATTTTAGGTCATTAACGACGTAACCCTAAAAATTGACGCAGACTACCGGAACTGACTCATATTCAATAAATTGTATGAGTCATTTATTAGTATTAATGACATGTTGTGGTTATATAATATTTGAAGAGCAAAACAGTAGAAAATAAAAAAAAAACTTAATTATAATACTAAACTGCTTAACATTTTTAATACAAAATGAACGAGAGTCACATATAATTTTAATTATTTCTAGGTATCGCTTGGATAAACATAAAATATGACAAACGGGTATACTTTTTCTATCGTTGTATTATCTACTGTTCTATTACTAAATGTAATGAGCATAAAAAGTAAAAACTATTAATTATAACATTACACTTTTTTAACATTTTAAAAAGAGAAAATACCTTTCGTGGATGTGTTTTGCGAATGAGACTTTTTCTTAAAATTAAAAGCCTTGCATCAATATATTATGTGAACAACACAACATTCCAAATATCCACTATTGAACATAAGCGTTCCCTTCTATACATTGTCTCCTACTATAGTTGAAAAATTTGCCACATTTACTATGCTTAGCAGGTGGGTTAGCAACCACAGTTTTTTATTATTTAATGTTGTTATCCGGAAGTTCCTGCTGCCTATGTCATGTTTGATTTTCCTCTGTCGCTTATTGCGATGCCAACGGCATGATTTGGTACGAGGGATTCACTTACGCCGCCCTTACGTTACAGTGCGGTATTTTGTAATGAAATTTTACTTTTATTTTATTTTCCACCTTTTAACCAACTTTTGTTAGTCGACATTCTCTTTGTCAGCTTGTCCTTGTGTTTGGTCCACGTCAAGCACTAACTTATAATAAGTAAAAAAAAATTATGACAGAAATATAGCTTATAACGTAAAGGTTATAAAGTATGAGTATAATATATTTTATAGACAACAATAATGTTGTCGCTTGACCAATGGTAAGGGTTAAGGGTACGGACAGCGAAACTAAATAGTCGTGGGTTTGAATCGTCAATTCGACTACTGTTGTGAACAATTCACAGTGCATGAAAATGTTTTCTTAAAGGCACAAGCATTTTTATAATAATTAAAAAAAATTGTAGTATTGCTAATATTGCTAGTATTATTGTTACAAATAAGTTTTTTTGTTTTGTTTATTTGTTTTTAATAAGTAATTTTTAATACTAACTATAATAAATATTTGGAATTTATTGATGTAGGTGCTAGGTAGGCTACTTGTGAATTCGGATTTATTATGCATAGCAATCAAAATCAAATATTTAATTTTTTTGACAGCATAATAAATGAGAACATTAAATATGAACATTAAAGTAACGTTGTACATTATATCATTGAAATCTGTTTAAATCGACCAAATTAACTTTCATACAGGCACATGAGTCATGATCTAGTTTACTACAGGTATAATTAAAAATGTACAAAATGTTTTAAAATATTGAAGTGCTTAACGGCAAGTTTTAGCTTCGACTTGCAACGCTTGAACCTAAAAATACAGATACCATACATAATCATTATAAGTTTTCATTATCATTAACTTGTCACGAGACCACTGCTGAATATAGATTTCAATTGCAGCTTTGCTTAGTTGCAAATGTCAAATTTTCCAAATGCTGTGGCGCCACGGCTAAACGACATACAAATAATATATTTATTTCCATATATACATATATAAATAAACATAACACAAAATAATATAGGAACTAAAATGGCGTGTACACGAACAATGTTATAGAAACCACATGAATGTGGTTTCTAATTACCGCTATAGCGGTAACTACAACGCTGATTTTCGGTACACGCCACAGACATGGGTTCAATGAACTGAACTTAACTAATCACGGGCTCCAACTTAAAAATAAAAACATACACTTACAAAGATCAAAAAAAGAATAACATTTAAAAAAGGGCACATAAATGAATGATTTCAAAAGATAAGAAAGCAAATGTAGGAAGTAAAATTAAGTTCATTTTCATCATCATCATTACAGCCCTTCACAAGTCCACTGCTGAACATAGGCCTCCCCCAAGGAATGCCACAAAGTACGGTCCTGAGCCACCTGCATCCATCGACTTCCTGCATGTCTTAACAGGTCGTCACTCCATCTAGTGGGGGGTCACCCTACACTTCGCCTACCGGTACCAGGCTGCCACTCAAGAACCTTTCTTCCCCATCGGTTGTCGGTTCTTCAAGCTATATGGCCGGCCCACTGTCACTTCAGCTTACTAATCCGTTGGGCTATGTCAGTTACTCTGGTTCTACTGCGGATATCCTCATTTCTAAGTTTATCACGCAGTGAAACCCCGAGCATAGCCCTCTCCATAGCTCACTGAGCGACATTGAGCTTCCTCATACGGCTAGCAGTGAAAGACCACGTCTCAGATCCGTAAGTCATCACTGGCAACACGCACTGATTGTACAATTTCGTTTTCAGGACGGACGTTAAATGGACGTTCTACATGGACGTTCTACATGGACGTTAAACATGATCTTTGTTTTGTTCATGTTCATCTTAAGAACTATCCGTTGGGAAACACTATTGAGGTCATTAAGCATAGTGCTTAGGTCCTCCAGCGATTCTGCCATAAGGACTATATCGTCGGCAAATCGAAGGTGAGTGATGTACTCGCCATTGATGTTGATACCGTATCCTTTCCAGTCCAGAAACTTGAAAACGTCTTCCAATGCAGCGGTGAAGAGTTTCGGGGCTATAACGTCACCCTGTCTTACACCTCTCTGCAATTGGATAGGTTTCGTAGTCTGGTTCTATACTCGGATAGCCATCGTAGCCCTACTGGACAAGCACTTCAACACTTCGATATACCGACAGTCAACTTGGTACCGCTGAAGGGACTGCAGCACCTCCCAAATTTAGACGGAATCAAAGGCTTTCTCATAGTCCACATACGCCAGACACTGTAGCAAATTGTACTCCTCGGACTATTGTAACCCTTTCGGAAACCGGCTTATTCGGGAGGCTGGAAAACGTCAAGTCTGCGCGCGAGACGATTCGTAATGACTCTCGAAAACAGCACATAGACGCGGATCAGAAGAGAAATCGGTCGCCAGACATAGTGGAAAATTGTACTCCTCGGACTTCTGTACAATATGCCGAAGGGTATGTATGTGGTCTATGTTGGTAAAGCCTTTTCGGAAACCGGCTTGTTCGGGAGGCTGGAAGTCGTCAATTAAGTTAGTACTTTTGTAATTAACCGATCTACGAGATTTCATTTTTATAAGTTTGCCATGATTTAAAGGTGGAGTTACACAAGTCCTAGGATGGATTTGAAAGACAGAACCTAGTGAAAGCATGTTATTCTCGTTGTATAAAAAGTTTTGTTCGCGCGAGCAAACACTCATGACAATATAAGCATTAGAGAATACACATCTTGAATGAGAAAGATTATGCTTTATAAGTCAGAGACCGTAATTTAAGGAGTGGTCCTGTCTTTCAATCTAATTGTAATGTGGGTATTGTCAATGTAAATAAGACTTTTGTTAAGTTATGTCTGTGCGTTTTATTTTATCATTTTCGGCTGCATCATCACTTACAGTTAGGTTAGATAGTAGTCAAGCACTGGCTTATGATACGTAGAAAGCCTAGAAATCAGAGTATTAATAGGGTCGTAAATATTTTAATTTTATCAATAAAATTGCTCGTAAGTTACTACTAATTGCATTAATTAATTTATTATTTCATTAGAACCTATAAAATTTATTTTACGTGATAGAGACATGCTGTAATTATATTAATAGTATAGTTGTAGCACGATTGGGTCGGCTAGACCGGGGAAGGACCACTCTCTCACAGAATACCAGCGTAAAATAGCAGCTTAATGCTGCTGTGTTTCGTTTGGTGAGTGTAGAGAACCGGATATCCTTTTTACTGGAACAGAGGCATTCCACCTTAGCCCTCACGGCTGACAACGCATCTGCATTTTAATTCGCAAACGATGATAGATGTAGATGTCTATGGGCCACAGCAACCACTTACCATCAGGTGGACTGTGTGCTCGTTTGTCACCCTTATTTTATAATATTACTGAACATAGGCCTCTTCCATAGATTGCCCATATGGGCGATATTTTCCATAGTTGCCCCACTTATCGGGTTGTCCTGCTATTTCATTTCCTTCTGTCCTTCTTAAGACACCCACGCAATAATATGGGGTAGGTAGTAGATTATCTTACGTCGCCACTACACGGTGAAAATTATGTAGTAAAAGTAAATTAAAAAACTAATTAGTTAATGTCATCAAATTTCATCTGTATAATATTTTGTAAATAGCGTAGTAATCTCTGGGCAAAGTTGTCGCCCTGGTAGAATTACTAGTACAAATATATAAGCGCCCCCGTAACATGCACGCCACACAAACATACACACGCACACACGCCCAAACGCACGTACGCACGTGCGCTTGCATTGCATGCTCTCACACCAATACCTATTTAATATTATATATTCGTTTTAAAATTACTATTGGAAAAATATCGGGTACCGCTAAATACCGGAAAGTAAACAATAAATATTTGCACAAGAGCGATTATATCTCTTTGGAATCAATCTCAATGTCTCTTGAGGCGATTAATAAAATATTTTAGTCAATATTTGATCTTGAAATTGGGACTAAAAAAAAAAAATTTTAAATGATAAGATTACTACTAAAATTCCTAAAGTCATTGTTATTGCTAACGAGGGTTGCAAGTTATATTTTTTTAATGTTTTGAAGTTGATGGAATACATATTAATGCAGCATGTGGACGTCAGCTGGAGTCCATGGCGCGTGTACATCAGGTGTCAACGCAGCTGACGACTACCTGGCGCACATTTAGATGTGTTGCATTCACCGCGTGCCAACTTTTAGAGAAACCTTTTTTTCGTAAAAAATTGATAGAAAATTCTAGATAGTATTGTTGAAAATTGTTATGTCCTTCTCTGTTATAACAGCAAATAATATTTTACACATTTAGAAAATGAACCACACGACACATATTTTGCTATTATATAATAATCAAAACAATGGTTAAACTTGGGTTACACTTAAAACCTAATTATTCAAATTGCAACCATTTTCTTTATAACAAATTAGATGGTTAGGTAGACTTTGTTCTGCCCTTTCCGACGACCTTTTGTTATTTACAAAATCCTTAAATTCGCAATAAAAATGTTGAGGGTCACTTATCGGCATAAAAACTATTCTATCTCTCAAGTTGGAGCAAGCAATAAACATAATATGCAAAATTTTATTAAAATCGGTTGAGTGGTTTCGAATTTAATCGCAGACAAAAAATGTGACCCGTAATTTTTATATATAAAGACTAATTAAATTCACGTATGAAATATTATTTTTCTTCCTAGTGTAAGTTTTTACATTAATACATTTAATATCCTAATTACATACTTATGGTATAAAGGAAATGATGAAATTATTTGAATAAGGTTTCGAAGGCGATTGTATATATTATATGAGTTAATTTTAAGATTTTATGCGATAGTATTTTCGAATATACCATTGTATTACTATTATTTCCAGTATAATTGCTGTTATATTATATTTAACAAGATATAAAGAATAAAAGTGTAAAACATATTGTACTTGTACACCTGTATCTATGTATTATATATATTGTTCACTGCTGACATTGGCTTTCCCCTTGGGTTGCCTCATAGGGGGGATATTTGCCATAGTTGCCACGCTTGGCAAGCGGGTTGGCGACCGCAGTTTTTTATTTTTACTCGTTATTAGGAAGACGCTTAGGATCAGTCTCCTGATTTATTTCCCTCTGCCGCCTCTTACGATCCACGGGATGATATAGGGTTGTAGATATACTTACGCCACCATTACTATGTACATATTTAAAAAAAAAGTTAATCTCGTAATTTATAGTACATAATCATATTCGGTATTTTAGACGAATTTTAAAAAAGCATAATTGTCTCTGATTCCACGTTTATATGCGCCAGACGGGGGGCGACGTATTGACGGCTCCGTGGCGCAGTGGCTTAGCAACACTGACCTCTATATTATACAAGTAACTTCCTTAGCAATGAATTGCAGCGCTAAGGACCGCGAGTTTGAATCCCACACCGAACAAATATTTGTATGGTCTACAAATAATTGTTCCATGTCTAGATGATAGTCCGTGTAAAATGTATTTATGTTAACTGCCCCCACGATATAGGAGAAAGTCTTAGTATAACGTTTATTAAAAAAGAAAAGAAAAAAAGAAAATGTGACTGAATGAATTTATAGGTCTCTTTCACATTCAGGAAATTTCGGCCATGAGTTAGTGTATAAATGTCTTAAAACAAAGTCATATAATTAAATATAAGTACATTAAAAATTATATCTCACTCTTAGATTATTGATAAGTCATTACGCGCGATGACTTATTAATAGTCTAAGTACTCACTACTGTAAAACTACTGGCATTTTTGTGACTTTTAATGTGATTACCCCACTTCATTACTTCAAACATAAAACAGTCTTTAGTGACTTTTTGGAATTAAGTATTTATTTTATTAAATGCTAGTGAACCGCCCGGTTTTGCTTGGACAGGATCTATAAATGTGGTTTTATATACATGTCATATTTAGGATCACTTATTTTATCATTTTTTTAAAAAAACTTTAATTATTTCGTATAAAATATATCCTCGACCTAAGCATTATGCTCAATGACCTCATTAGTGTCTCCCAACGGATAGGTCTTAAGATGAACATGGACAAAACAAAGATTATGTTTAATGTCCATGTCATACCTATGCCGGTAGTTGTTGGGAGCACTAAGCTCGAAGTTGTTGACGAGTATGTTTACCTGGGACAAATAGTCCGACTAGGTAAGTCCAACTTCGACCGAGAGGTCAATCGACGGATTCAACTCGGCTGGGCAGCGTTCGGGAAGCTACGACACATCTACTCGTCAGACATACCTCAAAACCTTAAAACGAAATTGTACAACCAGTGCCTGTTGCCAGTGATGACTTACGGAACTGAGACGTGGTCCTTCACAGCTGGCTGTATGAGGAAGCTCAAGGTCGCTCAGCGAGCTATGGAGAGGGCTATGCTCGGAGTTTCTCTGCGTGATAAACTTAGAAATGAGGATATCCGCAGTAGAACTAGAGTAATCGACATAGCCCAACGGATTAGTAAGCTGAAGTGGCAGTGGGCCGGCCATATAGCTCGAAGAACCGACAACCGATGGAGAAGAAAGGTTCTCGAGTGGCAGCCTCGTACCGGTAGGCGAAGTGTAGGGCGACCCCCCACGAGATGGAGTGACGACCTGGTAAGGCATGCAGGAAGTCGATGGATGCAGGTGGTTCAGGACCGTGCTTTGTGGCATTCCTTGGGGGAGGCCTATGTTCAGCAGTGGACTTATGAAAGGCTGTAATGATGATGATGATATCCTCGATCCTCCTTGCATTGCTCTGTCTCAGCCATTTCTAAGATTAACCTGGACAGACAGAAATACTGACTGACAGAGAGAGGGATATTTTTTTAAATGATTGTTTAAGTCTAAATAGTTTGCAATTTGCCCCCCTCCCTCTGAGCCTAATAGACGCCATTAATTTAAATATTACAGACAGACATTTTATTTTTATTTATACGTTTACAAAGATTACCACAATATAAGACAACAATAAATAGGTTACATTTGTATTTTATATGCGAAAAAAACAATGTACTTTTTAAGTAACGTAAATATAAGGACATACTTGTTATTTCACCGTAATATTTTCCACCAAACTTAAATAAAAATTACGTGTCACATTGTTTGTCCGCGATGAACTTCTAAGGTACTGAACTGATTTCAATAAAATTTTGTACACTGTGTGCAGTTTGGTCCAACTTGAGAGATAGAATATTTTTATCCCGATAAGTGACCTTCAATATTTTTTTATTGCGGATTTAAGGTTTTTTTCATAGGACTGTTCTGCCCTTTCCGACGACCCTCGTCGGAAAGGGCAGAACAACGCCTGCCTGGCCAGCTAGTTTTAATATAAAATCCTAATTTACTTTAAACTTACAGCAAATGTTTAAATTGATGAGAAATCAAAAAATGGTATTTGTATTTGATTGAGAATTTTTTGTCAAAATGATAATTATTTTCTCTATTTATTTTCAAACTTAGGCAAATATGGCACGTACGAGCCTTTTTGAATAAAACATGTATGTTAAAGAATTATTATTTATTAGGTAAATGAAAGACAACTAGGCTCTCAATAAATTCGAGAGGTTTTATTTTATTTGTTAGAGATTTTGTGAATAAGGGGAAAATTCTCCTTAGTAGCGGTATATATTGAATTTTAGTTTCTTCATGGCGTGAATAAGAAAGTATTATAATATTAGAAGTAGGCTAAGCCGTACTTGCATGTCGGTATAACTGAAACCTATTTAACCTGTTTTTTCGTTTTAAAAGCAACAAACTTTGCGTAATACAACAAATAAAATTATTTAGATTAAAATATTGCTTGCCTTTCATCATCATCAAAGTCATCGTCCCTTTTAAACTAATAAACTTCTAGGCGAGGTTTAATTTTGAGGTACCCTAATTCCGCTAACTATATAATATTAATAAATAATTCAGCCTATATTAATTGTATAGTTGTAGCACGAATGGGTCGGCTCGACCGGGGAAGGTCCACGCTTTCACATAATACCAGCGTAAAATGGCAGATTGACGCTGCTGTGTTTCGTATGGTGAGTTTAGAGAAACTGAGACCCTTTTAACTAGAAAATAGGCATTCATATTAGTCCTCACGGCTGACAACGCATCTGTATTTTCATTCTTTATTGAGGATAGATGTAGATGTCTATGGGTCACAGCAATCACTTAATATCAGGTGAACTGTGTGCTCGTTAGTCACCTATTTCCCCATTCTACAAAAAAAAATTGTTGACACCAAGTAAGATGTCGATATAACTGGACGATAATCGTCTAAATAAATCTATTAATTCTAAAATATGTATAAGCAAAATCATTTCTTATTTTCTTAAACTTAAAACACTTCAAACGGTGTACCGTCAGAGACCCATAACAACCAGAATTAAGATATAGTATATAATGTGAATATATTTTATACTTAACGCTGTTAGAAAATTAATTTTCATAAATCTATTTACATAGAAAACATCTCAAATTATTTTATGTTACCTTTTCTTTATAAGTGAATTTAATAAACTCGTTAATTTGTTGTAAATTTTCACTGAAATTCTATACCAATTTTTGCTCTGTTTATTGGTTTTTACTTAATTTTATATGGCTTAATAAACTCTTAAATCATTTAGTTATAAATTACTCGTAAAACATTTATAGATATCAACATTTATGCTGGGGACCATCAAGACAATATGTGTAAATATTCATTTTTTGACATGTCCGCTTGTATGTAATTGATATAATAAATATTCAGTGTTATGATGTTGACTTATATATGAATATGTAAAACAATGTTTAATGTTTACGTAAATGTAAAGAGTTTTTCGGTAGAAAAATGACATGATTACATTCCGCCTTCAAAGAACGCGGATTTTTAACACTTATGTGAGTTATAACGTAACTAGTACGTAGCTGAATAACCACTTTACATTTGGTGATATATGTACCTATATTTTAATGAACACTTATATAATTCAATAGTTATTTGCAAAATATTATAAAAGAGACAGTTTGTGCAATCTTGTTTTGTTAATTTCCTAAAATTACAAATTTTGAGTTACGAGTTGAATGTGATTCATATTAGTAGTAGGTATTTAGATTAAAAACTTGAGTAAAAACATTATTTAAAATGATACATGCTTACTTATTTTAAATAAATTTCGTTAAGCATATATTTGCACATTTAATAATATATTTCAGTAAAGAGCGATGTTTGAAAAACCTTTTTTTGTATGTATAATTCTCAAAACTAAGCAAAAAATTATGAATGAAAGAATTGCTTAGTTTTTGTGTGACACATCCTGTGTTTTTGTTGTCGTTACCTGCCGTTCCTTTAGCCCTGTTGTAGTAAAATTACTTTTCTACCTGATGTTTCATTAAATGTAGGTAGGAACGTGATCTTAACAAAAAGATATGTGCGTTATAACAATCGAAGAGGTGTAGGCGGTGTGGTAACGTAACTGTTCGAACCCGAGTATTGTTAAATTCCGGGCCGGTATTAATACCATTGCCCCCACCGCCATCCTGGTTCAGCTATTTATGAATGAACGTGACGGTCTGGCGAGCGGGCCGTTCAGCCGCGGTCACCGCCAGGTAGAAAATTACACTTTTGGAATTCTTTCAACAGGCCGAGTAGAGCTACTCGACTCGGTGGCTGAGGATAAGCCGCAGCGCGGGGCGAGGGTTGAGGTGAGGGGCGTTACCAACGCGCATGCGTTGAGCTCTTTTCGCTGAGACGATCCCTCCCTCTCAGTTTATTCACAGCCGTCGCGAGCGAGCACTGTGTCGTCATGTGTCGCTTACCAACTTTCTCGAGTAGTGATGTGATACGGTATTGCAGTATACAGACGAAATATCGCTAAATGTGTTCGCGTACTAAAACTGTAAGGATTATGCGATAACAATATTTTAAGTGAAAATTACTACTGAATAACACTGTACTAAAATCAAAATGAAGTGGTTAATAGTGATAGTGAACGTTATGGTGTGGGGAACAATTTTAGCTGGATTTGCACCGCCAGGATCATGCCCTGCAGTGTGTGCGTGCAAATGGAAAGGTGGCAAGCAAACTGTGGAGTGTGTAGATCGAGCTCTCATTACAGTGCCTGAGCCCGTTGATCCTGCAACCCAAGTGCTGGATCTTTCAGGGAATAACTTACAAATCCTCCCTCAAGAAGCATTTGCTAGAACAGGACTTGTTAATTTGCAACGAGTATATTTACGTAGCTGCAATATTGGTCAAATACATGACCGCGCTTTTAAAGGTCTTACAAATTTAGTTGAATTAGATCTTTCCCATAATTTATTGACGCAGATACCTTCGAACAGCTTCAAAGACGTACCTTTTCTCAGAGACTTAACATTAAGTCACAATCCCATAATAAAAATACATTCCGATGCTTTAAACAATCTTGGAAGTATCGTTAAGCTTGATTTATCTAAATGTGATATAAGAGACATTGCGTCCGATGCATTTAGGAATTTAAGATCTTTGGAGTCTCTTAAGTTAAATCACAATAATCTTCGGGATTTACCATTAAATTCTTTAGAAAAAATTCAAAAACTACGAGTTATAGATTTATCGGATAATCCATGGACTTGCGATTGTCGATTGCGAGATTTAAAGCACTGGTTAGCGAAACATAAGTTACTTTCCACGCCGACATGTTCGTCACCAACTAGGTTGAATAGTAAGTCATTTTCAGAATTAAGCATTGAAGAATTTGCATGCAAACCAGAAATTATGCCTTTTAACAGATACATAGAAGCTGGTGTAGGAGAAAATGCAACATTAATTTGTAGAACGGAAGGTATACCAAGCGCAACTATCAATTGGTATTGGAATGGGCGATTACTACAGAATAGTAGTAATTTTAATAACCATCAAAAAATTATTATTTACGAAGAAGGAGATTCAAAAAAGAAATCTTCTCTGATTCTTACAAATATGCAAGAGTCTGATTCGATCGAGTTTTATTGTGTGGCAGAAAACAAAGGTGGTAACGCGGAAGCTAACTTCACGGTCCATGTTTCACAGATAACAGCAGGAATGGCGTCATTAGGCAGCGCACAAATAGCAAGCCTGGGAGCGGCGTTATTCTTGCTTATTATTGTAATTTCACTCGGATTACTTATAACATTTGTACGATTTCGTCCTTCCCCTGTTTGCGAGAGTAAAACTCCAAATACATTGGATAGGGTTGTATCAGGAAATGAAGTACATCCAACAGCAAATGATAGGCCACATGTAGCCGTTTTAGCAAACAGGCAAGAGTCCCCTAATTATGGCGACGTTAAATGTAATCCGGTGGTTAAACCACCCCGAGTTAGCGACATTCCGTATACTACGAATCATTATGAAGGAAGGGGCAGCATTGTGACGGCTGGTGGTCCCGTAATGGTTTCCCCGACTATTTCCGCTGGTATTGACCCAGATTTAATCAACGACACAAGATCTGACAGTACTACTAGACCAGGAAGTGGTGAATATGCTCGAGAAACCTCAGACTCATTATACCCATCTGGCTTATGGGAACAAATGAAAATGAACCAAGCTAACAGTCTAGCCAGAGCGGTTAGTTCTGCAATTCCCAGTTATTACACAGATAGGACACCGATAATCGAAAACTCTAGCGTAAATGGTTCCCAAGAAGAACTTGGATATACGAGTCGAACTTTTCCTCGTTCACATGCTATGGCAGTAGCCACAACTGCCCCGATGGATGCGTCTTATCCTCCAGATTATGGCTTACCGACAGCGACTGGCGCGCGCACACTTCGCGTGTGGCAGCGCGCGCCTCCTGTTCTACCTCCTGTGTCGGCTTTGAAACGCGTATTAACCATTACGAGACCTTCAACGGAAGACGGATTTCATGATGGCTGTGCCACTGATGTTTAATTTTTATACAATGTATTAATCTTAGTCGAAATTTGTTCAATTGTAAATATTATATGTATACATAATTAATGTGGCACGTGTATCCTATACGTACCTAAGCTGATTGGTTACTGTTAGTACTATAGTTTTTGTATTATATAAATTATTATTTAGATAATAGAAGAAAGTTTCATTGGGTCCTAACGTTGAGAGGATCCACGACTGATTAGATGATGGAAGTAAGTGTAAATTATATCGTTATACGAAACGGTAATTAATTATCTTTTATCGCCAAATAAATAAATACACAAATACAAAATAAAATATATCCTGAATGTTGAAACTGAGATTAGCTGTAAGAAATAATTCCATGAATGCAAGATATCCAAAGAAATTTTCTTGTGAATAAAAAAAAGTAATAATAATTGTTGTATTGAACTATGAATGTTATTCAATGTATGATGATGTATGATAAACTATGTTAAAAATGATAATATTAGTGAAGTGAAAAATAAATATGGCGATTAAAACATATTCTTTTGTTTAAATGTTTTCATCCTACAAAATGAATTATCAGCATAACAATAAGTGTCCTAAAAGAGCTTTATATACATTTTTATTAAATTAAACATTAGCAAAAGCGAACGATATAATTATGACTTAGATATTTAGTAGATTGTAGTATGTTTTGGAAATGTTTTCGTTTTTTAGTCAATCAATTCGATGAGTCGCAGCGGAATCAATTTTCTGTTTTTTTTTTTTTAAAGTAAAGGGTGAGAAATATCACACATTATTTCAACAATTTTTTTGCACGGCGCGTATTAGCACTCGCCTAAGTTGTCGATTCACTGTGATTTTCGTCTTGTTTATTAAAAAGCTGCAAAGTTAGTAAATAAAGTTTAGACCTGAATATGCAAAGTAAAATAAACTGAAACCCCTTTTTATTGAAATATATTTTGAATAATACAGTCTTGAAGTTACTCATTTGGTGCCGTAACATATTAAGACAGATATGACTAAATTATCAAGGATTCAGTACATAATAACTGAACTCTCAACTTTATATCTCTGAACTTTATATTTTTAACAGATTAAAATATTTTATTTAAAAATAAATAGTGTACCTAATTAAAATGTATCATATCAATAACATTTTATTTAGAAATGGGTGTGAAAGTAAGGTATTCAAATAAAAAAAGAATTTAATTTAAAAGTACTGAATGACACTTTTTTTAGAAATAAATCATAAATTTAAATTTATTATAAATCCTCAATAGTAAATCTCCGATAGAAAATAAAATTACGTTTTTTATGGAACATAAAAACGCTTAGAATAGCCTCCTTAAATTCAAAATAAATCGGAGTCTATATTGGAGTTTTATTTTACTACAATTATGGTTTCTTAAACAAAATGAATACATTTTTCACACTGAGTCTAGTTTATTTTTTTTATAGCTATTATATAATTTTTTTATATAAGTGGTTGCTGTGGCCTATAGACATCTACATCTGTCCTCGATAAAGATCAAAATGCAGATGCGTCATCACCCTTGAGGACTAAGATGGAATGCCTCTTTAGCAGTAAAATGGGTCTCCGGTTCTCTACACTCACCATATGAAACAGCAGTGTCAAGCTGCCATTTCACGCTGGTATTCTGTGAGAGCGTAGTCCTGCCCGTAATTATTTACATTTATTATAATCTATCAAATCTGTTATCTTTAGTTAATCACGGTAAAAATGTAGATTTAAATATTTATTATTTTTAGATTTTCTAATATTTATTTAAATAAGAAACACATAATATCGCCGATAAATAATAGAAAATAAATGGCTTAATTAGATAAATAGTAAAAAAATTGAATAACAGTGCAACTCGTTAATTTTTTTATAGGATAACGGTGACAAACGAGCATACAGTCCACCTGATAGTAAGTGGTTACTGTGGACCATATACATCTACATCTATCCTCAATAAAGAATCAAAATGCAGATGCGTTGTCACCCGTGAAGACTAAGATGGAATTCCTCGTTTCCAGTAAAAAGGGTCTCCGGTTCTCTACACTCACTATATTAAACACAACTGCTGTTTTACGATAGTATTCTGTGAGAGCGTGGTCCTTCCCCGGTCGAGCTGACCCATTCGTGCTACAACTATACTATTAATATAGCTGCAGCATGGCTCTACCGCGTATGTAAAATTTAATTTCAAGTTTTTTCATCCTAAATCCTCTTTTTAAACAACAATAGCAAATAATTAAGTATCATAGTTAGAATAAAATGAATGGATCTGCAGTACGTATTATTCACTTCATTGAAGTGATCAAGCTGGTTGTATTTGTGACAAAAATATGGGGTCGTTTTCTCAGTCCCAAGCTCCGAAGAAACCGGTTAGCGCTATTTCATTTCCGCTCAATTCGGTTTTTTATTACAAAAAAACGAAGCCCTAAGCGGGTTCAATGGAATGGAGTTTAAGGCGTGAAGTTAGTGGTCAAATAATATAAAACGAGTTTTGAATATTTTGGATATAGGTTTATGAACGAAGGAAAGTATAATTTTATAGGATTTTTATGTTAGTTTTCTAGGTTTTCTATTAGAGGAGATGGAAACAATAAATCAATCGTCATCAACATTGATGATGTTACAGCTCTTCACAAGTCCACATATGAACATAGCCATGGAGTGCCACAAAACTCGGTCCTGAGCCACGTGCACCCATCGACTTCCCGTGTCATTCCATTTAGTGTGTGTAGTGGGGGGGGGGGGGGGGCACCCTATCACCCTACACTTCACTTACCGTTACCCGACTGCCACTCGTAAATTTTTCATCCATATTGATTGCCGGCTCTCCGAGTGAGCTAAGTATGGGCGGCCTATTGTCACCTCAGTTTACTGTTTCCTTGGGTTATGACTTCTACTTCAGTTTTTCTGCGAATATCTTTATAATAAATTCTATTACTCGGTAGACACTCTAAGCATAGCCTTCTTTATAGTTAGCTGAGCGTCTTTAAGATTCCTCATAGGGCAAACAGAGAAGGACCAAGACTTAGTTCCATATGTCATCACTGGCAACACGCGCTAGTGGTACTCTCTTATTTTCACACACAAACACTCACTTCTGTCACCCAGAGGAGTAGGCAGAGACTACCGACTTCCATTTGGCACAAACCTGACACATCTCTCCCGCCTCCTGTACATCCATATATCTACTCCTTTAAGATTAAGGGTAAACCCAATCTGGCCCATTTTCAATATATCGCCAATTTAGTCAATAAATCTTCGTCTAGGGCGTCCCTTCCCGACTCTGCCATTCACTCCTGCAACATAAATTTGCTTCTTATTTTCAAGTTTTGATTTATGCGTGAGGAGATGTGTCGTAATCGTTCAAATGCTATTCAGCCTAGTTGGATCCGCCTATTGACCTCTAGGTCGAATTAGAATTGACCTATTCGGACAATTTGTCCTAGATAAACATACTCCACAACACAGTCTATAAATCCATCATATAGCATATATTATAGTGCTAAGGTTCCAGCGATTCTGCCATAATGACTATAGCGTCCGCAAGTCGAAGACGAGTGATTTTTTTCGCCATTAATATTAATACTGTATCCTGCCCAGTTCGGTAGCGTAATAAATCTATAATTTAATTAATTTCAAAATATTTTTATATGATGTGAAAATGATCAATTTACAACAATTTTACAGTTTAAGTTATTAAAATGTGTAAGGAGAATGATTTCTTTATTTTCATAATGTTGACTGTCGTAGCAAAATGCTAAAACATTTGACCGGCTTTAAAATTTTTAATGAAAAATTGATTCAGAAATAATTTAGTGAATATTTCTGCAAATAATTCTAGTAATAAAACAGGCAATTGACATGATGCTCTGTAATATGTCTGCTCTGATTTCTGAAAGATATTAAGATCTTATAAAAATGTTAGTTTTAAAATTGAAACGGCTAAATATTTCTAATTTTTATTTACTTAGTTTGTCGGTAGTTTTCTCATTAATATGATCGGGTAATGCATCATGAAATACGTGCACTCACCTTTAAAACAATGTTTTACTAAAAAGTTGCACAAAATATAGTAAATAAAGTAGCTTTAAAAAATCGATGATTTGAATCCGCCTTCGCCAAGTTTAGTGGTAGTTAGTGGTAGTTAGATTTGTAGTACATAGTTTAGTAGTAGTTAATAGCAATATTAGTGAGATTTTAAGTAAAGTATAAAATCACTAACCTACATCAAGATTTCCTCTGTCCTAGTATGTAAGATTGATCAAAACAAAGAGATATGGATTTTCTAAGACGTCGACGCACAGCAAATGTGACGATTAAATTACCAAATATAATAAGCATTGGGAACTTTTCGCTTTCTTTTCTTTTTGTAAAGCGACTCATTAACTTTCACTGACAACAATCAAATTACTCAAAAGCGTCTGTTCGTTAAATAATATTTTAGGTGTAAGTTCCCATAGCTGTGAATATATAAATATTAATAAGATATTATTAAAAAATTATTAATTCATTTTAATCTATTTAAATGAAAGAGGATGTCCCGTGTGACTGACTTATCTATCAACGCACAGCCTAAGCCACTTGAAGTTGAAATCTGAAATTTGGACAGTAGCTGCCTTTTATGATATAGGCATACATCAATAAAGGATTTTTGAAAATTCAGCTCCTAAAACGGTGAAATAGAGTGATACAGTTTGTATGAAAAAAATCCAGCCTCGTATTTTTAACTTTGAAGTAATATGTACGTACGTAGTACATAATAACTCGATGATTTGTAAGCGGATTTTAAGGCGGTTCTTCATTTTAAGGACGTGACGATTAGGTTGATCAATGCAGGTGGCTCAGGGCCGTGTTTTGTGGTATATTTAGCGCCTGCCTTCTTGGGGCTGTGTTGATAAAGATGAACTCAATTGTGGCGGGGTCATAATAATAATAATAATAATAATATTCCACAACTATCACACAACGCCATCTAGTCCCAAGCTAAGCAGAGCTTGTGTTATGGGTACTAGACAACTGATAAACATACTTATATATTTCTAAATACATAAATATTATAGATAAATAGGGATCATAGGGACATCCATGAATCCGTTTCTTTTCGTCAAGATTACAGCAAATCTTTTTCAGGAGAGGCCCATGTGGACTGTTACGCGCTGTTAAAAACGAATAAATTATTAAGTTATTAGATAGTAAATTGTTTCCTTGCGAAAACATATCAAAAGTATAATTTACAATCGCTATTTAAATGGTAATTATAAATTAATTGTAATGGCGCTCTTGATGAACATACTCAAGATCTGTTTATGGGTTATTGAAATTACGTGACGGTTATGGAGATCATTTAAAATGAGAAACAGTAAAAAGGTAAAACCTTTCATGATGGACATCATTTCCGTTCGTCGTTATGTGTCCATTTGACGCGGGCAAAAAGTTACGTCCGCAATATTAAGAACCGTTGTGATTTTTTAATGTACATTTACATTTTTTTTACATTATTATTACATTATTTTTTTATGTTGTCGCAATCAACTATCAATTAATGCGTAGCGAGGATGTTCACAGTGGAACTAGGTTACCGTGTGTAGTATAACTTAGGAAACTGAATTGACCGGCATATAGTTCGAAAAACCAATAAGGGATAGGTAAGAAATGTTGCTGGCATCGGCAAATGTAACTGTAAGTGATGAATTAATGGGGGGTTAATAATCTACCGCTCACCAGATGTCGCTCGTTTTGAATTGAGTTCGAATTGAGGTAAAGTGTTTAGTCACACAATGCTATTTTATTGAGAAATTTCTTTTCAGTAAATCTTTATCAGTTTCTAGATACATTATTACAAAAAAATAAAACAATGCCATTTTAACTCCTTTTCGTAGATTGGCTTATTCGTTTCTAATCTAATGAATATATACATAACCAATATTGATATAAATCTAATGAATAAAATATAACAAAAGAAACGTTAATGTTTATACTTTTTTTAACAAATCAATTTCCCCTGCTGCGATCTGTCAAATATTTCACCTCATCCAAACTGGCGCTAAAGTGGTAAAAAAGTCGTGGATCGTTGTTAGTTATCGACTGATCGTTTTCATGTTCAATATTTTTGACGACTAAATTCGGCCCGGTGTCAAACAGTAACCGAGATCAATATTTCGCAATTCAAAAGTTAGTGTTGGAATAGCAATATATTATAACTAGAGCCCAATGACTTCGTCAATCTTACTTAGCGGTACCATGTAGCGACATCTATGGAAATGTATTAAATAAATAACGATGTATTTAGCGCGTCAAATTTTCATATCGATATACATCGCAACCGCTTCCGTAGATAGATAATAGATGGCGCTAGAGTAGTCAAGTGAGCTCGGCCACGGTCCTTATTGCTTTGTAAGAGAGATTGTTTCTGTCACCGGCTCTTATCACACCTTACATTATTATATTATCCTGAATAAGTGAACGCAGCCATCTTAATATGTATTTATCGCAGTAAAATAAATGCATATGTATATAGTATTTATTTTACTGTGATAAAACTATAAATATATATGTGTATACTAGCGATCCGCCCCAGCTTCGCACGGGTGATTTCTGAATCTCGACAACAGCACCACCTATCGGGTCCGTTTCTATCTAAAACATTCCCAAATCAACTTAATAACACGCACGAAATTTCATCAAAATCGGTCCAGCCGTTTATGTGGAGTTCTGTCACTTAAACACAGACGGAAAATATATATATATATATATATATATATATATATATATATATATATATATATATATATTACTAGCCGTTCCCCACGAATTCGCCCGCGTGGATTTTTTTTCCGCGGAACCCTAAAATAAAAATTGCCTGAGTTATTCCTTATAACATCAGCTATCTGCCAGTGAAAGTCTTACCTAAATCGGTTCACAGGTTTCTGCGTGATGCGTGTTCACATCAAAATGGCTCGCAGATGACAGATTTTGTTCAGACTTACTTAACATTCATCGTTATATTTTGGCCAATTTATACAATATTTTTATAAATTATAGCTTATGTGTTATTCTGATGTATGAGCCATGTTATTGTAAAGTTTCATTAAAATCCATTCAGTAGTTTTTGCGAGAATGAGTAACAAACATCCATACATCCTCACAAACTTACACATTTATAATATTAGTAGGAAATAAAGATTTACAATACATTTTCAATAGTTTAGGTTGAGGAATAAACGAATAAGACTAATATACAACTGCTAAACAAAAGCCTCCCCCATAGATTGTCTAATGGCAATATAATGGCGGCTGCAATTTTTTTTTTAATTTTGATTTGTTATCAGGTAGATGCTACTGCCCATCTCATGTTTAATTTTCCACAGTCGCCTCTTACCCACGGAATGAAACCATGGGGTAGTGGATCTCTTACCTTGCCACTACACGACTAGGTACCTATTGAACCACATACAATATAATATATTTATGTTACATTAATATTTGTAATATTATTTTGTTACTAAAAAGTTGAGTTCCATCGTGAGCGCTTTATTATATATGTGATAATTAGTGTCCGAGCGAAACAGGATTTTCAACCGAAACCGAAACCGAAAACGAACAGTCGGTTGGGTGTCAGTTTCGGCGGAAACCGAAACCGAAACTTATTTAGACATATTATTTTTTAATTATATACTAAAATCCGGTATGTTTTTATACATATACAGATACGTAATGCATCCCAGAAAATATAAAAACCTGCTCAAAGTTCAAAAACTTTAATAAACTAAGTTTGTATAAAAAGGGTTATTATAATATTAAGGAATTTATGGATGATAATAATCCCTGGGAATGAGGTGATCACTACCAAGCTATTTCTAATTTGTTTTGTGTCGTTAATTGTGTTACATACATGATTGTAAGAGTGGCGTAGTTAGGCATAGGCGAAATGGGCCCTCACCCACGGCCTCGCACTTAAAGGGGCCTCGCGGGCCCCCTAAAATGCGATGCCCTCAGACTTTACCACAGATGACTAATTAATTAATTTGATCACTTTTACGCTCGAAAAAGAAAGTCACAAATTTAAGTGTGTTCGTTTGTGGCCTCACAAGATCGCTCTTAAATGTGACTACGAGGCCGTTGTACCTACCTTCAAAGACCGCGATTGTTACATTGATGAAATACGAGACTTGTCAGAATTTAATATATATGAGCATATATGTCGTGTCAAAGCATGTTTGGTAGAATAGATCTATTGGGTAGATCCTTGGATCGAACGATAAGGCCTCGCTTATGCAACTTCGCCCACGTTTATATTAGTCCATGCTACGCCTCTGATTGTAAGCTATTATTTAAAAAAAGTCCCGCTGGGTTTCTTGCTGGTTCTTCCAAGGACAGAGGTTTTTTTTCAAACCAATAGTAATTAAAGGAAAGAGTGACTTTCAATAAGTATTAGTTACTATCTATATTGAATAAAAAAGTTTCTGTTTCTGTATAGTTATGAATAATACACGAGTCACGAATTCATCCGAACGACGCACGATAATTCAATGAACACTGAGTTTCGGCACCGCCGAAGGTTCGGCAGATTTTTGGCCAAAACCGAAACTATTACCGAAACTAGATTTTTTTGCCGAAACTTGCCGAAACCGAAACCGAAACCGAATCTTCGGTTGGTCACTAGTGATAATGCACTCACTGTCGAAGCAGGTCGCAGGCGATAGCTTTTGAAGTTTTGATACTGTCAAGGTCTTTCACTCTACTGGCATTCCATCAAGTGTAATATCTCAGACCATTTGTAGGAAATCTACATTTTGTACAAAATGGCAAAATAATCTCATAGGATCCAAATGGGGTTGCGTAGGGGTCAGTGTTGGGGATATTAGGTACTATGGAATACTATAGTTATAACTTGAAATAAATCTACTGTTATTGGATGTAGACGAACGGGAACTGTCACGAAACAAGCGAAATCCTAAAACAAATAATTTATCATTCTACAGCAAATGTTGGCGTTGGCTTTATTTCGAGCACAGATTTCTTGACATAGAAGCCAGGTACAGTAGGTAGTCACACAATTGTATAATAATATTAATATCTAAGCTGACTAAAAGTTATAAGTCACTGTCACTATATGTACCTGATAGAACCGCATAACCTGCAGCGTAGCGTAGCTGCAGCAGTAATAGGTTGGCTTGCCCGACTTTGAGACTTTGCGACTTGGAGACTCCGGCTTGGAGACTTTTTACAGGTATAGATACATCCATCTAGATCTAAGGAGGTAACAACGCATCTGTATTTTGATTATTATTATTGAGAACAGATTTAGGTAGCTATGAGCTACAGCATCCACTTAATATCAGGTGGACTGGTACTTCTATTTTCTACATACCCACGTTGACACACATCAGTTGTTAAAATGCAAAGAAAGATTTTTTTACTATTATTTTATTTTATTTTTTTTATTTTTTTAACTAATTACATTAGAAAGATAAATTATTTACCTTATAATTTGATTGCATGTACATATTATAAGCTGTTTGTAATTTCTAAGAACGACTGCTGCTCGGCTCTATTGGGAATTGAAAGCCTGCACAAACTTGTCCTTTTATTTCTCAGATATAACGGTTTTATTACAATATCTTTTATACATTTTATATAATACTAGCTGACCAGGCAGACGTTGTTCTGCCCTTTCCGAACGACAATTTGCTTTCCCAAAAAAACTCCTGAAATTAGCAATTAAAAAATTGAGGGTCACTTATCGGGATAAAAACTATCCTATCTTTCAAGTTGGACCAAACTGCACACAATCTGCAAATTTTTTTTGAAATCGTTTCAATTTCTTGAATACTTACAGCAACACCTGGTGGTTATACTACTAAATTGTAGCTTATATTAAACGTTTGCATTTTTAACATAGCGCCATCTATTAAATATTTACTCAATCCAGTCAACAGATATCGTCATCTGACAGAATCGTTTGGAGCTAACATCTGTTAGCTCCAAACGATTATGTAATTGTGACTGTCAAATAATAGACAAATAATTTTCAATAAAATAATATTGTATTGCGACTATAAATTGAGATGTAAGCTATCGTATCTTTTAAGTTGGACCAAACTGCACATTGACCAAAAATTTCATTGAAATCAGTTCAGTAGTTTAGGAGTCCATCGCGGACAAACAACGTGACACGTACTTTTTATATATAAAGAAGAAGATTACCTATTAGTGTATGAAACTCATTAACTTTCTCGATCCGTTAAAATTATTTTTCGGGCTTTCTTTCTTGTCACTCACTATTTAATTATTTTCCACAATAGAGAAGTTGCATTATTTTTTTTGCCACAAATTTATATATAAATGAAAGAATAATTCATTTAAAATATATTTAAATATTTTTTTACTAACAGTTCCATGTTTGTAGTAATTATTATATAAAAAAGGGCCATTAGAGCTATTTACAATCTAAAACCGAGAGAGTCTCTTAGAGATAAATTTAAACAAATTAATATATTAACTTTGGCCTCTCAGTATATTTACGAAAATTTAATGTATGTTCACAAAAACAAAGGTAGTTTTAGTAAAAAAAGTGATATACATTCTGTAAACACTAGGAACAAACACAAGCTAGTGATGCCAGTTTCTCGACTCCACAGAGTCAGTAATTCATTCATGGGGCAATGTATACGCTATTACAACAAGGTCCCGGATAGTTTACAGGTTCTATTACCAAGTTTAAATGTTTTATTAAGCTGAAACTGTATAAAAAGGGTTATTATAGTATAAATGAATACATGGTTGATAATAACCTCTGGGAATGAGGTGGTCGCTTCCAAGCAGTTTCTAAAATAAATTTTGTAAATAGTTCGTAATCATTTATATTGTAAAATTTATTTAAAAAAAAGTCCCGCTGGGTTTCTTGCTGGTTCTTCCCAGCACAGAGGGTTTTTTTTGAACCAGTGGTAAAGTGGTAAAGTAAAAAATGACTTTCAATAAGAATTACACATGTAATGTATATTGAATAAAAATTATTCTATTCTATTCTATTAATATAAAATTGAAATGAAAGAAAAACGCGTTTTGATTGGTTGTGACGTCATTATATCCGTTGGGGCTGTGAACCAATCGTAATCTAATATAGCATATTTTTGTATTTTCTATATTAGCTCAGATGGTTAGCGCTCGCTGTAAGCTTCACAGTAGTCGAGCAACCCGGGTTCGATCCCCGCCGGCACCAATGAAATTGTTAATTGCAATTTTAAGTGCTGATTTACCACGTGCTCGGCGGTGAAGGAAGACATCGTGAGGAAACCTGCATGTCTGAGAAAAAATTATTTCAAAGACATGTGAAGTTCGCCAACACGCATTGGGGCAGCGCGGCGGACATTTCTTTGCCCTAAAACCCTCTCAGAAATGAAAGGAGGCCTGTGCCCAGCAGTGGGACGCAAATAGGCTGCAACTTTTATATTACGATCACCATGAGTCATAACCATTGAGTTATATATACTACGTACTAGAGAAGCCATTTCAAACAAAAACTGTGTCCTACTCTATGTATTCGCGCATGCGCGGGAGTAATAGTCGCGCATGCGCGAAGACTTTAATTTGATATAAAATAAGATATTAATATAAAATAAATATAAGAATTTAATATAAAATATCTTAATTTAATCTAAACAAACATGTTATATTTCTAAATAAAATGTAATAATAATTAATTTATGGAATTCACAAATCTTCAATTTACGCAATATTTAGTTTGTACGGATTGCAGTACAGTTCAGTTGAACATAGTCAATGTTCGGAATGGCTTCTCTAGTACGTAGTACATATAACTCAATGGGTATAACGGTTTTCTTACAATATTTTTTATACATTTTATATAATATTATTAGTGTATGAAATTCATTAACATTCTCGATCTGTTAAAATTTTTTTCGGGCTTTCTTTCTTCTCACAGTTATCAATTTTTCTATAAGAACTATTTACTTATATTCCACAATAGAGAAGTTGCACTAATTTTTTGCCACGAATTTATATATAAATGGAAGAATAATTAATTTAAATTATATTTAAGTATTTTTTTACTAACAATTCCATTTTTTAGTAAATATTAATAAAAAAAATTGAATGAAAGAAAAACGACTTGTGATTAGTTGAGACGTCATTATATCCGTTGGGGCTGTGAGCCAATCGCAATTATGATATACTTTTGTATTTTTATATTATAAACAAAACATATACAACCCGTATTATGCAATGACAATTTTATTAACGCTGACAACGTAAACATGCGTGTTTTATCATTTCACCATGCGGTGGCGTTACTAAAGCGATATAATGATGTCACTTGCGTTTGAATTTACATTTTAGAAAAATCATTTTTATTTGTAAACGTACACGAAAAATCAAATGTTATTTTTTATTTAATTTTTCCTAATAATTTTTATAAACTTTCAATAAAATTAAATAACATGCAACTTGTCTATTATACTTAACCGTAACGTTTGGTATGTAAATTTTTTGTTTGACATTTCAAACTTCTGCCCTTTTTCTTCTTGAGTTATATCTTTAGTTAAGGCAAACTTTAATCATTTATTGTAAGAAAAATAATAATCCTCGTAAGTTTGATGACGCTACTAAACAAATCAGTCGGAGTGCCATAATGCGACGCTCTCTGATTTTTGTAATCATCATAGTGTTGTAATAGTTGGTGAACTGAGAATATTCTGGCGAAGAATAACTACAAATAACTATTTTTCGATAAAAATATATTAGTAGTTATGTATAATAGAAATAACATATTGATGATGTGCAAAACAAGGAGGAACGTTGGGTTTTCTGCCAAAAATATGGGCAAGCTGCATAAAAGTGGCAAGTGTTCCTGCAGCAGGAGCTCACTATCAAGACTATATTTTTTTTAACAAATCAAAAAAGAAGGAGCTTTTCAATTTGACTTTATTTCTTATGTGTATTGCTTCAGAATTTTTTTCTAGGTGAACCGACTTTGATGATTTTTTGAAAGCTGCTGCTTCTTACGTGGTTCCATATAAATTTGATTCAGATCTAGCCAGTGGTTTTTGAGTTATCCATAATAATGCGTATTTAATTGAATTCGACTACATTGATGATGTTCTCATGATATTTATATAAAAGTCAGTTGTACAATTTTTTTTTTTATAGGATAGGGTGACAAACGAGCACACAGTCCACCTGATTAGTAAGTGGTTGCTGTGATCCATAGACATCTAAATCTATCCTCAATAAATAATCAAAATGCAGATGCGTTGTCACCCATGAGGACTAAGATGGAATGCCTCTTTTCCAGTAAAAAGGGTCTCCGGTTCTCTACACTCACCATACGAAACACAGCAGTGTTAAGCTGCTATTTTACGCCGGTATTCTGTGATTTTACCACTTGTTTAGTTCTTTATTATTTTCCTTGTAATTTTCAGGTACCTTATATTTTTCTTAGGTATTGTAATTGCAGCGCACAAACAGTTTGCTTTTAACTTCATATATAAGACATTTAACATAGTCCGTTACCTATGTTTTATAATATGCACTATATTAAACTTGAACACTAAAACAATAATTTAATAATAGTGAAATATTTGAGAGTATAAAAATAACTTTATAAAAATCTTGTTTAAAAAAAATTTATATGCGTCATTAAATCGTTATTTTAGGTTCCATAAAAATAAATATAGAAGAGAAGTTTATCAAGCTTTTTAATTTATTGTTCAATACCAGTTCAACGGAAATATCATTTGTTGACCGGGAACATACCTTTTAAACTCAAACCGTGCTATGATTATAATACAACATTTCATTTACGTCAGAGAAAGTAGGACGTGAGAATGTTCTGCGCCATCGATAATATTTGAGGTGTTATATTGATAGCAGTATTAAACGAATTCGGTTATACAGAACATATATTTAATAAACGTTGTTTCCTCATAAAATTATAATCAAATATATATTTATTTATTATCTTCAAATGTAATTTGCTCCACACATATTTAAAATAAGTTTACTTTGACAATCAATATTTACTTATACAAAGTGAACGTAACAGAAATATTGAAGAATTATAGAACGTATGTCTGCGTAACAGACCCGTATACTTATATGTAATAACTTTAAGAACAGAACAGTACAGATATAGCCATTGTTACGTTAAATTTTAATAATTATTTAAATAGTCCTGTAAAAATCTCGGGTTCAGCATACCATACAATTATTGTTTTATAAAAAATTGAAACAGAAACTGAAACTTTTTTATTCAATATAGATTATAAATAATACTTATTGAAAGTCACTCTTTTGTTTAATTACCACTGGTATGAAAAAAAACCTCTGTCCTGCGAAGAACCAGCAAGAAACCCAGCGGTACTTTTTTTAAATAACAGCTTACAATCATATAAACACAATTAACCACACAAAACAAATTATAAATACCTTCTACCAGGGGTTATTATCATCCATAAATTCCTTTATATTATAATAATCCTTTTTATACAAATTTTGTTTAATAAAGTTTTTGAACTTTGAGCAGGTTAAATTTTGTATATTTTATACATTTCTTGGTATTTTGTACTATATTAAATTTTGTACTATATTTTTAACTAAGATATTAACCCGTTACCAAAAAAGTCCCTCCGATTCTTTACAAACAAATTATATAAATAAATAATTGAACTTTTTGTATAGAATAAGAGTGATAAAACATTATACAGTCCGCCTGACATTTATTCTCGATTAAGAATCAAATTGTAAATGCGATTTCACTACTGGTGACTGGGATAGAAGGCCTTGTTATCAGTAAGAATGGTCTCTGGTTGTCTGCACTTACCGTACTAAACACAGCGCCATTAAGCTGCTATTTTACGCTGTTATTATAAGAGAGGTTTTTGGTTGGTTGAATCTAAAACATCATTGGTTCAATCATAATATAGCTGCGGTGTGGATCTATGACGTTAAATATAGCACACATTAAATTTCACAGATACGGTCTTTGAGAAGAACTTTTGTGACAAAGAAGTGATTGTGAATGTTCCGTTTTGCTTAATTTAATATTTAAAATTACACTAGCTTAATTTTTTGCATTTTAATATAAAAATTCCTAAAATAATTTATAGTTCGTATTTTTGTTTTAAACAAGTGACAATTCACCGGTTGCGTTGTCCAACGCTGTTTTAGTAAGCATTGTGGCTTACCTTAGATCACAAAGCCTTAGTATTCATGTAGCTTCATTTTTATTTTACGGCTGAAATTTGAAATAATTTTCTTGTAGCCCAACAGGTTGTTGAGCGTCATGTGTAATAAATGGATCACACAATTCGTAGCCACAGCTATGTTACTTTTAGCGCCAGACTTTTTGAATTTTAAATTCTCCGTCCAATATCTTAACAAATATAATGAACATAATATATATGATTAATATTAATTATTTTATTTATAAATATTAATTATGTAATCGAAATTATAGTTGCACGTGTTAGAATCTTGATGAAGCGTTTTATGTATGCAGAGGCATCCATCCATTCCGTAGTTTCGTAATTCTAAAATTTCAAAACAAATTTTCCGATATTTCAATTCAGGTACGGAGAGAAATATTATTTTTATTTTGATATTCAAAAATGTTACAGTCTTACTAATATTTTGATCTCTTTAAATGCATCTAACATAACGTCAGCGGATCTTCCATGCGTGGATTTATCTTTCTCGTATATTTTCTCGAAAGAGCATTATTTTATGGAGTAATTTTAATTAAGTTTTAAAATTATTTATTTTTGTTCGTTTAATCGTAAAAACTTGTTCATTTTACTGTTAAGGTGTTCAATTAACTGTAAGAACTATGAGAAAAATGTTTACTATTCAAAAATGACTAAAACTAAACGTATAAACCAAAAACTTACAACACAGAACTGGTCTCCATTATCGGAACTCAGTTCCAGAATTGAAAATCTTCCGATATTGCATGTCTTATCTGCAACAAAAAAATACGCGGACACGGACACGGCATACCAACGTAAAGCAGCAGCAATATACGACTGTCTTTTGTATGTATGATGATGATAAACGGACAACCTTTTTACTGGTTATGAGGCATTCCATCTTAGTCCTGAAAAGAAATAAGACATCATCCGCATTTTGTTTGACATAATATCTTCATTAGGTTATCTGTGGACAGGCTTTATTATCATTTATATTCTGATATACGTATATACTAGACACTCGTAATTCTCCGTAACAATAAACAATAGCTTTATAAAAATGTGTTAGTTAAAAACTTCAATACAATTTATTCTCCATTTCATAATATCGTTGCTGAGGGAGGTGTCTTGGGAGCAAGTGTCTGAATCGATGTCGTCTAGTCTCACAATTCTGAGATCGACCAACTAGTTGAATGCTGGTTGGCCGATGAGTTCATCTTTTTAAACGATTTGGCTCAGAGAAAGCAGTGTTCTGTAGAATTATCGAAATAAATTCACGCTTTTAAAGATAATCAAATTTATATTTTTATATTAAATGAATATTTTTATGTTAAATGCTAAAAGTTTATGAGTGAAGATCTGATAAGACATGGAAATAGGCAATGGATGCAGGTCAGTTACGCGTTTTGAGGCATTCCTTAGATAAGGATTCTGTTTAGCAGTGAATTTGTGAAGACATGTAATTATGATGATGATAATCAATGCTCATATTATTTTGTAAAGAGATTTTGTACGAAATTCCAACTTCACCTGCAAGCGGGTTTAGCGCTAAGCTTGAATTTTATATTTTTTTTATAGGATAAGGGTGACAAACGAGCACACAGCCCACCTGATGGTAAGTGGTTGCTGCGGCCCATAGACATCTACATTTATCCTCTATTACAAATCAAAATATAGATACGTTGTTACCCGTGAGGACTAAGATGGAATGCCTCATTTCCAGTAAAATGGGCCTCCGGCCACCTGCACTCACCAAGCGAAACGCAGAGGTAAGCCTCTATTTCACGCTGGTTTTCTGTGAGGTCCTGGTACCACCCCGGTTCGAGCCGGCCCATCCGTGCGACAGCAAAAGCTGCCGCGTGGCTCTACCACTGGTATATTTATTATTTATTATTAATTATATATTATATTTTATACATTAGGACAAACATAAAAATAACGTAGTTTAATATTCTGTGTTATAAGTTGTTTTTCATAATTTTCGTCCTGTTAAGTTATATAAACATTTTATTAAGTTGTGTTCACATCGATTATTAGAATCTTTGCCAGCAAAGGAAAGAGGGTTTGCGTGAGTAACGCAATTATAACGAGATCAAAGGCCGCGATGGTAGCGGTCGGTTTTTGTGTCGCTTGCCTGCGGCATACAATTTGCAAACAGTGAAGTAAACGTACAGAAAACAACGGACAGTTTTAAACAAAAAGTATTCTTTTTGTTTCAAATATTTTTAGTAATCAATTTTCTTAAAGAAAAAGTAACAAATAAATAAATTATTAATTATTAATTTACTAATTTTGATATTTGAGGCTTCATCACAACACAAAAAATGTATGTTCGAATAGAACTCAGCTATTCTCTGTTCCAGCGCTAGGCTTTTACTTGTCCAAATTATGGTGACTTAGATAAATACAATATAACAAATGCGTAATATAACTACTCTTATGCTATACTCTGTTTTTATTTTACTCTTATTTAAAAGAAAGTTACAAGCCAACACCCAGACGCAAACCCGAATACAATCGTATATCCTTGTCCCATTTATTTTTTTCCTTATTTTAATGCTAAATTAGTTTAATGTGTAATTACAGCGGGTTAGTGCTGTTTCTGGGATTTACGGAATGAAGTTCTTTACTGCACGACACGAATTTGACGGATGGGGGCTAGGCGAAAAAAAGTGTAAGATTTTTCCATCACGATTCCCTTTCTATATTGCGAGCGAGATGGAATAATATCCATCGCCCTCGGACTTTTTCTGCTCCTGCCGTGAAAGAAATATTATTTTACATGTCGCTTCATTTTAATAGACGCTAGTAATTCATTTATTTGTATTTGTTAATCAATATAATACGTTTATCAATAATAATATACTACGAAAGAAACTTCGTTCCAAACGACACACACATGTTTTTATTACTTATTTATTATAATTTGCAAGTTTTGTTTATTATTTACCACTGCAATAAAATATACACATGTCTCTCGACTGTTTCCTGACGTGGGTGCCTGCCTGTCACCGGCGCCGACAGAATAACAGCGTTGCGGCAACACTCACGTAGAATCGTGTTAAGATGGTAGTCATTTTGTTCTTGCATTATACTTAAATAATTAAGTCATTACATTTTATTAGTAACAACCGAAGAGTATTGTAGTAAAAAGCGACAAATTTAAATTATACAGCCTATACTCCTGGGCTCAGGACTCCCCTCATTTTTGATAGCGTTTTAGGCCAAAGAAGTCACATGGTAAACTCGAATAAAAATTTCTTTATTACTTGCATTAAATAATTATTTAAAGTCTACATAAATGCTTGTATCGAACTTGCGGCCAGCAGTGATTAACTAAACCCTATCATTCGCCTTGGGATATTTTACATAAATTCTTAAATAGGAGTAGGTATGTATCGTTTAAAAGTTTTAAATTTAACAAAACCTGTAAACGTTTAGTTATTCGAAACACGGAATTATCAGCAAAAAATGAAGAGGAATTGCGTGACTAAGTAGCTATTCCGAGAAAGCTTGAGAATTTTAGTCTTAAAATGTTTCCTTTTTCCTCCACATAGTTACCTAGTTACTTATAAATGTGAATGTGATTAAATAAACTTTTTTTATTTACAATTGTTTAATATAAATGTATAGTAAATATTTCAAAATTTTACAACACATAGGTACATGTATTTTACGATCATGCGGCTCACTTGATGGTAAGTGACTTCCGCCGCCTATGAACAACTGCAACACCAGGGGAACCAGAGGAATTGCAGATACGTTGCCGACCTTTTAAAAAGGAGTAGGCTCTTTTCTTGAAGGTCTCTAAGTCGTATCGGTCCGGAAAAATCACTGATGGTAATCGATTCCACAAGGAAGTTGTGTGAGGAAGAAAACATCTTCTAAATCGCACAGTAGTGGAACGCCAATCATCAATGGTGTGGATGGTATCGGGAGTTCTGTCGCGATGTGCGTTCGTGAAATTAGGTGACTGGGATTAATCCGAACAATTCCTCAGACCATTCCCCGTGGTAAATGCAAAAGAAAATGCAAAGGGATGCATCATCTCTTCGCAGTGCCAATGAATTGAGCCGATCAGAAAGGACTCGGTCGTCGACGATTCGAGCCGCTCTGCGCTGGATGCGGTCAAGTGGAAGGAGCTGGCACTGGGGTGCAACATATTATTGATATGCAGAAGAAACTGCGTTGGTGATAGCACACAGCCTTGTGGAACACCAGCGTTAATAGGCTTGTAGTCGGAGCATGCACCGTCTACAACGACCTTAATGCTCCGATCTGCAAGGAAGCTGGTGATCCAATTGCACAATTTCTCAGGAAGCCCATAGGAAGGGAGCTTCGAAAGAAGCGCTTTGTGCCAAACCCGATCGAAGGCCTTCGCAATGTCCAAACTAACGGTCAACGCCTCCCCCTTGGACTCTACTGCCTCCGCCCATCTATGAGTCAGGTAGGCCAGAAGATCACCAGCTGATCGACCCCGACGAAAACCGTATTGCCGGTCACTAATTAGCTGGCGATCCTCAAGGTACCGCATGAGCTGGCAGTTTATAATGTCAAACATGGCGGCAACCTGCACGCAATCGCGAGGGTAGCATGAGTGGCACCACACTCCAGATCAGACAATGGTCCGAAGAGCCGAGAAGAATCGACGGAAATCTGATATCCGTCCGGATGAGAGGTCAGCAGATGGTCCCACAGGGAAGGTGTATTATCCT
The DNA here is from genome assembly GCA_033319125.1 of Parnassius glacialis. Classification (NCBI taxonomy): domain Eukaryota; kingdom Metazoa; phylum Arthropoda; class Insecta; order Lepidoptera; family Papilionidae; genus Parnassius; species Parnassius glacialis. The sequence goes on along the minus strand of JAVANC010000010.1, from coordinate 24,124,136 downwards.
CTACATCTGAAATCCGCGTGGGCGCAGTAACTAGTGTCAGGCCATATAGAATAGAATAGAATAGAATAATTTTATATTCAATATACATTACATGTGTAATTCTTATTGAAAGTCATTTTTTACTTTATCACTTTACCACTGGTTCGAAAAAAAACCCTCTGTCCTGGGAAGAACCAGCAAGAAACCCAGCGGGACTTTTTTTTAAATAAATTTTACAATATAAATGATTACGAACTATTTACAAAATTTATTTTAGAAACTGCTTGGAAGCGACCACCTCATTCCCAGGGGTTATTATCAACCATGTATTCATTTATACTATAATAACCCTTTTTATACAGTTTCAGCTTAATAAAACATTTAAACTTGGTAATAGAGAGAACCTGTACACTTTCCGAGAACTTGTTGTAATAGCGTATACATTGCCCCAAGAATGAATTACTGACTCTGTGGAGTCGAGAAACTGGCATCACTAGCTTGTGTTTGTTCCTAGTGTTTACAGAATGTATATCAGTTTTTTTTACTAAAACTACCTTTGTTTTTGTGAACATACATTAAATTTTTTTTGAGCGGAATTTGACCCCCCCCCCCCCCTCCCCAGAATACGTGGGGCAGCCTGAGCACCCACGCTAAAGAGTGGAGTGACATGGTCGTGGATGCTCAGCGAGGGATTTTCCAAGGGTGCTGGGGTACCCTCCTGGGGTAGTCTTTGATGTAATTCCGCTACCATGTTGATGGGAGGGGGGGAGGGGGGATTGGACCTCCAGGCACCTGCACTCACCAGATGAAACGCAGAAGCAGAGCTTCTACTTCACGCCGGTATTCTGTGAGATAGTGGTACCAACCCGGCTCGAGCCGGCCCATACGTGCAACAGCAAAAGCTGCCGCGTGGTTCTACCACCGTTAAATAATATGCATTGGACCGTTCAATAAAAAGTATTGTCAATTAGGTCAAGACTAAGATTAGTACCAGTTTCAATAAAATATTTAAGGGCTTGAATAAACAATAAGATATTAAAGACAACATATAAATCGAAGCGAAAGTTGCGGCGTGTTTTAAACTCAAGGAATGTTTTTAACGGTTACATTTGGCTATGTGAAAATGATATAAAAGTGCGCATTCTCGATTTTATTTATACATATAAATAAAATATAAATGTCTGTCTGTAATATAAAATTACCGGCTTCGGAGTTTATTTGCAAAGACATTTGTCTGTTTACGCTAATCTTCAGAATGGCTTTACCGATCATAATGAAACTTAACAAACAGATAAAAAGCAATACTAGGAGTGGTCTAGACTCATATTTTAAGCGAAAAAGTGAAAACTTTTAAAAAAAATAATAAAATAAATAATTATCTTAAATCTCAACACACCAAATTAATAAATTCTACCCAGGCGAAGCCAGGACGGGTCGCTAGTTTGTAATAAAACTAAATAAATAAATCCATTTAATTATTAAAACAGAGACAGACAAACCTTAAGTGATGTGATCAACAGCAAGATCAATTTTTTTTTTCTGTCATGATTGACAAAGTTAATGAGAAGTCTAAGTGTTAATTGATGTTAAACACCAAAGGAAAAACGCTTAATTTCGCCTTTGTAACATTTAATCTCTAATGCCAGAGTAAATACCTACCCCTAAAGCTTACAGCAGGGTATCTTAATCTCTCAGCTCGTGGTCAGCTTAGTTATTGCCTTAACGTCAATTAGCATTGCCTCTTTTATTTCGTTCCTTCTTATCTGCGTTACGAAAGCCTTTTATTTAAGCAAATGTACTATTGTATATTTCCCTTTTGCTTGTTTCTTTTTTAAGCTGTGGATAATTTTAAATTATAGTAATGGTTACCGCAGAAATAAAAAAGAATAATAAAAATTAGAAAATGTACGATTTTTATATTTTCTAGTGTAACCAATAAACAAGTGACAGGTACGCTTAAGTATATAGCAACAAACGACCCTAATAATGAGAAAGAAGGACCTTTTTAAAACTTACAAGGGCAATTTTACATGTTATCGGCCTTTCACACGCCATCCGAAAGGCCGAGAATACTCGTATTTGCCGAGGTCGAAACGATATTACTTTATAATGGTTCTAGCTCTTCATGAGCATTTCGTAGAAAATTTCTTTACATTTCAAGCAATAAATCTGATTTGAAAATTCAATCAGTTTTTTTTATGATGTTGTCGTTGTAGTATAAGTATCATACCACTAGATTTTTGCGTTACTAATAAACTGAACAGGGTATTATAAAATTGTTTACATCCATATAAAAGCAAAAATTTCATATGCATTATATATAAATAAATGAAATTTTTTGAAGATATACCAAACTTTACCACTAAACGGAATTCAATGAAATTACGACACAGAAAAACCATTTTTGTTGTATTATTTATAGTAACAGTATCTATAGTAAAAGTATTTATTGTATTATTTATAGTCAAAGGTCTGTTAATGATCATGTAACTTCTCAATGACTTGACCGTTTGAATTCATATATTCAGACAAATAATATTATATTCGTTTTCTCAAGACAATGGTTCACAGTTATTCTAAGATCTGAATTTAATTATTTATGAATCAAAATGTTAAGTACCAAAAACGAAAATCAGGACCCAATAAGTGGCGCTATGAGCGAGTTAATGGTACATTTTATATTTACACTTCTTATGAGGATAGAAAAACGTTTTCCGGGTCAGCTAGTATAATATAAGTAATTAAAATAATATTTTGTAGTACAAGGATCACAAGCGAGCACACAGTCCACCTGATGGTAAGTGGATGCTGTGGCCCATAGACATCTACATTTATTCTCGATTAAGAATCAAACTGCAGATGCGTTTTTACACTTGAGGACTTAGATGTAAATATAAATCATTTCCATTAAAAGGGGTCTCCGTTTTACTACACTCACCATACGAAACACAGCAGCAGTAAGCTCGAGTCGACCCATTCGTGCCACAATCATAATAGAGCTGCAGCATGGCTCTACCACGTATAAATATATTATGTTTTGACGGAAAATTACCTTAACAAATATAAGAAAGTTGTCCTTTTTATCTAAAGTTGCGAACATCTACAATCTAGTTTATTGCAATAAATAAAAGGACTTCAATCGTAGGTATGCTTATTTGTTATGTTTTATTCGTATTCGATATTTCTTTAAGAAGGGTCGATACTCGATACAATTTTTGTATATCGTTGTCTCAGTAACTAGGGTATATTCTCATAGGGAAGTTACAAAAAATTCTGAGTGGATGATATATCTATTGTGAATAGTCATAGCTGTATTTTTTCAAAACCATTGGTTTGACTTAAGATTACAAATTAGTAGTTAGAGTACCTATTGAACATTAAACTTCTTAACACTATATTCTTGCATGGCATTCATGTTGCACTAAATATTGTAATGATGTTAATTAACACCTTTCAAATTATCAATAACAAAAATTATTTACAACTCTCAATTATTTTGGTCTTATTCTATTATAAGGTAACGTTCTTTACTTCATAAACAGCAAATGGTTCAATTTATTAGAGCAAAAGTGTATTGATATATTAAAATGTTTGGAATTACTCGGAGAACATACTGTTAACTTTTGAGCGTATAAAATGTATTTTTAATAATGATATATGTAAGTAGATTTATAAATTAATTTGATATACCTAAAGCAAATACGGCCAAATTTTTAAGATATATTATGTTTTCAAAAAAACCACTTACACGTACAAATATTTATTTGCTAGTGAGGGCTCGAAATACATAATATATTGATTTTATAACAAAAACGAGGGCTGGTTGCACGCGGGGTGAATGCCCTTGTCACTGCAGATTCGCCCCGCCATATTGGTTAGGGTTCCCGCCGTCACTAATGGAGTAGCGACGGCTAAAATATGAGCCCATTCTCCACTCCATACGTTGAAAAACAGCCGGAGCTCCTGAAATCATTCCCCAAGTTAAATTTGCCGTAAGTTGTTTCCATATATAAGCGTCACTGGGTTTTGTGTTAGAATAAGAAAATGATAAATTCGTATTTTTGAACTTTCTTACATAGCTACGATTTATTATACTTGTACCAAATAATATTAATAACTACGTATAACATTTGTAAAACTTTTCATTTATAATAATAATAAATATCCAACACTGTTTTTAGAAAACCACCACAAGCGGATGAATGAGGAGTATAATCTGCCATTATGTCAGACGTATCGTGTAGTGGCGGTGTAAGAATACCACTATCCCACTACCCCATATCATCCCGTGGGTGTCGTAAGAGGAGACAGAGGGAAAAAGATCAGGAGATTGGCAGCAGCGTTACCCAATAACGACTAAAAAAAACCTACGGTTCCTAACACGCTTGCCAAGCGTGGCAACTACGTCGAATATCCCCCCTACGAGGTAATCTATGTTCGGCAGTAGATTTAAATAAACTGTAACGGATGTCTGACATATGGGAACTATTTTTTTATAGGATAAGGGTGACAAACGAGCACACAGTCCACCTGATGGTAAGTGGTTGCTGTGGCCCATAGACATCTACATCTATCTATCTTCGATTACGAATCAATATGCAGATGCGTTGTCACCCGTGAGGACTAACATGGAATACCTCGTTTCCAGTAAAAAGGGTCTCCGGTTCTCTACACTCACCATTCGAAACACAGTAGCGTTAAGCTGCTATTTTACGCTGCTATTCTGTGAGAGCGTGGTCCTTCTCCAGTCGAGCAGACCCATTCTTGCTACAACTATAATATAGCTGAAGCATGGCTCTACCACATATAAAGACGTAAACCATTGCTTTTAGGGGTGTTAGATTGATTTTTGGTATATCGAAGAGCTGAAGTCTGTGTTATAGTAAGGCTACAAAGTCTATTCAAGTACAGAACTTGAATCCTAGAGAACAGATCAATCCAGATTTCGTATTCTAGTTTCTTAACCGAAAGGTGACGTTTTATCACTGACGCATTGAAAGACGGAAAAGTACTGGAGTAGATAGGGTATAGTTTCAAAATTTGTCAGTGTATCGATTTTCTGACGTGAAAAAAGTACAATCACATTCAAGCCAAATGATAATTCCAATATGAAGAAACAAGTGATATAGAATCCCTATAAGCCTGAATAGACTCTTAAGTGGATAAAATCGTTAAACATAAGACGAATATAGTAGAATAAGTAGGATATTGTTACATTTGGATAAAAGTACAAGCCGAGTGCAGGCGTTCAGTGAAACGTTTCATATGTAAATGCCTCCGTAATCTGTAGGAGCTTTCTGGCGAGCAGACATCGATCGGCCATGGATCGCGAGCTCAACTGGGAAACTTTTTTATAATACAAGTTCTCCAGTCTACAAAATACAACGTAAATCGGTTTAAATGTTCTATACGATTGATATAAATGTTTTTCAAACATAATATATTTAATTTATACGTGGTAGAGCCATGCTGCAGCTATATTATGGTTGTAGCACGAATGGGTCGGCTCGACCGGGGAAGGACCACGCTCTCACAGAATACCAGCGTATAATAGCAGCTTAACGCTGCTGTGTTTCGTATGGTGAGTGTAGAGAACCAGAGACCCTTTTTACTGGAAACGAGGCTTCCATCTTAGTCCTCACGGGTGACAATGCATCTGCATTTTGATTCGTAATTGAAGATAGATATAGATGTCTATGGACCACAGCAACCACTTACCATCAGGTGGACTGTGTGCTCGTTTGTCACCATTATCCTATAAAAAAAAACTATGTAAACATATTTGAATTTGGTTTAACTGTAGTATTTATTGTTTGGTGTTTTAATGTATATATTTTATTTTATATGTACAAATAAAAATGTCGTGATATATTAATAACGTAGGTAGTATTTCTTCTTATACACGATGTGATCATTATTAGATAACACTAGCGATCCGACCCGGCTTCACACGGATGATTTCTGGATCTCAACACATTTGCACCTACCGGGTCCAATTGTGAAACACTAAAAATTTCATGAGAATCGGTCGAGTCAGTTTGGAGTTTTAGCGAGACTAACGGACAGCGATTCATTATTTTTTATAGAGATTATAGCCGTTATTATATAAACAGTTACCGTTACCGTTACAGCCTATCAAAGTCCACCGCTGAAAACAGGCCTGCCCCATACATTGCCTCATAGGTATTTATTATATTATAGGTATATATATTATAGGTATTTTGGCATAGTTGACACGTTTTGTAAGCGGGTCGGTAACCGCAGTTTTTTAATTTTAGTCATTAATGGAAAGACGTTGCTGCTCATCTCCTGATCTTTTTCCCTCTGTCGCCTCTTACAACACCCAGGGGATGATATGGGGTAGTGGATATTCTTACACCGCCACTACACGGTGTCCGCCACTACACTGTTAGTGATCGCGCCACTTCTGAACGACTTGACTGATATAATCATATTTATTTTATCGAGACTATGGTTCAAAGCTAGGTAGCGCTGCAGACAAGATTTTAACAAATTCAATATTTGTTAACCGAAATAATTCATATTTACAATATATATTTATTATTATTATTATTATTTATTCTTTATTGTACATCACAAAAAACGATAAAAAAGAACAAATTACAAGGAGTAAAACTAATAATAATTATGTTGGTTTTAGCGCCGAAAAAAATCCACCAATCTGATTCCAATACGTATCGTTCTGGCCGTGTAATAACACGGATCGTTATTAATTATATTTACATCGCAGAAAGCCCGAAATGAATTCTGAGTAAAACTCATCGTGCTCTCTGCGAATGAGAAGTACGTCTGCCAGCCAGCTAGTGTTTCTAGCAATTTAAATTTTATCCATTACATAGATTAAATGAACTGATTAATACTAATTTAAATATATTGCAAAATAAAGGCAAGCTTGTAAGGTGAATTGAAGATCAGCACCAGATGTCTATTAATTGTATTTCACGTCTGGCGTAAAAGAGAAGGTTATATCTATCGGAAGCCACAATCTCTGGAATTAACTATAGCCATCTCTCACAACACTTAAGCAACAACTCTTTTATGTACCACCACTAACACAAGCTATTGAAAATCATCTTAACTTTTAAATAAATTCCTTTGAACACTCTTCCAACCCTAGTTTGATTATAAGATCAAAGTTTTATATTTATTAAGTACATGTCATAATTTTAAATATATCTAGTGTAAGAAATTATTCAAAAAATGAACTAAGATTTATTAAGTAAAAATATTTTATAAATAATTGCCAGAAATTCTATATGAGTTTGAATAAAAGGCAACAGATACTGCCGAGAGCGAAATAATATGTTCGTATTTCGCATAAATTGAGTCAAGCGAAATACAGTTTCCGTTCTTGGGCCGTCCGAAGTTTTGTCATTCGATGTTGAATGTTACTCCGACGAATTGAGGCCTATTTTCGTTGAGAAGTGGATATATAATGAGTATTACCGATACTCTCTATTCTAATTCCACACGGCTTTTCATCTAAACAGATTTGATAAATCAACTTACTCGTGAAGCCGAGGTGTTGATTTTGAACGCATTAATTTAAATATTAAACTCTGCTCTTAACACATTGGAAATATTATTACCAATAAATCACATAATACAGTGCCGTGGAGGCGTTGTAAATACATAAATTGAGCACAGGCAAACACTAAATGCGATTGACAACAAAATAGTTATATTTTTTTTTATAGGAGAGGGGGCAAACGAGCATGCGGCTCACCTGATGGTAAGTGACTACCGCCGCCCATGAACAACTGCAACACCAGGGAGGGAATTGCAGATGCGTTGCCGGCCTTTTAAAAAGAAGTACGCTCTTTTCTTGAATGTCCCTAAGTCGTATCGGTCCGGAAAAATCGCTGATGGTAATCGATTCCACAAGGAAGTCGTGCGAGGAAGAAAACATCTTCTAAATCGCACTGCATTGAAATTTGGCGGCTGGGATTAATCCGAACAATTCCTCAGAACACTCCTGAGAATCTCTGGATATTTGAAAGAAAAATCGCGGCGGTTCTTCGAAAGCCCCGATAATCATCGAAACGTGTTAATAGAAAACAGAATAACTGACACTTCATAATTAAACTCTCAATAACATTTCCAGAAACTACAGATATTTTCTCAATTTACTTACTAAACCGATCATCCCGTTCGACCCCGTCTACACAAGTCGCTGGACACTTACATAACGACATTACATAAGCATAGAGAATTAGATCTTTCATATCGCTTATTTAGCCTACACTCTTGTGCCTGGGCGGTTTTTATCGTCTCGATTGACGGGTTAAGTTAAGTCGTTAGACCATTATTCTGCCGAGTAATCTGCCAAAACTTAGTGAGTCAGAGACAACTCTGCATACCGATTAATTAGCAAAATAATCAGTCATCATCAGTTCCTAAATTATTAATAACTTGCGGTCAGAGAGCCCAGATTCCGACAAAGCTGTAAGAGCCTTAGGCAAATATTACCAAAAAAAAACTGATGCTGGATAAATCCCGTCACAGGCCAGATACCCATACTGCAACACACAAGATTTTGTAACTGTGAAACCAAAATGTCCAAAGACTTGATAGGGCTGATCATTTGATATATGAAGGAGTTTTAACAGGGTAACTCTTTGCGAATGTAAGTGTTGTAAAAATAAGTTCCACGACTTTGTTAAAAAGAAGTCTTTAGAGTAATTAGAGATGAGCTAATTACATAGTAGATTACTTTCCATTGGATTGTGATTTAAACTCAAGGTCGTTACAAAATTTTATACTAGGTACATGTGTAAAATCAGCCGATTTGACTTCATTTGCATGAAGTTATGAAGTGTTTGTACAGTAGAGCTACGATTGTTATCCGAAACCTATCTAACTGCTGAGATATATAAGACAGGATTATGTTACTCGTGTGTCCTCGAAACTCTTCACCGCTGTATTAAAAACGTTTCCAAGTAACTGGATTGGAAAGGTAATAGTATCAACATCAATGACGAGTAGATCAATCAACTTCAATTTGCCGAAGATATAGTTAGTAAATAAAGATGAAAGACCTCAGAGCAAAGCTCAACAACTAATATTCTATAGTGTATTAACGAACAGTTCTTAATATAATGATCATGGACAAAACAAAGGTCATATGTAATGTCCATGTCTAACCTTTGCCGGTGGTTGGTTGCCAGTACAACGCTTGAAGTTTTTGACGAGTATTGACATAGTTTGAGTTTGGCTAGGACAAAAGTCCAACTAGGTAAGTTCAACTTCGAACAAAGTGATCAGTCGAAGGATCCGACCCGGCTATCTACACTTCAAAACCAGTTGCCAGTATTGTTAGCTATTGCCAATAAACCTTTAGTTCGCACAGCGTGTTATGGAGAGGAATATGGTCGAAGTTTCTCTGCGTGATAGACTTAGAAATGAAGATATTCGCAGGGAAACTAAAGTAACCGACAAAGCGCACCGGATCAGTAATCAGAAGTGGCAATGGACCCGATGTATAATCAGTAAGTAGAAGTAACAATGGATGGAGGAGAAAGGTCTCTAGTGGCAGGCTCGTACCGGTAAGTGAAGTGTATAGCCGCCCCCACTAGATGGAGTGACGATCTGGTAAGAGATGCAGGAAGATGATTGATCGAGGTGGTTCAGAACCGTGCTACGCACAAACTTACGATACGATAAGTGATACGAAGCGAGTGTAATGTAAAATAACAAAGTTTTTTTAATTTTAACATAAATGGTTCTTCTTGTCTTAAAATAAAAGAAAATTTTCTTGTGAGAAATAGCGCGAGCATTTATAATATCGCAGCAATTATCTAAATGGGACAATTTGCAAAAAGAATTTTCCCTCTGAGTATTACGCATTAGCTGTTGGAAGGATCACAGTAATTAAGCAGAGCGGACACTCATGTGGAACGAAATGTGAAGGCGAAAATGGAACAGCTAATCGGAGACATTTTATAAGTGCTCCTCTTACAAAAGTTATTTAATGTATTTACGAGTATGTACATTTCATATACACATAGTATGGCCATTAGTTTCTTTACACATTGAAATGCATTTTTTTGAATAGTGGCGAGTATATACTTTTTAACGTGGAGCAGTGCTGCAGAAATATTATGAACAGAATATTAGCGTGAAATTCATTAAGCTGATTATTTGAAGATTTCACACGTCTGTGTTATATATCTTTATATATAAAATTACGTGTCACATTGTTGGTCCGCGATGAACTCTTAAACTACTGAACTGATTTCAATGCAATGTTGCACACTGTGTGCAGTTTGGTCCAAATTGAGAGATAGAATAGTTTTTATCCCGATAAGTGACCCACAAGTTTTTATTGCTAATCTCGGGAGTTTTTTTTTAGGAAAGCAAATGGTCGTCGGAAAGGGCAGAATAACGTTTTTCTGGACAACTATTAATACACATATATACATAAATGTTAAAGTTACAGTATATAATATATATACGTCTCACTGCCGGGCACAGGTCTCTTTTCATTTCTGAGAGGGTTTTAGGGAAAGGAAATGTCCACCGTGCCGCCCCAATGCGTGTTGACGAACTTCACATGTCTTCGAAATATTTTGGCGAACCTCATGCTTTCCTTCACTGCCAAGCAGTAGTGAAATGCAGATGCATTGTCACTCCTGAGAACTAAGATGGAATGCCTCGCTTCCAATAAAAAGGCGCTCCGGTTCTCTACACTAACCATACGAAACAAAGCAGCGTTAAGCTGCTATTTTATGCTGGTACTATGTGAGGGAGTGATCCTACCCCGGTCGAGCCGACCCATTCGTGTTACAGCATATAGCTATAGCGTAGCTCTACTACGTATAAAATATAATATATAAAACATCTTTTATAAGTATATGTCGCAGCCAAATAACTTAATTACCCATTCAGTTAACACCCTAGCAGTGATAAACGAAATTTAGTCTTCTCTTTTAATGAAATTAATAAGGTGACCATGCCATGTAATGTCACTGGTCTGTGCTTAGTTATGGGCTATGTGTTATATAATATAAATGAACGCGGCTTTAGGGTGGCCATTGGGCCACAACAACTGCACCATAGCCTGCTGTTGCTGATATTAGAAGAAAGTTGCAATGTGATGTTCGACGCATCGGCTGAATATACTTCAGGCCGCTATTTGAACGGCGCCGTTTTGTAAAAAGGCTAGGTTGTTAACAGAAAGGCTAATTAAGCTAGTTGGCTGCTTACAATATTTATTATATAAAATATAAAATAACTCTAGGTTGGCTGGTGGACTACGTTCGTGAATTAATAAACGCAGAAGACTGGCATTGGCTCAGTCCAGATCTGAACTTGGTGTACTAAAGAACATGGGCTGCTAGAAACGTCACTCCGACATCAAGTGTCTCAAGAAACCTTAACAGCTAGCACCGACCAAATTTCCTAGGAGACAGTGTATAAAATCGTGCTTAGAGTGATTAAAGACTTGAAGTCAAGGGCGGTTTTAATAATAATATCTGGGGATAAATGTATAACAAGTTTTATTACTATTACACTGGTTTTTTAATATGCATGCATGTAACAGAACTTATGGCCATACTAGGTATACATTTATATATGATATGCATTTTCAAAGAATAAAAGTACCAATACGAAACGGTTTCTATTTTGATATTATAACTCTTTTAATGAAGTCACTAAGAAAGTAGCTGTTAAGTTTTGTTATAGTTTTGTTTAAAAGTAAAGAAGGTCCAGTCTATATATTCCACTACTGGGCACAGGCGTTGACTCATTGTTTGAGAGGGTTATGGTTATGGAGTAATTGGTCTGCCACGCTGCTTCAATGCGCGTAGGCGAACTACACACGTTATCGAAATATTATACTTCTCAGACATTCAGGTTTTCTATTGTTTCTTCTTTTCTTGTTGATCGCACGCACCTGATTTAAATAGTATATGCACGCATTGTAACTAGTGTCCTACATAATCGCAACAAAACAATGACCAATGAAAAAACTTTTCGCTTTATAGAGCCCTGCCAAGCCGAAAATTGTTTGTGAAACACAAGTCTTTCAAGTCTTTTTTTAAAAAAACGTTACCCGCACAGTGGAGGCAGTTTACAAATATAAATTGCATAAGGACAAACATCCAGACCGGGTCTGGCAGCAATTATTTGCAGGCCATACAAATACTTGTTCCGTGCGGGATTCGAACCCCCGGCTCCCAGCGCAGCAACTCATTGCTAAGGCACCACGCCACGGAGCCGTCAAGTATAAAAATTTCTTTTTTTCAATATCTCTGCCAACACATTCGCCACTATGTTGGCCAACGTGAAGAGCCGCCATTACATACATAAATTCATAAACACGTCTGTCATGAAATGGGATAGGCAGAGACTACATATTTTTATTAGGCACGATCTTGACATAACTCTTTCTATACTTTCACTTATATCTATGCATACGAGTGCGACACTGAAAGTTTTTAGAACTGGCCACTTGTAAACGATGTGATAAAAAAATATATTCAGATTTTGAAAATGGAATTATTTGCCAATATTATTGTGTAAGTATTTTATTAATTTGTCATTTGTTTACGTTTTGGCGGCAAATTGAACATTGTCTGTGTCACGTCAGCATGAGTTTAATGCGAGAACATTTTCGTACAATGATTTTTTATGACTTTTGATGTCATTTAAGTCAACAAGAAAGTTATGATAGACTTCTATTGGTTCCCTTCACGATGAAGCCCCATCTTGTGGCACTGTTTACAACTGGTTCAATGAGTTTAAACGTGGTCGCACTAATTTCACGAATGATTTGCGTGAGGGACGGCCTTCTACGACGACGACTGAAGATAACATCAGTGTTGTGCGGCGTATGATAGAGACTGACAAAAGAGTGATTTATCAGTAGATTAGGACAAGCTTAGGCATCGGTATGAGTCAAGTGCACAAAATCTTCCATGAACATTTAGCGGTCAGGAAGCTGCCCGGTGGATACCTCATAATTTGACAGAGGCCCAAACTCCGTCGTGTTGATTGGTGTCGTGAAATGGTTCAAAGATTTAACGGAGGTGACTCAAATGCTGCGTTTGACATACTTACGGGTGACGAAAGCTGGATTTATTGTTATGATCCTGAAACTAAGAGACAGTCTGCTATCTGGGTGTTTCCTTCCGAGGAGTTGCCAACTAAAGTGAAGAGAGGTCGAAGCGTGGGAAAAAAGATGGTGGCTTCGTTCTTCGGAAGGACAGGTTATTACGCATCAATTGTTTAAGAGGATCGATAAACAGTTATTGCAGAGTGTGGTACACTAACAATTGTTTGCAACTTGTCTTGGAAAAAGGTCACGAGCAACGACCTCGCAGTAGGATCCTCCTTCACCACGACAACGCCTCCTCGCACACCGCCAAGCAAACAATCGGTTACTTGGCGACATCAGACATAGAATTACTGGGTCAACCGCCCTATTGCGTCGACCACGCACCTTGCGATTTTTATTTATTTCCGAAAATAAAAGCAAAACTTCGAAGAAAATGTTTTATGGACGCCGTGGAAGTAGTGGCTGCGCTTCAAAATGCCGTCGAAGAGACCCCTAAGAACGAGTGGGCAAAGTGCTTTTCTCGGTAGTTCCATTGGATGCAGCGATGTATTGATGTAAATGGACACTATTTTGAAAAGATATAATAAAACTAATAACTTGCTAGTTTGTTCAGTTTTTGATTTTCTTAGAACTTACAGTGTCACCCTCGTACATGACGGTAAATTAAAGGTACTCTTAACTGTCCCATCTTCAGTTTTATATTTCGCCAATTTGGTCCATAAACTTCCGTTTAGGGCGCCCCTTGTCTACTCTGATACTTACATCTGCAGCATAAATTTGTTTTGTTACTCTTTTCTCATTCATTCTTTCTTCGTGTCCAAACCACCGAAGAATACTTTTCTTATATTTAAGCGTTAATGTGGAATATTAACCTTATATTAATCCAAATATACTTCATTTGGTCTTGATGTATTTCATAATATACAAGTTTATAATATTCAACAATTATTTATTAATGCTTTATTATTTATTTCATACAAGCATTATAGTTTAACGAAAAGGTATTATTTTGTATAGCATGGTAGCAAGCGGTACCATTGCATCGTTTTCTATTAGAGCAAGTAACACAGCTGACTTCCCGGCGTCGGTTCCCACCAAAGGTAAGTAAACTTAGATAAGGGCGGAAGTGAGGCCAATGTTCCCGGTTGTCGCTGATAAAACACCTGTCTTACTACACGCACTGTGTTGTTTCACTATGCAAACAACTTAGTCACTAGTATTTTAACTTAAAGTTTTAATTGAATAGCAAAATTGCAATATTAAAAATCCAAAGAAAATACTTTGGAGCTCATCTGAAAAATTGTATTGTACAACTTACTTTTTTTTAATCATTAAAATAATCAGTAAGCATGAAGACATTTTGCCTTAACATTGGGAACAATATGTATGAGAACTAACTATATTAACCATTGTTCTTTAATGAAGTGTTTTAGAATTATATTTTGGGTATGGCTTCGTCACTCTAAATTTACTGGTCACACACTAATTTTCTATACTCGTATATTTTACTGACATTAGTACTGATTTATTTTCACAAAAGAATAATAAAATAAAATAGAAATAGCTTCTTTATTAAATAAATATAATAAGTAATACTATTGGTGGTCATTTGAAAAATTTACTACTGGTTTTGAGAATACCAGATGAACCAAGAAGAAAACCAGCGCGTTTTTTTTTTCAAAGAATATAGAACAGAATCAATCATCGTTATCGTACAATCAATTTTATGGAATATATAATAATTATTGTATTAGTATATATATATATATATATGTGTATATATATATATATATATATATATATATATATATATATATATATATATGTATATGTATATATATATATATATATATATATATATATATATATATATATATATATTATAGGTATCATTCTACACAGCTGGTCTTTCTGCGGGACTTTAACGCCTGTCACCAAGACTGGCTGTTCCTATACCAAAGGACTGAACATTCTGGAAGAGAAGCGTGGAATTTTAACTTGACGCTACGTCTTTCTCAGCTGATAAAGGAAGTGGTTAGGGGACCCGATGTAGACGGTCACACGGCCAATTGCTTAGATCTTCTGCTGATTACCGAACCAGATAGGTATGAAGTACAGGTTACCTCCCCTTTGGGTCATCTGACCACTGTCTGATGAAATCTGTACCGTCATATTCTCCACCTGATTACGAGTCCCAAGGTGTTCGCCAAATATGGCAGTATAACTCAGCTGATTGGGATGAGATGCGACTCTATTTAGCATGCTATCCTTAGCAGGAAGTCTGTTTCTCTTCTGAGGATCCGTCGAGCTGCGCGTATGTGATAACTGATGTGTTGTGTCAAGCTATGGAGAATTTTATCTCTTTCTCAGACGCTCTCGCGAGTAGCAAAGCTCGTCCATGGTTTAACGCTGAATGCAGCCAAGCTGAAAAGCGTAAGCATTATGCATACCTATTCCAGATTGATGCTCGAAACTGCAAAGCTCCGGATATTAGCTCTTAGAAGGGAATTTTCAACCAGGCCGCCAAGTCCTACAACAAAGCATTACGGAAAGCTATTTTCGATCGTTTAATGCGATCGAAAATAGCTTTCCGTAATGCTTTTTTATTATATTGGCACAAAACTCTCTGCCAGACTATCCGGCACTAGAGTTATTAGGTCTCTCGCCCAAGTGGTCAAGATAAACCTCTGTGGGCCTACACTGCCTTCACTGATAAATATAAATGGCACACTGGCACATACGGCTAAAGACAAAGTGGACCTATTCGCGTCTCTGTTTACCTACAATTTACGTATAAACAGTGGCAACAATTTTCCACCTAAATTACCTTACTGTGGAACCTCATGTCGGAGGTTCGTATCACTAATAAGGAGTTTCTTAAAACCTTGCGGTGTCTAGACGTGAATTAAGTCAGTGGACCAGATCGTATACCAGCTATAGTTCTAAAGACTAGTGCACCTGAGTTGTCTCCTGTGCTGACACGCTTCTTTCGCCTCTTATTTAGGACTGGAATAGTGCCAAAATCTTGGAAGCTGGCTTACGTGCAGCCTGTTCCAAAAAAAAAAAGCAGCCGTGCCGACCCTGCTAATTATCAGCCAATCTCAATTTCCTCTATATTCTTCAAGATTATGGTGTGTAATTTGAACGCCCGCTTAGTGGAATTTCTAGAACAAATGACCTCCTTTTTGACCGTCAATACGGGTTTCACAGAAATCGATCAGCTGCAGACCTTCTAGCGCATGCCACACGTATGGGCGAGGCACTTAAGAACAGTGGGGAAGCACTTGCTGTTTCCCTTGATGTCTCGAAGGCCTTTGACAGAGCTTGGCACGCTAGACTTTTTGGAAAAGCTTCCAGCGTACTGCTTATCGCCTGGTCTGATTGACTGGGTAAAGGACTTTTCGAGTGAGCAGTCCTCTCCGGTTCTTCGTCGATCGCTGTTCATCCAATCCTATTGCGACTAATGCCAGTGTTCCTCAGAGGTCCGTTCTCTCCGCAACTCTCTTCTTGCAGCATGTTAATGACCTGATTATGCCTGGTATCTATTGGTATGCAGACGATAGCGAAGTTGTGGAAAGATAGCAACCAAGTCCTTGAGCCAGTCGGGATCAAATCCAGTCCAAGAAAGAAACTATTCTAGAGCGTACGAATCTCATACTACATACAGTCTCCGAATGGGGCGATGCGAATCCTGTGAAATTTAACACCTCTTAAATACAAGCGTGTCTCTTCACTGCAAAAACGAGCCAGCTCATCTTGGCTCCTTCTTTCCGAAATGTATCACTGGAATTCACTGACCGGTGATACTTCACGCCGGGACAGCTGTTTACTTTATATAAAGCGCAAGTCCGGTCGTCCGTGGAGTATTGCTGCTTTATAAGGGCTGATGCTGCAAAATGCTACCTAGCAGCTTTGGAATTAATAAAAGGCATGCTAGGAGGCTTATTGCTAACCCGAATTTGGTTAAAACCAATTTTACCAGCCTCGCACACAGGCGCAAAGTAGCCAGTCTTTCGGTTTTCTACAGACTGCATTTCCGAAAATATGCGCAGGAATTGCATAACTTAATTCCTCCCTTTCCCTTCCATCATCGGACAACCAGACGTTCGGCCAGTCTCCGACCTTTCGTTTTTGATTTACTACGCATTCGAACCAAACGGTTTGCTACATCTTTCGTCATGCGTACTTCAATGGAGTGGACTAAATTGCCGGTATGTCTTTCCATCCGATTACAATATGTTTGTCTTTAAGACAATCATATATACATATATATATATATATATATATATATATATATATATATATATATATATATATATATAAATAAATATTTAAAGGTGTAAATAAAAACCTCTTGGTTCTCAGAGGTGAAATAATGTTTTTTGTCACATAATTTAAAATAAAGATCATTGAAATACGAAAATTACATCTGCCTTGCGCAAACTCACTATCCAAACTTTGTATCTCTGGTTTTTTTATAGTATAAGGGTGACAAACGAGCATACAGTCCACCTGATGGTAAGTGGTTGCTGCGCCCCATAGACATCTACATTTTTCCTCTATTATAAATAAAAATGCAGATGAGTTGTCACCCGTGAGGACTAAGATGGAATGCCTCATTTCCAGTAAAAAGGGTATCCGGTTCTCTACACTCACCATACGAAACATAGCAGCGTTAAGCTGCTATTTTACAGGTGTCTAAGAACTACAGTAGCCAATTACCATCAGGTATATGTTTGTCACATAATTAAAAAACGTACATTAAGATGCAAAAATTATCGCTTTCTTGTGGAAATTTACTATCCAAGCCTTGTGCATTTGGTTTATAAGGAATTTTGCTCTTATATAATTTATACTTTATACTTTTGCTGTCGCACGGATGGTCCGGCTCGAACCGGGGTGGTACCACGACCTCACAGAAAACCAGCGTGAAGTAGAGGTTTACCTCTGCGTTTCGCTTGGTGAGTGCAGGTGGCCGGAGGCCCTTTTTACTGGAAATGAGGCTTTCCATGTTAGTCCTCACGGGTGACAACGCATCTACGTTTTGATTTGTAATAGAGGATAGATGTAGATGTCTATGGGCCGCAGCAACCACTTACTATCAGGTGGACTGTGTGCTCGTTTGTCACCCTTAACCTATAAAAAAAAATCTTCATTTTTGTGATTTCGATTGATAAATGTACTTGTCTCGCTACTATTAATTATAATGAATAAGAAGAATACAAATAATAATAATAAAGGTGTTCATATTATTTAGATAGGTTAGGTTAGCATAGGTTTTTATAATCACCTAGCGATCTACCCCAGCTTCGCATAGGTTACTGGATCTCGACAACAGCGCCGCCTATCAGGTCCAACTATAGTTAAGAACCATCCAGGTGACCCCATATAGACCATAAAAATTGGTCAACCCATATAGAAAGAAAAGTTTGTAGCGTCAGTAGCCTAATGGCCGGGCGCGTACCGCGAACTCGAAAGGTCGCGGGTTCGAATCCGCCATTCGACTACTGTCGTGAACCACTTCTAACACAAGCATTTTAAGCTTACCAGAAGTGATTTAAGGAAATATTAGTACTGTTTAATAATATTACTAGTATTGAAAAAAAAAGTATCACGAACATACGTATACCGGAATTTTACATATAACTAGCATCCTGCTCCGGCTTCGCCAGGATAGGATCTATTAATGTGGCGTTATTCAGATTTAAAATAATTATCCATTTATTTTATAAGTTTTTCGTTTATTCAACAAAAAATATAACTTATATCCCTTCTGGCCTTGTTATCTATATGTTCGTAAAGTTTCATTACAACCGGTTAAATCATTCCGAAGACTAACCCGGACAAACAGACAGACACACAAAAATTTTAAGAATATTTATCTCTAAATAGCTTGCAAATAACCTCTTGTGCTTAATAGAAGCCAGTTATTTCAACATTACAGAAACTTAAATTCTTCTATGTTAAATTAAAGTATATGCAAGTGAATCAAGTACCTACATGTTTCAATCTAAGTAAAAATAACTTAAATTAAAAATTTAATAAACCCCCGTAGAAAGCAGCTAATGACCTTGAAACAGCTGAAACTATTTTTATAAAATGTGTCTAAGAACCACTGCTAGAACATCTGCTTTTAAATAAAAAAAATCGCACCAAAATCGGCTTACCCGTTTAAGAGCTACGGTGCCACAGAGAGACATACAGACAGACACACATATCGGCCAAACTTATAACACCCCTTTTTGCGTCGGGAGTTAAAAACTTGTTGTTGGCTATACTTATGGTTACATGCTGTGTATATTTACTTAAGCTGATACGCTGTTAGTTTTCTTAAGAAATAATTAATAAAAGAATGTTGATGCCAGTGTAAGCGAGCTTTATCTCTCCAACTAGCTACTCGGTGTTGCCGTTCAACTTTCTTCTACTTCATAATCAGCCGTTTGTGTTAAGTGCTGCATTTGCCATAATAGTATTGCGCTTTTAACGTTACTTTTCGTTACGGTCTGGATATTTCACGCTTGGCGTAAATGGTTTGATTATACCACCATCTGTCGAAAGCCATTAAATATTTCTGACATTTCTGTAGTTTCTCTCTCTCTCTCTTTCTCTCTCTCTTTCTCTCTCTCTCTCTTTCTCTCTTTCTCTCTTGCTACAAAAGGAATTCGAAACTGAAATTTAAAACAAAAGCCTTCGAAAAGGAAGGGCAATAGATTGTCTTACGCTTCCACGTGGATAACCATCCCGAAAACTGCCGACAAACATTCGACAGAATTCTAGAACACTCGACTTTCTTATTTCAATATCGACCAATATGGGAGTTACTGATATAAATGTACAATCAAATATTAGAAAAAATATAATTTTACTTTTTTTAAAAACTTCGAACCTTAATAGAATTTTCGAAAGTATTGATAATACCAACTCTACGGATTTCATCGCATTTAATTTGAATTATTGTTTAATTCTCGACGTTTCGAGTACTTTACAGTACCCATGGGCACGGGGCGCTGAGGTTTAACGTTCAGATGTCATAGTAAACACGGGCTACCTTCAGTTTTTGGATATAAACTTTTGGTTCGATCTATGCAGAATGGGCTTACATTTTCTTCAAGTCTTGCAGTGGTATGCTTCGATTTGGATTTAATTTTATTAATTATAGAATCCCAAGCAAATCTTAGCACCCATCTCCTTATTGAAGTTAAGATGGTTTTTTTTTTAAATTTCAATAACCTCCTCAATCGTCCTTGATAGGAATCGGCGTTGGTTCGCGACGATTAGTGGGTAAATTATCGAAAGTATTTAATAATGTTATAGGGGATTTCAACTAATATATTATTAAAACGCGTTTCATCAGTATTATAATTAATTTAACAAGTTTATTTGACCACGTTATTATGTTTTGGAAAAGTTAAAAAATAATGAAATCAATATAATTGGATAGTGTTCGTGTAGTGGCGGTTTCCAGATATCATAAACCTTTATGAGTTTAATATAATATCGAATTATATAAAAAAAAATACGAAAGAAATATCAAAAAAGGCATACAAAAAACAAACCATGTAATCAATTACTATTGCTATGTTTGAAGAAATACAATCTTAGCCTTATAATATTTTTATACCTTACTGATTACAATTAATATTTCAATATCACTTAATTATAACGAGGATTATGAGGTTAGGTTAGTCCGTGAAATTTGTTTTTACGCTGTATTAGATACGGCAATCGCCAATTGAATTGAAATTATGCTCTTGTAGCCCTGGGAAATTAATGTTGTCTTGAGACCCCGGTTACCGGATGGGCAAAATTAATTTGAGGAAAGTAGGACACCGAGAGAAGTAATACGTGATTTATATTTTTAGAAATTGGAGCTCAATAAGAAAAACGAGTATTTATATTTTATTAGAATATACACGATACTTGTTACTAAGGTGACTTGTTCGTTGTATTAGTTTTTAAATAAACATGAAATAAGTGATGCAAGAATGCAAGTGTTAAAATATTATATATAGGTTAATATTATTTATTACTAGCTTTTACCCGCGGCTTCGCTCGCGTGCGCTTGAATTTAGGGACATCATTAAATGCTGTTCCAGGCCAAATTTAGAAAAATTCGATTACTTTTAGAGTCACCGTGGTGTCTATGTCTCTATGTCTGTCAGAGATTTTTTTCATTCTAAAATACTAATAGACGTAGATGATTGGATTGGATTACCATATACAAATAGGATATCAGGTCGTCAAAAACCTCAGTCCTACCGTGACCATGGGTGCTGTAAAGTGCCTAAAACATCGGGAATTAAAAAAGTTAAAATTAAACGCGATAAAATCCTTAAAATTAGTTTTTTCCTTATAAATTTTATACACAGAACGTGAGAAACACTACACTCTCATGAGTTCATACGGGAGTAGAAAAATGTTCGCACTGTTGTGGCGGTGAAAGAAAATCCAACACCTCATATTGACCCGTCGTAAGAGGCGACATAGGAAAAAAAACAGGAGGTGGGATGAGCTGTATCATCTTCTTGACAACAGATCAAAATAATAATAGCTGCGGTTGCCAACCCGCCACTACAGCAAATATCCAGCTACTTGACAATTTATGAGGGAGGCCTATGTTCATTTCAGTGGACTTTTGATAGGCTGACGATAATGAGTTCCACTCATCTTTGCAAGCCTTAATATTTACGGTGGAGTGAAAACAAAAAGTAACATGCCCGAAAACATAAATGAAATAAAAACTGCAAATATTGCACCATGAAAAGTAAAAAATCAGCTCACATAAATGTTACTACTGGGCACAGGCCGCAGAGTTTTTGGCCAAAAAAGAGTTCGCTGTACTAATTCCAACGCGGGATGAATGTAATAAATGATTCAATTATTTACATCGTATATTCAGTAGCATTGTATTATTTCATTTTATCAATGACTTGCCATTTTAGTTTATTTACAAGTAAGTAGGTGGCGCTAATATTACATGAAATAATGAAAGCCAAACTATACCATCTAGTAATATCAGCAATAGAAACGAACATTTATTTATTATATTAATAAGGGATAAAGTGATGTCAATTCTCTTAAAAGTTCTGTTTCTGTTAAAAATAAGCTATCAGCGCCGCTAGCGGTGAAAAACAATTTAATGATATCGTCATATGACCATATTATGAAATAGCAACATTGTGTTTAGTTACTAATATCTTCAAACGATTTCTACTCATTGATTTGGTCAAGCTATATCATGACATGGTCAAAAAATAGTGATAAATATCATGAAATGACCACACCATTTCACGAAATGATAGACTACTTTATGATATATGATCAATTCTACGATCTGGCTACGCCATACATAAAAATCTCTAGGAAAACTATGATGATAATTAAAATTTTGCAGCAATTGCAGTTTTTATCACCTTTACATATATTTTAGTAACTGAAATAAATACCTTATCAATTTTCATATTTTTATAGACGTCACTATTATCTATTGAAATTATTACACTTTTAAAATAAAATAACAAGAAAACTGAATGTTAGAATTTTTTAATAATTTTAAAAATCTAATAATTTAATCACATAAATTAATGTCAGTTATTTATATTATTTCATTTATTAGTAACTGAAGGCAAAATATACTACTTTTTCCATTTGACGATAGATGGCACTGTTTTGAATACGAAATCGGTGTAGTTTCACATTATTTTACCAAGATTATAACTATATTTTAAACTTTCTTTACAAATATGGTATTTATTTGAAAAACACTCGTCATCCCGCCTATAACTAAGATACAACAGAAAATTAACATCTAAAGGAAATAAAATACTTACCGTAATCGGATAAAAAGTAGCCTATAAGTTGCTCCTGCTTACTAACTACCTATATACACAATTTCATGTAAATCGGTTCAGTAGTTTTTGCGTGAATTCGGAATACACAGACAGACAGACAGACAGAAAGACAGACAAACAGACAGACAAAAATTCTAAAAACCACTAATTTGGCTTCAGAACCCTTTATTTAGTCCCCTGGACTTGTTTTTTCAAGAATATACTCGTATTGGAATTACAGACACGACTTTTCTACAGATTTATTATATGTATAGATTTGGTTTTTACCATTGTAAGGAGCTGTTTATGTAGTATGATGCTGCAAAGTATCTTGACTCTCTGATTTTTCAGTTATTTACACTACACATTGAATAAAACTATTTTTTACGGATTTTATTGCGTTTAATTTACTATTTTAATTCCCGAAAAAACTGAAGGTAGCCTGGCTAACTGTGACATCGGGACGTCAAACATTTCAGACCCGTGACCATGGGTTGCTGTAAAGCCGAAAAGTCGGGAATTGTAAATTAAACGCGGTAAAATCCGTAAAAATAGTTTTATTCAATTTAATAATTTATTTAATAATTATAGCATATCAAAAGTTCGCTGCCCAACAAAGTCTGAAGCTTATATGGGGAATATTTACCATACTTATCTCAGGTGGGTCGGGAACCGCAGGTTTCTATTATTTTGATTTGTATTCGGGAATATGCTACTGTCTATAATCCTATGCCCTCTGTCGCCCCTTACGACACTCACGAGATAGTATGACGTAGTGGATTCCCTTATACCGCGACTACACTAGATGCACTGACGACCTGATAAGAGATGCAGGAAGTCGATGAATGTAGGTGACTCAGGAGCTTGTTTTGAGATATTTCTTATTCTTAGAGAGCAATATGTTTACTGGACTTCTGATGGGCCGTAATGATGATAAATAACATAAATATGATTATATAATTTTTATCTGCCATTAGACTATTTTATTTATTCTAAATCCATTTTCTTTTTAAGTTTCTTTATTTTATTATAATAAAACCCAATAACGAAATAAATTTTATGGGACTAAATATAGGTAGGTACTGCTGTAAAAATAAGCTATGATTTTAAAAGAACGACTGCATGCTTTACGACTAGTTCCATAACATTTTATTCCTCAAAAAGATGCATATTTAATTTAATATCGATGTTACCGCACTCTACTCCCCCCCCCCCCCCCCTCTATCGCAAAGTAAGATGTTGCATTTTCCACAGGTAGATAAATCCGATTTCGTAGCAGTTTGCGGTTAGCTTTTAGATATAACCTTATGTATTGGTTGCGGGTTTATTTAATATATTCCTTTCTTTGTCTCTGAAGCTGTATCCAAACCTTGTTTTAACTCTTCTAAGAATAAGCCGACTTTCTGTAATTATAAAAAGGGGACAATTGAGTCCATACAAGCTAGAGTGGTCAACAACTGTGTTTGATTACATTTTTTAAATTAAAGTCAGTTATCATCAGCACATAAGAAATCGAAGCTTGGTTCTAAATTATAGAGCTCGTGGATAATTGTATTTATCATCTTACAAATAAAAAAACATTTAAAGTAACTTTGTGACTATCACCGATATCTATATTTAGAAAAAAAATGGTTTTCAAAGGAAAAACATTTTTTATTAGTTAATTTTTTTTGTTATTAGTAAATTTTCTTGGTTGCAAAGACAACCAAGAAAATTTACGTTGTTGGCATACCAGTTGTTTTATTATTATTAGCTTTGTTTAAAATAAATTGTATCATAACGGAGAATGATACGTTTCTTATATAAAAGAATCGAACTAAGTGTTTAGAACAAGGACTATTGACACGAGGACCTTCATTTCAAATTCCTGTCGGAATGTATTAATAGAAGTCGTAGGATAGCAATAACCTTAATTAATAGAATCAGGCGTTACTTTGCGGAAATCCATTATAATGGGGTTGTTATAAACTAATTTGCTTAATTCCGCGTAAAGAAAGAAAAAAAATCATGTGTCCTGTTAAGTTTTAAGGGGACCCTCCCTCAATCACGCACTATACTCGTCGCCGTCAATCTCAGAACACCACTCTCGAAAATACCAAATTTTGTACTTTCGAGAGTGGTGTGTCGTGCCTAGTGTAGTGGTGCTGTGGATGGTAGTGCTGAGATTGACGGCGACGGGTATAGTGCGCGATTGAGGGAGGGTGGGATTTGACACATGATTTTCTTTCTTTATTTACGTGGAATTAAGCAAATTAGTTTATAAAAACCCCATAGCAATAACCTTGTCCGCAATTAAATACCTTAATTACACCGAAATCTAAGTGAGCTCTGATAGGAGCCGTGGTAGCTCAAGGACTAAGCGTTGGCTGTAAATTTCTCAGCATGCGAGCAACCCGGGTTCGATCCCCGTCGGAACCAATGAAATTGCTAATTACAATTCCAAGTGCTGATTTACCACGTACACAGCAGTGAACGAAAACACCGTGAGGAAACCTGCATGGCTGGGAAATAAAAAAATATTTCAAAGGCATATGACGATTGCCAACTCGCATTGCGGCAGCGCGGTGGATATATCCTCGCCCTAAAACCCTCTCAGAAATGAGAGGAGGTCTTTGCCCAGCAGTGGGACGTATATAGGCTATGTAGCTTTAACAATGTTAGATATATTATAAGAAATCCCATTTCAAAGTCTTCCTGCATGTGACTAGCATTATTTTCCGCCATTACAGAAAAGTGTATGGAGTTTTGTATGGCATCATTTTCGTTTCATTCAGATATGTTTTCAAGTTATTTCTATTTTTTTTTATTATACCAATCGCCGGATCACGTTATTATTTACTTCTGTATATCAAATAATATACGAACGCATGCGACATACATGTAAAAGTCTAAATCATTTTTTGATAGTCAAAAAAGATACACCTATGTTTCAACAAGTTCTTACTGCGGAAGTCTTTGTAAGAAGAAGTGCCAAAAGTATCAGGTGCTGATCCCCTCTAAAATAATACATAGGATATCACACTATGAAAAAACTAAATTAACCAACCTTTTTGTAACAAGGCTTTATTTTTATAACGCAGTGGAACTAAGTGCCCTTAACAAGGCCTTAATAAGTGGTCCCAATGGTAGACTAGATGTTTCCAGCGATATGAAACGATAATTGCGTACAAAGAATAAATTGTTTTGAATAAGACTCGGCGCCAATGAGGGTTAACAATCTTCCGCTAACCAGGTGTCGCTAGTTGACTCTGAGGTGAAGTTTTTTTGTTACAAAATTGAGTAGTTCATCTTAAATAAAAATATTATCAGTTTATAGAGTATTATAATATATATACAAAACAATGCCTCAGAGGTTTGCTGTTTAAATTTTTTTCACATTTTTAACTCTATTTCTAATTTTTCTATTTTTATCTGTGGTTTGGTTTATTTATATTTCATCTAATTCATATAAAATATAATAAGTAGTACTGAAGGAAACATTAACCTTTATATTTTCATTAAGATTTTCAATAAATTAACTTCTATACTATAAAAATTGGCAAAAAAATACAAAACTTAATTTTTAAGTGGCGACGCCCTGGTGGCATAAAGACATGGTTCATTTTTTTCTAATTTTGGGCGTATAGACGACCCTGACAGTCCGAAAACACGTGACTAATTTTGATTTGTCATTGTGTGCGTTAGCTAGTGATGTACATTTTATTTACAAGGACTATCGAAAAATGATTGTTAAGAAAGCGGTAAAAAGATATACAAAAATAGTTTAGTGCACGAAATTGAATAACTTCAAAAATTTACTGAATTTTTATGTTTCATAGTTCTAAAATATTGGTAAATCCAACTGTGCATGCCTTAAGTGTAATAAAAAAATTACGTATAACATGATTATACCTAATTTTTTAAAGTAGTTTAATTACACACAAGTTTTCACTAAAATCCTTATAATTATTACAATACTTAAATTTTTCCGATCATTTTAAGTCAAATTTCAATTTAAAAAAAGCTTGTAAAATCCAAAAATGCACGACTCATAATGCTCATATTATGTTCGTGATAAAATAAAAATAAAATGTAAATTGTAATAGTTCTATTCGTCAAAGAGTTGCAGAAGCAGTTACCGAAGTACACTTTCAAGTCACTCTATCAAGTAGTAGTTTCCATCCCTGGTCCGATATCACCGCGGTAGGGACCCTTGCGCGCAATGGAAAACACACGTGTATTACGTTCAGGCAAATCCACGCCTACCACAGACGCCACACCGACGTCGGGGCTGACGAGTTCAACAGAAACAAGTACGTGGAGTAAGGGCACTGGCACAGAGCGTGATGGGAGCAGTAATTGAAAATAGGTCCGTTAAAGTCGATTATTTAAATACGCAGGATAGGAGTACGCCGGGCACAGTAGTAAATGTAGTTCGAAGGTAAGGTCTCATCAGAACTAACGAAACGGGGCCGAAATCGGCACATCTAGTTCTCCTCGTCGAAGAGTTCCTGTAGCAGTCATCAAAGTCCACTTTTAAGTCACTCGATCAAGTCCAGAGGTAAGCTCTCATCATAACTAACAAAACGAGGCCAAACTCGGTACATCTAATTCTTCTCGTCGAGGAGTTCCTGTAGCAGTCATCAAAGTACACTTTCAAGACACTCTATCAAGACCGGAGGTAAGGTCTCATCATAACTAACAAAACGAGCCCAAACTCAGCACATCTAATTTTCCTCGTCAAGGAGTTCCTGTAGCAGTCATCAAAGTATACTTTCAAGTCACTCTATCAAGTCCGGAGATAACGTCTCATCATAACTAACAAAACGAGCCCAAACTCGGCACATCTAGTTCTCCTCGTCGAGGAATTCCAGTAGCAGATACCGAAGTACACTTTCAGGTCTTTAAAGTCTAAGGCGTATAAGTATATTTATATATAAATCCTGCGTGCTTTTAGCGAAACAAAATATTGTAATAAAAATCAGTGATTATAAAAATATGTAATATCTTCTTTGGTCAAGTATGTATCAAATTTGGTTTTTTGAATATTTTGTATTTATACCGCGATCTTTTTCGCTGCAAACAAGCAATACAATATCCACTCACAACGGCGGCCGAGACCGGAATGACGAATGATGGAGTGAAACAGTGTATTTAGTAAAATAAATTAATACACGGCTCACAAACCACCGAAAATTTTCACCATTTCTTAGCCGAAAAAAATTAATTATAACTAAACAAAACAAAATTCGACGGCTCTGTGGCGTAGTGGCTTAGCAATGAGTTGCAACGCTTGGGGCCGCGGGTTCGAATCCCGCACGGAAAAAGTATTTGTACTGCCTACAAATAATTGTTCCGGGTCTGGATGTTTGTCTTTGTGCAATATATGTTTGTAAACTGCCTCCACGATACAGGAGAAAATCCTAGTGTGGGGGTAACGTTTTTTTAAAAAAAAAGAATAAACTGCCACTTACATTCCATGGCTTCCCACATGAGAGGTGAAGAGTTTTAGAAATAGATTGAGTTGAACAATTGATATTTTCTAAAGTTATCGTGTTTACGAAGCCATGCAAACTTGATAAATCCACACCATAAGCCACTAAGACCCTTTTTTATGTAAAAATAAAAATTTAAATAAAATATTAACAATTTTTTTTCTGAAAATATATCTTTTATATCATTTATATATGTATAATATTATGATTGCTAGATACGATTTCATGCGACAAAATGTTGGAATCTTAATTTTTGGCCCCTGCGCGCTTTGCGCTTACGGCATGCAATAATTAAAAAATATTCATATAATATGTTCCTGGGTATAAGATGAACCTACCTGCCTTTTGTTGGATTTTAATTCAAATGTAAAAAAACCCACTTAACTCTACCGATAAACTTAAAAAAAATCCCCAAGGATCAGATCAGAAAGTTATATTTTCGAGTTATGATCTTTGGAGAAAAATATTTACTGCCATGGACACTTTCCGCGGAATTCCCTTTTTAACATATTGGTAGATATTTAACTAAGTGTACACTTATTTATATTTTGTATATTTTATAAAATGTTTCGATGGGGAAATAAAAACGGGGACACTCAGTACGTAATAGCTACTTTATTTTTCATATAAGTATTACTTTTGATAATTACAAACATTTAATAATTAATATTTAAATACATTATAGAAATTTATTTTAACATTCGACTTAAATATGAATGTAAATTTAATAATCTAAATAAGGAAACTTGTAGGAATCAGTTAAATAGGTTTGCTCTGTTTAAAGACCAATACGTTTATGGGGCATCATTATACTTCATGTTTATATTCTTTCATCTGTCCCTTTTTATAGGAGAGGGGAAAACGAGAATGCGGCTCACCTGATGGTAAGTGACTACCGCCGCCCATGAACAACCGCAACACCAGGGAGGGAATTGCAGATGCGTTGGCAGCCTTTTAAAAAGGAGTAGGCTCTTTTCTTGAAGGTTCCTAAGTCGTACTGGTCCGGAAAAATCGCTGATGGTAATCGACTCCACAAGTAAGTTTTGCGAGGAAGAAAACATCTTCTAAATCGCACAGTGGTGGACCGCCAATCATCCAGATGGTGTGGAGGATATCGGGAGTTCTGCCGCGATGTGCATTCGTGAAATTTGGCGGCTGGGATTAATCCGAACAATTCCTCAGAGCACTCCCCGTGGTAGATGCGAAAGAAAATGCAAAGGGATGCAACATCTTCGCAGTGCCAATGAATCGAGCCGATCGGAAAGGACTCGGTTGTCGACGATTCGAGTCGCTCTGCGCTGGATGCGGTCAAGTGGAAGGATCTGGCACTGGGGAGCCCGTGCCCAGAGATGGGAACAGTATTCCATGTGAGGCCGAACCTGCGCCTTATAAAGCTGCAGGCGGTGTGCCGGCAGGAAATACTGTCGCGCTCTACTGAACACGCCAAGCTTTTTAGAGGCCAATTTAGCCTTCTCTTCCATATGATTACGAAACTGCGCGTCACTCGATATGTTGACTCCGAAGATTCCGATACTGGCTGAGGCAAGAAAAAAAAATATTAATATATATTATAAATATTGTAATCTAGTGCTTGAAAGAGTTATGGAAAACACTGATGGAAAATTTTGGGATGTGCAAGCTGGATTTAGAAAGGGGATGGAGTGTACGGATCAAGTCTTTTCCATGCGGATGATTGCGGAGAAATTTTTGGCCAAAAACCAGTAAGTTTTTTGAGCGTTCATGGACTTCATGGCTTATGACAGATTGGACAGGAATATGTTATAGCAAACACTGACCTCATTTGGGTTGAGCGCTGGTTTGATACAGGCATTAAAGTCTCTTTAGGGACTCTAGTGCTTGTGTCAGGATCAACGGGGTCTACTTGGACTGGTTTGGCATTCAAAAAGGTGTCAGACAGGGCTGTGTAACTTCCCCGTGGCTATTTAACCTATTTATGGACAGTTGTTTGCAAACTTTGAAAGTTGAAGAATGTGGGTTGAGAATGGGTGAGTTAACCGTCAAATGCCTTTTATACGCCGATGATCAAGTCACATTTGCATCGTCGGCGGCCGAGTTGCAAATGATAGTTACTTTAATGAACTGGTCATTAAAAGAAAGGGATATGAAAGTGAACGCAAGTAAGACGAAAGTAATGGTTTTTGAAAGAGAAGAAAGTAAAACGTTATGTAAAATAAGAATAGAAGGGGAGTTGATTGAGCAAGTGGATGAGTTTGTATATTTGGGATGTTTATATATTTGTATATTTGGGATGTGTATAGCAGGGGTAGTAGATATGATAAGGATATAAAACGACGAGTGAACGCAGTGAATGAGGCTCTACACGCCATTATGAAGAGTCAGAATGTGTCAAAGAAGGCACGTATGGCAATTCATATTGCTGTGTTAGTCCCTGCTTTAATGTATGGTAGTGAAAGTTGGGTCTGGCAGAAGAAGCATGAGAGTAAAATAAATGCTGTAGAAATGCGGTCATTAAGGAGTGTGTTAGGGCTGAATCTGAATGACAGGGTGAGAAATAGTGTGATAAGACAAAAGTGTGGTTTGCAAGATGACGTTGTGACCAGGATTAAAAAAGGAATGCTTCGGTGTTTTTTTTTAGTTTAGCCGTGGTTTACGAATCCAAACTGAAATTGCGAATGGTATACAATTTCGGTTTGGGAATAGTCATTTGCGTTTTGCCTGTGTACTGTTTTTGATCTAAGTTTTTTCGGATTTTGATGTTAAATCTTTTAGACTTTACTAAAAATAGATATTAAGTAGCAGTGTGCGATTTATAAGCAAAAGTTAATTAGGAAATTATTCAGTTATAGTTTAATTGTATTTAGTGTGTCCTTTGATTCATAATTATACTCTTATGTTCCATTGTCATTAAATAGTTTTAGGTTGTTGATGATATTTTTTATATGTTTTGTAAATGATGTGATGGTGGTTTCTTTTGTTATAACTTCTTCTAACTCGTACAGATTAATTTTAAGTACTGATGATGCAAGTTCATGATTGATTCTTGTTTGGTTGAATTTGGGACATTCCATGGTGAGGTATTTGATTGACTGTGCAGTTGTATTATCACAAGGGCATCTGTCGTTGTCAATTATTTTAAATCTATTTAAGTACTCTTTATGATATCCATGGTTGGTTAAAATTTGTGTAATATAGAAGTTTGGTCTTAGATTTTTTAGTAATTTTTGGAGGGATTCGTGTGTGGGGCACCATTGCTTCGTATATTTGCAGTTGTTTACCTCCGTATATAAGTCGTGAACTGCTTGTTGGCTTTCTTTGTAGGCAATACTCTTGATAAAACTTAAAGGAAACTTGGCGTAATCCGGTTTTGTATGTTTGTTTGCAGCTGATTTAGCTGTCGCGTCAGCTTATTCATTCCCAGTAATGCCAGTATGCCCCCTGACCCACGTGAAGTTAATTGAATTTTTTGTTCTATGGCTTTATATACTAATTACTTGACTTCGTTTGCGAGACAATTGCGGATGTTACGGTTGCAGATTTCTATAAGACTAGACTGGCTATCAGATACTATTAAAGTGTACCTAATATTATTGCTAAGCGTCCAATTGCAGGCTTTGCTAATCGCAAAAAGCTCGGCTTGAAATACTGAACAAGGGCTATGTAGTTTGAACTTTTTAACTTTTTTTTGATTATCCGGGGTATAAATTACATAAGCTACACCTACTTTATTATCATATTTACTTCCGTCAGTGTAGATTATATAGGTATCCGGTTGTTTTAAATCTGAAATTTCCTCTGAGTTTCGACTGCTTTGTAATTTATTTTTATTCTATTTGCAGGATGGAGGAGTGTTGATGGATTTGCTGGTCTGTCAAGTGAAATGTTTAGTAAGTGTTTTGAAAATCCTGAAATTCTTACGTTTTCTATTTCTGCCATTTCTAATATTTTTGCAGGTAACGGTGTTAGATTTGCTAAGGAGATAGATGCCGCAGTGTTTACAGTAAGGAAGCCACGAATCATTTTGATTGCAAACCCTCTTTGAAGAGACATACGTTTTTTCCTAACAAACACGTAACTCACCGCCTAACACCAAATACTGGAAGAATAACATATTAGTGGTTCAATTACTTGTCTGTAAATTGTTTTAATATTTTCTGGTTGAATTCCCCAAGTGGGCTGCTTTGGTGGTTTGGTCATGTAGAAAGAATGAACGAGGAAAGTGTGACAAAGTAAATTTATGTTTTAGAACTGAACGGCAGACTCGGGAAGGGACGCCCTAGACGAAGACCACCAAATTGGAGATACATTGAAAATGGGCCAGACTAGGAATACCCTTAACCGACGAGCGTGTATGCGTAGATATATGGATGTATAGGAGGTGAGAGAGGTGTGTCAGAATCGCGCCAAAGGGAAGTCCGTAGTCTCTGCCTACCCCTCTGACAGGCGTGAGTGTTTGTGTGTGTGTGTGTGTGTGTGTGTGTGTGTGTGTGTGTGTGTGTATGTGTGTGTGTGTGTGTGTGTGTGTGTGTGTGTGTGTGTGTGTGTGTGTGTGTGTGTGTGTGTGTGTGTGTGTGTGTGTGTGTATTTTTATCTAGTTACGAAAGTAAAATTTTGAAATTTTATTATGACAATATTATACTTACTAGCAATGTAGAAGTGACTCCTTTTAATAAAATTGTTTTTATTCTACTTTATATTTTATACTTTTTAAGAAAATGTATGCTGCAAATTATTGAGTTCTTGCGTTCTCTTTGGATTCCAACCAATCCGTCCTTTTAAACTTAACCACTTTTTCTAATTATATAATCCGGAGGGAATCTGTTTGACAAATGGAAATATTAAATTACATTTTTAGAACGCAAACCGAGGATTTATTTTCTTGTTGTGTGGGAAAGTCTATCTATTAATAATCATTCAAGATAAATATCGACATTAATTTTGATATACTTAGCTGAGTCAATCCCTAGCGTACATGTAAAATATTTTGTATAAAAATGTATTTAACAAATTCATGTAAATTATCAACAATATGACTATTTTCTTTGCAAAATATCAAAACTAACAAAATTATTGAAAACATTCTACATTTTAAACAGTAAATAACACAAATTTTAACCAAAAATAAACGCGTGATAACATTGACGACGTCTTGAGAATGTGAAATGTGCAATTATCAGGATTATTTCAATTATTAACACCACAGTCACTAAAAGAACAAGTAACCATTTTGGAAATAAGTTAATTACTAAAACTAACCACTATTACACTTTAAAAAATTACAAAATATCTAGGAGCTGTTTCTTGCGTGCCGACTTGTGCCGACCTGTCATTCAAAATTGCAGATCTGTCATTCAAAATTGGTTACAGAGTCATGAGATTTGGAATCCTTTTCTATCGTGTATCTTTGCCATAAGGAATTTTCCTCTCCCTTGCACACTATGTCGGTCATACGCCAGTATATTCTAAGACTATGTTTTTGGCTATATTCTTAGTATACGTAAGCAACACTGAACTCTATTAAACAATTACGCATAAGCATGCTAATGTATACTCTAAGGTTATGGCTAATATACACAGGGACAGTAACTGGCTCAAAATTCGAGGAAAGTCTGTGCTGGCGCGCTACTGGCATAATATAAATTGATTTGAAGTAAGTACAGCACTGTCCGTGCGACTACTGACTGTGTGTAAATGATGCAAGTCAGTCGTCGGCGCCAGCACTGGCGCCTGTTACTGTCCCCATGTAAATCAGCCTTTATATTCTTTAGAGTTTGAGTCAAAATAACAAAAATAATCAGCTGTGCCCTAATTTTTACGCACCTGGAATTTTTACGGAACCCTGAAAAACAGCGGCATAAAAATGATATTTTATTGCATCGTTTGTGTATTAAGATAAAAATTAAGTTATATTTTTTTAAATTGAATACTTATATGATATTTTCACTACTACAGGCGGCGTAAAATTGATGAATATAGCAGTTGAATTAATATTTTAATGACGGGAAATTACCAAATTGGGCTTCAATGAATGCATCGGCAAACCACTTAGCTATTATAAGTTTTATGGTTACGTACATTTATTACAGGCTTACATATCATGCTCATAATAAAAAGCATTTTGATAAAAGAAAATCAACAAATACGTCGGTATATTAAAAATTACATTCAAAGAAAGATAATTAAAACCAGTCTTATTACATGTGTCATATGTTTCAATCACATCTAAAGTCTATTTTGTTCAGAAAATTTCATTTGAGCTTTGCTGATAAAGACAACAAACTTTTATAATATCCTGAGTTTGCTCTAATGTAGCATCAGACTTGTAGAGCTTTGATCGTATTACATAAACAATGTTTTATATGTATGCTTTGAGGTTGAACAAACCTTTTAGCAATTTATTAAACAAAAAAGTAGGTATACGAAATTTAATCGATGACTATAAAGTAGTCTGCAATGAGTCTCGCCAATCTTAAAATTTTAAATTATGCTTTTAAAAATGAGTAGTACTTTTAAAAAATCTGTAAAAAATCTCCCACTGAATAGATTCCTATACTAGATTTTATTATAAACAATATTAAAAATTATAATAATACAAAAAAAAACTAAAACTAGAAACTTAATTATCACATAGTCCTACTCCCCGCGGTATCGTGCCAAGAACGCTGGCTGCGTATCCCCGATGAATGGCTATACTTAGCCTTTGAGCGAGAAAAGAACCAGCCCTCTTATCACTAGCAGCAACGACCAACCGCGGATGGAGTTCCTTAAGGAACTTCATCGTACGTGGACCCCACGGACCGATAGTCTACAGCAAATGGCACAAATATGTAGTCATCTCTCAGATAATCATATTTGCGCCACTTACTCAGTTCAGCTGCCTCTGATGCCGCCCTGGCTCTAAACGAGGTATCCCTGAGATGAGAGGCCGCCAGAGTGTCTATGCAAGTAGCATCCCACACTAGGGCTTTACCTCTCTCCCAAGGGACCAATGTCATACCGTCGGGCCTCCTGTCAGCGTCTCTAAATATTCCACAAGGCTCTAAAATTAAGGGAACATTAATAGAGAAAAGAGCTCTTCGGACGACATCGTCCAAAGAACTGTATCGTGAAAACCTACCAGCACTTTTCTCACATGAAAGTCCGTGGAGCTCAAACTTGCCGACGCTGCTACCACAGGGACACTGATGGGGTTGACAAATCGCCGCTCCTAGTCGGATTCCTACGGCAACGGGCAAGCTTTCCCTATCAAGTAACAAGTAACAAGTGGTAAAGCGTGTAACCAGTACTAGATTGTATGTATTTCATTGGTTTAGTATGTATTTACATATATGTATATATGTGTGTATAAGTGTATATATGTATAAACCAACATAACCAACGTATTATATTATATGTTTTAAATAATATGTGTAAATAAATTAGTTTGTACTCTTGTGGCTCTACTCATAGTTCTCTAGTTCTCACCACACTAGCTAACCTTTGGTAGCTGGCAAAGAATGCCTTTTCGGCATTAATTTCGGCTTTGTACCAATTGTTTTTGTTTGAGTGCAATAAATGATTTTATATTTATCTATCTAGATTCAAGTAAAGTTATAAGAAATACTACATTATTACATGACAACCGTGGTAGTTCAGGCGCTTGCTGTAAACACAGCATGCGAGTAACGCACACACCAATAAAATCGTTATTTGCAATAATTTGAAATGTTGATTTATCACGTGCTTGATATCTGAAAAACAAAAACATATACATATTTCGAAGATATGGTAAGTCTACTAAAATGCATTGGCGTAGTGCGGTGGACACCGCTATTGCATGATACTACTATGTAGTAAACGTTAAATTCTTGAGGTCATTTCAGTTTAAAGCGTCATTGGGCTAAGTCGGGTACCCTTATTGTGTTGCAGATATCCTCGTTACGGATTTTATCATGTAGCGAAATTCTCCATAGCTCACAGTGACTAAATTTCCTTATACAGTCAGCAATGAAGAAACGAGTCTCGATTCCGTCTCTACAAGTTGGCAAAGGTTATGAATCTTGACCAGTGACTTTTGTTATAAAGTTCTGAGATACCTATACGACGCCTATATGTAAGCGACGACAAGATCTGCTACTTTGATAAAAAGCACGTAAGGAGCCGATTTCTCGGTTATTATAATATATATATATATATATATATATATATATATATATATATATATATATATATATATATATATACACTAGCTCGCCAGGCAGACGTTGTTCTGACCTCTCCGATGACCTTTTGTCCTATAAAAAAATCCTTAAATTCGTAATAAAAAATATTGAGGGTCATTTATCGGGATAAAAACTATCCTATCTTTCAAGTTGGACCAAACTGAACGCAGTGTGCAAAATTTTATTGAAATCAGTTCAGTAGTTTAGGAGTTCATCGCGGACAAACAACGTGACACGTAATTTTTATATATAAAGATACATAAAAATTACGTGTCACGTATAAAGATATATAATAGTAGTGTAGATGTAGATATATATATATATATATATATATATATATATATATATATATATATATATATATATATATACATATATATATATATATATATATACATAATTTGACATATTATATAATTACAAAATAGCTGCTCATTTGATAGGCATTACATTAGGTGGTAAGACTCCTTTTCTACCTTGGAGTCCGTCTAGCTAAGTAACATCCTCTTATTTGTGCATTTGCATATTATATAGTAGATAGTCAGTATAATTACAGGCTGTGAGCATTCTTTCATTATTCTCTTGGGCGGAAATTTCATGTGTTGCCTTCTTTATTACAGAGTCCATAAGCTGCAGTAGCCAATAGACACCTGAATGCTGATGGTAAGCATCAGGTATACTGTAAATTTTTTATTCTTCTTTATAAAATTTCAATTAATTTTATAAAGAAGTGTTCAAATAATAAGATACAATATGGGAGGAGAGTATGGAAACACAGTCTAACGTTCTAAATAATGTTCTCGTAGATCTAAGAAATAAAATCAATGGAAAATAGTCCAAACAAGATTGATTAACTTAAAAAAAATACTATATAAAGGATATGAGCATACCTTCTTCACGAGTACTTTAAAAATAATTATCCATGATGTCCTCTGAGAAACCTATTCAGAGCACACAAACCCGAAAGAAATTATGTAATTTTCCTTGTGAAAAAAAAGTATTTTTTTAATATACAATTAAAAAAAACAAAGTAAAATTTGTACTACATTAAGTTTTATGATATTTTTATTATATTGAAGTATTCGCATTTTTTCAAAGAAGTGCTGCAATTTGTACGTTATGTGTGAAATTCTGGTATAAACGGAATAAAACATTTTTCTTAGAAGATTTACGGGATGAGTTATGAATAATGACCACAGGTATTGCGGATATCCGTAATGTCGAGAGTACAAGTGAAATTTTTCTGCCAAAATGATCTATGAAACAGTATGTTTCTTCTTATACTTTATAATGGATAAATATTTGAAAAATAGCATGTGGGATGCCTTCTACGAACTTAAATATAAAAAAAATCGCAAATTTTTATTTCATTGTGTTTAATATAGTGTAAATATTAAATTAAGAAATCGATCTATCTGTTATTACATGCATATAATAGTAATATTATGTATAACTTTAATTTTGAAATGGTATGATCTATTTACACTTTAGAATATATCAATATTTAAACAATAGCAGGCTACATGCCTCTGTGCAAACTTTAATACAATAAGAAGAAATATTATTATTTCTCTGCGGTTAATATCGTGTAGTCAACATATCGTCTTAAGTATTTGTAAGGAAATATATTCGAATAAAAATTGAAGGAACTGTGATTACAGGACGGCCCGAATAAAAAATAAATAAAGTAGCATCTATTCTTTTGATAGAAATCTCGCTTACAAACTTCCCTCTAGCTCAGTCCGACGGAAATCGGCTGTGGTCTTGTGAGCGGTTTGTTGATTTTTTTTAGGGGAAACTTCTCAACGCGATCCAGGGTCTACTTTACATATAAACTGCTCTCGTTACAGTCGCTTGGACGAGACGGGCGTGAACCAATTTTCAATGAGATTTTTCTATCCTTTCGGCTTTTGGTACGATGTTTATTATTTGTATGTAAATATTATGGGGTGTTTTCGAGACAGTTTCGTCTAGGCTGCGATAAACTGAAATCGTATATTATATCATTTTTATTGGAAGTTTTCCTTCATAACTAACTTGAAAAAAAATATACTTTCATACTGTTCTTTAATAAAAATAATAAACTTAATTGATTATGGTGCAGATGCTAATAATGTTAAAAAACAAAGCCATCAACGTTTTAAGTAAAACGAGCAATCAATGATTTTTTTTATTATTTGAACAGGTAAACTCGAATTGCCAGATAAACATATGGCTGAAAACATAATACGTCATTAATTGGAAGAAATTGGGAAAAACGGGCAAAAACTTTAAAAAAAATCTCTTTTATGGCTGAATTAGCAAATCTTTTTGGCTTTTGAAAAAAAAAAACATCCCAATTTCAATAGAGAAGATGGCTGGGTGCTACCATCTGCTTGGGATCCCATAATTAATAAAATTAAATCCAAACCCAAGCATACTACTGCAAGACTTCAAAATACTGTAAGCTCGTTCTGAGTAGATCGGATCAAAAGTTAATGATTAAAAGTGGAAGGTAGCCTTCGTTAACTATGACATCGGGTCGTCAAAAACCTCAGCCCCCACCCCCCGTGAACATGGGCGCTGGAAAGTACCGAAATGTCGGGAATAAAAACATTAATATTACATGCAATAAAATTAGTAAAATTAGTTTTATTCCATGTTTAGTATTCGCTATAAATATAAGAAATCGTTAAGTTTGGTTTGTTATCTTTAGTATACACAAGTAATTTATGAATTGTTCTGAAACGGCATCGATTAAAGACACGGAAAGCGCTACACAAGATTACCCCGAGGACGTGAGCGTTGATCTTAAAGTAGATGCAAGCGAATATGGCGAATATTTATAAAAACAAAAAGGAATTCGTATTCGTATCTTTGTATAAATATTGTTCCATATTGTGCGACAGGATAAGAAAAATATACATGGCCAAACAACAAAAATTTTCTTGGTCAAAATATTAGTATAATATAATTCTCTATTATTTTTGCTGGTCATCAAAATAGAAAAATAAATCTACCATAGATATTGACATTGCAATAAAGAGTTTTAGAAACAACATTTCTCTAACAGGTCAGAGACCTCGTTTCTGTTATGCAGGCTATCAGATAAGATGATTGATGGCATTGCATGAGAGTCCGTCATGCAGCATGATCGTTAATGTAAGACACATCATGCTACAGTACCGTCTAGGGACGGCATTTATATGTAGTTATTAAATTTTGAAATAGCTTCGTCATTAAAGACCAAAATATACATCGCTAACACTACACTTGTCTATACTGTATATGTATCCAATCTATTACAACAGTTGTTTTGTAATAAAGCAAATTGATATAGATATAGATAGATTGAGGTCTAAACTTTCGAGCTTCTTATATGGATTACGGGAAATTAAAACATTTACCAACATTGAAACGGCAATAAGAACGTACTATGCATATCCGCACGCCCGGCCGAGTTACGGCAGCATTCTGTAGGGCAAGGAATAAAAAGTAGTGTTGTTCCATAACGTACATATGCCGATAGATAAAAGAACTTCATTAATTTTGCCAATTTCTCCCTAGATTGCTATCTAAAATGCTTGAACTAGACGCGGGTGAAACCGCGGGGCAGAACTAATGAACTGAATAACTAACTCTAAACAAAAAAAAGCTTCAATAACTTCAAATTGTAGCCAAAATTATTTCAACTAGGCCACTGTGTCATAAAACAGACTGTTCTTATTGTTCCGGAATAATTCGAATTATACATACTTTAATTGATATTTTTACCGCATGACTTTTTATTATAGAAGAGGGGGTAAACAAGCATGCGGCTCACCTGATAGTAAGTGACTACTGCCGCCCATGAACAACCGCAACACCAGAGGAATCGCAGGTGTGTAGCCGGCCTTTTAGAAAGGTGTAAGCTATTTTCTCGAAGGTCCCTAAGTCGTATCGGTCCGGAAAAATCACTGCTGGTAAACGATTTCACAGATAAGTTGTACTAAAAAGAAAACTCTTAGTAAAAAGCACAGTGGTGGACCGCCAAGCATCCAGGTGGTTAGGATGGTATCGTGAATTTTGACGCGATGTGGTAGAATCGATAGAAAATACAAAGGGATGCAACATCTCTGCGCAGCGCCAGTGAAGCGAGCCGTTCAGAAAGGACTAGGTCGTCGACGATTCGAACCGCTCTGCACTGGATGCGGTCAAGTGGAAGAAGCTGGCACTTGGGTCACATGAGTAAAGAAACCGACCAGAGGGGAAGCTACATACAACCGGCTCGCTGCGAATACACCCATACATAGCGCAGCGATGTGTGCGTGAGCTCTCACCGACAGGTTCACCGACGCTCCGTCAGGGTACAAACCGGTTTGCGCCGGCTCTGTCAGAGTATCCATGAAAGGACTGTTAGTCGTGCTTAAATGTGCACGACATTACTAACACCACCACCACTGCCCGCGACCACCATCACAGCCATTACTACCACCACCACCACTTACACCAAAACCAGCTCTTGATTTCGAACAATTAATAGATGTGTTGTTACATTAATATAAGTTATAATTAATACACATGTTATCTTATGCTATACAATATTTTAATTTTTTCTTAAATTTTTCACATGCATCATGTGACAACCCTATCAGTATAGGTATACATTTTCGACGTTGTTAAGAAGCTTCCCCTCTGGTCATTACTCTATACTCTGTGCTTGGGTGCCCCGGCCTAGAGATGAGAACAGTACTCTATGTGAGGCCGAACATACGCTTTGTAAAGATGCAAGCTATGTGCTGGCATGAAATACTGTCTCACTCTGCTGAGCACGCCAAGCTTTTTAGAGGTCAATTTTGCATTCCCTTCCAAGTGACAACGAAACTGCACACTATTCGATATATTGACGCCGAGGATTCCGATGCTAAGGCAAGGGGAGTATCGTTTAGCGAGACACGTGCAAACTTTTGTCTTTTGGGGATTGAACTGGACTAGATTTAGTCGCCCCCAATCCGAGACTTTGTTCAGCAAATACTCGACTTCAGACACAAGTTTGTCCCGGTACTCGGCGACGTTTTCCCGAGAAATATTGGCACGACTAGAGTATAAGGCATCACCAGTGCTGTCGTCTGCACAGCAATAAATGTTACCAGTTTGCAACATATCATTGATATGCAAAAGAAACAGCGTTGGTGATAGCACGCAGCCTTGTAGAATACCAGCGTTAGTAGACTTGTAATTAGAGCATACACTGTCTACTACGACCTTGATGCTCCGATCAGCAAGGAAACTGGTGATCCAATTGTACAATTTTTCGGGAAGTCCATAGAAGGGAGCTTCGAAAGAAGCACTTTGTGCCAAACTCGATCGAAAAATTTCGGTCGCGTCTATGATAGTTTTTGTCATTTAAATATAATACTAATAAGTAAGCAGACCACAAAAAAGTACAAAAGCACATCAAGTGTAATAAATAGTACTTAGAAACATTACTTATTACTTTATGGTATGGGTCATTGCAAGTTTGCTCTTTTTTTATGAAAATCAGTAACGTGGCATATGAAATACTGATTCCGATTTTCCTTCAATGCCAGAACAGGCATTAAATATTGGTGCGGAAATGTCAATCTTGAATAACACAGATTGGTGATGGTAAGTAATTCACCATTGTGAGAGTGACAGTTCTTTCATGCCATTTTAACGTGGTAGAGCCATGCTGCAGCTATATTAGTGGT
Source organism: Parnassius glacialis (assembly GCA_033319125.1). Taxonomy (NCBI): domain Eukaryota; kingdom Metazoa; phylum Arthropoda; class Insecta; order Lepidoptera; family Papilionidae; genus Parnassius; species Parnassius glacialis. The sequence continues at coordinate 24,081,902 of JAVANC010000010.1, read as the reverse complement.
ATAGTTGCAGCAAGAAATGGATCGGCTAGAGCGGGGAAGGACCACGCTGCTGTGTTACGTATGGTGAGTGTAGAGAACCGGAGACCCTTTTTACTGGAACTGAGCCATTCCATCTTAGTTATGGGTGACGATGCATCCGCATTTTGATTTGTAATCGAGGATGGATGTAGATGTCTATGGGCCACTGCAACCACTTACCATCAGGTGGACTGTGTGCTCGTTTGTCACACTTATTGTTTCGAAGGATAACATCTTCAGAACTGTATCTGTAGCATCAGACTGTGCAAAAATTGTGAAAATAACTTTCAATAAGAATTACTTGTAATCTACATGGAATGAAAATTATTTTATTCTATTCTGTAGGTTTCCATAGCAAGCATTAGCTATTAAATGTGTCCGGTGGATTTTAAGATCGATTGTCACTTCTTACTGTTAGCAATTAATTGGAAACGAGGCGTTCCATCTTAGTCTCCGTAAGTAACAACACATCTATATTTTTGGATTTTTAATCGAGAATAGATGTAGAAGTTTATGGACCGCAGCATCTACTTATCTTATGTGGGCTGTGTGTTCGATAGGCACTATAAATAAAGTATAGTATGTAATAGACAATTTCAGTTCGTGATTTTTTGATACTTCAAGTATTGGCTTAATTTTATGTCTTGATTGTGACATGAAATAAACGTAAAATATAAATATAAATAATAAATATGAATAAATCTTCTTTCTTTATCCTGAGACAAAAAATTTAAAATTTGCCACATTGAGATATAATGTTAAAGTTACAGTCTGTGTGCTAACAATAAGGGCTAAATCTTCCCCTTACTAGTCGGGACTGAGTTGAAGTTTTTTATTACATAACGTCATTTAATTAAGAAGTTAGTATTAAATAAAAAGTTTCTAGAGTATTATATTAATAAGTAAAACAATGTCTCAGTGGTTTGCTCTTTAATTTTTCGTACGTTTAAACCCTTTTTTAGTTTTTCTACTTTTAGGAATATTCGCAGTTTATATTTCACATAACCTCAAAATATTTTATTTTTCAGATACGAAGGTTTTCCTTAATATTTTTATTTCCCACCGAGCACGTAATTGCGTGCTAAATCCATACTTAAAATTGCAATTTACAAATTTCATCGCCGATTTATTATTAGACGCAAGAACTTCAAGGGGAATCCCCTACATATTTATGGCTCTATTGATATCTTTAATACTAAAATATTTTCCAAAATTAAATTTTATCTCGCAATACTTGAGACTAAACTTGAGATGAAAAATTTTTTGTAAGTTAGATGCACTTACAAAAAATTTTTCATTCTTTTTTTTCGTTTTGATTCTTAATAGATGATAGTGGGAAGTGCTACTGTATCAACTTATCATCAATTCAACTGTGTGCTCATTTTTCACCTTAATCCTTTATAAAATAACACTGACAGTAATGAGGTTCTCAAGCTCAACATATGCTTTGTCAATATATATCAATATTAACAATTTACTTGCTAATATTAAGAACCCACCTCGTGTTATTTATAAAAATCAACGTCAGTTTAAGAAATGTTAGACGTAGCTGTCTCTCCCTTCCTCATTCTCTCTCTCTATCTCTCTCTATTTCTCTTCACTAATTGATAATGGAATGATAGAGGCAAAAAGATAATAATTAGTACTTCAGTAGTAATCAATGATTATAAGTACTGTAATGTAGTGGTGTTCAGTGGCTCAGTGAGGTTCACCAAGAGTCATTCTGCGCTTGGGTTTTGTAGACTTCGGAAGTGTCGGTCGAGTTCACTCCCGTCACTCCACTCTCATTACCCCCGCACAAAATTGATGTTAAAATTAACTCCTTTTGTACGCCGCCTTCCTTGGTGCTCTGTGTTTGGTTGCTTCTTCGTGTTCTCACTGTGGTGCGTGAAGCACGCTGTCCCGGGAGGCAGCAGTTTCACTGTGTTCTTGTGAAGGGTATGGGATGCTTGTTGTGATGCAGTGTGTTTGTGCGTAACTCTCCTTCCTGGCTTCCTGGTATCGGTAACTGTAAGTAGAGTGAAACACACCTGCCGCCTCAGAGGCGGCTATCGTTTTTAATTTTTATGTTGCTTGTTGCACAAGGAAACAGCTAGGTACACTCCTTAGCGTACCAACGCGCTAGATGTGTATGTGTTTGTTCTAGGAACACAGCTCCCCCGTCGAAAGGTGGGGGAGTTTCATATACATCAGTGCTTATGTGAGCATAGTAAACAAGATAGCTTCGTTTACAACCGACGACCTAGCCGACTTTTTAGCCGAACTAACCCCAACATCTGAGCTGTATTTGTTGCACAGCGCAACGCTCGTCCCACGTCCATTTTATCCATAGACACTATTTAAGACGTCGCTACACCCGCGCCCTCCGCGATGTCCACCCGTAGCCCCTATCCAGTCCGACCAGGCCCCGATATAAAGACTAACTCGTGTGTCCCGCGTAAGCCCGAAGATGAAGGCTTCCTAGGAAGGAAAAAGGCAGCCGAGCCTAACTCAGCCCCCTCGTCTCCCACCGCCACTCCGGAAAAAAAGCCAGACCCCGCGGCCCGCACTCAACCTCCTAAGCCTGCGGCCAAGCCCGCAGAAAATGGGTCCCCTTCTTAACGTAGGGAAAAGCCACCGCCTACCATCATTGTTCAAGACAAAACCACGTGTAATAACCTCTCCAATTGGTTTAATTCTAAAAATATACTGCTGGTCAGCGTCAGTTTTCAAACGTACGCCGTCTCTGAGGAACCTAACTTACGCGTGGTCACATTTTAGATGACCTAAAGGCCCAAAATCTCCCGGTCCGGAAGGCGCATAGAATGCACCACCAGACCGAAAAAAAACGATTTTTAGATTGTGCCTTGTCATTCTGGACCTGTCTTCAGAAGGCAAGGACATTTTAACGTCTGGCGCATCTGCAACCTCAGGGGGATTGCAGTTGAACCCCCCAAATAAGTGCATCGTTGGCCAGTGTCATTGGTGCCAACTGTACGGCCACTCGGCCAGAAATTGCTACGCCAAGCGTAGGTGCGTCAAGTGCCTAGGTGACCACGGCACCACTGACTGACCTCGCACATCCGAGATGGTTAAACCCCCTAGCTGCGTCAATTGCCGCAATGAAGGACACCCAGCTTATTACCGTTCCAAAGCAGCGCGGAGGTAAAAGCCGTCCAGGACACGCAGGTCAACCCAGTGTGTCTCGCCCCCAGCTTCCTGCCCCCAAACCCGCACAGTCTTCGGTGCCCACATCCGCGCCTCAAGTCGCCACTAAGCTCGCTTCAGTCGCCGGGGCGGCCGATCAAGGTACCAAATCTCCCACGTTTTCCGCGCCAAAACACAACACTTGTGTGAAATCGCAGGCACTTGTCGCCTCACGGCCAGTGCCACCTCCCCAGGCCCCAAACTCGAAGCCCATCCCACAAGGCTCATCCTCCTTCGCCGCTGAATTCTAGCTAGTCTGCGGTTTCATCAGCAACATCAACGTTACTGGGTCATTCTCTTTGGCCCGCAAACTTCGCGGAGCCACCTTACCTCAGGACAAGCTCAACGCTACAATTGAGCACATAGGACTTATCGAAGCAATCTGGTCTTTCCAGTGCACTTAATCCTCTTCTAAAATCAGAATGACAGCACAAAATCTCGGTAGAACTAAACCACGGTCTCTGATTGTCGCGTTCTTTAATGCAAACGGCCTCAGAGACCATAAAGACGAGATCCCGCTCTTCCTGCACAACCACAATGTAGACATAATGTTAGTGCAAGATAATTTTTTGAAACCAAGACCTCGCGATTCTAAAATTGCATCTTAGTTAGAAATGATAGGTTGAACAGCCGTAGAGGCGGCACCTTGATCTACAACAAAAGGTCCTTGCACTGCGTACCAATCGACGCCCCCCGTTAACTAACATAAAAGTTTCTATATGTTAAGTAGCTCTCTCTGGCCATCCGCTACTTACCATCGTATCGGCTTATCTACCGCCACTCAAACGCAATCAGACTTTGCAAAACTATTTAACCTAGGATCTACTGTCATAATAGCTGGAGACCTCAACTGTAAGTATTCTTCCTGGAACTCGCTTACAAGCAATCCCAATGGTAATGCATTGTTCGATCTCACGGAGCGACTAAGCTTCAATGTTATCGCGCCTGATACTTCAACCCGCTAACCATTCGCTACCAGGTACCAAACGGACGTCCTTGACGTAGCGATATTCAAAGATGTCCGTTTGTCCATATAATCAATTGAAACAATATTAGAACTCGACTCGGACCATAGATCAGTCCTATTTCAGCTGGGCCAGCCCGCAGGTGAGGTCTTTCAGAACAAAACCATCGTGTACTAGCGTAAACTCGAGATCAAACTCGAGTCTTCGACCTCCCAGCACTTGCACCAGCATCCACACAAAAAACCCCGAACAAGATAGACTCGCCAGAGGAGAACAATGAGGCGATCGGGCCGCCCTCACCTCTATAATTGAAGAATGCTCTCGTAAAGTTCGTGTGTCGAGCAATCAATACATGAAGCTTCCGAGTGAAATTCAATAACTGATTAGAGCGAGAAACGCGACCATAAGACAATACGACCACTATCGTACTAAATATAACAAATTCCGACTGCGCAACCTCCAAAACGAGGTGAAACAGCGCGTTTAAGAGTTTAGACAGGATAAGTGGAATAATCTGCTGACTGCCTTCTGGCAGTTGACGCGAGCTCTGAAAGCAGAACAATCCTCCCCTATGCCGCCTGTCATCAAACCAGTAAACTACGATCTCGCTTTTGACAACTCTGAAAAGGCCGAATGCCTCGCTGACAGATTAGAGAGACAATATACTCCCTCTAGCAAACCTACAGATGCCGTTCACCTTGCAGAAGTCGAAGTGACGGTCGAGCGTAACTCTGCACTACCACCTGAGGACAACCCCCTAGAACCTGTGATTGTCGACAAAGTCACAGAGGTAATTAAAAGCCTTAAAAAGAAATCAGCACCCGGCCCCGATGGCATTAGCAACAGCGTACTGAAATCTCTCTCCGCGCCGCTAGTATGCCTCCTAGTAGACATAATATTCAACGCTCTTCTTTCCACGTCTGCCTCTTTGCAAAGAGGCAGACGTAATAGAAATACCGAAGCCGGGGAAACTGCTCAACTTAGTCTCTAGTTACAGACCAATTAGTCTCCTCAGCATACTAGGGAAAGTTTACGAGCGACTCATATTGAATCGCCTTTTTAAAGACGTCATCACCAACAAACGTCTTCCAGAAGAGCAGTTCGGCTTCAGAACACTCGTGCACCGATCAGTTACTTCGCCTCATAAAATACATTGTGAAAGGATTTAACCTCCCACAAAGAAATAGAGAACCACCATAGCCGGTGACCTCTTTCTCGATGTCGCAAAAGCGTTTGACAATATCTGGCACGACGGCATGCTTTACAAGCTGTATAAACTCAACGTGTCTGAGAGGCTCATTCACATCATCAGAGCCTTTCTTGCTAAACGCCACTTTCGCTATCGAATAGAGGGTACTCGCTCTACAAAGCATCCCCTCAAGGCTGGATATCTCCGTCCTCTCCCCACTACTCTTCACACTCTTCACGAATGACATCCCAAAGGACTCAATAGCTCTATTCGCAGATGACACGAAACTATTTGTCACCCACCCCTATAAAAGATACCTTACCAAGATGCTCCAACCAGTAGTCAACTGCCTAGGTGATTGGTTATGCTTATGGAGAATCGAAGTGAATCCTGAGAAAAGAATAGTAATGCGCTTTCAAAGGACTTTGACTTTCACTTTCAATCGTTAAATAAGAAACCCCAACAAATCGTTAGGTGCGATCAGCCTCTACGGCTGCCAGATCCCCTGGCAACCAACAGCCAAATACCTAGGGGTTACATTCGACCATGGTATGACATTCGCGAAGCACATTTGCGATGTCCGAAACCGTGCAAATTTCGTCACTAGTCGCCTGCACCCGCTAGTTAACAGCAAGAGCAAACTGTCCTTAAGACACAAGCTCCACCTTTATAAAGCTTGCATTAAACCCATCATGTCTTACGCAAGCGTAGTTTTCGCACACGCAAGCTGACATAGACAGAGACTGTCAACATCCGATGATCTGTGAATACTTCAAGGATATGTCTCGGCGCTACTTTGAGAGGGCCGAGACACATCTCAACCCGTTAGTGGTAAATGCAGCCACCTACGCTCCGACTCCGTACGTTACGCTAACCCTCTGGAGGCCCCGCAACGTTCTAATCGAACCCCCTGTTCCGCTAGATTCCGACAACCGAAATGTCACCGGCCAGTCACACTCCAACTCCACATAATCACCTAGTGCCACAAACACTGTTAGGTTATGGAGGGGGCGCAGCGAGTCCGCAGAAGGACGCGCCGCACACCCCTCCACACCGCGTACACATCGTACACCCGCGTCCTTGGGCGGTCCTCACCGCCCAGACCATCGAACAATACGAGTTAGCCGTCAGAGTCGGGGCCCGCCATCCGCCGTTCGGACGGCCGTTATATAACTCATCCATGTTATGTTAATGTGATCATTGAACTGAACACAATATTATCCCGCTCCGCCAAGATTATTCGTTTTTAGTACTAATAAATAATCTCCCCCCGTTTTATAGCTGTAAAAAGGGGCCCCATAGGGTAACAACATTAACATCACCGAAACTAGACTCATTACCGTAATTACAAGCTTATAACCAACATAACTGTACAACCAGTGCGTGTTGCCAGTGACGAACTATGGAATTGAGACGTGGTCCTTCACTGCTGGCCATATGAGGAAGCTCAACGTCGCTCAGCGAGCTATGGAGAGGGCTATTCTCGGGGTTTCTCTGCGTGATAAACTTAGAAATGAGGATATCCGCAGTAGAACCAGAGTGACCGACATAGCCCAACGGAATAGTAAGCTGAAGTGGCAATGGGCCGGCCATATAGTTCAAAGAACCGACAACCGATGGAGAAAGAAGGTTCTCGAGTGACGGCGGACGAAGTGTAGGGCGTCCCCCCACTAGATGGAGTGACGACCTGGTAAGACATGCAGGAAGTCGATGAATGCAGGTGGCTCAGGACCGTGCTTTGTGGCATTCCTTGGGGGAGACCTTAGTTCAGCAGTGGACTTGGGATGGGCTGTAATGATGATGAACCAACATTTAGTGAAAAAGAGAATATAAATGTTGTTGCTATTTTAGAAATAAATAATTTTTAAGTTTTAACTCGTTGCCTATCGTACTATATTTTGATGAACCAGGCTTAAACAATTGTTGTTATCATTGCTAATATGAATAATATTGCAATTTACCGTGTTGTGATGGTCTAAGAGCATCCACTATCCTATATTATCCGGTAGGTCGTATGAGGCGACAGAATGACACTGAACAAGGAGATGGGCAGCGACATCTTTCTGATTACAGCTAAATAAAAATAAAATCTGCGGTTGTCAATCCACTTGTCAAGCGTGGCAAAATAACTTATCTACCTCATAAGATGTATAAAATGTCTATAATATTTTTATGTATATACAGAATTATGTAAACGTATAAATTGGCAAGGGGCCGGCCATTACATATGTGGCTCGAAGACCACAATAATTATAAATATGAAAAGTGACTCGTATATACGTTGTATGTCGTATCGTATGTAAGTGTACATTGATTTTTTTAATTCCTGATAACTATTAGGGTTTTATATTGTTTGTAATTACAATTAAAAACAACGTATAAAATTGTTACATTTAAAATTGTAATTTTATTAATATATGCAGAGGAAAACGACAACCAATTTCAATTTAACCGTTGAATTTCATGAAATCCTGGGTGAATCGACACTGGTACGGATGTACAGGCTTGCCGGGATTCTTACGATTTATAGGGCAATATGTTTAACGTCTACTACGAGAACCCTCTTCGGGCATAACGGGGCTGTTACGTAAACAGATTGCTCGCGAGTGGCGGGCGGGCGTTTCAGATATCGGCCTTCAAACAAACCCGCTACCTACGTTACGACTTTTGTACAAAATCTCGCACTCTACCATGCTGATTCGCTTTTGTATCTTTTGTCTTATATGAGCAGTTACGCGTCAGAAATCAAAGTGATTTTAAAGAAATATGTACTTATTGTACGTAACTTTTTAAAATTCATTAAAAAATTATAGCTATATCACAAGCAAAATGAATGTAGTATTATAATAACATCCCGTAAAATCAAAGATTTATTATGAAATTATTATATTTTAGCAAAGAGAAACAAAACGTACCAAATTATGGAAGCTGTGTAATTGGTCTGTTATTAAGTCAGAATTTCAACTTATCTACACGTTTTGAGGACTGTAGAAGAATTCGAATCTGTGTTGTGTTTAAACATACGTATGAGCTCGTATATAAGTAGGTGTACGTTAGTGAACTTTTTCGTGTAATATATCTCAAAAAGAAACTGCTGATATTATTGTTGCCAAACCATTTTCGGGTTCGATCCCCGCCGCCACCAACAAAATTGTTAATTGCAATTTTAAGTGCTGACTTATAGCGTACTCGGCGGTGAAGGAAAACTTCATGAGGAAACCTACATGACTGAAAAAAATGAAAAAAATATCGAAGACATGTTAGGTGGGCCAGCCACCTTGTCCGCTCTTTTAGAAGTGAGGGGAGGCCTGTGCCCGGTAGTGGGACGTATCTATATACGTCCCACTACCGGGCTGTAACTTTTGACTTTGAACCATTTTCATTCAAGGTTTAATTTATAATTAATGTTTTTATTAAAAAAACGTTAGTCTGGCGTGTAGATATAAGAACCTTACCTGTAATAGTTGAACTCAAGAAGTACTCAAGCGGGGAGAATTTTAGAATTTAGAACGATGTCTCGACAAGCAGTCTGAAGTGGGTCGAGCCTTTGAACTGATCGATTTTGTTTAATTTTATCATAAGATAATAATAAGGACGACTTCACAAAATGTGTTCTCAACAATCTGAGCCTCTTTTTATTCTGAGAGAGTTTTGAAGCAGGGAAGAGATTGCCGCGCTATCCCAAAGAGCGTTGGCGAATCCTAGAAATATTTTTAGTTTATTTACTTTTAAACAGGTTTTCTCACGATATCTTTCTTTATCGCTGAGAACGTGGTAAATCAGCAATAAATAATATAATAATTTAAAAATAAAAATTTTGCACAAACGACCTCAATATATAAGGTATTGAAGTTGTTTGCTGGCCGGATGAGGAAACTCAAGGTCACTCAGCGAGCTATGGAGAGGGCTATGCTCGGAGTTTCTCTAAGTGATAAACTCAGAATGAGGATATCTGCAGTAGAACCAGAGTGACCGATATAGCCCAACGGATTAGTAAGCTGAAGTGGCAATGGGCCGGCCATATAGCTCGAAGAACCGACAACCGATGGGAAAAAAGATTCTCGAGTGGCGGCCTCGTACCGGCGGACGAAGTGTAGGGCGTCCCCCCACTAGATGGAGTGACGACCTGGTAAGAGATGCAGGAAGTCGATGGATGCAGGTGGCTCAGGACCGTGCTTTGTGGCATTCCTTGGGGGAGGCCTATGCTCAGCAGTGGACTTGTGAAGGGCCGTAATGATGATGACGATGACGATGAATTCAATATAAGTTATTAGGAGAACTCAAAAACTATTGATCAAACCTTGATCAAATGTATATGGGATCACATGAGGAGCACCAGCTTTCAAATAAAAAAAAATTCATCGAAATCGGTTCACCTAGAAAAAAGTTATGAGGTAACATTCATAAAAAAGAACATACAGTTGAATTGAGTACCTCATCCTTTTTGAAGTCGGTAGAAAATTAGAGTTACAGCCTAGTTAGGTCCTAATGCTGGGGCCATGCGTCCTTTTATTTCTTAAAAAGAGTTACGGAGCGATTAGGCCACCGTTGGTCAGAATCAGTGCGTGCTCGTGGACTCACGTGTTATCAAAACATTTTATTGCTAAGATATGTAGGTTTTCCTCACAATGTTTTTCTATACACATATAACAATAACAATTTTAAATACAAACACTTCTGGGAAATGTGCAATCAATACACAATTTTCTGGTGAAATATATAATACTCTTATCAACCTTATTAGTGTAAATTAAATTTAGCTTATAAGGGTCAAAAAAGCTTACTTTTTCATTAAATGAAAGTAAATAAAAGTGTAGCCCTTTGGAATCAATGTTATTATTTCTATTGTAATATGTACGTATTCAAATAATTAGTGAAATATTGTTTTCACTTTTATGTTTCAATTTGCTCTTTTCCTCTTAGTATAAAACGGAACTTGCATCTGCCTAAGCATCCTAATCTACTTTTTTTTTATTAAATCTGAATTCTTTGAACATGCATAGAAACCCAATGTATACCCTAATTATACAATATGTTACAAAAACCCTGTGGTTCCCATTAAGTGCGTTTATCAGGATCATTATTCAAACGTATAGAAATTACTTTTTTTTTTAAAACTCGAACAATATATTTTTTATTTTATTAAAAAAAAAATTGTATGCAAATTGTATGTGGTTTTATTACCTCTGCATTGTCTGGGGAGTAAGAGGATTGTCAAAGACCCCGCTTTACTTAGGTTTAGAATCGGCTAGTGTCAGTAAGAGGTAATAAAACTACATAAAATTAAAAAAAATATGGACGAGTTTTAAAAAAAGTTATTATTATAGGTTTGAATACTGATCCTGACCATATTGTATAATATTGTTAAATAACTATTTATTTCTGAATGATATCTTTATATTATATTATTTAATTATATTATTTTTATTTATTATTACCTATGAAACACAAAGTATATGTTTATAATCAGGATACCATAGAAAATCAGGGCGATATTGCATTTTTGTAATACACCAATGAACGCAATTACACTTCTTCTGCATAATATCCCAAGCGGCGTTCCTATTTGCTACATCGCACCATTAACAGTTATACAAGTTCTTTTTTTAATTGCTTCAAGTATATCATAGAATTATTTGTAATTGTTATAGTAACTGTTTTTTATTATATTGCATTTGTCCATTGATGGAGAAATAACGTTAGGATGAGTTATATTAGCGCCATCCGTATGGCATATGTGAACTCCCGCTTTAAATCGCGGTTAAATCGTTTCAGTCAAACTTGGAGATGAAAATCATCTGTTCAGGGTGAGTACACTGGTGCATACAAATGCAAACCAAATTCAATCCTCAATTATATCAATAAAATTCATATTTAAAAGAAAGCAAAAAGAAAGGGAATACTTGCCACATACTTACAAAAATAGAGAAATTTATGTGAAATCCAAACTGAAGACACGTATGCTTAAACACGCATTAATTTTAAAAACTAGCATCATTCGTTGCATCATCATCACCATTACCATCACCATAACATCACCATCATAATCGTAATCATAATAACTATCACCAGTCACGTTTTATATAGTTTACGGCCTAACAGAACAAACGTCGCTGAAAATGGCGGCTCGGTTACTTCCATTTTGGGGCGAGCGCTTATACGGTTTTAATTATAATTTGACAAAAATATCATGAAATACGACATGGAATACTTCTGTTTTCGTAATTTCATGTAACGCTCGGTGTTTAGGACTCTCTTCGGTGAACTCTATGCGAGAAAAAAACAACTCGTAATAAAAACGGACCCTGCTTAGAACATAAATATTTCATTCAATTCTTCCCATTCCTACAAAAATTATGTTCGCACAGTCTCTTCTCCTTCAGATTCTCGACTATGCTGACGCAAGCTATGTAGACATAACTGAGGACGTGCTAAATAAGCTTGAGAGACTTCAAAATACTAGTATTCGGTTCATATTTGGATTGTGCAAATATGACCATATTTCCCAGTTTCGCTCACGTCTCAAGTGGTTACCTATCCGACTTCGCCGGAACATCCATATTCTTTCTATTCTCTACTGTGTATTATTTAATCCTTCTGCTCCTCACTACCTAAAGGAGAAGTTTAATTTTGTGAGGCTTCCGGGGTACCTCTATTAAGCTCTGGAATGCCCTACCTTTGCAAATACGTGAAGCAAAAATCTATTGTAATCTTTAAGCGATTACTTTAAGATCATTACTTGTCCCAATCCGTTCGGAGACCGTTAGGATAAATTATGTGATTATGTATTTATTTTATTTATCAGCTTTATATTATTGTTGGAGGAATTTTGTAATTTATTTATGTATTTTGGGTAGATATGCAAGCTTGTTTATATACTCCTATATATGTATGTTTATGTATATATTATATGCTTTACTTTATCTTTTATTATGTATTAGTAATTTATATAATTTCATGTATTAGTTATTTATATGTTATTTTATTGCATCTATTGTCTATATATCGCATCTATTGATATTATATTATGTATATTTATATTGCACCACCTACCTAGTATTCATTGTTTATTCCTTTACAGACTTGGTTGCCTGGAAGAGATCGCTATATGATGTAGCGATAAGGCCACCAAATTGTATATTTAATCTGTCTTTTGTTATGTACCTTGTATATTTGTTTGTGGTTGTACAATGAAGTATATTCATTCATTCATTCATTCATAAATAATCGAAGAAATTTAATTAGAAATTTCTGTCCAAATAATTACTTTTACGAATATTTTCATTCATTAATTCAATACAACCTACCAAAAGACCACGGCCTTTCCATAGCTTGCGTCATGTGGAGGATTTTTTTAACATAATAAGTTTGACAAACGAGTCCAACCTGATGGCAAATGGATACTGTGGCCCATAGACACCTACATCTAATTTTGATTAAATATCAAAAAGTAAAAAAAATCTGTTTCCAGTAAAGAGATCTCCGGTTCTCTATATTCACCATACATAACACAGCAACATTAAGCTACTATTTTAAGCTGGTGTTCTGCGCGAGCGTGTGCCTTTCGCGGTCGAGCCGACTCAATTGTATTAAAACCCTCATATAGCAGTAGCGTGGCTCTACCACGTAACGAGATATTTCCTATAGTTGACAAGCTTGGCAGGTGTATTAAAAACCTTTTTTTTGAAATTATATTTATTATTTTCGAGTATCAAGAAGATGCTCCTACCCATCTCCTGTTTTCTTTCTCTCTGTCGACCCTTACGATATCCACCGGATGATGTTGGGTAGAGGAAACTCTCACACCGCCGTTATGCGGCGGAAGAATATTATATTATTCTCTAATTATTTCTTACATTTGGGTCACATATTATAAAACGTAAACCATTTAGAATAAGTGTTGATTCTTGAGAACATTTTTCTATATTATAAGGTGCTTGAGGAACGTGCGGCCTTGATGTCTAGCAATCTATTTATACAACTTCGCCCTTTATTTTTTTCTTTCGGCAGGCTGCACGTTATAGAGGTACTTTAACGTTCTAAAAGTCGTTACGAAAAGGTAAAAACCTGTTCATGAAATTTAATGCAGCTTATTTTCAGTGGTTTTATATAAATCTTTTAATAAATACGACTTATCATACCGTTTCAAAATACCAGTAATAATTAGTAACATGTACGTACATATTTAAAATAGCTACTTACTTAGCAAGCGTAAATAATTGCACGATTGATATTTAATTAACATAATATTTATGCACTGTTATATTAAAGATTTAACTTACAAATTAAATCATCATATATAATAGTTTTGCATCACAACTAACGTATTAGTGCATCAAACAATTTAATAATTGCAGATTTAAAAACATCTAGTTTATTCTGATCAAAATAAAAATCTTCATAGTATAGATATTATAATAAAGTAGTAAAAAGAGTTGTTGTGTAGTAAAAAGTCAAGTTTTTGTTCATAAATTGTATTCAGAGTAATTTAACAAGCACAAAAAACAAGGTTTAATACATTGTTTTAGTATACACTTTGCTAGACAGTGCTCTTGTATTCTCTAAAACCATAGAATGGGAGTAACATAGAAGGCTTTTAGACTTTACTAAAGTTCTCTTATATTCCTCACATTGTAAAATTATAAAATACTCTAATGTTCCTTAAATATTAATGTATACTTTTGTTACAAGGATTACAATAAATACCACACGGTTCTGTGCCTCCCGTATTCATCAGCTTAGGGTCTTACCAGGCCGTCGCACTATCTGAGAGATGGGGGGGAGGTGTAGACTCGTTTACCGATACTGGCCTGCCATGTATGAGCTACATGTGGCTGGCCCATTGCTCGGCGTAATAGAATCTATTACGTAGTAAAACTTCGAGATCTTTTCATTCCACACTGAAAGTTCATTATACGGTCATAATATTATAAATATGCGTTTCATCAATCGATTACGAAAAGAAAATAAACGAATGAGTTAGTTGGTTATAAAAATGGATTTTGGTAAAATTTTGTAAGTTGTTTTTTTTATAAATATTTAATGTTATTATTGCATCCTCTTTCACCACAAATATAGCACATAGAAGTCGAATTTTTTGTTATACGAGTAGGATAGTGTGACAAACGAGTACACAGTTCATCTAATGGTAAATGGTTGCTGTGGCCCGTAGACATCTACATCTATTCTCGTTTGCGAATCAAAATGCAGATGCGTTGTCACCCGTGAGGAGTAAGATGGAATTCCTCTTTTCTAGTAAAAAGGGTCTCCGGTTCTCTACAATAACCATATGAAATACAGTAGTGTTAAGCTGCTATTTTACGCTGGTATTCTGTGAGAGCGTGGTCCTTCCTCGGTCGAGCCGACCCATTTGTGCCACAACTGTACTACTAATATAGCTGCAGCATGGCTCTACCACGTGTATTTCATTAATTTTACAAGCTCATAAGCTATTATTGACCCATCCATAATCCATTACAGCGTATACATTTTTTATTGCTGAAAATATTTTTATAATTTAGAATTGTTACCAGGGAGATACTGTAACCCACCTCGTGTTTCAGTTGCCCTTTGTCAACTCTTACAAAACCCACGGGTTATATGGGCTATAGTGGATACTCTTAAATCTCCATCTAGTTCTTTATGTAATGAAGTTTTACTTCATTTCGAATTTTTAATATAAATCTAGTGTAGCATTAACTAAATAGTTATTGTATAAACAGTAATTAGGGTAGGAGACATAGAGCTATAATCGAAAAAAGGTACTCCGTCACGCGATCGCCGCTTTTAAGCATGAACATTAGGCAAAATTTAACCGTATACGTTAGACAATCACCGTTACCGTTTTATACGAGGTCTACGAAAGGTTTCCAGATCAATAAATATTCATTTATGCATACTAGGTCGAGCTCATGGCTACGTACGGGAACCAATACACTTACTCGTATTTACACTGTAATTAAATAAATATATTGCAGTTCTTACTATACATAATATTCATAATGATTTGCCACGTGGTGACGGCGTAAACGGACCAAAACCCTGTTTAGTTCCGTGGGTATTAAGAGGTGATTATGGGAAACACCAGAAAATTCTTGTGGATTTCACCAAATAGCGTTATAATCATCTCGTTTACCTGATGAGTAAAATACCCAGATCGACGACGGACAGCAACGATAAAGGTGCGAGATGTTGCTGGTGATTCTTTAGAAGTATTATTCTGTTAAGAAGAATGTAAATAATCATTTATTGTAACTGCAGTATGTGTACTTGCAGTATTCGCAAAAGTATAGAACTATCGGAAAACCACTTCAAACTCAGTTTTTTGCTATTATCTCTAAAACTATGTGCGATATGGAAAAGTGGCTGAAACAAAATTGGATATTTTAGTTTCACGTAACAAGATCTTATTACTATACGTAAGTTGAAGTCGATTTTGCATCAAAATTTTAAGATTTTGAAGATTTTGTACGTGATAAAGCGATGCTGCAGCTATATTACACTTGTAGCAAAAATGGGTCTGCTCGACCGGGGAAGGACCACACTCTCACAGAATACGATCGTACAATAGCACTTTAACGCTGCTGTGTTTCGTGTGGTGAGCATAGAGAATCGGAGATCCTTTTCACTGGAAACCAGGCATTCCATCTTAGTTCCCACGGGTGACAACGCATCTGCATTTTGATTCGTAGTCGATAATAGGTGTAGATGTCTATGGGCTATAGCAACCACTTACCATCAGGTGAACTGTGCACTCGTTTGTTACCCTTATCCTTTAAAAAAAGTTATGACATTTTTGTGTAAAACTACAAACAAAAAAGTTTTATCTTAAACTTTTTTATTCCTCGTAGTGTTATAAAATCATTAAAAATACTTTATTTTATCAGTTTTAGATATTACAAAAAATCTTGCATATTTTGGTATAAAATATAGCATATATACGTCCCACTACTGGGCACAGGCTTCCTCTCATTTATGAGAGGGTTTTAGGGCAAGGAAATGTCCACCGCGCTGTCCCAATGCGTGTTAGCGGACTTCACGTCTTCGAAATATTTATTTTCTTATTTCTCAGACATGCAGGTTCCCTCACGATATTTTTCTTCACCACCGAGCACGTGGTAAATCAGCACTTAAAAAAGCCGGTGGTTAAAATGTACAGCGAGCGCTAACCATCTGAGCTACCATGGCTCAGATGGTTAGCGCTCGCTGTGACGACGTACGACGGTGAGTGAAGTTTCATTCCGGAGAATGGCCCGGACTGATACTACGCCCGAAAATTTTAAAAATGGTCATTCATGTCTTACTTGCAATGCAAACAACCCCTGAGATTAATAGAAACCATAATTCGATATTACAGACAAACACTTCACTTATATTTATATGTATAGATTGTTTAATTTACAATGGCTTTTTATATTTCTGTACCACCGTAAACAGTGGTACTATTATTAGTATTAAATACACTTGATATTATCATTTGGTAATTGTCGTTCTTTAACAGTATAGTTGGGCGGAATAATAAAATAAGGAAGAAACTATTACTACTTGTTTTCTAATAATGAGTTTTGGCCGTTTAGTGGCAGTGTTTGAATATCCACTACCCCATATCGTCGGTGTCGTAAGAGGTGACGGAGGGAAATCGAAACTGGCAACAGCATCTTTCTCATAACATCTCAAAGTAATAAAAAAACTGTGGTCGACAACCCGCTCGCCACGCGTGTCATCTATGGCAAAATTTGTTCAGCAGTGGACTTTTATAGGCTGTAATGGATGGATGGAATGGAATGAGTTTTCAATAGAACAGATTAGAATAGAATATTGTTTTATTCAATATTGATTATTACATAATACTTATTGCAAGTCATTTTTATTTACCACTGGTTCGGAAAATACTGCTGTGCAGGGAAGAACCAGCACGAAAACCAGCGGGACTTTTTTTCAAACATATTTCATTTAACAATAATTTCGTTTATACAATTTTTAAATAATCTTCATAGAACCAGCATGGTAGCGATTACCTTATTCCCAGGGGTTATTTTCATTTATGTATTCCTTGATATTAATATAAAAGGATTTTGTCTACGGTAAAAACTACTAGTTCAATGTGATTCCTCTGTGATGAATTGGAGGTAGTGGATACAGCATCACAGATTTTAACAGTGGTAGAGTCACGCGGCAGCTTTTACTGTCGCACGGATGGGCCGGCTCGAACCGGGGTGGTACCACGACCTCACAGAATACCAGCGTGAAGTAGAGGTTTACCTCTGCGTTTCGCTTGGTGAGTGCAGGTGGCCGGAGGCCCTTTTTACTGGAAATGAGGCATTCCATCTTAGTCCTCACGGGTGACAACACATCTGCATTTTGATTCGAAAACGAGGATAGATGTAGATGGCTATGGGCCGCAGCAAACACTTAACATCAGGTGGACTGTGTGCTCGTTTGTCACCCTTATCCTATAAAAAAAACATCTGAGGAGATACAATACGCCTTATCCCAAAATCGTCAATCTGTGTTTTTTTACTATACTTGCCTTAGGAATTTGAACCCACTATCCGAAATGCAAGATTTTTTTTTTATAAAACAGGGTGACAAACGACCACACAGTCCACCTGATGGTAAATGGTTGCTGTAGCCCATAGACATCTACATCTATCCTCGTTTGCGAATCAAAATGTAAATGCGTTATCACCTGTGAGGACTAAGATGGAATGCCTCTTTTCCAGTAAAAAGGGTCTCCGGTTCTCTACACTCACCATACGAAACACAGCAGTGTAAAGCTGGTATTTTACGCTGGTATTCTGTGAGAGCGTGGTCCTTCCCCGGTCGAGCCGACCCATTCGTGCTACAACTATACTACTAATATAGCTGCAGTATGGCTCTACCAAGTTATCAAATATGGTGTAAAAATATCCACTACCCTCATCGTACCGTATAAAGTGCAGAGGAAAACAAAACAGAAGATGGGCTGTAGCGTCTTACTAGTGAGAACAAGATAATTTAAAATTAAACATTTTGTACAACAGACTTCAATATATATTATTAAGAATAACTCAAAAAAATTGGTAGACCTTAATCAAATTTATATGAAACCACATGAAAAGCACCAGCTCTCAAATAAAAAAAGAATCATCACATAAAAATACATACAGTCGAATTGAGTACCTCCTCCTTTTTGAAATCGGTAGAAATAAAAAAATCGGTTACCATACCGTCTGTGGTAAAAGTTAAAAATGGCTTTCAATAAGAATTCATATTCTGTATCAGGTTTTTATATATAAAACTGAAATGACAAATGTTCGGTTCGAAATTCGGTCCACCAAGCGTGGTTACTACGGAAAATTCAGAGCAATCTATCTGGGAGGATTATCAAATTATAAAAAACAATAATAACAATAAAAAAATTGAAAAGCTGCAATGATGACGATGATGAGTTCTACTAATCATCGCTACCTTATTATTTACGACCCGTAAGTATAAAAATGAAACATTTCCGAAAATATGAATGGAATAAAAACTGCATCAAAATCCCATTAAAAATCAAAAAGTAGCAGCCGACGTATATGGGATATATAGGCATTACTAGGCACAGGCTACAGCGAATTTAGGGACAAAAAATCGTTCACTGTCTTGATCGACTTCACCGGAACGCTGCCGCCCACACAGCTGCCCGCCGTGCTGCAGCACGCCGCTGCCGTGCAGCTGCAGCTGCTGCGCCTATATAAAGATAATTACCGAAATATTTTTTAAATTCTCAGATTTTTTTTTATAGGATAAGGGTGAAACACGAGCACACAGTCCACCTGATGGTAAGTGGTTGCTGCGGCCCATAGACATGTACATCTATCCTCTGTTACAGATCAAAATGCAGATGCGTTTTCACCCGTGAGGACTAGGATGGAATGCCTCATTTCCAGTAAAAAGGGCCTCCGGCCACCTGCACTCACCAAGCGAAACGCAGAGGTAAACCTCTACTTCACGCTGGTATTCTGTGAGGTCGTGGTACCACCCCGGTTCGAGCCGGCCCATCCATGCGACAGCAAAAGCTGCCGCCTGGCTCTACCACTGTTAAACAGATATACAGATATGCAGATTTCGTCGCGATGTTTTTCTTCACCGCCGAGGACTTTTCTTTTATCGCCGAGAACGTGTTAATTCTAAATTTGAAATTGAAATTAAATGAGAATACGAGGTAGGATAATATTTCAAGAACATGTGAAGTCTGCCAACACGCAATGTTACTGTGTGGTGAACATTTTCTTGTCTTTAAACACTCGGTAACGAGAGGTGGCCAGTGCTCAGCGGTGAAACGTGCGTAGGTGTCTTTTACTTTTTTAATGAGGCTATCTAACAGTTTCAATTCATTAAGACAGCATTGAGATGAGAAACACGTCTACGATTATTGTTAAGAATAATATAGTGTGAGAGCAATTTTCCAACTTGCTCTCTTGCTTACACAGAGTGATTAACAGCAATAAAACAGCGTAATGAACTACACATTCAGTGTCGTTGTTGGTCATTATTTCACATGTGAAAACTAATGGCCATCGTTACATGATAACACCGAAATTGATTATGTATGCAAAGATATAGCAACATTGCTTAACACTATGTATACTAGCTAGTTATGTGGAATGTTGTTATTGCTTATTCCAGCGAAACAATAAAACCCAGTTAACTTACTGAAGACTGACGGAATCACTCAATACGTCGCCTGAGTTAGTGGTTATATACTATTTGTTCTACGTCACACTTAATACATCGACATTTACCCTCACTTCTATTTATGTATTTTTATTTTTTTCCTGCTATGGATATTAATGATAGCAAAACTTGCTTAATAGACTTATTTTATTTTAATAATAAGTACATTTTCGTTTATGGAATTTTAAAAAGTACTCGGACTGAGTCGGGAATTGAACCCAATCATCATACATTAACAATATATCCTGTATTTTTGGTGCAATCATTAGAGTTAAAGATATGGATGGATAATTACCGGGACACATTCTGTTACACATATACGGTTTTATTTTTCAAAGAGTAGCCAAATTTTAAACTTAAGTTCAAATATATAAATAATGATATACCGTTATTGCAGTTTTTGAAAATACGAGTAAGTAAGGCTTCTACTTTTATTTGAAGTCATCCCAAACGGAATGTGATTTATGAGCAACAACGTTTTTGCTAACCGATCGACCCTTTTGAATGTGTGCGTGCACAGTAAAATCAGTTAAAATAATGCAATACCACGCATTTTGAATTTAAAAGATAAAACGACATAATATCAGAAATTTTTATTTATTAATTTTTCTTCATCGTTTGCCTATATTACTTATTCTGAACCTTCTCTGCAAATTTGGCCGGTTATTGCAAAATAACCCCGTATGCATAAATTAAAGGAAAACCATAACATGTAACATTTTTGACACAGTCATAAGAAAAAGAAATAAAATATATAGAGAATTCTAATATAATAAAGTAAACAACAATATTCTCATTTTTTTTTCTTCAATCCATAACTTATAATCACGTATTTTGTTAGGAGATTTTTCATCAATCTTTGTGAAATTATGGTGAGAACAGCTACTCGTATAAAAAAATTAGAAGAGATAATAGAAAGAAAATAAATATGTGCGTGAGTGCGTGTCCAAAACATGAGCATGGTGATGACTTTACTTGATATATGTAATAATATACGCAGCGCACCGTCTATCTTTCTTAGTTAATTAGTCTGAGTATGGCAAATTATTCAATATTATTCATGATGACATACTAAGTAGCGTACTTCGTCACGAGTCATATTGTTTTATGTGTATTATTTAATATTTTAGGGCTAATTCTTTGTAATTTTTAAATTTTTTAAAGAGCTGCACGAGTTTATAGTGAACAGTTATTGTCTGCAAGTTGATTGATATCGTCGGTGGCGCGCAGTTCAATTTCTGTAGCTGTATCGTGTGATTTTGTCGTTTCGCTCATTATCCATAGCGCCGAGGTGGGTGCGTTCGGTCGTGAGACCATTACAATCGAATTCTCCTCGACAGCTCGTGATTCACGGTCCAAATAAAGTACGCGTGTTTTTATTTATTTTATTCTCACTTGATTTCTCAGATGGTGACGTAATATATTAATTATTCCATTGTCACGAGTATTACGACTCAGAATAAGGATTCTTAAGTTAAATATCAATATTTTATTCAGTCCTATTATTTCCTTATTGTATACGACGTAAAATAGCAAAAACAGAGGCAGAGACTTTGGACTTCCATTTGGCACGAACCTGACACACCTCTCTCGCTTCCTCCACATCCATATATCTACACATACATACTCGCTGGTTAAAGGTACTCTTAATTTAGCCCATTTTCAAAGTTTCTATAAATTGTTTTAATCTATATATAGTATTTTATTCAATCTTATTATTTATTCATTAAGTTAACGAATATGCTCATGTTTAGCAGAATCTAATCATAGGTGTAGATTACGAATATTAAACGACTAACTGGCCACGGAAAGCAGCTTCAAACTGAAATATATCTGGTACTGTGGTCTCCAATCCACCTGCCAAGCATGGTAACTACATTAAATTCGTCTTTTGTGAGAGGCTCATTGCAGTAGGCTTTTACGGTTTAAAGAGGACAAGGAATAATTTATTATACATATAAACATACATAAACACTCACGCCTGTCACCCAGAGGGGTAAGCAGAGACTACGGACTTCCATTTGGCGCGAACCTGACACACCTCTCTCGCCTCCTTTACATCCGTATATCTACGCATACACGCTCGTCGGTTAAGGGTACTCCTAAACTGTCCCATTTTTAATGTATCGCCGATTTGATCGATAAAACTTCGTCTAGAGCGCCCCTTCCCGACCCTGCCGTTCACTTCTGCAACATAAATTTGCTTTGTCACTCTTTCCTCGTTCATTCTTTCTACATGACCAAACCACCGAAGCATTCCTTTCTTAATCCTTGTCACAACTTCATCTTGCAAACCACACTTTTCTCTTATCACACTCTTTCTCACCCTGTCATTCAGATTCAGCCCTAGCATACTCCTTAAGGACCGCATTTCTACAGCATTTATTCTACTCTCATGCTTCTTCTGCCAGACCCAACTTTCACTACCATACATTAAAGTAGGGACTAACACAGCATTATGAATTGCCATACGTGCCTTATTTGACACATTCTGACTCCTCATAATTAATTTATTATACTTACGCGGAATAAAGTTACAACTAATATGCCATGTACAACGTGTTTTTTCGTGCTCTTTCCTGTCTAGATGGTTAACATTACTTAACATAGAATACTATAATATTATATTATTCTATGATAAATTCATTACTATATCTACCAGAAGTGCACTTACTGGCTCTGTTCCGGTTTGAGGGGTTGAAGAGCCCGTATTATCACAAGCTATAAGGCATTACGCCATGTAGCAATGGCGTTGGAGAATCTACTACCCCATATCAACCCGTGGGTGTCCTAAGAGGTGACTTGGGAAAATGAAACAGGAAATGGGCAGCAGCATCTTCCCGATAACAAACTCAAAATAAATTAAAAAATCATCAGTTGCATTATGGGGCTTGCATGAGATAATCTATCGGTGAGGCTTATATTCAACCAAGAGTTTTAATAGGCTGTAACATCATTTTTACAGCCATCATAATGATGTGGTGGTATGGTAATGGTTTATTATTACATTAAATTTTATGACTAATAAAATGTAATGTTACGGCCAGCAGCTGCTTATCCAACAGTATGGTCCTCCGCGGCCCATAGACGAAGAACCTACAAGCAGGTGTTGGTCGGGCCTGCTACAGGCCAAAGGTGGAAAGTTTCTAATTACAATAAACAATCAGGGGGGAGCGTTCTATTCTAATAAAGGGAGATTACTTACCTCTACCCAAGGCGGCTGGTCGCTCAGGATTCGGTCAGGTCACATGTGGATGTATAGTGCTAGGAAAGTAAGGGTCAGTGATGTGTATCTGGGTGTGGCTGGTAGTGTTATTGACCTTATTAGGCCGTTACCCTCTGCAGCAGTTCGGACCTCAGCACCTCTCCACCTCACGTCACTTTCTTCGCAGTCACGATGATAGTCCAGTAACTCTGTCGTACGATCAACTACCTTACAGAAGCCACGTTTCGAGTGGCCACAGTTATTTCTAGAATATCAATTACCGCACTAACTATTATTGTCGAATGCACTTATACAGATTCTGAGTTAGATACAATAAGTCCCGGGTGAAGCTAACAAGCAAGGAATGCGCGCTACGTATCCTAAACCGTATATTTCCTAGATGCGCGTGCCGTATTCCGCCCCAGAGGTCCCGACAAAAAAAGACAGCGTGCCGCCGATCGCATCGCTGAATTTGGACTCTCAATTTTTCTAGCGCGTTCTTGACACCCACCGTTCAAAACGCTCGGCTGAACTTCATCCCGTATTGCGCCGAGCCGAGTGCCATCTAGCGTCGATGCTTGACACTAGCGCTTTGCGCGAACATGTAATTTTATTATAATAGTAGCCTATAGTGATTTTCTTCGTCTTATTACAAAACGTAGTTTATTGATAGTCACGGGCTTAACATAAATGATCTAAAAATAATCTTTCTAACCAAACAAGTCCCTTAGCCGTGGCGCTAGAGTCGTAGGTATACTTATATTACAGTTCTCATTTTTATTATGGCAGTTTTCGTTTACATTCGTTGTTAGTTGTTACTCGTCTCCAATATAAAAAAAAATAATCATCATCATTTTCTGAACCCATTCAAGAACCTGAATACTAATGATTTCGCGAGTTAAGGAGCGATTTAAAGCGAGTAAGCTAGATATGTGTGTATAAAATACTATACAATGCTCGTCTCTGTGCATTCATATGAATTATATGTATATTGTAAATAAGAATATTATTAGTGGGTATGCCGTTTTTATCTACTCGCTTTATTCTCTCTTTGTATGTACGGTAAAATTTTTGCAATAGATTTTAAAGTAACTTTCCGATGAGCTAGATACTTGAAGCTTTTAACATAGCTCAGAACTGGAAACGTTGGAAAAATGTTCTCCATTTTAAACAATATTTTTTATTAATGTCTTCCCTTCAGGGAAATTTAACTCACATACTAGTTGAAACGATTGTATGCTACGAAGTTCTACCGTAGAAAGCTAGCATAATAAGTACGTACTACATAATTTTACACTGGGTTAACAGCATAATTGTTTGAACATAGAGGACACGTGTCGCAACGCAAATGTACCGCTGCTTAGTCTAGTTAACACAAGTTGTTATTTAAGGATTTAATTCATGATAATATGTCTGATAATATTAAATAAATATTTCTATAAAATATTATAGAGTAATTTGTTCCTTCTGTCTTTACCGTCGGATAGTCAGACACACGGGAGTCTTCTTCCCTTTAGTCGAAATACCACGCATTCAAATCAAACGGCTTACTACGCAATACGTACATAATACAGTGAAATAATTTGATAGTATCTATCTTTCATCCGGTTACAATGTGGGTGACTTCAAGGCAAGAGTTATGTCATACGCAGCATTTTTTTTATAAAAAAGAGGCGAACGAGCATACGGCTCACTTGATGGTAAGTGAATTCCGTTGCCCATGAACATTTGCAATACCAGAGGCATTGCAGGTGCGTTGCGGGCCTTTTAGAAAGGAGTAGGCTCTTTTCTTGAACGTCCCTAAGGTGCCGACTAACTTGTCTTGTAAGTCCACTGTCCTTAAAAGTGTTATTATAAAATCCATTTCTCCATTCATATTACGGACAGGTTTTTTCATATAATATTCAGTCCACCAGCAAGTGCATGTTATAGCTCATAAACACCTACAACTTTCCATAATTGGGAATCAAAATGAAAATGAATCATCACGTCTAAAGACGCCACGTCACTCACCGTACGAAATACACAAAATAGTATTTTACGCTGGTATTCTGCGAGCGTAATTCTTCTCCTGTCAACAACAACAAATTTCAACAACCCATTTGTGCTACAAAGTAACTACCACGTCTATACGTGTCTATGACCTAAAATGAAGTCTCTATGACCTAAAATGTAGACCAAAAATATCTCTGATCTGGACAAAGTGTGAGAGGTATAGTTTGATAGCTAACCCGTCGACTAATCATGGTTATTGAATTAAATCCCTCATCTATTACTAGAGCAGAAGTCCTTTTTTGAAGTTATTGGCGTTGGTTTTTCAAATAACGTGATCAAAATACCTAGGTGGATTGAAAAGTACTCGGCCTAACACAGATCCATTCAATTCTAAAAATCAAATCTACCCACATTATTTAGTTCAGTTCAGACTAGTTCATTGTGTGAAGTTCGAAACGTGTGCGATAATTAGTTGTGATTTTATAAATTTATTAACAAAGTAATCGGACATAATTTCCGCGAATGGAGCAAATCGAGCAGCGTGCCGTCATTAAGTACCTCCATAAGAAGGGGCTATCATCAAAAGCCATCCATGATGACATGGTCAGTACATTAAGCGATTGTGCTCTTTCATATCCATCCGTCAAAAAATGGATAGCAGAATTTAAGGGTGGTAGAGAGAGTGTGAAAGATGAACCCCGCTCTGGAAGGCCTTCGACGTCAACTACTGACGAAAATATTGAAAAAGTACTTGATTTAATAATGGGAGACCGCAGATTAAAAATTAGAGAGATAGCCGAGATTATAGGCATCTCTTATGGACGAACTCAAAACATCATTGTCAACGAGTTGGGTTTCCACAAGGTGTCTGCGAGGTGGGTTCCGCGACTGCTTTCAGTTGAACAAAAAAGGACGCGATTGACTATTTCACGCGACTGTTTGGAGTTATTTGAAGCCGATGCAGATGATTTTTTGAATCGTTTTGTTACTATAGACGAAACATGGGTTCATTACTGTACACCGGAAACAAAACAACAATCAAAACAGTGGAGAAGACCTGGTTCACCACCCCCTAAAAAGGCTAAGTCGATTTTGTCGGCAAATAAGGTGATGGCTTCAGTATTCTGGGACTCGAAAGGTGTGATTATGATTGATTATCTTGAAAGGGGTCAGACTATAAACTCTGATTACTACTGCACCTTACTACGTCGTTTACGAGAGGAAATAAAAGAAAAACGTCGAGGAATGCTCAGAAGAAAAGTCCTGTTTCATCAAGATAACGCCCGTGTTCACACGTCAGTACAGTCAATGGCTGAAATTCACAACTGTGGCTTTGAACTGTTACTGTATCCGCCGTATTCATCTGATCTGGCACCATCAGACTTCTTTCTGTTCCCTAACCTAAAAAAGCACTTGGGAGGTCAAAGATTTTCGACAAACGACGAGGTCAAAGCAGCTGTAGACGCATATTTTGACTCTAAGGAAGAATCATATTTTTTCAACGGTCTAAATGCTTGGAAGGGGAGGTGGCAAAAGTGTATTGAACTTGATGGTGATTATGTAGAAAAATAAAAATATAACTGATTTAGTATGTGTTTATTTTCTTGGTTAGGCCGAGTACTTTTCAATCCACCCTCATATGTTCTATATAAAAGTTAATCGATATAAATAAAATAAGTTTTAATCATATTCTTAATGTTGTAGGTGTCAAATTTTTAGATAAGTTTCTCATTTCTTTTTATCGATATTGTGTATTGGTTTTTACTCTTTTGCTACAAAACGAAATATATTGTAATTATATAAAGTGTACTTCTTCCTTCCTCACTTTATATTAATAAAGATGGAAGTGCCGAAAAGGATTTCTGCTATTTGTCTATGTCTTAGGGTTTCGGGTGTTGGTAAACATATTCATTATAAAGGCTTTCACCTATAATTAAGCATCAGCTAACTGCTACGTTATATTAGTTACGGTATTGTAGAATGGTACTAAGTCCGTTCAATGTTACCTTTGTTATTTAAAAGTGTAACATTAAGGAGTAAACAAATAAAGAAGTTTACATAATATAATCATACAGCTTTGGGGCTAAGAGTTGTAGTACGAGTCTTTAGAGGTGATAATATATAGGTGAGCATATATATATATATATATATATATATATATATATCTTTATATATAAAAAGTACGTGTCACGTTGTTTGTCCGCGATGGACTCCTAAACTACTGAACTGATTTCAATGAAATTTTTGGTTAATGTGCAGTTTGGTCCAACTTAAAAGATAGGATAACTTACATCTCAATTTATAGTCGCAATACAATATTATTTTATTGAAAATTATTTCTCTATTATTTGACAGTCACAATTATCTGTTAGCTCCAAACGATTCTGTCAGATGACGATATCTGTTGATTGGATTGAGTAAATATTTAATAGATGGCGCTATGTTAAAAATACAAACGTTTAATATAAGCTACAATTTAGTAGTATAACCACCACGTGTTGCTTTAAGTATTCAACAGATGGAACCGATTTGAAAAAAAATTTGCAGACTGTGTGCAGTTTGGTCCAACTTGAGAGATAGGATAGTTTTTATCCCGATAAGTGTACCCTCAATTTTTTTATTGCTAACTTCAGGAGTTTTTTTGGGAAAGCAAATGGTCGTTCGGAAAGGGCAGAACAACGTCTGCCTGGTTAGCTAGTATATATATATATATATATATATATATATATATATATATATATAGGTGATGGATTTTCTTATACCGACTATAATTTATTAATTTATTTCAGAACATTTTTTGAACGGAGTAATGATATTGATGCATGTAATAAAGGCCATTTTTGAATGACTAATTTTTAAAAATATTTACCCATACAACAACTCTATGCAGGCCGGTGAGTTAATGAGCGAAATATTATCAGAAAAACTAGTGGATGGATCTTAAATATTTTACAAGTAAATTCATGGCAATTCAATTTTTATGGAGGTGGAGGCAAACGAGCATATGACTATAGCGATATATGATAAGTGATTACCGTCTCGTAAAACGAGCATATGGTAAGTGATCACTGTCACTCATGACCATCTGCAATACCGGAGGAATTGAGGGTGCGTTGCTGGGGTTTTAGAAAAAAGTAGGCCCGTTTCTTGAAAAAGTAGGCTATTTCTTATCAGTCCGGATAAATCGCTGTTGAAAGAAAATTCTACAATGTAGTCGTGCGTGGCAGAAAATGTCGTATAAACGCATCGTCGTTTGTTATGGAATTTCGATTCCTGTCGCAGAGTACGATAATGGAACTTATTATTCTCGGAATAACGTTCTTAAATCCATGGCCTATGTTGTATAATAATTAATGTTATATGAGTTAGTGACGTAGGTTAGGGTATAATGGGACTGATACGCTAAGCAGTAAAAGTCCCTTAAATGTGTAAAGTACAAGATACAGACAAAATAAAATATAAAATATAAGATAGAGAGAGATGTGCACAACTGATGAAGAATTTAAGTGTAATGAAAGCTAAAAGTGTACTTAAGATTGTTGTAGGAATATGGAACGTGAAAAAACATTAGTAAGTCAGTTTGTGGGCGCGGCGTCGCGACTCCGAGGGCAGTGCTCTGACGGCCATTGTTGCTGGTCACCGGCGTGTGTCGGGCTCGGGCAGCCGACCACGAAATCGCTCCAAGTTTCGGTCCACGACACGACATGCCTTCCAACTGATTTCATTTTTAGTAAAAACGCAACTAGAAAGGATATCGTCTTTATCTCGCATTTATTTTTATTTACATTAACCGAAGCATTTGTATGTATATTTATATTTTTATAACGAAATCCTTAAAGCTTGTTTTAATAATAATATCATATCTTTCTAGTCATATAATTCAAATTTTGAATATTATATTTTATAGTTTTATAATCTTCTTTCGTAAACTCCTTAAGAAAGTAATCCTTGGATCAGTAGAATTCGCCAAAATGGACTTAAGAACGTTAGAAGGTAATGTTAAATGGTTTTTTAATATTAAATATTTAAAAAAAATTAAAAGTAAAATTATTTATAAATTATCAAATTCATAAGTTCATTGACGTTTTCAGCCTTTTTATGCACTCTTGAACTATAGGCTTTTCAAAAATGGAAAAGTAGGCATGGATTTCAGAAATGATGCCCATAATTAGTACTATTATAATTATTCTGTGCTCATACTCACCACGCTAGGAAGCTGAGTTGGTGAGCGCAGAGCGACACTGATGATACTTATATCATCATCGATCTGAGCGATTTGGGTAGCTCGTTTTTTGAGATTGACTATTGACAAAAAATCTGTATATACCCGTATTTCCCTATAACACTCCATTTGTTACTTAAACTCTTTTAAAATATAAATCATGTTTACTTAATTATGTTAAGTGTTTAATTCTAATGCAAAAAAATAGCTGTGCTTTATTAGGTCTAAACCTAAGTCGTAGTCATGATTATAAAAATATTAATCACTTTGGACATTGCCCCGTGGGTGTCATCAGAGGCGACAGAGGGAAACAAACCACATCCTGGGCAGAAGCGTCTTCCTAATTGCCACTAAAAGTAAAAAAGTACGGTTGGAAACCGGCCTTCTAATCGTGGCAACTATGTTCTATTGGAAGGTCTATATTCAGCCTGATATCCTATTTGATAGCCTGAAACAGTAGTGTTACATCATAAATACTCGCGTAATACATAATAAATTATTTGGTTTGAAGAAAATATAAACATATGATAATATTACTAAATTAGAATTTTCTATTTATTTTCAATATTCATTACATATATATGAAGTCATAATAATCAGTTTTTGAAAGAAGTTAAAAGATCTATTTATATTTACTGATATCGTAAGTTAAGTCTACAAGGCACATAACATTACATCAAAGAGGGATAAAAATGTTTTTAAAAGAAGAAAGAGCGACTTTAGGACTCGTTCATTCTCGGATCATCCTATTGTTACCGTGAAAGTTCTCGGTAGAAAAGGGATCTTATTGGAATTTATTTTATATATCGAATATAGTTTATAGGTAGTAAGTAGACTTTGACAATGTAATATAGTATCAAAGACCCCTGTCTTGCAAAATTATATTTGATAACCTCCATCACATACCTACATATCTATCGTATTGTGGGTTCTTGAGATGAAAAAAATTATATATAGTATAAAAAAATACTTCATTGAATAAAGCTACTTTTACAGATCTAATTGCGTTTAATTTAACTTACTTTTATTTTTAACTCCCGTCAATTTGATTTTTTGCAGCACCCAAGCTCACAGTTTTTGGTTTAGTAAATGACTTTGAATTACTATGAGTTCGGTCACATATCGGAGAAAGTTTCTTAGATGATAGAGCGTCCTTAAAGTAGCAGTTAATTTGCGGCTTATTTCAGTAATCTGTTTTCCTAGTTCAAGGTAATACCCAAATACAGGCCAAGATTTTTCATCCAGGTAGAGAAGAGAATCATAATATCATTGTAATATGTTGCAGGTATGTTATAAATCAACATTGGCTAATATGCTCAAACTGGCTACGACCATTTTTGATGGATTTAGATACCGAAAATTCGCTAGCAGCAGCCATATCTATACAAATAAATAAAATTGAAGTGTCTGTTTGCAATGTCAAAATAACAGCTTTTTACAAAAGAAGAGATAGTATATACGGTAAATATAAAAAAAACACAAATTTTAAAATTTTTGTCTGTCTGTTTGTTCCGGCTAATCTCCGAAATGGCTGGACCAATTTTAATGGGACTTTAACTGGCAGATAGCTGATGTTATAACTGCTTTAATTTTCGATAAGTTATAAGGGTTCCGTGCAAAAAAATTAAAACCCTAAATTACACGCGGGCGAAGTCGCGGGAATAGCTAGTTATCTTATATGATAAGAGCTGTGTAGAGCTGGTTTTGACTTGATAGTGTGATGACATGAGGAGTCGATGTAAGCGGAACTGCGTTGTGGTCATTACATAAATTTAAATGTATGCACGGCGTCTTATTATTTCGATTATGCTGTATACATATATCATGTTCTATTAAACTGTAATTAAACATAACACTATGATGGTCTATTAATGTGGACAGCGGCGTCGATCTACGAGCGGCAAAATTACTCTCCGCTACATCCAGCAAATAATAGAGTGATTAATGGGGTAGGCGATATACAGCGCGGGATTCTTGTAGTTTAGCAAATGTTTGATTTGGTGCAGTAAAAAGCAGTATTTGCTTTGAAACTAATTTAAGCAAGTGTAATTTAGCTCTTTATCTTTTGGTTTAAAAAATGATGTAATACAAAATTATAGCTACAAAAGCCCCACTGCAGTGATTCATTATTAAGTAGTTCACTTCTCTTTAAAATGGTCGAGGAGGGCGATAACTGCCACATGCGTCATTAGTATGATCAGGTGCTGCTTGTGGGGACTGGTCTGCTCAAGTTTGCAACACACTTATTTGCTTTAATTTTTTATGTTTTAATGTTTTGTTGCGTAATTTAAAGTTTTATTATAGTAACATGCTTTGATTACTTTAATCTATTCCTTTTCAATTTTGATTCAGAAATCATATTATTGGTTTAAAAAATGAAAACGACACGTGCGAAGTTTTCTTCGCCGTATCTTCTCCGGACAGGAGAACCTCATTTTGAAACGACAGCAGATTAAAAAAAAAATTTTAAGGTTTTACAAAGGAAATTTTAGATTCTTACGTCGAAAAATAAAGAATTTCCATTTTTAATTTAATTTAATTTCACTAATTCAATGACACTTTTGTAATAATACGTTCCTAGTAAATATCATATTGTTGTGTAATAAAGGCTCTATATCCAGATACTTTGCACTTCAAACTTCGTTCGTAAAGGAATTCATAAAGGAGCAGACAAATTTACATATGATGTACATCCATGAAGATAGATATACATAACTCAAGTAGCATACAAGAAATATAAACAGATGCTGTATCGCTTTCTTGTTTTATATCATCTGTTTAAGAAAATTTGTATCTTTCTCAACCTGTATATAAAGGATTCTAACATGTCTTTAAAAGCAGTGAAATTTAGTAGTGACTATGATGGCTTTGTAGATAAAAAAGAGGCTTCTTTGTGTGTGTGGTTGTGGTTGTGCGTGTGGTTGTGCGTGTTGTGGTTGTGCGTGGTTGGCTGGTGGCCCATAGACATCTACATCTATTTTCGATTACGAATCAAAATGCAGATGCGTTGTCACCAGTGAGGACTAAGATGTAATGCCTCGTTTCCAGTAAAAAGGGGCTCCGGTTATCTACACTCACCATACAAAACACAGCAGCGTTAAGCTGCTATTTTACGCTGGTATTATGTGAGGGCGTGGTCCTTCCCCGGTCGAGCCGACCCATTCGTGCTACAATTATATTACTAATATAGCTGCTTCCCGGGTTTCAGCAACACGATGACCTTCCAATCCTCCGGGAAGTGGGATGTCCGCAGTATTTCATTGTAGAGATGACCAATCTCTACAAGTGTTCTATTGGGCAGCTATCGAAGTGCAGCGTTGAAAATCCCGTCATGCCCTAGCGCCTTCTTCAGTTGCAGGCGGTTTACAGTCATCTGCAGTTCAGCGGGTACATGAACCACTCTCCTGCAAGCATTGGCGCGGGCGATGACTGGAACTCCTGTACGCGGCTCTCCTTCCGGGCATGAAGATCCATCAACTTCGCACTTTCTGGGTTCGGCATAAATTGCTTCTCGAAGTGCTCTACTAGGTTATCCGCTCTACCCTTGGCATCATAACAACGTTCGCCCGCATTGTTGGTCAGC
The DNA here is from genome assembly GCA_033319125.1 of Parnassius glacialis. Taxonomy (NCBI): domain Eukaryota; kingdom Metazoa; phylum Arthropoda; class Insecta; order Lepidoptera; family Papilionidae; genus Parnassius; species Parnassius glacialis. The sequence goes on along the minus strand of JAVANC010000010.1, from coordinate 24,048,839 downwards.
GGGCAAACGACGTGTCTTGTTTTATTTAACTGTCAGTTGAATTTGTAAAGCGACGCATCTAGCTCTTCTGCTATCCAGATGCATCTCTCAGGCCACTCCTCTATGGGCCTGGATTGCAATCGACAATTCATCCGTAAGTTGGTTAAATTTTTTTTCAATCTTGGGCAGCAAATAGGCCCCCAGAGCTTCCTCAGCGCCCTTATGTGCTTAATCTGTACGCATATATCACGCGGTAGGGCGTCCTTTTTTTGTTGTAATCGGGACGATCGTAGAGGCCGCGTGGAGGGCATCCTGGATGGACTTAGTTATTCTAGTTGCAGCGGTCTCTACGCCGTCTGCTGTACTAATTGGTGAATGGGCTGGAGGTCTCTCCTGTAGGTGTTCGTGGTAAAACCCCCATTGAAATTTGGTATCGAACGCACTGCACTGCTCTGGGCAGCGTAGTCACCGCCTTGAGGCCAAGGGTAATCAGGATCGGGAAGTGCTTTGTGTTCAGGTCATACAGCACCTCTATGATTATCGGGCAGTTGACATTCGTAGAGAGCACGATGTCCAGTACGTCCAAACTTCTACGTGTATCTGTTGGAAAGTGAGTTGGTTCTTCGGGATCTAAAACATCGTAGTTTTTTTTATAGGAGAGGGGGCAAACGAGCATGCGGCTCACCTGATGGTAAGCGACTACCGCCGCCCATGAACAACTGCAACACCAGGGAGGGAATTGCAGATGCGTTTCCGGCTTTTAAAAAGGAGTACGCTCATTTCTTGAAGGTCCCTAAGTCGTATCGGTCCGGAAAAATCGCTGATGGTAATCGATTCCACAAGGAAGTCGTGCGAGGAAGAAAACATCTTCTAAATCGTACAGTGGTGGACCGCCAATCATTCAGATGGTGTGGATGGTATCGCAAGTTCTGCCGCGATGTGCGTTCGTGAAATTTGGCGGCTGGGATTAATCCGAACAATTACTCAGAGTTGTTTTCTACACCATTTCACTCACGCCCCGGCGGGTTGATCAATCTAGATCCCCACGCAGGGTATTTGGCGTTTTGTTCCCCGGCGATGATGGTGGGAGTTGGGCCTTCCATTACCGTCTGGACGTCTGAGGAGTAAAATGGAGTCCCTGGCGGGCAGTATGCTGCAAAGATCCTTAATTCCTCGCCCGCCGCCTCCATTTTTATGCCGACAGAGCGCATCGTTTGGTAGAACCGCTGTGCCCCTACAGGCGGTCCCTTGAGGATTGACATCGTCTCGCCTGTAGATATAATAATTTGGCATCTTCAGATGCGTCGATGGTCTTAGTTTTGTCTCTCCCAGCAAAATCACCTGGATGGCCTATTGTTGGGCGACTGTACCGAGTTTATGGATCCTCTGTTGTATCCCACCCGGGTACCAATAGAGAAGGTGCAAGTTACTCTCCTCCATAATGCCGAGCCATTAGTGTTGCCAGCGCCTTTATTGCGGCAGTTATGGGATCCGTCCCGGCCTTAATGTCGGTCAGGACTTGACTACCAACCTCGATATCTTTGCCTACCAATCTTTGAATGGCATCAGCTGTCTCGAGGCTGGTTGATGGTACTGGTCTCGGGGCGTTGGTTATTAATAATAATAATAATATACATTTATTTAATTTCCAATTACACATGTTTACATACAGGAACAAATATGATTACAATTAAGTAAAGTAACTAATAAACGTAGTGATTATATTCTCTTTGGTAACTAAAAGTCTAACAAAAATAACATGCTATGATAAAATTGAAACTATGTGTAGCTTAATAATGAAGAATTTACAAAAGAAAAATAGAAATGTCAAGTTTATAGTATTAGCTACCTGCCTGAACTAGGTTGAGTACCTGTGTTTCAGACATCACTCACACAATGGGTTTAATAATGTAGGACAATAGACATTTTTGTTTCCTTCCTGTGGGTAGAGCGCGCTCTATGTGTATAGCGGGCTCCATTGTGAGATAGAGCCCTTTCCGGCGCTCTGCTCACATTGGTTTTGTTTCTGGTAACCTGCGCCTACGCGGCTATCTTTATTACTGGTATCAGGGTAGAGGTCACAGCCTGAGGAGGAGGAGACTGTTACCTTTTCTTCTTCCGCCTCACCCGCTTCCTCTTTTTAGAGGGCTGATGCTACGTGGCATCGTTAGCCGGGAGCTGGAGAGTCAGCCCGGTGGTTGCGCTCGATTCAATGGATTCCCGGTGGTGGAGGTTTTGGGCGCAGTTTGCTCGCTTTGGGTCTTCCTCTCTATTCCTGGGGCAAAGGCTGGCGATATGCTTCCCGGCACATCGAACGCACTGCACTGGCCTGAAGCAATTAGCGGAGGCATGTGCAAAAGCAAACAACAAGCTTGCAACGTTGGCATTGTGCCGGTCCTGTTCGTCTTTGCCAGGCTTCTATGACTGCTCCCCTCATAAAGAGGAATTCGTCGACTAAGTAAGTTGGTTTAACCGCGCCAGGCTCAGGTGCTCGAGCTGTGCGAAGTAGAGGCATCTCGGCCTTCCTCTACGGGGCGGGATCGCTTTTACGAATTGGATCGGGAAGCCCTTTGCCTTGATAGCCTCCTTTATGGATTTGGTGTCTGTGCCCACTGGCTGCCCCCGGATGCCCACCTTTATGGGCTTCTCCTTCTCCGGGGTATAGCAATACCAGGACAATGCTGATAATGTTTCCGAGAGTTCCACCATGTACCATTGGATGGTACGGAACTCATCTGGGCTCTGCGGGATGAATCTTATCTTTTTCCCAAACGGACGGCCATTAGGGGCATGGCCTAGTTTTCTATTGAGTTTCTCAAAATGCCTCGTCGTGTGCGGGAGGCATTCAATAACGATAGGCGGGTATTGGTACCTCTTTATCCGGTTGTAGCTCTTGCGCCGCCTCGGTCCTGGGTATTGCGGGTGCTGCTGCCAGCTGAGCGTAAATTGTCGAAGGTGTTTGTCCGTCTTCTTCGGCAGACCCGATGCGTTGGTAGTAGGTTGTTGTTCATCCTCAGTTGATGATGAGGATGATGTTGAGGTTGATAATGCTACCGATGGTATGGGGGAGCTGATAAACTGCCTCTTTTCATAAAGGGATTCTTCGGTCTCCGGTGGGGTGTGCCCCCAAGCCGTTTTCATTGGCCGCTGCGGTTTGGGCATCGGTTCCAATCCGGTATGCTCAAATACGGTGGGCGTGAGCGCAAGGCTTGGCGCGGTCTTCTTGTGCGGCGATGCAGGTTTTCGCATTGAGATTTGGCTAAAGCTCCCTACGACCCTTGATCGCTCTGGGTTTGACAGGTCTTTAGCCATTAAAGGACGATCTAATACGCCAGGGCGATCCGGGGGTTCCCCTAACACAAGAGGTGGGCTCCCCCTTCCCCTAACCCGTCATGATGTTACTACTGTTTATGGACCTTGTTACACTGATTTGGTGATTTTTCAACTTTTTATTGATCCCTATTCTACTGATGATCGTTATAATTGTTAGGTAATCTCTGTTTGTCCTATAAATGGTGATGGTGTGTAGCCGCAACACTTTGGGGAACTGCCTGCCCCTTTCCTTAAGAAAGGGTAAGGAGAAGTGCTTAGAGGGCACTCAAAAACGCGACTATACGCAAAAAGGCTTGGAAACGCTCTTTAGTGCCCAAGAATCTGCCTAAGGGCCGGTGACCTCACGCCTCTCGGAATATGGCGACTGTACGCAAAAAGGCTTGGAAACGCTCTTTAGTGCCCAAGAATCTGCCTAAGGGCCGATGACCTCACGCCTTTCGGATTATGCGTCCGCATACAACGTCAACGATTAACGGAGTATGTCGTACCGGCGGTTGTTTGGGACTACTCTATAATCCACAAACAACACACACTTAGAAGATTCTTAGCGGATTGCTCTCTACGTTGTCGTCTGTTGTGGTGTGTGTACTACACCCCCAACAGGTCTCGGACCTCGGGGCATCTCCCCCATTACCCGGATCTTCCTCACAGCCCATCTCTATGGGCCGGTCATTGGGAGCCGGTAATCCGGCATTGTTGGTTGTCTAAGTTATTGATTTTTAGCTAGGTCGGGTAAGTCGTCGTATGGCGACTACTTCGACCTAGGTGTCAAAGTTGGCCTGTCAGCAGCATTGAGGGCTTTACTCGACTCTCTAATCTCTTGTAGAGAGGAGTTCTCTTGGTAGAGGTCGCCCGTCCGGGGGGCGAGTGTGTAGCGGCGCAAGGTTGTTCAGGTGTGGGTGTGGCCCGTTGTCTGCGTGGTCGAACATACCGCGCGTCAACCGGACCACAAACTCTTCAATCGTCTCCATTTTCAGGTTGCCAGGACCGGACGGAGCGCCGCCCGCGCACATCTGGCATTACGGATGACGATGTCGACGTGCGCAGTCATGCGCAGCATCCTGTCGATCCGGCACCCAAGGTAGGTTACGGCCTTCTGATACGCGATCTCTTGGCCTCTTAGCTTCAGTTGTGGTGGTAGATTCCTATAACGCCGGGTGAGTAGAGCGGCCGTCTTCCCCACGTTGACAGCCATCCTCCACTCATCCAGCCATGGTGGCAGCAGGTCCAGCAGGCGCTGCATCTTGGCAACCGTGATGTGGGTTCTTCTGGACGACGTGAAGTAGGCACTATCGTCCGCATATAGCGCCAGCTCTACGTCGTCCTCCCTTTCCTGCAGTTGTCCAGCTAGCGTCGGTATATCATTAGTATACGCCGCGTACAGGATCGGCGAGAGACAGCTGCCCTGTGGTACGCCGGCTCTTATTGGCTTGACTGCGGACTCGGCATCCTCTACACAGACGTAGAAGCTTCTATCAGCTAGAAATGACGCCACTAGCCGCAGCATAGCAGGAGGGACACTCGTTTGTTGTTTCATCTTGAAGAGTAGTCCAGAGTGCCACACCCTGTCGAACGCCTTCTCGATGTCTAAGAAGACGCCGACCGACGTTCTCTCGAAATTATATTCGGCCGATAGCAGGTGCAGCACTCTGGTCAGCTGTGTAGCTGTAGAGTGTCCGCTCCGAAATCCGTGTTGTTCCGCCCGCAGTTGTATGCACGGGCGGACTCTTCTTAGTACGATGCGCTCGAACAGTTTGGCTATGTGCTAAAGCAGCGTAATCGGCCTATAACTAGCTGCTCTACGCCTGTCCTTCCCGGGTTTTGGCAAGACGATGATTTTGCCGATTTTCCAGCTCTCCGGGAAGTGGGAAGACCGCAGAATGCCATTGTAGAGTTTTCCTAACTCTACAGTTGTTCTGTTTGGCAGCTGTCTGAGTGCTGCGTTCGTGATCCGGTCGTGCCCCGGCGCCTTCCTCACTTGCAGGTGGGCAATTGTCCTCCGCAATTCTGCTGGGGAAATAAACCACTCTCCTGCAAGCGGTGGCGCGGGCGACGACAGGAACTCCTGTACGCGGCTCTCCTTTTGGGTATAAAGCTCCATGAACTCCGCACTTGCTGGGTTCGGCATAAACTGCTCCTCGAAGTGCTCAGCTAGGATATCCGCTCTTCCCTTGGCCTCATAGCATCGCTCTCCAGTACTACTTAATAGTGCGCATACAGGTGATCTTGTTTTTGTTAGCTGCCGGTTCAATTTGTAGAGCGACGCATCTTCCTCCTCTGCTTTCCATATGCGCCGCTCCCAGGCCTCTCCTCTGTGGGCCTGGATTGCAACCGATAGCTCTTCTGTTAGGGTGTTGAGTTGCGACTTAATTCTGGGACAGCGCGTACGCGCCCAGAGCCTTCTTAGTGCTCTCTTTTTTCTTAGCTGAATTTGTATCTTTAGTGGCAGCTCTTCTCTCTTTTTGGTGAGTGGGACGATCGTAGAGGCTGCGTTGAGAGCTTCTGTGATCGTCTGAGTCATTCTGGTTGCAGCGGCCTCTACGTCGTCCGCTGTGTTGATCTGTGTAGTTACTGGAGGTCTCTCCAGTAGGTGTTGTTGGTAGAGCCTCCAGTTGATTTTGGTCTTGAAAGCTCTGGGAGGCGACGTCACTGCCCTGAGGCCTAAGGTGATTAGTAGCGGGAGGTGCTGTGTGTTCACGTCGTACAGCACCTCTACCACTATCGGGCAGTTGATGTTCCTAGTGAGCACGATGTCCAACACATCCGGACTCCTCCGGTAATCGGTTGGTATGTGCGTCGGCTCTTCCGGACCCAAAACGTCGTAGTTGTTTAATTCCGCATCGTCGTAAAGAGCACGACCCGGCGGGGTGATCATTCTAGATCTCCATGCCGGGTGTTTCGCGTTTAGGTCCCCTGCTATAATGGTAGGTCTGTCATCTTCCATTATTGTCCGGATGTCTGAGAAGCAAAATGGAGTCCCTGGCGGGCGGTATGCTGCGTAGATCCTTAGTTCCTCGCCCGCCGCCTCCATTTTTATGCCGATTGAACGCATTGATTGGTATTGAGGTGGTTCCAGCTCTAGGTGGACGATGTCTCTTCTCACCAGGGCCGCCGTTCCTCTGTAGGCGGCTCCTAGAGCGTTGACCTCGTCCCTCCTGTATATGAAGTAATTCGGCAGCTTTATGCGCGTCGCAGGTCTTAACTTCGTTTCGCCCAACAGTATTATGTGTATGTCCTGCTGTTGGGCGATAGTGCGGAGTTCATGTAACTTCTGCTGGATTCCGTCCGGGTTCCAGTATAGGAGGCGCAGGTTATCTGGATTACACGACACCACTGTAGTGCCGAGCCAGTAGTTGCGCCAAAGCCTTCATAATGGCCGTTATCGGGTCAGTCCCGGCTCTTATGTCCGCCAGGACTTGGCTGCCCACTTCTATCGCGATGCCAACCAGTCTTTGGATGGCATCTGTCGTGTCTGGGGCAGCTGTAGATCTTCCTGTTTGCATTGATGTTGGTACTGGCCTCGAGTGTGGTGTCTGTGCTTCTGCTCTACTTTCTCTACTGAGCGGGGGTGGGGGGGGGGGGGGTGGGGGGGGGGTTGTCTCCCCCTCCCTCTAACTGTAGCCCACCCGTCTTCTTGGATTTCCACTGTTCGGGGGCGACTCTGCGGAACCCCCCTAGGGGCTTCCGGTTGTAGTCCCGGTAGGGACCTGCTTCCTTGCGATCCTCCTCAGGACCGGGCAGCGGCGATCATTCGCTGTGTGGTTTTTACCACAGTTGGCACATCTTGGCTCTTCGTCTCTACCCCTTGGGCATTGACTTGCAATATGGTTATCTCCGCAGCGGACACACTTCACTGGCCTGGAACAGTTCGCTGATGCGTGTCCGAAAGCCTGGCAGCGGTAGCACTGGGCTGGGCCTACTCTTCTCTGCCAGGATTCTATGGGGACTCCTTTTATATATAGTAATTCGTCAATTGCGTAAAGCTCTTTCAGCTGTTTCAGGCTCAGGTGGTCGAGCTGGGCGAAGTAGAGGCATCCAGGTCTACCTCTACGAGGAGAGATTTCCTTCACGTACTTAAGAGGAAATCCCTTTGCCCTGATGGCCTCTCCTATCTGGCTTGCGTCCGTGCCCACTGGTAGCCCCCGGATGCCCACTTTGGTGGGCTTATCTTCTTCAGGGGTGTAACAGTACCACGACATTGATGGTTGCTTCTCCGAAATTGCTATTAAGTATTTTTGTATAGTCCGGAACTCTTCCGGACTCTGAGGGGTAAATCTTACACCTTTCCCGAACGGACGAGCATTTGGCGGATGTCCTAACATCTTGTTGAGCTCCTCGAAGTGCTTCGTCCAGTCCGGGAGGCACTCGGCTACTATAGGTGGGTAGCGTGCCTTTTCTTGGTCCTTGTCCGGTTTAGTTCCGGTTTCCGGTGATTTCGGTCGTGGTACTGACGGGGCAGCTGCCAGTTGGGCGTAACTCGTTGAAGACCTCTGGCCGTCATCCATTGGTAGGCCAGAGGGGTTGGTGGTAGGCGCGGGGGGGGGGACCTCCGGCAAATGGGGCTAGCGTCACATAGGTCGTCGATTTAGTTGACCCCCATCCGTACGATTCCTCGCCTCCATCTTCGAAGTCGGCCGTATAGCCAACACTCCTGCGATCCGGCGAGAGGGGGGGGGGGGCAGGTTTCCGTGGACTTGGCGACTTTGGTGGTGATCTTAATGTTTTGGGTGGTGGTCTTGATAGGTTTGCCTCTTCCTCCTCCGCTGATGATGTTGCAGAAGAGTCCGAGTGGCTATACGCTTCAATGCATTGCCGCTTCTCATGCAATGAATCTTCCGTTTCCGGGAGGGTATGACGCCTTGCCGTTTTCTTCGCCCGCTGAGGTAAGGGCGACGGTTCCTTCCCACTCGCACGCTCAGGTGCGGTGGGAGTGAGCGCGACGCTCGACGCAGGTCCTTGGGGCGACGTAGGCTTCTTCTTAGGTATGTGGCTAAATGATGCCACGACCGTTGACCGCTCCGGATATTGCAGGTTCCTTAAAAAGAGGAAAAGAGGCCGATCCAAAATACCCGGGCGTTCCGGGGGTGTCCTAACGCGGGGTGGGGGGGGGGGGTGGGGGGGTTCCCCCTTCCCCTTATCCGACATGTTACAGCTGTTGTTACACTGTTTTGGTGATTGCTATTTTAGTGCCTATGTCTAATAGTTCCCTATCTACGTTGCAGGTGCTGAGTGACAGACAAGCGACGCGCGACGTACGATACGGAACGGGTGCGAGAGAGAGAGGTGACCGCAACACTTGGGCGCACTGCCTACCCCTTTCCTCAGGAAAGGGTTGAGAGAAGTGCTAGAGAGAGCACTTAGGTACGCGACTGGGCACAAAAGGCACGGAACGCACTTAAGTGCCAAGAATCTGCCTAAGGGCCGGTGACCTCGACACCTCACGGAGTATGCGGACTCGACAATCGGTGGAGTATGTCGTACCGGCGGTTGCTTAGGACCACTGCTAATCCTCAAACAACACACACTTAGGAGATCCTTGGTAGCGGATTGCTACTACGTAATCGTCTGCGTGTATGCTTTTGCACACAGCAGGTCTCGGGCCTCGGGGCATGTCCCCCTTTGCCCGGAATCTCCTCGCGGTGCATCACTATGCACCGGTCGTGGGAGCCGTTATGGCGTTGTCGGTTTAGAAGAGCGACACGGGTTTGATTCCCCGGTCGCTGTAGTGAATAAAATTTTTCCATGAAGATTTTTTCCATGGCGGCGAGTAATGTGGCCACCGCCTGAAGTGGTGGCATAATAAGGTCATTTTCCTGAGAAGGCGTCTAATTCGGTCAATGCCTGAAAAAGGCGCCTAGTTCGGTCTAAGGTATTCTAAATGTTTTTCGTAATCGGTTAATGTTGCCGGCGGCTAACGCGGCCGGGCGTCTGGGTTGGCCTGTCTGCGGCATTGAGGGTTGTTACTCGACTTTCTAATCGCTATAGAGAGGAGTTCTCTTGGCAGAGGTCGCCCGTCCGGTGGTCGAGCATGTAGGGGTGCAAAATCCTGTAGGTGTTCATGTGGCCCGTTATCAGCGCGGTCAAACATACCGCGCGCTAACCGGGCCACAAATTGCTCGACTGTCTCCATCCTCAAGTTGGCCGCGATGACGTCGTTCCGGACGTAGCGACCTGCACCGACGATGGTCCGTAGTGACAAATTCTGCTGGACCTGCAATCGCCGCTTCTGATGATCGCTCAGGAGCGCGTACCAGGCCGGCGCAGCATGTGTGAATTTTGATCGGATGTAGGTTTTGTATATTTTTAATTTTGTTTTAAGTGGTAATTTTGCAGTTAAGACCGGACGTAGCACCGCCCGTGCACATCTGGCGTAACGGACGGCGATATCGACGTGCGCGGTCATGCGCAACATCCGGTCGATCCGGCATCCCAGGTACGTTACAGTCTTCTGGTAGGTGATCTCCTGGCCCCTGAGCGTCAGTGGTGGTGGTAAATTCCTGTAGCGGCGAGTGAGCAGAGCGGTCGTCTTGCCAACGTTGACGGCCATCCTCCACTCATCTAGCCATGGTGGTAGCAGGTCCAGCAGGCGCTGCATCCTGGCAGTGGCTATATGGGCTCTTCTAGACGATGTGAAGTAGGCACTATCGTCCGCGTATAGCGCTAATTCGACATCGTCTTCCAATTCGCGCAGATGGTCTGCCAGGGTGGGGATGTCATTGGTGTAAGCCGCGTACAGGATCGGCGAAAGACAGCTGCCCTGTGGTACGCCGGCTCTAATTGGTCTTGCTGCGGACTCGGCGTCCTCTACACAGACGTAGAACTTCCTATCTCTCAGGAATGACGCCACTAGCCGCAACATAGCAGGAGGGGTACTTGTTTGTGATTCTAATTTGTAAAGTAATCCAGAGTGCCACACTCTGTCGAACGCCTTCTCTATGTCGAGAAAGACGCCCAACGATGTACGGCCGCGGTTGTACTCGGCCGCCAGATAGTGCAGCACCCTGGTCAGCTGTGTTACTGTAGAGTGGCCCCTTCTGAATCCGTGCTGTTCCGCCCGAAGATGTACGCACGGGCGGAAGCTTCTTAGCAGAAATCTTTCGCACAGTTTAGCTAAGTGCGGTAGCAGCGTGATCGGCCTATTACTGGCTGCTCTACGCCTGTCCTTCCCGGGTTTCGGCAGAACGATCACTTTGCCGATTTTCCAGTCCTCCGGGAAGTGGGATGTCCGCAGTATACCGTTGTAGAGTCGACCTAGCTCTACAAGTATTCTATTGGGCAGCTGTCGAAGTACTGCGTTGGTTATCCCGTCGTGCCCCGGCGCCTTCCTGGGTTGCAGGCGGGCTACTGTCCTCCGCAATAGGACGGGGGATATAAACCACTCTCCTGCAAGCGGTGGCGCGGGCTTCGACAGGAACTCCTGTACGCGGGTCTCCTTCCGGGTATGAAGTTCCATGAACTCCGCACTTGCTGGGTTCGGCATAAATTGCTCCTCGAAGTGCTCTGCTAGGATATCCGCTCTATCTTTGGCCTCGTAACAACGTTCGCCCGCATTGTTGGTCAGCGGGAAAACGGGGGGTCTGGTTTTAGTTAACTGCCGGTTCAGTTTGTAGAGCGACGCATCTTCCTGCTCTGCTTCCGATATGCGCCGCTCCCAGGCCTCTCCTCGGTGGGCCCGGAGTGCAACCGACAGTTCATCCGACAAGGTGTTTAGCTGCGTTTTTATTCTTGGGCAGCGAGTACGCGCCCAGAGCTTTCTCAGCGCTCTCTTTCGCTTGAGTTGTACGCAGATATCTCGAGGCAGCTCTTCTCTCCTTCCAGTATTTGGAACGATCGTAGAGGCCGCGCATAAGGCCTCCTGAATCGTCTTTGTGATTTTCTTTGCAGCGGCCTCTACGTCGTCCGCTGTATTTATTGGTGTATATGTTGGAGGTCTCTCCATTAGGTGTCTCTGGTAGAGCCTCCAATTTATCTTCCTTTTGAGAGCTCCTGGTAGCGTAGTCACTGCTTTGAGGCCAATGGTGATGAGAATCGGGAAGTGCTGAGACATCAGGTCATACAGCACCTCTACCACTACCGGGTAGTTGACGTTCCTAGAGAGCATGATGTCCAATACATCCGCACATTTTCGATGATCCGTAGGAACATGTGTTGGTTCATCGGGACCCAAAACATCGTAGCCGTATCTTTCGGCGTCATCATATAGTTCACGACCCGGCGGGGTGATCACTCTGGACTCCCACGCCGGGTGTTTCGCGTTCAGGTCCCCCGCGACGATGGTTGGTGTTTCGCCTTCCATTATTGTCCGGATATCTGAGGAGCACAATGGAGTCCCTGGCGGGCGGTATGCTGCGTAGATCCTTAGTTCCTCGCCCGCCGCCTCCATTTTTATGCCGATAGAGCGCATCGTTTCATATGTTGGTAAGTCCAGTTCTTGATGCACGATGTCTCTCCTCACTAGAACCGCCGTGCCTCTATATGCGGTCCCGTGAGGATTGACCTCGTCCCTCTCACCCAGCAGTATCACCTGTATATCCTGCTGCTGGGTGACCGTGCGGAGTTCATGGATCCTCTGTTGGATCCCGTCTGGATTCCAATATAGTAGGCGCAGGTTACTCGCCTCTGTAGTGCCGGGCAAGTAGTTGCGCCAACGCTCTCATGATCGCTGTTATAGGGTCTGTCCCGGCTCTTATATCGGCCAGGACTTGCGTGCCGACCTCTATGGCTATGCCGACCAATCTGAGGATGGCATCGTCGTAGCCTAGGTCGGCAGTTGGTATTCTGTTTGAGGTTGGCTCTTGTCTCGGCTGGGCTTGGGTCTGTCTGCGTATGGTAGAGCGTGCTCTAGTTGTAGAGCGGGCTCTATGTTCCTGTAGAGCCCTCTCTGGTGCTCTACCTACGGTGGTCCTTGTGTCCCTGACGGTAACCTGCGCCTGGGAGGCTATCGTGACCGCTGGGGTGGGGGTAGAGGTGACGGCTTGAGGAGGCTGTGTCTGGCTTTTCTTCCTTCTCCCCCGCTTTTTCTTTTTTGGTGCAAGACGCTCTGTAGCGTCGTTAGCGGGGGGCTGGAGAGTCGCTCCGGTAGTTGCTTTTTCTTTTGGTAGCTCTACTACTTCCATAGGTTGATGTTGCTGTAGTTGTGGAGGGGGGTGGGGGTGGAGGGGGGGGGGGTTGCTTGCCTACCCCTTTCCCTCTTATGGTTGTCCACCCCTCTTCGAAAACTTGGACGTTCCTCGGGCGACTCTCCGGAATTTGTTTCGGCGCTTCCGGAAGCAATCCCGGAAGTGTAATTCCTTGCTTCCGTGCGATCCTCCTCAATACCGGACATCGTCGATCGTCGGCCGTATGATCTTTGGCGCAATTTGCGCATGTAGGTGCTTCGTTCCTACCCCTCGGGCATTGGTTTGCGGCGTGTTCCCCCGCGCAACGGACGCATTTTATTGGACGGAAACAGTTATAGGAGGCGTGTCCAAAAGCCTGGCAGCGGTGGCATTGTGCTGGTCCCACTCGTCCTTGCCAGGCTTCTATCACGACTCCTTTCATAAATAGTAGCTCGTTGACGCTGTAGAGATCCTTGAGCCTCTCTTGGCTTAAATGGTCAAGTTGCGCGAAGTATAGGCAACCCGGTCTTCCTCTGCGGGGCGGGATTGCCTTAACGTAGCGAATTGGAAAAACCTAATGCCTTGATAGCCTCTCCTATAGCTTGAGTATCCGTGTCAACTGGCAGCCCCCTAATGCCCACTTTTGTGGGTTTTTCTTCTTCGGGGGTGTAACAGTACCAGGACATGGCTGGTATTTCTTTGGTGATCTCCATTAAGTACTTTTGGATGGTCCGGAATTCTTCCGGACTCTGGGGGGAGAAGCGCACCCCCTTCCCGAACGGACGAGCGTTCGGAGGGTGACCCAACTTCCTGTTGAGCACCTCAAAATGCTTCGTCCAATTCGGGAGGCATTCTGCGACTATTGGAGGATATCGGCTTTTTCCGGATTCCACCTCTGGTTTCTGGGCTTCAGCCTCCTGCGTTGGTACTGCTGGGGCTGCTGCCAGTTGTGCGTAGCTTGTTGACGGACGTTGTCCGTCGTCCGTTGGCAATCCAGACGGGTTTGTTGGCTGTCCATCCGATGGTGCTAGGGTAGCATACGTAGTGCTATCCCAGCCGTACAATTCCTTCCCCCCCTGCTCGTACCCAACCGCGTTGCTACGTCGGTCGGGGGAGATAGGAGGGGTTGGTTTTCTCGGAGAAGGTGATTTCGGCGGCGTATTGTACTTTTTTACTTCGACCGCTGGTAGATGGTACTCTTCGTCGGAAGATTCGGATGCTGACGAGTTTGGAAACACGACGCATTGCCTCTTCTCGTATATGGATGCTTCTGTCTCCGGTGGTGTATGCCTCCTAGCCGACTTCTTCGCCCGCTGCGGTAGGGGCGACGGTTCGCGTTCGCTCGTGCACTCAGGTGCGGAGAACACGAGCGCGGCGCTCGGTGCGGTCTCCTTAGGCGGCGAGGTAGGCTTCCTGGTGGTTTTCGGTATCTGGCTGAAGGAGCTTACGATCCTGGAGCGCTCCGGGTTCGCGAGGTCCCTAACCATTAGAGGTCGATCTAATATCCCCGGACGATCCGGAGGTTTCATACGCGAGGGGGTGGGGGGGGGGGTCCCCCTTTCCCCTGCCGGTCATTATTTACCTATGTACAGTTGTTTCTTGCGTGTCCTATCTAATTTTCCCTACCTAGCAGGCTGACAGACAGATGACTGAAGCGCGCCGCGAGATACGGTAGACGGTGGAGAGTGAGTTGGCTGCAAAACTTGGGGCACTGCCTACCCCTTTCGTTACGAAAGGGTTGGGGGAAGTGCAATAGGTGGCACTTAAAATCGCGACTGGACACTTATAAGCCGAGAACGCTCTTAAGTGCCAAGAATCTAGCTAAGGGCCGGTGACCTCGACACCTCACGGAGTATGCGGACTCGACGATCGGTGGAGTATGTCGTACCGGCGGTTGCTTGGGACCACTGCTAATCCACAAACAACACACACTTAGGAGAGCGGATTGCTAAATAACCAGTTTACTATCCTAGTAGCGAGCTATACGCGAAAGAGAACCGCGAACCGCGCGCTATTTCGACATATCTTAACATTGATTTAAACCATTGCACCCTGGTATTTTACCCCATATCTTTATTTCTATAAAATATATAGCTACACAATTTAATTTATAAAAATCACACAAAAAGTCTCATTATTATGACATACATGAACTCGTTATCACACAGAAACATAATAAGATATTCAACAAAATACACCTATTTTACAGAACATTTTGAAGGTTAGAAATCTTTAATATCTAACACACGTGGTTAAAATAACAATCTTTATTAAAAATATGAATATCTTAACTACATATAGTCCTAGTATAGTCTATAGTAGTAGTACATACAATACACTTAAAGGTATTTTACACTTTAATTTTCTTATATAAATTTATAATTATTTCACTATTTTAAGCACAAATTTAGACACTTTTAACACAGAACTGATTTTATTAACACACATAGTAAGCCTGAAACATTTATTACTTATTTTTACTTACATTACAGAAATTTTCACAAACTACTAAGGTTTTTTTTTAATTTAATTTTACACTAGCTGTTCTCCGCGAATTCGCCCGCGTGTAATTTAGGGTTTTAATTATGTTGCGCGGAACCCTAACTCTTTTTCTAAAATATAAGTAGCCTAAGTTACTCCTTATAACATCAGCTATCTGCTAGTGAATCGTTTCGGAGATTAGCTGGAACAAACAGACAGACAGACCGACAGACAGACAAAAATGTTAAAAATTGTGTTTTTGTTATAAGTACCGTATATACTTTCATATGCATTTAGTGAAAAGCTGGTATTTTGACATTACAAACAGACACTTCAACTTTATTTATTTGTATAGAATATAGATTATTTGAACCCTGTTTACAACATGAACAACCAAACCCTACACGACCTTTATCATATCAGTAGGAGGCTAATGCTTTCTTTGTCTAAATTGCAACCATCTCTGTTTATTATGAAACATTATTTGTTTGCATGTGTTGTTCTAATCAGCCAAAACGAATCTTATATCTTATCACAAGAGCAAAATATATTTTCATCTAAAATAAGTATCTAATTTAATATAAGACTTTTATTCTAATTACATAGCTGACTACTATGTAACATATGACTGTAAATTAATCTAAAAACAAACTTTTATGGAATTAACTCTCGACCAGGGATTCGAACCCCGAACTTTCGTTGGACTTTATATTGCATATATTTAATTTTAACATAGATTATCTCTTTATTCGAAGTGCCTTATATAATTTAATAGCAATATCTTCAAAATACGAAATTGTGTAGTTTTTGTGAAATGAAAAACTAAGTTTTAAGCGCGTTGCCAACACAATCATTTTTTTATGTTAGAGATTAGAGAGCATACTTTTCACTATAAATAAACCCTTTTGTATTTCATGCACACATAAATTGACCACAAGTTCCAATAACTATATTGAAAAGAAACTGAAAATTAGCCATAAAATTTTAATGCATTTGATTAAGATAAATTACTGCAAATTCTTCAGGTTTCGCGATCGCATGAAAAGTTTGGCTTAATATTTTGACAGGAAACTGATGCTCGCACAATTTTTCTACGTCAACAAGTGAAATTAAATCATTTTAGGTACATATCACGATAAATTTGAGATAATATTCGTCATTTATATTCTGTCACAAATTTGTATAGCAATTATAACATGTCATGTAAAAAATACCTTTAAGATGCTTTAAGATTTAGTTACTAGTTGCAGTCGCGTCGCGACCATGTACAAATTCTATAAAGGTGGCACAAGAACTTCTTGTCTATATATTAGCTCCGAAAATCAAATTTTACGCACTTTAGTATCGTTTTACAAACTGAACTTACCGCTATTATACCGCTGCTGTAGCAATGAAGCTCGTATAAAGTGGGCCCTTTTCAGTGGCATACTTAGGAGCGATTGAGAAGGTCTCTATCGCTACTGTATAACTTACATGAAGAGGTAAAGCCATTACATTTACCTGTTAAGCGGATTCCGTAGCGCTTTGTGACACCACTGTGACGCCACTTGTGTGACAAATCTTACATGGTAGGCCACGCTGCAGTTATACTATGTTTGCTGCACGAATAAGTCGGTTCGGGGAAGAACCACGCTCTCACAGACTACCGGCGAAAATTGCCAGCTTAATGCTGCTGTTTCCTATGATAAGTGTAGAAAACCGGAAAACTTTCGTACTGGAAACAAGTCAATTTAATTTAGTCCTCAGGAATGAAAACGCAAGCTATTACTATAATAATATTTAAGATTTAATAATTGATAGATGTATCCACTTACCATTATGTGAACTTTGTGCTCCTTTATCCTCCGTATTGTATAAAAAATTACACACCATAATCTAAATACCATAGCTATAAAGAAAATTAACGCTTTTAACCTACCAGTGAAAACTGTATAAGTGCAATAGAAGTCTAATATAAACATGTTAAATAATAAAATTAAACCTTGTATTATAAAGTTAGACCGTATAAATGAACCGTGAAGTGGCGCTTTAAGAATATCCACTACACCATATAGTCCCGTGGGTGTCGTAACTGAGACAAGGAGAAACTGAAACAGGATATAGGCAGCAGCATTTTCCTGATAAACAGCAAGAATAAAAAAATGCGGTGGAAATGATGTTTAAAGTTTAAAAAACATACATGAAGGCATGTAAAATGCGTCAATACGGCCCAGATTAGCGAGCCAGACTACCAAAATATACCTATAGTTATCTAAGCAGTTAACTCTAATACAATCTAAATAATGAGTGTAATCGTTTTCCCATCAGTGAAATGTTTATCGGTTATCATTTTTTTCTCAATATTCAATTTATGTCTAAGTGGTAAGCTACTTACCGATTTATTTAAAGTTGTAACATTAATATTAATATCTTTATTTATATATTATTTAATTTTTTATATGAGAAGACTTCAAAACGTTTAAAAATATGCAAAATTTTATAATATGTACAAACATAAATTTCATTTAGATTAATATAAAAATTAAAAGTCATAAAGATGAAAGAAATATAAAACCATAAATTAGAAGATAAGAATTACCCTTAATCATTTCTTTTCATTTGCAAATCAAAATGCTGAAAAAATGTGTCAGCATTCGTCTGATAGAAAAATGACCATTTAAAATTTTTCAAAACTAGAATATGGAATAATTACTTACAATGCAATGTATCGGATATACTGCCGTTGCATGTTGCGAAAGGTTAATATCCAATGACGTAGATAAACGCGACGAGCTATCATTATGATGACGTCATTAACATGGTTTTTGAAAGTTATTACGTTAATTCCGAAATATTATGAGACAAAGAATGTACAATTTAATGGATTTTATACATTTATATTAAGTCGTAGTTTTTAACGGCAAGCAATTAAACATTCTGTGTTATTTATTTGAAAAGAGTAAAAAACTTCTTGTGTATCAGAGTTTTAAACATACGCCACAGTAATAGACAAGCCAGCGCGACTCCAAACCTCTAAAAATAAATAAGATTCTATAGGCAAATTCACGTTGGTGTAGAAGTGGCGCAAAAAGATTTGGATGGAGGCAAACATAGTTTTAAGCTCGAAGTTTCCCCGTTTGCATAACTTAGGAACTGGAAAGTTTTTAAGTGATGCCGTGAGAATCTGTTTCGTGCAAAAAGGCGTCTTGATTTATATTCATACAACACAAGGTATGTTAAGTTAGATCTTAGGTTATTGATGGCACAATTTTTAGTATATTTTTTAATAAATATGATATGATTTTAATTTTTTATACGTAGTGGCTCGAAAAACGACACACCAAGGATAAGGCAATACCCCGTTTTTAGGGTTCCGTACCCAAAGAGTAACCAACGGGACCCTTTTACTAAGCCTCCGCTGCCCATCTGTCCGTTTGTCTGTCAGCGGGCTGTATCTCATAATCCGTTATAGGTAGACAGTTGAAATTTTCACAGAATATGTATTTCAGTTGCCGCTATAACAACAAACATTATAAAAATTAAAATAAATTAAAAATTAAAAGGGGCTCCCCAACTAGAAACGTCTATTACGATTGTGAGGAACCCTTCTTATGCGAGTCTGACTCGCATTTGGTTTTAATTTATTGTTTTTGATTAACAGATTAATAAAAAGACTAATATTCTACTGGATTCAAGTGGAACTTGTCATCCATGAAGTTAAGGTTTAACTAACATAATTGGCTTCTAATATCTAATATGTTGTAAAAATTTTCGATAAAAACGTTATTAAAATAGCTGTTAATTGTCGGAATCTGCGATTATCACTTGTAAATAAAGAATCAGAATAACGGAGAGAGATTTGAAGCCAGCTTGAGTGTTGCATCGTTGCATCGGTATATGCGTAGTTGTTTTTTATTAATGTACACAACTGTCACTAGAGATGTCACTACTCTTACGAGTATTAAAAATGACTGAAAAACTTACAAACAAACATATTAACACAAAAATATACCCGCAGCAATGCTACGGAAAGTTGATGAAAAAATCAAATGTTTAATTGAGAAAAATAAGAAATTTAAACACATATTTGAAAAACTCAATAATAAGATCGTAAGGAATAATGGATAGAAGAGACATCATCATCATCATCATTACAGCCCTTCACAAGTCCACTGCTGAACATAGGCCTCCCCCAAGGAATGCCACAAAGCACGGTCCTGAGCCACCTGCATCCATCGACTTCCTGCATGTCTTACCAGGTCGTCACTCCATCTTGTGGGGGGACGCCCTACACTTCGCCTACCGGTACGAGGCTGCCACTCGAGAACCTTTCTTCCCCATCGGTTGTCGGTTCTTCGAGCTATATGGCCGGCCCACTGCCACTTCAGCTTACTAATCCGTTGGGCTATGTCGGTTACTCTGGTTCTACTGCGGATATCCTTATTCCTAAGTTTATCACGCAGAGAAACTCCGAGCATAGCCCTCTCCATAGCTCGCTGAGCGACCTTGAGCTTCCTCATACGGCCAGCAGTGAAGGACCACGTTCACCAGAAGAGACAACAACTTAGTAATTCACGATTTTACAGAATTAAGTAATGAAAACCACTAAGACTTGATATCCTTGGTAATAATTTACGCTTATTAAAAATGACGTTGAGCATAATACTATAGGACTGAAAACCTTAATTTTTATTTTGTCCCGCAATTAACGTATAATGATTATGGTGAATCGACTTCAAAAAAATTAAAAAAAATGCGGGGTTTCTCAAATCGACTGTTTACGTATTTCACTCAGTATTGTTGACGCTACTTAAGAAACGTTACCGGTTTTTAAATTAAATAGAAGTCTTTTAAAGTGGTGAAATGTATTTATTGGAAATAGCAGAATCGATTTAAAGCTTCTTCCAGGTTTAAGTGACAATTTCACAGTCTGGGTAGAATAGCAATAAAATGCTAAAGCCTTATCACGGTGAAAGTTATTTAGTACTCTATTCTGACGTCGAAATCTAGTCATTGAATGTGTTGGCAATCTCTCATCTACATTCAAAAGGAGTCAATAAATTCTTATGTTCTTATATATAATATAACTGCCTATATTATTCATAATATATTAAATAAACTTCAAGACTAAGAGGATTAAAATATTAATTTATACTGACGGCCGTAATTGTCAAACCGTAAATTAATGAATGGCGATAAGTTCATCCATGACAAAGCAAAGTAAATAAATAGGTACCACACAGGCTTGTGACCTGGAGCATCATTATCAGCTGAAGAGTGGATCCTGCACGATAATGGGACATGCTTGCCGTAACGATTGCAAACATGGGGGGGGGGGGGGTAGCCAAATCATATCGCAAATTCAGTCAAAGGAAACTGCTTGTGACTATATGGTGAACCACTGGCCGTATTGTTTTTACAGCTTCTTGCAATAAAGCTCTACTATTTTAAGGTCTTTGATGAGGCGATGAAAATACCTTTAAAGGTTTTATATATTCCTCTCTCGTACAAAAATTGTAGCAAATGTAAATATGATATCATACTTTGAAATGGCCCGGTGCGTCCAATATATTGGATTCTTTTAATTAAACAAATATGTTCATAAAAAAAAAAAACATTTAATATTCTTTTTAAATGATATAAGATTTCAAAATAAACTTAAACAAGACGCTTTGATCTTGAGCTGTGAAGACCCTGATAATTTTTTATTATATCCTGGTGATAAAGTTATTAAATTATTGTATTGTCATCATCAGTCCTTGATGATAATTTTCAAGTCCATCGGCCGTCTAATAGTTGATGAAAATTACTTTAAAACATTCCGTTACATAGATAGATAGATAAATACACACTAAGCTAATAAAAGCGTGTAAAAAACTAATTTAATCGGTAAGTAATCGAAAGTATTCTCTATTTTTTATGCTCTTATTGCTGTTCTCTCTTCTCACTTTCATATTAAAAGTCAAAGATATCATTGAGGAAAGAAGATATTGATACAATCAATGCTGTGCAAGATTAAGAGCACTGCCTTGGCGCCACTCTCCAACTGATTAGTTTAAGTAACCTTGTGTGACGAACATTAAAATGACTGCATCAGAATGTTTCGGCGCGTTGCCTGCGTTGAAATGTATACTACTGAAATGAAGATATAACCTCTTTTTATATTCTATCCTCTGTTTTCGACTAAAGTATTATTCTAATACAATTCTTTATATCTTCATTTGTAAATGTATTTTTTATGTTAACAGACCTATTTCATTCACACATTTTTTTTAAATATAACTTACCTATTGCTAGTGACTAGGTTATTTATTGCGTATGCGTGCTGCTGGAGTAGATAAATGCTATAATACGTATAAAACCTCTACCTCTTTTTCATTAAAGGTTTGCTGAAAAATTGTTCTTATCTGGGTTAAATTTGTATTATTTACATGTTGTTAACTTTTTAGTGTATTACCAACAATAAAGAATATAATATATTATAATTTCGGCTTCACAGCCTGCCGTAGAAATTCATAACTCTATTAGCAATTCCTCTAATGACACAAATTTTTCCATGTTTTCGGAGCAAATTTATAAATATTATCGTAATGTACCAGTGGTTAAAAGAATTCCTAGAGGTGCGAGGATGCAGCTTGCTAAAGCATTGTCATGCACTATTCAAAATTGTTTCACTAATAGTGAAAATAGTTGGCAAAAATTATTTACTTTCGCGTATTCCCATTTTCATTTTGATAAAACAATAAATAAATCAGTTACGTCTCAACTAAAAGAGACATCTTTTCAAAATTTAGATTACCCAATTAATACTCATTTATCTCGACCACGTCCTAAATTTGATTTAAAAAAAGTAGTTGAGTCGAAAGTAATGGATGGCGACTTAAAAAATGCATCCCGTATTTTATTCTCAGACGACATCCTGGCTCCTCGTAATGTCGAAACACTTGAAAGCCTTCGTCAAAAGCATCCTTCGGTCAAACATCCTCAGAGTTTACCGCTGCCTCCCAGGACTTCTATGCAACCTTTACAAATTTCGGAAAAAGACACTTTAGAAGCAATTATGTCATTTTCGAATGGCTCTGCTGGCGGCATTGACGGAATTACGCCTCAACATCTTAAAGATCTTGTAAGCGCTTCTGCCGGTGACGCCGGCGGAGTACTTCTTAAAGACATTACAAAATTATGTAACTTTATGCTTTCTGGTAATGTTAATCCAAATTTCATTCCATTCTTATATGGGGCAAGATTATGTGCCTTCAAAAAAAAGGATAACGGTATCCGTCCTATTGCCGTTGGTTCCACATTTCGACGTTTAACTTCAAAATTAGCTTGCAGGCACATAATCTCTAACCTTAAGACCAAATTTCAGCCTACTCAACTAGGTTTTGGCACTAGAGGTGGCTGTGAGGCGGCGGTGCATTCAGTGCGTACATTTTTAACAAGCTCTGATGCAGATGTTCTTGTGAAGGTTGACCTAAGGAATGCTTTTAACTCTATCGATAGGGTAACCTTGCTGAAAGAAGTGGCTAATAATACCCCCGAAATTTATCATTACGTTTGGCAATGTTATAGTCAAAATACTAACTTGTTTTACGAAAACCATGTTATCGATTCCGCTGTCGGTGTTCAGCAGGGTGACCCACTGGGTCCAGCACTTTTCAGTTTGGGAATTCAACCAATTATTTCAAATTTGAAATCCAAGCTGAATGTCTGGTACCTAGACGACGGTACACTGGGAGGTAGAGCAGATGACGTCCTCAGTGGTCTTACTCATATTTTTCAAAATTTTAAAAATATTGGTCTTGAACCAAATAGCAATAAATGTGAAATATTTTTTTCCAATAATCTATCTACTTCTCATAGAGACACTTTAATTCAAAATTTTAATCATATTTGTCCAGGAATAAAAACCGTCAGTACGGAATCACTATACCTGCTAGGTGCCCCGTTGTTTTTCGATAGTATTAAACCTGTTTTAAAAACAAAATTTGATCAGTTTTTAAACCACGTTGATAAATTGTATAAATTAAACCCCCACATAGCTCTTACTATTTTAAAATATTGTCTTCTTGTACCTAGATTTACATACTTACTCCGCTCGAGTCCAGTCTGGAAATGTTCGGATATTTTACAAGATATTGATAATAATCTTAAAATAGCTATTGAAAAAATTCTAAATTTAACTTTAAATACTACAGCCTGGACTCAAGCTACTTTACCTATAAAATTTGGTGGCATTGGTGTGAGAAATCTTTCTAGCATTGCATTACCTGCTTTCCTTGCTTCCGTAAATAGTGTCAGTGACTTATGTAATATAATTTTAAATAATAAAGCAGACCTATGCTTTGCTACGGAAGCGGGGCAGACATGGCAAACGCTCTGTCCTGGTGAAAATGTTCCACTGGAAGTTAACCAACAAAAACAGTGGGATATTCCATTGGTACAGGGCGTGCAGAAGGATTTGTTTCATAATCTCCAGAGTGACCTAGATAAGGCACGCCTTCTAGCTGTTTCGACTAAGGAATCTAGTCACTGGTTACACGCTTTACCATCAAGTAATCTCGGCACATTACTTGATGCGGAAAGCTTACGCATTGCCGTAGGAATCCGACTAGGAGCGGCGATTTGTCAACCCCATCAGTGTCCCTGTGGTAGCAGCGTCGACAAGTTTGGGCTCCACGGACTTTCATGTAAGAAAAGCGCTGGTAGATTCTCACGATACAGTTCTTTGAACGATGTCATCCGAAGGGCTCTTGTCTCTATAAATGTGCCCTCGGTTTTAGAGCCTTGTGGAATATTTAGAGACGATGGCAGGAGACCCGACGGTATGACATTGGTCCCTTGGGAGAGAGGTAAAGCCTTAGTGTGGGATGCTACTTGCGTAGACACTCTGGCGGTCTCTCATCTCAGGGGTACCTCGTTTAGAGCCGGGGCGGCATCAGAGGCAGCTGAACTGAGTAAGTGGCGCAAGTATGAGTCTCTGAGAGATGACTACATATTTGTGCCATTTGCTGTAGAGACTATCGGTCCGTGGGGTCCACGTGCGGTGAAGTTCCTCAAGGAACTCCATCCGCGGCTGGTCGTTGCTGCTGGTGATAAGAGGGCTGGTTCTTTCCTTGCTCAAAGGCTAAGTATAGCCATTCAGCGGGGAAACGCAGCCAGCGTTCTTGGCACGATACCGCGGGGAGTAGGACTATATGATATTTAAGTTTCTAGTTTTAGTTTTTTTTTTAATTATTATTATAGTTTTTAGTATTGTATATTTTAATAAATTAATAATTAAATTGTAAAAAAAAAAACAAAATTATTTGTATATTACTACATATTTTAACTCAATATTACAAATAAATCAATAAGAAGTATGAAATGTTTAAGTTTTACCACCCCTTTAACTTTTTTTCTAAAGCAATTTTTTTATGTATATTATGTTAAACAATTGGTTAAATAATTACTTACAAAACTAATATAAGAAACAGCTTGAAAGCGATCACCTCATTATCAAGATTATTATCAACCATGAAGTACGAATATTCAGTTATATGTCTTTGTTTTTAAAATAAAATAAAACTTGATAATAGAGCATACTAAGAGCTGGTCTGACAGGTTTGGTTTTACTGCTAATCCGTTTAAGTGTCCTGCAATAATAGTAGGTCATCATCATCATCATCATTACAACCGTTTACAAGTCCACTGCTGAATATAGGCCTCCCCCAAGGAATGCCACGAAGCACGGTCCTGAGCCACCTGCATCTATCGACTTCCTGTATGTCTTACCATTGTCGTCATTCCATCTAGTAGGGGATGGCCCTACATCGTCCGCTGGTACAAGGCCTCCACTCGAAAACATTTTTCCCCATCGGCTCTCTAATAATGATTTTCTTTTAAAAAAATAAGAAAATCCGTTGGGTTATGTCGGTCACTCTGCTTCTACTGCGGGTATCCTCATTTCTAAGTTTATCACGTAGAGAAAGTTCGAGCATAGCTCCCTCCATAGCTCACTGAGCAACCTTTAGCTTCATCATCCGGCCACTAGTGAAGGACCACGTCTCGGTTTCTCGTTCTCGTTTTCTTTCGTATCTCGTTTTCAAGTTTTGAGGAGAACCTGACGAGAAGATGTGCCATAATTTCCCGAATGCTGCCCAACCGAGTTGAATCCATCGATTGACCTCTCAGTCGAAGTTGGACTTACCTAGTCCGACATAGGTGTGACATGAACTTTATACATGATCTTTGTTTTGTCCATGTTCATCTTAAGACTTATCCGTTGGGAAACACTATTGAGGTCATTGTGCATAGTGCGTAGGATTCTGCCATAAGTACTATATCGAAGATGAGTAATGTACTCGCCGTTGATGTTAATACCGTATGCTTTTCAGTCCAGAAGCTTGAAAACGTCTTCCAATACAGCAGTGAAGAGTTTCGGGGATATAACGTCACAATGTCTTACACCTCTCTGCAGTTGTATAGGTTTCGTACTCTGGTTTTGTACTCGGATAGTCATCGTAGCTCTACTGTATAAACACTTCAGCACTTTGATATACCGACAATCAACTTGACACCGCTGAAGGGAAAATTTCGACGGAATCAAAGGCTTTCTCATAGTCCATATACGCCAGATATAGTGGCAAATTGTACTACTCAGACTTCTGTACAATTTTCCAAAGGGTATGTATGTGGTCTATGGTGCTAAAGACTTTTCGGAAACCGGCTTGTTCGAGAGGCTGGAAGTCTACGAGTGTGCATGTTAGACGATTCGTAATGACACTCTAAAACAGCACGTAGACGCGGCGCAGAAGGGAAATCGGTCTGTTGTTCTTCAAGAGAGCGTTGTCGCCTTTCTTGAAGAACAAGACCACCACACTTCTCCTCCAAGCCTCCGGAGTAGTGCCGCTATGGGGGACGGAATTAAAGAGCTTCTGAAGGACTTCAAGTACCGGTTTTCCACCCGCTTTTAGAAGCTCTGCTGTAATCCCATCTTCGCCTGGAGCTTTGCTGTTTTTAAGGTGCTGAAGAGTCATGCTAATCTCGCTTAAACTGATATTCAGAATACCATCGGAATAGAGTTTGATAAAACTTGCTCTTGGATCGTTACTCATACTTGCGTGTGGCTTCAACGGTAATGTGTACAGCTGCTTATAGAACCTTTCAATCTCACTCAAAATCTCAGGTGTCTCGGAAACAACGCTGCCACACTCGGCATTACTGGCAGACAGATCTCTAGTAAAGACTTTGAAGCCCCGGTTTCACTCGAACGCTTAAGTTCATGGCTGTTAGACAGCCATGAAATTAAGAGTGTGATCGGAGAGATTTTGTGTTCTTCTGCGGCGTGTCTTGCAAAACTTAGCTCCGACCGCATGAACAGTTTCCACGAGCTTGTCGTTCATATCGTCCACTGCATTGCAATCTTCTAGGCACTGAAAACAGTTTTGTAGCTTTTTGGAGGAATGCATGGCTCTCGATATATTTTCATACATCATAACATCATCAATCATACATAAGGTACGTAACCCTTGTCAACACACTTTCAATCTTTACAACGTTGTTAACGAGAGACTTGTGCTCGATAAATCCGACGCCTCCTTGGGACAGACGGTCGCCCTACAGTTGATTGAACAAGTTGCCGGATTCAAGGATTACCATGTCTTCCCTCTCTCTTCGGACCTTAGATAATTCTATAATATCCCAGCGCAAGTTTCCTATCTCATCTTTTAGCTCCAAGATTTTCCCGTGCGTGGTGCGTGCGTTATATGTTGCCAGGTCGAGTCATTTTAAGTGGCAACCGAACCTCCACCGGGGATTTTTAGCATCTTCTGCCTCTTCGTTACCATGGTTACCACCATAGCCTTGAAAAGCGGGCCGCCGGAAACTGGGGGCCGTCTCTTCGATACATTAATCATGGGGGGAATATAACCATAGTTGCCACGCTTGGCGAGCGGGTTGGCAACCGCATTGTTATTGTGTTTTTGCTGTTATTCAGAAAGATGCTGCTGCTCATCTTCTGCTTCAGTTTCGCTCTGTCGCCTCTCACGACACCCACAGGAAGATATGGGGTAGTGGGTATTCTTACCCGCCACTACATGAAGGAGGAACCATAGTAGGATAATTAAAAAAAATGACAAGCTCTACTCCCGATCGCTGTCAGTGGCTCTATTTTGGAAATATTCGCTTCTGTTAAGGATCTTGGCTTAAAAATTTACTCCACTTTGAGCTGGCATGCCCACCCTGCGGGCTCTATACCGCTTGAAAAACTTTCTTCCATCCAGGACCACAACATTTATTGAGCAATCCCTAATTGTTGCGCTGATTGGTTACGGTAATATGTGTTATTTTGAACTAAATGCAGATGTTCTTGAGAAATATGATCGTCTTTTCTACCGACTTCAAAAAGGAGGTACTCAATTAGACAGTTTGTTTTTCATAATGTGTATTACCTCATAACGTTTTTCTGGCTGAACCGATTTCGATGATTCTATTTTTAATAATTTGGTCCCGTATAAATTTGATCAGGGTCTGACCAATAGTTTTTGAGTTATGCTTTATAATTCATATTGAAGTTAGTTATACAAAATTTTTAATTTTTAATAACTGCATTCGATTAATTTTCAATCTTCGTAAATAGACCATGTGTCTATTTATTGTTCTCAACTCAAGTGGCTACCTATTCGTCAGCTACGAAATATGCGCGTAATCTCAACCCTATACTCCTTTCTGATGTCTTCTTCTTCTCCCTCTTACTAAACTCCTCAATTTCTGTACCTTTTCTCTAGCCATGGCAGAAACCTGCGTTTTTTGTATAACCTTTTACTTAAGTGTCCTTCTCGTAAATATGGCTTTCTACATTCATCCTTCACTGTACAGTCTAATCTCATCTGGAACGCATTCCCTCTTGAAATTGGAACAGCTAACAATCAAATTGAAATAAGTAGTATCTATAAATGTATTTATATAGATATATTGTACGATCCGGAGGTTCAGAACATCAGAAATAAGACACTAAATTTGTATTGAACTTGTTTTATTTTATTGAATTATAAGTTAAAACCTCTCCACGATACTTATCCATATGAAATGTGTATACATCGTAATTTATAAAAGCACTATAATACTATATGTAAACGCACGAACATACCGCTCACTAAGGGCAATTTTTTTTCCCCTTAACCTTGGTCGCCCATCGTGAAAGAACAGTTAATAAAATTATACAAACATAAAGTAAAACAGTTCAATATCTTTCACTGCCAAGTATGACGTTGCACCGAATGTAACCTTTAGCAAACGGTAATTCTGAATCATATCTTCCAGATTTTCTCCCCATAATAAATGCTGAAAGTCTACGTCACTTTGTGATTCTCGTATCTGGCGATACATTTTTACAATATCTGCAGCTAAAGATATCGAATGAATCTTCCATCGCATTAATAAAAGCCTAAGGTAATAATGACACATCCGTTTAAGTTTTGCAGGATGCATCAAAGACTACTTTTAACTAGGTAGTATCTTTGTCATTCTACTTTTAACTTGGTAGCAAGTATGATCAACTTTTATTTCTTCATCTGTCATGATCCGCTTGAAGAACTTTTACCATTGATTTCACCGATACGTTTTTATAACCTTCTATACCAGAAATAAGACCATGTAACGGGATCTTTTTGATGCCCAAGTACTGGACAGTTGTCTCTGTGATAAAAAAAATGCCTATGACCCCTGATATAGCAATGCCATTAAGATATGCTTATCTACGTTTGCAGTTTCAGCACGCTCCAAGGCCATCGCGAAAAGCACTTGGTTGTTTGAAGCTATTTGGTTAGAAGAATGTAATGTACTGGATGATGCTGCTGGTTCTACGCCGTTAACGTGCTCACCACTTTGACAATTAACATTATTTGTGTTACCCGAAGTAGATATATTTGATGCGTTACTAATGCCGCTTGAACCTTCAAAATTCCCTCTAGGATGTAGGAGTGTGTGATGCTTACGTCTACAAATACGATATGAAACCTTAACACAACAAAACTTATCGGAATGTTTGTTACCCTTACCTTTTTTTTTGCGGATGGAAAATCATCAAATGACGCCTTTCGCTCTGGGTGGAGCGGAAGGGAGTGTCATACTTTTACTGACTAAAAACCATCCGTGTTCATTCAGTGCCCTTACGTTCCGGAGCCGTGGTATCTCTTTCGAACAGCCCGCAGCCCCGGCAGGCGTCGGCTCTTGCCGGCCCCTTCACGCTGCTGACAGCTCTTTGAGGCGTGCGTGGAACAAAAGGCGCCGTCGACACGGCCTGTCGTCGTTAGACGGACGGACGGCGAGCTACCCATTGCTCGCCGTCCACAGGCCCGCGCCTACGGTGGCCGGGGGCCACGACGTAGCAACCGACGCCCGGGGCATCTCCCGCGGCGGCCGGGAAGGAAAGCTGCTGCTCTCTCCTTCTCCCGCTCCGCCACCTCCTTCGCTAGCATCACTGCTTCGCAGAAGGTGGTGACGGCGTCTTACCTAAAAAACAAAATCGGTTTTGTCTTGCGAATTTACAACGAGTGTTCACATCCTCAGTTGTAAACTTCTTATAATGGCATATATTATGGGTTTCATTAAAATATTGATATAACAGTGCATGAGAAGTATGAAACATCTTTGACTTAGATACGCTATTAGGGAATTGTTAATGTTTATTTCTATTAAATGTTACTCTTCCTGAACCAGGTTCCAAAATTCAAGAGCTCGATAAAGATTGCTAATAAATTCTTTAAAATGACATTGAGCTCCCACTGTTTTTGGACTCTGGATCAAGTTTTAATGTCAAAATATGTAAGTAAGTAAGTAAGCATTTAAACAATCGTTCCTAGTATCTATCGAATCTCTAACCATACCAGATGATTCAGATACAATATTCCTTAGACTCAAAATATGTATTAGAATATTATTGGCTAGACATATTTTATTTTCTTAACGAGTTTTTTATAAATTCCAACATCAGATTCAGATTCTGTAATCGGTACATACCTGAATAACTATTCTGCATCACGCAATAAATAGGTTTTTAGGTAATGCAACTTCTGAACATTACACAAATTTTCATTATCATGAATTAAATAAATAAATAAATCTTTTAATGTAGTCCATTCCGTATATTTCCCTGAAAACGTAGTGATTGTAATACTTTGCAGTTTAAATTGGACTGTATTTGACGTGATATGTATTTCACCCGAAACAGTTTTACTTTGAGACTGAGCTAATGCCATCATTAATTCAAACTTCAAATCAACATAAATTTGTTCTGCGACATCATACACATCATCTTTTACATAAGCTGAATCACAGAACACAATTACTCTCTACCGAGAGAGCTGAATTATTTAATCCTTTACTGTTTGACACTTTGATTGACATTAGAATGACTATCTTTTGCTCGTGACTGCATCCGCGTAGAAGAAAATTGTTCTAATAGGATTTTAATTGGCTTCTACGTTATTAATTATGTTATAATATATAAATTATTACGTAAAATTTTTGAATACCTATAAAATATAACAATCTTTATAATAGTGTAGGGATTTAGGGGTTAAATAAACATGAAAATAAAATAAAGTTTTGTTATATTTTATGAACACGAAGCTCTGCCTTTTATGTAATGAAAGTGACACCTAGTACACCTACCGCAGTATTTCTTTGTAAATACTATTTTTTGTCTTTCCTTCGGGTGCTAGAAGTTACCAGGCTACTCTCAGCGCTTACTCTGGAGCATGCCACATACAACTGACCGTGGGAGAAGCAGCTTTCTCCCAAGTCTACTGACTCTACCTTAAGAGTTTGGCGCTGAACTTTGTGTATGGTTATGGTGAAGCAGATTTTGATAGGAAGCTGCACTCTCTTGAATTCAAAGGGGTAATTTGTTGGTGTAAGGGTAATCCTAGGAATAAATACAGACTCTCCTCAAGACCAACCTGCCAGTATAGTTGCCACGATTACATTGCGATGTAATGTTTTCACTTGCAATCTGGTACCATTACATAATTTTGGTAGATTTATATTGCACAGCAACATAATTGTCGCGCCAACTCTCAATTTTAATATGTGATTTGGGAGAGCGGGAGGCTTCAGTGCAGGCATCATCGGTGTTTATCACCGAGTCGGTGGATTTATATTGATATTCGATTCCTTCTTATGATTTCAAAAGTATTTCATTTATGACCAAAGCTTGTTCGTTTTTTGTTGTTAGGATGGCACGCTCGCATAACCATTCTGCAGGTTTATCGTGAATATTATTAATGTTTAGGTGAATTTTAGCTATAAGCTCTTTTATAGTGGAAACAATTGTACATAGCTCTGTAGAGTGAATTATATTATTATCCAGTTCCGGGAAATCACCATTTACTATTTCAAGCAACAGTTCTAAGAACTGCCCGGCAGTAAAATCTCCTCTAAGATGGACTCTCATATATTTGGTAAGGCTTAGTTTTGTCACTGAAGGCCACAAATGAGAACGATCACGCACGCTTTAACTTCGTCCGCTTACATTCCTCTGGGCACTACTAGTAAATTATGCCGGAAATCGCCTGCTAACAATACAGTAACTCGTTCTATTTGACAATTATTATTCCTAATATCTTGTAAAAATCTACTTAGGGTTTCGAAACCCCCTTTATGGGCCATAGTACTCTCATCCCAAAAAATGAATTTGTATTGAAGACGACTTTTGCCATATTACTTTTTTTGGGTATATTGCAGAGTGGGGTTTCGTTTAGTATGAAATTTAAACGTGGCGTGTGCAGTTTTAGCTACTTCCAGCAGAGTGGCAGCAGTAGCGGACGATGCGACGGCTAAGGTGATATCATGATTGCTTCTCACTTTGGTCAACAGTAAATTTAATAGAAAAGTCTTGTCTGTTCCACCAGGAGCGTCAAAAAAAAATATCACCTACACCTGCGTCAATACTGGAAAGTATTTTATAATAGATATGTCTTTTTTCATTGGTTAGACAGCCTGTGACAACAGTTTTCACTTCCTTCACTTCCTTTCCTCCTAGGAATTGACATCGTAACTTGTTACCTTAAGTAGTGGTTTTTGTGTAAGCCGGCAGACCTTTGAGGCTGAAGCAACCCGTACTGCTGTAGGCTTTGTTCTCTTAATGCTAATACAGCTTCTCCTATTGTGACCAGATATTTATTGTAGATTCCATCTACTAAATGTTTATTTATAACTCCAAAAAGCCTTTCCAGTTGTCGTTTGTACTCTTCTGATAGGCTATCCCTGTATTTTAACCAAAGACTTAGAGCGTCTGCAATCTGACAGAATGCCAGCATTGTAGACTAGTTCACTTATTTTAAATGGCAACTCGCATAAGACTGCTTCCTCTAGGGCAGAATCCCAAAATTTATCGTCCTCTACCAAGCCAGGTTTCACAAAAGCAATTCAGTTACGTTGTTGCAAAATCTTCCCGACGTCCACCAAAGTTAATTTCAGTTAATTTCGAATCTTGGGATCCAGCCGCTGATCATTTCTTTCTAACAATTACTGATATACAAAAGAAATGTACGAAAATATATATTCTTTCAATCGTTGCTCGATTGTTTAAAGTCTTCTTATCAAGGAATTGTGGCTAGCTGAGACTGTTTGGGATGAAACCCCGCCTGTAGATGATACCATTCAACGACGTTTTTCTGCAGGAATTTATACTGCTTTCTACTCTGAAAATCTCTTGATATTCAGATGTTACTTGCTCTGGAGAAGTAACTTTAGTGGTTTCTGAAGGCAACACAGAATACAGAATATAATACGTTATCCGGTTCAGTGCGGGTATGACTCACGTGGCGTATGACACGCGAGTCGTGTCTTTTTAAAAATCGTTATAACTTGCTGAAATTGCTTTTTTGGAAGATTTATCCAGAACAAAACATTCACTATTTTGTAAGTAGTTCATGCCTACAGCTTCGTTTCTGGATATTTTGAAAATTTGTAATTTTTAGGGGTTGACAACCTTTTTTAACTTGTGCATAGTACTCTTTTTACTTTGTGAGTTTTAAATCATGTTGTGGAAAAATAGTCTAATAAGTAACAAATAATAGCACTCATTGCGATCGCTCACAAACTCAAGTTGTAAATAAATTTTTGGAAAACAAGTCTCCTGTTAAAAAATCAATGCGTTTGTCATATTGTTTAATTTTGTTTAAAATGGTTGAACCGTCTTATTACCGTTGAGCCGTCTTATTACTATCATATGGCCGAATAGACCTACGAAGTACCATGTGCTCTTGCGATATGGTATAAGGTTTATTTTTGCTTGAAACAGTTCAAGACCATTCATGCATAAAAAAGTTCGCTAATAAATAGTCTTTTGTCAATCCGCCGCCGTATAGCGCCGGCGTTTTTTCCTTTTGAAAACACTTGTTTTGCTATTCTTACTAATTAGACGTTTCAAGATCGACTTTACTTTTACATTTGTATAACATTAAATAATATTTAACATTTGTAAATATCAATGAATCATAAACCTTATTTTTTTCCAAATTGAGGATCTTGATTGTTTCATATTTACAAATGTTATTATTAGGAGAATATTTATTTTAATAAAGACCAAGGTTTTCCAGGGTGATTTAGCTGTACCTACTTATATAAATGATTTTTCTATAAAAGAAAAAATAGTACAAAAGGTTTGTAATCTCTGCATAAAAAAGTCACTTACTCTCAATTTCAAAGAAAACACGTAGGAAAACACGTAGTTACCCACTAAAAACAAGTATCCTTCCGTTTGTAACTGATGTTTGATGTCAAATACACTTAATTAGGTCTAAACAAGTGAAAAAAGCATAAAAAAGAACATTTACACATGGCTGATGGCACAATAGGCGTGTCATCAACTTCTGTGGCCATGATACGCCTCACACAAATATTTCATGACACAATATTTGTATCATGAAATATTTGTTCGCCGCCACAGCTAAAAGTTGTCGAAAATCGGTGCCGCAACAAATCGGTTATTACTTATCCAAACCATAGCAAATAATATTACATAAAATATAACACAAACAAGCGTGTATGCGTAGGTATATGGATGTGGAGGAAGCGAGAGAGGTCTGTCAGGATCGTGCCAAATGGAAGTCCATAGTCTCTGCCTACCCCTCTGGGTGACAGGCGTGAGTGTTTATGTTATTATTATGTTATATAACACAAACAAATCAAATTAAAACATAAATACTTGCAATTAGCATAATAAATAAAATAAAACAAAAAGTGTTATACAAAATTATACGGTATTTAAAGCTTAATTTAAGTTAAAAAATAGCTAGCTAAATCGCCGCCGTCTGTTGGTAGTGTGCCCAAAAGACTAGCTGAGTTGCCTCACTGTATTGCGAGGCTGATCCGCTGACCAAAATATCTGCCAGCTTTTGGGTCACCAGAGACATTGACAAGGCATGATCTCTGCACAAACGCCTTGCTTCAGGACCCCACGGCCCCAATGTTTTTATACGAACCGGCAGAAACATGTATCTCTCTCCGAGGGCTGCATATTTGCGCCGCTTGTTAGACTCGGCAACAGCAGCAGCCGCGCCTGCCTTCTGTGCAGTCGCCGCGAGATGTGATTGCGCTAATTGTCAACAGAAGTCGCAGGCCATACTAAGGAGCGTCCATTTTTTCATGGAATTAGCGTCATTCCATCAGGCCTCTTGCCATTGTCTCGCAATATACCACTTGGCTCTAAAATTGCAGGTACGTTGGCACTGGTTAAGGCCCGTCGAATGACGTTATTAATGGCTGCATGGCGCGGGATGCGACCGGCGCTTCGCTGGCACGCGAGGCCGTGGTGTCCGAGAATGTCGACCTCTTTACCACAGCGGCAGCGATGGAGCTTATTGGTTTTTAAACCTTATCTCAGGCTGATAGCAAGAGAGAAAGTAGTACTATCCAAGAGTGTTCCGATATTTGACGAGGGCAGTGCATTCAACCAGTAACTCTACTCCTTCTCCTCAGATGTTAAGAGATGAGCTCGCTCTGTAGGGTTTCCGCAGTTTTCTAAAAGTTTTTTTTGAACCTGGATACTGAGGGGCTCATACCAACGCCTCTGCAAAGCTGAGTTTGTCGGAAAAACCTGGTCCGGCCCTGTCTTATTGCTCCAGGCTTCCTTGACCTCAGCCAAGCCGGAGACTTCTACATCACCGAGTGATGGGTTAATAATTGTTCCAATGAGGTCTGGCGTGCTATGAACTGAAGATAAGAAAGCTGGAAACTCTTCGGATGCCTAGACCACCAAGTCTAACGGGAAGTGTGGCCTGAATCTAGGAATTTTAATTTAATGGACAATTTAGAATTTCAATCATAGTTTTCCTAATATTATCATCAAGACGATTTAAAAATGGGACATGCATCCAAAGAGTTAAACACCACAACAAAATAAAATTTGGCATAAAAAGACAAAATTTTAGTATGGCATATGCCATGTGTGGGCTAATTTATTTCGGACGACTGGATGACTTCTCAAATTTTAAAATCTGTTCACTGACAAAGCGTTGAAGCGTTGAAGCTACAAAATAATATTACCAGATTAATAAATTACTCAACAAAGGTGGATTTGAACTGCAGAAATGGTCAAGCAATAATGATACATTTTTGAACACTATACGGAATGAGAAGAAGGAAAATAGTGATCAGAAAATTTTGGAACTAAAAGAAGAGCCTGTAAATAAAATTTTGGGATGTACCTGGAATCGAAAAAACGATGAGTTTGAATATGCAGTTAGACTTCCACCGTTATCATTACCAGTTACTAAAAGACAGGCCATATCTGATATTTCACGTTTGTATGATCCGTTAGGATGGATACAACCTAATATAGTCAGCGCAAAGGTTTTTATTAAAAAGATATGGCTAGAAAAATTAGATTGGGATGAAGAATTACCTCCACATTTTTTGAATTATTGGCTTACATATAGAGATGAATTATCCAAACTTACCGAGTTCAGGTTACCTCGTTGGATGAATTGTGAAAAGAACAATGAGCTTGTTGAGCTACATGGATTTTAAGACGCGTCTTCATTGGCATAGAGTACATACGAGTTATTGATAGTGATGGACAAGTCCATGTAAATCTGGTAACTGGCAAGTCTAAGGTAGCTCCTAATAGTCAATTATCCATACCTAGACTTGAATTATGTGGAGCTCTTTTATTAACTAAATTACTTATAGAAGTTTCTGAAGTTCTGGGAATTTCTAAAAATCACTTGAAGGCATGGACTGATTCAGAAATAGTATTAGAGTAGCTCTCATCCAAGTAGATGGAAAAATATATCGGTAACAGAGTGGTGGAAATATTACAATATTTAGATCGTACTCACTGGTTTCATGTGCAGTCAGAAGACAGTTCCGCTGATTGCGCATATCGTGGCATTGCTCCATCTGAAATCGCTTATCATCGACTTTGGGTAGAAGGTCCATGCTGGTTACGTTATAAGAAAACTGATTATCCTTTTTCTAAATTTGTGAATAAACAAACATAGAAGAAAGGATTGTAAAAATACACAGTGCAGCAGTAAATTCTGTCGATGATCAGGATGCAATGTGGTATAAATTTTCTTCTTTGATGAAACTGCCAAGAGTGGTTGCCTATTGTCGAAGATTCCTGAAAAAGAAAAAGGATATTAGTGCATATTTGAAAACAGAAGAAATAAAAGAAGCATTACATATAATGATAAAGAAAGCACAAATAAAATAATTTAATAAGGAAATAGAAACATTAAAAAAGGGTAATTTTATACGAAAGATAATTTAAAATTAAAAATTTTGTACAGCCGACTTCAATATAAGTGACTTCAATATAGGTTATTTAAGAATAACTCAATAACCATTGGTCTGACCTTGATCAAATTCATATGAGACCACACGAGAACTATCAGCTTTCATATAAAAAAAGAATCATCGAAATCGGTTCGCCCAGTACAAAGTTATGAGGTAACACACATAAAAAAAAACATACACCCGAATTGAGTACCGTCTCCTTTTTGGAAGTCGGCAGAAAAGTAAACTTATCTCATTTAATCCATTCTTAGACGACGCAGGCATACTTCGCATTGGTGGACGGATTTATCATGCTCCAGTCGATAGAGATACAAAACATCCAGCATTGATTCCTCACGATTCTTATTTAGCTGGGTTACTCGTCCGTGAGGCTCATATTAGAATACTACACGGTGGACCACAAGTAATGATCAATTATCTGCGATCTAAATATTGGATACTTAGAGATAAATCGCTTGTAAAAAATCATTTTCGAAAATGCGTTACTTGTATACGTTTTTCCGCTCAAAAAGAAACTCAGCTGATGGACCAGTTACCTTCCTCAAGAGTAAGGCCAAGCAGAGCCTTCTCATGTAGTGGTGTGGATTATGCGGGGCCGATCAACATAAGGGTTTCAAAAGACCGAATCAATCGATCATATAAAGGTTATAATATATGTTTATTCATTTGTATGACTACTCGTGCAATTCATCTAGAGGTTGTAAGCGACATGAGCTCTGAAAATTTTCTGGCAGCATTTAGGCGATTCACTGCACGACCAGGTCACTGCATGGAATTATTTAGTGACAATTGCACTAATTTCGTTGGTATAATTGATACTTATCATAATTATGTGAGGATATTGTGTGTATGCTTTTATGGATTCCACAATAGCTCTTTCTTGGATCTGCTTCTACTAACATCGTTGGTCGATTTTCGTTGGGAATAGAATAGCACAGTATCACGAGAATTTAGATCGACACTTATTAATATACCTTTTTTTATTTTCGTTTATACATTTAGTCTTATATTTTACTAACGATATCAAAATACTAACTTATACGTAGATATATTTTTGTTATAGAAAGAAATTGGTTTGTTCAGAATACAAATCCAATATTCTTTTTAATAGAGAATATTGAGAAGATAATACTTGTGTGGAAAGATCTTGTGAACTTTCGAGGCGTCAGAATGGTGAAGCGCTTTAGCTTCCACATTATTAAAGTAAGAATTTTACAACATTCATATTGAAGTCTAGCGATCTGCCGAAGCTTCTATCAATGTGGCGTCACAAGATTTTTAAAGTGATTATTAATGATCATTTATTTTATTAATTTTCCATTTAAAAATTCTCCAATCTTTTCGAATAAGGTATATAGATATCTATCAGTTCGCGAAGTTTCTTCACAGTAGGTTCAGTTATTCTGAATACTTAACGTTTGGTAACTGCGATACATTCAACGTACCAAATGTAACGATAACGGCAAAATACGAGCATACGTGCGCGGCTTATATTCAGCAGTTGCTTACCGGTTTTGCAGTTGCATAGGTGAGTATAAGCTAGATATTACTATTCTTAAAAGTGGAATAAATGAAGTTTTGTTCTTGGAAGTAAAAGGGGAGATCTCCCGCCGGGCAAGGTGTTCTGCCCACGGAGCCAACGCGCCGTGTGTTATTTCGAAGCTGTTATATATAGCACGTTAAATTCAGAACTTTGATAGCGCGATTTAGGTTTCAGCGCGTTTTGTTTACGGCACGACGACAGTGCCGCCACAAAGAAAATAAATTACTTAAATTATAAAATGCATTGAGTGACAGTGGAAAACTTATAAACGTAAACGTAAATGAACAAAAATCTACAACTTAAAATTGTAAAAATTTTGGATTAATTCTTATGTATATAATATAATTCAAACAAACGAAGGATCTCCACACAGCTCGTTAAAATTTTCCAGACTTTTGTATTTGGAATAACATCCCATGTATAGAAACATTCATTTATTTTCCAAGAGTACTACTAAGAATTCTTCGTAGTGAAACTAATACAGCTTTTATGTGAAATATACAGAAATCTTTAGAAGAAGAGATATAAATATTATAAACAAAGATATTTAAATATATAGGTATACTATAGAGCGGACATTGTGAACATTTATATACAAAAATTTTGAGCTAGTGCAAGTGTGGCACCCTCTAGCTAAAAATAGAAAAACAACACTAAGCATGTATAAAGACAACATTTTAGATATTCCCCAGTAGGTGACGCTAATAAATACAACCTCGTTTCAGGAATGTACCGTTTCGATATCAAAGTATCGATAATGTTTTTGAAGGTTAGTAAGTTTGAAATGATTTTCGATATAATAATAGGGAATATACATGATTGTTTTACTGTTTAAATTTTTTTATCATAACTTCCATCACACGAAAAAAATCATATTAACTTTTTACGCCCCTTTAGTGTCATGAAATAAAATATTTAATTTCCAATAACTAACAATCAATTCAAACAGCAGTCACTTTGGTTGCCACCTTGGTGGAATGACGTCACTCGGTCTGTTAGCTCCTATAATAATAGCATATGATTGATCGGTCCGCGTTAAAGACATCGAGAAACGCCAAATCCAATAAGAGAGCGCCTCTATGTTTTTAAATTCGTTTCTATTACAAAAATACACTTCGAATCTAAAATATTTTAGGAAAACCCTATACTTAAAAGCCGTTTCACGATTTTTCACGTTTCATCAGCTGCAGTGTATAAAGATACTACCCGCATCAATAAAAATGGTTATTTTAAGTTTTTACCTTATTTTCTAACTCAGATTTAACCACAACTTCTTACATCTAATATCTTTAACAGTACAAATTGTTTTTAATGTAAGAAATCTATTGTCCTCTCCTATCACTGTAAGCGAGGATCTATAATGGCTTTGTCTTTGAAAACTGCCAGACAATGAAGCCCGGTGTAAAACTACTAGATAATGAATCCTGGTATGTAAAAGAGAAGACTTGCTGTATTGCTAAACATCAACACAGCAAGTATCCTCAGTATGCTCATAAGCAACATAGAAAATCTCATCAGCATGCCTAAAAAAAATTCCCACCCTTGCTCCACATAAAGTAGGGTACTTAGCATAGTTGGTATTTGCTACTCATTTTTGTTGGTAACGTTGACTGTTTTACCTTCTTAAATATTGTAAACGATTAAATCGGCATCCTGTATATTTTTTTATCGATAATCCCAATCGATAAACGTCATCAATCACTAACTTTAAAATTGGTAACTAAATAGTGACGTATACTGGATAACAGATGACGCTTATTACAATAAAAATAAATGTTCTAAAACAATCTACTAGAAATAATAAAATTTAAAGATAA
The DNA here is from genome assembly GCA_033319125.1 of Parnassius glacialis. NCBI lineage: Eukaryota > Metazoa > Arthropoda > Insecta > Lepidoptera > Papilionidae > Parnassius > Parnassius glacialis. The sequence goes on along the minus strand of JAVANC010000010.1, from coordinate 24,008,823 downwards.
TTCGGTAAATATATGTTATATTTACGATAATAAACCGAAATCACTTTCATTTCTTGCTCCATATCGTGACTTATAATGTCTTATTATAAGTCACGTAGTCAGTATTAACCGGGCATATTTTCTTTAAAAATATTTTTTAAATATATGAAGCGAATGCGTCTTGACTTTTAGACGATGTCACTAAGACTAAATGACAAAATTCTTAAATAAAACGAATTTTCCTTTTCATCTTAGCTTAAAAAATACATCTGGCAACACAAAAACATCGAAGGAAAGACGCATATAACTATTTGCGTCTTTCCAACCTAATAAATAAAAAAAACTGCCATTCATTTAACATTTTTACATATTTTGGAAAGGTCATTTGAATTTGAAAGGACGCTAATAGTAATTTATTACTTTTTTCTTAGTAAATATTAGAGAAGCATTGGTAGTGAGACACAAAAAATAACAAGCCGCAACTCTTGAGTAATGATTTTAAAGGGGATATCATACAAGACTTACTACGATAATAAATAAAAATTAAAAAATTTGTACAACCGACTTTAATATAAATAATTAAGGATAACTCAAAAACTATTGGTCTGACCTCGATCAAATTTATATGGGTCCACATGTGAAACACTAGCTCTTAATAATAAGTTATAGAATAATAAGACAAGAATAATTGAAATTTAAGTAATCGATGCAAATATTTATAAAGATGACGTAGCAACTAGTTAAATAAGTCTTTTCTTTTATGTTGAATTTGTATAAGTCTTTTCTACTAAAAAAAGTCATCTGTGATCAACAGTTACGTCTAAAATTTTTACGATAATTTCTAAAATATTGATATTTGTGAATATTAAAAAAAATTAGTAGATGCGCCTTCTTATCATGAGTCGAATGGTATATTTAACTCATTTATTCAAAAATTGTTAGATGCGCCCTTTTTTCTTATGACCGCAGCATTGTTTCGTACCGAGCTAGATACAGGTCGACAGCGGAGGGAGTGTGGGTACAGTCGCGTTCTAAAGTACTACATGGTATTGAGCTATTGTTTTATAATATTATAGTAATTAATTGTTTTATTGTAGAATCATAATAGGTGTTTTACTAGATACTTAGAACTTTGGAAGAGGTGGGCATTGAAAATGGATAATGTTTACTTGAGCATTATTTGTTATTTCTATCGTAAAATATAAAGTAGTTTGTAACAAGAAAACTTAGCTAAGGGTGAAACGCCGTCCATTATGACGTCTTGGGTCACATGGAAGCCAGATGTTGATGGTGTGTTGGTGTTGCTGGATGCTACTTCATCATCACTTTCATCTTCGCTTTAGCTTCCGTCATCAGGTCGATCACATGTTAATTTTTTCGGTATTCTTCCACAACACTTTTAAATTTACTGCACAATTTTCCTCATTCACCTTCTCCTATCATATTTACCTTTTCGTTCACTAGTTTAGTTATAAAACAATAGATATAAATAATTTTTCTTTCCTTCCTTTTTAAAACAGTGTATGCGACTGTATTTTTAGAGCGAACAAAGCGCGGGAACCAATAGCATGCAGGCACAGTAATACTGGCGGATTGTTCCCCCGTCGCGCCCCTTTCGTACCAATATGTGATAAATCGCTCAGTGCCTAAGTTCAAGGCCAGCGTTCTTTTTTCACCGTTCGCGCGTACATTAAAACCGGATGGCACACTGGCTCATACGGCTAAGGAGAAAGCGGACTTGTTCGCGCCTCTCTTTGCCTACAATTCACGTCTGGATAGTGGCAACAACGTTCCACCAAAATTGTCTCACTGCGGAACCTCTATGTCGGAGATTCGTATAACGAATAAGGAGGTTCTTAAAACCTTGCGGTGTCTAGACGTGAATAAAGCTAGTGGACCAGATGGTATACCAGCCATAGTCCTAAAGGCATGTGCATCTGAGTTGTCTCCTGTGTTGACACGCTTGTTCCGCCTCTCATTTAGTACTGGAATAGTGCCAAAATCCTGGAAGCTGGCTAACGTGCAGCCTGTTCCAAAAAAAGGCAGCCGCGCCGACCCTGCCAATTATCGTCCAATCTCAATTACCTCCATACTCTGCAAGATTATGAAACGTATATTGAATGCCCGCTTAATGGCATACCTAGAGCAGAATGACCTCCTTAGTGACCGGCAATATGGGTTTCGCCGAAATCGGTCAGCTGGGGACCTTCTAGCGTATGCCACACACGTATGGGGTGAGGCACTCGAGAACAGTGGGGAAGCACTTGCTGTTTCCCTTGATGTCTCGAAGGCCTTTGACAGAGTTTGGCACAATAGCCTTTTGGGTAAGCTTCCAGCGTACGGCTTATCCCCTGGTCTGATTGAATGGGTAAAGGACTTTCTGAGTGAACGGTCTCTCCGGGTCGTCGTCGATGGCTGCTCATCCGATCCTATGGCGACTAACGCCGGTGTTCCTCAGGGGTCCGTTCTCTCCGCAACTCTCTTCCTGCTGCATATAAATGATCTGCTTATGCCCGGTATCTATGGGTATGCAGACGATAGCACAGTGGTTGAGAGATACCAACCAAGTCCTCGGGCCAGTCGGGATCAAATCCAGTCCGAAAGAGAAGCTATGGTAGAGCGTGTGAATCTCACATTACAGGCAGTCTCCGACTGGGGCGATGCCAATCTTGTGAAGTTCAACGCCTCCAAAACACAAGCGTGTCTCTTCACTGCAAAAAGGAGCCAGCTCACCTTGGCTCCTTCTTTCCGAAATGTATCACTGAAGTATACCGACCGCCTTCAGTTATTAGGGTTTGAAATATCCTCAAATTTGTACTTCGGGCGGTTCATTGAGTCCAAGGCCAAAGCAGCTGCAAGGAAGCTGGGAGTCCTTGCAAAGGTGCGGCGATACTTCACGCCGGGACAGCTGCTTACTTTATATAAAGCGCAAGTCCGGTCGTGCATCGAGTATTGCTGCCATATATGGGCTGGTGCTGCAAAATGCCACCTAGGAGCTTTGGACTCAATGGAAAGGCGTGCTATGAGGCTTATTGGTGACCCGAATTTGGTTAAAACCAATCTTACCAGCCTCGAACACAGACGTAAAGTAGCCAGCCTTTCGGTTTTCTATAGGATGCATTTCGGAGAGTGTGCGCAGGAATTACATAACTTAATTCCACCCTCTCCCTTCCACCATCGGACAACCAGACGTTCGGCCAGTCTCCACCCTTTCGTTGTTGACTTACCACGCATTCGAACCAAACGGTTCGCCACGTCGTTCATCATGCATACAGCAAAGGAGTGGAATAAGTTGCCAGCATCTGTCTTTCCATCCGATTACAGTGTGGGTGTCTTCAACGCAAGAGTGAATAGGCTTTTGTTAAGTCAGTGCGCTTCACCATCTTAGGCTACATCACCACTTACCATCAGGTGGGATCGTAGATAAGCGCTGGCTTAGTAGAATAAAAAAAAAACATTAACCTCCATTAGTCAGGTGATATCAATTCAGTTTCCACTGCTGGTTTTATGTTTCAGTATTTTCATGATTTTTTTTATGAAATTATCGTTTCATTTAGCTGTACTAACATGATGGCGCGTGAATAAAGCTAATAAAACGTTGTAAAAATATGATTTTTTTTTCATCAGGATCAAATTTATTTGTGACCCATGATCAAAGGTATACTTGGTGCTGCCGCCTGTCTTAGTTTTCGGGAGCGTTCCAAAAATACCCTGTATATATATATATATATATATATATATATATATATATATATATATATATATATATATATATATATATATATATATATATAATTTTTTTTGATTATACGATTTGATTGTAGTCTATTATATATAATAAAAATGTAAATAGCAGATGTCTGTACATTTTAGATTTATATAATAAATCATAAGAATTGTTAAAGAAATTATTAAGTGTATCTTCAGGTTACATTTAGTCTTTATTTCATTAAAGTTTGTTCATTCCATCAAAAGTTATGATAAATATTCTGAAGTATGGCTACGAAGTATAGGTACGAATTTGTTCAATGATGGCGTTCGTTGAGTCATCAAGTATATTTTCAAACTAATATCATATTATAAACCATAATTAAATGATGTAAAATAATGTTCTTTAATGATATAATTATACCTAAAACGCAGTAAACAAAAGTATTACATAAAGAACGTAATAAATATATACAAAAATATATTAACCTTAATCTAAATCTATAGTACAATATTTAACCCATTTCATCGATAGATGGTGATGTTGCACAAATGTGATACAAAAAGGCAGGTTAAGGTTTTTTCCTGTAGATATGTTTCACCTTTGCTTCTAATCTTTATATTACACGCTGCCCTACTGGGTGTTGACAATCTCATTTATTTTTTACCGCCGAGTACTCTATGTGGTAAATCAAATTTCAAAAGAGCTATTAACAATTTCGTTAATAGCTCTTTTAACGAAATTGTTAATAGATCTTATTATATCATATTAATTAGGCATCAGTGCCTAATTAATATAATTTAATATAACCCCGTTATAAGTTCTTTTATGTTTTTATTGTATCAATCGCGTCAATTAATCTCTTATTTTTAGAATTGATGTTTACAGCGCCATCTCTCTTTAAATCTATACATATAATAAAAATGGTGATAACAACATGTTGTGTCTGTTACTGTACATTGTATAGTATATTAATTTGTGACTAAAATCATTATGGGGACTGAAAATCATTAAATAAGTACATTTTTATAATTGTACTGTCTGACGGTCTGTCTGTTTGCTTATGAACGCATGACGTTTTGGGTAAACATATTATTTTCAATGAAATCCTTAACAAAATCATAAAGCGTATCATCAAGTTCATTTAATCTTTGTTTTATTAAAATTGGTTAATTCTATCAAAAGTTATGATTATTATTTTGAAATATAGGTTCTAATTTGTTTAATGGCGCCATAAAATCTCAGAAATAGTAATAAAAAGATTCGTGTGTAAAAAAATCGTTCTATTATAATATATTTATACTTGAAACACAGTAAAAAGAAATTTGTTTTTCTTAAATTAAAAAAAGGATGTTTTCCCACAAAGAACGTAATAGATGGCGTTGTACAAATTGCAACCTTTTCTGAATTGCGGTGTTAAGATTTTTCGCCGGTGAATCGTATTGAGACTCACTGAAGAAATTTACGTCCTTGAGTCCGATAAAGCTGTAAGAGCCGTGTAAGCTAACATCACAAACATCAACAGAAACAAAAATCAGAAAGAAAAAATACTACGTACGCCCAAGTTATGCAACAAAACCCGACTAAAAGTAGCAAAATTGCAATAAAATGTGGTGATATTGTTTTATACCCAGAATCCCTCTAATACCAAATAACTTTCCTTTCAGTTTTAAGATAGGGATGATCGATGTTGCAGATGCAGAAACATCGATGATGACATCGATGTTGCAGAAACATCGATGTTGGCATCGATAGCTCAACATCGATATTCGATGTTTAGCCTACTCAAAACATCGATGTTGACCATTATCGAGGTTTTTTGTATATGTGTTGATACTTACACATTGTTTCAAAATTATGCGGGTATACACAGCAAGGGAAAAGTGACAATTAACTTGGATATCAATTTACGTAGAATAGTTATTATGCAACAACCGACAACGACACTACAAAATAAAGCGAAAGCAGTGACCATTGTGACATTACAGGTGGCACTTGACGATTAAGTTTGACACACCATAAATGACATTTTTTTAGGTTAACGATGCGTTCAGGAATTTTGAATTATTCAACATTTTTAATCTTCAGAGCAGATGCAAGATTTATTAGATATTGATTTCGCGGGTTCGCATTGTTTGCAAGTTCCCAATTATCGATTATGGGTTCATTGACATCGTTGTTTCCATGTTTGACATGTGTCATGTTTAATTTTTAGCATCGATGATCATCGAATAGCTGAGTGGGAAAGACGCTTAAAATAGGGATGTATTTTAAGAGTGTTTCCTACTCAGCGTGTGTTATGCGATGATCGTAAATAAAGCGCAAGGTCACACTTTACGCGTTGCAGGAGTGGACCTCAGTACTGATTGTTTTGCACATGGCCAACTATATATTGTTTTTTCCCGCGTTAGTAGTCCCCGTAACCTTTTTCTGTACGTCCCGGCTAAGTCTACTTCTAACGTCGTTTACACAGTAGCTCTATTATAAACGACTTAGAACTTTGAGCATATCGATTTATTTTGTTACCACTTATTGATACAGTAATAATATAAATCGTTTAATATTCTCTTACTCTAAACGTCAAATTCTTTAAGTAAAACCTATATACGCGAGCTACGCCGCGGGCACAGCTACACTCCTTTCCGAAGCTGAAATCCTCTCCCGGAGCCCTCCAGTAAAATACTGAGAGGGTTCAGAGAAAGGCAGAACCAGATTTGACTCCAACAATCGCCCTGGAAGATACCCCTTCTTATCCTTATGTGGTTCTCCGCAGCCATCATCCGTTCGCCTAAATGACAAAGGATCGTACTCCATTGCCCCATACACTGTCCGAGGAAGTCTCAAACTGTACAATTTACCTTATACAGCTCGAGGACCCTCTTAAGCCATGTATGAGGCACCGAGTCGAATGCCTTTTTATAGTCTATCCAGGCGGCGGAGAGGTTCCGACGGTTGCGTTTAACCACCTTGCCAATGACCGCGTCAATGAGGAGTGTTCCCTTGGTTCCACGACCACCGCCCCGACATCCATTCTGAGCCCGCGACATCACCTGATTTGAGTTTAGGTGACGAGTGATTCTCGCGCTCAAAATGGATGTTAGTGTCTTGTATATGGTAGGTAGACACGTTATGGGGCGGTATTTGCTCGGGTCTGTGGAATCCCGGTCTTTAGGAACCAAATGAGTGATCCCAGTAGTGAAGAGGCTCGGGAGCGACTTTTGGTCGAGAGATTCTTGAAACTGTCGGGCGAGCACAGCGTGACACACCACGAACCCCTTCAGCCAGTAGTGATGCAGTCCGTCGAGTCCCGTTCTTTTCCAGTTCGAGGCCCTACAGACCGCCTCAGCTACGTGATCCGGCGTTATGATGACGGGGTCCATGGGCGTAACATTCACACACTGACTCGCCACAACTTCCGTCCAAGGGCCCTCGTTATTGTTTACGGGCTATGAACACAGGCCGCACCAGAATGCGATAGCGTCGGCCTTACGGCATTTACGTGTGTGGGTTGCTCTGCAACTCGTAGAGCCGCATCACCTGTCGTAGTATTTTCATTCGATGAAGGAAAAGCCTCACGTCGTAGCCGTTCGAGTTCGACGTCATCAAATATTTTTGAGGGCATGATGTACCGAACTCGGTCTACCAGGTTTTGCTCGGTAACGGTAATAGACGGCTCCAGCTCAGCAAATAGTCGATGCATCCTAGCCGGTAAGCAAAACCTCCAATTTCTTTCCATTTCGCCCTAAAATACGCCCGCAATACGTTTACATTCCTTTCCTTCGTCCAACGCATGCGGTGTACTCCACAACCAAGCCATCTGGTGGGGATGATGGATGCGAGGGGCTACTAGATGGTCGTGTAGCACCTCACGCTCGGCTACCGGCCCGCATGCTGTCACGTACAGCGCCAGCTCCAGACGCGCTCCGGCGACCCCCAAGCAGCGGCCCTATAGAAAACAGAAAAACAGAAAACAGAATCTTTTTTATTCAATATAGATAATAAATAATACTTATTGAAAGTCACTCTTTTGTTTGATTACCACTGTTTTGGAAAAAACCTCTGTCCTGGGAACAACCAGCAGAAACCCAGCGGGACTTTTTTTTTAAATAACAGCTTACAATCATGATGTTACACAAATTAACAACACAACAAATTAGAAATAGCTTGGTAGCGATCATCTCATTTCCAGGAGTTATTACAATCCATAAATTCCTTAATATTGTATAAACTTTTTTTATACGAACTTAGTTTAATAAAGTTTTTGAACATTGAGCAGGTCAAATTTTGTATATTTTCTAGAGTTTTGTTGTAAAAGCGTATACATCGCCCCAAGAATGAATTACTGACTCGATGGAGTCGAGTAACTGGTACTACTAGCTTGTGTCTGTTCCTAGTATTTACAGAATGAATATCACTTATTTTTGTAAAACTACTTTTATTTTTGTGTACGTACATTACATTTTCATAAATGTATTGAGAGGCCAAAGTTAATATATTAATTTCCTTAAATTTTTGTCGCAGCGACTCTTTAGGCTTTAAATCATAAATTGCTCTTATGGCCCTCTTCTGTAAAACAAATATAATTTCAGTGTCAGCTGCGTGTCCCCATAGCAAAATACCATACGACATTATGCAATGGAAATAGCTAAAGTAAACTAGTCTAGCTGTTTCAACATTGGTTAGATTTCTAATCTTTTTTACAGCATATGCTGCAGAACTAAGTTTGCTTGCTAGTTTTGATATAGTTGTGATTGTACGTATAATAATCTCTTTTTGTAGAAAAAATACAAGTCTTGCAGCCGTTCTCAAAATCAGCCAACCGTTCTATTTTTGTTCGTATTTGTAAGAAGATAGATGGCATTATAGTGTGCAATTTAGCTGTTCCCCGCGACTTCGCCCGCGTGTTATTTGGGGTTTTAATATTTTTGCGCGGAACCCTAATTCTTTTTCTAAAATAAAAGTAGTCTAAGTTATTTCTTGTGACATCAACTATCTGCCAGTGAAAATCCCGTCAAAATCGGTCCAGCCGTTTCGGAGATTAACCGGAACAAACAGACAGACAGACGGATAGACAGACAGACAAAAACTTTAAAAATTGTATTTTTGTTATTAGTGCCGTATATATTTTCATATGCATTTAGTAAAAAATTGTTATTTCGACGACGATTATTTATTTGTTTAGATCTACATTAGTTCTGGGTAATGTATGGTTGTATGTGAGACTGTGATTGCACTTCAGTGAGTCTCAATACGATTCGGAGTATTTTAACGCTGCAATTCAGAAAATAATGTAATTTGTATAACGCCATCTACTCGTTTTACGTTCTTTGTGAGAAAACTTTTTTAATTTAAGGAAAACATTTTTTTTATTGTTTACTGTGTTTTAAGTATAAATATATTATTATAGAACGTTTCTTTACACAAAAATCTTTTTATTACTTTTTCTGAGATTTAATGGCGCCATTGAACAAATTCGAACCTACATTTTAAACTAATAATCATAGCTTTCGGTAGAATTAACCAAATTTAATAAAACAAAAATTAAATGTAACTTGAAGATACGCTTTATGATTTTCTTAACGATTTCTTTAAAAAAAATGTTTACTTTAGGTGTGATGCGTTTATAAACAAACAGACAGACAGACAATTCTAAAAATTATAAAAATGTGCTTATTTAATTATTTTCATTTCCCTATAATGATTTTAGTGACAAATATTCTATGCAATGTACAAAAACAGACACAACATGTTATCACCATTTTTATTATAAGTATATATTTAAAGAAGGCGCTGCTAACAGCAATCAATTATTCTAAAAATAAAAGAGATTAATTGACGCGATTGGTACATTATTATATATGTATATAAAACATAATAGAACTTATAAACCAGTGTCTGCATAGTAAGCAAAACGCCTTTTTGTATTACATTTGCAGCATACCGACATCTATCGATGAAATTGGTTAACTATTTCACTTTAGATTTAGTTAATAAGGTTATAACATAATTTTGTATATTTTATTTAATACGTTCTTTAATATTTTTGTTTACTGCGTTTTAGATATAATTATATCATTATAGAACATTATTTTACCTAATTTAATTATGATTTATGATATGGTATTAGTTTAAAATGCACTTGATGACTCAACCATCGCCATCGTTGAACAAATTCGTATATTAAGTATTCATACTTCAGAATATTTATCATAAGTTTTGATTGAATGAACTGATTTTAATAAAATAAAGACTAAATGTAACACGAAGATACACTTTATATTTTCAATAATGATTCTTATGATATAAATTAGTACTTTATACGTAATACGTTAACAAACAAACAGACAGACAGAGAGACAGAAAATTCTAAAAATGGTAGAAATGTATTTAGTTACTTATTTTTAGTACCTCTCAATCACTTCTATTATAAAAATATAAAATGTACACACGTCTGCTTTTACATTTTTTTTGTATATATATATATATATATATATATATATATATATATACACATATGTACTTAAATTATAGGCGAGTACAACATTTTAACATTAATACAATTATTTTATTTAAGAACAAAACAAAAAATGTATGTGTAACATTTAAGTTTTGTTACAAGAAAAGACATAATTTTTTAAGTAAACCATAAAATAAAGTTATAATAAATATGGTTTTTAAATTTTATTGTCATTTAAAATGAATGTTTATATCATGTTACTCGATATGCTTTTCAACATTCACTTGAAATTGATTAACACTGTCTGAAAAAATATCTGTTTGCCTTTTTAAAAAGTCAATTAGATTTGGATACAACAAGTGATATGGGGCTATTATTTCCATAATTGGTCCTTGTTCTTGGTACAAATAATTGGGCATATGAGTACAGCCGAGTCAATGGTCTGGAGATTCTTATTCTCTCTTCATTTTTTGTTAGTGTTTAGGCTTCACAGCCGTATGTCAAAATAGGCCTTATGACGGTCTCGTAAACGCAGATTTTCATTTTTCTACTGAGAAACCCGGACACTAGCATTTTATGCAGGGATACACTACATTTTAAGCCATTTTCTGCGCAATTAAACCCTCTCTGGTGTTAATTTCTGTAATAGTGCAGCCCAGATAATCACATTGCCAGACAAACAAATTTGGCTAATTCCTTATACTTTGGTTTGGCAACCGCATTGTTTTTAAGAGACCATTTATGATCCTTACAGCATGATATGGGTTCTTAGAGAAGTGGGTTCTCTGACACTGCCGCTACAAGACGTTACCAAAATCCTATCCTCACATCATTATTTTGAGATATTTTCCAAGCAGGCATAGCTTTTTCGATGGTTTTATTTTTCGCTGAGCAAGTGGAATTAAAAGCAAAAGAAAAAAGTAAATCAGTATATAAAATTGGGATTACAAACAGAATCCAATTTGCTTATGTACCGAGTGGCTATCAAAACTTTAGCTCACTAACTATTAGATTTTAAAGTTTGCAACACGAATATTTGCAGTGAATTATAATCATAACTTTACTTGATCACTCGAATAATAATAATTCTAGTCCTATTTTCTTTTTCTTTTTAGAACTATAAAATATAGCAATAAAAATAAATGATGAGTATATTGATGTCAATTGTTACTAACATTGAGAACGAAATCATGTCAATCAATAAAATAGTCATGCCTTGTGAAAAAATATCACATATAATACTACTACAATTGAAAAAAAAATTCTAGTGAATCAGAAAATATGAAAGTAATTTCTTTTTTTATAGAAGAGGGGCAAACGACGGCTCACCTGATGGTAGACCGCCGCCCATTCACAGCTGCAACACCAGGGGCATTGTAAGTGCGTTGTCTGTCTTTTAAAAAGGCGTAAGCTTGTTTCTTGAAGGTCACTAAGTAATAATACGACTCCGACGGTCAGGAAAAATGACCGTCGGTAAACGATTCAACAAATAAGTCGTGCAAGGAAGTAAGTTCAGAGGTGGACCGCCTCCAGACTGGCTGCATCCTGATGGTATCTTGAGATTGGTCGCGATGTGTGTTGGTGAAATTTAGCGGCTGGAATTAAAAAGAGACCAAAAGTGACAACTTGTCATTTCAAACTCCACGCACAAATTACGAGCAACATTCAATAGGTTTGTCTCTTATTTAGAATTGTAGATTCCCTAGATTCCCTATTCCCTATTGCATACATAATATGCAGTTAGTTACTCCAAGGTTAGTCCCTACCATTTTGTATGATAGTGAATGGTGGGTGTGAACGAAGAAGCATGGGAGTAAAACCAATGCTGTAAAAATGTGTTCAAGAATGCATGTTAGAGCTGATTCTCATTGATGGGGTAAGATGTGTGTTAATTGAAAAGTTTGGTTTGCAAGTTAATGTTAGGACTAGCCGGTCACCTACCGCCATAATCGAGTTTGAATTTTATTTGAAATAAAGGTAATTTCGTACTCCCGAAACCATAGCTAGCGCTCAACCGAATGCTGGCTCAAATTAAAATCATCACAATGTAAGCGTTCAGTTGTCTGACACTAGATGACGCTAGTAAGCAAGCGACGTGAATGATTTTCCCTAATATGTTTATCAAATTCCTATAATAAAAAACAGGTAAACTTTTAAATAATTAAAGGGCTGATAACGCTTGATCTTAACTCGATGGTGTTTCTCAATTCGATATGGTTCATCAGTTTAAATCGAAAGTTGAATCGAATTCGAAATCAGTTTTAGAGGTTAAGCCTGCTGAATAATGAAAGGAATGCTTCGTTGGTTTGGATGCGGAACAAGAAAAAATGAAAGAGCTAGCCTTAAAACTGGGCAGGACACATAATTTTCTTTCTTTACGCGGAATTAAGTAAATTAGCTTATAACAACCCCAAATTAAAGAGTGACAAAGCAAATTTATGCTGCAGAAGTGAGTAGCAGAGTCGGCCAGGGACGCCTGAGACAGAAGTTTATGGACTACATTGACGATATTTGAAGATGGGTCAGAGATTTAAGAGTACCCGTATGAGACAAAATGTTCTCGTAATAATAGGGAAGATGCGAGAGCAGTCTGTCAGGATCACGTAAATGGAAGTCCGTATTCTCTACCTACCCGTCTGGGTAACAGGAATGAGGGTTTATGTTTATGATTAGTGAATATTGTCTAAATGAAGATATTGCTATTTCATTTTACTAGGCGTTTTCAACTTGCTGGCTTGTTATTGCGCCAAAAAGCCTTAGCTGGATATAACAAGCTGGCAAGTATTACTTGACATAATTTACTATACTCACAACGTTGGCCGTTCCCTTGCACTGGTAACCAGTCGTATTGATTCAGTTTTTGTGTTGTTTGATACCTAGATTTCTCCTTTCAGTCGGTTAGCATCCGTAGATAAACGGTGCAATTTGGAAAAAATCTAGGCAACGTCATCATTATCATCACAACAGACTACCAAAGTCCACTGCTAAACAGAGTACTCCCCACAGATTGCATAACACTACTTAGTGTTGTGCATGTAGTGCTACGCTTGGCAGGAAGGTTGGCGACCGCAGAGTTTCAATTTTCTACCTATTACCACAAAATACATAATACAAGAACTACTATCAAGAAGGTGCTGCTGCCCATCTGCTGGTTTTTTGCCTTCTATTGCCTCTTACGACACCCACGGGACGAATTGGAGTAGTGGATATTCCTACACCATGACTACATTGTGAGGAAACGTAATAAAAATAATTTAGCATAGGTTAAGTTTATTTAAATAACTCTTTCAAAGGCAGCTTTTTGAAGTGAAAATTTCTTTAGAATTGATGCTATTTGAAACTCAGTGAAACTAGAAAGCGACACTAAAAAGAGACAAATATATACATCTATAGGATAGGCCTACGAGAGGATGAGAGAAAATCTATACTGGATATAATAAAGCGGAAGAGATTTTTTTGTTTGTTTAAACTATAAACACGCTAATCTATGGAACTACCAGTACGATTTTATAAATTATTTTATTTAGCATTAAGTTTCACCAGCCTTAAATATTGATTTTCTATCGACTTCAAAAAGGAGCAGATTTACAATTCGTCGAAATCTTTGTTTTTTTTTGTTCAGCGATTACTCGAAGACGCTACCGATTTGGAAAATTCTTTTCTTGTTTCAAAGCCTATACTTTCCAGGTGGTCGCATTAAATTTTTATCGAAATTAGAAAGCGGTTTTAAAAATATTAATAATAAATTAATATTTGATTTTATTCAATGCGGTTGTACAAAATTTTTAATTTTACCACTTGTTGAAGTCGGAAGAAAAGGCGCTCCCGAACGGCTTTATCCGCGTGCGCTGTCATAATGGTTAGTAATACGTAAATACAATGTGCTACAAAAATATAGGCATTTCCTCCATCTAAAATACGCACGTGGTAATTTAAACCTTTTTCTTATACATATGCCACAATAAGGTATTTTGTGACAAAAAATATTGAAAATTAAATAGTGATTTAGGTATGAACGTTGTTATTAGGCATGGCGTATTAATCCTTATAAACGAAAGTTACTTCATAATCAGGACAATTTTATGAACATAAACTTTGCTCTTTATAGCATGTTTCGAGTATTTGGATGCATAATTTATATTAGTTTATATTAAATAAAATAATTCCACATTTGCGGTGCGCGAACAACGCCAAGCCACCTGATGAGAACCAAAAGAAAGCAGCAGTGAACGCGAGATAGAAATAAGTAGTGCTCGACCGAAACAGGATTTTCAACCGAAACCGAAAACGAACCTTCGGTCTGGGTCTCAGTTTCGGCCGAAACCGAAACCGAAACCGAAACTTATTTAGACATGTTAATTTTTTTTTATAGTATTCTGAAATCTACTATAGTATTATACATATACAGTCATAGTCATGTAGCAATATATTTATTTATTTTAAAGTAAAAATCAACAATTTCATAAAGTTAAGAAATAATTTTTAAGTTAATTTTGTATTAATAATCAACATTTACACCCAAAAAATGTTGCTCGCTAATTGAGAACATATTTTATTGTGTTTATAATATTGTTAATATTATTCAATGGGTGCAATAACTTAATATATCAAACTCACACATACCTACACACAATATACACACAACAAAATCCCAGAAAAAATACAAAACCTGCACAAAGTTTAAAAAATAATAAACTAAGTTGCTATAAAAATGGTTATTGTAATATTGAGGAATTTATGGATGATAATAACCCCTGGCAATGAGGTGATCACTGCCAAGCTGTTTCTGATTTGTTTTATGTTGTTAATTGTGTTACATACATGATTCTAAGCAGTGGCGTAGCTAGGCGTGGGCGAAGTGGGCCCTCGGCCACGGCCTCGCACTTAAAGCGGCGTCGCGAGGCCCCCTAAAATGCGACGCCCCCAGACTTTACCACAGATGACTAATTAATTTAATCACTTTTACGCTCGAAAAAGAAAGTCACAAATTTAAGTGTGTTTGTATGGGGCCTCGCAAGAAGCCCATCTTAAGTGCGACTGCGAAGCCGAGGCCTACCTTCAAAGACCGCGATTGTTACATTGACGGAATACGAGACTTGTCAGAAATTAATACATATGAGTAGGTATGTCGTATCAAAGCATGTTTGGTAGAATAGATCCATTGGGTAGATCCTTGGAACGAAAGAAAAGGGGTATCGCTGATGTAACTTCGCTCACGTTTATATTAATCCACGCTACGCCTCTGATTGTAAGCTGTTATTAAAAAAAAACCCCGCTGAGTTTTTTGCTGGTTCTCCCAAGAACAGTGTTTTTTTTTCGAACCAGTGGTAATTAAACAAAAGAGTGACTTTCAATAAATATTATTTATAATCTATATTGAATAAAAAAGTTTCTGTTTCTGTATCAGCTACAGAAACAGGACTACACGAGTAATACACGAGTCACGAACTCTTCCGAACGACGCACGATAATCCACGAACACCAAGTTTCGGCGCCGCTGTAGGTTCAGCAGATTTTTTGCCGAATTCGAAACTATTACCGAAACTGGATTTTTTTTCCGAAACTTGCCGAAACCGAAACCGAATCTTCGGTCGTTCACTCACTTAAATTTAGGCTCTAGGTACATGTCTAAAATTAAGGATTGTAACATTTATTTGCTATAAATTAAACTATTAGCTTAAATTCTTTGCCGCACTTTTAGTTGAAAATTATCAGATTATATAAAACATATTTTTTAAACATTAAATTATAATTCACTTTTACCGCATGTGGACTGCACACGTATTTTTTTATTAAAATTGTTTTTTTATAATATTAGATAAAGAAACGAGCTAATAGTTCACCAGCTGTGAACAAAACATATAATATGTTTATTAAAAATAAATAAATGAATGTACCATAACCGATCGGAACAGAACGAAGCATCAATCGATGCTAGGACCTATCTCGCAAATTTTTATCTCTCTATGTACATAATCTTCCTCATAAATATATATATATATATATATATATATATATATATATTATAGTAACCCCCCATATTCAACATATACAATATTTAATTATATGCAATATTAAAATACTATCGTAAAAAAAACTAATAACGACTTGGGGACCTTCAAGAAAAGAGCGTATTCTTTTTAAAAGGCCGGCAACGCATCTGCAATTCCCTTCCTGGTGTTGCAGTTGTTCATGAGCGGCGGTAGTCACTTACCATCAGATGAGCCGCATGCTCGTTTGCCCCCTCTCCTATATAAAAAAAACCTTAATTATCATACAGTAGGACTGTACGTGTCATTATCCCCGTGGTATAGTGCAAAGAACGCTGGCTGCGTTTCCTCGCTGCATCACAAATTTGTACCGATTTATGGATATAGTGGCGTTGAGCATCCCTACACACCCTATTGTAGTGATTTCGAATAGTGACATATTTTTCCCACTTTATAGATGTAGGCTTACATTTATATTTTGTCTTGGCTGCACCTTTTTTATTTAGAATGGTTTTTTTCATCAGTCAGCCATGGTGAAAGAAGATAACTCATTTTAATTGCGCGAACTGGTGCATGTTTATCATAAAGACAGGTTAAGTAAGTCGTAAACATAGCAATTTAATCGTCGGTGGACCTTTATTTTGTTTGATTAGCTCAAACAGCACAGCTTTTCTCCAGGTGTCTTCAAAATATATACCCTTTTGCCGGAGCCATTCCTGCATACTACTTTTTATATTTGACATTGAAGGGGCTTTGTTTGATTAAGTGCAATGGTAAGAAGCATTGTCCATTACTAGTATTAATTTTTCCGTCACCCATTTTAAGAAATTTGCAGAGTTCATGTCATCGTGGTAATCTGAGGACTTTGATTGGGATTTAAACATTAATAATGCACCATTTATGAATCCATCTTTTGTTCCCGCATGAGCGATTATCCAGGGACTCCCTGATGACTCTGAGACAAACATTCCTGGCTCCTCCTCACTCTGCCAACAATTTTTTGTATGATAAGTATTGTGTATATAGGTCTCATCTAAGTATACAACGGGTCGTTTTTCCACAGTGCGATTTATTCGTATTTTATCCAAATATCTTGCACGCCATGCGGTAATGTCGTGACGTTCCATAAGTATTTTGCGTCTGGATTGACATCGCTTGTACTTGAAACCAATCCTATTTAATATACTGTGCAATATTGTGATGCTTCCCTGAAAATTGATGTCTTCTCTCAGAGCTGCCCGTAATTTAGCCAAAGTTGGTAATTCTTTATGCACAACGTAAAAACTGTGAATTTTTGCCGGATAGCGCACAAATCGAACCCGTCTAAGTCGAACTTTTTCGGATGCGGGCGACTCTTCCCCGGGGTGACAATTTTTTTCGAAGTACTCGCCGCTGTTATACCTTCTTTTGTAATTCTTGTTACAGTTTTCTCTGACACACCTCCAATAAAGAATGAACAATTAAAAATAATAGTCACTAAGTTTATAATGCTTATGTACTATGTAATATATGTTTTAATTTCGGTTACCTAATTTCATCACGTTATATATTTGTTTAATTTTGTCCCAAAACGAATTTATATCATAAAAGTCCCATCAATACAGCAAAAAATTATTATATGGCAAGTACCTGTTATGGCGGCCACTCTCTTCCGAACATTGTTAACTGGTATTAAAACACCTTGATTCTTGTGTTCAGCTTCACAGAATTCTTTCACCTTCAATATCATTTCTCGAGCCGAACTTTTTACAACTTTTGGCATTGTAAACAATCTTTAAAATGCACTAAGCTAGTTAAAAACTCACAAAAATCTACCACAACAAACGAACTTGATAACATCGACGAACGACAACATGACCGACCTGTCAAATTTAGTTCCAAAAATCACCGCGGGACTTCTTTCATGAAAAGGACTTTAACTCCAAAGCTAATGTGTACACAAATATCACAATTTTAAGGTTGTTGCGCTATAACAATAACGTAATGCTAAATAACGCACTGACCGTTGCGTTTCCCTTAACGGTGTTTATTTTATGCAGGCCATTATTTATCCTACATTAATAAGTTCATTATGAAACTTATTTTTTATTTTTTTTTATTGTTAAAGTGTTGTACAAATAATTAACTTTAAGGACATGCATAGCAATACTCAACTGGAAGGTGAACACTAAAGTATTTTTGTTTTAGTTTTAGGAAATTAATAACTCATTTTTTATAGTATTGTATTTATAATACGTTATATTTTATTTTATTTTATATAGATATAATTTTTATTTTATATGTCTTATTTAGACAATAGCAGTGATAATGAAACATGTTTAACTACATATAGTGATTGTGACAGTGTCCCTAGCTTACAGCCTCTCTCTGAAATACTAATTCACAATTTTCTGATGTTCCTAAAAATTTCGACGTTGTTCATATTAATGCCCAAAACATTCCGGCTCAGTTTTCAGATATGCTGGATACCTTTGACTCTAAGCATATTCATACTATTCTCGTTTCTGAGTCATGGCTTAGATCTTGTCTCCCTTCCATTAATTATTCTTTACCTGGCTTTCGCCTCATAAGAAATGATCAAACTGTGTGCGGTGGTGGTGGTGTGGCAATATATCTCTGAGCGTATATTTCCTTTTCTGTTGTTGATATGACATCTCAACCAACTCCGCCTAATGCAGGTGAACATCTTTTTATTGAGGTGGAGCTTAGTTATATGAAAAATTTTATGGGTGTATATTACTGTCCTTCATCTCGTACTCGTATTGATTTCTTCACTTCCTTCAAAAATATTTTAGAAAATGTATCTTTATACTCACACACATCATTATGGGCGTCTTTAATACTTGTCTGCTTAAACAAAACTCTCGTTCATCCTCTCTTCGATCCATTATAAATTCCATTAACTAACTAACTAACACTATTTTACCTTTAAATTCTACTCATCACTTCCCGAATGCTACTCCGTCATTGCTTGACCTTATTTTTGTGTCCTCTTCTGACCTCGCTGTTAAGCATGGTCAGTGTCCAGCTGATGCCTTCTCTTACCATGATCTGGGGGCATGGCAGTGCCCCCGCCAAGTCGAGCAAAACAGCGGCACCGCCGTACCATCCTTTTCTCGAAGCAGTTCAGGCCATTTTCGAAACCCTATAACTTCGTTATGGATAAAACTAGAAGTCTGAATTTTTATTAAACAAGTAGGCATTGTGTTTACGCAAAAGCGTTGGTGTCAGGCATCGACGTTAGATGGCTCTCGGCTCGGCTGATACGGGATGACGTTCGTGCGGGTTGAACGTCCGAGCTTACTGAACGGTGGGAGTCGAGAGCGAAAGATTAGAAGTCTTCTTCGCGTCGAAAGAAAAGGCAGTCCATTTTGTTTGGGAGCTCTTAGATCTGATTTTATGTTAGGCGCGTATAGTGAATATACCACTGGGAATGGTGGCGCGTGTTGAGAGTTTACCCGGGACTTTAGGTTTAACGCAGAATCTGTATAAGTGGATTCGACTGTATTAGTTACTAGTGCGGTAGTTAATATTCTAGAAATAACGGTGACCTTTGACCCGTACGTTCTGTGTTCATTTTCGCGAGTCAATCGTAACTAAGGAAGAAAGTGACTGCGGAAGGCGACCTTAGCTTGGAGAGGAGCTGAGGGCCGAACTGCTGCAGGGGGAACGGTCAAATAAGGTCAATAACACTACCAGCCACACCCAAATACACATCACTGACCTTTACTTTCTAGCACAACACATCCACACGAGACCTGACCGAATCCTGAGGGACCAGTCGCCTTGAATAGAGGTAAGTAAGCTCTGTTCCATATTTGTAACGCTCCCCCCGGATTGTTTAGTGTAATTAAACTTTAAACCGTGGCGTGAGGACGCCCGACCGGCATCTGCCTGTAGCTTCTTCGTCTATGGGCCGCGAAGGATTCTACTCCTGGGATAGGCAGCTGCCGGCCGTAACATTTGGTAGCAGAACGCGGTGCTGGGATCGATTCCCGGTCGATCCACCGACCATAGTATTTGATAAAAATTAAATAATTTTGGTGGCAGGGAGCGTTGGGTTGATTGGTTTAATTTTGTGTCTACAATCACGCCCGTCCGTAATACGTAAAAATATTTTTTTTATTATATACGTAATAATAAAATTCCTTTCTTTGTTAGCTTGCTTTGTTGTTTGCGGGTAAATTTAAAAAACCGCGCCCGTGTAGCGCGCAAGCGGGAGATTGCGTCATGTAGGTAGATGGTTATTTTTGCGTAATCGGTTAATTATCGTTGCGGATAGTTGTGGTGTATTACTTATCGAAGGGTCGATTTCCGAGCAAGGCATTTTTTGTTGATGTGTATCTTCGTTATGTATCTTTCGTATTGTAATTTGTATTTGAACTAAAGATTGGTAATTTGTATTTACGTAATTTGAATTTAACTTGATTTGATCGCACTAGTATTTGTTATTGTTAATTTGATTTACCTTTTCTTTTGTACTAACTTGTGTTTGATTTGATAAATAGCGGTTCTTATTTGTGTACATTCTATTCAACTCGATTTGATAGGAACTGCATTAGTTAGCTGTTAATTTTTTTTGTATTTTTTATTTGTTATTTTTGTAATTGTGCTCGAGCGGCGTCTTAATTTGTATTTAGTAGTGATGTCCTCGCCCAAGATGCTAATCCGTTGCCTGCGGACTGAGTTACGCTGGGCCACCAGCGCCCATGCTTTGATAGGTCGACCGGATAGGGTCCATAATTTGATGAAGCGGTTCGAGCAGGTCGATGCTCGAAGGGCTGCAGTGGAGGAGGCTTACGCTGAGCTCGAGGATTCGGATGTGGAAAAGGGAGTCCTGGACTCCTGCTTCGCAGACTACGAGCAGTTCTTGTGGCTCACGGACGAGTTGATCGAGGCTGAAGGCAGGTATGCCGAAGAGGCGCGTGAAGCTCGGACGAGTGGCCTGCCCGAGTCCGTTCGGAAGCAGCCTCAGCCGGAGCTGTTGGGACGACTCCCAACTCTGGACTTGCCAAAGTTCTCCGGGGTCCTTTCCGAGTGGCTGACCTTCGTTGGTCTTTTCGACGGCCTAGTGGACGCCCGGAGTGACTTGACTCCGAGCCAGAAGATGGCGTACCTCTTGGCCTCACTGGAGGGGGAGGCCCTGGGCGTTGTCAGCCATTTGAGCTTGTCGGACGACGCCTACCAGACTGCTCGGGACCTCCTAGCCAGAAGATACACCAACGTCCGGCGAATTGCGGACGAACATGTTAGGCAGCTTCTAAGCCTTCCGCTGCTTAGTGACCGGGCCAGACTACGTCCGGACCTGTTGGATCCAGTCTTGGTGGCCTGTAATACGTTGAGGCGGCTGGATTTACCAGTAGGCGAATGGGCCTTCTTGTTGCTCCGCATCGTGCTGTCCCGTCTACCTCTCGACCTTCAAATGCATTTTGAGGAGAGGTACGGCGGGGACGAGGCCTCCTATATTCCGCCCTTCTATGACCTGCTGCGGTTTTTGGAGGAGCAGTGCCGACAGATCGAGCACGCGGCGGGCACCGTCGACGACTTACGAGCCGTGCCCAGTGAGAGGCGAAATCCGCCGGGCAAGTCGTCGTCAACCCCCCCCTGCTCCTATTGTCGAGCATCTGATCACCGGGTAACGTCTTGCCCAAAATTATTAAGTAAGCCGGTTCCGGCGAGGCGAACTATCGCCAAGGAGCGCCGCTGGTGCTACTCCTGTTTGGAAGGGCACTTCCAGCGAGACTGTCCGCACCGGCGGCCCTGTCTGCATTGCCAGGGCAATCACCATGCCGTACTGTGCCTGGGTACGAACGGCGTCTCCTCTCGGGGCGCTGCCAGGCCCTCGACCCCCACGGGCGGGGGCGCTCCGCCATGCCCTTTGACGGGCGACGCTCGGCTCCCGCCGGCTAGCCACCAGGCCTCTAGGTTTGAAAGGGGTCCCTCCCCCGAACAGTCGGGGGGTAATTCCCCCAGGGGCGGGGGTGTCATCACACCCCCTCAGCGTGCGGAGAGGAACTTCACGGCCACTCATCAGTCCGCTGGACCCTTCTCACTCCCGTTAGCTGAGTGGCCGCGACTGGTGTACCACTGTACCCCATTTGATGGAGGCGGCCCTAGCTAGCTGCCGCCTTAGCTCCCACCATGGCTGCCTCTACTGAGCCTTAAGCCGTCAACAGTCCACTTGTCAAGCTGTTCTGTTGCCGACGGCCTCAGTGAGGGCGTACAACCCGAGTGGCGACTGTTAGCGGTTGCGCTCTGTTAGTATCGGGTTCACGCGGTGTGGCCTCCACTTGGTGGTGGGAAGATTAGGGCCCCCTGGAGCGTTGAATCACGCTCTCAAGGGGTATAGGATTTGGTTAGGTCGAGCACTTAGTTAAGAATTCTTTAAATTTAAATTAAAATGCTTTTGGGTTTTCCGCGAAATTCATATTGTAGCGGTTATGATTAAAAGAATTGAATTTAAAATACTCCTTTAAATGCTGCTGCATATGTTTTGTAAATACATTTGATCACTGCGTTTGCTGTTGCACGGAAAATTGAGATTAAATTGTGTGCCCTTTTTTAATGCTTGTGATAGTGTTTAATCATTTTTCTTTGTGATAAGGAAGGTTGAAATTAGATAACCCTGTGGTTGCCGAAGGAAATAGGAGTCAATTCTCTTTTGGTTTAGATTTTGTTGGCACTGTCTAAGATATTTATTTGAAATAAGAAATAGGGCTGTCCCTTACGTTTATTGTTTTGTTTACTTTGCCAAGTTGACCTATGTGCATCGGTGATTACTTGTTTTAATTAATTCTGTAATTGAACATTGATGCTTTTGAAAAATTAGTTGAAATATGAGCATAGGATCACCTGCTAGGGACCATCTGTGCGTTTCGTTCAGCTCTCCACAGACGACGTTCATGGGGAATTTGGGGGTGCTCTCTGCACTGAAGCTTGAAGGTCCCTCTGGGCCGCTTCGTGTCGCGTCGCTGTTTGCAGACCTGATCCGGTCGAGTTGCGGAACTAATCATAGGAGCGCAGATAGGTGTTTGAAGGAGGTCGTCTGACTTCTGTCTAGAAATAGGACTTATTTATGTGCTGCGATGACCAGGAAGGGCATCCAGTTCAACTCTCCGGCTAGCCCACGTTGGGGCTGTAATTTTGAGGCGTTGGTCAGGGTTGCAAGATCTGATTGGGTGCGTAGGGTGGCCTAGTTTGGTTGTAGATTCGATCTTGCAACTTGCCGTCGCGACCCTGTCCCGCTGACCGGTTTGCTCGCGGACCTAAATCCTTATGTCCGGGACGGGGGTTTGTTTACGCAAAAGCGTTGGTGTCAGGCATCGACGTTAGATGGCTCTCGGCTCGGCTGATACGGGATGACGTTCGTGCGGGTTGAACGTCCGAGCTTACTGAACGGTGGGAGTCGAGAGCGAAAGATTAGAAGTCTTCTTCGCGTCGAAAGAAAAGGCAGTCCATTTTGTTTGGGAGCTCTTAGATCTGATTTTATGTTAGGCGCGTATAGTGAATATACCACTGGGAATGGTGGCGCGTGTTGAGAGTTTACCCGGGACTTTAGGTTTAACGCAGAATCTGTATAAGTGGATTCGACTGTATTAGTTACTAGTGCGGTAGTTAATATTCTAGAAATAACGGTGACCTTTGACCCGTACGTTCTGTGTTCATTTTCGCGAGTCAATCGTAACTAAGGAAGAAAGTGACTGCGGAAGGCGACCTTAGCTTGGAGAGGAGCTGAGGGCCGAACTGCTGCAGGGGGAACGGTCAAATAAGGTCAATAACACTACCAGCCACACCCAAATACACATCACTGACCTTTACTTTCTAGCACAACACATCCACACGAGACCTGACCGAATCCTGAGGGACCAGTCGCCTTGAATAGAGGTAAGTAAGCTCTGTTCCATATTTGTAACGCTCCCCCCGGATTGTTTAGTGTAATTAAACTTTAAACCGTGGCGTGAGGACGCCCGACCGGCATCTGCCTGTAGCTTCTTCGTCTATGGGCCGCGAAGGATTCTACTCCTGGGATAGGCAGGGATAAACTCGGTATATTTCAAATTTCATTAAATTTGAACCAGTAGTTTAAGAATTATAACTAGTCAAAGTTTCTTAATTTTGTCACTCACTGACTGACCGATCATCAAAACTCTGAGGCACTTCTAGCAGACATAAAAACTTTAATTTTTTTAATACAATTATTGTTTAATATATAAATTGAGGAAAAATTAAAATATTTTACAATTTCGGTCCATTTTTCGAGATACACCAACTGCATAAATAACTTTGTAATCCCATATAGTTATATAGTATTACAAAGTTACATTTGCAGTGAATGAATCAGTGTACCTATATATGTATAATGGAATAATAGGTGTAAATAGCTACCTAAATATAACTATCTGCAATAAATAATAATAAATTAACTATCTATGCAATTGCACTAAACAATCTAATTTAATATAATATGTATTACTTGTGAGATATATTGTGTTTTCATGCGATTGCCAAGTCAATCTATGTATCAATCTATGGACTGAATAAATTAACCGACTTGGTATTACACGGATCTCACAACTTTTTACGATAGAAGAACTGAGTTGCGAGACTTGGCTTTTTTTACAAGTTATGTTTTTGATGGTATCTTATATTTCTCTATTATAATGTCCGGCCACCTAAAATTAAGACTAAATTCCTTCTGCAACGCAGTTTCCGTGGTATGAATGTTGAAAATCTCTGCAAAGATGCTTCCAACATTGATTGGTTAGTCGTTTTAAATGCAGACTCTATTGACGATTAAATTGCTATGTTTACGACTTACTTAACCTGTCTTTATGATAAACATGCACCAGTTCGCGCAATTAAAATGAGTTATCTTCTTTCACCATGGCTGACTGATGAAAAAAACCATTCTAAATAAAAAAGGTGCAGCCAAGACAAAATATAAATGTAAGCCTACATCTATAAAGTGGGAAAAATATGTCACTATTCGAAATCACTACAATAGGGTGTGTAGGGATGCTCAACGCCACTATATCCATAAATCGGTAAAAATTTGTGATGCAGCGAGGAAACGCAGCCAGCGTTCTTTGCACTATACCACGGGGATAATGACACGTACAGTCCTACTGTATGATAATTAAGTTTTTTATTATATAGGAGATATAGATATAGGAGATATATTTTTATATAGGAGAGGGGGCAAACGAGCATGCGGCTCATCTGATGGTAAGTGACTACCGCCGCTCATGAACAACTGCAACACCAGGAAGGGAATTGCAGATGCGTTGCCGGCCTTTTAAAAAGAATACGCTCTTTTCTTGAAGGTCCCCAAGTCGTTATTAGTTTTTTTTACGATAGTATTTTAATATTGCATATAATTAAATATTGTATATGTTGAATATGGGGGGTTACTATAATATATATATATATATATATATATACATATAACAGCGAGGTCAGAAGAGGACACAAAAATAAGGTCAAGCAATGACGGAGTAGCATTCGGGAAGTGATGAGTAGAATTTAAAGGTAAAATAGTGTTAGTTAGTTAGTTAATGGAATTTATAATGGATCGAAGAGAGGATGAACGAGAGTTTTGTTTAAGCAGACAAGTATTAAAGACGCCCATAATGATGTGTGTGAGTATAAAGATACATTTTCTAAAATATTTTTGAAGGAAGTGAAGAAATCAATACGAGTACGAGATGAAGGACAGTAATATACACCCATAAAATTTTTCATATAACTAAGCTCCACCTCAATAAAAAGATGTTCACCTGCATTAGGCGGAGTTGGTTGAGATGTCATATCAACAACAGAAAAGGAAATATACGCTCAGAGATATATTGCCACACCACCACCACCGCACACAGTTTGATCATTTCTTATGAGGCGAAAGCCAGGTAAAGAATAATTAATGGAAGGGAGACAAGATCTAAGCCATGACTCAGAAACGAGAATAGTATGAATATGCTTAGAGTCAAAGGTATCCAGCATATCTGAAAACTGAGCCGGAATGTTTTGGGCATTAATATGAACAACGTCGAAATTTTTAGGAACATCAGAAAATTGTGAATTAGTATTTCAGAGAGAGGCTGTAAGCTAGGGACACTGTCACAATCACTATATGTAGTTAAACATGTTTCATTATCACTGCTATTGTCTAAATAAGACATATAAAATAAAAATTATATCTATATAAAATAAAATAAAATATAACGTATTATAAATACAATACTATAAAAAATGAGTTATTAATTTCCTAAAACTAAAACAAAAATACTTTAGTGTTCACCTTCCAGTTGAGTATTGCTATGCATGTCCTTAAAGTTAATTATTTGTACAACACTTTAACAATAAAAAAAAATAAAAAATAAGTTTCATAATGAACTTATTAATGTAGGATAAATAATGGCCTGCATAAAATAAACACCGTTAAGGGAAACGCAACGGTCAGTGCGTTATTTAGCATTACGTTATTGTTATAGCGCAACAACCTTAAAATTGTGATATTTGTGTACACATTAGCTTTGGAGTTAAAGTCCTTTTCATGAAAGAAGTCCCGCGGTGATTTTTGGAACTAAATTTGACAGGTCGGTCATGTTGTCGTTCGTCGATGTTATCAAGTTCGTTTGTTGTGGTAGATTTTTGTGAGTTTTTAACTAGCTTAGTGCATTTTAAAGATTGTTTACAATGCCAAAAGTTGTAAAAAGTTCGGCTCGAGAAATGATATTGAAGGTGAAAGAATTCTGTGAAGCTGAACACAAGAATCAAGGTGTTTTAATACCACTTAACAATGTTCGGAAGAGAGTGGCCGCCATAACAGGTACTTGCCATATAATAATTTTTTGCTGTATTGATGGGACTTTTATGATATAAATTCGTTTTGGGACAAAATTAAACAAATATATAACGTGATGAAATTAGGTAACCGAAATTAAAACATATATTACATAGTACATAAGCATTATAAACTTAGTGACTATTATTTTTAATTGTTCATTCTTTATTGGAGGTGTGTCAGAGAAAACTGTAACAAGAATTACAAAAGAAGGTATAACAGCGGCGAGTACTTCGAAAAAAATTGTCACCCCGGGGAAGAGTCGCCCGCATCCGAAAAAGTTCGACTTAGACGGGTTCGATTTGTGCGCTATCCGGCAAAAATTCACAGTTTTTACGTTGTGCATAAAGAATTACCAACTTTGGCTAAATTACGGGCAGCTCTGAGAGAAGACATCAATTTTCAGGGAAGCATCACAATATTGCACAGTATATTAAATAGGATTGGTTTCAAGTACAAGCGATGTCAATCCAGACGCAAAATACTTATGGAACGTCACGACATTACCGCATGGCGTGCAAGATATTTGGATAAAATACGAATAAATCGCACTGTGGAAAAACGACCCGTTGTATACTTAGATGAGACCTATATACACAATACTTATCATACAAAAAATTGTTGGCAGAGTGAGGAGGAGCCAGGAATGTTCGTCTCAGAGTCATCAGGGAGTCCCTGGATAATCGCTCATGCGGGAACAAAAGATGGATTCATAAATGGTGCATTATTAATGTTTAAATCCCAATCAAAGTCCTCAGATTACCACGATGACATGAACTCTGCAAATTTCTTAAAATGGGTGACGGAAAAATTAATACTAGTAATGGACAATGCTTCTTACCATTGCACTTAATCAAACAAAGCCCCTTCAATGTCAAATATAAAAAGTAGTATGCAGGAATGGCTCCGGCAAAAGGGTATATATTTTGAAGACACCTGGAGAAAAGCTGTGCTGTTTGAGCTAATCAAACAAAATAAAGGTCCACCGACATTTGCAGTGGATGAATTATTAACAGCTCACGGACACGAAGTATTAAGGTTGCCGCCTTACCATTGCGACCTCAACCCGGTGGAGAAAATCTGGCACAAGATCCAAAAGAAATTATAAAATTAACTGTAGAGGAATTTGAGTCTATTACGGCGGAAGATTGGACAGCTCAGTGCACGCATGTCGAACATTTAGAGGAGGAATATTTAAAAAATGACGGCCTTATGGATGAAGAGATGGACCAAATAATTATATCTACGGCTAGTGATACTGAAACAGAATCTGATTCAGTTTCCGTCCACTCTTCAGCCAGTGATGTTCATATGGCCGCTGATCACAATTATTCAATAAAACTCTGAATAAAATATTGTAATGCTTTTCTTTACCCTATTTTCTCATCTTTTCCCTGTAAGTAGGTAGAACACCGCTTATAAAAGTAAATAAAAATATAATTTTTACATAACAGAAATATAGTAACTTATGTAAATGGACATTTTTATCAAAATTTATGTTTAAATAAACTTAAACTAGGAAATGTGGCATCCCACGTTTCCCAGTACTGATCATGACCAAAAATCGTCTGCTTTTATTACTTTGTTTTTAGTTTCTCACCTGAACACTGAAACTATTTAATAATAACACGACACTTACAGAGTCATAATAACGTTAGTTAATTGGACTTATTGCATGAGTCATCCCATGAGTGGGTTGGTAGACATTTTGATAAAAATGCCCAAATATACATTTCACTTATCAGAAATATACATGTTTCACTAATCTGAACTATTGTTATAGTATTGGCTTGAGTAATGAAATTACAGCCTATCTAAAATGTATTTATTTCTTAATACAATTTAATAGTTTCATCGAAGTCTGCAGGAAATAATATTATTTGATAAATTACATATATGCTAAATGTATAATAGGTAAATTTTTACTCATAAATGGCAACACTATGTCACGCGAGAACAGCGCTGCGTCTGGGGGACTTCTTTCATGAAAAGGACTTTACATAGTATTCAGAACAATAACTAATGACATGACATCTATGCATTTTATAATATTTCACATTGTCAGTTATTAAGTGAACAAATGTTTTGGCATAATCGGTAAATTTGGTAAATAGGTTAAAGGCACAGGCCTCCTCAAATTTATAAGAGTATTTTGCACTAAGCTTACACCAAATACACAAAGAAATAAGTCAGACAAGCTATTAATTGTAATTGTATAACATTAAGAGAAAAAAAAATTGACAATATTTAGGCATGGCAAATCCTATGCACTTAACAGTTCTTCACGACGGCGTTACGCTTGGGATTCCCAGCCGCAGTTTTCGATAGTGGTTTTGGGCTTGTCTAGCGATCGATTTTGCTAATGTAATTCAGACTAGTTATACGATGTCTGGTTCCATCAGGTTTTGCAACGTACACAAATCCATCTTTAGTCCAGCATTTGGAGATACCAAATTAAATCCAAATCCAAGTATACCACTACAAGACTTTAAGATACTGTAAACTCATTCTGCATATCTAGGCAGCCTTCAGTTTTTGAATATTAAATTTTGGTTCCATCTGGGACCAAAATTTAATATTCAAAAACTGAAGGCTGCCGGGCTAACTATGACATCGGGACGTCAAACACCTCAGTCCCCTCCCATGACCATGGGTGCTGTAAAGCACCCGAAACGTCGGGAATTAAAAAGTTAAATTAAACGCGATGAGATTCGCAAAAACTAGTTTCATTTAATGTGTAGTCTTTGCGTAAATATAAGAAATCATTAAATAATCTTAATGAAGGAAAGATATTCACTGCGCAAAAGATGTTACAGCGCACATTCATGGTACATATTAGTCTCAATTTACACGTGCATGGATGAATCTTCATTTTTATTTACTTCTTTTTCTTTTTGTTAAAGAAGGGAGAGCGGTGTGTCATGATCATATTAAATGGAAGTTCGTAGTCTCTATCTACCCGTGTGGGTGACAGAAATGAGCTTATATGTTTATATTTATAATTAACATTGTCTAAATAAAGATATTGCTGTTTTATTTTACAAGGGGTTTTCATTTTCCAAGCTTTTCATCACGCCAAATAGCCTTTACAAATCCTTTGCTGGATATAGCAAGCTAGCAAGTGTTACTTGATATAATTTGCCAAACTCACAACGTTGGCCGTTCCCTTGCACGGGTAACCAGTCGTATTGATTCGGTTTTTGTGTTTTTTTGATACCTAGATTTTTCTGAAACTCCAAATAATATAGTCTAGTTAGTTTACCATATAATTAAAATTGACTTATTATTTTTATTTAATATTACAGCACAATAATTTATTTTAAACTGGTACCTACTAAAAAATTCAGGTTAATTCTCGTACAGCTTGCATGACTCAAATTTCTGATATATTGTCAGTTTTTACATACGAATTAGTATCAATATAAGCTGATTGGCAATAGGATAGCCATATAGCTCGAAGAACCGAAAACCGATGGGAAAGAAACAATCTCGAATGGCAACCTCGTAGCGGTAAGTAAAGTGTAGGGCGGCCCCCTAAGATAGAGTGATTATTTGGTAAGAGATGCGTTGATGGATGCAAGTGGCTCAGTGCCGTGCTTCGTGGTATCCCTTGGATTGCTTTTCTCAATTTATAGGGTCAAAAAGTAAGCCTTTACTGTAAAGTAAAAGTGCTAAGACATATTGTATAGAAGAATAAATTAATTCAGATCTCCCAACTTCGAAAACTATTAAATGAAGATTATTTTATTCTTTTTAGTTATTTAAAGTTGGCTTTTACACTAAAATTAAATTTATACTATGTAAGTAATAAAAAACTTAGCAAGTCGACCTACTTCATCTGGTAGGTAAGCCTACTCTTCACTCACAAGTACGAGGCTCCCACTAAAGAAGAACCTTTCTTCCCCATCAGTTGTCGCTTCTTTGAGCTATATGGCCGACCCCTTGCCACTTCAACTAAGTGATCCGTTGGGTTATGCTGCATATTGGTTCTACTGCGGATATCGTTATTTCTCACGCAGCGAAACTCCGAGCATGACCCTCTCTTTAGCTCACTAAGCGACCCTGTGCTTCATCACTCGGCCAGCAATCGTTTAAAATCTAAATAGATACATGAAAACCTCCTAGCATTCTCAAATTTGCTGGTGGAATGTTTTCTTCATATTTATACTTATATGAGTACACCTGAAACAGAATTCAATAAAAACAGACACATTAAAAACGGTTTACAATGGACAAGTATATGGCGTAACATACATATAAAAACATAATAAAAAAAAAGTCGAATTGAGAACCTCCCCGTTTTTTCAGGACTATAAAGTAGCATTATGTAAATGCTGTTGGAACGTACTCTAACAACACTTACTGGAATTGAATTAATGATTTTGCGAACCAGAAAAACAGAAGTCTGACTTACAATACAATTTTATTTATTACTTCCTAAAGTTTTCACTTAAATGTGCTTGTTGATTAGAGGCTTTTAATTTCGTATTTTTTGGTAGGTAAACATTAAACTTTACACGTTTTTATGATTTAAAATAAATTAAGTAAATGCAATACACGAATCTACTACTAGACAAATATTTACTATGAGAGATGAAGTTTTTTTGGCAACTATCTCGTAACTATCAGTCATCATCATTAGTCATCAGTATTAGTCATCCTTCGGATATCGAGTTCGCGAAATGTAATCAAGACTCGAAAAGTACCTAAAAATATTAAAAGTTACAAGATTTCTATTATCTAATTGCTTCCCATAGAATAATCTGGGTGATATTTCTATATTGTCTCCATACTCTGCAAAATTATGGAGCGTATATTGAACGCCCACCTCATGCCATACCTAGAGCAGAATGATCTCCTCAGTAACCGCCAGTACGGGTTTTGCCAAAATCGATCAAATGGGAACTTTCTAGCGCGTGCCCCCTACATATGGGGAGAAGCCCTCGAGAACAGTGGTAAAGCAGTTGTTATTTCCCTCGATGTTTCGAACGCTTTTGAAGGGTTTGGCACGCAAGTTTATTGGGCAAGCTTTCAGCGTACGGCTTATCCCCTGGCCTGATTGACGGGGTTAAGGACTTTCTGAGAGAATGATTTCTCCGAGTTGTCATCGATGGCTGCTCGTCCTTTCCTATCGCGACAAATGCCGGAGTTTATTTATTTATTTATTTATTGGCCATTTCGTTACATTACATAACATTGGTACATCAAAATTACAATTCAGATGATATAAGATTATATTAAATAAAAAATAAAATTTACATTTATTATTTATTTATTTTATTTATTTATTTATTTACATTCTTATTATTTTACATGTCAAGCAAGTCGGAAAATGAACATTTCATATATCATTATATATTATAGAAAGCGTGATTCAAAAAGAATGTTTTCGTCACTTGTCGAAACGCGTTTAATGCAGTCTTGTTATTTCTAAAGGCAAGTTATTGTAAGTTTTGATTTTTAATGGAAAACCCTGCTTGGACGCCTTGATTAATCTGGTTCTTGGAACAACTAATCTTTCGCGATTTCTTGAATTGTAGTTGTGTAAGTGCATCTTCATCAGTTCTGCTGCATATACATTATCTGCTTATTCCCGATATCTATGGAGTGCAGACGATAACAGAGTTGTAGAAAGATACCAACCAAGTGCCCAGGCCAGTCGGGATCAAATCCGAACGATAGGCTATGGTTCAGCGTGTGAATCTCACACTACAGGCAGTCTGCAAATGGGGCGATGTCAATCTCGTGAGATTCAATGCCTCCAAAATACAAGCGTGTTTTTTCACCGCTAAAAGGAGCCCGCTCACCCTGGCTCCTACTTTCCGAATGTATCCTTTTAGAACACTGACCGCCTTCAATTGTTTGGGGTTGAATTTTCTTCGAAACTCAACTAAGGGTAGTTCATTGAGTCCAGAGTTTATGCATCCGCAAGGAAACTCGGTGTACTTGCAAGAGTGCGGCGGTATACCTCGTACTTACCTTACGAGTACTTTATATAAAGAGCAAGACCAATCGTGCATAGAGTACTGCTGTCACAAATGGGCCGGTGCTGCAAAATGCCACCTGGCAGCGTTGGACTCAGTAGAGAGACGTGCTAAGAGGCTATCTGGAGACCATGATTTGGTTGAAACCAATCTTGTTAGCCTCGAGCACAGACGCAGAGTAGTCAGTTTTAGTGAGTGTGCGCAGGAATTACAAGCTTTAGTTCCTTCCTCTCCTTTCCACCATTGGACAACTAGGCGGTCGGCGGGTCTTCACTCCTTTGCAGTCACCACGCATTAGAACCAAACGGTTTGCTTCGACTTTTGTAATGCGTACAGCAAAGGAATGGAATAATTTGCCGGCGTCTATCTTTCCGTCCGAATACAATCTTGGCGTCTTCAAGGCAAGAGTGAATAGGCTTATGTTACGCTAAGACAGTGCGATTTACCATCTAAGGCTACATCACCATTTATTAACCGGTGGTATTGTGATCAAGCACTAGCTTATAATAAGTTAAAAAAAAAACTCTGTTAGAACCTAAATATATTTCCCGCCAGGTTGTTGTCGAATAAAATGTTAGATTAATTAAAATTGAAACCTGATGAAAGGCCTCATATTCTGTAATTATAATGGCTGTCATTACCTTCAAACCGTAACATAGTGGGTGTAATGTTTCATGATAGCAAAAATAGGTGAAAGGTGATAGTATCGACAAAAGAAATACGGTGGACCCTACAGGTGGACGCTCCAATTTCCACCTATTATGATACTCGGATCGTATTTGATATAATTTATTACATCAAATACAATCCGAGAGGAAATTTCAAAGTTATTTGTAAAAAATACACTTTTCAAAATTTTCGTTAACGATTTCTCTTCAATGCTTCAACTGATTTTGATGCGATTTGCAGACACTGAAAGTTTTTAGAACTGGACACTTGAAAACGGTATAAATAAAAATAAGTTCAAATTTTTAAAATGGAACTCTTTTTCAATATTATTGTGTATGTATTTTATTAATTTGTCATTTGTTTATGATTTGGCGGCAAATTGAAAAATGTCAGTGTCACGTCAGCATGAATTTAATGCGAGAAAATTTTCGTAGGTACAATGATTTTTTATGACTTTCGATGTCTTTTAAGTCAACAAGAAAGTTATGATAGACTTCGATTGACCCTTAAGATGATAAGCATAGATACGACTATGCCATCAGAGCTAAAGACCCTTCCCCTTTCAACATGGAGAACCGCACACTTATCCGTCCCCAGCTCCATTTTAATAGAATTACTAAAATGACAAGTAATGTTTAGCAATTCCATAAGATGGGGGCGGCTGGAGGCGAATAAGTTTATATCATCTATACAGAAAAGGTGAGTCATATTTGCACCTCCTTTTCGAAGCTGAAATTCCCTCCCGGAGTTTTTATGTAAGGTACTGAGAAGGTTCAGGTAAAGGCTAAACTAGACTGGACACAAACAATTGCCCTAGAAGATAACAGGCCCTTCTTATCCTTATGCGGCTTTCCGCATCCGTCATCCGCTCGCTTAGATAACAAAGGATTGTACTCCACTGAGCCATACGCTGCTCGAGGAATTCTTTCACTAACTTTAGCCGTGTATGAGGCACCGAATCGAATGCCTTTCTATAGTCTATCCAGGCGGCAGAGAAGTTGCAATGGTTGCGTTTAACCACTTTGACAATGACCGCGTCAATAATGAATGGTTCCTTGGTTCCACGACCACCGTCCCGACATCTATTTTGAACACGCAACGTCACCTGATTTTAATCCAGGTGACGAATGATTCGCGTACTCAAAATAGATGTTAGTGTCTTATATATAGTGGGTAGATACGTATTTGCTCGGATCTGTGGAATCCCGGTCTTTGGGAACCAAATGAGTGATCCCAGTAGTGAAGAGGCACGGGAGTGACTTTTGGTCGAGAGCCTCTTGAAACTGTCATGCTGTCACAGCGTGACACACCACGAACACCTTCAGCCAGTAGTGATGCGGCTTGTCGAATCCCGGACTTTTCCAGTTTGGGGCCCTACGGAATACGTCATCCGGCGTTATGATGACGGAGTTTATAGATGTAACATTTGCATACTAACTCGCCACATCGTCCGTCGCTGTGACTTACGGGCTCTAACCACATGCCGGGTCATAATGTGACAGTGTCGACCTGATTCGGTGCTGGGCCCATTTCACGTACCATTGGTTGCTCTAATAGAGCTCCATAGAGTCTCTTCTGATCACTATGAAACAGACTATTTGGTTGAACCGTGTCAACTTCTTGGTATGTCGCCGAATCCGCTCTCCCCTAGCAACGATTCTCTGCTTTAAGTAGTCTATGTGCTCCGTCAGTTTTTGCGTTAACTAACATTTGCTAGCCCCAGCAAACGCCATTCTGACGGTGGGCACAATTCTTGGGCAGTTATTGCCTCACCTGAAGCATATAAGAAGATGAGGGCCCTAGGCTTTGCGATACGTTCCTCAATTCTTATTCTCCAAGCTGGAATGGCGCTACTTTGTCTAATTGCACGTCCAGCAATGGGCAGATTGGCGCTAATAATAGGAGATACTGCAAGCTCCAAAAAGAATTGAGTCCGTCTCGCAAAGGTCCTGGCTAGCTTCTAAATTGGGTTTGAAGCCCTCACAATTGCCCGGTTTCGCTCGCTTAGGATTATGCGGGGAAGTCGCGGTCGATTTTAGAGAAGTCTACTGCGCATTTCCACAATCGCCTCTTCCAATGTACTCCTCGTTTGCTCTGGTTCTAGTTCCTGGATGACTGAATCAACTCCAACTGGGGTATTAACGGCGGCATTCACGTGTGCAGGTTGCTCTGCAACTTGTTGCGCCGCATCCTTAAACGTGGTATTTTCATCCGATGAGGAAACAGCCTCACGTCGTAGCCGTTTGAGTTCAGTGCCTTCAAATATGTTTGAGCGCAAGATATACCGAACTTGATCTGCCAGGTTTTACTTGGCGACGGTTATAGATGGCTCTAGCTTAGTAAAAAGTCCTATCCAGGTACGCAGAACCTCCAACTTCTCTCTCTTTCCCAATAAAATACGCCCGCAATGCGTTGCTACTCATCTGCGTTGTACATATGAAGACCCTGCCGACACCAAGCCACCTGGTGGGGATGATGGATGCGAGGGGCTAGATACTGGTCATGCAGTACCTCGCACTCGGTTGGCGGTTTGCATACTGTCGCTTCCAGCACCAGCTCCAGACGCACCTTGGCGACCTCTGGTCAGCGGCCTTTTGCGTGTATTCCTTAATTCCATCATCCATTTAATGGCCGTCACTTAACGGGAGATGCTCAGACCCGGCACTTTTTCATGGTGAGGCCATGTGCGCAAGAGGGCTTTTGCACCTTCAATTTTGCCGAGGCATGGCACCTATACCTCTTGGCAAGGTGCTGACTGATTGCGCTGACGTAGCAGTTATGTCACATAACCCTTACGTCAGCGGCCAAGTGTTCGTCACTTCCCCACGCCTACAGCCATTTCCATTCATATCCTATCTAAAGTACACTGAAGAACATTAGCCTCACCCATAGACGTCTTATAATACGGAAATTTCACTAACATATATACTTAAATATAATTAGAACTTCAAAATGAGGATATTCGCGGCAGAATCAGAATAACCGTTGTAGCCCGCCGATATAGCTCAAAGAACCGTCAACTGATGAGATAGAATGGTTTACGAGTGGCAGCTTCCTACAAATAAACGAAGGGTAAGGCAGTCTCCCACGACATGGAGTGACGACCAGGTAAGAGATGCTAGAAGTCTATGAATACTGGTAGCTCATGACCGTGCTTTGTGCAATTATTGACTTGTGATTGGCTGTAATGATAATGATGTCAAAGAGGTAAAGAAAACTAAACATTTTTAAAGTACTATTAATATATATTAAAAAGAAGCAACTATGTTTCACCATCATATAACAAAGCCTTCTAATTTCTGAGAGATTAATGGAGAATTTTTTTTTATTTATTTATTCTTATATAGAGTGTACAATCTTTACTTTTTTTCAATTTTGCCAAACTTTAATTTTGTCGGCAAAGAAGGACCTAAGACGGTATCTAAGGTGACTCGGCAAATATGAACTATATTGATTCATTTCGTTTCATTGTTAGGTATGTTGGCTTGCATTAAATTGTTCATTGCATTTTTAGTGCTCATTTACAAAACAAAAACTTAATGAAGGAAAACCTCATGAGAGGAACCTGTCTGATGTCTAAGAAATAAGACTATTTTTGTATTTTTTTAATTATTTTTGTCTGAAGTCCGCCAACACGTACTGGAGAATTGTGCACAGTAGTATGACGTATATATTCTGTAAATTTACTTTTATTAACTTTAAATTTCTTCGCGATGTTTTCCTATATCGTCGAGAATGTATATTTCTTAAAGTAACAATTAAATACTTTAGTACTCAGTAGTGCCATTAAGGGAATTAAACTTACGTTAAGCGTACTATAACATTTATTAAGAGACGAGATCCGAGTCTCGAAAACGCTAAACTCTCGAATTTAAGTATGACCAAATCTCACAAAATTATAAATCAGCTAGCGCATTTTCGGAAAGGTCTATGTTCAGCCGTGGACGTATAGGACGTACAGGGTCCTGCCTGTTATTAAATCGAATTTCAAGTACCACAAATCCTCATAAGAAAAACATCAATTCCTACCAAGGTTTATTCGCGAGGCTATTAAAATAAAAAAAAAACATCATAATTTCAGAAAAGAAGATGGCTGGATGCGCCACCATCTGTTTGCCTATAAATAATAAAATTATATCTTAACAGAAGCATATCTTGCAAGACACTAAATGGTTAAGTTCTTTCTGCGTAGATCGGTTCGATCTAAATAAATTCACAAACTTAAACTAAACAAGAACGTAAACTAGAACGTGAATATCACCAAGATCACAATTAGATTCTCTTAGAGCCTCTATAGACGGACTGCTTCGAGCAATCAGTGCCAACAGCTTCAAGCTGTCACTTTTGGGCAATCTGCAGTTTCAATACAAAATATACGGTCGCAATACAAAGACCGGTTTTGCAATTGCAGACTAATAATGTAGTCAGTGCCGTCCTACCAGCAACGTACCTGGGGATACAATCTATGAAATTATTCCACTCTGTTCTTTGGATTGTACCTGCAAACTACGGCGTTTTCTACGCCTTCGCTTGCGCAATAATAGAGCAAGAAACAGTATTTCTTCGTCGGAATCCATGTTGCAACTGAATGAACAGTAAAACAACTGCAAAAACACTGTAGTTGTGATCGACTCCAAGCGCAATAAGACTGTTCTCGTGCAGCTGGTCTCGACTGTGATTTTATGGAGGCTCTTACATTCAGTAAAATAGCTACTTTATCCAATCATTATACATTTAATTCTATAATAACATTATAGTCCACAGTAATCTATAAGTACATTTAAATAAAATTTAAAGTGTTTGTATTTAATATCGAAATAACTACCTTTTATTGAGTTGAGGGGGTTATTAGCATATTTAAAAATTTTGACTGTCTGTCTCCTCGTCTATCCAGGTTTATTTTCGGATACCAAAACCGATTGTAATGAAACTTCACGAACAGATAGAGATAAATATTAGGAGTGAACTAGGCTACTTAGTTTTAAAAACGTATATCTGCATAATATATGTAAACTGAAATATTTTGAGTTAATGTGAAGTCCGCCTACGGCGGATTCTTCCCTACACTAAACACCTCTTAGAAGTGAAGGAGAAATATTTACTCTAGGATTCGATGGAAATTGGGAAAAAGAATAACAACTCTCATTATTTTCTCTTAAATGATTTGAATTTGACGATTAACATTTAAAAAAAAACCCGTAGTTTCGCTTAGAATACGTTCTAATCATACTAAATAACAACACAGTATCCCAAATTTAATTATTTTTTCGTAAATATTACAAAATATCGAATACATCGTACACACTCCGTGCGAGATGATTCATGATGACTCTCGAAAACAGTACATAGACGCGGCTCAGATGGGAAATCGGTCTGTAGTTCTTAAAGAGTGCATTGTAACCATAGGAACATGAAGAACAAGATCACCGCACTTCTACTCCACGCCTCCGGAGTAGTGCCACCATGGAGGATGCTAAAGACCTTCTGAAGGACTTCAAGTACCGGTTTTCCACCCGATTTCAGAAGCTCCGCTGTAATTCCATCCTCGCCCTTGGAACTCAGACTTACTGTTTTTAAAGTGCTGGAGAACCATTCTCATCACGCTAAGACTAACGTCCGGGATATCATGGGAATAGTATCAGATAAGACTTGCTATTGGATCGTTACTCATACTTGCGTGCGGTTCCAACGATGAAGTTTACAGCTGCCCATAGAACCTCTCAATTTCATTTAAAATCTCAGATGTCCCGGAAACGATGTTATCACATTCAGTCTTCCGCTTCGTAATTTGGCTCTTTCTGGCAGACAAATCCCTTGCAAAGACTTTGGAGCCCTGGTTCCGCTCGATCGCTTCTTCAATAAGAGCTGTATTTGTGTGTTAAATTGCGTAAGTCCCGCCGCAAGCATTTGGTGATCTGTCTGTTCAGTTGCCTGTGTGCAGTCAAATCTGCTGAAGACTGCAG
Organism: Parnassius glacialis; assembly: GCA_033319125.1. Classification (NCBI taxonomy): domain Eukaryota; kingdom Metazoa; phylum Arthropoda; class Insecta; order Lepidoptera; family Papilionidae; genus Parnassius; species Parnassius glacialis. The sequence goes on along the minus strand of JAVANC010000010.1, from coordinate 23,969,232 downwards.
CTTTATTTCTTGTCTAACAGCCATGATATTATAAGTTTGATCGGAGAGCTTTTGTGTTGTTATGCAACCGGTCTTGCCAAACTAAGACGGACAGTTTCCGCAAGCTTGTCATTCATATCATCCACTTCATTGGAGTATTTTAGGTACTGAAAATGATTTTGTAACTGCAGCTGAAAGTTTTTGGGGCTTTTGATTAGAATACGAGCTTAGAGAGCTGTGGCAAAGGGCTATGTTTGGGGTTTCCGTGCACTGTTCTGTGACTTAAAAACGAGGATATCCGCAGTAGAACCAGAGTAACCGAAAAAACCCAAAGGATAAGTAAGCTGAAGTGGCAATTGGCCCGCCATGCACCTCGTAGAACTGACAATCGATAGGGAAGAAAGGTTCCCGAATAGCAGCCTCGTAACGACAGGTGAAGAGCAGGGCGTACGTCCACTAGATGCAGTGACGACCTGGTTAGACATACAGGAAGTCAATGGATGTAGGTGGCTTGGGACCGTGTTTTGTGGCATTCCTTGGAGGAGAACTATGTTCAGCAGTGGACTTGTGAAGGGCTTAAATGATAATGATGAATGATGAATTATAAAGGAAATCATTTTTAACGTCGTTATTTAGATTTAGATAGTACTTAAGGTTGCCACTGAAAATCAGGACTAGGATGAAATGATGAATAAAAAGTTTAGTTCTTATCCTTTTATATTGGGTCAGATTATAATTTATGTAATGGATAAATTTTAGCTGATTATTGAAAAGTCAACCCTTATTTTCGCGAATTGTGACGAAGACCAAGGTTTCAGAAATAACATATGGCCATAAATAATGCAATAATAACAATAACAACCCGGGCTAGACCCCGCCGGCACCAGTTGGTAATTACAATTTTAAGGGCTGATTTACCACGTGCTCTACAGTGAAGAAAAACATCGTGAAAAGCCTGCATGTCTTAGAAATAAAAAAAAAATATTTTAAAGACATGTGAGGTCGTGGCGGGTATGGCGAACTGGTCCTTGCCCTAAAACATTTTAAGAAATTCACCTATTAATCAATCAGAGTAAGCCTGTGCCCAGGAGTGGGACATACTAGATCGTAATTTCAATGCAACAACATAATATATTACGTGGTAGAGCCATGCTGCAGCTATATTAGTAGTATAGTTGTAGCACGAATGGGTCGGCTCGACCGGGGAAGGACCACGCTCTCACAGAATACCAGCGTAAAATAGCAGCTTCATACTGATGTGTTTTGTATGGTGAGTGTAGAGAACCGGAAAACCTTTTAAACTGGAAATGAGGCATTCCATCTTAGTCCTCAGAGGTGGCAACGCATCTGCATTTTGATTCTTTATTAAGGATAGATGTTAATATCTATGGGTCACAGCAACCACTTCAGGTGGACTGTGTGCTAGTTTGTCACCCTATCTTATAAATTTTTTTTGAGATAATAAATTTCGATCAATGTATTATTTCTTCCACCAATTTTCCACCATAAATTACTTAATGTCAGAATTGCTTTGCTCGAAATGGGTATAAGCTGTCAGTCATAATTTTTAAGATACTTTATAATCTATTTATCAACTACATGTTTTTGTATCCTTAATATCGACAGGTATATCAATAATATATCTTTTGTAGACCATAAATTTATCGGACCGACGTCGTGGGGCCAGAATTCGACGAAACGAATGATATACAAAAAAAAAATATTGCATGAAATGGAAGTTTCTGCTAAAACCTTGTCGCAAATTAAACAAGACCATAATAGAACTAGGTATAAGGCGAAATTCCCTATGGAGTGAGTGTGAGTAAATACCTTGATTCGTAGCCAGAGATAATAAAGATCTATTTTGAAGACAAAGGCGGCTTCTTTAAACGAAATTGTTTAGTTATCGACCGAATATTCGGTTTCGGTTTCGGCAAAAAACCTAGTTTCGATAATAGTTTTGGTTTCGGCAAAAAATCTGCCGAACCTCCGCGGCGACGAAACTCAGTGTTCGTGGTTATCGTGCGTCGTTCGGATGAGTTCGTGACTCGTGTATTATTCATAATTATACAGAAACAGGAAACAGAATTTGTTTATTCAATATAGATTATAAGTAATACTTATTGAAAGTTTCTCTTTTGTGTAATTTCAACTGGTTCGAAAACAAACGTCTGTCCTTGGAAGAACCAGCAAGAAACCCAGTGGGACTTTCTTTAAAAATAAGAGCTTAAAGTCAGGGGCGTAGCGTGGACTAATATAAACGTGGGCGAAGTTGCATCAGGGAGGCCCCTTTCTTTCGTTCCAAGGATCTACCCAATGGATCTATTCTACCAAACATGCTTTGACACCGACATACCTACTCATATCTATTAATTTCTGACAAGTTTCGTATTCCTTCAATGTAACAGTTGCGGTCATTGAAGGTAGTTACAACGTTCTCGCAGTCACACTTAAGAGGGGCTTCCTTGCTAGGCCCCAAACAAACACACTTTAATTTGTGACTATCTTTTTCGAGCGTAAAAGTGATCAAATTAATTAGTCATCTGTGGTGAATTCTGAGGGCGAGGGCCCACTTCGCCCACGCCTAGCTACGCCACTGCTTACAATTATGTATATGTAACACAATTAACAACCCAAAACAAATGAGAAATAGCTTTGTCCAGGGGTTATTATCATCCATAAATTCCTTAATATTATAATAACTTTTTATACAAACTTAGTTTGATTTTTTTTGAGTTATTAGTAAAAGTTTATTAAAGTTTTTTATTTTTGAGCAGGTTTTGTATCTTTTCTGGGATTTTGTTAAGTTGTGTGTATATTGTGTGTTAAGTGTGTGAGTGTGATATATTAAGTTAATGCTCTCATTGATTGATAATATTAACAATATGTGAACACAATAAAATATGTTCTCAATTAGCGAGTAACCTTTTATGGGTGTAAGTGTTGATTTTTTTAATTGACAAAAATTCTTAAACGTGTTAAATTGTTGATTTTCACTTTATAATAAATAAATATATTGGCTACATGACTCCAATTACTGTTTTTCATTAACATGCATTAGCTATCTGTATATGTATAAAAATATACCAGATTTCAGAATAAAATAAAAAAATTAACATGTCTAAATAAGTTTCGGTTTTGGTTTCGGCCGAAACTGACACCCAGACTGAAGATTCGTTTTCGGTTTCGGTTTCTATTGAAAACCCTGTTTTGGTCGGACACTAAAATTGTTTTCACACATAAGCTTTAACTTTTTTAAATATTATTAAAGCTATTATTATTATAAATATATCCGTTATTCACGCCAGGTAAGCTTAAAACTCTTGTTATGATTGGTTCACGGCAGTAGCCGAATAGCGGATTCGAACCCAAGACTTTTGTATTCGCATTCAATTAGGCTACTGTCATTTTTATATTACACAACGTAATATTTCATTGTTTCTTTATAAAGGATATGCATTTTAATATGTAAGAGAGTATAAATATACTGTGCTTAACTGTATGAAATATTTATTTAATATTTTGTAGTACAACAAAATCTTCTTTTTTAAATTCATAGGATGCCAGTATGCCACAAAAATGTAGATTAAAATGCCTTTAGATACGCGTAGTGTATATTTTCTTTGCTTTAGATATCCACAGTTTTAAAATGATGTAATGAAATTTTTTATCGTGTATCATTTGTAGAAATTCTTATTTAGAATAAAATAATTGAAATCTGAATTTACTATAGTTTTGACGTTGCCTCTTTTACATTTACTGCCAGGCGTAAAATTTGAATTTTCCTAACTTCGGCTCACAGTTATTTCTTGTCCTTGGTTAGTGCGTATACCTGTATAACCTTTAAGTAATATCGTTTGGTGATTCTCAATATAAGTTTAAGTTTTAACAGTGGTAGAGCAAAGCGGTAGTTTTTGCTGTCGCACGGATGGGCCAGCTCGAACCGGGGTGGTACCATGACCTCACAGAATACCAGCGTGGCGCTTGGTGAGTGCAGGTGGCCGGAGGGCCAATTCCCCCCCCCCCCCCTCAACATGGTAGTGGAATTGAATAAAAGACTACCCCAGGAGGGTACCAACACCCCTGAAGAATCCCTCGCTGAGCATCCACGATCATACTACTTCACTCATGAGCGTGGGTGCGGGAGGGGGGGGGGAGGCAAAATTCCGCTCGCGACTAATGCTGCTCGGAGCAAGCGGAGCATTACAACCAAGGCGACCCCTGTCACGCTATCCGTGAATTTTTGCAACATCAGGGGACTTCATTCAAACCTTAACGCTGTCCATTACCATCTAGAGACGGCGAAGCCAGCCTTGCTCTTTTTAACCGAGACTCAGGTGTCCTCTCCGGCTGGTACTTCATATATCTCCTACCCGGGGTACAAATTGGAACACTCCTTTGTGCCCCGGGTTGGTGTTTGCGTATACGTCAGAGAGGACATCTATTTTCGACGCCTCGGCAGTCTTGAAGGTACGGACCTGTCCATCCTATGGCTGCGCGTAGACAGTGACGACCATCACCGCATCTACGGGTGCCTCTATAGGTCCCATAGCGGTAATGCCGACACAGACCGACTCATCGACTACGTCCAAATGGCTGCTGACTCCGTGCTACAACAGGTCCCATCCGCAGAGATCGTGATACTCGGTGATTTTAACGCCCACCAGGCTGAATGACTTTGTTCTCGTTTAACTGGTCATGCGGGTAGATCTGTCTATGACTTTGCTTTGGCATATGGTCTAAGACAATTGGTTACTTCGCCTACGTGGATCCCAGATGTGGAAGACCATGTACCTTCCCTATTGGACCTTCTGCTGACCTCTCATCCAGACGGATCCCCCCGTCATCTAGAGTCGAGTTGGACGCAAAGAGAGAGCTCAGCAGATCGGCTTTCCCCTTTGTGGCATTGGCCAGTGAGTCGTCCTCTCTGTGCAGAGATGGAAGAGATGACTGACAGAAGTTCTCTTGGACAGCCTTGGCGAGAGACCAGAATGCACGGGTTCCCGAAGGAAGGCGAACCAGTTTCTCGCCAATTCTCCCTATGTGCTCTGACTTTGCCTTTGCAATAACTCTTTTGAAGAGCCTGGAGGCGAAGTTTACTTCTTTTTAAGTATGCTGGTGTTTACATCCCGAGTCGCCGAAGCCGGAGCCCAGGCTTGATAACACTTCTGCTTACTGCGTAATGTGGTCTTATAGGAGCGACTAAACCAAGGCTGAGATCTGCCTCCGATGGGTACCTCAGATGATGGAATAAATAGTTCCATTCCCTGTAGCACTACATCAGTGACAGAGTCAGCAACGGCGCTGGGATCATCCGACGAGAAGCAAACCCGCCGCCATGGGTAGGATGTAAAGAAAGACCGCATTCCGTCCCAATCCGCCGACCTGTAATGCCAAACACGGCTGCAACCTGCAGAACGCAAGAGCGAGGGGAACGTGAGTGGCACCACACTTCGGATCAGACAATGGTTCGAAAAGCTGAGAGGGGCATCGTCAGAAACTTGATATCATACATCATATACATCTACATCTATCCTCGATTAAATATGAAAATGCAGATGCGCTGTCACCCGTGAGGATAAGGCTGGAATGCATTTAAATAAATTTAGTTTTACGGATTTTACCGCGTATATTAACTTATTGTATATTCCTGACATTTCGAGCACTTTCCAGCACCCATGGTCACGGGGGGGGGGGGACTGAGGTGTATGACGTCCCAATGTTATAGTTAACCATGGCTACCTCCAGATAAAAATTATGAATTTTTGTTCCGATCTACGCAGTATGAAATTACAGTATCTTGAAGTCTTGCAGGTGTATGCTTGAGTTGGGATTTAATTTTATTAATTATGGGATCTCAAGCAGATGGTTGCACCCAGCCATCTTCTTTATTGAAATTAGGATGTTTTTTGATTTCAATAGCCTCGCGAATCATTTTTGGAAGGAATCGGTGTTCTTTAGCGAGGATTGGTGGCCTATCAAATCTAATGTAGTGATGGGGGCGATCCTGTACGTGTTTACAGACTGCAAACTTCCCGGAGCGTCTATATAGCGTGTATATATATATATATATATATATATATATATATATATATATATATATATATATATATATATACATGTTTTTAAAAATCGAGGCAATTTTTAAGAGGCGAGATAATTTAATCATATATCTTAAATAAAATATTTAAATCCCTTAAATACTTTCCTAAAAGAATAATTTCGAAATATTATAAATCTTATAATTTGCCGAGGTCATTCAATTTAACCAAAAATTTAATTATTTCATTTCATATTAAGATAAACATAATAAAGAAGTCTATGTTAAGCAATGTAATCATTCTTATTATCATAACAACAGCCAGATCGAAACACAAGTTGCAATTCCCGCCGCGTAACCGATTTGATACACATTTGTTTTAATTACCAAATTACTAGTAAGAAAAAGTTTGAAATTACATCGTATTATAGTCACGTAATTTCAACATAACTTGTTCAATGTTATTATTACATACATATATGGATACAAGTAAAATGATAGTTTTAAATAATTTTCCGATGCTCTTGGTTCCAGGGCGAACAATGTATGGGCGCAGAGCAATGTCCTTTTTTTATACAGAATTTTAGAGAGTTACGTTAATTTGAAATCCATCAAAAATGCGTTAGTTTTTTTTTAAATTCAAATTTCTAGAGGTATGATATTTACTATATCGTTTACAGAAAATAATTGAATAATAACTGTAACACCTATCAACTTTACACAATAAAACATTAAAAACTTAAACATTCAAAAGAATTTAATTATTAAATTCTTTTGAATGTTTAAGTATATAATTATTAAATTAAATAAAAATAAACTTAATTTGTTGTTACATCGATCATAAGCTTACATTTGAAGCACTGAACGTGATGTATATCCATGTATGGGACAATATTTTTTCACTTCGAAGTTAAGTTGGTCTATTAATTCTTTTAGATTTTCGTTTCAGCAATGTTCGGTGCTTACCTTAAGTATATTTTATGAATTTTAATATCTTAATTATTTTGATGAATGCGAAAAACTACTTACCGAAGTGTAGCTCAATGCGTAATAGAAATAGAATGGTGGGTGAAAATATATAAAATTAGGTACTTACCACTTTTTTTTACACATTATTTTTTAAAAGGAAGTCGGTCTACGTTACATTTAATATCGACCACATCAAAGGAGAAAATATGAGTATCTTCGCTAAAAGTAAATTCTAACGCACGTTAGTTGCCGGCACTGAGTGTCAAATAGCTTCCGCCTTGAGTTGCCTGCGCCCTTACTGGTTCTTTTATTACTTCGCTGGCCAGACCCATAATATTGCCGCTCAAATGTAGTCGATGCTTTAAATGCGCCACTCTAAATCACTGTAATACCTTGTTTAAAACGGCTAAATTAAACGTTATTCCGCAGTGATACGGAAAAGTTAATTAGAGAAACAAGTTATTTTAATTTATACAATTATAAAATACTTTCCTTATTTATTATGATCACCATTAAATTTACCTTTTTTTGAAAGATCTGCCCAATTTCACCCCTCCAGGCAACCGGATTGGTGAAAACAAAGCCACTAATACTATAGCACTATTTTTGCGTAGTTGAGCCACGTTACAGATTATTACGAGTAAAGCTGCAGCACGAATGAGTCGACGCGACCGGGTAAAGACATACTTTTTACTGGTAACAAAGTATTTCATCTTTATCCCCAGGGGTGATAACGCAATTTTGTTTTTAGGACTTTGTAGTATCCGATATAAACTATAGGCTTCAGCCCTTGTCTGCCGACTTCCAAAAAGGAGACGGTACTCAATTCGACTGTATGTTTTTTTATGTGTGTTATCTCATAACTTTGTATTGGGTGAACATATTTCGATGTTTTTTTTATATGAAAGCTGATACTTCTCATGTGATCCCATATGAACTTGATCAAGGTGAGACCAAGAATTTTAGAGTTATTTTTAATAATTTATATTGAAGTCGCAAGTACAAAATTTTTAATTTTAAATCATAACATCACGTGTACTGTATTTTGGAACGAAGTTCTTTGTGGGATGGTACGGATTTAGCGGATGGGAGCTAGGCGACAAAAAGTGTAAGATTTTCCTGACGTAGTGTGTAGACGGCTTTGGCGGCTATAAGGAAGAGAGATGGAGTAATATCCATCTTCCTCGCACTTTTGCTTATCTTGCCATGAAAGAAATATTCACGTTAGAAGTTAATTTATTTGTATTTGTTAATCAATAATGTAATACGTTTATCAATAATAATATACTACAAAAGGAACTTCATTCAAACCGATTGTTCCACGACACTCACGCATATTTCTAGTATAAATAACTAAGTAGTTACTTTAATATTAGCAACTATAGATCCGCCTCGTATTCGCACGGTTGTTTTCTAGATTTCGATAGCAGTGCCACCTACCAGGTCCAATTGTGAATCTAAACTATCTAGGGCCCACTGAAACGCACACAAAAATTGTCATCAAAATCTTTAACGTCGTTTTCAAGTTGTAGCGAGTATATAGTGAAATGCAATCTTATTTGATTGTTTTATAATTAAGGCAATTTTCGTTAATTGTTGGGAATAAGGATGTAGAAATAAAGTAAATATTAAATTGAGCAATAAATGACTATCGGTTTTATTTATAAAAAAAAATAACTCAAGCATTTTACACATTTACAAAAAAATATTCATAGACGAAGCAATGGAATGAATGTGCTCGCAGTTAAATTCATAATACCCGAACATAATACCGGAACAAACTTGTGTCTGAAGTCGAGACTTTGTTGAACAAAGTCTCAGTCTGGGGTTGACTAAATCTAGTCCAGTTCAATCCCCAGAAGACACAAGTTTGCGCGTTTACCGCTAAAAAGAACTCCTTTGTCGTATCTCCTCAGTTTCAAGGCACTCCCCTTGTTGCCTCAGCCAGTATCGGGATCCTTGGTGTCGACATATCGAGTGACGTGCAGTTTCGTGGTCACTTGGAAGAGGAGGCCAAATTGGCCTCTAAAAAACTTGGCGTGCTCAGCACAGCGGGACAGTATTTCATGCCGGCGGTGTGCCGGTATGTGTGCGTGCTTGCAATTTTACAAGGCGCAGGTTCGGCCTCACATAGAATACTGTTTCCATCTCTGGGCAGGGGCTCCCCAGTGCCAGCTCCTTCCACTTGACCGCATCCAGCGCAGAGCGGTTCGAATCGTCGACGACCGAGTCCTGTCCGATCGGCTTGACTCGTTGGCATTGCGTAGAGATGTTGCATCTCTTTGCGTGTTTTATCGCTTCTATCACGGGGAGTGCTCTGTGGAATTGTTCGGACTAATTCCAGCCGCCCAATTTCACCATCGCACATCGCGACAAAACTCGCGATACCATCAATACCATCTGGATGATTGGCGGTCCACCACTGTGCGATTTAGGAGAAGTTTTCTTCCTCGCACAACTTCCTTGTTGAATCGATTACCACCAGCGATTTTTTCGGACCGAAACGACTTAGGGACCTTCAAGAAAAGAGCCTGCTCCTTTTAAAAGGCCGGCAACGGATCTGCGATTCCCCTGGTGTTGCAGTTGTTCATGGGCGGCGGTAGTCACTTACCATCAATTGAGCCGCACGCTCGTTTGCCCCCTCTCCTATAAAAAAAAACAATATTATTAAGATCTATCAATATAACTGTTAATTGCTGTGTAACCAAGTATTTGGCGGCGAAGAAAAATATTACAATATATTCTGCATGTTTTTAAAATCAAAAAACTCCAGGATCTGTGGAGTCCGTTAAAAAGCACAGGAGCAGCACGGCAGTCTTATTGCTCTATTGCCATCGTCATTGTCTATGGGTCGTACATTTATAGTACTGTCACTATATTCATTTTCACTTTCGATCAAGTTATCTTTTACCATATAGATTAAATTCATAAAATGGAACATTAAGTTGCGAAAGTGTGAAAATTTCGATAAAACTGTCGAGCTTCGCTCTAGAGAAATTGACATACCTTTATCGTATTTGTAACTAAAGTTTCAAGAATAAATTGGTTTATTTTCTGCTTTATGAACTAAGAATTTTCATAAATTAGGAATTTAAGTTAATTGAAAAGGTTCATCAGTATTATATAAATCAAATTTATTAAGAAACAACAAACTTCATTTCTATTAGGTTCTTAGGGAATTCCAGTTTCTCTGGAACAATCTTGTTCTTTACCGGCGTTCTTGTATATACTGTTGAACTTTATTTAAATGCTTAATATTGAAAACAAGTACCGCTGTTTATAAGTGCCATAGTTGTGAGCTGTATTTTTAGCTTTTATTTTTATCTACTTTTAATTTATTTTATGAAACTGTCGTGACAAACGAACTTACAGTCCACCTGATGTTGAGTGGTTGCTGCAGTCCAAGGGCAAATGCAGCCAACTTTGTAAGAAGATGGCTACTGGTGTGTTGTCTCACATGAGGACTTAGAAGGAATTCCTGACAGCCTGTAATTATACTGGCTCACTACACCCTTCACATCGAAACATAGCAATGCTTGCATTGCTATGTTTCGATGTGAAGTGTGTTTTTGAAAAATAGTTAGAAGGGTAGTACCACAGACTAGCTAGTAGATTCTATGGTACCTGCCCATATGAACTACTAGACAAAAAAGGAATCCTACCACCTACTAAGGTATGTATTATATGTCTTATGTATTATATCTATTTTAAATTACAAAATAACATTTCAAAGAAGTTAGCATTGACGGCCATACTAGTATAAACTGTGTTACAGCTGTCAGCGTCTTCCACCCTGAGTAGTACAAAAATAATTTCATTTCACTATACAATACACAACCATGTTAAAATAAATATAGAAAATAGAGAGATTTTTTTTCTAATTACCACAAACCTGTGTGAGTGTATGTGTGTGTGTGTGCGCATGTGTGTGTGTATGTGTGTGTGTGTGCGTGCGTGCGTGTGTGTGTGTGTGTGTGTGTGTGTGTGTGTGTGTGTGTGTGTGTGTGTGTGTGTGTGTGTGTGTGTGCGTTAGTATTTAAAAATTCATTAACCTCTCTGTTTCCATGTAATTAAGATTTAGCAACCAATATAGAATTTTGTCCTTGCATTTATAAAGGGACAAAGGGTAAATATAGCTTATTTTATTTGTTACATTATATAAATGACTGCTAATGACATAATATTGTCGCCGGGCTAGAGCAGTTCTATGAAAAGTCATTTTACAAATTTTATTTTTGTAACGTTTTAAATTAGGTTTAAAATCTGTATTTTTGTGCTTACGTAGTATAACAGACATGACAAATAGTCGTCTTACAGTAAGTACAGAACATTCCTTATAAATAAGTTCAGTGCTATATCTTTGTGATTTACCTAGCATAACCTTTAATATTGCTCTCTGTGCAAATTCTAAGGGGAGTAGAGTTGTATTTCCAATTCCATCCCAGGTTAAAATGCAATATTGTAGTAAACTCTGAGCAAGGCATAATAAACACATAATAAGGTTTCAAAATCAGCTGAGTTCCTCAATTTTGTGAAAATTGGTATTAATTTTCTAATACGGCAGGTTAATTTGCTATTATGCGCTGACCAAGATAGGCAGTAGTTTATGATAAGTCCGAGGTATCTTATATGAGTGGAACGACTTAGTATTGGGTAGTTACATTTGTTTTGTTGTTCACATGTATGTGCTTTGAGATGAAATTCCGCTAATGGTTGGGTACTAGCACGGTGAGTGAAGGTATATATCGTTTTCTTTAAATTAAGTGTCAGTAGGTTACTACTAAGCCACCACAGGACCTTACCAAGCGCAAACTCTGTACAATATTGGGCGTCTTTCCAATCTTTAACGTGTACAATTAAAGCTGTATCGTCGGCATTCGAAATGATTTTGCAGTTAGGCAGCGTAATTTTGCATAAATTATTCACGTAAACGAGAAAGAGAGTTGGGCCCAGTACGCTGCCTTGTGGGACTCCAAACGATACGGTTGCAGGTAAACTAGTTTAATCACCGATTTTAACTAACTGCGTTCGATTAGATAAATAAGATCGAAATATATCTAAAGCAATTCCCCGTACACTGATCAGTACCATCTTATGAAGAAGTAGGGGAACAGAGACATTGTCGAAAGCCTTTGACAAATGAAGAAGGACACCTATTACTTTTGACGTATTATAAAGATGTTTTGCAATCGTCTAAGTTGGGATTAAAGTTGCGTCTTCAATAGACTTACCTTTCACAAAGCCAAATTGGTTATTCGAAATAATATTATTATGTTTGAGAAAATTTGTGAGTCTAAGATTTAAAACTTTTTCAAGTATTTTAGAAAGCGCACTCAGTACAGATATGGGCTGGTAGTTTTCAACACTGTCTCTGTCCCCACTGTTATGTATTGGATGAACTAAAGCCCTTTTTAAGATGTCTGGAAAAACACCAGTTTTTAAGCAAAGGTTACACATATATGTAACAGGTGGGATAAGGCTGTTTTTGGCACGTTTTATGAGTAGCGTAGGTATTCTGTCGATTCCTGTGGCTGAATCATTTTTTAAATTTGTGATAAAAGTTTCTATCTCGTAACAGTCTGTATCGAGCAATACCATGGAATTATTCAAAGGGTCGGATTAACTTCAATATTTAACGATATTAGGATTGACATTGTTTTGTTGTTTTTTTTTTAAATATTGCATTACCATAAGTTGAGCCAATTTCTGCAAAGTAATTATTAAAAATATTGAGAGATTTATGTGGATCTTGAGTTAAATTTAGTAACTCACAGGGAGAGGTGAATATTGTTTAAAGTTTGTGATTTTGTTTGTAGTATTCCAAGTACCTTTTGGATTGCATTTATTTTTACAGAACTCAGTTTCCTCATAGGCAGTTTTAATTTACTTCAACAGATTTTGCAAAAATTGCTATACCTTGTATAAGTAATCTGTAATGTTGCATTGTTTTTATCACGCTTTGCTTTCTTATGCAATTTGTCCCTGTGTCTTATACAGCGTACCAATCCAGGATGCAACGCTTACGATGAGGAATATTTATTTTTATAGAATGAGAAATAATGGCATCAGTAATAATGTTAGTTAAAGCGGTAGCTGCATCATTGGCATCCATGATATTGTATACAGAGCTAAAATCTGTATCAGATAATTTTTTTAATAATGGTAGATAATCAATTTTGAGAGTAGTGGTTTTAGATGGATACCTTATAATTTTGCAATCTAGATGAAACACTATCGGAGCATGGTATAATTAAAAATTAAAAATTTTGTACAACCGACTTTAATATAAATTACTAAGAATAACATTAAAACTTTTGGTCAGACTGTGACCACATTTATATGGAACCACATGACAAGCACCGTCTTTCAAAAAATCGGTTCAACCAGAAAAATTTATGAGGTAAGACACATAAAAAAAGAAAGAAAAAAACATACAGTCGAATTGAATACCGTCTCCTTTTTTAAGTCGGTGGCGAACATGCAGAAGAAATCATGTTCTCACAACCACTAACCATTTTGGCATGTTCAGATGTTTAGTCAATTTAATTCATCTGATCTTTACCTAAGTGATAATAAATATTATTGTCTTGTCCTTTTTGCATTAAGTGTAAATTACGATATAGTCATAATGCAGAAAGAGAAAAGGAAAAAGAGAGTGTGCTCCTTGCTCAGTCTTGTCCATGCATTTGATCCGATTTAATATAGTAATTTTAACGTTTACATATGTTCGAAATAAGCTACATATTGGATTTAGAAATTTCGATTTTGAAATGTCATGATGTGATAATGATTTCATTCAGATCTATTATTGATTGCCGTGAGAATTTTCGAATATTCGAAAGCCATTAAATTCACTCTAATAAAATTGATGCAATCTTTCTATGCTCGATACACTCATTTTGTAATAGCATTGAAATGAGATTAAGGCGCGGTGTTAAAGAATAAGGACAATAACTAAAATACCAAGGCCAAAAACAAGCGAACTGTGGTTTGAAGATACATAAGTTATTATTGGAATCTACGTTGCAGTAAACTGCTTTGAATTATGCATACATATTGAGTTTATTATAAAAAAAAGCTTAATAATGGTTCAGATTTTTAATAAGCAGATATTATTTTTTATAGAAGAGGGCGCAAACGAGCATGCGGCTCACCTGATGGTAAGTGACTACCGCCGCCCATGAACAACCGCAACACCAGGGGAATCGCAGACGCATTGCCGGCCTTTAAGAAAGGTGTAAGCTCTTTTCTTGAAGGTACCTAAGTCGTATCAGTCCAGAAAAATCGCCGGTGGTAAACAATTCCACAGAAAAGTTGTACGAGGAAGAAAACTCCTAGTAAAACGCACAGTCGTGGACCGCCAAGCATCTAGATGGTGAGGATGGTATAGTGAATTTTGACGCCATGTGCGTTCGGGAAATTTGGCGGCTGGTATCGAGCCGATCAGAATGAACTCGGCCGTTTACGATTCAAACCACTCTGCGCTGGATGTGGTGGTGTCATTTTTAAGAAATTTGGAATAGGGCAACGGAACCCAAGGAGCCTGCAGCTGGCCGACTTCATGGAGAAAGAGGGACTCTTTATGATGAACTCTTTCTTCCAGAAGCGGCCCCACAGGAAGTGGTCCTGTTCGAGCCCCGGCAGTTCGGCAAAAAATGAGATTGACTTCATTATGACGACCAGATAACAACTTTTCAGTGATGTCTCAGTGATCGCGAGGGTGAAAACCGGCAGCGATCACCGATTGGTTAGAGGCACATTGAACCTAAACGTTACGTTGGAGATGTCTCGTCTAATGAAGTCAACGCTCCGTTCCCCTCGTGCTCTGTTCCAAAGTCCCGAAACCTTTCAGCTCGAGTTACAAAACCATTTTCAGTGCCTAGAAGACTGCAATGAAGTGGACGATATGAATGACAAGCTCGTGGAAACTGTCCATGCGGTCGGAGCTAAGTTCTGCAAGACCCGCCACAGAAGAACACAAAAACTCTCCGATCACACTCTTAATCTCATTGCTGTTAGAAGGGAGATAAAGCTACATTCTTCAACAGGTTTGACAGCATACAGGCAACTGAACAGACAGATCTCCAAATGCATGCGGCGGGACTTACGCAACTTCAATACAGCTCGTATTGAAGAAGCGATCGAGCGGAACCAAGGCTCCAAAGTCTTTGCCAGAGATCTATCTACCAGAAAGAGCCAACTGTTAAAGCTGAAGACAGAATGTGGCAGCATCGTTTCCGGGGCACCTGAGATTTTGAGTGAGATTGAGAGGTTCTATGGGCAGCTGTACACGTCATCGTTGGAGCCACACGCGAGTGTGAGTAACGATCCATGAGCGAGTCTTATCCGACATTATTCCGATGATATCCCGGACGTCAGTCTGAGCGAGATTAGAATGGCTCTCCCACATCTTAAAAACGGCAAGGCTCCAGGCGAGGGTGGAATTACAGCGGAGCTTCTGAAAACGGGTGGAAAACCAGTACTTGAAGTCCTTCAGAAGCTCTTTAATTCCGTCCTCCATGGTGGCATTACACCGGAGGCGTGGAGCAGAAGTGCGGTGGTCTTGTTCTTCAAGAAAGGCGACAACGCTCTCTTAAAGAACTACAGACCGATTTCCCTTCTGAGCCGCGTCTACGTGCTGTTTTCGAGATTCATTACTAATCGTCTCGCGCGCAGACTTGACGACTTCCAGCCTCCCGAACAAGCCGGTTTCCGAAAAGGCTTTAGCACCATAGACCACATACATACCCTTCGGCAAATTGTATAAAAGTCAGAGGAGTACAATTTGCCACTATGTCTGGGGTATGTGGACTATGAGAAAGCCTTTGATTCCGTCGAAATTCGGGCGGTGCAGCAGTCCCATCAGCGGTGCCAAGTGGACTGTCGGTATATAGAAGTGCTAAAGTGCTTGTACAGTAGGGCTACGATGGTTATCCGAGTACAGAACCAGAGTACGAAACCTATCCAACTGCATCTAGTTGCACTTTTGAATGTTATTACAAATAAGCAAAAACTTCATGCCATTTACACTGCTAGTACCGTAACTGCTGTATTAGCAGTCTCGAATTTTTAACGTAAAAATGCAGCACGCTATAGTCAATTCGATTAAAAATTATTGATGTCGAGTCAATGCAATCTTTGGATAAAGTGGAGCAAGATCAACATTTCAGTAGTTGTGACATTCCTAAGGAACTTGACGTTTTAGAACGGTTTTATTTCACTAACAATTGTAGTCTGATAAAGGCAAAATACATACGCCATCAAAAACAGACCTTGTAAAAAGACCAATTTTCGCAACTCAGTTCTTCTACCGTAAAATGTTGTGAGATCCATGTAATACCAAGTCGGTTAATTTATTAAGTCTCTACTTAAGGGTCCTTCTGTCTCAAGTTATAACGTAATTAGTTAACCTAACAACATCTTTAAGTGACCATATCAATACTAAAAATCTTTTATGTCTTAAATATATAATAATAATAATGTTTATTGACAAAACAAAATATGGTACACACTTTTTATCTTATCCTTAAGATTAAAGTTTCGGGTAGTACAAAATTTTTTTTTTTTTTTTTAACACTAGATACTTGTATAAATAAGATGTTGTTTCATTCGAACAAAAAACAAGTTTCACTACTAAGACTGTGAACATTCATTTCAATATAATTTATGTTGTGTATAAATACATTAATACATAAAATTTCAATTACCTGTATAATTAAAATTATACAGGTAATTGAAATTTTATTTAATAAAATTTTAATATTTGGTAAATTGGAACGAAAAGTGTACACTAAAAGATAAGAATTGCTAGCATTTAAACTAGGCCAAGCCTGTGTCTTAAATGCTAGTTTCTTCCTTAAAGTAAATTAACATAGGATATACACTTAAATGCTTTACAAATTACTACTCTTTGATATCGTGCTAATATGGTGCTTATAATTATTTAAAAGTGTTTTATTTTAATTTAAGTTTTAATTTTAGAACTCAGCTCATTTTATTATTGTAAATAGATCTTCAATGTCATCATAGGTTTGTGATTTAAGCCAAACTGTCAAACTTTTTTTGCAATTGTACTTATTAAGGGGATGTATATTAATCTTTCTGTTAATTTTATTATATAGAAAAGGACCAATAAAACATTGAAACTTTTTAATAAAGTAAGTCCTAAAGGGAATATTAGGACACACTCTGTCCTTTCTTCGAGTTTGGGGTTGCTTTGGGTCATAAGAGACTTTCTTATGTTGGGATAAGATCGTATCAACTACGTACAGTTGTCTCACCGTCAGCACATCACACATAGCATACAATTCAACTGTAGGAAATCGGTAGGGTTTAAAAGTGATAACCTTAAGTAAAGCGCGTTGGGCCCTTTCAACTCTTATTATATGAGATTTTTTAGCTCCTCCCCACGCTCTTATGCAATATGCTATTACGGATTGGGCCATGGCATGGTAGACTGATTTTAGAAGTTCAATGTCAGCAACATGCCGCAACGTTTTGAAAATATAAATCAGTTTGCGAATTTTTTCTGATATCATTTTCAGTTGTGGTATCCACGTTAAGGTTTGATCCAAAATTACACCAAGGTACTTTATTGTGGTTGTACGTTCTAATAATATACACTGACATGGTGTTATATGTGGATGAAGTTTATTGCAAGTATGGGCTTGAATGTGTATTTTACTAGGAATGTTATTTTGTGCTATACCAAAAGTAATGAACTTAGTTTTTGACGCGTTTAGTGTCAGTATGTTTTTCTGAAGCCATTGTGTTGCCTGTTGCAATCCTATTTCTGCCTTGATTCTAGTTTCCTCCCAAGTTTTACCATGAAAAACTAGCACTGTATCATCGGCAAATGTAAAGATCTTACAATTATTCAAATTAAGATTACATAATTCATTTATATATATTAAGAAGAGACTAGGGCCGAGCACGCTGCCTTGTGGCACGCCATAAGTGATGGGAGAATCTAAACTAGTCAGGTCTCCAACCTTTACCCTTTGCCTTCTGCGAGAAATATAACTTTCAAACAGGCTTAATGGTTTCCCACGTATACCAACTTTATGCATTTTGTCTAGAAGTATAGGAGTAGAGACCGTATCAAATGCTTTCGCAATATCTAAGAATACACCTATACATTTGTTTTTCTTATCAATTTGCTGAGCAATATAATCTGTTAATCCAGTAACTGCATCAGAAGTACACTTGCCAGCTCTAAAACCATATTGATTGCTTGATAGAAGAGCATTCTTTTCCAAAAAACATATCAATCTTTTATTTATTACCTTTTCTATAACTTTTGATAGGGCTGGTAATACCGAGATTGGGCGATAATTGTTGATGCAGTTTCTTGGTCCAGATTTATGAATAGGATAGATAATAGATATTTTAAATATTTGTGGAAATACACCTGAGGTTATACATAGGTTAACAATATGTGTCAAGACGGGTACTATATGATTGTTACAAATTTTTAAAAGTTTATTGGGTATTCCATCCCAACCAGTAGCGCTGTCATTTTTAAGCCCTATAATAATGGCTTTAATTTCTTCACTAGTAGCTTCAAGCATGGTCATGGAATTTAGAGGAGAGGGTACATTCAAGTTAGATGTGGTTCTTTGGTCATCTGTACGATCATTAACTAATTTATTTGCTTGGTTTTTCCCAATATTAGCGAAAAAGTTGTTAATATGCTCAACAGAACTTTGAGGGGTGTCACAAATACGCAGTAGGTCTTTGGGTATAGTTTTTTGTTTATTTATATGAACAATACTTTTAATGGTATCCCAGGTCTTTTTAGGATTATTAGAATACTTTTTCAGCTCATTTTGTTCATATGTTCTTTTTAATCTCTTAAGCAGATCGTTGCAAAAATTTTTGTACCTTTTATAT
Organism: Parnassius glacialis; assembly: GCA_033319125.1. Classification (NCBI taxonomy): domain Eukaryota; kingdom Metazoa; phylum Arthropoda; class Insecta; order Lepidoptera; family Papilionidae; genus Parnassius; species Parnassius glacialis. The sequence goes on along the minus strand of JAVANC010000010.1, from coordinate 23,950,352 downwards.
ATCGTTTGCATCATCTCATTTTTGGGCTCTGCTTTACATTTAGAGTGCATCCTGTCTCGGTTTCTGATGCAACGTAGCAGCCCTGGTGTGATCCAGGGCTTAAGACAACGAAATTTACGGGGTACTAAGATTCTAGTTGAATGGCTAGCTAAGTAATTTGAAAGAATATTTACGAGTCTCTCAGCAGCCCAATTTGCATCCATGGACATAAAAATTTCTTCAAAACTGGTTGCATCCAAATCTTTGAGAATCCCTTCGTAATTGACTTTATTCATTACAAAGTCCCTTTTTTGGTAGTTTTTAGATGTTAAATCCAAACATGAGATGACTGCTGTATGATCTGTGAGCGGTGTATTTAAAACCAAGGTAGTTACTGATCTTTTAGTACTGGCCATAGAATGGTCCAGGCAGTTTGCTCCTCTAGTTGGGTAAGTATGACCAATGAGAAATCCATGGCTAGCAAGTAAGTTTAAATAATCATGAGAATTTTGATCCTCATTGTTAGGCTTTATATCTATATTTATATCCCCCGTTATAATTATATTTTTATAAGACTTGTGTAAGGACAAGAGCTTATCCAATGATTCGATAAATGGAGCAATATTTCTATAAGATGGAGATCTATATAGGGCAATTATGAGTGTATCAACATTTATTTTTATTATTAGACAACTAGCACCATCGAAGCATGGTTCTTCAACAGTACAAGTAAGTCCGTCTTTAGTATATACAACTAATCCATCATTTTGGTTTATATTATTTTTAGTATAAAACGAGTCGTAGTTTGGGATCGTTGGAAAATAGGAAGTAATTGTATTCCAAGATTCAGTTAATATATATATTTCACAATTTAAATTAATCCTGGCAAGTAAAACTTTAAATTCATTAAAGTTGCGATTTATGCTTCTAATATTTTGGGTCAATACTTTAAAGGTTTGGTTACTAGAGGTAGAAGTTAATATTGGTTTGCAAGACTCTGGGTCACATAAATAAGATTTTCCGGCTATAATATTATCCATGTCGTTTGTTATGTACAAATTATTTATCCCTTCGAATTTTATTTTTTATTTGCAATGACACAAATATCAGCAGTTTGGTGGAAATCAGTGGGTTAACTTTATTAGAATTTCTAGTATTTAAGTTATTTTTAGACGATAAATTAGCTGAGTTTACAAACATTACTATAAATATGATATTATAATATTTTCTGATTAAGTATGAACTAAAACTTAAACTAAGGAGCATGCAAGTATGTAAAACAAATATAAGTAAAGATAAAATATAACAAAATTTAAAGTATGTGTAGCAGAATAATATTAATAATTGTCATTCCGTGTTTTTAAGTTTTACCAGATCAGCTTCACACTTTATTTCAATGTGCGGCGATTCGTCGGTTTTGCGGAGAAAAACTTTCCCGTTGCTGGTCCAACAATATTTAAATTTGGCAGTTGAAGCAAAATCCCGCGCCAGGTACAGCAGTTTGCGACCTTTATGTGTAAGACCTTCTGATAAATATAAAGGTACAGGTGGTCCACTTAGACCTATAAGAGTTGAATTAAGCCTTTCATTTGGGTGTGTTTTGTTATACAGCTTAGCATTTTTAATTACTTCCTGTTTGGTTTTTGTTCGCAAGAAATCCACTACAAGGGTAGATGTTCCCGATTTTCCCTTAATGCGGAAAACGTCCTTAACATCACCCGGTTGGAAATCAACAGCTAGGACCTTGCAGGTATTTTGTATTATATTAGTAAGTTCCAACTTGTTATCACTTTTAGTAGAAGATGGTACGTTCCTAATTTCTACAGTAGTTGATTTCAGCAATCTTTGCATGTCCTCGACTTTTGATTCAAGTGAAGAGATATACAATAGCTGTTCTTTGCGTTCTCGTTCTAGAGTATCCACTCTTATCAACAAACCGTCAAACTGATCGGATAGAAACTGTAGAGACTTTTCAATCTCCTGATTAGACTGTTGAATTTTGGAATTCTGAACTTTTATTTCGGCTACATCTTTAATAAGATTATTGAGAATTTGATTTTGGTTTTCACTCATTTCTTTGAACATAGATTTCAATTCTTCTTTGAATTTCGAAAATAAATCTTCGCAACATGGCTCTCTTTGTCTTTTAGTTCGTTGGGTTACATATGGTTTGTGCTCTTGGGCATGCCCAACCAAGGAGACGTCAGAATCCGACACTGTGTGTGGTATTAGTCCACTTGATGGAGGGCTTCTTGTTAATCGGCTCATTATTAAGAAGAATTTTTTTAGGTTCAAAGTTTAAGTGGTGCAGTATTCGACGTTATGTTGCACAATGACCGGTCTTACTCTGATATTCTATCTCACTCATTCAACAGGCCGCAATTAACACTGCACTACTGCTCCCACACTTGCACAGCACTTTATCGTTTATAAGCGCCTGGTACTCGTAGTAATTTAATATCGCGATTTAATATTTCGGAAATTTATTTTTACAACGAAAAATGTGTGCAATCACGTTCGACATCAGGACGGAAGAGATTATATACACATTGAATTGGCCATCGCATGAAAACACAATGTATTTGACAAGTAATACATTTGTAAATTTAAATTAGATTGGTTAGTGATATACATTTTTGATTAAAGGAATACCCCACATAAAACTGTGATAAAATTAGTGTAAAAAATTACAACAATTTATAACTGCAGGTTAGGTCTCATAGTGCAAAAAGGTATCAGAATAAGAAAGAAAACTGTTGTGAGATTATAAACAGCGATGAATGAAGCAAACTATTACATAATATTAGAAAAAGTAGGCATACTAGTGTTAAGAAGTAAGTGAAAGTCTCTTTAGAAGTGATGAAGTAAAAAATGGTTATGGGGTCAAAAATTAATGCTGCAAAAGTGGTGGCAGTGGTATAAAAAAATATGTTGCTTTATAATTATGGCTCGGTGCAGTAGTTCTGGAGTTACTAAGTAAGAAACTTTCTTAATATTCCGTGTGGAACTTTCAGGACAAAAGTTAGTTTAGGTTATTTTTCAAGATGCAAGCTAGACGTCGTGAATATATAACAATGTAAGAATTCAGCGTTGAACATACTTATTTTTAGAGATTAAAAAAATATTTTTCGCTGATCGGAAACGATTTTAGAATTTTTTTAGGGGTACGGATTACTTAATATTTTTTAATAATTAATTAATTAGTCACTTTACATCTTCTATCTTTACCAACACTTTAATTGTAAAATTATTTAAAAACGACTAAGAAATGTACGGGAGAGGTCATAGTACACCTATTAGATGCCACTAGGTCCAAATTAATGTATGACTCTGTTGTCTCTTAAAACTGTTCAAAGAATTGAAAGCGAAAATTCTTAAAGTATTTCGTGCTACGATTTTGCTAAATCTGATACTAATGAAAATACGATTTTTATCAGCAGTTATGCTCTATAAAATATTACCGCATATAAGTGGCATAACATATCCACTACCCCATATATTCCCGCGAGTGGCGGAAGAGGCAACAAAGGGAAATGAAACAGGAAATGGGCAGTAACATCTTCCAAATAACAATTAAATTAAAACGAAACTGCTGTTGCCAACCCGTCTATCAGACGCCAATTATAAAATATATGAGTAACTACGAATGATTCTCTGAGGGAGAGAGGTTCAGCAGAAAATTTGATAGATTTGAATTAACATAAAATAAAGTTGAATACCTTATAAGTTTAAGATGTAAATAAAAAAAAAAACATCTAATGCTATTTTAAACTCTACAGAACAGCAGGCAGAAGTTACAATTAGTACAATGTATTTTAAAATATCTTAAAGCAACTAAGTATTTTACAGCTCTATATAAAATAATTCGAATTAGACGCCTATACAATTCTCGATTTTGCACTTTCAGTTTAAAATTTTATGTCTATTTAAAATGAAAATTTAAATTTAAATTCGAAAGCGTTCTCTCAATAAATAGCCAGTATTATTTACCATTCTATTTCACATAACGCTCATGTGTGGGACTACTTATTAATAATATAATATTAACAATATTGTGAACACAATAAAATATGTTCTCAATTAGCGAGTAGTTTTTTATGGGTGTAAGTGTTGATTTTTTTTTAATTGTCTTAAAAATTTCTTAACGTTAAATTGTTGATTTTTACTTTATAATAAATAAATACATTGCTACATGACTACAATTACTATTTTTCATTAACATGCATTAGCTATCTGTATATGTATAAAGATATACCAGATTTCAGGATAAAATAAAAAACATGTCTAAAAAGTTTCGGTTTTGGTTTCGGCCGAAACTGACACCCAGGCCGAAGATTCGTTTTCGGTTTCGGTTTCGGTTAAAAATCCTGTTTCGGGGCACTAAAATTGTTTTTCACACATAAGCTATAATTTTTTAACATATATATTCGTTATTCACACCAGGTAAGCTTAAAACTCTTGTTAGGATTGGTTCACGGCAGTAGTCGAATAGCGGATTCGAACCCATGACTTTTGTGTTCGCGTTCCATTAAGATACTGTCGTTTTTACATTAGACAACGTAATATTTCATTGTCTCTTTATAGAGGATATGCATTTTAATATGTAAGAGAGTATCAATATACTGTGCTTAACTGAATGAAATATTTAATTAATATTTTGTAGTACAACAAAATCTGCTTCTTTAAATTCATAGGATGCCAGTATGCCACAAAAATGTAGGTTAAAATGCCTTTAGATATTCACAGTTTTAAAAGTATGTTATGAATTTTTTTAACGTGTATTATTTGTAGAAATTCTTATTTAGAATAAAATAATTGAAAACTGAATTTACTTTTGTTTTGACGTTGCCTCTTTTTACATTTACTGCCAGGCGTGATTCTTTTTTGTCTTTGGTAAGTACGTAAACCTGTATAACTATCAAGTACTATCGTTTGGTGATTCTCAATATAGGTTATGTATAGCCTATTTATTATGAGAAGAAATCACGTGTTTAGCTCCTGGTTTTTCTCCCCTGTCACTTTAATTTCCAGCAAACAGCGAAATCAGAGCCTACCAAACATAGGAGTTCAATATGACAAATAGGTAATAAAGAATAAAAACATATATAATTACATACATCAATCTCTATAGGCTGCCGCTTTTTCTGGAGTTTTCTGCATGCATCTCTCATACGGAACGAAACCACATGACGAAATGCAGTAAATAATTCTGTTAAGCCGTTACCATAACTAATAAATATTGTCGTGAAGCGACAATTAAAAATAAAGAGAACCTAACCTAAGAACAGCAAAACAACAAAAGTAGACCAAGAAAATAATATATTTTAAAATTTTAAAAAAGGTATTTACAATTTTATAAAAAATAATGAAATATGAAGATGATTATGGATGAGGTGAGTTTACAATTAGATTAAAAAAATAGGAGAATAGGAGAATTAGTATTATAGTGGAGCCTAAAAGTTTGAAGTGACACGCTGCTCTTGTAGAAATAGGCACACGCGGAGCTTGAGGTTTCTCAGCGGCGACGGCACGCAGCGCCTGGAGTAGGTGCGCTCGCAGCATCCGGAGCTGGCGCACTTAGCGCCTGGGGTAGGTGCGCTCAGCACTTGGAGAAGTAGTCGCCGCGCCCAGAGGTAGCGCGGGCAGTAGGTGCACTCGGCGCCTGAAGCAAGCAGTCGTAGCGCCTGAAGGTAGCGCGGGCAGTAGGTGCACTCGGCGCCTGGAGTAAGCAGTCGTAGCGCGCCCGAAGGTAGCGCGGCAGTAGGTGCACTCAGCGCCTGGAGCAAGCAGTCGTAGCGCGCCCGAAGGTAGTGTGGCCCCGTGCTTGAAGTAGACTTCGCCGACGACTTCACGTGTAGATGGAGGCTTGCAGGATCCCGGGGCAATGCGGCCCCGGGATAAGGCCTTTAGTAGATGCTTCTCCTTTGAGAACTGAAGCGAGACTGTCCTGTATTCTCCAATTGTTCGACTTTTATACCTTTTTAGAGATAAAGAGAAATTATTTAAATTAAAACGAAATTTATTGTAAATGACCTACAGCCAAAGAGTATTTATGTAGAAAGAACATCATACCAGAGACGAATTTGAATAAAAGTTACCATAACAACGATATAAATAATAGTTGTCATATTTAACAATTTTTGGTTTTTGGACTGTTATAAAGAAACTATTACGTTTTAGTAAGAAATGAGATATTATTCATTTAGGAAAAACTAATGCACGGCAGCGTGCATGAAGCCTGAATTTGTAGAGTTACCGAGAATTCAATAAAAGACCGAAAAAGGTAAGACTCCATTGACAGCGATTTTAAAAGTGCTAAATAGTGTGAAAATACGAAGTAAAATGATATGTTATTGTGTAAAAACGTTACAGGATCCTATAGAAATAAAAGTGATGCAAAACATGAATGCAGAAAATCAAAAACAGAATGGAAAAATAGTATAAAGTGATGCAAAACATGAATGCAGAAAATCAAAAACAGAATGGAGAAATAGTGTACAATGAAATGTAAGTAGCATAACACTACAATATATTGAATGAATGGAATCTGAAATAAAAAATTTACTAAAACAAATCATTTAAACTTATTGTATTAGGGGCTAATATCCCACAAAAGTGTAACACAATCTCTACCTTCGCTTTTAGTGAATTGCTTTGAGTATTGCACTGGATTGCCGGCGCTGAGAGCTAAATAACTTTCCTCATGAATCTCCTAAACTATTATTAGCTCTTTTATTATTCCAACTCTCAGACCGCATTATTGTCGCCTAAATGCAGCTGAGATTTTATCTACCTAACTTACTGTTAATCTATGAAAGCTTGTTTAATCAACTTTATAATTGCTCATTGTTAACTCAAAAACAGTTTTGTAATGTAAATGTTGAATTGTAAGTTATCGTATTATCGTGTTTTTATTCTTCATCAGCATATAGCCAGGTCCTCTGTCATTATCATCACCATCACTATCAACATTAAAATCATCATCACAGCCTTTCACAAGAACATTGCTGAACAGGCCTCCCACAAGGAACGCCACAAAGCACGGTCCTAAGCCACCTGCATCCATCGACTTTCTGCATGTCTTACCAGGTCGTGACTCCATCTAGTGGGCCCTGCCCTTCGCCTGCCGGTACGAGGCTGCCACTCGAAAATCTTTCTTCCCCATCGGTTGTCGGTTCTTCGAGCAATATGGCTAGTTCATTGCTACATCAGCTTACACTTTCGTTGGGCTATGTCGGTTACTTTGGTCCTACTAAGGATATCCTCATTCATAAGTCTATTATGCAGACAAACCCCGAGCTCTTTATAGCTTTGAGTTTCCTCATACGGCCGACAGTGAAGGACCACGTCTCTCATTATATAAAGTAATTTTCGCATAATGAGTTCTAATATATACGCGAACACTACATCCGTAAAAACTAGTTATTTTCGCTGTTAATAGGCTTTCCAATTGAACTGGCGACAGCATCACCAGTTGTCTCGCACCTTTGACGTTCCTCCCAGTTGCCGGTGTGGGTATTTTGAATCTAGTTTACCTTCGTCTTCTTATTTGTTTATCAGCCCGTAACAGTCCACGACAGGACTTTTAAAAAAGGTTTTTAAGTATTAAGTGGAAGGTTGATTAGAGATTACCAGATCTTATATTTAGTATAACGCTTTTCCCGTCGCCAGTTTGAGTGATTTACATCCAGCATAAACGAGATGATATACCACCATCTATCGCTACAATTATGTCATTTTAGCCTTACCCATAGTCACCTTTACCAACCAAACTGACACCAACGGGATAAAATGATAAATACATACAGCCTTCAGGTGTTACAGGTGATATACCCTATTAAGCTGGAAACATACGGCTTATTAATTTACACGTCCATTGCACGTTGAAGAAAGTTGTAGAATATGCCCCAGTCCATTCGATTAAAAATATAGAAATATCTGTGAAGTCGCAGAATTAAACCATTACTTTTTTTTCGATAGTATCATCGAAATCTTTTCTTCTAGGTAACTCCTTTAGATTTGTTTCAGGATCAGAATAAAGGTTTAATTAGAAATATGATTATGACGAGCTTGAACCGGAACATTTGGAGAAATATTTTTTTTATAGAATAAGGGTGAAAGAGCATACAGTCCACCCGATCGTAAGAGGAGGCTGTGATCCATATACATCCACATCTATCCTCGATTAAGAATCAAAATGCAGATGCGCTGTCACCCGTGAGGATTAAGATGGAATGCATTGTTTCCAGTAAAAAGCGTCTCCGGTTCTTTACACCCACCATCCTAAACACAGTAGCATTAAGCTGCTATTTTACGCTGGTATTCTGTGAGAGCGTGGTCTAACCCCGGTGAAGCCGACTCATTCGTGCTACAACCATGATATGACTGTAGCATGGCTCTACCACGTCTAAATCTTTTCTTAATTAGCACACAAACAGTCTAATATAAAACATGTACTTCTTACATATTAGAGAGAGGTATTAAGTTGAAATTAATATTAAATACTTATTAAAGTGCGTCGGCATTTTAAAACTACATGATACGGTCATTTATGTACCATATACTCTAAAGTCTCACCCATCAAATATACAGGGTAATTTTTTCCAGTTTACCCAGGAATTGGGTAACAAGTATTCATCAACTAACGGCAAAATACGATAATCGTAAATGTGTACATTTGTCGTTACATCGATCATAAGCTTACATTTACATTTGAAGCACTGAACGTGATGTAGATCCATGTATGGGACAATATTTTTTCACTTCAAAGTTAAGTTTGTCTATTAATTCGTTAATTACCTTAAGTATAAGTTCTGAATTTTAATATTTAAATTATTTTGACGAATGCGAAAAATTACTTACCGAAGTGCAGCTCAGTGCGTAAAAGAAATAGAATGGTGGGTGAAAATATATAGAATTAGGTACTCACCACTATTTTATTTACACTTATTTTTTAAAAGGAAGTCGGTCAACGTTACATTTAATATCGACCACATCAAAGGAGAAAATGTGAGTATCTTCGCTAAAAGTAAATTCTAACGCACGATTTTGTTGCCGGCACCGAGTGTCAAATAGCTTCCGCCTTGAGTTGCCTGCGCCCTTACTGGTTCTTTTATTACTTCGCTGGCCAGACCCATAATATTGCCGCTCAAATGTAGTCGACGCTTTAAATGCGCCACTCTAAATCACTGTAATACCTTGTTTAAAACGGCTAAATTAAACGTGATTTCAGAGTGATACGGAAAAGTTAATTAGAGAAACGAGTTTAAATCATACAATTATTTTAATTTATACAATCATTACATACTTCCCATATTCATTAGGATCAGCACTAAAAATTACTTTTTTTTTAAAGATCTGCCCTAACTCACCCCTCAAGACAACCGGATTGGTGAATACATAGCCAATAATACTATACTTGCTATTTTTGCGTAGTTGAGCCACGCTACAGATTATTATAGCTGCAGCACGAATGGGTCGACTCGACCGGATAAGGACCATGCTTGCACTTTTTACTGGTAACAAAGTATTTCATCTAAATCCCGGTGATAACACAATTTTATTTTTTAGGACTTTGTAGTAGCCGATATAAACTATAGGCTACCGTCCTTTTAACATCACGTGTACTGTATTTTGGAACGAAGTCCTTTGTGAAGTGATTTGGCGAATGGGAACTAGGCAACAAAAAGTGTAAGATTTTTCGTCACCACCCCTCCTGACGTAGTGAGTAGACAGCCTTGGCGGCTATAAGGAAGCGAGATGGAATAAAATCCATCTCCCTCGCACTTTTCCTTATCTTGCCATAAAAGAAATATTCACGTTAGAAGTTCATTTATTTGTATTTGTATATGTATATAATCAATAATATAATACGTTTATCAATAATAATATACTAAGAGAGGAACTACGTTCCGTTTTCTGGATCTCGACAGCAGTGCCACCTACCGGGTCCAATTGTGAATCTAAACTATCTAGGGTCCACCCAAACGCACACATAAAATTTCATCAAAATATTGAGCCATTTTCCAGGTTTAGCGAGGCTAACGGACAGAAATTGATTTTTTTATGGATCTTAAATAGTGAAATACAATTTTATTTGATTGTTTTTAAGTTAAAGCAATTTTCGCTAATTGCTGTAGAAAAAAGTAAATTTAAAATTGTGAAATAAATCATTATCGGTTTTATTCATAAAATATATGTCAAGAATTTTACACATTTACGAAACTAATTGAAAGAATATTGCCGTGTAGTGGCGGTCAAGAATATCCACTACCCCATATCTTCCCGTGGGTGTCGTAAAAGGCGACAAAGGGAAACATGCAGGAGATGGGCACCAGCATCTTCCTGATAATAGCCAAAATTACAATAAAAAACAGCGGTTGCCAACTCGCTCGCCAAGCGTGGCAACTATGGCAAAGGGGGGTACCCTATGAAGAGAGTAACAAGGAGACGGCCCGCATTCCCCGGCGGCCCCGCTATTCCTGGCTACGGTGGCAACCATGGTAACGGCGGGGCAGGACTGCTAAGAATCTCCGGTGGAGGTTCGGTTGCCACCTTAGACGACTCGACCTGGCAACGTACAACGCACGCACCCTGAGGACTGACGAGAAGATCGTGGAGCTGGAAGAAGAGATAGACAAGTTGCGCTGGCATATTATAGGATTATCCGAAGTCCGAAGAGAGGGGGAGGACACGGTAATCCTCGAATCCGGCAACTTGTTCTATCACCGGGAGGCGACCATCTATCCCAAGGAGGTGTCGGATTTATCGTCCACAAGTCTCTCGTTAACAACGTTGTAAAGATCGGGAGTGTGTCGACGAGGGTTTCGTACCTTGTACGCAGAATCACCAAACGGTATTCGCTGAAGGTCGTACAGGTTTACGCACCAACTTCGGCACACCCCGATAACGAGGTGGAGTAAATGTATGAGGATATCTCTAGAGCCATGCATTCCTCCAAAACCCAATATACGGTGTTAATGGGAGACTTCAATGCAAAACTAGGCACAAGAGAGAACGGTGAGCTGAAAATAGGGAAATTTGGAATAGGGCAACGGAACCCAAGGGGCCAGCAGCTGCCCGAGTTCATGGATAAAGAGGGACTCTTTATGTTGAACTCTTTCTTCCAGAAACGGCCCCACAGGAACTGGACCTAGTCGGGCCCTGACGTTTCGACAAAAAATGAGATTGACTTCATTATGACGACCAGACGACAACTGTTCAGTGATGTCTCCGTGATCGCGAGGGTGAAAACTAGTAGCGATCACCGAATTGTCAGAGGCACACTGAACCTCGTCTAATGAAGTCAACGCTCCGTCCCCCTCGTGCTCTGTTCCAAAGTCCTGAAACCTTTCAGCTCGAGTTACAAAACCGCTTTCAGTGCCTAGAAGACTGCAATGGAGTGGAGGATATGAATGACAAGCTCGTGGAAACTGTCCATGCGGTCGGAGCTAAGTTCTTCAAGACCCGCCGCAGAAGAACACAAAAACTCTCCGATCACACTCTTAATCTCATGGCTGTTTGACGGGAGATGAAGCTACATTTTTTAACAGATTTGACAGCATACAGGCAACTGAACAGACATATCTCCAAATGCATGCGGCGGGACTTACGCAACTTCAATAGAGCTTGTATTTAAGAAACGATCGAGCGGAATTAAGGCTCCAATGTCTTTGCCAGAGATCTGTCTGCCAGAAAGAGCCAACTGTCAAAGCTGAAGACCGAATGTGGCAGCATCGTTTCCGGGGCACCTGAGATTTTGAGTGAGATTGAGAGGTTCTATGGACAGCTGTACACGTCATCGTTGGAGTCACACGCAAGTGTGAGTAACGATCCAAGAGCGAGTCTTATCCGACACTATTCCGAAGATATCCCAGACGTCAGTCTAAGCGAGATTAGAATGGCTCTCCAGCTTTTTAAAAAACGGAAAGGCCCCAGGCGAGGATGGAATTACAGCGGAGCTTCTGAAAGCGGGTGGAAAACCGGTACTTAAGGTCTTCAGAGGATCTTTAATTCCGTCGTCCATAGTGGCATTACACCGGAGGCGTGGAGCAGAATCGCGGTGGTTTTGTTCTTCAAGAAAGGTGACAATGCTCTCTTGAAGAACTACAGACCGATTTGCCTTCTGAGCCGCGACTACGTGCTGTTTTCGAGAGTCATTATGAATCGTCTCGCGCGCAGACTTGACGACTTCCAGCCTCCCGAACAAGCCGGTTTCCGAAAGGGCTTTAGCACCATAGACCACATACATACCCTTCGCCAAGTTGTACAGAAGTCCGAGGAGTACAATTTGCCACTATGCCTGGCGTATGTGGACTATGAGAAAGCCTTTGATTCCGTCGAAATTTTCCGTCGAAAGTTGACTGTCGACTGCTACGATAGATATCCGATTACAGAACCAGAGTACGAAACCTATACAATAGCAGATGGGTGTAAGACAGGGTGTTGTTATATCCCGAAAACTCTTCACCGCTGCATTGGAAGACGTTTTCTAGCTTCTGGACTGGAAAGGATACGGTATTAACATCAATGGCGAGTACATCACTTACCTTCGATTTGCCGACGATATAGTCCTTATGGCAAAATCACTAGCGGACCTAAGCACTATGCTCAGTGACCTCAATAGTGTCTCCCAACGGATAGGTCTTAAGATGAACATGGACAAAACAAAGATTATGTTTCATGTCCATGTCACACGTAGTTGTTGGGAGCACTAAGCTCGAAGTTGTTGACGAGTATGTTTACCTGGTACAAATAGTCCGACTAGGTAAGTCCAACTTCGACCGACAGGTCAATCGACGGATTCAACTCGGTTGGGCAGCGTTCGTGAAGCTACGACACATCTTCTCGTCAGACATACCTCAAAACCTTAAAACGAAATTGTACAACCAGTGCGTATTGCCAGTGATAACTTACGGATCTGAGACGTGGTCCTTCACTGCTGACCGTATGAGGAAGCTTAATATCGCTCAGCGAGCTATGGAGATGGCTATTCTCAGAGTTTCTCTGCGTGATAAACTTAGGAAGGAGGATATCCGCAGTAGAATCAGAGGAACAGACATAGCCCAACGGGTTAGTAAGCTGAAGTGGCAGTGGGCCGGCCATATAGCTCGAAGAACCGACAACCGATGAAGAAGACAGATTCTTAAGTGGCAAACTCGTACCGGTAGGTGAAGTGTAGGGCAACCCCACACGAGTTGGAAATACGACCTAGTAAGACATGCAGGAAGTCGATGGATGCAGGTGGCTCAGGACCGTGCTTTGTGGCATTCCTTGGGGGAGGCCTATGTTCAGCAGTGGACTTGTGAAAGGCTGTAATGATGATGATGACGAAAATAATATTCATAGACGCAGCAATGGAGCTATGTATGTGCTTGCAGTTAAATTCATAATATCCAATCTTATTAAGTTCTATCACCAATACATCAATATAACTACTATTTGCTGACTAACCATGTATTTGGCGGCGAATGCAAATATTACGACAAAACCTGCATGTCTTATAAATGAAGAATATCCAGGGTCTTCGGTAACCGTCAAAAAGCACAGGAGCAGCGCTACAGTCTAATTGCTCCATTTCCATTTTCATTGTCTGTGAGCCGTACACTTATAATACTGTTACCCTCTACTTTTATTTGTTTAAGGACAGTGGATGTTTATAAGTTTTTAAATCCTTGTCGAAACGAAATAATTTTCATATGTTAATGCTAGGAAAACGGTCATGCAGCATCACAACAACATGCATCAGAATGTTCTGAAATCCGCCGGTTCAATAATATGCTTTAATTACCACTTCATTTAGAATAATACTTTTTAACACCGAATCCCTATCCACAATTATGAAACCCACAACAACTCATCAGAAATTAGGAACTATGTAACGCCATTTTTAATATTTTTATCTGCAACAATAAGTGTAGTTAAATTGAATAAAATGAAGAATCTAATTGCAATTTTGAATGTTTTTACAAATAAGCAAAAACTTCATGCAATTTACACTGCTAGTACCGTAACTGCTGTATTAGGAGTCTGGAATTTTTAACGTAAAAATGCACCACGCTATTGACAATTCGGTTACAAATTATCGATGTCGATTCGATGCAATCTTTGGATAAAGTGGAGCAAGGTCAACACTTCAGTAGTTGTGATATTTCCGAAGGAACTTGGTGTTTGAGAACGGTTTTATTTCACTAAAAATTGTAGTCTGATAAAGACAAAACATATTATGCTCGTTTAAAGCCTATGCTCGTTTTGGAAAATATTGACATTTTTGATTAAACAAATACCCCACATAAAACTGTAATAATATTAGTGTAAAAATTACTAGAATTTATAACTGCAGGTTAGGTCTCATATTGCAAAAAGTTATTAAAATAACAAAAGAAAAGTATTGTGAGATTATAAAGAGCGATGAATGCAGAAAACTATTACATAATAATAGAAAAAGTAGGCATAATAGTGTTAAGAAGTATGTTAATTCTCTTTAGAAGTAATGTATTTAAAAAAAGATTATTGGCTCAAAAATTGATGTTTGATTCTGTATGGAACTTTCACAACAAAAGGTAGCTAAGGTTGTTCGACAAGATGCAAGCTAGACGTCGTGAATAGATAACAATGTAAGAATTCAGCGTTGAACATATTCATCTTCAGAGAAAAATTTGCAAAAATATTGCCATGATATGAATATGGATGCCACTAGCTCCAAATTGATGTACGATTCTGTTGTCTCTTAAAACTGTTAAAGTAATTGAAACAGAAAATGTTTGAATTATTTCCTACTACGGTTTTACTAAACCTGATGCTAATGAAAAAACGAATTTTATCAGCAGTTATGCTCTATAAAATATTACCGTATATAAGCGGCATAAAATATCCACTATCATATTTATTCCCGCCAGTGTCGGAAGAATCAACAAAGGGAAATGAAACAGGAAATGGGCAGTAACATCTTCCTGATAACAATTAAATTAATATGAAACTGCTGTTGCCAACCCGTCTACCAGACGCCAATTATGAAAACTATGAGTAACTACGAATAATTCTCTGAAGGAGGGTTCACCAGAAATTTTGATACATTTGGTGTTTAGGCCTAATATTGAAAATTAAAACTTGCATTCAAACTCTCGACTCGGCGCGTGCCTCCGATGGTACCAAGGTCACCGCTCGCCCCCTACCCCGCTCGCATTCCATTTGAGGGTGCGGCGGTCGAGACTAGTCTAGAATAATTAATTGTTTGCAACGGCCGGTCGGTTAGACGTGTGGAATTTACGATTGAACAATAGCGTCGCGTTAAGGCCGTTTTTTTGTGTTGTCTAATCTCGTTCGTTTTGCGTGACAACGGGGCTTGTCTTATATAATTCTTGTTGTAATAATTTTGAGTGATTAACTTAACTTCGATTACCATTAATTTGCGTCGACGAGTTGCTTTTTTGGCATTTTAATATCGTACGAAGGAATTTTTCTTTGTCGTGTGGAACGCTTAAACTTTGTGACTCGAGAAGAGATCGTGTTCGTGCTCGTGGTTGCCTGCCGGCCACCGTGCCCCTGGTCTTGAAGGGGGCCCCCCGACCAGTTCTGGGGTCGTTCCCCAAGGGGTGGGGGGGTCGACGCCCCCCCTCAGCGGGTCGAGAGGAACTTCACGGCCACTCACAGTCAGCTAGACCCTTCTCACCCCCGTTAGCTGAGTGGCCGCAACTGGAGCGCCACCCTCCTCTTTGATCAGTACCGGTACTACGGGGTTCCTGCTATCTCGAATCTGTCCCGGGCCTCAAGGCCAAGGTTCCCCGAAACTCCTCAGGTCGGCCCGTTCGGTAATTTCCAACCACGGGTCATTGGGATGCCGCCAGAATGCCGCTTTCGGGACCCTCGGTTCGAGTGCCGGTCTGATGAAGGCAACTCCAGCTAGGTAGCTGCCGCCCTAGCTCCCACCACGGCCGCCTCCACTGATCCTTTGAGCCGTCAACAGTCCACCTGTCAAACTGTTCTATTGCTGACGGCCTCAGTGAAGGTGTACAACCCAAATGGCGGCTGTTTAACGTTTCGCGCTCTATTGGATTCGGGTTCACAACGCAGTGTGGCCTCCACTTGGTTAGTGGGAAGACTAGGGCTCCCCTGGAGTTCTGAATCACGTCCAATGTTAGGTATCGGAGGTGCCGAGCCTCCTGCTCCTAGGGGACAAGTGGAGTTTGTGTTCAGCCCTGCCAGCGGACACCTTCACATTCTAGTCAAAGTAAATGTATTCGATGACATTGTAGGTTTTCTCCCTAACGTCCGTATAAATGACAAAGCGGTTCGTTGGGCGTCGTGTTTGAGACCGGCAGACCCTCAGTGGTCCCAACCTGGGCCTATAGATTTGTTGCTGGGGGCCGACGCGCTGGGGTTCATCTTTTTAGGCGAGATACGAGCCCTACAGCCCGATGGCTTGTCAGCCATGTCCACTGTATTAGGGCACAGCTTTTTTGGACCGGTTCTGTGGTCTCCACCTCCTCAGACGGCCGACCCGCTCTTTGTTGTGGGCGTGTCCCTTTCGGACGTAGTCCAGCGGTTTTGGGAAATTGAGGAGCCGCCACACGCGGCTCGAATCAGCCCTCTGGACCGTGAGTGCGAGTGGTTCTACCAGGACAATACCGGCAGTCGTGGCGACGGTCGTTTTGTTACACGCTTACACTTTCTGGACTCACGGCCCCCTTTGGGACAATCTCGTAACCTGGTCGAAAAGAGGTTGCTTTCCATGGAGCGCCGTATGCGGCACGATCCAGCCTTTCGCGACAAATATGTCGAGTTCATGCGCGAGTATCAATAGCTGGGTCACATGTCACCGTCCAACTCCGACTGGCGGTCACAGGGGCACTACTTCCTCCCTCACCATGCGGTCTTGAGGACCGCTGGGAGTAAGATTCGGGTAGTTTTTGACGGCTCCTCGCTCTCGTCAAATGGTGTGTTCCTGAACCAGTGTCTCCACTCTGGTCCTAAATTGATCAAGGACATATCTGACATTTTGACCTACTTCCGTCGGCACCAAGTAGTTTTTGTAACCGACATTCGGATGATGTTTCGACAATCAGTGGTCCATCGTGTTGACCGTCGATATCAGTTGATATTTTGGCCCGAGAAGCCCAGCGATCCAATACAGGTGTTTGAGTTGAACACTACCACCTATAGACTCCGGTCCAGCTCGTATATCGCCATGCGAACCCTCCTTGAACTCGCTGAGAGAGAGCGTCTAAAATACGCTCGGGGGGCTTTTATTTTGGAGACTTCGGCCTACATGGACGACATTTGCACGGGCGCCTCCACCGTCGAGGAGGCTCTTGTATTGCGAGACGAATTGATTGCCATCATGAAGTCCGGAGGTTGTGAGTTGCGCAAATGGTTGTCGAACTCCCCTCATATTTTGAAGGAGCTCCCAGGAGAGGATTAACAAGACCCTCATCTATTCGAGCACCCTGAAATTCCTAATTTGTTGACTGTACTGGGCATTCAATATCAGCCTGTTCAGGATACTTTCACGTATCGAGTCAAACTCGACCCCTAAAGCGTGGACCAAGCGCTCCGTGCTATCTACAGTAGCCCGCACCTTCGATCCTAATGGATGGATCACTCCGGTCATTTTTTGTGCTTTCTTTAAAAGCTCTGGATATCCAGGTTGGGTTGGGACGAGCCTATTAGCGGTGCTCTCTTGCGAGAGTGGCTCTCCATTGTATACTCCCTTCCGGACATCACCCGGGTCTCCATGCCAAGATGCTTCCTCCCTCCAGGGAAATGCAAGGCTACCTTACATGGATTTTGCGACGCCTCTGAGAAAGGCTTTGATGCTGTCGTATATTTGCGGACTGTGAGCTCTTCTGGCCATACTTCCGTCCATCTCGTACTTGCTAAAAGCAAGGTTGCTCCCAATAGGTCCCT
This sequence comes from Parnassius glacialis, assembly GCA_033319125.1. Classification (NCBI taxonomy): domain Eukaryota; kingdom Metazoa; phylum Arthropoda; class Insecta; order Lepidoptera; family Papilionidae; genus Parnassius; species Parnassius glacialis. The sequence continues at coordinate 23,932,469 of JAVANC010000010.1, read as the reverse complement.
CTTAACTATCCCTAATTTGGAACTGTCCGGAGCCGCTCTTCTCACGCGAATCCTCAACCACGTTCACTCGTCTTTGAAGTCTGTAATCGACATTACGGACGTCTACGCTTGGTCGGACAGTGAGATAGTACTTTGTTGGCTCAGAGCTGTACCTCACAATCTTGAGGTCTTTGTGGCGAACCACGTGTCTCAAATCCAGAATTCTGGGACGTCTCTAAGCTGGAGACATATCCCAGGGGAGTTGAATCCCGCAGACTGCGCTTCTGGCGGCTGTGAAGCCCCTCTTTGGTTGACCACCCACTGTGGTGGGGTTCCAGTTGGTTGACTAAGTCTCAGTCATTCTGGCCCCAGAATAAATACTCCGAACCGATTGAATTGCCTGGTCTATGAGCCCGAGTAGGAGTGGGCAAGGATAAGCCCACTCGGGATTTCTTCCTGCTAGAACGGTACAGCTCTCGATAAGCTCTTGGGAGTGACTGCTTGGTTACTTCGATTTGTTCGCAATTTGAGAGACCCGTCCAACCGAATCTCTGATTCCGTTTTGTCCCCTAGCGATCGTCGCGATGCTTGGATGCATTGGACCCGTATGGTCCAAGCGGAACATTTTGAGCCCGTGATTGAAACCTTGAAGCGGGGCTCCGTTGTCAAGGTCACTCTGGCCCGTCTGAACCTCTTCCTGGACGACGCTGGGATGCTGCGCGTTGGCGGACGTTTGAAAAATTCTCAACTGACGTACGGGGCTCGACACCCGTTACTGCTTCCTAAGGACGGCGCCTTTGTTCGGTTGCTGGTAACTCACCATCATGTTAAGAATTCCTTCGCTGGGTGTAACGGTCTTTCGGCTATTTTGCAGCGGGAGTTTTGGATTTTGGCTGGCTGACGCACCATTCAGAGCGTCCTCTTTAAGTGCATACCTTGTTATAAACTGAAGGTCACCATATCGCAGCCTATGATGGGTGACTTACCACCCGACCGCGTCAGGGCCATCCGACCATTCGCTGGAGTCGGAACAGACTTTGCTGACCCCTTCCTCGTCAAGTCCTCCAACCTTCGTAACGCGCGTTCACATAAGGCCTATCTGTGCGTTTTAATGTGCCTCTCCACTAAGGCTGTTCACTTAGAACGTGTGTTAGACGCGATACGAAGTGGCCACGATGGGCCACTTCGTATCGCGTCGCGGTTCGCCGGACCTGATCCGGTCTGATTGCGGAACGAATTATAAGGGCACGGATAGATATTTGAAAGAGGTCGTCGAATTTCTGTCCAGCAACAGGACTTGTCCAGTGGAAATTCGACCCTCCGGCTTGCCCACACTGGGGCGGTATTTTCGAGGCGGTGGTTAAGGTTGTAAAAACGCATCTCCGTCGCGTTATTAGCGAAACTATTATATAAAATATCCACTACCATATTTATTCCCGCGAGTGTCGGAAGAATCAATAAAGGGAAATGAAACAGGAAATGGGCAGTAACATCTTCCTGATAACAATTAAATTAATATGAAACTGCTGTCGCCAACCCGTTTACCAGACGCCAATTATGAAAAATATGAGTAACTACGAATAATTCTCTGAGGGAGGGTTAACCAGAAATTTCGATACATTTAGTTAGGCCTAATATTAAAAATTAAAACTTGCATTCACACTCTCGAATCGGCGCGTGCCTCCGAAGGTGCCAAGGTCACCGCCGGCCCCCTACCCCGATCGCATTCCATTTGACGGCGCGGCGGTCGAAACTAGTCTAGAACAATTAATTGTGTGCAACGGCCGATCGGTTAGACGTGTGGAATTTACGATTGAACAATAGCGTCGCGTTAAGGCCGCCTCTTTTTGTGTTGTCTAATCTCGTTCGTTTTGCGTGACAATGGGGCTTGTCTTATATAATTCTTGTTGTAATAATTTTGAGTGATTAACTTAACTTTGATTACAATTAATTTGCGTCGACGAGTTGCTTTTGTGGCATTTTAATATCGTACGAAGGAATTTTGCTTTGTCGCGTGGAATGCCAAAACTTTGTGACTCGAGAAGAGATCGCGTTCGTGCTCGTGGTTATAATTTTGTGCTAAGTGAACCTGGGACATTGAATTTTTACCGACCGTTCTTAACTTGTGCAGCGTGTCACTTGATTTAATTTCGATTAACGTTGATTTGGTTGAATTTGAAGTTAATTAACTGTACAATAAAGTTGGTAAGCTAATATAGTAAAATAAAAGCAGAAGGTTTCAATTGGTGAACGCCCACTAGAGGCATCGCACAATTTGGAGGAAATCGGCGCCTGTGGGTCCGCTCTCAGTATACGTCGGTGACGTCAGGTTACATCTACACACTTTAACACCCTACTTACTTACACCTCACTTACCACCTGACTTCGCCTTGTGGTCGACATTACCTCCGGAACTCGGTAAGTTTGTGCTTGCTTATCAGCTATTAGTTAATAATTTTCCACATGCATTTTGGGTTCACCCTTGGTTGCTCGTCGAGTGTTCCGCTGATGGGCCCCGGGATAGTCGACTTTTGTCGGGGCAACTAGGGGCGTGTACAATTTTTGGTAGCAGAGCGTGGTTTGGTAGTTTCTCCAATTATCCTCGGCCGTATTATAAAAAAAAATATATATTGTTTTTTCTTATTTTTTTGTTTTTTTTTTGTTTTGTTAGGGCTAGGTACTTACGCGTCAAGTATTTGGGTAGGTAGATTAAATTGCCGGAGGGTCGGTCGCCTAAGCGAGGCACCCTGCTGACCGACTGTAGTGGGTACTTGCCGTGTGGTGTAATTATATTTAATTTAATTTAATAGTAATTGTATCTAGTAGTGATGCCATCGCACAAGAAACCGGCGCTTCGCCTGCGGGCGGTGCTACGCTGGGCTGCTAACGTTCATCATTTGATAGGGCGACCCGATCGGTTCCATAGTTTAGAGAAGCGGCTCGAGCAGGTCGCAGCCCGAAGGGCCGTAGTGGACGAGGCTTACGCTGAGCTCGAGGCCTCGGATGTGGATCAGGGAGTCGTAGACTCCTGCCTCGCGGATTACGAGAAATTCTTTTCTCTCACAGACGACTTGATCGCGGCGGGGGCAAAGTATGCTGAGGAAGCGCGTGAAGCTCGGCTGAGTGGCCTGCACCAGTCCCCTCGGAAGCAGCCTACTCAGCCGGAGCTACTGGGAGACTCCCAGCTCTGGACCTGCCAAGGTTCTCCGGGTTCCTCTCCGAATGGCTGACCTTTGTTGGTCTTTTTGACAGCCTAGTGGATGCCCGGAGGGACTTGACACCAAGCCAGAAGATGGGGTACCTCCTGGCATCATTGGAAGGGGAGGCCCTGGGCGTCTTTGGCCATTTTAAATTGTCGGACGACGCCTACCAGAATGCACGAGACCTCCTCGCCGGAGGGTACGCCGACGTCCGGCGGATTGCGGACGAATACGTTAGGCAGCTTATAAACCTCCCGCTACTTAGGAGTTGGATATATTTCATACTCTGGTTCTGTACTCGGGTAGCTATCGTAGCTCTACTGTACAAACATTTTAGCACTTCGATATACTGACAGTCAACGTGGCACCGCTGAAGGGACTGCAGCACCGTACAAATTTCGACGGAATCTAAAGCTTTCTCATATACTACGGGCGGACCACTAGTTATCATTAATTATTAAAAGCTTTTATTTTACTTCACTTGTATGTGTATGTCCTGCAATTTAGCAATCAATATTTCACCCTCTTCTACTGTAGCTATCGGGCTAAAATTTGGCACACACGTTTTGTTCTCCTGACAATTACTTACGCATGACGCCGCAATTTTTTATAGCGGACGTTACAAAATAGCGACTTATCATTTCTACAGAAATTCCTCTGGTATGGATGTTAATTAAAAGTGAAACACAATAAGTAAAATGACGTCATTCTACGTCCTATATGTCGGACGTCTATTATGACAATGCCATAATAATTATTATGACATATAGTTGACCTGATGATATATGTGGCAATGACTGAAAAAGGCCGAAGACAGAATTTAAAGAGCTATAACTAGACAAATGTTAGAGATAGTTTGGTGGTGCTTGAACAAATGTTGTAGGGAGCAGCAAGGGTCAACTGCAGGCAACAAAAAATTCAATATGGTGGATCTAAGTTGGCGATCAAAAGCTTACTTACTCCCATCCGCCTGTAATTTTATTATCCCAGGGATTGTAGAGTCCTTGATTACAATTTAGTGGACTCCCTAAGATGGCGCACTATGTTTTTATTCATCCCCTGATATGGATATTAAATGGAAATATGGATTCAACCGATGAAAAGAAGATAAACCCTTTGTTTGTTTAAAATAATACGATTAAAATGTGTGTACTGCTTCCCCGTTTAACGATAAGACTAAGCAGAGTCGTATCTTTACTAATATCGTATTCTGGGAAAATTGTAGCGGTGATGATTGACGTAACAATTTTAAAGACTTATAACTCGGCAAAGGTCAATAGGTGTCTGTAGGTCTGGAACAGGCTCTTTTAGCCCCACCAATACCCTGCAACTCTACGCCCCAACCTAAGACGAACCGAGAAGTAAAGGGCACGTCTGCAGACGAACCACATTCGGAAACGAATCAGGGAGGGGAAAAGAAAAAGTTCGCTAGGCTAGGCGAGTGGTAGAGTTCGCCCATAATCCCAACGCCGAACTTGTGGTGGAATGTGATTCTAATGCTCACCACAAAGTATGGGGAAGCAAAACATGCATGAAAGACGTGAGTTACTTTTTACTTTCTCATATCCAATCAGCTGGTAAGCCTAAACTTAGTATGTACACCAAGGTTTGTAACGCGTGCTAGGCAGGAAGTTTTAGATATAACCTTTGCCACAAATTGCATATCCAGGTAGATTACTGACTGGCATGTTAGCAGTGAAAACTCGGTGTCTGGTCACAGATACATTAAGTTTGTGATTAGAGCATCATCAACTTATGAAACTGTTGTTTTTAGGGATCCAAAAGCGACTTCCTGGGATGTCTACAAGGATAGCCTAAGGAGGAATTTGGAAACGTTTCCCAAAAACCTAAAAACGATTGAAGGTCTGGAGTTAGCAGCGGATACGGTAACCGTAGGTATTCGTGAAGCCTTCGACGAGAGCTGTCCCATTAAAACCAAGACCTCAACACAGGCAATGGATCCTATAATTAATCAAATTAAATTAAAATCTAAGTATACCACTGTAAGATTTCAAAATACTGTAAGCTCATTCTGAGTAGATCGCACCAAAAGTTAATATTCAAAAACTGAAGGTAGCCGGACTATGACATCTGGACGTCAAACATCTCAGTCTCCCCCGTGACCACGGGTTGCTGTAAAGCACCCGAAATGTCGGGAATTAAAATAAGTAAATTAAACGCAATGATATCTGTAAAAATAATTTAATTCAATGTTTCGTATTCACGTAAATATAAGAAATCATTAATTATTATAAGAGTTATTAGTGCTGTGAATATAATATTATGTCTTAGTTAACCATTACAGCTTATTTTTGTTGGTTAGAATTTGTATTTTTTATCATACAGGTAGTAAATAGCCGCACGAAAACTAAAATCGTATCTCAGAGGTAAGTTATTCAGGAGAAAATGTCTGTGAAACGACAAGCACTTGTACAATGCGGTACTTGCCATAAGAATTACGCACGGCTAGCTCATCTCACGCTCGAGATGGCCGGCGACTGCATTCATGGTGTTAACTAGTTTCTAGTTATATACGCAAATAATGTCTTTTAGTTTACGATAAGGCCTTGTGTTTAAAAATAATAAATAGAATTTGAACATATTATTCAATATCGGTACGTCCCGCGGGTATCACAAGGGGTGACGGAGGGAAACTGAAACAGGAGATGGGCAGCAGCATTTCTCTGATATGAATTCAAAATAGTAAAAAAAATGTAGACCGTCGCGGGACGCCTGGCAGATGTGAAACATCGAAATTATTATGTACATGTAATATGTATAAAAGTATAGTTTACGATAGGTAATAAATATGGGATAATGAAAATATAAAAACTAATTATATATATATATATATATATATAATAAAATGAAATACATATATACAATCATATACTGTGGCTTCAATTCCTGATTCAGCTAGACCTTGTATGGAATAATCCGAGGTCCTTATGCAGAATTCTCCTCAGTGCGGCTCATTAGTGTTTTTTTGTTTTATTGTTGGTGCATTATTTCAACCGAAATTTCTTTTTAAAATTTGCACTGTTTCGGCGACACAGCACTCACTTTGGAAATAAATTTTCAATATTTCCCAACGTTCTTCAAGCGTAAATCTATTCATTTTGTACTGCGGAGACATGTTGAGCGTTAATTAGCTGTATAACAATATTTATATGTATCTACATTTTAATTCGCAAACGAAGACAGATGTAGATGTCTATGGGCCACAGCAGCCACTTACCATCAGGTGGGCTGTGTGCTCGTTTGTCACCCTTATTCTATAAAAAAAGACAAGGCAGGATTATTTCACATAATTTATATAATGTAAGGGCAATCTAACATATAATTTTATACAATTATAACTAACTCTACTTTATGTTTCAAAGCGACTGCTACTCTTCTCGGCTTAAACAACTTGAACTGAGCATTACTATTTATTTTTAAAGTTACTTTATATTTATTAAAAGTTCCCAATTTATCTGTAAACAAGTGAGAATATGTTTCCTTCAGTTGCTTTACTAAGTTGTTATGCTGTAAGGTGTTACAGTCACCAATACACAGTTTCATATAAAACGACGTAATTAAACGATCACGACTCAACAGAACTGTTTTTTTTTTATAAAAACAGCTGTTCTGTTTTTATAATATCGAGACCACATCCGCTGCTGGGGTCGGGAAAGCGGTTGCTACTAAGCGCTCGATTTTCCTGGCCCCATGGCCTCTGCGTATCGAACTCGGGGGGGGGGGGATCCGATACGCAGGTGGAGTTGGAGGCCGTGGAGGGAGGCATGCCTTGTGTTCTTGGTGTGCCTTGCCTGAGAGGGAGAGTGGGCAGGAGAGGTCCTCTCCCGAGAAGCGGCGGCCGGCGCTGGTGGGCCCGCGGATGTGTGCGAAAGCGTTCCCCGTGGCCCTGACAATATGCGACGAAGGTGGAACACCATGTGGTTTTAGTCGGTGCGAGTCCGACATAACTCGTCCTTGCCCCCGTGAGGCGGGTATGCGTAGGCAGAAATGAGCTTATATATATGTTTATGATTTACATTGTCTAAATGAAGATATTGCTGTTTTATTCAAGGGTTTTCATTTTCCAAGCTTTGCATTACGCCAAATAGCCTTTACAAATAATTTGCTGGATATAGCAAGCTGGCAAGTATTACTTGACATAATTTGTCAAACTCACAACGTTGGCCGTTCCCTTACACTGGTAACCAGTCGTATTGCTTCGGTTTTTGTGTTTTTTGATACCTAGATTTTGCAGAAACTTCAAATAACTTAGTCTAGTTAGTTTACCAATTTAAATTCTTTTTACAATATTTTTTCAATATATTAATTCAAATAAAAATATTTCAGCACAATAATTTATTTTAAACTGGTACCTACTAAAATAATTCAGGTTGGTTCTCGTACAGCTTGCATGACTCAAATTTCTGTTATATTGTCAGTTTTTACATACGGATTAGTATCCAATATAAGCTGATTGGTAATAGTCCGGCCATATAGCTCGAAGAACCGAAAACCGATGGGAAAGAAAGATTCTCGAGTGGCAACTTCGTATCGGTAAGTGAAATGTAGGGCGGCCCCGTAAGATGGAGAGAATATTTGGTAAGTGATGCGTTGATGGATGCAGGTGACTCAGTGCCGTGCTTCATGGTATCCCTTGGATTGCTTTGCTCAATTTATAAAAATAAAATAAATAAATAAAATAAAATATAATATCTTTATTTCAGGCAACACAGGACCCGTACAAGAATGTTAGTAACAGTGAAATGAAATATAACTTAAATAATAGTGTTAGTAATTAAATTAATTAAAATAAATAATGATGACAAAATGTAAATGGAGATGTTTGAGACCAGCCGCCACAAGGGTACCGGTGACTTATACCGTGGCATGTAGCCGTATCCAGCGCTCAAACAGCGGCGAGTCCCACCTATCTGTCATTGTGTTGAGAATGCTGAACGCAAACGTTTCAGCATCGATGCAGCACGCTTTCTAATAATGGCGTGGAAACCATCAGTGTGCATTTCAGAAAAAAATACTGACGCGCTGCAAAAGCGCGGCAGCCCCATCAGCATCCTAAACCCATCATTATACTGGACACGCAACGCGCTGTACACCCGCTGCGTATAGTTAACCCATAGCTTGCCCGTGTAAAAAGACTGGTAGTAGGCTTTGAATTTATAGGGTCAAAAAGTTAACTTTTACTATGTAGCAAAAGTGCTAAGGCATATTGTATAGAAGAATAAATTAATTCAGATCTCCCAACTTCGGAAACTATTAAATGAAGATTATTTTATTCCGTTTAGTTATTTAAGGTCGGCTTTTACACTAAAATTAATTTAATACTATGTAACTAATAAAAAACTTAGCAAGTCGACACACTTCATCTGGTAGGTAAGCCGCCCTACTCTTCGCTCACAAGTACGAGCCTTCCACTGAAGGAGAACCTTTCTTCCCCATCAGTTGTCGCTTCTTTGAGCTATATGGCCGACCCATTGCCACTTCAACTAAGTGATCCGTTGGGCTACGCTGGATTTGGTTCTACTGCGGATATCGTCATTTCTCACGCAGCGAAACTCCGAGCAGGACCCTCTCCTTAGCTGGCTAAGTGACCCTGTGCTTCATCATTCGGCCAGCAATCGTTTAAAATCTAAATAGATACATGAAAACCTCCTAGCATTCTCAAATTTGCTGGTGGAATGTTTTCTTCATATTTATACCTATATGAGTACCATTGAAGCAGAATTCAATAAAAACAGACACATTAAATAAATAAATAAATAAAAATAAATTGTCGAACTGAGAACCTCCCCGTTTTTTCAGGACTAAAATGTAGCATTATTTTTTTATAGAATAGGGGGCAAACGAGCATGCGGCTCACCTGATGGTAAGTGACTACCGCCGCCCATGAATAACCGCAACACTAGGGGAATTGTAGATGCGTTGCCGGCCTTTTAGAAAGGTGTAAGCTCTTTTCTTGAAGGTTTTAACATTATGTAAATGCTGTTGGAACGTACTCTAACCACACTTACTGGAATTGAATTAATGATTTTGCGAACCAGAAAAACAGAAGTCTGACTTACAATACAATTTTATTTATTACTTCCTAAGGCTTTCACTTAAATGTGCTTGTTGATTAGAGGCTTTTAATTTTGTATTCTTTGGTAGGTAAAGCTTAAACTTTACAAGTTTTTATGATTTCAAATAAATTAAGTAAATGCGATAGACCAATCTACTACTAGACAAATACTTACTATGAGAGATGTAATTTTCTTGGCAACAATTTCGTAACTATCAGTCATCATCTTTAGTCATCATTATCAGTCATCCTTCGGACATCGAGTTCGCGAAATGTAATCAAGACTCGAAAAGTACCTAAGAATATTAAAAGTTACAAGATTTCTATTATCTAATTGCTTCCCATTGAATTATCTGGGTGATATTTCTATATTGCCTCCATACTCTGCAAGATTACGGAACGTATATTGAACGCCCACATGATGGCATACGTAGAACAGAATGATCTCCTCAGTGACCACCAGTACGGGTTTCGCCGGAATCGATCAAATGGGAACTTTCTAGCGTATGCACATACACATATGCACATATGGGGAGGAGCCCTCGAGAACAGTGGTAAAGTAGTTGCTTTTTCCCTCGATATTTCGAAGGCTTTTGACATGGTTTGTCTCGCTAGTTTATTAGGCAAGCTTTCAGCGTACGGCTTATCCCCTAGCCTGATTGACGGGGTGAAGGACTTCATGAGCGAACGATTTCTCCGAGATGTCTTCGATGGCTGCTCGTCCTGTCCTATCGCGACAAACGTCGGAGTTTAATTATTTATTTATTGGCCATTTCGTTACATTACATAACATTTGTACGTCAAAATTACAATTCAGATGATATAAGATTACATTATATTACCTAAAATTACAAATTAAAATACATCTACATTTACATTTATTATTTATTTATTTTATTTATTTATTTAAATTCTTCTCTGTCTGGTTTGCGAGATGACGTTGTGACTAGGATTAAAAAAGGAATGCTTCGGTGGTTAGGTCACGTAGAAAGAATGAACAAGGAAAGAGTGACAAAGCAAATTTATGTTTCAGAAGTGAACGGTAAAGTCGGGAAGGGACGCCCTAGACGAAGATTTATCGACCAAATCGGCGATACATTGAAAATGGGCCAGTTTAGGAGTACCCTTAACCGACGAGCGTGTATGCGTAAATATATGGATGTAAATGAGGCGAGAGAAGTGTGTCAGGATCGCGCCAAATGGAAGTCCGTAGTCTCTGCCTACCCCTCTGGGTGACAGGCGTGAGTGTTTGTATTGTATTAAATTCTTATTATTTTACATGTCAAGCAAGTCAGAAAATAAACATTTCATATATCCTTATATATTATAGAAAGCGTGATTCAAAAATAATGTTTTCGTCACTTGTCGAAACGCGTTTAATGGAAGTCTTGTTATTTCTAAAGGCAATTTATTGTAAGTTTTGATTTTTAATGGAAAACCTTGCTTGGACGCATTAATTAGTCTGGTTCTTGGAACAACGAATCTTACGCGATTTCTTGAATTGTAGTTGTGTACGTGCATCTTCATCAGTTCTGCTGCATATAAATTATCTGCTTATTTCCGATATCTATGGAGGGCAGACGACAACACAGTTGTGAAAAGATACCAACCAAGTGCCCAGGTCAGTCGGGATCAAATCCGAACGATGGGCTATGGTTCAGCGTGTGAATCTCACACTACAGGAAGTCTGCGAATGGGGCGATGTCAATCTCGTGAGATTCAACACCTCCAAAATACAACCGTGTTTTTTCACCGCTAAAAGGAGCCCGCTCACCCTGGCTCCTACTTTCCGAATGTATCCTTGGAGTACACTGACCGCCTTCAGTTGTTAGGGGTTGAATTTTCTTCGAAACTCAACTATAGGCGGTTCAATGAGTCCAGAGTTAATGCAGCCGCAAGGAAACTTGGTGTTCTTGCAAGGGTGCGGCGGTATACCTCGTACTTACCTTACCTTATGTAAAGCGCAAGACCGATCGTGCATGGAGTACTGCTGTCACAAATGGGCCGGTGCTGCAAAATGCCACCTGGCAGCGTTGGACTTAGTAGAGAGACGTGCTAAGGGGCTATTTGGAGACCATGATTTGGTTGAAACCAATCTTGTTAGCCTTGAGCACAGACGCAGAGTAGTCAGTTTTAGTGAGTGTGCGCAGGAATTACAAGCTTTAGTTCCTTCCTCTCCTTTCCACCATTGGACGACTAGGCGGTCGGCGGGTCTTCACCCCTTTGCAGTCACCACGCATTAGAACCAAACGGTTTGCTTCGACTTTTGTAATGCGTACAGTAAAGGAATGGAATAATTTTCCGGTGTCTATCTTTCCGTCCGAATACAATCTTGGCGTCTTCAAGGCAAGAGTGAATAGGCTTATGTTACGCTAAGACAGTGCGATTTACCATCTAAGGCTACATCACCATTTATTATTATTGATTGTGATCAAGCACTGGCTTATAATAAGTTAAAAAAAAACACCTCCGAACCTAAATATATCTCCCGCCTGTTGTTGTCGAATAAAATGTTACATTAATTAAAATTGAAACCTGATGAAAGGCCTCATATTCTGTAATTATAATGGCTCTCATTACCTTCAAACCGTAACATAGTGGCTGTAATGTTTCATGACAGCAAAAATAGGTAAAAGGTGATAGTATCGACAAAAGAAATACGGTGGACCCTAAAGGTGGACGCTCCAATTTCCACCAATTATGATACTCGGATCGTATTTGATATAATTTATTACATCAAATACGATCCGAGAGGAAATTTCAAAGTTATTTGTAAAAAATACACTTTTCAAAATTTTCGTTAACGATTTGTCTTCAATGCTTCAACCGATTTTCATGCGATTTGCAGGAATCGACGATGTTTTTCAAGTTTAAGAGCTCTTTACGAGAGCGACACTGAAAGTTTTTAGAACTGGCCACTTGTAAACGGTATAAATAAAAATAAGTTTAAATTTTTAAAATGGAACTCTTTTTCAATATTATTGTGTATGTATTTTATTAATTTGTCATTTGTTTAAGATTTGGCGGCAAATTGAAAATTGTCAGTGTCACGTCAGCATGAATTTAGTGCGAGAAAATTTTCGTAGGTACCATTGAGTTATATGTACTACGTACTAGAGAAGCCATTCCGAACATTGACTATGTTCAACTGAACTGTTCTGCAATCCGTACAAACTAAATATTGCGTAAATTGAAGATTTGTGAATTCCATTAAATCATTATTGTTACATTTTATTTAGAAGTATAACATGTTTGTTTAGATTAAATTAAGATATTTTATATTAAATTCTTATATTTATTTTATATTAATATCTTATTTTATATCAAATTAAAGTCTTCGCGCATACGCGACTACTACTACCGCGCATGCGCGATGACATGAGTAGGACACAATTTTTGTTTGGAATGGCTTCTCTAGGACGTAGTACATATACCTCAATGGTAGGTACAATGGCTTTTTATGACTTTCGATGTCATTTAAGTCAACAATAAAGTTATGATAGACTTCGATTGGCCTTTTATAATGAAGCCCCATCTCGTGCCACTCTTTACAACTGTACTTACAGGCTGTACACTTCGCGATTATGCATAGTAAGCGCGCTTAAAAAGCCACGCCCACCATGTTTCCGTGGCAAGTACAGCCTCATAATCAACGATCTTGGGTCATGCATGTCATGGGGAGTCATTAGTGATGAGTTTTCTATACAGGGCGTTATGTTCAGTTTGAGTCCACCTAAGTATGCCAAAGTTACATATGGGGACAGGCATGGCCCAACCGTTATATGCGTGTGTCCTATTCACACCGGACAAAAGGCTGTAAAAATAAGTGTGGTAAGGCACTTTGGTAAAAGGTGCATAAAACATATTGCAAACTGACTGTTTCCCTATATCCGTCTCATCGATACCGATGTTCTGTATACCCAATATACCCAGGCATGTTTCAACATCGGAAAGGGCCCTTAAGTTGATAAGCATAAATACGACTATGCCATCAGAGCTAGCGATCCTTCCCCTTTCAACATGGAGAACCGCACACTTATCCGTCCCCAGCTCCATTCTAATAGAATTACTAAAATGACAAGTGATGTTTAGCAATTCCATAAGATGGGGGCGACTGGAGGCGAATAACTTTATATCATCCATACAAAAAAGGTGTGTCACATTTGCACCTCTTTTCGAAGCTGAAATTACCTCTCGGAGTCCTCATATAAAGTATTGAGAGGGTTCAGGGAAAGGCAAATGTAAATTGGACACAAACAATCGCCCTGTAAGATAATAAGCCCTTCTTATCCTTATGCGGCTTTCCGCATCCGTCATCCGCTCGCTGAGATAACAAAGGATTGTACTTCACTGACCTATACGCTGCTCGAGGAATTCTGTCCCTGACGTTATTTTTTTTTTTTTCATTGACTGTATGGGGCACCGAATCGAATGCCTTTCTATAGTCTATCCAGGCGGCGGAGAAGTTCCGATAGTTGCGTTTAACCACTTTGACAATTAACGCGTCAATAATGAGTGGTTCCTTGGTTCCATGACCACCGCCCCGACATCTATTTTGAGCACGCAACGTCACCCCATTGAAATCCATGTGACTAATGATTCGCGTACTCAAAATGGATGTTAGTGTCTTATATATAGTGGGTAGATACGTATTTGCTCGGATCTGAGAAATCCCTGTCTTTGGGAACCAAATGAGTGATCCCAGTAGTGAAGAGGCACGAGAGTGACTTTTGGTCGAGAGCCTCTTGAAACTGTCATGCTGTCACAGCGTGACACACCACGAACCCCTTCGGCCAGTAGTGATGCGGCTTGTCGAATCCCGGACTTTTCCAGTTCGGGGCCCTACGGACTACGTCATCAGGCGTTATGATGACAGGGTACATAGATGTAACACTTGCATACTAACTCGCCACATCGTCCGTCGCTGTGACTTACGGGCTCTGACCACATGCCGGGCCATAATGTGACAGTGTCGACCTGATTCGGTGCTGGATCCATTTCATGTACCATTGGTCGCTCTAATAGAGCTCCATAGAGCCTCTTCTGATCACTATGGAACAGATTATTCGGTTGAATCGTGTCAACCTCTTGGTATGTCATCGAATCCGCTGTCCCCAAGCAACAATTCTCTGCTTTAAGTAGTCTATGTGCTCCGTCAGTTTTTGCGTTAACTAACATTTGCCAGCCCCAGCAAACGCCATTCTGACGGTGGGCACAATTCTTGGGCTGTTATTGCCTCACCTGAAGCATATCAGTCTGCTGATGAGGGCCCTAGGCTTTGCGATACGTTCCTCAATTCTTATTCTCCAGCCTGGGATGGCGCTACTTTGTCTAATTGCACGTCCAGCTATGGGGAGCTTGGCGCTAATAATAGGGGATACTGCAAGCTCCAAAAATAATTGAGTGCGGTTCGCAAAGGTCCTAGCTAGCTTCTAAATTGGGTTTAAAGCCCTCACAATTGCTCGCTTTTGCTCGCTTAGGATTATGCGGGGAAGTCGCGGTCGATTTTAGAGAAGTCTACTGCGCGTTTCCACAGTCGCCTCTTCCAATGTACTCCTCGTTTGCTCTGGTTCTAGTTCCTGGTGACTGCTTCATCATCGTCTGAATCAACTCCAACTGGGGAATTAACGGCGGAATTCACGTGTGCAGGTTGCTCTGCAACTTGTTGCGCCGCATCCTTACCCGTAGTAGGAAACAGCCTCACGTCGTAACCGTTTGAGTTCAGTGCCATCAAATATGTTTGAGCGCAAGATATACCGAACTTGGTCTGCCAGGTTTTGCTTGGCGACGGTTATAGATGGTTTACATTGACTTTGACTTAACAAAAAGTCCTATCCAGGTACGCAGAACCTCCAACTTCTCTCCCTTTCCCAATAAAATACGCCAGCAATGCGTTGCTACTCATCTGCGTTGTACATCTGAAGACCCTGCCGACAACAATCCACCTGGTGGGGATGATGGATGCGAGGGGCTAGATACTGGTCACGCAGCACCTCGCACTCGGTTGGCGGTTTGCATACTGTCGCGTCCAGCACCAGCTCCAGACGCACCCTTGCGACCTCCGGTCAGCGGCCTTTTGCGCGTATTCCTTAATTTCATCATCCCTTTAATGGGCGTCCCTTAACGGGAAATGCTAAGACCCGGTACTTTTTCATGGTGAGGCCATGTGCGCAAGAGGGCTTTTGCACCTTCAATTTTGCCGAGGCATGGCACCTCTTGGCAAGGTGCTGACTGACTGCGCTGACGTAGCAGTTATGTCACATAACCCTTACGTCAGCGGCGAAGGGTTCGTCACTTCCCCACGCCTACAGCCATTTCCATTCATATCCTATCTAAATTACACTGAAGAACATTAGCCTCCCCCATAGACTGTTTTATAATACGGAAATTTCACTAACATATATACTTAAATATAATTAGAACTTCAAAATGAGGATATTCACAGCAGAATCAGAGTAACCGTCGTAGCCTGCCGATATAGCTCAAAGAACCGTCAACCGATAGGATAGAATGGCGAATGTCGGCCTCCTACAACTTAACGAAGGGTAAGGCAGTCTCCCACGACATGGAGTGACGACCAGGTAAGAGATGCTAGAAGTCTATGAATACTGGTAGGTCATGACCGTGCTTTGTGCAATTATTGACTTGTGAATGGCTGTAATGATGATGATGTCAAAGGGGTAAAGAAAACCAAAAATTTTTAAAGGACTATTAATATATATTCTATATATATATATATATATATATATATATATATATATATATATATATATGCCGTGTAGTGGCGGTCAAGAATATTCACTACCCCATATCCTCCAGTGGGTGTCGTAAAACGTGACAAAGGGAAACGGGCAGGAGACGGGCAGCAGCATCTTCCTGATAATAGCCAAAATTACAATAAAAAAACTGCGGTTGCAACCCGCTCGCCAAGCGTGGCAACTATGGCAAATACCCCCCAATGATTAAAGCAACAAACAGACGGCCCCCAGTCCCCGGCGGCCCCGCTATTCCTGGCTACGGTGGCGACCATGGTAACGGCGGGGCAGGGGGTGCTAAGAATCTCCGGTGGAGGTTCGGTTGCCACCTTAGACGACTCGACCTGGCAACGTACAACGCACGCATCCCGAGGACTGACGAGAAGATCGTGGAGCTGGAAGAAGAGATAGACAAGTTGCGTTGGCATATTATAGGATTATCCGAAGTCCGAAGAGAGGGGGAGAACACGGTAATCCTCGAATCTGGCAACTTGCTCTATCACCGGGAGGGCGACCATCTGTCCCAAGGAGGTGTCGGATTTATCATCCACAAGTCTCTCGTTAACAACGTTGTAAAGATCGGGAGTGTGTCGACGAGGGTTGCGTACCTTATACTCAGAATCACCAAACGGTATTCGCTGAAGGTCATACAGGTTTACGCACCAACCTCGGCACACCCCGATGAGGAGGTGGAGGAAATGTATGAGGATATCTCTAGAGCCATGCATTCCTCCAAAACCTAATATACGGTGTTAATGGGAGACTTCAATGCAAAACTAGGCACAAGAGAGAACGGTGAGCTGAAAGTAGGGAAATTTAGAATAGGGCAACGGACCCCAAGGGGCCAGCAGCCGGCCGACTTCACGGAGAAAGTGGGACTCTTTATGATGATGACGATTTATATGATGATGATTATGATTCTTCCAGAAGCGGCCCCACAGGAAGTGGACCTGGTCGAGCCCCGACGATTCGACAAAAATGAGATTGACTTCATTATGACGACCAGACGACAAATGTTCAGTGATGTCTCCGAGATCGTGAGGGTTAAAACTGGTAGCGATCACCGAATGGTTAGAGGCACACTGAACCTAAACGTTAAGTTGGAGAGGTCTCGTCTAATGAAGTCAACGCTCCGTCCCCCTCGTGCTCTGTTCCAAAGTCCCGAAACCTTTCAGCTCGAGATACAACACCGTTTTCAGTGCCTAGAAGACTGCAATGAAGTAGACGATATGAATGAGAAGCTCGTGGAAACTGTTCATGCGGTCGGAGCTATGTTTTGCAAGACCCGCCGCAGAAGAACACAAAAACTCTCCGATCACACTCTTAATCTCATGGCTGTTAGACGAGAGATGAAGCTACATTCTTCAACAGATTTGACAACATTCAGACAACTGAACAGACAGATCTCCAAATGCATGCGGCGGGACTTACGCAACTTCAATACATCTTGTATTGTAGAAGCGATCGAGCGGAACCAAGGCTCCAAAGTCTTTGTCAGAGACCTATGTGCCAGAAAGAGCCAACTTTCAAAGCTGAAGACCGAATGTGGCAGCATCGTTTCCGGGACACCTGAAATTTTGAGTGAGATTGAGAGGTTCTATGGGCAGCTGTACACGTCATCGTTGGAGCCACACGCAAATATGAGTAACAATCCAAGAGCGAGTCTTATCCGACACTATTCCGAAGATATCCCGGACGTCAGTCTGAGCGAGATTAGAATGGCTCTCCAGCACCTTAAAAACGGCAAGGCCCCAGGCGAGGATGGAATTACAGCGGAGCTTCTGAAAGCGGGTGGAAGATCGGTACTTGAAGTCCTTCAGATTAATTCTTCATTGTTGATTAATAATTCCTTCCTCCATGGTGGCATTACACCGGAGGCGTGGAGCAGAAGTGCGGTGGTCTTGTTCTTCGAGAAAGGTGACAACGCTCTCTTGAAGAACTACAGACCGATTTCCCTTCTGAGCCGCGTCTACGTGCTGTTTTCGAGAGTCCTTACAAATCGTCTCGCGCACAGACTTGACGACTTCCAGCCTCCCGAACAAGCCGGTTTACGAAAGGGCTTTAGCACCATAGACTACATACATACCCTACGGCAAATTGTACAGAAGTCCGAAGAGTACAATTTGCCACTATGTCTGGCGTATGTGTAACTATGAGAAAGCCTTTGATTCCGTCGAAATTTGGGCGGTGCTGCAGTCCCTTCAGCGGTGCCAAGTTGACTGTCGGTATATCGAAGTGCTGAAGTGTTTGTACAGTAGAGCTACGATGGCTTTCCGAGTGCAGAACCAGAGTACGAAACCTATCCAATTGTAGAGAGGTGTAAGACAGGGTGAGTTTATATCCCCGAAACTCTTCACCGCATTGGAAACTTTGCATTGGAAGACGTTTTCAAGCTTCTGGACTGGAAAGGATACGATTTTAACATGAATGGCGTTGTACATTACTCACCTTCGATTTGCCAACGATATAGTCCTTATGGCAGAATCGCTGGAGGTCCTAAGAACTATGCTCAATGACGTCAATAGTGTCTCCCAACGGATTGGTCTTAAGATGAACATGGACAAAACAAAGATTATGTTTAATGTCCATGTCACACCTATGCCGGTAGTTGTTGGGAGCACTAAGCTCGAAGTTGTTGACGAGTATCTTTACCTGGGACAAATAGTCCGACTAGGTAAGTCAAACTTCGACCGAGAGGTCAATCGACGGATTCAACTCGGCTGGCCAGCGTTCGGGAAGCTACGACACATCTTCTCGTCAGACATACCTTAAAACGAAATTGTACAACCAGTGCGTGTTGCCAGTGATGACTTACGGAACTGAGACGCGGTCCTTCACTGCTGGCCGTATGAGGAAGCTCAAGGTCGCTCAGCGAGCTATGGAGAGGGCTATGCTCGGGGTTTCTCTGCATGATAAACTTAGGAATGAGGATATCTGCAGTAGAACCAGAGTAACCGACACAGCCCAACGGATTAGTAAGCTGAAGTGGCAGTGGGCCGGCCATATAGCTCGAAGAACCGACAACCGATGGGGAAGAAAGGTTCTCGAGTGGCAGCCTCGTACCGCTAGGCGAAGTGTAGGGCGTCCCCCCACAAGATGGAGTGACGACCTGGTAAGACATGCAGGAAGTCGATGGATGCAGGTGGCTCAGGACCGTGTTTTGTGGCATTCTTTGGGGGGGGCCTATGTTCAGCAGTGGACTTGTGAAGGGCTGTAATGATGATGAATGATGAATATATATTAAAAAGAAGTAACTATGTTTCACCATCATATAACAAAGCCTTCTAATTTCTGAGAGGGTAATGGAGAATTTTTTTATTTATTTATTTATTCTTAGAAAGAGTGCACATACTTTACTTTTTTCAATTTTGCCAAACTTTAATTTTGTCGGTAAAGGACCTAAGACGGTATTTAGGGTGACTCGGCAAATATGAAATACCTCACCGGCACGGAAACTTGGCCACTCGTGAATTTGCTGATTATTTGCACTGAAACGTTTTTTTTACAGTAAATTAAGGGTAGATGCATTCAATAAGTGTCTCTAATGGTTTTAGAACGTAGAAATTTAATGTTTACTTCACCGAAATTTTTCTTTTCAAGATAACATGTTTTCACTAAAATTAACATCTTTCCATTGTCACTTTAAAAACACTACAAAGTTAAAAATTAAGTATGTTTCTTTATTGTCTATCAGTTTTAATATCGGGTGTTTCCTCCTCTAGGCCTGATAACCGCTTGCATTCGATCTGGCATGCTTTGAATGATGTTTCTGACATTAACTTGCGGTATGCTGTCCCAAGCGACCAGCGCTGCATTTCGGAGCTCATTTAGAGTTTGTGGCGGTTTGGAGCTGGACTTTATCTTTCTTTTGAGCATACCCCATACATGCTCAATTGGATTTAAGTCCGGGCTACGAGCTGGCCACTGTAATTTTTGTATTCCAACCTCTTCCAGATATTCCTCTACACAATGTGCGACGTGCGGGCGTGCATTATCGTGCATGAGGAGGAATTGGTCGTGTCCAATGAATCCCGAATAAGGCATTACGTGCACCTGAAGAACTTCCTCGATGTATCGAGTAGCTGTAAGCCGATTATCGACGATGACCAACTCTGTACGTGCGTCGGAACTTACACCTCCCCATACCATTATTGAGCCTCCATGGAAACTCACAGTTTGGGTGATGGTAATAGCTAGAAACCTCTCTCTTCTTTTTCTCCACACTCGTTCTCGACCGTCTGGAGCACGTAAAGCTATTCGACACTCATCTGTGAACAACACTCTAGCCCATTGCTCGTGGGTCCAATTGACATGTTCTCTTGCGAACTGAAGTCGGGCTACTCGGTGCTGTCTGAGAAGTTCTGGACCTCGTGCTGGTCTACGAGCCTTTAAATTCACTTCCTCCATTTGTCTTCTCATCGTACGCTCACTAACATTAACGCCTCTTGCGATTTGGAGCCGCTGGCGTATCTCAACAGCGGTCAGGTAGCGGTTTCTCAAAATCTCCATAAAAATAAAACGATCGTCCCGGGCCGATGTGCACCTTACGCCCCCACTGCTTGGCCTGCGGGTGTAGCGGCCTGTCTCCTGGTATCGTTTCAGTGAATACTGCATTGAGGACCGTGGTACGTTAAGCACAATAGCAACTTCACGCTGTGTCAGCCCTTGGTCAATTAATGCTACTGCTTGTGCAACTTGTGCTGGTGTTAATGGCATTTTTATTGGCTTTAAAGCACCTTTAGTTATTGAATTAAGACACAAGATCACAATAATTGAATAACCTTACAGTAAACTTTTCACAACACACAAATTTAAAATGTGAACTCTCAAATGACCCGATTCAACTAAAAATTAAAGAATTCGTCATGGTGCACTTAAACATAATGAATTACCCTCTTGAACTTGAGGGTAAACATTTTTTGACATACTTGCAATACAAACATTCATCAGAAACACTTATATCTTTTGCTATCGTGAGATACTACCGCTTGGCCAAGATTCCATGCCGCTGAGGTATATTGATTTATTTCGTTTCATTGTTAGGTATCTTGGCTTGCATTAAATTGTTAATTGCATCTTCAGTGCTCATTTACAAAAAAAAAAACTGGATGAAGGAAAATCTCATGAGAGGAACCTGTCTGATGTCTAAGAAATAAGACTATTTTTGTATTTTTTTTTAATTATTTTTGTCTGAAGTCCGCCAACACGTACTGGAGAATTGTGCGCAGCAGTATGACGTACATATATATCCTGTAAATTTACTTTTATTAACTTTAAATTTCTTCGCGATGTTTTCCTATATCGTCGAGCATGTATATTTCTTAAAGTAACAGTTAAATACTTTAGTACTCAGTAGTGCCATTAAGGGAATTAAACTTACGTAAAGCGTACTATAACATTTATTAAGAGACGAGATCCGAGTCTCAAAATCGCTAAACTCTCGAATTTAAGTATCAGCAAATCTCACAAAATTATAAATCTGCTAGCGCATTTTCGGTAAGGTCTATGTTCAGCCGTGGACGTATAGGACGTACAGAGTCCTGCCTGTTATTAAATCAAATTTCATGGACCACAAATCCTCATAAGAAAAACATCAATTCCTACCAAGGATTATTCGCGAGGCTATTAAAATAAAAAAAAAACATCATAATTTCAGAAAAGAAGATAGCTGGATACAACCATCTGCTTGCCTATAAATAATAAAATTATATCTAAACCGAAGCATATCTTGCAAGACACTAAATGGTTAAGTTCTTTCTGCGTAGATCGGTTCAATCTAAATAAATTCACAAACTTAAACTAAACAAGAACGTAAACTAGAACGTGAATATCAGCAAGAGCACAATTAGATTCTCTTAGAGCCTCTATAGACGGACTGCTTCGAACAATCAGTGCCAACAGCTTCCAGCTGTCACTTTTGGGCAATCTGCAGTTTCAATACAAAATATACGGTCGCAATACAAAGACCGGTTTTGCAATCACAGACTAAAAATTTATTCAGTGCCGTCCTACCAGCAACATACCTGGGGATACAATCTATGAAATTATTCCACTCTGTTCTTTAGATTGTAATACCTGCGAACTACGGCGTTTTCTACGCCTTCGCTTGCGCAATAATAGAGCAAGAAGCAGTGTTTCTTCGTCGGAATCCATGTTGCAACTGTATCAACAGTAACACAACTGCAAAAACACTGTAGTTGTGATCGACTCCAAGCGCAATAAGACTGTTCTCGTGCAGCTGGTCTCGACTGTGATTTTATGTAGGCTCTTACATTCAGTAAAATAGCTACTTTATCCAATCATTATACATTTAATTCTATAATAACATTAAAGTCCACAGTAATCTATAAGTACATTTAAATAAAATTTAAAGTGTTTGTATTTAATATCGAAATAACTACCTTTTATTGAGCTGAGGGGGTTATTAGCATATTTAAAAATTTTGACTGTCTGTCTCCTCGTCTATCCAGTAAATTTTCGGATACCAAAACCGATTGTAATGAAACTTCACGAACAGATAGAGATGAATACTAGGAGTGAACTAGGCTACTATGTTTTAAAAACGTAAATTTGCATAATATATGTAAACTGAAATATTTTAAGATTATGTGAAGAATATATGTGAAGAAGATTCTTGCCTGCACTAAACACCTCTTAGAAGTGAAGGAGAAATATTTACTCTAGAATTCGATGGAAATTGGGAAAAAGAGTAACAACTCTCCTTATTTTCTCTTTAATGATTTGAATTTGACGATTAAAATTTAAAAAATACACATAGTTTCGCTTAAAATACGTTCTAATCATACTAAATAACAACACAGTATCCCAAATTTAATTATTTTTTCGTAAATATTACAAAAATATCGAATACATCGTACATACTCCGTGCGAGACGATTCATGATAACTCTCGAAAACAGTGCATAGACGCGGCTCAGATGGGAAATCGGTCTGTAGTTCTTCAAGAGTGCGTTGTAACCATAGGAACATGAAGAACAAGATCACCGCACTTCTACTCCACGCCTCCGGAGTAGTGCCACCATGGAGGATGCTAAAGACCTTCTGAAGGACTTTAAGTACCGGTTTCCACCCGATTTCAGAAGCTCCGCTGTAATTCCATCCTCGCCCTTGGAACTCAGACTTACTGTTTTCAAAGTGCTGGAGAACCATTCACATCTCACTTAGACTGACGTCCGGGATATCATGGGAATATAATCAGATAAGACTTGCTATTGGATCGTTACTCATACTTGCGTGTGGTTATACGGTGAAGTTTACAGCTGCCCATAGAACCTCTCAATTTAATTTAAAATCTCAGATGTCCCGGAAACGATGTTATCACATTCAGTCTTCCGCTTCGTCATTTGGCTCTTTCTGGCAGACAAATCCCTTGCAAAGACTTTGGAGCCCTGGTTCCGCTCGATCGCTTCTTCAATAAGAGCTGTATTTAAATTGCGTAAGTCCCGCCGCAAGCATTTGATGATCTGTCTGTTCAGTTGCCTGTGTGCAGTCAAATCTGCTGAAGACTGCAGCTTTATTTCTTGTCTAACAGCCATGATATTATAAGTGTGATCGGAGAGTTTTTGTGTTGTTATGCAACCGGTCTTGCCGAACTCCGACGGACAGTTTCCGCAAGCTTGTCATTCATATCATCCACTTCATTGGAGTACTCGTATTTTAGGTACTGAAAATGATTTTGTAACTGCGGCTGAAAGTTTTTGGGGCTTTTGATTAGAATACGAGCTTAGAGCTGTGGCAAAGGGCTATGTTTGGGGTTTCTGTGCCTGATAGAATAAAAAACGAGTATATCTGCAGTAGAACCAGAGTAACCGACAAAGCCCAAAGGATAAGTATGCTGAAGTGGCAATTGGCCCGCCATGCACCTCGTAGAACTGACAATCGATAGGGAAGAAAGGTTCCCGAATAGCAGCCTCGTACCGACAGGTGAAGTGCAGGGCGTACGTCCATTAGATGCAGTGACTACCTGGTAAGAAATGCAGGAATGCAATGGATGTAGGTGGCTTGGGACCGTGTTTTGTGGCATCCCTTGGAGGTGAACTATGTTCAGCAGTGGACATGTGAAGGGCTTAAATGATGATGATGAATGATGAATTATAAAGGAAATCATTTTTACCGTCGTTATTTAGATTTAGATAGTACTTAACTTAAGGTTGCCACTGAAAATCAGGACTAGGATGACACCTCTTAGCATATTCTGAGCGGCATTCCTATTTGAACCATTTCCCATTAAACAAGTTAGGTATTCGATTTTTTTCGTACATTTCTCCATTTTTTTTTGTCGAAACGATTTACTTTTCATTGTGTCATCAAGTCTAGTTCTACTTGTTAAGATATGGCTATATACTTTCAATATGTTAAGAAATGACCAAATAAATATCTCTTTCTTTATTTATATCTTATTTTATATAATTTATCATAATTTAAAATAATTCTTAGCATAAAATATAGAATAAACAAATTAAAAATAACTGAAATGATGAATTAAAAGTTTAGTTCTTATCCTTTTATATTGGGTCAGATTATAATTTATGTAATGGATAAATTTTAGCTGATTATTGAAAAGTCAACCCTTATTTTCACAAATTGTGACGAAGACCAAGATTTCAGAAATAACATATGGCCATAAATAATGCAATAATAACAACAACAACCCGGGCTAGACCCCGCCGGCACCAGTTGGTAATTACAATTTTAAGGGCTGATTTACCACGTGCTCTACAGTGAAGCAAAACATCGTGAAAAACCTGCATGTCTTAGAAATTAAAAAAAATATATTTTAAAGACATGTAAGGTCGGGGGTAGTATGGCGGACTGGTCCTTGCCCTAAAACATTTTAAGAAATTCACCTATTAATCAATCAGAGTAAGCCTGTTCCCAGGAGTGGGACATAGTAGATCGTAATTTCAATGCAACAACATAATATATTACGTGGTAGAGCCATGCTGCAGCTATATTAGTAGTATAGTTGTAGCACGAATGGGTCGGCTCGACCGGGGAAGGACCACGCTCTCACAGAATACAAGCGTAAAATAGCAGCTTCATACAGATGTGTTTTGTATGGTGAGTGTAGAGAACCGGAAACCTTTTAACTGGAAATGAGGCATTCCATCTTAGTCCTCAGAGGTGGCAACGCATCTGCATTTTGATTCTTTATTAAGGATAGATGTAAATATCTATGGGTCACAGCAACCACTTCAGGTGGACTGTGTGCTCGTTTGTCACCCTATCTTATAAATTTTTTTTGAGATAATAAATTTCGATCAATGTATTATTTTCCACCAATTTTCCACCATAAATTACTTAATGACAGAATTGCTTTGCTCGAAATGGGTATAAGCTGTCAGTAATTTTTAAGATACTTTATAATCTATTTATCAACTACATGTTTTTGTATCTTAATATCGACAGGTATATCAATAATATATCTTTTGTAGACCATAAATTTATCGGACCGACGTCGTGGGGCCAGAATTCGACGAAACGAATGATATACAAAAAAAAATATTGCATGAAACGGAGGTTTCTGCTAAAACCTTGTCGCAAATTAAACAAGACCATAAATAGAACTAGGTAATAAGGCGAAATTCCCTATGGAGTGAGTGAGTAAATACATTGATTCGTAGCCAGAGATAATAAAGATCTATTTTGAAGACAAAGGCGGCTTCTTTAAACGAAATTGTTTAGTTATCGACCGAATATTCGGTTTCGGTTTCGGCAAAAAACCTAGTTTCGATAATAGTTTTGGTTTCGGCAAAAAATCTGCCGAACCTCCGCGGCGACAAAACTCAGTGTTCGTGGGTTATCGTGCGTCGTTCGGATGAGTTCGTGACTCGTGTATTATTCATAATTATACAGAAACAGAAACAAAATTTGTTTATTCAATATAGATTATAAGTAATACTTATTGAAAGTTTCTCTTTTGTTTAATTTCAACTGGTTCGAAAAACAAACGTCTGTCCTTGGAAGAACCAGCAAGAAACCCAGTGGGACTTTTCTTTAAAATAAGAGCTTAAAGTCAGAGGCGTAGCGTGGACTAATATAAACGTGGGCGAAGTTGCATCAGGGAGGCCCCTTTTCTTTCGTTCCAAGGATCTACCCAATGGATCTATTCTACCAAACATGCTTTGACACGACATACCTACTCATATCTATTAATTTCTGACAAGTTTCGTATTCCTTCAATGTAACAGTTGCGGTCATTGAAGGTAGTTACAACGTTCTCGCAGTCACACTTAAGAGGGGCTTCTTGCTAGGCCCCAAACAAACACACTTTAATTTGTGACTATCTTTTTCGAGCGTAAAAGTGATCAAATTAATTAGTCATCTGTGGTGAATTCTGAAGGCGAGGGCCCACTTCGCCCACGCCTAGCTACGCCACTGCTTACAATTATGTATATGTAACACAATTAACAACACAAAACAAATGAGAAATAGCTTTGTCCCAGGGGTTATTATCATCCATAAATTCCTTAATATTATAATAACCTTTTTATACAAACTTAGTTTGATTTTTTTGAGTTTATTAGTAAAAGTTTATTAAAGTTTTTTATTTTTGAGCAGGTTTTGTATCTTTTCTGGGATTTTGTTAAGTTGTGTGTATATTGTGTGTTAAGTGTGTGAGTGTGATATATTATGTTAATGCTCTCATTGATTGATAATATTAACAATATTGTGAACACAATAAAATATGTTCTCAATTAGCGAGTAACCTTTTATGGGTGTAAGTGTTGATTTTTTTAATTGACAAAAAATTCTTAACGTTAAATTGTTGATTTTCACTTTATAATAAATAAATATATTGCTACATGACTCCAATTACTGTTTTTCATTAACATGCATTAGCTATCTGTATATGTATAAAAATATACCAGATTTCAGAATAAAATAAAAAAATTAACATGTCTAAATAAGTTTCGGTTTTGGTTTCGGCCGAAACTGACACCAAGACTGAAGATTCGTTTTCGGTTTCGGTTTCTATTGAAAACCCTGTTTTGGTCGGACACTAAAATTGTTTTCACACATAAGCTTTAACTTTTTTAAATATTATTAAAGCTATTATTATTATAAATATATCCGTTATTCACGCCAGGTAAGCTTAAAACTCTTGTTATGATTGGTTCACGGCAGTAGCCGAATAGCGGATTCGAACCCAAGACTTTTGTATTCGCATTCAATTAGGCTACTGTCATTTTTATATTACACAACGTAATATTTCATTGTTTCTTTATAAAGGATATGCATTTTAATATGTAAGAGAGTATAAATATACTGTGCTTAACTGTATGAAATATTTATTTAATATTTTGTAGTACAACAAAATCTTCTTTTTTAAATTCATAGGATGCCAGTATGCCACAAAAATGTAGATTAAAATGCCTTTAGATACGCGTAGTGTATATTTTCTTTGCTTTAGATATCCACAGTTTTAAAATGATGTAATGAAATTTTTTATCGTGTATCATTTGTAGAAATTCTTATTTAGAATAAAATAATTGAAATCTGAATTTACTATTGTTTTGACGTTGCCTCTTTTACATTTACTGCCAGGCGTAAAATTTGAATTTTCCTAACTTCGGCTCACAGTTATTTCTTGTCCTTGGTTAGTGCGTATACCTGTATAACCTTTAAGTACTATCGTTTGGTGATTCTCGATATAAGTTTAAGTTTTAACAGTGGTAGAGCAAAGCGGTAGTTTTTGCTGTCGCACGGATGGGCCAGCTCGAACCGGGGTGGTACCATGACCTCACAGAATACCAGCGTGGCGCTTGGTGAGTGCAGGTGGCCGGAGGCCCAATTCCCCCCCCCCCCCCTCAACATGGTAGTGGAATAGAATAAAAGACTACCCCAGGAGGGTACCAACACCCCTGAAGAATCCCTCGCTGAGCATCTACGAACATACTACTTCACTCATGAGCGTGGGTGCGGGAGGGGGGGGGGGGGAGGCAAAATTCCGCTCGCGACTAATGCTGCTCGGAGCAAGCGGAGCATTACAACCAAGGCGACCCCTGTCACGCTATCCGTGAATTTTTGCAACATCAGGGGACTTCATTCCAACCTTAACGCTGTCCATTACCATCTAGAGACAGCGAAGCCAGCCTTGCTCTTTTTAACCGAGACTCAGGTGTCCTCTCCGGCTGGTACTTCATATCTCTCCTACCCGGGGTACAAATTGGAACACTCCTTTGTGCCCCGGGTTGGTGTTTGCGTATACGTCAGAGAGGACATCTATTTTCGACGCCTCGGCAGTCTTGAAGGTACGGACCTGTCCATCCTATGGCTGCGCGTAGACAGTGACGACCATCCCCGCATCTACGGGTGCCTCTATAGGTCCCATAGCGGTAATGCCGACACAGACCGACTCATCGACCACGTCCAAATGGCTGCTGACTCCGTGCTACAACAGGTCCCATCCGCAGAGATCGTGATACTCGGTGATTTTAACGCCCACCAGGCTGAAAGACTTTGTTCTCGTTTAACTGGTCATGCGGGTAGATCTGTCTATGACTTTGCTTTGGCATATGGTCTAAGACAATTGGTTACTTCGCCTACGTGGATCCCAGATGTGCAAGACCATGTACCTTCCCTATTGGACCTTCTGCTGACCTCTCATCCAGACGGATCCCCCCGTCATCTAGAGTCGAGTTGGACGCAAAGAGAGAGCTCAGCAGATCGGCTTTCCCCTTTGTGGCATTGGCCAGTGAGTCGTCCTCTCTGTGCAGATATGGAAGAGATGACTGACAGAAGTTCTCTTGGACAGCCTTGGCGAGAGAACAGAATGCACGGGTTCCCGAAGGAAGGCGAACCAGTTTCTCGCCAATTCTCCCTATGTGCTCTGACTTTGCCTTTGCAATAACTCTTTTGAAGAGCCTGGAGGCGAAGTTTACTTCTTTTTAAGTATGCTGGTGTTTACATCCCGAGTCGTCGAAGCCGGAGCCCAGGCTTGATAACACTCTTGCTTACTGCGTAATGTGGTCTTATAGGAGCGACTAAACCAAGGCTGAGATCTGCCTCCGATGGGTACCTCAGATGATGGAATAAATAGTTCCATTCCCTGTAGCACTACATCAGTGACAGAGTCAGCAACGGCGCTGGGATCATCCGGCGAGAAGCAAACCCGCCGCCATGGGTAGGATGTAAAGAAAAACCGCATTCCGTTCCAATCCGCCGACCTGTAATGCCAAACACGGCTGCAACCTGCAGAACGCAAGAGCGAGGGGAACGTGAGTGGCACCACACTTCGGATCAGACAATGGTTCGAAAAGCTGAGAGGGGCATCGTCAGAAACTTGATATCATACATCATATACATCTACATCTATCCTCGATTAAATATGAAAATGCAGATGCGCTGTCACCCGTGAGGATAAGGCTGGAATGCATTTAAATAAATTTAGTTTTACGGATTTTACCGCGTATATTAACTTATTTTATATTCCTCACGTTTCGAGCACTTTCCAGCACCCATGGTCACGGGGGGGGGGGGGACTGAGGTGTATGACGTCCCAATGTTATAGTTAACCATGGCTACCTCCAGATAAAAATTATGAATTTTTGTTCCGATCTACGCAGTATGAAATTACAGTATCTTGAAGTCTTGCAGGTGTATGCTTGAGTTGGGATTTAATTTTATTAATTATGGGATCTCAAGCAGATGGTTGCACCCAGCTATCTTCTTTATTGAAATTAGGATGTTTTTTAATTTCAATAGCCTCGCGAATCATTTTTGGAAGGAATCGGTGTTCTTTAGCGAGGATTTGTGGCCTATCAAATCTAATGTAGTGATGGGGGCGATCCTGTACGTGTTTACAGACTGCAAACTTCCCGGAGCGTCTATTTCTCACATAAGCTATGTGTTCTTTAACGCGGGTTTTTTATGGATCTTTTAGTTTGTCCTATATAAGAGAGACCACATTCACAATCAAGCTTATACACTCCTGCATCTTGCAGAGGGACATTACACTTCACTGATGGTTTTGCAGGAAGACTTATATTCTTTACATATATATTATATATATACATGTTTTTAAAAATCGAGGCAATTTTTAAGAGGCGAGATAATTTAATCATATATCTTAAATAAACTATTTAAATCCCTTAAATACTTTCCTAAAAGAATAATTTCGAAATATTATAAATCTTATAATTTGCCGAGGTCATTCAATTTAACCAAAAATTTAATTATTTCATTTCATATTAAGATAAACATAACAAAGAAGTCTATGTTAAGCAATGTAATCATTCTTATTATCATAACAACAGCCAGATCGAAACACAAGTTGCAATTCCCGCCGCGTAACCGATTTGATACACATTTGTTTTAATTACCAAATTACTAGTAAGAAAGAGTTTGAAATTACATTGTATTATAGTCACGTAATTTCAACATAACTTGTTCAATGTTATTTTTACATACATATATGGATACAAGTAAAATGATAGTTTTAAATAATTTTCCGATGCTCTTGGTTCCAGGGCGAACAATGTATGGGCGCAGAGCAATGTCCTTTTTTTATACAGAATTTTAGAGAGTTACGTTAATTTGAAATCCATCAAAAATGCGTTAGTTTTTTTTTTTAAATTGAAATTTCTAGAGGTGTGATATTTACCATATCGTTTACAGAAAATAATTGAATAATAACTGTAACACCTATCAACTTTACACAATAAAACATTAAAAACTTAAACATTCAAAAGAATTTAATTATTAAATTCTTTTGAATGTTTAAGTATATAATTATTAAATTAAATAAAAATAAACTTAATTTGTTGTTACATCGATCATAAGCTTACATTTGAAGCACTGAACGTGATGTATATCCATGTATGGGACAATATTTTTTCACTTCGAAGTTAAGTTGGTCTATTAATTCTTTTAGATTTTCGTTTCAGCAATGTTCGGTGCTTACCTTAAGTATATTTTATGAATTTTAATATCTTAATTATTTTGATGAATGCGAAAAACTGCTTACCGAAGTGTAGCTCAGTGCGTAATAGAAATAGAATGGTGGGTGAAAATATATAAAATTAGGTACTTACCACTTTTTTTTACACATTATTTTTTAAAAGGAAGTCGGTCTACGTTACATTTAATATCGACCACATCAAAGGTGAAAATATGAGTATCTTCGCTAAAAGTAAATTCTAACGCACGATTTTGTTGCCGGCACTGAGTGTCAAATAGCTTCCGCCTTGAGTTGCCTGCGCCCTTACTGGTTCTTTTATTACTTCGCTGGCCAGACCCATAATATTGCCGCTCAAATGTAGTCGATGCTTTAAATGCGCCACTCTAAATCACTGTAATGCCTTGTTTAAAACGGCTAAATTAAACGTGATTCCGCAGTGATACGGAAAAGTTAATTAGAGAAACAAGTTATTTTAATTTATACAATTATAAAATACTTTCCTTATTTATTATGATCACCATTAAATTTACCTTTTTTTGAAAGATCTGCCCAATTTCACCCCTCCAGGCAACCGGATTGGTGAAAACAAAGCCACTAATACTATAGCACTATTTTTGCGTAGTTGAGCCACGTTACAGATTATTACGAGTAAAGCTGCAGCACGAATAGGTCGACGCGACCGGGTAAAGACATACTTTTTACTGGTAACAAAGTATTTCATCTTTATCCCCAGGGGTGATAACGCATTTTTTTTTTAGGACTTTGTAGTATCCGATATAAACTATAGGCTTCAGTCCTTGTCTGCCGACTTCCAAAAAGGAGACGGTACTCAATTCGACTGTATGTTTTTTTATGTGTGTTATCTCATAACTTTGTATTGGGTGAACATATTTCGATGATTATTTTTTATATGAAAGCTGATACTTCTCATGTGATCCCATATGAACTTGATCAAGGTGAGACCAAGAATTTTAGAGTTATTTTAAATAATTTATATTGAAGTCGCAAGTGCAAAATTTTTAATTTTAAATCATAACATCACGTGTACTGTATTTTGGAACGAAGTTCTTTGTGGGATGGTACGGATTTAGCGGATGGGAGCTAGGCGACAAAAAGTGTAAGATTTTCCTGACGTAGTGTGTAGACGGCTTTGGCGGCTATAAGGAAGAGAGATGGAGTAATATCCATCTTCCTCGCACTTTTGCTTATCTTGCCATGAAAGAAATATTCACGTTAGAAGTTCATTTATTTGTATTTGTTAATCAATAATGTAATACGTTTATCAATAATAATATACTACAAAAGGAACTTCGTTCAAACCGATTGTTCCATGACACTCACGCATATTTCTAGTATAAATAACTAAGTAGTTACTTTAATATTAGCAACTATAGATCCGCCTCGGATTCGCACGGTTGTTTTCTAGATTTCGATAGCAGTGCCACCTACCAGGTCTAATTGTGAATCTAAACTATCTAGGGCCCACTGAAACGCACACAAAAATTGTCATCAAAATCTTTAACGTCGTTTTCAAGTTGTAGCGAGTATATAGTGAAATGCAATCTTATTTGATTGTTTTATAATTAAGGCAATTTTCGTTAATTGTTGGGAATAAGGATGTAGAAATAAAGTAAATATTAAATTGAGCAATAAATGACTATCGGTTTTATTCATAAAAAAAAACTCAAGCATTTTACACATTTACAAAAAAATATTCATAGACGAAGCAATGGAATGAATGTGCTCGCAGTTAAATTCATAATACCCTAACATAATACCGGAACAAACTTGTGTCTGAAGTCGAGACTTTGTTGAACAAAGTCTCAGTCTGGGGTTGACTAAATCTAGTCCAGTTCAATCCCCAGAAGACACAAGTTTGCGCGTTTACCGCTAAAAAGAACTCCTTTGTCGTATCTCCTCAGTTTCAAGGCACTCCCCTTGTTGCCTCAGCCAGTATCGGGATCCTTGGTGTCGACATATCGAGTGACGTGCAGTTTCGTGGTCACTTGGAAGAGGAGGCCAAATTGGCCTCTAAAAAACTTGGCGTGCTCAGCACAGCGGGACAGTATTTCATGCCGGCGGTGTGCCGGTATGTGTGCCTAACCTAAGAACAGCAAAACAACAAAAGTAGACCAAAAAAATAATATATTTTAAAATTTTAAAAAAGGTATTTACAATTTTATAAAAAATAATGAAATATGAAGATGATTATGGATGAGCTGAGTTTACAATTAGATTAAAAAAATAGGAGAATAGGAGAATTAGTATTATAGTGGAGCCTAAAAGTTTGAAGTGACACGCTGCTCTTGTAGAAATAGGCACACGCGGAGCTTGAGGTTTCTCAGCGGCGACGGCACGCAGCGCCTGGAGTAGGTGCGCTCGCAGCATCCGGAGCTGGCGCACTTAGCGCCTGGGGTAGGTGCGCTCAGCACTTGGAGAAGTAGTCGCCGCGACCAGAAGTAGCGCGGGCAGTAGGTGCACTCGGCGCCTGAAGCAAGCAGTCGTAGCGCCTGAAGGTAGCGCGGGCAGTAGGTGCACTCGGCGCCTGGAGTAAGCAGTCGTAGCGCGCCCGAAGGTAGCGCGGCAGTAGGTGCACTCAGCGCCTGGAGCAAGCAGTCGTAGCGCGCCCGAAGGTAGTGTGGCCCCGTGCTTGAAGTAGACTTCGCCGACGACTTTACGTGTAGATGGAGGCTTGCAGGATCCCGGGGCAATGCGGCTCCGGGATAAGGCCTTTAGTAGATGCTTCTCCTTTGAGAACTGAAGCGAGACTGTCCTGTATTCTCCAATTGTTCGGCTTTTATACCTTTTTAGAGAGAAAGAGAAATTATTTAAATTAAAACGAAATTTATTGTAAATAACCTACAGCCAAAGAGTATTTATGTAGAAAAAACATCATACCAGAGACGTATTTGAATAAAAGTTACCATAACAACGATATAAATAATAGTTGTCATATTTAACAATTTTTGGTTTTTGGACTGTTATAAAGAAACTATTACATTTTAGTAAGAAATGAGATATTATTCATTTAGGAAAAACTAATGCACGGCAGCGTGCATGAAGCCTGAAATTGTAGAGTTACCGAGAATTCAATAAAAGACCGAAAAAGGTAAGACTCCATTGACAGCGATTTTAAAAGTGCTAAATAGTGTGAAAATACGAAGTAAAATGATATGTTATTGTGTAAAAACGTTACAGGATCCTATAGAAATAAAAGTGATGCAAAACATGAATGCAGAAAATCAAAAACAGAATGGAAAAATAGTATAAAGTGATGCAAAACATGAATGCAGAAAATCAAAAACAGAATGGAGAAATAGTGTACAATGAAATGTAAGTAGCATAACACTACAATATATTGAATGAATGGAATCTGAAATAAAAAATTTACTAAAACAAATCATTTAAACTTATTGTATTAGGGGCTAATATCCCACAAAAGTGTAACACAATCTCTACCTTCGCTTTTAGTGAATTGCTTTGAGTATTGCACTGGATTGCCGGCGCTGAGAGCTAAATAACTTTCCTCATGAATCTCCTAAACTATTATTAGCTCTTTTATTATTCCAACTCTCAGACCGCATTATTGTCGCCTAAATGCAGCTGAGATTTTATCTACCTAAGTTACTGTTAATCTATGAAAGCTTGTTTAATCAACTTTATAATTGCTCATTGTTAACTCAAAAACAGTTTTGTAATGTAAATGTTGAATTGTAAGTTATCGTATTATCGTGTTTTTATTCTTCATCAGCATATAGCCAGGTCCTCTGTCATTATCATCACCATCACTATCAACATTAAAATCATCATCACAGCCTTTCACAAGAACATTGCTGAACAGGCCTCCCACAAGGAACGCCACAAAGCACGGTCCTAAGCCACCTGCATCCATCGACTTTCTGCATGTCTTACCAGGTCGTGACTCCATCTAGTGGGCCCTGCCCTTGGCCTGCCGGTACGAGGCTGCCACTCGAAAATCTTTCTTCCCCATCGGTTGTCGGTTCTTCGAGCAATATTGCTAGTTCATTGCTACATCAGCTTACACTTTCGTTGGGCTATGTCGGTTACTTTGGTCCTACTAAGGATATCCTCATTCATAAGTCTATTATGCAGACAAACCCCGAGCTCTCTATAGCTTTGAGTTTCCTCATACGGCCGATAGTGAAGGACCACGTCTCTCATTATATAAAGTAATTTTCGCATAATGAGTTCTAATATATACGCGAACACTACATCCGTAAAAACTAGTTATTTTCGCTGTTAATAGGCTTTCCAATTGAACTGGCGACAGCATCACCAGTTGTCTCGCACCTTTGACGTTCCTCCCAGTTGCCGGTGTGGGTATTTTGAATCTAGTTTACCTTCGTCTTCTTATTTGTTTATCAGCCCGTAACAGTCCACGTTAGGACTTTTAAAAAAGGTTTAAGTATTAAGTGGAAGGTTGATTAGAGATTACCAGATCTTATATTTAGTATAACGCTTTTCCCGTCGCCAGTTTGAGTGATTTACATCCAGCATAAACGAGATGATATACCACCATCTATCGGTACAATTATGTCATTTTAGCCTTACCCATAGTCACCTTTACCAACCAAACTGACACCAACGGGATAAAATGATAAATACATACAGCGTGATATACCCTATTAAGCTGGAAACATACGGCTTATTAATTTACACGTCCATTGCACGTTGAAGATAGTTGTAGAATATGCCCCAGTCCATTCGATTAAAAATATAGAAATATCTGTGAAGTCGCAGAATTAAACCATTACTTTTTTTTCGATAGTATCATCGAAATCTTTTCTTCTAGGTAACTCCTTTAGATTTGTTTCAGGATCAGAATAAAGGTTTAATTAGAAATATGATTATGACGAGCTTGAACCGGAACATTTGGAGAAATATTTTTTTTATAGAATAAGGGTGAAAGAGCATACAGTCCACCCGATCGTAAGAGGAGGCTGTGATCCATATACATCTACATCTATCCTCGATTAAGAATCAAAATGCAGATGCGCTGTCACCCGTGAGGATTAAGATGGAATGCATTGTTTCCAGTAAAAAGCGTTTCCGGTTCTTTACACCCACCATCCTAAACACAGTAGCATTAAGCTGCTATTTTACGCTGGTATTCTGTGAGAGCGTGGTCTAACCCCGGTGAAGCCGACTCATTCGTGCTACAACCATGATATGACTGTAGCATGGCTCTACCACGTCTAAATCTTTTCTTAATTAGCACACAAACAGTCTAATATAAAACATGTACTTCTTACATATTAGAGAGAGGTATTAAGTTGAAATTAATATTAAATACTTATTAAAGTGCCTCGGCATTCTAAAACTACATGATACGGTCATTTATGTACCATATACTCTAAAGTCTCACCCATCAAATATACAGGGTAATTTTTTCCAGTTTACCCAGGAATTGGGTAACAAGTATTCATCAACTAACGGCAAAATACGATAATCGTAAATCTGTACATTTGTCGTTACATTGATCATAAGCTTACATTTTTATTTGAAGCACTGAACGTGATGTAGATCCATGTATGGGACAATATTTTTTCACTTCAAAAATAAGTTTGTCTATTAATTCGTTAATTACCTTAAGTATAAGTTCTGAATTTTAATATTTAAATTATTTTGACGAATGCGAAAAATTACTTACCGAAGTGCAGCTCAGTGCGTAAAAGAAATAGAATGGTGGGTGAAAATATATAGAATTAGGTACTCACCACTATTTTATTTACACTTATTTTTTAAGAGGAAGTCGGTCAACGTTACATTTAATATCGACCACATCAAAGGAGAAAATGTGAGTATCTTCGCTAAAAGTAAATTCTAACGCACGATTTTGTTGCCGGCACTGAGTGTCAAATAGCTTCCGCCTTGAGTTGCCTGCGCCATTACTGGTTCTTTTATTACTTCGCTGGCCAGACCCATAATATTGCCGCTCAAATGTAGTCGACGCTTTAAATGCGCCACTCTAAATCACTGTAATACCTTGTTTAAAACGGCTAAATTAAACGTGATTTCAGAGTGATACGGAAAAGTTAATTAGAGAAACGAGTTTAAATCATACAAATATTTTAATTTATACAATCATTACATACTTCCCATATTCATTATGATCAGCACTAAAAATTACTTTTTTTTTTAAAGATCTGCCCTAACTCACCCCTCAAGACAACCGGATTGGTGAATACATAGCCAATAATACTATACTTGCTATTTTTGCGTAGTTGAGCCACGCTACAGATTATTATAGCTGCAGCACGAATGGGTCGACTCGACCGGATAAGGACCATGCTTGCACTTTTTACTGGTAACAAAGTATTTCATCTAAATCCCGGTGATAACACAATTTTATTTTTTAGGACTTTGTAGTAGCCGATATAAACTATAGGCTACCGTCCTTTTAACATCACGTGTACTGTATTTTGGAACGAAGTCCTTTGTTAAGTGATTTGGCGAATGGGAACTAGGCAACAAAAAGTGTAAGATTTTTCGTCACCACCCCTCCTGACGTAGTGAGTAGACAGCCTTGGCGGCTATAAGGAAGCGAGATGGAATAAAATCC
This sequence comes from Parnassius glacialis, assembly GCA_033319125.1. Lineage (NCBI taxonomy): Eukaryota > Metazoa > Arthropoda > Insecta > Lepidoptera > Papilionidae > Parnassius > Parnassius glacialis. The sequence goes on along the minus strand of JAVANC010000010.1, from coordinate 23,894,954 downwards.
ATCTCCCTCGCACTTTTCCTTATCTTGCCATGAAAGAAATATTCACGTTAGAAGTTCATTTATTTGTATTTGTATATGTATATAATCAATAATATAATACGTTTATCAATAATAATATACTACGAGAGGAACTTCGTTCCGTTTTCTGGATCTCGACAGCAGTGCCACCTACCGGGTCCAATTGTGAATCTAAACTATCTAGGGCTCACCCAAACGCACACATAAAATTTCATCAAAATATTGAGCCATTTTCCAGGTTTAGCGAGGCTAACGGACAGAAATTGATTTTTTTATGGATCTTAAATAGTGAAATGCAATTTTATTTGATTGTTTTTAAGTTAAAGCAATTTTCGCTAATTGCTGTAGAAAAAAGTAAATTTAAAATTGTGAAATAAATCATTATCGGTTTTATTCATAAAATATATGTCAAGAATTTTACACATTTACGAAAATAATTGAAAGAATATTGCCGTGTAGTGGCGGTCAAGAATATCCACTACCCCATATCTTCCCGTGGGTGTCGTAAAAGGCGACAAAGGGAAACATGCAGAAGATGGGCACCAGCATCTTCCTGATAATAGCCAAAATTACAATAAAAAACAGCGGTTGCCAACTCGCTCGCCAAGCGTGGCAACTATGGCAAAGGGGGGTACCCTATGAAGAGAGTAACAAGGAGACGGCCCGCATTCCCCGGCGGCCCCGCTATTCCTGGCTACGGTGGCAACCATGGTAACGGCGGGGCAGGACTTCTAAGAATCTCCGGTGGAGGTTCGGTTGCCACCTTAGACGACTCGACCTGGCAACGTACAACGCACGCACCCTGAGGACTGACGAGAAGATCGTGAAGCTGGAAGAAGAGACAGACAAGTTACGCTGGCATATTATAGGATTATCCGAAGTCTGAAGAGAGGGGGAGAACACGGTAATTCTCGAATCCGGCAACTTGCTGTATCACCGGAGGGCGACCATCTATCCCAAGGAGGTGTCGGATTTATCGTCCACAAGTCTCTCGTTAACAACGTTGTAAAGATCGGGAGTGTGTCGACGAGGGTTTCGTACCTTGTACGCAGAATCACCAAACGGTATTCGCTGAAGGTCGTACAGGTTTACGCACCAACTTCGGCACACCCCGATAAGGAGGTGGAGTAAATGTATGAGGATATCTCTAGAGCCATGCATTCCTCCAAAACCCAATATACGGTGTTAATGGGAGACTTCAATGCAAAACTAGGCACAAGAGAGAACGGTGAGCTGAAAGTAGGGAAATTTGGAATAGGGCAACGGAACCCAAGGGGCCAGCAGCTGCCCGAGTTCATGGATAAAGAGAGACTCTTTATGTTGAACTCTTTCTTCCAGAAACGGCCCCACAGGAACTGGACCTAGTCGGGCCCTGACGTTTCAACAAAAAATGAGATTGACTTCATTATGACGACCAGACGACAACTGTTCAGTGATGTCTCCGTGATCGCGAGGGTGAAAACTGGTAGCGATCACCGAATTGTCAGAGGCACACTGAACCTCGTCTAATGAAGTCAACGCTCCGTCCCCCTCGTGCTCTGTTCCAAAGTCCTGAAACCTTTCAGCTCGAGTTACAAAACCGCTTTCAGTGCCTAGAAGACTGCAATGGAGTGGAGGATATGAATGACAAGCTCGTGGAAACTGTCCATGCGGTCGGAGCTAAGTTCTGCAAGACCCGCCGCAGAAGAACACAAAAACTCTCCGATCACACACTTAATCTCATGGCTGTTTGACGGGAGATGAAGCTACATTTTTCAACAGATTCTACAGCATACAGGCAACTGAACAGACATATCTCCAAATGCATGCGGCGGGACTTACGCAACTTCAATAGAGCTTGTATTTAAGAAGCGATCGAGCGGAATTAAGGCTCCAATGTCTTTGCCAGAGATCTGTCTGCCAGAAAGAGCCAACTGTCAAAGCTGAAGACCGAATGTGGCAGCATCGTTTCCGGGGCACCTGAGATTTTGAGTGAGATTGAGAGGTTCTATGGACAGCTGTACACGTCATCGTTGGAGTCACACGCAAGTGTGAGTAACGATCCAAGAGCGAGTCTTATCCGACACTATTCCGAAGATATCCCAGACGTCAGTCTAAGCGAGACTAGAATGGCTCTCCAGCATTTTAAAAAACGGCAAGGCCCCAGGCGAGGATGGAATTACAGCGGAGCTTCTGAAAGCGGTTGGAAAACCGGTACTGAAGGTCTTCAGAGGATCTTTAATTCCGTCCTCCATAGTGGCATTACACCGGAGGCGTGGAGCAGAATCGCGGTGGTTTTGTTCTTCAAGAAAGGTGACAATGCTCTCTTGAAGAACTACAGACCGATTTGCCTTCTGAGCCGCGACTACGTGCTGTTTTCGAGAGTCATTATGAATCGTATCGCGCGCAGACTTGACGACTTCCAGCCTCCCGAACAAGCCGGTTTCCGAAAGGGCTTTAGCACCATAGACCACATACATACCCTTCGCCAAGTTGTACAGAAGTCCGAGGAGTACAATTTGCCACTATGCCTGGCGTATGTGGACTATGAGAAAGCCTTTGATTCCGTCGAAATTTTCCGTCGAAAGTTGACTGTCGACTGCTACGATAGATATCCGATTACAGAACCAGAGTACGAAACCTATCCAATAGCAGATGGGTGTAAGACAGGGTGTTGTTATATCCCCAAAACTCTTCACCGCTGCATTGGAAGACGTTTTCTAGCTTCTGGACTGGAAAGGATACGTTATTAACATCAATGGCAAGTACATCACTCACCTTCGATTTGCCGACGAAATAGTCCTTATGGCAAAATCACTAGCGGACCTAAGCACTATGCTCAGTGACCTCAATAGTGTCTCCCAACGGATAGGTCTTAAGATGAACATGGACAAAACAAAGATTATGTTTCATGTCCATGTCACATGTAGTTGTTGGGAGCACTAAGCTCGAAGTTGTTGACGAGTATGTTTACCTGGTACAAATAGTCCGACTAGGTAAGTCCAACTTAGACCGACAGGTCAATCGACGGATTCAACTCGGTTGGGCAGCGTTCGTGAAGCTACGACACATCTTCTCGTCAGACATACCTCAAAACCTTAAAACGAAATTGTACAACCAGTGCGTATTGCCAGTGATAACTTACGGATCTGAGACGTGGTCCTTCACTGCTGACCGTATGAGGAAGCTTAATATCGCTCAGCGAGCTATGGAGATGGCTATGCTCAGAGTTTCTCTGCGTGATAAACTTAGGAATGAGGATATCCGCAGTAGAATCAGAGGAACAGACATAGCCCAACGGATTAGTAAGCTGAAGTGGCAGTGGGCCGGCCATATAGCTCGAAGAACCGACAACCGATGAAGAAGACAGATTCTTAAGTGGCAAACTCGTACCGGTAGGTGAAGTGTAGGGCAACCCCACACGAGTTGGAAATACGACCTAGTAAGACATGCAGGAAGTCGATGGATGCAGGTGGCTCAGGACCGTGCTTTGTGGAATTCCTTGGGGGAGGCCTATGTTCAGCAGTGGACTTGTGAAAGGCTGTAATGATGATGATGACGAAAATAATATTCATAGACGCAGCAATGGAGCTATGTATGTGCTCGCAGTTAAATTCATAATATCCAATCTTATTAAGTTCTATCACTACTAAATCAATATAACTACTAATTGCTGATTAACCATGTATTTGGCGGCGAATGAAAATATTACGACAAAACCTGCATGTCTTATCAATGAAGAATATCCAGGGTCTTCGGTAACCGTCAAAAAGCACAGGAGCAGCGCTACAGTCTAATTGCTCCATTTCCATTTTCATTGTCTGTGAGCCGTACACTTATAATACTGTTACCCTCTACTTTTCTTTGTTTAAGGACAGTGGATGTTTATAAGTTTTTAAATCCTTGTTGAAACGAAATAATTTTCATATGTTAATGCTAGGAAAACGGTCATGCAGCATCACAACAACCTGCATCAGAATGTTCTGAAATCCGCCGGTTCAATAATATGCTTTAATTACCACTTCATTTAGAATAATACTTTTTAACACCGAATCCCTATCCACAATTATGAAACCCACAACAACTCATCAGAAATTAGGAACTATGTAACGCCATTTTTAATATTTTTATCTGCAACAATAAGTGTAGTTAAATTGAAAAAAATGAAGAATCTAGTTGCAATTTTGAATGTTTTTACAAATAAGCAAAAACTTCATGCAATTTACACTGCTAGTACCGTAACTGCTGTATTAGGAGTCTGGAATTTTTAACGTAAAAATGCACCACGCTATTGTCAATTCGGTTAAAAATTATCGATGTCGATTCGATGCAATCTTTGGATAAAGTGGAGCAAGGTCAACACTTCAGTAGTTGTGATATTTCTGAAGGAACTTGGTGTTTGAGAACGGTTTTATTTCACTAAAAATTGTAGTCTGATAAAGACAAAACATATTATGCTCGTTTAAAGCCTATGCTCGTTTTGGAAAATATTGACATTTTTGATTAAACAAATACCCCACATAAAACTGTAATAATATTAGTGTAAAAATTACTAGAATTTATAACTGCAGGTTAGGTCTCATAGTGCAAAAAGTAATTAAAATAACAAAAGAAAAGTATTGTGAGATTATAAAGAGCGATGAATGCAGAAAACTATTACATAATAATAGAAAAAGTAGGCATAATAGTGTTAAGAAGTATGTTAATTCTCTTTAGAAGTAATGTATTTAAAAAAAGATTATTGGCTCAAAAATTGATGCTACAAAAGAAGTAGAAAAAAAGAAACTTTCTTAATATTCTGTATGGAACTTTCAGAACAAAAGGTAGCTAAGGTTGTTCGAAAAGATGCAAGCTAGACGTCGTGAATAGATAACAATGTAAGAATTCAGCGTTGAACATATTCATCTTCAGAGAAAAATTTGCAAAAATATTGCCATGATATGAATATGGATGCCACTAGCTCCAAATTGATGTACGATTCTGTTGTCTCTTAAAACTGTTAAAGTAATTGAAACAGAAAATGTTTGAATTATTTCCTACTACGGTTTTACTAAACCTGATGCTAATGAAAAAACGAATTTTATCAGCAGTTATGCTCTATAAAATATTATCGTATATAAGCGGCATAAAATATCCACTATCATATTTATTCCCGCGAGTGTCGGAAGAATCAACAAAGGGAAATGAAACAGGAAATGGGCAGTAACATCTTCCTGATAACAATTAAATTAATATGAAACTGCTGTTGCCAACCCGTCTACCAGACGCCAATTATGAAAAATATGAGTAACTACGAATAATTCTCTGAGGGAGGGTTCACCAGAAATTTTGATACATTTGGTGTTTAGGCCTAATATTGAAAATTAAAACTTGCATTCAAACTCTCGACTCGGCGCGTGCCTCCGATGGTACCAAGGTCACCGCTCGCCCCCTACCCCGCTCGCATTCCATTTGAGGGTGCGGCGGTCGAGACTAGTCTAGAATAATTTATTGTTTGCAACGGCCGGTCGGTTAGACGTGTGGAATTTACGATTGAACAATAGCGTCGCGTTAAGGCCGTTTTTTTGTGTTGTCTAATCTCGTTCGTTTTGCGTGACAACGGGGCTTGTCTTATATAATTCTTGTTGTAATAATTTTGAGTGATTAACTTAACTTCGATTACCATTAATTTGCGTCGACGAGTTGCTTTTGTGGCATTTTAATATCGTACGAAGGAATTTTTCTTTGTCGTGTGGAACGCTTAAACTTTGTGACTCGAGAAGAGATCGTGTTCGTGCTCGTGGTTATAATTTTGTGCTAAGTGAACCTGAGACATTAAACTTTGACCGACCGTTCTTAAGTTGTGCAACGTGTCACTTGTTTGAATTTCGATTAACGTTGATTTGGTTGAATTTGAAGTTAATTAACTGTACAATAAAATTGGTAAGCTAACATAGTGAAATAAAAGCAGAAGGTTTCAATTGGTGAACGCCCACTAGAGGGATCGCACAATTTGGAGGAAATCGGCGCCTGTGGGTCCGCTCTCAGAATACGTCGGTGACGTCAGGTTACATCTACACACTTTCACACCCTTTTTATATACACCTCACTTACCACCTGACTTCGCCTTGTGGTCGACACTACCTCCGGAACTCGGTAAGTTTGTGCTTGCTTATCAGCTATTAGTTAATAATTTTCCACATGCATTTTGGGTTCACCCTTGGTTGCTCGTCGAGTGTTCCGCTGATGGGCCTCGGGATAGTCGACTTTTGTCGGGGCAACTAGGGGCGTGTACAATTTTTGGTAGCAGAGCGTGGTTTGGTAGTTTCTCCAATTATCCTCGGCCGTATTATAAAAAAAAATATATATTGTTTTTTCTTATTTTTTATGTTTTTTTTTTGTTTTGTTAGGGCTAGGTACTTACGCGTCAAGTATTTGGGTAGGTAGATTAAATTGCCGATGGGTCGGTCGCCTAAGCGAGGCACCCTGCTGACCGACTGTATTGGGTACTTGCCGTGTAGTGTAATTATATTTAATTTAATTTAATAGTAATTGTATCTAGTAGTGATGCCATCGCACAAGAAACCGGCGCTTCGCCTGCGGGCGGAGCTACGCTGGGCTGCTAACGTTCATCATTTGATAGGGCGACCCGATCGGTTCCATAGTTTAGAGAAGCGGCTCGAGCAGGTCGCAGCCCGAAGGGCCGTAGTGGACGAGGCTTACGCTGAGCTCGAGGCCTCGGATGTGGATCAGGGAGTCGTAGACTCCTGCCTCGCGGATTACGAGAAATTCTTTTCTCTCACAGACGACTTGATCGCGGCGGGGGCAAAGTATGCTGAGGAAGCGCGTGAAGCTCGGCTGAGTGGCCTGCACCAGTCCCCTCGGAAGCAGCCTACTCAGCCGGAGCTACTGGGACGACTCCCAGCTCTGGGCCTGCCAAGGTTCTCCGGGTTCCTCTCCGAATGGCTGACCTTTGTTGGTCTTTTTGACAGCCTAGTGGATGCCCGGAGGGACTTGACACCAAGCCAGAAGATGGGGTACCTCCTGGCATCATTGGAAGGGGAGGCCCTGGGCGTCTTTGGCCATTTTAAATTGTCGGACGACGCCTACCAGAATGCACGAGACCTCCTCGCCGGAGGGTACGCCGACGTCCGGCGGATTGCGGACGAATACGTTAGGCAGCTTATAAACCTCCCGCTACTTAGGAGTTGGATATATTTCATACTCTGGTTCTGTACTCGGGTAGCTATCGTAGCTCTACTGTACAAACATTTTAGCACTTGGATATACTGACAGTCAACGTGGCACCGCTGAAGGGACTGCAGCACCGTACAAACTTCGACGGAATCTAAAGCTTTCTCACATACTACGGGCGGACCACTAGTTATCATTAATTATTAAAAGCTTTTATTTTACTTCACTTGTATGTGTATGTCCTGCAATTTAGCAATCAATATTTCACCCTCTTCTACTGAAGCTATCGGGCTAAAATTTGGCACACACGTTTTGTTCTCCTGACAATTACTTACGCATGATGCCGCAATTTTTTATAGCGGACGTTACAAAATAGCGACATATCATTTCTACAGAAATTCCTCTGGTATGGATGTTAATTAAAAGTGAAACACAATAAGTAAAATGACGTCATTCTACGTCCTATATGTCGGACGTCTATTATGACAATGCCATAATAATTATTATGACATATAGTTGACCTGATGATATATGTGGCAATGGCTGAAAAAGGCCGAAGACAGAATTTAAAGAGCTATAACTAGACAAATGTTAGAGATAGTTTGGTGGTGCTTGAACAAATGTTGTAGGGAGCAGCAAGGGTCAACTGCAGGCAACAAAAAATTCAATATGGTGGATCTAAGTTGGCGATCAAAAGCTTACTTACTCCCATCCGCCTGTAATTTTATTATCCCAGGGATTGTAGAGTCCTTGATTACGATTTAGTGGACTCCCTAAGATGGCGCACTATGTTTTTATTCATCCCCTGATATGGATATTAAATGAAAATATGGATTCAACTGATGAAAAGAAGATAAACCCTTTGTTTGTTTAAAATAATACGATTAAAATGTGTGTACTGCTTCTCCGTTTAACGATAAGACTAAGCGGAGGCGTATCTTTACTAATATCGTATTCTGGGAAAATTGTAGCGGTGATGATTGACGTAACAATTTTAAAGACTTATAACTCGGCAAAGGTCAATAGGTGTCTGTAGGTCTGAAACAGGCTCTTTTAGCCCCACCAATACCCTGCAACTCTACGCCCCAACCTAAGACGAACCTAGAAGTAAAGGGCACGTCTGCAGACGAACCACATTCGGAAACGCATCAGGGAGGGGAAAAGAAAAAGTTCGCTAGGCTAGGCGAGTGGTAGAGTTCGCCCATAATCCCAACGCCGAACTTGTGGTGGAATGTGATTCTAATGCTCACCACAAAGTATGGGGAAGCAAAACATGCATAAAAGACGTGAGTTACTTTTTACTTTCTCATATCCAATCAGCTGGTAAGCCTAAACTTAGTATGTACACCAAGGTTTGTAACGCGTGCTAGGCAGGAAGTTTTAGATATAACCTTTGCCACCAATTGCATATCCAGGTAGATTACTGACTGGCATGTTAGCAGTGAAAACTCGGTGTCTGGTCACAGATACATTAAGTTTGTGATTAGAGCATCATCAACTTATGAAACTGTTGTTTTTAGGGATCCAAAAGTGACTTCCTGGGATGTCTACAAAGATAGCCTAAGGAGGAATTTGGAAACGTTTCCCAAAAACCTAAAAACGATTGAAGGTCTGGAGTTAGCAGCGGATACGGTAACCGTAGGTATTCGTGAAGCCTTCGAGGAGAGCTGTCCCATTAAAACCAAGACCTCAACACAGGCAATGGATCCTATAATTAATCAAATTAAATTAAAATCTAAGTATACCACTGTAAGATTTCAAAATACTGTAAGCTCATTCTGAGTAGATCGCACCAAAAGTTAATATTCAAAAACTGAAGGTAGCCGGACTATGACATCTGGACGTCAAACATCTCAGTCTCCCCCGTGACCACGGGTTGCTGTAAAGCACTCGAAATGTCGGGAATTAAAATAAGTAAATTAAACGCAATGATATCTGTAAAAATAATTTAATTCAATGTATCGTATTCACGTAAATATAAGAAATCATTAATTATTATAAGAGTTATTAGTGCTGTGAATATAATATTATGTCTTAGTTAACCATTACAGCTTATTTTTGTTGGTTAGAATTTGTATTTTTTATCATACAGGTAGTAAATAGCCGCACGAAAACTAAAATCGTATCTCAGAGGTAAGTTATTCAGGAGAAAATGTCTGTGAAACGACAAGCACTTGTACAATGCGGTACTTGCCATAAGAATTACGCACGGCTAGCTCATCTCACGCTCGAGATGGCCGGCGACTGCATTCATGGTGTTAACTAGTTTCTAGTTATATACGCAAATAATGTCTTTTAGTTTACGATAAGGCCTTGTGTTTAAAAATAATAAATAGAATTTGAACATATTATTCAATATCGATACGTCCCGCGGGTATCACAAGGGGTGACGGAGGGAAACTGAAACAGGAGATGGGCAGCAGCATTTCTCTGATATGAATTCAAAATAGTAAGAAAAATGTAGACCGTCGCGGGACGCCTGGCAGATGTGAAACATCGAAATTATTATGTACATGTAATATGTATAAAAGTATAGTTTACGACAGGTAATAAATATGGGATAATGAAAATATAAAAACTAATTATATATATATATATATATATATATATATATACATATATATATATATATATATATATATATATAATAAAATGAAATACATATATACAATCATATACTGTGGCTTCAATTCCTGATTCAGCTAGACCTTGTATGGAATAATCCGAGGTCCTTATGCAGAATTCTCCTCAGTGCGGCTCATTAGTGCGGTTAGTGTTCAGTTGCTGAGATCTGTGGCGAGTTGATGTTTTCAGGCTTTGGCAGACACTGTCGGTAATAGCAACAATATTCTCGGCCGAGCGCCAACCTCACAAACTTGCGTACGACTGGCCCGGTTGGTGCATTATTTCAACCGAAATTTCTTTTTAAAATTTGCACTGTTTCGGCGACACAGCACTCACTTTGGAAATAAATTTTCAATATTTCCCAACGTTCTTCAAGCGTAAATCTTTTCATTTTGTACTGCGGAGAAATGTTGAGCGTTAATTAGCTGTATAACAATATTTATATGTATCTACATTTTAATTCGCAAACGAAGACAGATGTAGATGTCTATGGGCCACAGCAGCCACTTACCATCAGGTGGGCTGTGTGCTCGTTTGTCACCCTTATTCTATAAAAAAAGACAAGGCAGGATTATTTCACATAATTTATATAATGTAAGGGCAATCTAACATATAATTTTATACAATTATAACTAACTCTACTTTATGTTTCAAAGCGACTGGTACTCTTCTCGGCTTAAACAACTTGAACTGAGCATTACTATTTATTTTTAAAGTTACTTTATATTTATTAAAAGTTCCCAATTTATCTGTAAACAAGTGAGAATATGTTTCCTTCAGTTGCTTTACTAAGTCGTTATGCTGTAAGGTGTTACAGTCACCAATACACAGTTTCATATAAAACGACGTAATTAAACGATCACGACTCAACAGAACTGTTTTTTTTTTTATAAAAACAGCTGTTCTGTTTTTATAATATCGAGACCACATCCGCTGCTGGGGTCGGGAAAGCGGTTGCTACTAAGCGCTCGATTTTCCTGGCCCCATGGCCTCCGCGTATCGAACTCGGGGGGGGGGGGGGATCCGATACGCAGGTGGAGTTGGAGGCCGTGGAGGGAGGTGTGCCTTGTGTTCTTGGTGTGCCTTGCCTGAGAGGGAGAGTGGGCAGGAGAGGTCCTCTCCCGAGAAGCGGCGGCCGGCGCTGGTGGTCCCGCGGATGTGTGCGAAAGCGTTCCCCGTGGCCCTGACAATATGCGACGAAGGTGGAACACCATGTGGTTTTAGTCGGTGCGAGTCCGACATAACTCGTCCTTGCCCCCGTGAGGCGGGTATGCGTAGGCAGAAATGAGCTTATATATATGTTTATGATTTACATTGTCTAAATGAAGATATTGCTGTTTTATTCAAGGGTTTTCATTTTCCAAGCTTTGCATTACGCCAAATAGCCTTTACAAATAATTTGCTGGATATAGCAAGCTGGCAAGTATTACTTGACATAATTTGTCAAACTCACAACGTTGGCCGTTCCCTTACACTGGTAACCAGTCGTATTGCTTCGGTTTTTGTGTTTTTTGATACCTAGATTTTGCAGAAACTTCAAATAACTTAGTCTAGTTAGTTTACCAATTTAAATTTTTTTTACAATATTTTTTCAATATATTAATTCAAATAAAAATATTTCAGCACAATAATTTATTTTAAACTGGTACCTACTAAAATAATTCAGGTTGGTTCTCGTACAGCTTGCATGACTCAAATTTCTGTTATATTGTCAGTTTTTACATACGGATTAGTATCCAATATAAGCTGATTGGTAATAGTCCGGCCATATAGCTCGAAGAACCGAAAACCGATGGGAAAGAAAGATTCTCGAGTGGCAACCTCGTATCGGTAAGTGAAATGTAGGGCGGCCCCGTAAGATGGAGAGAATATTTGGTAAGTGATGCGTTGATGGATGCAGGTGACTCAGTGCCGTGCTTCGTGGTATCCCTTGGATTGCTTTGCTCAATTTATAAAAATAAAATAAATAAATAAAATAAAATAAAATATCTTTATTTCAGGCAACACAGGACCCATACAAGAATGTTAGTAACAGTGAAATGAAATATAACTTAAATTATAGTGTTAGTAATTAAATTAATTAAAATAAATAATGATGACAAAATGTAAATGGAGATGTTTGAGACCAGCCGCCACAAGGGTACCGGTGACTTATACCGTGGCATGTAGCCGTATCCAGCGCTCAAACAGCGGCGAGTCCCACCTATCTGCCATTATGTTGAGAATGCTATTGGAGCTGCCACGCAAACGTTTCAGCATCGATGCAGCACGCTTTCTAATAATGGCGTGGAAACCATCAGTGTGCATTTCAGAAAAAATTACTGACGCGCTGCAAAAGCGCGGCAGCCCCATCAGCATCCTAAACCCATCATTATACTGGACACGCAACGCGCTGTACACCCGCTGCGTATAGTTAACCCATAGCTTGCCCGTGTAAAAAGACTGGTAGTAGGCTTTGAATGTATAGGGTCAAAAAGTTAACTTTTACTATGTAGCAAAAGTGCTAAGGCATATTGTATAGAAGAATAAATTAATTCAGATCTCCCAACTTCGGAAACTTTTAAATGAAGATTATTTTATTCCGTTTAGTTATTTAAGGTCGGCTTTTACACTAAAATTAACTTAATACTATGTAACTAATAAAAAACTTAGCAAGTCGACACACATCATCTGGTAGGTAAGCCGCCCTACTCTTCGCTCACAAGTACGAGCCTTCCACTGAAGGAGAACCTTTCTTCCCCATCAGTTGACGCTTCTTTGAGCTATATGGCCGACCCATTGCCACTTCAACTAAGTGATCCGTTGGGCTATGCTGGATTTGGTTCTACTGCGGATATCGTCATTTCTCACGCAGCGAAACTCCGAGCAGGACCCTCTCCTTAGCTGGCTAAGTGACCCTGTGCTTCATCATTCGGCCAGCAATCGTTTAAAATCTAAATAGATACATGAAAACCTCCTAGCATTCTCAAATTTGCTGGTGGAATGTTTTCTTCATATTTATACCTATATGAGTAAAATTGAAGCAGAATTCAATAAAAACAGATACATTAAATAAATAAAAAAAAAAAAATTGTCGAATATAGAACCTCCCCGTTTTTTCAGGACTAAAATGTAGCATTATTTTTTTATAGCATAAAATGCAAACGAGCATGCGGCTCACCTGATGGTAAGTGACTACCGCCGCCCATGAACAACCGCAACACCAGGGGAATTGCAGATGCGTTGCCGGCCTTTTAGAAAGGTGTAAGCTCTTTTCTTGAAGGTTTTAACATTATGTAAATGCTGTTGGAACGTACTCTAACAACACTTACTGGAATTGAATTAATGATTTTGCGAACCAGAAAAACAGAAGTCTGACTTACAATACAATTTTATTTATTACTTCCTAAAGCTTTCACTTAAATGTGCTTGTTGATTAGAGGCTTTTAATTTTGTATTCTTTGGTAGGTAAAGCTTAAACTTTACAAGTTTTTATGATTTCAAATAAATTAAGTAAATGCGATAGACGACTCTACTACTAGACAAATACTTACTATGAGAGATGTAATTTTCTTGGCAACAATTTCGTAACTATCAGTCATCATCTTTAGTCATCATTATCAGTCATCCTTCGGACATCGAGTTCGCGAAATGTAATCAAGACTCGAAAAGTACCTAAGAATATTAAAAGTTACAAGATTTCTATTATCTAATTGCTTCCCATAGATATTATATAGATATTCCCATAGATAGATATCTGGGTGATATTTCTATATTGCCTCCATACTCTGCAAGATTACGGAGCGTATATTGAACGCCCACATGATGGCATACGTAGAACAGAATGATCTCCTCAGTGACCACCAGTACGGGTTTCGCCGGAATCGATCAAATGGGAACTTTCTAGCGTATGCACATACACATATGCACATATGGGGAGAAGCCCTCGAGAACAGTGGTAAAGTAGTTGCTTTTTCCCTCGATGTTTCGAACGCTGGTTTGTCTCGCTAGTTTATTAGGCAAGCTTTCAGCGTACGGCTTATCCCTGGCCTGATTGACGGGGTGAAGGACTTTATGAGTGAACGAACGAACTTTATGTTTCTCCGAGTTGTCTTCGATGGCTGCTCGTCCTGTCCTATCGCGACAAACGTCGGAGTTTAATTATTTATTTATTGGCCATTTCATTACATAACATTGGTACGTCAAAATTACAATTCAGATGATATAAGATTACATTATATTACCTAAAATTACAAATATAAAATACATCTACATTTACATTTATTATTTATTTATTTTATTTATTTATTTAAATTCTTCTCTGTCTGGTTTGCGAGATGACGTTGTGACTAGGATAAAAAAAGGAATGCTTCGGTGGTTAGGTCACGTAGAAAGAATGAACAAGGAAAGAGTGACAAAGCAAATTTATGTTTCAGAAGTGAACGGCAAAGTCGGGAAGGGACGCCCTAGACGAAGATTTATCGACCAAATCGGCGATACATTGAAAATGGGCCAGTTTAGGAGTACCCTTAACCGACGAGCGTGTATGCGTAAATATATGGATGTAAATGAGGCGAGAGAAGTGTGTCAGGATCGCGCCAAATGGAAGTCCGTAGTAGTCTCTGCCTACCCCTCTGCGTGACAGGCGTGAGTGTTTGTATTGTATAGTATTGTATTAAATTCTTATTATTTTACATGTCAAGCAAGTCAAAAAATAAACATTTTACGTATCCTTATATATTATAGAAAACGTGATTCAAAAATAATGTTTTCGTCACTTGTCGAAACGCGTTTAATGGAAGTCTTAATATTTCTAAAGGCAATTTATTGTAAGTTTTGATTTTTAATGGAAAACCTTGCTTGAACGCCTTGATTAATCTGGTTCTTGGAATAACTAATCTTATGCAATTTCTTGAATTGTAGTTGTGTACGTGCATCTTCATCAGTTCTGCTGCATATAAATTATCTGCTTATTCCCGATATCTATGGAGTGCAGACGACAACACAGTTGTGGAAAGATACCAACCAAGTGCCCAGGCCAGTCGGGATCAAATCCGAACGATAGGCTATGGTTGAGCGTGTGAATCTCACACTACAGGCAGTCTGCAAATGGGGCGATGTCAATCTCGTGAGCTTCAACGTCTCCAAAATACAAGCGTGTTTTTTCACCGCTAAAAGGAGCCCGCTCACCCTGGCTCCTACTTTCCGAGTGTATCCTTGGAGAACACTGACCGCCTTCAATTGTTTGGGGTTGAATTTTCTTCGAAACTTAACTATGGGTAGTTCATTGAGTCCAGAGTTAATGCAGCCGCAAGGAAACTTGGTGTACTTGCAAGGGTGCGGCGGTATACCTCGTACTTACCTTACGAGTACCTTATATAAAGAGCAAGACCGATCGTGCATGGAGTACTGCTGTCACAAATGGGCCGGTGCTGCAAAATGCCACCTGGCAGCGTTAGACTCAGTAGAGAGACGTGCTAAGAGGCTATTTGGAGACCATGATTTGGTTGAAACCAATCTTGTTAGCCTTGAGCACAGACGCAGAGTAGTCAGTATTAGTGAGTGTGCGCAGGAATTACAAGCTTTAGTTCCTTCCTCTCCTTTCCACCATTGGACGACTAGGCGGTCGGCGGGTCTTCACCCCTTTGCAGTCACCACGCATTAGAACCAAACGGTTTGTTTCGACATTTGTAATGCGTACAGCAAAGGAATGGAATAATTTGCCGGCGTCTATCTTTCCGTCCGAATACAATCTTGGCGTCTTCAAGGCAAGAGTGAATAGGCTTATGTTACGCTAAGACAGTGCGATTTACCATCTAAGGCTACATCACCAGTTATTAACCGGTGGTATTGTGGTCAAGCACTGACTTATAATAAGTTAAAAAAAAAAACTCTGTTAGAACCTAAATATATTTCCTGCCAGGTTGTCGTCGAATAAAATGTTAGATTAATTAAAATTGAAACCTAATGAAAGGCCTGATATTCTGTAATTATAATGGTTCTCATTATCTTCAAACTGTAACAAAGGTGATAGTATCGACAATGGTGGACGGTGGACCCTACAGGTGGACGCTCCAATTTCCACCTATTATGATACTCGGATCGTATTTGATATAATTTATTACATCAAATACAATCCGAGAGGAAATTTCAAAGTTATTTGTAAAAAATACACTTTTCAAAGTTTTCGTTAACGATTTCTCTTCAATGCTTCAACTGATTTTGATGCGATTTGCAGGAATCGATGACGTTTTTCAAGTTTAAGAGCTCTTTACGAGAGCGACACTGAAAGTTTTTAGAACTGGCCACTTGTAAACGGTATAAATAAAAATAAGTTCAAATTTTTAAAATGGAACTCTTTGTCAATATTATTGTGTATGTATTTTATTAATTTGTCATTTGTTTATGATTTGGCGGCAAATTGAAAATTGTCAGTGTCACGTCAGCATGGATTTCATGCGAGAAAATTTTCATAGGTACAATGATATTTATGAGTTTCGATGTCATTTAAGTCAACAAGAAAGTTATGATTGACTTCGATTGGCCTTTTAAAATGAAGCCCCATCTCGTGCCACTCTTTACAACTGTACTTACAGTCTGTACACTTCGCGATTATGCATGGTAAGCGCGCTTAAAAAGCCACGTCCACCATGTTTCCGTGGCAAGTACAGCCTCATAATCGACGATTTTGGGTCATGCATCCTATGGAAAGTCACAGTAGTGATATCGATGTTTTGTGACATACCCAGGTATGTTTCAGCCTCGGAAAGGGCCCTTAAGTTGATAAGCATAGATACGACTATGCCATCAGAGCTAACGACCCTTCCCCTTTCAACATGGAGAACCGCACACTTATCCGTCCCCAGCTCCATTTTAATAGAATTACTGAAATGACAAGTGATGTTTAGCAATTCCATAAGATGGGAGGGACTGGAGGCGAATAAGTTTATATCATCCATACAAAAAAGGTGAATCATATTTGCACCTCCTTTTCGAAGCTCAAACTCCCTCCCGGAGTCCTTATGTAAGGTACTGAGAGGGTTCAGGGAAAGGCTAAACTAGATTGGACACAAACAATTGCCCTGGAAGATAATAAGCCCTTCTTATCCTTATGCGGCTTTCCGCATCCGTCATCCGCTCGCTTAGATAACAAAGGATTGTACTCCACTGAGCCATACGCTGCTCGAGGAATTCTTTCACTAACTTTAGCCGTGTATGGGGCACCGAATCGAATGCCTTTCTATAGTCTATCCAGGCGGCAGAGAAGTTGCAATGGTTGCGTTTAACCACTTTGACAAATACCGCGTCAATAATGAGTGGTTCCTTGGTTCCATGACCACCGTCCCGACATCTATTTTGAACACGCAACGTCACCTGATTTAAATTCAGGTGACGAATGATTCGCGTACTCAAAATAGATGTTAGTATCTTATTATATATAAGATACTAACATCTATTTTGAGTACGCGAATGGGTAGATACGTATTTGCTCAGATCTGTGGAATCCCGGTCTTTGGGAACCAAATGAGTGATCCCAGTAGTGAAGAGGCACGGGAGTGACTTTTGGTCGAGAGCCTCTTGAAACTGTCATGCTGTCACAGCGTGACACACCACGAACACCTTCAGCCAGTAGTGATGCGGCTTGTCGAATCCCGGACTTTTCCAGTTCGGGGCCCTACGGACTACGTCATCCGGCGTTATGATGACGGAGTACATAGATGTAACACTTGCATACTAACTCGCCACATCGTCCGTCGCTGTGACTTACGGGCTCTAACCACATGCCGGGCCATAATGTGACAGTGTCGACCTGATTCGGTGCTGGGCCCATTTCACGTAGCATTGGTCGCTCTAATAGAGCTCCATAGAGTCTCTTCTGATCACTATGGAACAGACTATTTGGTTGAACCGTGTCAACCTCTTGGTATGTCGCCGAATCCGCTGTCCCCTAGCAACGACTCTCTGCTTTAAGTAGTCTATGTGCTCCGTCAGTTTTTGCGTTAACTAACATTTGCTAGCCCCAGCAAACGCCATTTTGACGGTGGGCACAATTCTTGGGCAGTTATTGCCTCACCTGAAGCATATCAGTCTGCCGTTGCGGGCCCTAGGCTTTGCGATACGTTCCTCAATTCTTATTCTCCAGGCTGGGATGGCGCTACTTTGTCTAATTGCACGTCCAGCTATGGGCAGATTGGCGCTAATAATAGGGGATACTGCCAGCTCCAAAAAAAATTGAGTCCATCTCGCAAAGGTCCTGGCTAGCTTCTAAAGAGGGTTTGAAGCCCTCACAATTGCCCGGTTTCGCTCGCTGAGGATTATGCGGGGAAGTCGCGGTCGATTTTAGGAGAAGTCTACTGCGCGTTTCCACAATCGCCTCTTCCAATTTTCTTCTCGTTTGCTCTGGTTCTAGTTCCTGGATGACTGCTTCATTATCGTCTGAATCAATTCCAACTGGGGTATTAACGGCGGCATTCACGTGTGCAGGTTGCTCTGCAACTTGTTGCGCTGCATCCTTAACCGTAGTATTTTCATCCGATGAGGAAACAGCCTCACGTCCTAGCCGTTTGAGTTCAGTGCCTTCAAATATGTTTGAGCGCAAGATATACCGAACTTGATCTGCCAGGTTTTGCTTGGCGACGGTTATAGATGGCTCTAGCTTAGCAAAAAGTCCTATCCAGGTACGCAGAACCTCCAACTTCTCTCTCTTTCCCAATAAAATACGCCGTTACGTTGCTACTCATTTGCGTTGTGCAGCACCTCGCACTCGGTTGGCGGTTTGCATACTGTCGCGTCCAGCACCAGCTCCAGACGCACCTTGGCGACCTCCGGTCAGCGGCCTTTTGCGCGTATTCCTTAATTCCATCATCCATTTAATGGGCATCACTTAACGGGAGATGCTCAGACCCGGCACTTTTTCATGGTGAGGCCATGTGCGCAAGAGGGCTTTTGCACCTTCAATTTTGTCGAGGCATGGCACCTATACCTCTTGGCAAGGCGCTGACTGACTGCGCTGACGTAGCAATTATGTCACATAACCCTTACGTCAGCGGCCAAGTGTATGTCACTTCCCCACGCCTACAGCCATTTCCATTCATATCCTATCTAAAGTACACTGAAGAACATTGGCCTCACCCATAGACTATCTTATAATACGGAAATTTCACTAACATTACTTAAATATAATTAGAACTTCAAAATAAGGATATTCGCGGCAGAATCAGAGTAACCGTCGTAGCCCGCCGATATAGCTCACAGAACCGTCAACCGATGAGATAGAATGGTTTACGAGTGGCAGCCTCCTACAACTAAAGGAAGGGTAAGGCAGTCTCCCACGACATGGAGTGACGACCAGGTAAGAGATGCTAGGAGTCTATGAATACTGGTAGCTCATGACCGTGCTTTGTGCAATTATTGACTTGTGAATGGCTGTAATGATGATGATGTCAAAGGGGTAAAGAAAACCAAAAATTTTTAAAGGACTATTAATATATATTAAAAAGAAGTAACTATGTTTCACCATCATATAACAAAGCCTTCTAATTTCTGAGAGGATAATGGAGAATTTTTTATTTATTTATTTATTCTTGGAAAGAGTGTACATTCTTTCCTTTTTTCAATTTTGCCAAACTTTAATTTTGTCGGCAAAGAAGGACCTAAGACGGTATTTAGGGTGACTCGGAAAATATGAAATATGTTGATTCATTTCGTTTCATTGTTAGGTATGTTGGCTTGTATTAAATTGTTAATTGCATTTTTAGTGCTCATTTACAAAAAAAAACCAATGAAAGAAAACCTCATGAGAGGAACCTGTCTGATCTCTAACAAATAAGACTATTTTTGTATTTTTTTATTATTTTTGTCTGAAGTCCGCCAACACGTACTGGAGAATTGTGCGCAGCAGTATGACGTATATATGCTGTAAATTTACTTTTATTTAACTTTAAATTTCTTCGCGATGTTTTCCTATATTGTCGAGCATGTATATTTCTTAAAGTAACAGTTAAATACTTTAGTACTCAGTAGTGCCATTAAGGGAATTAAACTTACGTTAAGCGTACTATAACATTTATTAAGAGACGAGATCCAAGTCTCGAAAACGCTAAACTCTCGAATTTAAGTATGACCAAATCTCACAAAATTATAAATCAGCTAGCGCATTTTCGGAAAGTTCTATGTTCAGCTGTGGACGTATAGGCCGTACAGGGTCCTGCCTGTTATTAAATCAAATTTCATGGACCACAAATCCTCATAAGAAAAACATCAATTCCTACCAAGGATTATTCGCGAGGCTATTAAAATAAAAAAAACATCATAATTTTAGAAAAGAAGATGGCTGGATGCCACCATCTGTTTGTCTATAAATAATAAAATTATATCTAAACAGAAGCATATCTTGCAAGACACTATATATTTAAGTTATTTTTGCGTAGATCGGTTCCATCTAAATAAATTCACAAACTTAAACTAAACAATAACGTAAACTAGAACGTGAATATCACCAAGATCACAGTTAGATTCTCTTAGAGCCTCTATAGACGGACTGCTTCGAGCAATCAGTGCCAACAGCTTCAAGCTGTCACTTTTGGGCAATCCGCAGTTTTAATACAAAATATACGGTCGCAATACAAAGACCGGTTTTGCAATCGCAGACTAAAAATGTAGTCAGTGCCGTCCTACCAGCAACATACCTGGGGATACAATCTATGAAATTATTCCACTCTGTTCTTTAGATTGTAATACCTGCGAACTACGGCGTTTTCTACACCTTCGCTTGCGCAATAATAGAGCAAAAAGCAGTGTTTCTTCGTCGGAATCCATGTTGCAACTGAATGAACAGTAAAACAACTGCAAAAACACTGTAGTTGTGATCGACTCCAAGCGTTATAAGACTGTTCTCGTGCAGCTGGTCTCGACTGTGATTTAATGGAGGCTCTTACATTCAGTAAAATAGCTACTTTATCCAATCATTATACATTTAATTCTATAATACGAGAACATTAAAGTCCACAGTAATCTATAAGTACATTTAAATAACATTTAGTGTTTGTATTTAATATCGAAATAACTACCTTTTATTGAGCTGAGGGGGTTATTAGCATATTTAAAAATTTTGACTGTCTGTCATCTCATCTATTCAGGCTAATTTTCTGATACCAAAACCGATAGTAATGAAACTTCACAAACAGATAGAGATAAATACTAGGAGTGATCTAGGCTACTAAGTTTTAAAAACGTAAATCTGCATAATATATGTAAACTGAAATATTTTGAGTTTATGTTAAGTCCGCCTACGGCGGATTCTTCTCTACACTAATCAACTCTTAGAAGATAAGGAGAAATATTTACTCGATGATTCGATGGAAAGTGGGAAAAAGAGTAACAACTCTCATTATTTTCTCTTTAATGATTTGAATTTGACGATTAACATTAAAAAAAACCCGTAGTTTCGCTTAGAATACGTTCTAATCATACTAAATAACAACACTGTATCCCAAAATTAATTATTTTTTCGTAAATATTACAAAAATATCGAATACACTATTATATCGTACAGACTCCGTGCGAGACGATTCATGATGACTCTCGAAAACAGTATATAGACGCGGCTCAGATGGGAAATCGGTCTGGTGCCACCATGGAGGATGCTAAAAACCTTCTAAAGGACTTCAAGTACCGGTTTTCCACCCGATTTCAGAAGCTCCGCTGTAATTCCATCCTCGCTCTTGGAACTCAGACTTACTCTTTTTAAGGTGCTGGAGAACCATTCTCATTTCGCTTAGACTGACGTCCGGGATATCATGGGAATATAATCAGATAAGACTTGCTATTGGATCGTTACTCATACTTGCGTGTGGTTATACGGTGAAGTTTACAGCTGCCCATAGAACCTCTCAATTTCATTTAAAATCTCAGATGTCCCGGAAACGATGTTATCACATTCAGTCTTCCGCTTCGTCATTTGGCTCTTTCTGGCAGACAGATCCCTTGCAAAAACTTTGGAGCCCTGGTTCCGCTCGGTTGCTTCTTCAATACGAGCTGTATTTAAATTGCGTAAGTCCCGCCGCAAGCATTTGGTGATCTGTCTGTTCAGTTGCCTGTGTGCAGTCAAATCTGCTGAAGACTGCAGCTTTATTTCTTGTCTAACAGCCATGATATTATAAGTGTGATCGGAGAGTTTTTGTGTTGTTATGCAACCGGTCTTGCCAAACTATGACGGACAGTTTCCGCAAGCTTGTCATTCATATCATCCACTTCATTGGAGTATTTTAGGTACTGAAAATGATTTTGTAACTGCAGCTGAAAGTTTTTGGGGCTTTTGATTAGAATACGAGCTTAGAGAGCTGTGGCAAAGGGCTATGTTTGGGGTTTCTGTGCATGATAGAATTAAAAACGAGGATATCTGCAGTAGAACCAGAGTAACCGACAAAGCCCAAAGGATAAGGAAGCTGAAGTGGCAATTGGCCCGCCATGCACCTCGTAGAACTGACAATCGATAGGGAAGAAAGGTTCCCGAATAGTAGCCTCGTACCGACAGGTGAAGTGCAGGGCGTACGTCCACTAGATACAGTGACTACCTGGTAAGAAATGCAGGAAGTCAATGGATGTAGGTGGTTTGGGACCGTGTTTTGTGGCATTCCTTGGAGGAGAACTATGTTCAGCAGTGGACTTGTGAAGGGCTTAAATGATGATGATGAATGATGAATTATAAAGGAAATCATTTTTAACGTCGTTATTTAGATTTAGATAGTACTTAAGGTTGCCACTGAAAATCAGGACTAGGATGAAATGATGAATAAAAAGTTTAGTTCTTATCCTTTTATATTGGGTCAGATTATAATTTATGTAATGGATAAATTTTAGCTGATTATTGAAAACTCAACCCTTATTTTCGCGAATTGTGACGAAGACCAAGGTTTCAGAAATAAAATATGGCCATAAATAATGCAATAATAACAATAACAACCCGGGCTAGATCCCGCCGGCACCAGTTGGTAATTACAATTTTAAGGGCTGATTTACCACGTGTTCTACAGTGAAGCAAAACATCGTGAAAAGCCTGCATGTCTAAGAAATTAAAAAAAAATATATTTTAAACACATGTGAGGTCGGGGCGGGTATGGCGGACTGGTCCTTGCCCTAAAACATTTTAAGAAATTCACCTATTAATCAATCAGAGTAAGCCTGTTCCCAGGAGTGGGACATAGTAGATCGTAATTTCAATGCAACAACATAATATATTACGTGGTAGAGCCATGCTGCAGCTATATTAGTAGTATAGTTGTAGCACGAATGGGTCGGCTCGACCGGGGAAGGACCACGCTCTCACAGAATACCAGCGTAAAATAGCAGCTTCATACTGATGTGTTTTGTATGGTGAGTGTAGAGAACCGGAAACCTTTTACTGGAAATGAGGCATTCCATCTTAGTCCTCAGAGGTGGCAACGCATCCGCATTTTGATTCTTTATTAAGGATAGATGTAAATATCTATGGGTCACAGCAACCAATTCAGGTGGACTGTGTGCTCGTTTGTCACCCTATCTTATAAATTTTTTTTGAGATAATAAATTTCGATCAATGTATTATTTTCCACCAATTTTCCACCATAAATTACTTAATGACAGAAATGCTTTGCTCGAAATGGGTATAAGCTGTCAGTAATTTTTAAGATACTTTAAAATCTATTTATCAACTACATGTTTTTGTATCTTAATATCGACAGGTATATCAATAATATATCTTTTGTAGACCATAAATTTTTCAGACCGACATCTTGGGGCCAGAATTCGACGAAACGAATGATATACAAAAAAAATATTGCATGAAACGGAGGTTTCTGCTAAAACCTTGTCGCAAATTAAACAAGACCATAAATAGAACTAGGTAATAAGGCGAAATTCCCTATGGAGTGAGTGAGTAAATACATTGATTCGTAGCCAGAGATAATAAAGATCTATTTTGAAGACAAAGGCGGCTTCTTTAAACGAAATTGTTTAGTTATCGACCGAATATTCGGTTTCGGTTTCGGCAAAAAACCTAGTTTCGATAATAGTTTTGGTTTCGGCAAAAAATCTGCCGAACCTCCGCGGCGACGAAACACAGTGTTCGTGGGTTATCGTGCGTCGTTCGGATGAGTTCGTGACTCGTGTATTATTCATAATTATACAGAAACAGAAATAGAATTTGTTTATTCAATATAGATTATAAGTAATACTTTTTGAAAGTTTCTCTTTTGTTTAATTACAACTGGTTCGAAAAACAAACGTCTGTCCTTGGAAGAACCAGCAAGAAAATCAGTGGGACTTTTCTTTAAAATAAGAGCTTAAAGTCAGAGGCGTAGCGTGGACTAATATAAACGTGGGCGAAGTTACATCAGCGAGGCCCCTTTTCTTTCGTTTCAAGGACCTACCCAATGGATCTATTCTACCAAACATGCTTTGACACGACATACCTACTCATATCTATTAATTTCTGACAAGTTTCGTATTCCTTCAATGTAACAGTTGCGGTCATTGAAGGTAGTTACAACGTTCTCGCAGTCACACTTAAGAGGGGCTTCTTGCTAGGCCCCAAACAAACACACTTTAATTTGTGACTATCTTTTTCGAGCGTAAAAGTGATCAAATTATTTTAATTCAAATTTATTTATTAGTCATCTGTGGTGAATTCTGAAGGCGAGGACCCACTTCGGCCACGCCTAGCTACGCCACTGCTTACAATTATGTATGTAACACAATTAACAACATAAAACAAATTAGAAATAACTTTGTCCCAGGGGTAATTATCATCCATGAATTCCTTAATATTATAATAACCTTTTTATACAAACTTAGTTTGATTTTTTTGAGTTTATTAGTAAAAGTTTATTAAAGTTTTTTATTTTTGAGCAGGTTTTGTATCTTTTCTGGGATTTTGTTAAGTTGTGTGTATATTGTGTGTTAAGTGTGTGAGTGTGATATATTAAGTTAATGCTCTCATTGATTGATAATATTAACAATATTGTGAACACAATAAAATATGTTCTCAATTAGCGAGTAACCTTTTATGGGTGTAAGTGTTGATTTTTTTAATTGACAAAAAATTCTTAACGTGTAATTGTTGATTTTCACTTTATAATAAATAAATATATTGCTACATGACTCCAATTACTGTTTTTCATTAACATGCATTAGCTATCTGTATATGTATAAAAATAAACCAGATTTCAGAATAAAATAAAAAAATTAACATGTCTAAATAAGTTTCGGTTTTGGTTTCGGCCGAAACTGACACCCAGACTGAAGATTCGTTTTCGGTTTCGATTTCGATTGAAAACCCTGTTTTGGTCGGACACTAAAATTGTTTTCACACATAAGCTTTAACTTTTTTAAATATTATTAAAGCTATTATTATTATAAATATATCCGTTATTCACGCCAGGTAAGCTTAAAACTCTTGTTATGATTGGTTCACGGCAGTAGCCGAATAGCGGATTCGAACCCAAGACTTTTGTATTCGCGTTCAATTAGGCTACTGTCATTTTTATATTACACAACGTAATATTTCATTGTTTCTTTATAAAGGATATGCATTTTAATATGTAAGAGGGTATAAATATACTGTGCTTAACTGTATGAAATATTTATTTAATATTTAGTAGTACAACAAAATCTTCTTTTTTAAATTCATAGGATGCCAGTATGCCACAAAAATGTAGATTAAAATGCCTTTTGATACGCGTAGTGTATATTTTCTTTGCTTTAGATATCCACAGTTTTAAAATGATGTAATGAAATTTTTTATCGTGTATCATTTGTAGAAATTTTTTGCCGGGATGGAAGATGTGATTTAGATGTGGACAGGCGTGTCGCTGCCGGGAACAAAGTCAATGGTGCCCTGACTGCGTTAGTCAAAAGGCAAGGCGTAGTGAAGAGTGCACGCCTTGCAATACATAAAGCAGTGTTGGTACCGACTTTGTTATATGGCAGCGAAACTTGGGTATGCCAGAAGAAGCATAAAAGCAAGTTGAATGCAGTGGAGATGCGATCTCTTCGTAAAATGTGCGGCGTTACCATGGCCGACCGAAAGCGAAACGAAGAGATTCGCAATACGGCAGGTTTGAAAGATGACCTTATCACAAAAATTGATAAGGGCGTGCTTCGATGGTTTGGGCACGTTGAGCGAATGAGTGAAGACCGAATGGTGAAGAAAATATATAGCGCGAAAGTTAATATTAAAAGGTGTCGAGGTAGACCGAGACTAACTTTCGAAGACCATGTGAGCAAATTGCTCGAAGAGGGGAGGGTCAAGAGTACTCGGATACCTAGACGTGCATGTATGAAGAAGATAATGAATCTGAACGAAGCGAAAGAGGTATGTAAGGATCGTGACACTTGGCGATCTGTTCTCTCTGGCTACCCCGTCAGGGATTGTGCGTGACGATAAGTAAGTAAGTAAGTAAGTAAGTATTTGTAGAAATTCTTATTTAGAACAAAATAATTGAAAACTGAATTTACTATTGTTTTGACGTTGCCTCTTTTTACATTTACTGCCAGGCGTAAAATTTGAATTTTCCTAACTTCGGCTCACAGTTATTTCTTGTCCTTGGTTAGTGCGTATACCTGTATAACCTTTAAGTACTATCGTTTGGTGATTCTCAATATAAGTTTAAGTTTTAACAGTGGTAGAGCAAAGCGGTAGTTTTTGCTGTCGCACGGATGGGCCAGCTCGAACCGGGGTGGTACCACGACCGCACAGAATACCAGCATGGCGCTAGGTGAGTGCAGGTGGCCGGAGGCCCAATTCGCCCCCCCCCCCTCAACATGGTAGTGGAATTGAATAAAAGACTACCCAGGAGGGTACCAACACCCCTGAAGAATCCCACGCTGAGCATCCACGATCATACTACTTCACTCATGAGCGTGGGTGCTCATTCTAGGGGGGGGGGGGGCAAAATTCCGCTCGCGACTAATGCTGCTCGGGGCAAGCGGAGCAATACTACCAAGGCGACCCCTGTCACGCTATCCGTGAATTTTTGCAACATCAGGGGAGTTCACTCGAACCTAAACGCCGTCCACTACCATCTAGAGATGGCGAAGCCAGCCTTGCTCTTTTTAACCGAGACTCAGGTGTCCTCTCCGGCTGGTACTTCATATCTCTCCTACCCGGGGTACAAATTGGAACACTCCTTTGTGCCCCGGGTTGGTGTTTGCGTATACGTCAGAGAAGACATCTATTTTCGACGCCTCGGCAGTCTTGAAGTTACGGACCTGTCCATCCTATGGCTGCGCGTAGACAGTGACGACCATCCCCGCATCTACGGGTGCCTCTATAGGTCCCATAGCGGTAATGCCGACACAGAACGACTCATCGACCACGTCCAAATGGCTGCTGACTCCGTGCTACAACAGGTCCCATCCGCAGAGATCGTAATACTCGGTGATTTTAACGCCCACCAGGCTGAATGGCTTTGTTCTCGTTTAACTGGTCATGCGGGTAGATCTGTCTATAACTTTGCTTTGGCATATGGTCTAACACAATTGGTTACTTCGCCTACGCGGATCCCAGATGTGGAAGACCATGTACCTTCCCTGTTGGACCTTCTGCTGACCTCTCATCCGGACGGATCCCCCCGTCATCTAGAGTCGAGTTGGACGCAACGAGAGAGCTCAACAGATCGGCTTTCTCCTTTGTGGCATGGGCCAGTGAGTCGTCCTCTCTGTGCAGAGATGGAAGAGATGGCTGACAGAAGTTCTCTTGGACAGCCTTGGCGAGAGATCAGAATGCACGGGTTCCCGAAGGAAGGCGAACCAGTTTCTCGCCAATTCTCCCTATGTGCTCTGACTTTGCCTTTGCAATAACTCTTTTGAAGAGCCTGGAGGCGAAGTTTACTTCTTTTTAAGTATGCTGGTGTTTAAATCCCGAGTCGCCGAAGCCGGAGCCCAGGCTTGATAACACTCCTGCTTACTGCGTAATGTAGTCTTATAGGAGCGACTAAACCAAGGCTGAGATCTGCCTCCGATGGGTACCACAGATGATGGAATAAATAGTTCCATTCCCTGCAGCACTACATCAGTGACAGAGTCAGCAACGGCGCTAGGATCATCCGGCGAGAAGCAAAACCCGCCGCCATGGGTAGGATGTAAATAAAGACCGCATTCCGTCCCAATCCGCCGACCTGTAATGCCAAACACGGCCGCAACCTGCAGAACGCAAGAGCAAGGGGAACGTGAGTGGCACCACACTTCGGATCAGACAATGGTTCGAAAAGCTGAGAGGGGCATCGTCAGAAACTTGATATCCATCCGGATGAGAGGTCAGCATAAGGTCCAACAGGGAAGGTGTATTATCCTCCACATCTGGAATCCGCGTAAGCGAAGTAACCTGTTGTGTCAGACCATATGCCAAGGCAAAGTCATAAACAGATCTCCGCGCATGATCGGTTAAACGTGAACCAAGCCATTCGGCGTGGTGGGTGTTAAAATCGCCAAGAATCACGATCTCTGCCGATGGGACCCGTTGTAGCAAAGAATCTGTAGCCATTTGGACGTGGTCGATGAGTCGGTCTGTTTTGGCATTACCGCTATGGGACCTATAGAGGCACCCGTAGACGCGCGGATGTTCATCGCTGTCTACGCGTAGCCAAAGGATGGACAGGTCCGAACCTTCAAGACTGCCGAGGCGTCGAGAATAAATGTCCTCTCTGACGTACACGCAAACTCCAGCCCGAGGCACAAAGGAGTGCTCCAATTTGTACCCCGGGCAGGAGTGATACGAAGTATCAGCCGGAGAGGACACCTGAGTCTCGGTCAGAAAGAGCAAGGCCAACTTCGCCATCTCGAGATGGTAGTGGACGGCGTACTTTAGGTTCGAGTGAACTCCCCTGATGTTGCAGAAAGCCCCCCCCCCCCCCAGAATACGCGAGGCAGCTTGAGCACCCACGCTCAGGAGTGAAATAACATGGTCGTGGATGCTCAGCGAGGGATTCTCCAAGGGTGCTGGTACCCTCCTGGGGTAGTCTATGATGTAATTCCGCTACCATGTTGATGGGGGGGGGGGGGGATTGGGCCTCCGGCCATCTGCATCCGCCAGACGAAACGCAGAAGCAGAGCTTCTACTTCACGCCGGTATTCTGTGAGTTTCGGTATGTTTTTTCGATAGTTTAGTCGATTTCTTCTTCTAGGCAACTCTTTTAGATTTATTTCAGGATCAAAATAAAGGTTTAATTATAAATATGATTATGACGAGCTTGAAACGGAACATTTGGAGAAATATTTTTTCTTATAGAATAAGGGTAAAAGAGCACACAGTCCACCCGATGGTAAGTGGAGGCTGTGACCCATATACATCTACATCTATCCTCGATTAAATATGAAAATGCAGATGCGCTGTCACCCGTGAGGATAAGGCTGGAATGCATTTAAATAAATTTAGTTTTACGGATTTTACCGCGTATATTAACTTATTTTATATTCCTGACGTTTCGAGCACTTTCCAGCACCCATGGTCACGGGGGGGGGGGGACTGAGGTGTATGACGTCCCATTGTCATAGTTAACCATGGCTACCTCCAGATAAAAATTATGAATTTTTGTTCCGATCTACGCAGTATGAAATTACAGTATCTTGAAGTCTTGCAGGTGTATACTTGAGTTGGGATTTAATTTTATTAATTATGGGATCTCAAGCAGATGGTTGCACCCAGCCATCTTCTTTATTGAAATTAGGATGTTTTTTGATTTCAATAGCCTCGCGAATCATTTTTGGAAGGAATCGGTGTTCTTTAGCGAGGATTTGTGGCCTATCAAATCTAATGTAGTGATGGCGGCGATCCTGTACGTGTTCACAGACTGCAAACTTCCCGGAGCGTCTATTTTTCACATCAGCTATGTGTTCTTTAACGCGGGCTTTTATGGATCTTTTAGTTTGTCCTATATAAGAGAGACCACATTCACAATCAAACTTATACACTCCTGCATCTTGCAGAGGGACATTACACTTGACTGATGGTTTTGCAGGAAGACTTATATTCTTTACATATATATATATATATATACATGTTTTTAAGAAGCGAGATAATTTAATCATATATCTTAAATAAACTATTTAAATCCCTTAAATACTTTCCTAAGAGAATAATTTCGAAATATTATAAATCTTATAATTTGCCGAGGTCATTCAATTTAACCAAAATTTTAATTATTTCATTTCATATTAAGATAAACTTAACAAAGAAGTCTATGTTAAGCAATGTAATCATTCTTATTATCATAACAACAGCCAGATCGAAACACAAGTTGCAATTCCCGCCGCGTAACCGATTTGAGACACATTTGTTTTAATTACCAAATTACTAGTAAGAAAGAGTTTGAAATTACATCGTATTATAGTCACGTAATTTCAACATAACTTGTTCAATGTTATTATTACATACATATATGGATACAAGTAAAATGATAGTTTTAAATAATTTTCCGATGCTCTTGGTTCCAGGGCGAACAATGTATGGGCACAGAGCAATGTCCTTTTTTTATACAGAATTTTAGAGAGTTACGTTAATTTGAAATCCATTAAAATGCGTTAGTTTTTTTTAAATTACAATTTCTAGAGGTATGATATTTACTATATCGTTTACAGAAAATAATTGAATAATAACTGTAACACCTATCAATTTTACACAACAAAACATTAAAAACTTAAACATTCAAAAGAATTTAATTATTAAATTCTTTAGAATGTTTAAGTATATAATTATTAAATTAAATAAAAATAAACTTAATTTGTTGTTACATCGATCATAAGCTTACATTTGAAGCACTGAACGTGATGTATATCCATGTATGGGACAATATTTTTTCAATTCGAAGTTAAGTTTGTCTATTAATTCTTTTAGATTTTCGTTTCAGCAATGTTCGGTGCTTACCTTAAGTATATTTTATGAATTTTAATATCTTAATTATTTTGATGAATGCGAAAAACTACTTACCGAAGTGTAGCTCAGTGCGTAATAGAAATAGAATGGTGGGTGAAAATATATAAAATTAGGTACTTACCACTTTTTTTACACATTATTTTTTAAAAGGAAGTCGGTCAACGTTACATTTAATATCGACCACATCAAAGGAGAAAATGCGAGTATCTTCGCTAAAAGTAAATTCTGACGCACGATTTTGTTGCCGGCACTGAGTGTCAAATAGCTTCCGCCTTGAGTTGCCTGCGCCATTACTGGTTCTTTTATTACTTTGCTGCCCAGACCCGTAATATTGCCGATCAAATGTAGTCGACGCTTTAAATGCGCCACTCTAAATCACTGTAATACCTTGTTTAAAACGGCTAAATTAAACGTGATTCCGCAGTGATACGGTAAAGTTAATTAGAGAAACAAGTTTTTTTAATTTATACAATTATAAAATACTTTCCTTATTTATTATGATCAGCATTAAATTTACCTTTTTCTTAAAGATCTGCCCAAATTCACCCCTCCAGGCAACCGGATTGGTGAAAACAAAGCCACTAATACTATAGCACTATTTTTGCGTAGTTGAGCCACGTTACAGATTATTACGAGTAAAGCTGCAGCACGAATAGGTCGACGCGACCAGGTAAAGACATACTTTTTACTGGTAACAAAGTATTTCATCTTTATCCCCAGGGGTGATAACGCAATTTTGTTTTTAGGACTTTGTAGTATCCGATATAAACTATAGGCTTCAGTCCTTGTCTGCCGACTTCCAAAAAGGAGACGGTACTCAATTCGACTGTATGTTTTTTATGTGTGTTATCTCATAACTTTGTATTGGGTGAACATATTTCGATGATTTTTTTTTTATATGAAAGCTGATACTTCTCATGTGATCCCATATGAACTTGATCAAGGTGAGACCAAGAATTTTAGAGTTATTTTAAATAATTTATATTGAAGTCGTAAGTACA
Organism: Parnassius glacialis; assembly: GCA_033319125.1. NCBI lineage: Eukaryota > Metazoa > Arthropoda > Insecta > Lepidoptera > Papilionidae > Parnassius > Parnassius glacialis. Next base: position 23,863,271 of record JAVANC010000010.1, on the reverse strand, counting down.
ACATTTTTAATTTTAAATCATAACATCACGTGTACTGTATTTTGGAACGAAGTTCTTTGTGGGATGGTACGGATTTAGCGGATGGGAGCTAGGCGACAAAAAGTGTAAGATTTTCCTGACGTAGTGTGTAGACGGCTTTGGCGGCTATAAGGAAGAGAGATGGAATAATATCCATCTTCCTCGCACTTTTGCTTATCTTGCCATGAAAGATATATTCACGTTAGAAGTTCATTTATTTGTATTTGTTAATCAATAATGTAATACGTTTATCAATAATAATATACTACGAAAGGAACTTCGTTCAAACCGATTGTTCCACGACACTCACGCATATTTCTAGTATAAATAACTAAGTAGTTACTTTAATATTAGCAACTATAGATCCGCCTCGGAGTCGCACGGTTGTTTTCTAGATTTCGATAGCAGTGCCACCTACCAGGTCCAATTGTGAATCTAAACTATCTAGGGCCCACTGAAACGCACACAAAAATTGTCATCAAAATCTTTAACGTCGTTTTCAACTTTAAGCGAGTATATAGTGAAATGCAATCTTATTTGATTGTTTTTTAATTAAGGCAATTTTCGTTAATTGTTGGGACAAAGGATGTAGAAATAAAGTAAATATTAAATTGAGCAATAAACGACTATCGGTTTTATTCATAAAAAAATATCTCAAGCATTTTACACATTTACAAAAAAATATTCATAGACGAAGCAATGGAATGAATGTGCTCGCAGTTAAATTCATAATACCCGAACATAATACCGGAACAAACTTGTGTCTGAAGTCGAGACTTTGTTGAACAAAGTCTCAGTCTGGGGTCGACTAAATCTAGTCCAGTTCAATCCCCAGAAGACACAAGTTTGCGCGTTTACCACTAAAAAGAACCCCTTTGTCGTATCTCCTCAGTTTCAAGGCACTCCCCTTGTTGCCTCAGCCAGTATCGGGATCCTTGGTGTCGACATATCGAGTGACGTGCAGTTTCGTGGTCACTTGGAAGAGGAGGCCAAATTGGCCTCTAAAAAGCTTGGCATGCTCAGCACAGCGGGACAGTATTTCATGCCGGCGGTGTGCCGGTATGTGTGTGTGCTTGCAACTTTACAAGGCGCAGGTTCGGCCTCACATAGAATACTGTTTCCATCTCTGGGCAGGTGCTCCTCAGTGCCAGCTCCTTCCACTTGACCGCATCCAGCGTAGAGCGGTTTGAATCATCGACGACCGAGTTCTTTCCGATCGGCTTGACTCATTGCCACTGCGTAGGGATGTTGCATCTCTTTGCGTGTTTTATCGCTTCTATCACGAGGAGTGCTCTGAGGAATTGTTTGGACTAATTCCAGCCGCCCAATTTCACCATCGCACATCGCGACAAAACTCGCGATAGCATCAATACCATCTGGATGATTGGCGATCCACCACTGTGCGATTTAGGAGAAGTTTTCTTCCTCGCACAACTTCCTTGTTGAATCGATTACCACCAGCGAATTTTCCGGACCGAAACGACTTAGGGACCTTCAAGAAAAGAGCCTACTCCTTTAAAAGGCCGGCAACGGATCTGCGATTCCCCTGGTGTTGCAGTTGTTCATGGGCGGCGGTAGTCACTTACCATCAGTTGAGCCGCATGCTCTCCTATAAAAAAAACCAATATTATTAAGATCAATATAACTGTTAATTGCTGTGTAACCAAGTATTTGGCGGCGAAGGAAAATATTACAATATATTCGGCATGCCTTTGAAATCAAAAAACTCCAGGATCTGTGGAGTCCGTCAAAACGCACAGGAGCAGCACGGCAGTCTTATTGCTCTATTGCCATCGTCATTGTCTATGGATCGTACATTTATAGTACTGTCACTATATTCAATTTCACTTTCGATCAAGTTACTTTTTACCATATAGATTATATTCATAAAATGGAACATTAAGTTGCGAAGGTGTGAAAATTTCGATAAAACTGTCGAGCTTCGCTCTAGAGAAATTGACATACCTTTATCGTATTTGTAACTAAACTTTCAAGAATAAATTGGTTTATTTTCTGCTTTATGAACTAAGAAGTTTCATAAATTAGGAATTTAAGTTAATTGAAAAGGTTCATCAGTATTATATAAATCAAATTTATTAAGAAACAACAAACTTCATTTCTATTAGGTTCTTAGGGAATTCCAGTTTCTCTGGAACAATCTTGTTCTTTACCGGCTTTCTTGTATATACTGTTGAACTTTATTTAAATGCTTAATATTGAAAACAAGTACCGCTGTTTATAAGTGCCATAGTTGTGAGCTGTATTTTTAGCTTTTATTTTTATCTACTTTTAATTTATTTTATGAAACTGTCGTGACAAACGAACTTACATTCCACCTGATGTTGAGTGGTTGCTGCAGTCCAAGGACAAATGCAGCCAACTTTGTAAGAAGATGGCTACTGGTGTGTTGTCACACATGAGGGCTTAGAAGGAATTCCTGACAGCCCGTAATTATACTGGCTCACTACACCCTTCACATCGAAACATAGCAATGCTTGCATTGCTATGTTTCGATGTGAAGGGTGTTTTTGAAAAATAGTTAGAAGGGTAGTACCACAGACTAGCTAGTAGATTCTATGGTACCTGCCCAGATGAACTACTAGACAAAAAAGGAATCCTACCACCTACTAAAGTATGTATTATATGTTGTAGTGTTATGCTACTTACATATCATTTTATTAATTTTTCCATTCTGTTTTTGATTTTCTGCATCACTTTTCACTCTATTAGTTATACTACTAACATATCATTTTACACTATTTTTCCATTCTGTTTTTGATTTTCTGCATTTATATTTTGCATCACCTTTATTTCCATAGGATCCTGTAACGTTTTTGCACAATAACAAATCATTTTCACTTCGTATTTTCACACTATCTAGCACTTTTAAAATCGCTGTCAATGGAGTCTTACCTTTTTCGGTTTTTTATTGAATTCTCTGTAACTCTACAATTTCAGGCTTCGTGCGCGCTGCCGCGCATTAGTTTGTCCTATATGAATAATATCTCATTTCTAACTTAAATGTAATGGTTTTCTAATTATATACCTAAAACCAAAAATTTATATTTCTGACAACCATTATTTATATGGTTGTTATGGTAACTTTTATTCAAATTCGTCTCTGGTATGATGTTCTTAGTTTAATAATTCTACATACATACTCTTTGGCTGTAGGTCATTTACAATAAATTTCCTTTTAATTTAAATAATTTCTCGTTCTCTCTAAAAAGGTATAAAAGCCGAACAATTGGAGAATACAAAAAAAGTCTCGCTTCAGTTCTCAAAGGAGAAACATCTACTAAAGGCCTTATCCCGGGGCCGCATTGCCCCGGGATCCTGCAAGCCTCCATCTACACGTGAAGTCGTCGGCGAAGTCTACTTCAAGCTCGGGGCCACACTACTCCGGGCGCTACGACTGCTTGCTCCAGGCGCTGAGCGCACCTACTGCCGCGCTACTTTCGGGCGCTACGACTGCTTGCTCCAGGCGCCGAGTGCACCTACTGCCTGCGCTACCTTTGGGCGCTGCGACTGCTTGCTCCAAGTGCTGAGCGCACCTACCCCAGGCGCTACGTGCGCCGGCTCCGGACGCTGCGTGTGCCCAGTCCAGGCGCTGCGTGCCGTCGCCGCTAAGAAACCTCAAGCTCCGCGTGTGCCTACTTCACTTCAACCTTTCCGTGTGTCACTTCAACCTTTAGGCTCCACTATAATACTATATTCTCCTATTCTCCTATCTTTATTTTTTTAAATCTAATTGTAATCTCACATCATCCATCATCATCATATTTCATTTTTTTATAAAATTGTAAATACCTTTCTAAACCTTTAAATATATTATTTTATTGGTCTACTTTTGTTGTTTTGTTGTTCTTAGGTTAGGTTCTATTTTTTCTTTAATTGTCGCTTCACGACAATGTCTTATGTATTATATCTATTTTAAATTACAAAATAACATTTCAAAGAAGTTAGCATTGACGGCCATACTAGTATAAACTGTGTTACAGCTGTCAGCGTCGGGCGGGCGGGCGTGCGTGCGTGCGTGCGTGCGTGCGTGCGTGCGTGCGTGCGTGCGTGCGTGCGGGCGTGCGTGCGTGCGTGCGTGCGTGCGTGCGTGCGTGCGTGCGCTATTATGCGCTGACCAAGATAGGCAGTAGTTTATGATAAGTCCGAGGTATCTTATATGAGTGGAACGACTTAGTATTGGGTAGTTACATTTGTTTTGTTGTTCACATGTATGTGCTTTGAGATGAAATTCCGCTAATAATTGGGTACTAGCACGGTGAGTGAAGGTATATATCGTTTTCTTTAAATTAAGTGTCAGTAGGTTACTACTAAGCCACCACATGACCTTACCAAGCGCAAACTCTGTACAATATTGGGCGTCTTTCCAATCTTTAACGTGTACAATTAAAGCTGTATCGTCGGCATACGAAATGATTTTGCAGTTAGGCAGCGTAATTTTGCATAAATTATTCACGTAAACGAGAAAGAGAGTTGGGCCCAGTACGCTGCCTTGTGAGACTCCAAACGATACAGTTGCAGGTAAACTAGTGTAATCACCGATTTTAACTAACTGCGTTCGATTAGATAAATAAGATCGAAATATATCTAAAGCAATTCCCCGTACGCCGATCAGTACCATCTTATGAAGAAGTAGGGGAACAGAGACAGTGTCGAAAGCCTTTGACAAATGAAGAAGGACACCTATTACTTTTGACGTATTATCAAGATGTTTTGCAATCGTCTCAGTTGGGATTAAAGTTGCGCCTTTAATAGACTTACCTTTCACAAAGCCAAATTGGTTATTCGAAATAATATTATTATGTTTGAGAAAATTTGTGAGTCTAAGATTTAAAACTTTTTCAAGTATTTTAGAAAGCGCACTCATTACAGATATGGGCTGGTAGCTTTCAACACTGTCTCTGTCCCCACTCTTATGTATTGGATAAACTAAAGCCCTTTTTAAGATGTCTGGAAAAACACCAGTTTTAAGCAAAGGTTACACATATATGTTACAGGTGGGATAAGGCTGTTTTTGGCACGTTTTATGAGTAGCGTAGGTATTCTGTCGATTCCTGTGGCCGAATCATTTTTTAAATTTGTGATAATAGTTTCTATCTCGTAACAGTCTGTATCGAGCAATACCATGGAATTATTCAAAGGGTCGGATTGACTTCGATATTTAACGATTTTAGGATAGCCATTGTTTTGTTGTTTTTTTTTTAATATTGCATTACCATAAGTTGAGCCAATTTCTGCAAAGTAATTATTAAAAATATTGAGAGATTTATGTGGATCTTGAGTTAAATTTAGTAACTCACAGGGAGAGAGTGAATATTGTTTCAAGTTTGTGATTTTGTTTATAGTGTTCCAAGTACCTTTTGGATTGCATTTATTTTTACAGAACTCAGTTTCCTTCCTCATAGGCAGTTTTAATTTATTTCAACAGATTTTGCAAAAATTGCTATACCTTGTATAAGTAATCTGTAATGTTGCATTGTTTTTATCACGCTTTGCTTTCTTATGCAATTTGTCCCTGTGTCTTATACAGCGTACCAATCCAGGATGCAACGCTTACGATGAGGAATATTTATTTTTATAGAATGAGAAATGATGGCATCAGTAATAATGTTAGTTAAAGCGGTAGCTGCATCATTGGCATCCATGATATTGTATACAGAGCTAAAATCTGTATCAGATAATTGTTTTAATAATGGTAGATAATCAATGTTGAGAGTAGTGGTTTTAGATGGATACCTTATAATTTTGCAATCTAGATGAAACACTATCGGAGCATGGTATAATTAAAAATTAAAAATTTTGTACAACCGACTTTAATATAAATTATTAAGAATAACATTAAAACTTTTGGTCAGACTGTGACCACATTTATATGGAACCACATGACAAGTACCGTCTTTCAAAAAATCGGTTCACCCAGAAAAATTTATGAGGTAAGACACATAAAAAAAGAAAGAAAAAAACATACAGTCGAATTGAATACCGTCTCCTTTTTTAAGTCGATGGCGAACATGCAGAAGAAATCATGTTCTCACAACCATTAACCATTTTGGCATGTTCAGATGTTTAGTCAATTTAATTCGTCCGATCTTTACCTAAGTTAAAATAAATATTATTGTCTTGTCCTTTTTGCATTAAGTGTAAATTACGATATAGTCATAATGCAGAAAGAGAAAAGGAAAAAGAGAGTGTGCTCCTTGCTCAGTCTTGTCCATACATTTGATCCGGTTCAATAAAGTAATTTTAACGTTTACATATGTTCGAAATAAGCAATATATTGGATTTAGAAATTTCGATTTTGAAATGTCATGATGTGATAATGATTTCATTCAGATCTATTATTGATTGCCGTGAGAATTTTCGAATATTCGAAAGCCATTAAATTCGCTCTAATAAAATTTATGCAATATTTCTATGCTCGATACACTCATTTTGTAATAGCATTGAAATGAGATTAAGGCGCGGTGTTAAAGATAAAAACAAAAGATAAGGACAATAACTAAAATACCAAGGCCAAAAACAAGCGAATTGTGGTTTGTAGATACATAAGTTATTATTGGAATCTACATTGCAGTAAACTGCTTTGAATTATGCATACATATTGAGTTTATTATAAAAAAAAGCTTAATAATGGTTCAGATTTTTAATAAGCAGATATTAGTTTTTATAGAAGAGGGCGCAAACGAGCATGCTGCTCACCTGATGGTAAGTGACTACCGCCACCCATGAACAACCGCAACACCAGGGGAATCGCAGACGCATTGCCGGCCTTTAAGAAAGGTGTAAGCTCTTTTCTTGAAGGTCCCTAAGTCGTATCGGTCCAGAAAAATCACCGGTGGTAAACAATTCCACAGAAAAGTTGTACGAGGAAGAAAACTCCTAGTAAAACGCACAGTCGTGGACCGCCAAGCATCTAGATGGTGAGGATGGTATAGTGAATTTTGACGCGATGTGCGTTCGTGAAATTTGGCGGCTGGTATCGAGCTGATCAGAATGAACTCGGGCGTTGACGATTCGAACCACTCTGCGCTGTGGTGTCATTTTTAAAAAAAATTGGAATAGGGCAACGGAACCCAAGGAGCCTGCAGCTGGCCGACTTCATGGAGAAAGAGGGACTCTTTATGATGAACTCTTTCTTCCAGAAGCGGCCCCACAGGAAGTGGACCTGTTCGAGCCCCGACAGTTCGGCAAAAAATGAGATTGACTTCATTATGACGACCAGATAACAACTGTTCAGTGATGTCTCAGTGATCGCGAGGGTGAAAACCGGCAGCGATCACCGAATGGTTAGAGGCACATTGAACCTAAACGTTACGTTGGAGAGGTCTCGTCTAATGAAGTCAACGCTCCGTCCCCCTCGTGCTCTGTTCCAAAGTCCCGAAACCTTTCAGCTCAAGTTACAAAACCGTTTTCAGTGCCCAGAAGACTGCAATGAAGTGGACGATATGAATGACAAGCTCGTGGAAACTGTCCATGCGGTCGGAGCTAAGTTCTGCAAGACCCGCCACAAAAGAACACAAAAACTCTCCGATCACACTCTTAATCTCATTGCTGTTAAAAGGGAGATAAAGCTACATTCTTCAACAGGTTTGACAGCATACAGGCAACTGAACAGACAGATCTCCAAATGCATGCTGCGGGACTTACGTAACTTCAATACAGCTCGTATTGAAGAAGCGATCGAGCGGAACCAAGGCTCCAAAGTCTTTGCCTTAGATCTATCTACCAGAAAGAGCCAACTGTCAAAGCTGAAGACAGAATGTGGCAGCATCGTTTCCGGGGCACCTGAGATTTTGAGTGAGATTGAGAGGTTCTATGGGCAGCTGTACACGTCATCGTTGGAGCCACACGCGAGTGTGAGTAACGATCCATGAGCGAGTCTTATCCGACATTATTCCGATGATATCCCGGACGTCAGTCTGAGCGAGATTAGAATGGCTCTCCTACATCTTAAAAACGGCAAGGCTCCAGGCGAGGGTGGAATTACAGCGGAGCTTCTGAAAACGGGTGGAAAACCAGTACTTGAAGTCCTTCAGAAGCTCTTTAATTCCGTCCTCCATGGTGGCATTACACCGGAGGCGTGGAGCAGAAGTGCGGTGGTCTTGTTCTTCAAGAAAGGCGACAACGCTCTCTTAAAGGACTACAGACCGATTTTCCTTCTGAGCCGCGTCTACGTGCTGTTTTCGATATTCATTACTAATCGTCTCGCGCGCAGACTTGACGACTTCCAGCCTCCCGAACAAGCCGGTTTCCAAAAAGGCTTTAGCACCATAGACCACATACATACCCTTCGGCAAATTGTACAAAAGTCAGAGGAGTACAATTTGCCACTATGTCTGGCGTATGTGGACTATGAGAAAGCCTTTGATTCCGTCGAAATTTGGGCGGTGCAACAGTCCCATCAGCGGTGCTAAGTGGACTGTCGGTATATAGAAGTGCTAAAGTGCTTGTACAGTAGGGCTACGATGGTTATCCGAGTACAGAACCAGAGTACGAAACCTATCCAACTGCATCTAGTTGCACTTTTGAATGTTATTACAAATAAGCAAAAACTTCATGCCATTTACACTGCTAGTACCGTAACTGCTGTATTAGCAGTCTCGAATTTTTAACGTAAAAATGCAGCACGCTATAGTCAATTCGGTTAAAAATTATTGATGTCGAGCCAATGCAATCTTTAGATAAAGTGGAGCAAGGTCAACATTTCAGTAGTTGTGACATTCTTAAGGAACTTGACGTTTTAGAACGGTTTTATTTCACTAACAATTGTAGTCTGATAAAGGCAAAATACATACGTCATCAAAAACAGACCTTGTAAAAAGACCAATTTTCGCAACTCAGTTCTTCTACCGTAAAATGTTGTGAGATTCATGTAATACCAAGTCGGTTAATTTATTCAGTCTCTACTTAAGGGTCCTTCTGTCTCAAGTTATAACGTAATTAGCTAACCTAACAACATCTTTAAGTGACCATATCAATACTAAAAATCTTTTATGTCTTAAATATATACATTGAATTGGCCATCGCATGAAAACACAATGTATTTGACAAGTAATACATTTGTAAATTTAAATTAGATTGGTTAGTGATATACATTTTTGATTAAAGGAATACCCCACATAAAACTGTGATAAAATTAGTGTAAAAAATTACAACAATTTATAACTGCAGGTTAGGTCTCATAGTGCAAAAAGGTTTCAGAATAAGAAAGAAAACTGTTGTGAGATTATAAACAGCGATGAATGAAGCAAACTATTACATAATATTAGAAAAAGTAGGCATACTAGTGTTAAGAAGTAAGTGAAAGTCTCTTTAGAAGTGATGAAGTTAAAAAATGGTTATGGGGTCAAAAATTAATGCTGCAAAAGTGGTGGCAGTGGTATAAAAAAATATGTTGCTTTATAATTATGGCTCGGTGCAGTAGTTCTGGAGTTACTAAGAAAGAAACTTTCTTAATATTCCGTGTGGAACTTTCAGGATAAAAGTTAGTTTAGGTTATTTTTCAAGATGCAAGCTAGACATCGTGAATATATAACAAATTCAGCGTTGAACATACTTATTTTTAGAGATTAAAAAAATATTTTTCGCTGATCGGAAACGATTTTAGAATTTTTTCAGGGGTACGGATTACTTAATATTTTTTAATAATTAATTAATTAGTCACTTCACATCTTCTATCTTTACCAACACTTTAATTGTAAAATTATTTAAAAACGACTAAGAAATGTACGGGAGAGGTCATAGTACACCTATTAGATGCCACTACGTCCAAATTAATGTATGACTCTGTTGTCTCTTAAAACTGTTCAAAGAATTGAAAGCGAAAATGCTTAAAGTATTTCGTGCTACGATTTTGCTAAATCTGATACTAATGAAAATACGATTTTTATCAGCAGTTATGCTCTATAAAATATTACCGCATATAAGTGGCATAACATATCCACTACCCCATATATTCCCGCAAGTGGCGGAAGAGGCAACAAAGGGAAATGAAACAGGAAATGGGCAGTAACATCTTCCAAATAACAATTAAATTAAAACGAAACTGCTGTTGCCAACCCGTCTATCAGACGCCAATTATAAAATATATGAGTAACTACAAATGATTCTCTGAGGGAGAGAGGTTCAGCAGAAAATTTGATAGATTTGAATTAACATAAAATAAAGTTGAATACCTTATAAGTTTAAGATGTAAATAAAAAAAAACATCTAATGCTATTTTAAACTCTACAGAACAGCAGGCAGAAGTTACAATTAGTACAATGTATTTTAAAATATCTTAAAGCAACTAAGTATTTTACAGCTCTATATAAAATAATTCGAATTAGACGCCTAAACAATTCTCGATTTTGCACTTTCAGTTTAAAATTTTATGTCTATTTAAAATGAAAATTTAAATTTAAATTCGAAAGCGTTCTCTCAATAAATAGCCAGTATTATTTACCATTCTATTTCACATAACGCTCATGTGTGGGACTACTTATTAATAATATAATATTAACAATATTGTGAACACAATAAAATATGTTCTCAATTAGCGAGTAGTTTTTTATGGGTGTAAGTGTTGATTTTTTTTTGTCTTAAAAATTTCTTAACGTTAAATTGTTGATTTTTACTTTATAATAAATAAATACATTGCTACATGATTACAATTACTATTTTTCATTAACATGCATTAGCTATCTGTATATGTATAAAGATATACCAGATTTCAGGATAAAATACAAAAACATGTCTAAATAAGTTTCGGTTTTGGTTTCGGCCGAAACTGACACCCAGGCCGAAGATTCGTTTTCGGTTTCGGTTAAAAATCCTGTTTCGAGGCACTAAAATTGTTTTTCACACATAAGCTATAATTTTTTAACATATATATTCGTTATTCACACCAGGTAAGCTTAAAACTCTTGTTAGGATTGGTTCACGGCAGTAGTCGAATAGCGGATTCGAAACCATGACTTTTGTGTTCGCGTTCCATTAAGCTACTGTCGTTTTTACATTAGACAACGTAATATTTCATTGTCTCTTTATAGAGGATATGCATTTTAATATGTAAGAGAGTATCAATATACTGTGCTTAACTGAATGAAATATTTAATTAATATTTTGTAGTACAACAAAATCTGCTTCTTTAAATTCATAGGATGCCAGTATGCCACAAAAATGTAGGTTAAAATGCCTTTAGATATTCACAGTTTTAAAAGTATGTTATGAATTTTTTTAACGTGTATTATTTGTAGAAATTCTTATTTGGAATAAAATAATTGAAAACTGAATTTACTTTTGTTTTGACGTTGCCTCTTTTTACATTTACTGCCAGGTGTGATTCTTTTTTGTCTTTGTTAAGTACGTAAACCTGTATAACTATCAAGTACTATCGTTTGGTGATTCTCAATATAGGTTATGTATAGCCTATTTATTATGAGAAGAAATCACGTGTTTAGCTCCTGGTTTTTCTCCCCTGTCACTTTCATTTCCAGCAAACAGCGAAATCAGAGCCTACCAAACATAGGAGTTCAATATGACAAATAGGTAATAAAGAATAAAAACATACATAATTACATACATCAATCTCTATAGGATGCCGCTTTTTCTGGAGTTTTCTGCATGCATCTCTCATACGGAACGAAACCACATGAAGAAATGCAGTAAATAATTCTGTTAAGCCGTTATCATAACTAATAAATATTGTCGTGAAGCGACAATTAAAAATAAAGAGAACCTAACCTAAGAACAGCAAAACAACAAAAGTAGACCAAGAAAATAATATATTTTAAAATTTTAAAAAAGGTATTTACAATTTTATAAAAAATAATGAAATATGAAGATGATTATGGATGAGGTGAGTTTACAATTAGATTAAAAAAATAGGAGAATAGGAGAATTAGTATTATAGTGGAGCCTAAAAGTTTGAAGTGACACGCTGCTCTTGTAGAAATAGGCACACGCGGTGCTTGAGGTTTCTCAGCGGCGACGGCACGCAGCGCCTGGAGTAGGTGCGCTCGCAGCATCCGGAGCTGGCGCACTTAGCGCCTGGGGTAGGTGCGCCCAGCACTTGGAGAAGTAGTCGCCGCGCCCAGAGGTAGCGCGGGCAGTAGGTGCACTCGGCGCCTGAAGCAAGCAGTCGTAGCGCCTGAAGGTAGCGCGGGCAGTAGGTGCACTCGGCGCCTGGAGTAAGCAGTCGTAGCGCGCCCGAAGGTAGCGCGGCAGTAGGTGCACTCAGCGCCTGGAGCAAGCAGTCGTAGCGCGCCCGAAGGTAGTGTGGCCCTGTGCTTGAAGTAGACTTCGCCGACGACTTCACGTGTAGATGGAGGCTTGCAGGATCCCGGGGCAATGCGGCCCCGGGATAAGGCCTTTAGTAGATGCTTCTCCTTTGAGAACTGAAGCGAGACTGTCCTGTATTCTCCAATTGTTCGGCTTTTATACCTTTTTAGAGAGAAAGAGAAATTATTTAAATTAAAACGAAATTTATTGTAAATGACCTACAGCCAAAGAGTATTTATGTAGAAAGAACATCATACCAGAGACGAATTTGAATAAAAGTTACCATAACAACGATATAAATAATAGTTGTCATATTTAACAATTTTTGGTTTTTGGACTGTTATAAAGAAACTATTACATTTTAGTAAGAAATGAGATATTATTCATTTAGGAAAAACTAATGCACGGCAGCGTGCATGAAGCCTGAAATTGTAGAGTTACCGAGAATTCAATAAAAGACCGAAAAAGGTAAGACTCCATTGACAGTGATTTTAAAAGTGCTAAATAGTGTGAAAATACGAAGTAAAATGATATGTTATTGTGTAAAAACGTTACAGGATCCTATAGAAATAAAAGTGATGCAAAACATGAATGCAGAAAATCAAAAACAGAATGGAAAAATAGTATAAAGTGATGCAAAACATGAATGCAGAAAATAAAAAACAGAATGGAGAAATAGTGTACAATGAAATGTAAGTAGCATAACACTAAAATATATTGAATGAATGGAATCTGAAATAAAAAATTAACTAAAACAAATCATTTAAACTTATTGTATTAGGGGCTAATATCCCACAAAAGTGTAACACAATCTCTACCTTCGCTTTTAGTGAATTGCTTTGAGTATTGCACTGGATTGCCGGCGCTGAGAGCTAAATAACTTTCCTCATGAATCTCCTAAACTATTATTAGCTCTTTTATTATTCCACCTCTCAGACCGCATTATTGTCGCCTAAATGCAGCTGAGATTTTATCTACCTAACTTACTGTTAATCTATAAAAGCTTGTTTAATCAACTTTATAATTGCTCATTGTTAACTCAAAAACAGTTTTGTAATGTAAATGTTGAATTGTAAGTTATCGTATTATCGTGTTTTTATTCTTCATTAGCATAAAGCCAGGTCCTCTGTCATTATCATCACCATCACTATCAACATTAAAATCATCATCACAGCCTTTCACAAGAACATTGCTGAACAGGCCTCCCACAAGGAACGCCACAAAGCACGGTCCTAAGCCACCTGCATCCATCGACTTTCTGCATGTCTTACCAGGTCGTGACTCCATCTAGTGGGCCCTGCCCTTCGCCTGCCGGTACGAGGCTGCCACTCGAAAATCTTTCTTCCCCATCGGTTGTCGGTTCTTCGAGCAATATGGCTAGTTCATTGCTACATCAGCTTACACTTTCGTTGGGCTATGTCGGTTACTTTGGTCCTACTAAGGATATCCTCATTCATAAGTCTATTATGCAGACAAACCCCGAGCTCTCTATAGCTTTGAGTTTCCTCATACGGCCGACAGTGAAGGACCACGTCTCTCATTATATAAAGTAATTTTTGCATAATGAGTTCTAATATATACGCGAACACTACATCCGTAAAAACTAGTTATTTTCGCTGTTAATAGGCTTTCCAATTGAACTGGCGACAGCATCACCAGTTGTCTCGCACCTTTGACGTTCCTCCCAGTTGCCGGTGTGGGTATTTTGAATCTAGTTTACCTTCGTCTTCTTATTTGTTTATCAGCCCGTAACAGTCCACGACAGGACTTTTAAAAAAGGTTTAAGTATTAAGTGGAAGGTTGATTAGAGATTACCAGATCTTATATTTAGTATAACGCTTTTCCCGTCGCCAGTTTGAGTGATTTACATCCAGCATAAACGAGATGATATACCACCATCTATCGGTACAATTATGTCATTTTAGCCTTACCCATAGTCACCTTTACCAACCAAACTGACACCAACGGGATAAAATGATAAATACATACAGCGTGATATACCCTATTAAGCTGGAAACATACGGCTTATTAATTTACACGTCTATTGCACGTTGAAGATAGTTGTAGAATATGCCCCAGTCCATTCGATTAAAAATATAGAAATATCTGTGAAGTCGCAGAATTAAACCATTACTTTTTTTTCGATAGTATCATCGAAATCTTTTCTTCTAGGTAACTCCTTTAGATTTGTTTCAGGATCAGAATAAAGGTTTAATTAGAAATATGATTATGACGAGCTTGAACCGGAACATTTGGAGAAATATTTTTTTTATAGAATAAGGGAGAAAGAGCATACAGTCCACCCGATCGTAAGAGGAGGCTGTGATCCATATACATCTACATCTATCCTCGATTAAGAATCAAAATGCAGATGCGCTGTCACCCGTGAGGATTAAGATGGAATGCATTGTTTCCAGTAAAAAGCGTCTCCGGTTCTTTACACCCACCATCCTAAACACAGTAGCATTAAGCTGCTATTTTACGCTGGTATTCTGTGAGAGCGTGGTCTAACCCCGGTGAAGCCGACTCATTCGTGCTACAACCATGATATGACTGTAGCATGGCTCTACCACGTCTAAATCTTTTCTTAATTAGCACACAAACAGTCTAATATAAAACATGTACTTCTTACATATTAGAGAGAGGTATTCAGTTGAAATTAATATTAAATACTTATTAAAGTGCCTCGGCATTCTAAAACTACATGATACGGTCATTTATGTACCATATACTCTAAAGTCTCACCCATCAAATATACAGGGTAATTTTTTCCAGTTTACCCAGGAATTGGGTAACAAGTATTCATCAACTAACGGCAAAATACGATAATCGTAAATCTGTACATTTGTCGTTACATCGATCATAAGCTTACATTTACATTTGAAGCACTGAACGTGATGTAGATCCATGTATGGGACAATATTTTTTCACTTCAAAGTTAAGTTTGTCTATTAATTCGTTAATTACATTAAGTATAAGTTCTGAATTTTAATATTTAAATTATTTTGACGAATGCGAAAAATTACTTACCGAAGTGCAGCTCAGTGCGTAAAAGAAATAGAATGGTGGGTGAAAATATATAGAATTAGGTACTCACCACTATTTTATTTACACTTATTTTTTAAGAGGAAGTCGGTCAACGTTACATTTAATATCGACCACATCAAAGGAGAAAATGTGAGTATCTTCGCTAAAAGTAAATTCTAACGCACGATTTTGTTGCCGGCACTGAGTGTCAAATAGCTTCCGCCTTGAGTTGCCTGCGCCATTACTGGTTCTTTTATTACTTCGCTGGCCAGACCCATAATATTGCCGCTCAAATGTAGTCGACGCTTTAAATGCGCCACTCTAAATCACTGTAATACCTTGTTTAAAACGGCTAAATTAAACGTGATTTCAGAGTGATACGGAAAAGTTAATTAGAGAAACGAGTTTAAATCATACAAATATTTTAATTTATACAATCATTACATACTTCCCATATTCATTATGATCAGCACTAAAAATTACTTTTTTTTTTTAAAGATCTGCCCTAACTCACCCCTCAAGACAACCGGATTGGTGAATACATAGCCAATAATACTATACTTGCTATTTTTGCGTAGTTGAGCCACGCTACAGATTATTATAGCTGCAGCACGAATGGGTCGACTCGACCGGATAAGGACCATGCTTGCACTTTTTACTGGTAACAAAGTATTTCATCTAAATCCCGGTGATAACACAATTTTATTTTTTAGGACTTTGTAGTAGCCGATATAAACTATAGGCTACCGTCCTTTTAACATCACGTGTACTGTATTTTGGAACGAAGTCCTTTGTGAAGTGATTTGGCGAATGGGAACTAGGCAACAAAAAGTGTAAGATTTTTCGTCACCACCCCTCCTGACGTAGTGAGTAGACAGCCTTGGCGGCTATAAGGAAGCGAGATGGAATAAAATCCATCTCCCTCGCACTTTTCCTTATCTTGCCATGAAAGAAATATTCACGTTAGAAGTTCATTTTTTGTATTTGTATATGTATATAATCAATAATATAATACGTTTATCAATAATAATATACTACGAGAGGAACTTCGTTCCGTTTTCTGGATCTCGACAGCAGTGCCACCTACCGGGTCCAATTGTGAATCTAAACTATCTAGGGCTCACCCAAACGCACACATAAAATTTCATCAAAATATTGAGCCATTTTCCAGGTTTAGCGAGGCTAACGGACAGAAATTGATTTTTTTATGGATCTTAAATAGTGAAATGCAATTTTATTTGATTGTTTTTAAGTTAAAGCAATTTTCGCTAATTGCTGTAGAAAAAAGTAAATTTAAAATTGTGAAATAAATCATTATCGGTTTTATTCATAAAATATATGTCAAGAATTTTACACATTTACGAAAATAATTGAAAGAATATTGCCGTGTAGTGGCGTTCAAGAATATCCACTACCCCATATCTTCCCGTGGGTGTCGTAAAAGGCGACAAAGGGAAACATGCAGAAGATGGGCACCAGCATCTTCCTGATAATAGCCAAAATTACAATAAAAAACAGCGGTTGCCAACTCGCTCGCCAAGCGTGGCAACTATGGCAAAGGGGGGTACCCTATGAAGAGAGTAACAAGGAGACGGCCCGCATTCCCTGGCGGCCCCGCTATTCCTGGCTACGGTGGCAACCATGGTAACGGCGGGGCAGGACTTCTAAGAATCTCCGGTGGAGGTTCGGTTGCCACCTTAGACGACTCGACCTGGCAACGTACAACGCACGCACCCTGAGGACTGACGAGAAGATCGTGAAGCTGGAAGAAGAGACAGACAAGTTACGCTGGCATATTATAGGATTATCCGAAGTCTGAAGAGAGGGGGAGAACACGGTAATTCTCGAATCCGGCAACTTGCTGTATCACCGGAGGGCGACCATCTATCCCAAGGAGGTGTCGGATTTATCGTCCACAAGTCTCTCGTTAACAACGTTGTAAAGATCGGGAGTGTGTCGACGAGGGTTTCGTACCTTGTACGCAGAATCACCAAACGGTATTCGCTGAAGGTCGTACAGGTTTACGCACCAACTTCGGCACACCCCGATAAGGAGGTGGAGTAAATGTATGAGGATATCTCTAGAGCCATGCATTCCTCCAAAACCCAATATACGGTGTTAATGGGAGACTTCAATGCAAAACTAGGCACAAGAGAGAACGGTGAGCTGAAAGTAGGGAAATTTGGAATAGGGCAACGGAACCCAAGGGGCCAGCAGCTGCCCGAGTTCATGGATAAAGAGGGACTCTTTATGTTGAACTCTTTCTTCCAGAAACGGCCCCACAGGAACTGGACCTAGTCGGGCCCTGACGTTTCAACAAAAAATGAGATTGACTTCATTATGACGACCAGACGACAACTGTTCAGTGATGTCTCCGTGATCGCGAGGGTGAAAACTGGTAGCGATCACCGAATTGTCAGAGGCACACTGAACCTCGTCTAATGAAGTCAACGCTCCGTCCCCCTCGTGCTCTGTTCCAAAGTCCTGAAACCTTTCAGCTCGAGTTACAAAACCGCTTTCAGTGCCTAGAAGACTGCAATGGAGTGGAGGATATGAATGACAAGCTCGTGGAAACTGTCCATCGCGGTCGGAGCTAAGTTCTGCAAGACCCGCCGCAGAAGAACACAAAAACTCTCCGATCACACTCTTAATCTCATGGCTGTTTGACGGGAGATGAAGCTACATTTTTCAACAGATTTGACAGCATACAGGCAACTGAACAGACATATCTCCAAATGCATGCGGCGGGACTTACGCAACTTCAATAGAGCTTGTATTTAAGAAGCGATCGAGCGGAATTAAGGCTCCAATGTCTTTGCCAGAGATCTGCCTGCCAGAAAGAGCCAACTGTCAAAGCTGAAGACCGAATGTGGCAGCATCGTTTCCGGGGCACCTGAGATTTTGAGTGAGATTGAGAGGTTCTATGGACAGCTGTACACGTCATCGTTGGAGTCACACGCAAGTGTGAGTAACGATCCAAAAACGAGTCTTATCCGACACTATTCCGAAGATATCCCAGACGTCAGTCTAAGCGAGATTAGAATGGCTCTCCAGCATTTTAAAAAACGGCAAGGCCCCAGGCGAGGATGGAATTACAGCGGAGCTTCTGAAAGCGGGTGGAAAACCGGTACTGAAGGTCTTCAGAGGATCTTTAATTCCGTCCTCCATAGTGGCATTACACCGGAGGCGTGGAGCAGAATCGCGGTGGTTTTGTTCTTCAAGAAAGGTGACAATGCTCTCTTGAAGAACTACAGATCGATTTGCCTTCTGAGCCGCGACTACGTGCTGTTTTCGAGAGTCATTATGAATCGTCCTCGCGCGCAGACTTGACGACTTCCAGCCTCCCGAACAAGCCGGTTTCCGAAAGGGCTTTAGCACCATAGACCACATACATACCCTTCGCCAAGTTGTACAGAAGTCCGAGGAGTACAATTTGCCACTATGCCTGGCGTATGTGGACTATGAGAAAGCCTTTGATTCCGTCGAAATTTTCCGTCGAAAGTTGACTGTCGACTGCTACGATAGATATCCGATTACAGAACCAGAGTACGAAACCTATCCAATAGCAGATGGGTGTTGTTATATCCCCAAAACTCTTCACCGCTGCATTGGAAGACGTTTTCTAGCTTCTGGACTGGAAAGGATACGTTATTAACATCAATGGCAAGTACATCACTCACCTTCGATTTGCCGACGAAATAGTCCTTATGGCAAAATCACTAGCGGACCTAAGCACTATGCTCAGTGACCTCAATAGTGTCTCCCAACGGATAGGTCTTAAGATGAACATGGACAAAACAAAGATTATGTTTCATGTCCATGTCACATGTAGTTGTTGGGAGCACTAAGCTCGAAGTTGTTGACGAGTATGTTTACCTGGTACAAATAGTCCGACTAGGTAAGTCCAACTTAGACCGACAGGTCAATCGACGGATTCAACTCGGTTGGGCAGCGTTCGTGAAGCT
This sequence comes from Parnassius glacialis, assembly GCA_033319125.1. Taxonomy (NCBI): domain Eukaryota; kingdom Metazoa; phylum Arthropoda; class Insecta; order Lepidoptera; family Papilionidae; genus Parnassius; species Parnassius glacialis. The sequence goes on along the minus strand of JAVANC010000010.1, from coordinate 23,843,982 downwards.
ACGACACATCTTCTCGTCAGACATACCTCAAAACCTTAAAACGAAATTGTACAACCAGTGCGTATTGCCAGTGATAACTTACGGATCTGAGACGTGGTCCTTCACTGCTGACCGTATGAGGAAGCTTAATATCGCTCAGCGAGCTATGGAGATGGCTATGCTCAGAGTTTCTCTGCGTGATAAACTTAGGAATGAGGATATCCGCAGTAGAATCAGAGGAACAGACATAGCCCAACGGATTAGTAAGCTGAAGTGGCAGTGGGCCGGCCATATAGCTCGAAGAACCGACAACCGATGAAGAAGACAGATTCTTAAGTGGCAAACTCGTACCGGTAGGTGAAGTGTAGGGCAACCCCACACGAGTTGGAAATACGACCTAGTAAGACATGCAGGAAGTCGATGGATGCAGGTGGCTCAGGACCGTGCTTTGTGGAATTCCTTGGGGAGGCCTATGTTCAGCAGTGGACTTGTGAAAGGCTGTAATGATGATGATGACGAAAATAATATTCATAGACGCAGCAATGGAGCTATGTATGTGCTCGCAGTTAAATTCATAATATCCAATCTTATTAAGTTCTATCACTACTAAATCAATATAACTACTAATTGCTGATTAACCATGTATTTGGCGGCGAATGAAAATATTACGACAAAACCTGCATGTCTTATCAATGAAGAATATCCAGGGTCTTCGGTAACCGTCAAAAAGCACAGGAGCAGCGCTACAGTCTAATTGCTCCATTTCCATTTTCATTGTCTGTGAGCCGTACACTTATAATACTGTTACCCTCTACTTTTCTTTGTTTAAGGACAGTGGATGTTTATAAGTTTTTAAATCCTTGTTGAAACGAAATAATTTTCATATGTTAATGCTAGGAAAACGGTCATGCAGCATCACAACAACCTGCATCAGAATGTTCTGAAATCCGCCGGTTCAATAATATGCTTTAATTACCACTTCATTTAGAATAATACTTTTTAACACCGAATCCCTATCCACAATTATGAAACCCACAACAACTCATCAGAAATTAGGAACTATGTAACGCCATTTTTAATATTTTTATCTGCAACAATAAGTGTAGTTAAATTGAAAAAAATGAAGAATCTAGTTGCAATTTTGAATGTTTTTACAAATAAGCAAAAACTTCATGCAATTTACACTGCTAGTACCGTAACTGCTGTATTAGGAGTCTGGAATTTTTAACGTAAAAATGCACCACGCTATTGTCAATTCGGTTAAAAATTATCGATGTCGATTCGATGCAATCTTTGGATAAAGTGGAGCAAGGTCAACACTTCAGTAGTTGTGATATTTCTGAAGGAACTTGGTGTTTGAGAACGGTTTTATTTCACTAAAAATTGTAGTCTGATAAAGACAAAACATATTATGCTCGTTTAAAGCCTATGCTCGTTTTGGAAAATATTGACATTTTTGATTAAACAAATACCCCACATAAAACTGTAATAATATTAGTGTAAAAATTACTAGAATTTATAACTGCAGGTTAGGTCTCATAGTGCAAAAAGTAATTAAAATAACAAAAGAAAAGTATTGTGAGATTATAAAGAGCGATGAATGCAGAAAACTATTACATAATAATAGAAAAAGTAGGCATAATAGTGTTAAGAAGTATGTTAATTCTCTTTAGAAGTAATGTATTTAAAAAAAGATTATTGGCTCAAAAATTGATGCTACAAAAGAAGTAGAAAAAAAGAAACTTTCTTAATATTCTGTATGGAACTTTCAGAACAAAAGGTAGCTAAGGTTGTTCGAAAAGATGCAAGCTAGACGTCGTGAATAGATAACAATGTAAGAATTCAGCGTTGAACATATTCATCTTCAGAGAAAAATTTGCAAAAATATTGCCATGATATGAATATGGATGCCACTAGCTCCAAATTGATGTACGATTCTGTTGTCTCTTAAAACTGTTAAAGTAATTGAAACAGAAAATGTTTGAATTATTTCCTACTACGGTTTTACTAAACCTGATGCTAATGAAAAAACGAATTTTATCAGCAGTTATGCTCTATAAAATATTATCGTATATAAGCGGCATAAAATATCCACTATCATATTTATTCCCGCGAGTGTCGGAAGAATCAACAAAGGGAAATGAAACAGGAAATGGGCAGTAACATCTTCCTGATAACAATTAAATTAATATGAAACTGCTGTTGCCAACCCGTCTACCAGACGCCAATTATGAAAAATATGAGTAACTACGAATAATTCTCTGAGGGAGGGTTCACCAGAAATTTTGATACATTTGGTGTTTAGGCCTAATATTGAAAATTAAAACTTGCATTCAAACTCTCGACTCGGCGCGTGCCTCCGATGGTACCAAGGTCACCGCTCGCCCCCTACCCCGCTCGCATTCCATTTGAGGGTGCGGCGGTCGAGACTAGTCTAGAATAATTTATTGTTTGCAACGGCCGGTCGGTTAGACGTGTGGAATTTACGATTGAACAATAGCGTCGCGTTAAGGCCGTTTTTTTGTGTTGTCTAATCTCGTTCGTTTTGCGTGACAACGGGGCTTGTCTTATATAATTCTTGTTGTAATAATTTTGAGTGATTAACTTAACTTCGATTACCATTAATTTGCGTCGACGAGTTGCTTTTGTGGCATTTTAATATCGTACGAAGGAATTTTTCTTTGTCGTGTGGAACGCTTAAACTTTGTGACTCGAGAAGAGATCGTGTTCGTGCTCGTGGTTATAATTTTGTGCTAAGTGAACCTGAGACATTAAACTTTGACCGACCGTTCTTAAGTTGTGCAACGTGTAACTTGTTTGAATTTCGATTAACGTTGATTTGGTTGAATTTGAAGTTAATTAACTGTACAATAAAATTGGTAAGCTAACATAGTGAAATAAAAGCAGAAGGTTTCAATTGGTGAACGCCCACTAGAGGGATCGCACAATTTGGAGGAAATCGGCGCCTGTGGGTCCGCTCTCAGAATACGTCGGTGACGTCAGGTTACATCTACACACTTTCACACCCTACTTACATACACCTCACTTACCACCTAACTTCGCCTTGTGGTCGACACTACCTCCGGAACTCGGTAAGTTTGTGCTTGCTTATCAGCTATTAGTTAATAATTTTCCACATGCATTTTGGGTTCACCCTTGGTTGCTCGTCGAGTGTTCCGCTGATGGCCCCGGGATAGTCGACTTTTGTCGGGGCAACTAGGGGCGTGTACAATTTTTGGTAGCAGAGCGTGGTTTGGTAGTTTCTCCAATTATCCTCGGCCGTATTATAAAAAAAATATATATTGTTTTTTCTTATTTTTTTGTTTTTTTTTTGTTTTGTTAGGGCTAGGTACTTACGCGTCAAGTATTTGGGCAGGTAGATTAAATTGCCGAAGGGTCGGTCGCCTAAGCGAGGCACCCTGCTGACCGACTGTATTGGGTACTTGCTGTGTAGTGTAATTATATTTAATTTAATTTAATAGTAATTGTATCTAGTAGTGATGCCATCGCACAAGAAACCGGCGCTTCGCCTGCGGGCGGAGCTACGCTGGGCTGCTAACGTTCATCATTTGATAGGGCGACCCGATCGGTTCCATAGTTTAGAGAAGCGGCTCGAGCAGGTCGCAGCCCGAAGGGCCGTAGTGGACGAGGCTTACGCTGAGCTCGAGGCTTCGGATGTGGATCAGGGAGTCGTAGACTCCTGCCTCGCGGATTACGAGAAATTCTTTTCTTTTACAGACGACTTGATCGCGGCGGGGGCAAAGTATGCTGAGGAAGCGCGTGAAGCTCGGCTGAGTGGCCTGCACCAGTCCCCTCGGAAGCAGCCTACTCAGCCGGAGCTACTGGGACGACTCCCAGCTCTGGACCTGCCAAGGTTCTCCGGGTTCCTCTCCGAATGGCTGACCTTTGTTGGTCTTTTTGACAGCCTAGTGGATGCCCGGAGGGACTTGACACCAAGCCAGAAGATGGGGTATCTCCTGGCATCATTGGAAGGGGAGGCCCTGGGCGTCTTTGGCCATTTTAAATTGTCGGACGACGCCTACCAGAATGCACGAGACCTCCTCGCCGGAGGGTACGCCGACGTCCGGCGGATTGCGGACGAATACGTTAGGCAGCTTATAAACCTCCCGCTACTTAGGAGTTGGATATATTTCATACTCTGGTTCTGTACTCGGGTAGCTATCGTAGCTCTACTGTACAAACATTTTAGCACTTCGATATACTGACAGTCAACGTGGCACCGCTGAAGGGACTGCAGCACCGTACAAATTTCGACGGAATCTAAAGCTTTCTCATATACTACGGGCGGACCACTAGTTATCATTAATTATTAAAAGCTTTTATTTTACTTCACTTGTATGTGTATGTCCTGCAATTTAGCAATCAATATTTCACCCTCTTCTACTGAAGCTATCGGGCTAAAATTTGGCACACACGTTTTGTACTCCTGACAATTACTTACGCATGATGCCGCAATTTTTTATAGCGGACGTTACAAAATAGCGACTTATCATTTCTACAGAAATTCCTCTGGTATGGATGTTAATTAAAAGTGAAACACAATAAGTAAAATGACGTCATTCTACGTCCTATATGTCGGACGTCTATTATGACAATGCCATAATAATTATTATGACATATAGTTGACCTGATGATATATGTGGCAATGGCTGAAAAAGGCCGAAGACAGAATTTAAAGAGCTATAACTAGACAAATGTTAGAGATAGTTTGGTGGTGCTTGAACAAATGTTGTAGGGAGCAGCAAGGGTCAACTGCAGGCAACAAAAAATTCAATATGGTGGATCTAAGTTGGCGATCAAAAGCTTACTTACTCCCATCCGCCTGTAACTTTATTATCCCAGGGATTGTAGAGTCCTTTATTACGATTTAGTGGACTCCCTAAGATGGCGCACTATGTTTTTATTCATCCCCTGATATGGATATTAAATGAAAATATGCATTCAACTGATGAAAAGAAGATAAACCCTTTGTTTGTTTAAAATAATATGATTAAAATGTGTGTACTGCTTCTCCGTTTAACGATAAGACTAAGCGGAGTCGTATCTTTACTAATATCGTATTCTGGGAAAATTGTAGCGGTGATGATTGACGTAACAATTTTAAAGACTTATAACTCGGCAAAGGTCAATAGGTGTCTGTAGGTCTGGAACAGGCTCTTTTAGCCCCACCAATACCCTGCAACTCTACGCCCCAACATAAGACGAACCGAGAAGTAAAGGGCACGTCTGCAGACGAACCACATTCGGAAACGAATCAGGGAGGGGAAAAGAAAAAGTTCGCTAGGCTAGGCGAGTGGTAGAGTTCGCCCATAATCCCAACGCCGAACTTGTGGTGGAATGTGATTCTAATGCTCACCACAAAGTATGGGGAAGCAAAACATGCATAAAAGACGTGAGTTACTTTTTACTTTCTCATATCCAATCAGCTGGTAAGCCTAAACTTAGTATGTACACCAAGGTTTGTAACGCGTGCTAGGCAGGAAGTTTTAGATATAACCTTTGCCACCAATTGCATATCCAGGTAGATTACTGACTGGCATGTTAGCAGTGAAAACTCGGTGTCTGGTCACAGATACATTAAGTTTGTGATTAGAGCATCATCAACTTATGAAACTGTTGTTTTTAGGGATCCAAAAGTGACTTCCTGGGATGTCTACAAGATAGCCTAAGGAGGAATTTGGAAACGTTTCCCAAAAACCTAAAAACGATTGAAGGTCTGGAGTTAGCAGCGGATACGGTAACCGTAGGTATTCGTGAAGCCTTCGAGGAGAGCTGTCCCATTAAAACCAAGACCTCAACACAGGCAATGGATCCTATAATTAATCAAATTAAATTAAAATCTAAGTATACCACTGTAAGATTTCAAAATACTGTAAGCTCATTCTGAGTAGATCGCACCAAAAGTTAATATTCAAAAACTGAAGGTAGCCGGGCTATGACATCTGGACGTCAAACATCTCAGTCTCCCCCGTGACCACGGGTTGCTGTAAAGCACTCGAAATGTCGGGAATTAAAATAAGTAAATTAAACGCAATGATATCTGTAAAAATAATTTAATTCAATGTATCGTATTCACGTAAATATAAGAAATCATTAATTATTATAAGAGTTATTAGTGCTGTGAATATAATATTATGTCTTAGTTAACCATTACAGCTTATTTTTGTTGGTTAGAATTTGTATTTTTTATCATACAGGTAGTAAATAGCCGCACGAAAACTAAAATCGTATCTCAGAAGTAAGTTATTCAGGAGAAAATGTCTGAGAAACGACAAGCACTTGTACAATGCGGTACTTGCCATAAGAATTACGCACGGCTAGCTCATCTCACGCTCGAGATGGCCGGCGACTGCATTCATGGTGTTAACTAGTTTCTAGTTATATACGCAAATAATGTCTTTTAGTTTACGATAAGGCCTTGTGTTTAAAAATAATAAATAGAATTTGAACATATTATTCAATATCGATACGTCCCGCGGGTATCACAAGGGGTGACGGAGGGAAACTGAAACAGGAGATGGGCAGCAGCATTTCTCTGATATGAATTCAAAATAGTAAAAAAAATGTAGACCGTCGCGGGACGCCTGGCAGATGTGAAACATCGAAATTATTATGTACATGTAATATGTATAATAGTATAGTTTACGACAGGTAATAAATATGGGATAATGAAAATATAAAACTAATTATATATATATATATATATATATATATATATATATATATATATATATATATATATATATATATATAATAAAAATGAAATACATATATACAATCATATACTGTGGCTTCAATTCCTGATTCAGCTAGACCTTGTATGGAATAATCCGAGGTCCTTATGCAGAATTCTCCTCAGTGCGGCTCATTAGTGCGGTTAGTGTTCAGTTGCTGAGATCTGTGGCGAGTTGATGTTTTCAGGCTTGGCAGACACTGTCGGTAATAGCAACAATATTCTCGGCCGAGCGCCAACCTCACAAACTTGCGTACGACTGGCCCGGTTGGTGCATTATTTCAACCGAAATTTCTTTTTAAAATTTGCACTGTTTCGGCGACACAGCACTCCAACTTTGGAAATAAATTTTCAATATTTCCCAACGTTCTTCAAGCGTAAATCTATTCATTTTGTACTGCGGAGACATGTTGAGCGTTAATTAGCTGTATAACAATATTTATATGCATCTACATTTTAATTCGCAAACGAAGACAGATGTAGATGTCTATGGGCCACAGCAGCCACTTACCATCAGGTTGGCTGTGTGCTCGCTTGTCACCCTTATTCTATAAAAAAAGACAAGGCAGGATTATTTCACATAATTTATATAATGTAAGGGCAATCTAACATATAATTTTATACAATTATAACTAACTCTACTTTATGTTTCAAAGCGACTGGTACTCTTCTCGGCTTAAACAACTTGAACTGAGCATTACTATTTATTTTTAAAGTTACTTTATATTTATTAAAAGTTCCCAGTTTATCTGTAAACAAGTGAGAATATGTTTCCTTCAGTTGCTTTACTAAGTCGTTATGCTGTAAGGTGTTACAGTCACCAATACACAGTTTCATATAAAACGACGTAATTAAACGATCACGACTCAACAGAACTGTTTTTTTTTTATAAAAACAGCTGTTCTGTTTTTATAATATCGAGACCACATCCGCTGCTGGGGTCGGGAAAGCGGTTGCTACTAAGCGCTCGATTTTCCTGGCCCCATGGCGTCCGCGTATCGAACTCGGGGGGGGGGGGGGGGGGGGGGTCCGATACGCAGGTGGAGTTGGACGCCGTGGAGGGAGGCGTGCCTTGTGTTCTTGGTGTGCCTTGCCTGAGAGGGAGAGTGGGCAGGAGAGGTCCTCTCCCGAGAAGCGGCGGCCGGCGCTGGTGGGCCCGCGGATGTGTGCGAAAGCGTTCCCCGTGGCCCTGACAATATGCGACGAAGGTGGAACACCATGTGGTTTTAGTCGATGCGAGTCCGACATAACTCGTCCTTGCCCCCGTGAGGCGGGTATGCGTAGGCAGAAATGAGCTTATATATATGTTTATGATTTACATTGTCTAAATGAAGATATTGCTGTTTTATTCAAGGGTTTTCATTTTCCAAGCTTTTCATTACGCCAAATAGCCTTTACAAATAATTTGCTGGATATAGCAAGCTGGCAAGTATTACTTGACATAATTTGTCAAACTCACAACGTTGACCGTTCCCTTACACTGGTAACCAGTCGTATTGCTTCGGTTTTTGTGTTTTTTGATACCTAGATTTTGCAGAAACTTCAAATAACTTAGTCTAGTTAGTTTACCAATTTAAATTCTTTTTACAATATTTTTTCAATATATTAATTCAAATAAAAATATTTCAGCACAATAATTTATTTTAAACTGGTACCTACTAAAATAATTCAGGTTGGTTCTCGTACAGCTTGCATGACTCAAATTTCTGTTATATTGTCAGTTTTTACATACGGATTAGTATCCAATATAAGCTGATTGGTAATAGTCCGGCCATATAGCTCGAAGAACCGAAAACCGATGGGAAAGAAAGATTCTCGAGTGGCAATCTCGTATCGGTAAGTGAAATGTAGGGCGGCCCCGTAAGATGTAGAGAATATTTGGTAAGTGATGCGTTGATGGATGCAGGTGACTCAGTGCCGTGCTTCGTGGTATCCCTTGGATTGCTTTGCTCAATTTATAAAAATAAAATAAATAAATAAAATAAAATAAAATATCTTTATTTCAGGCAACACAGGACCCGTACAAGAATGTTAGTAACAGTGAAATGAAATATAACTTAAATTATAGTGTTAGTAATTAAATTAATTAAAATAAATAATGATGACAAAATGTAAATGGAGATGTTTGAGACCAGCCGCCACAAGGGTACCGGTGACTTATACCGTGGCATGTAGCCGTATCCAGCGCTCAAACAGCGGCGAGTCCCACCTATCTGTCATTGTGTTGAGAATGCTGAACGCAAACGTTTCAGCATCGATGCAGCACGCTTTCTAATAATGGCGTGGAAACCATCAGTGTGCATTTCAGAAAAATATACTGACGCGCTGCAAAAGCGCGGCAGCCCCATCAGCATCCTAAACCCATCATTATACTGGACACGCAACGCGCTGTACACCCGCTGCGTATAGTTAACCCATAGCTTGCCCGTGTAAAAAGACTGGTAGTAGGCTTTGAATTTATAGGGTCAAAAAGTTAACTTTTACTATGTAGCAAAAGTGCTAAGGCATATTGTATAGAAGAATAAATTAATTCAGATCTCCCAACTTCGGAAACTATCAAATGAAGATTATTTTATTCCGTTTAGTTATTTAAGGTCGGCTTTTACACTAAAATTAATTTAATACTATGTAACTAATAAAACACTTAGCAAGTCGACACACTTCATCTGGTAGGTAAGCCGCCCTACTCTTCGCTCACAAGTACGAGGCTTCCACTGAAGGCGAACCTTTCTTCCCCATCAGTTGTCGCTTCTTTGAGCTATATGGCCGACCCATTGCCACTTCAACTAAGTGATCCGTTGGGCTATGCTGGATTTGGTTCTACTGCGGATATCGTCATTTCTCACGCAGCGAAACTCCGAGCAGGACCCTCTCCTTAGCTGGCTAAGTGACCCTGTGCTTCATCATTCGGCCAGCAATCGTTTAAAATCTAAAAAGATACATGAAAACCTCCTAGCATTCTCAAATTTGCTGGTGGAATGTTTTCTTCATATTTATACCTATATGAGTACCATTGAAGCAGAATTCAATAAAAACAGACACATTAAATAAATAAATAAATAAAAATAAATTGTCGAACTGAGAACCTCCCCGTTTTTTCAGGACTAAAATGTAGCATTATTTTTTTATAGAATAGGGGGCAAACGAGCATGCGGCTCACCTGATGGTAAGTGACTACCGCCGCCCATGAATAACCGCAACACCAGGGGAATTTCAGATGCGTTGCCGGCCTTTTAGAAAGGTGTAAGCTCTTTTCTTGAAGGTTTTAACATTATGTAAATGCTGTTGGAACGTACTCTAACCACACTTACTGGAATTGAATTAATGATTTTGCGAACCAGAAAAACAGAAGTCTGACTTACAATACAATTTTATTTATTACTTCCTAAAGCTTTCACTTAAATGTGCTTGTTGATTAGAGGCTTTTAATTTTGTATTCTTTGGAAGGTAAAGCTTAAACTTTACAAGTTTTTATGATTTCAAATAAATTAAGTAAATGCGATAGACCAATCTACTACTAGACAAATACTTACTATGAGAGATGTAATTTTCTTGGCAACAATTTCGTAACTATCAGTCATCATCTTTAGTCATCATTATCAGTTATCCTTCGGACATCGAGTTCGCGAAATGTAATCAAGACTCGAAAAGTACCTAAGAATATTAAAAGTTACAAGATTTCTATTATCTAATTGCTTCCCATTGAATTATCTGGGTGATATTTCTATATTGCCTCCATACTCTGCAAGATTACGGAACGTATATTGAACGCCCACATGATGGCATACGTAGAACAGAATGATCTCCTCAGTGACCACCAGTACGGGTTTCGCCGGAATCGATCAAATGGGAACTTTCTAGCGTATGCACATACACATATGCACATATGGGGAGGAGCCCTCGAGAACAGTGGTAAAGTAGTTGCTTTTTCCCTCGATATTTCGAAGGTTTTTGACATGGTTTGTCTCGCTAGTTTATTAGGCAAGCTTTCAGCGTACGGCTTATCCCCTAGCCTGATTGACGGGGTGAAGGACTTCATGAGCGAACGATTTCTCCGAGATGTCTTCGATGGCTGCTCGTCCTGTCCTATCGCGACAAACGTCGGAGTTTAATTATTTATTTATTGGCCATTTCGTTACATTACATAACATTTGTACGTCAAAATTACAATTCAGATGATATAAGATTACATTATATTACCTAAAATTACAAATTAAAATACATCTACATTTACATTTATTATTTATTTATTTTATTTATTTATTTAAATTCTTCTCTGTCTGGTTTGCGAGATGACGTTGTGACTAGGATTAAAAAAGGAATGCTTCGGTGGTTAGGTCACGTAGAAAGAATGAACAAGGAAAGAGTGACAAAGCAAATTTATGTTTCAGAAGTGAACGGTAAAGTCGGGAAGGGACGCCCTAGACGAAGATTTATCGACCAAATCGGCGATACATTGAAAATGGGCCAGTTTAGGAGTACCCTTAACCGACGAGCGTGTATGCGTAAATATATGGATGTAAATGAGGCGAGAGAAGTGTGTCAGGATAGCGCCAAATGGAAGTCCGTAGTCTCTGCCTACCCCTCTGGGTGACAGGCGTGAGTGTTTGTATTGTATTAAATTCTTATTATTTTACATGTCAAGCAAGTCAGAAAATAAACATTTCATATATCCTTATATATTATAGAAAGCGTGATTCAAAAATAATGTTTTCGTCACTTGTCGAAACGCGTTTAATGGAAGTCTTGTTATTTCTAAAGGCAATTTATTGTAAGTTTTGATTTTTAATGGAAAACCTTGCTTGGACGCCTTAATTAGTCTGGTTCTTGGAACAACAAATCTTACGCGATTTCTTGAATTGTAGTTGTGTACGTGCATCTTCATCAGTTCTGCTGCATATAAATTATCTGCTTATTTCCGATATCTATGGAGGGCAGACGACAACACAGTTGTGAAAAGATACCAACCAAGTGCCCAGGTCAGTCGGGATCAAATCCGAACGATAGGCTATGGTTCAGCGTGTGAATCTCACACTACAGGAAGTCTGCGAATGGGGCGATGTCAATCTCGTGAGATTCAACACCTCCAAAATACAACCGTGTTTTTTCACCGCTAAAAGGAGCCCGCTCACCCTGGCTCCTACTTTCCGAATGTATCCTTGGAGTACACTGACCGCCTTCAGTTGTTAGGGGTTGAATTTTCTTCGAAACTCAACTATAGGCGGTTCAATGAGTCCAGAGTTAATGCAGCCGCAAGGAAACTTGGTGTCCTTGCAAGGGTGCGGCAGTATACCTCGTACTTACCTTACCTTATGTAAAGCGCAAGACCGATCGTGAATGGAGTACTGCTGTCACAAATGGGCCGGTGCTGCAAAATGCCACCTGGCAGCGTTGGACTTAGTAGAGAGACGTGCTAAGGGGCTATTTGGAGACCATGATTTGGTTGAAACCAATCTTGTTAGCCTTGAGCACAGACGCAGAGTAGTCAGTTTTAGTGAGTGTGCGCAGGAATTACAAGCTTTAGTTCCTTCCTCTCCTTTCCACCATTGGACGACTAGGCGGTCGGCGGGTCTTCACCCCTTTGCAGTCACCACGCATTAGAACCAAACGGTTTGCTTCGACTTTTGTAATGCGTACAGTAAAGGAATGGAATAATTTTCCGGTGTCTATCTTTCCGTCCGAATACAATCTTGGCGTCTTCAAGGCAAGAGTGAATAGGCTTATGTTACGCTAAGACAGTGCGATTTACCATCTAAGGCTACATCACCATTTATTATTATTGATTGTAATCAAGCACTGGCTTATAATAAGTTAAAAAAAAACACCTCCGAACCTAAATATATCTCCCGCCTGTTGTTGTCGAATAAAATGTTACATTAATTAAAATTGAAACCTGATGAAAGGCCTCATATTCTGTAATTATAATGGCTCTCATTACCTTCAAACCGTAACATAGTGGGTGTAATGTTTCATGACAGCAAAAATAGGTAAAAGGTGATAGTATCGACAAAAGAAATACGGTGGACCCTAAAGGTGGACGCTCCAATTTCCACCAATTATGATACTCGGATCGTATTTGATATAATTTATTACATCAAATACGATCCGAGAGGAAATTTCAAAGTTATTTGTAAAAAATACACTTTTCAAACTTTTCGTTAACGATTTCTCTTCAATGCTTCAACCGATTTTCATGCGATTTGCAGGAATCGACGATGTTTATCAAGTTTAAGAGCTCTTTACGAGAGCGACACTGAAAGATTTTAGAACTGGCCACTTGTAAACGGTATAAATAAAAATAAGTTTAAATTTTTAAAATGGAACTCTTTTTCAATATTATTGTGTATGTATTTTATTAATTTGTCATTTGTTTAAGATTTGGCGGCAAATTGAAAATTGTCAGTGTCACGTCAGCATGAATTTAGTGCGAGAAAATTTTCGTAGGTACCATTGAGTTATATGTACTACGTACTAGAGAAGCCATTCCGAACATTGACTATGTTCAACTGAACTGTTCTGCAATCCGTACAAACTAAATATTGCGTAAATTGAAGATTTGTGAATTCCATTAAATCATTATTGTTACATTTTATTTAGAAGTATAACATGTTTGTTTAGATTAAATTAAGATATTTTATATTAAATTCTTATATTTATTTTATATTAATATCTTATTTTATATCAAATTAAAGTCTTCGCGCATACGCGACTACTACTACCGCGCATGCGCGATGACATGAGTAGGACACAATTTTTGTTTGGAATGGCTTCTCTAGGACGTAGTACATATACCTCAATGGTAGGTACAATGGCTTTTTATGACTTTCGATGTCATTTAAGTCAACAATAAAGTTATGATAGACTTCGATTGGCCTTTTATAATGTAGCCCCATCTCGTGCCACTCTTTACAACTGTACTTACAGGCTGTACACTTCGCGATTATGCATAGTAAGCGCGCTTAAAAAGCCACGCCCACCATGTTTCCGTGGCAAGTACAGCCTCATAATCAACGATCTTGGGTCATGCATGTCATGGGGAGTCATTAGTGATGAGTTTTCTATACAGGGCGTTAAGTTCAGTTTGAGTCCACCTAAGTATGCCAAAGTTACATATGGGGACAGGCATGGCCCAACCGTTATATGCGTGTGTCCTATTCACACCGGACAAAAGGCTGTTAAAATAAGTGTGGTAAGGCACTTTGGTAAAAGGTGCATAAAACATATTGCAAACTGACTGTTTCATACCCGTCTCATCGATACCGATGTTCTGTATACCCAATATACCCAGGCATGTTTCAACATCGGAAAGGGCCCTTAAGTTAATAAGCATAAATACGATTATGCCATCAGAGCTAGCGATCCTTCCCCTTTCAACATGGAGAACCGCACACTTATCCGTCCCCAGCTCCATTCTAATAGAATTACTAAAAGATGTTTAGCAATTCCATAAGATGGGGGCGACTGGAGGCGAATAACTTTATATCATCCATACAAAAAAGGTGTGTCACATTTGCACCTCTTTTCGAAGCTGAAATTCCCTCTCGGAGTCCTCATATAAAGTATTGAGAGGGTTCAGGGAAAGGCAATTGTAAATTGGACACAAACAATCGCCCTGTAAGATAATAAGCCCTTCTTATCCTTATGCGGCTTTCCGCATCCGTCATCCGCTCGCTTAGATAACAAAGGATTGTACTTCACTGACCTATACGCTGCTCGAGGAATTCTGTCCCTGACATTATTTTTTTTTTTTTATTTTTTTTTTCATTGACTGTATGGGGCACCGAATCGAATGCCTTTCTATAGTCTATCCAGGCGGCGGAGAAGTTCCGATAGTTGCGTTTAACCACTTTGACAATTTACGCGTCAATAATGAGTGGTTCCTTGGTTCCATGACCACCGCCCCGACATCTATTTTGATTCTTTTTCTTATGATTATGATTCTTCCAGAAGCGGCCCCACAGGAAGTGGACCTGGTCGAGCCCCGACGGTTCGACGAAAATGAGATTGACTTCATTATGACGACCAGACGACAAATGTTCAGTGATGTCTTCGAGATCGCGAGGGTGAAAACTGGTAGCGATCACCGAATGGTTAGAGGCACACTGAACCTAAACGTTAAGTTGGAGAGGTCTCGTCTAATGAAGTCAACGCTCCGTCCCCCTCGTGCTCTGTTCCAAAGTCCCGAAACCTTTCAGCTCGAGTTACAACACCGTTTTCAGTGCCTAGAAGACTGCAATGAAGTGGACGATATGAATGAGAAGCTCGTGGAAACTGTTCATGCGGTCGGAGCTAAGTTTTGCAAGACCCGCCGCAGAAGAACACAAAAACTCTCCGATCACACTCTTAATCTCATGGCTGTTAGACGAGAGAGGAAGCTACATTCTTCAACAGATTTGACAACATACAGGCAACTGAACAGACAGATCTCCAAATGCATGTGGCGGGACTTACGCAACTTCAATACAGCTTGTATTGAAGAAGCGATCGAGCGGAACCAAGGCTCCAAAGTCTTTGTCAGAGACCTATGTGCCAGAAAGAGCCAACTTTCAAAGCTGAAGACCGAATGTGGCAGCATCGTTTCCGGGACACCTGAGATTTTGAGTGAGATTGAGAGGTTCTATGGGCAGCTGTACACGTCATCGTTGGAGCCACACGCAAGTATGAGTAACAATCCAAGAGCGAGTCTTATCCGACACTATTCCGAAGATATCCTGGACGTCAGTCTGAGCGAGATTAGAATGGCTTTCCAGCACCTTAAAAACGGCAAGGCCCCAGGCGAGGATGGAATTACAGCGGAGCTTCTGAAAGCGGGTGGAAGATCGGTACTTGAAGTCCTTCAGATTAATTCTTCATTGTTGATTAATAATTCCTTCCTCCATGGTGGCATTACATCGGAGGCGTGGAGCAGAAGTGCGGTGGTCTTGTTCTTCGAGAAAGGTGACAACGCTCTCTTGAAGAACTACAGACCGATTTCCCTTCTGAGCCGCGTCTACGTGCTGTTTTCGAGAGTCCTTACAAATCGTCTCGCGCACAGACTTGACGACTTCCAGCCTCCCGAACAAGCCGGTTTACGAAAGGGCTTTAGCACCATAGACCACATACATACCCTACGGCAAATTGTACAGAAGTCCGAAGAGTACAATTTGCCTTTGATTCCGTCGAAATTTGGGCGGTGCTGCAGTCCCTTCAGCGGTGCCAAGTTGACTGTCGGTATATCGAAGTGCTGAAGTGTTTGTACAGTAGAGCTACGATGTATTACAGTAGACCTAAGACGGTATTTAGGGTGACTCGGCAAATATGAAATACCTTACCGGCACGGAAACTTGGCCACTCGTGAATTTGCTGATTATTTGCACTGAAACGTTTTTTTAACAGTAAATTAAGGGTAGATGCATTCAATAAGTGTCTCTAATGGTTTTAGAACGTAGAAATTTAATGTTTACTTCACCGAAATTTTTCTTTTCAAGATAACATGTTTTCACTAAAATTAACATCTTTCCATTGTCACTTTAAAAACACTACAAAGTTAAAAATTAAGTATGTTTCTTTATTGTCTATCAGTTTTAATATCGGGTGTTTCCTCCTCTAGGCCTGATAACCGCTTGCATTCGATCTGGCATGCTTTGAATGATGTTTCTTACATCAACTTGCGGTATGCTGTCCCAAGCGACCAGCGCTGCATTTCGGAGCTAATTTAGAGTTTGTGGCGGTTTGAAGCTGGACTTTATCTTTCTTTTGAGCATACCCCATACATGCTCAATTGGATTTAAGTCCGGGCTACGAGCTGGCCACTGTAATTTTAGTATTCCAACCTCTTCCAGATATTCCTCTACACAATGTACGACGTGCGGGCGTTCATTATCGTGCATGAGGAGGAATTGGTCGTGTCCAATGAATCCCGAATAAGGCATTACGTGCTCCTGAAGAACTTCCTCGATGTATCGAGTAGCTGTAAGCCGATTATCGACGATGACCAACTCTGTACGTGCGTCGGAACTTACACCTCCCCATAACATTATTGAGCCTCCATGGAAACTCACAGTTTGGGTGGTGGTAATGGGTAGAAACCTCTCTCTTCTTTTTCTCCACACTCGTTCTCGACCGTCTGGAGCACGTAAAGCTATTCAACACTCATCTGTGAACAACACTCTAGCCCATTGCTCGTGGGTCCAATTGACATGTTCTCTTGCGAACTGAAGTCGGGCTACTCGGTGCTGTCTGAGAAGTTCTGGACCTCGTGCTGGTCTACGAGCTTTTAAATTCACTTCCTCCATTTGTCTTCTCACCGTACGCACACTAACATTAACGCCTCTTGCGATTTGGAGCCGCTGGCGTATCTCAACAGCGGTCAGGTAGCGGTTTCTCAAAATCTCCATAAAAATAAAACGATCGTCCCGGGCCGATGTGCACCTTACGCCCCCACTGCCTGGCCTGCGGGTGTAGCGGCCTGTCTCCTGGTATCGTTTCAGTGAATACTGCATTGAGGACCGTGGTACGTTAAGCACAATAGCAACTTCACGCTGTGTCAGCCCTTGGTCAATTAATGCTACTGCTTGTGCAACTTGTGCTGGTGTTAATGGCATTTTTATTGGCTTTAAAGCACCTTTAGTTATTGAATTAAGACACAAGATCACAATAATTGAATAACCTTACAGTAAACTTTTCATTAAAATGTGAACTTAGTCGCTCAAATGACCCGATTCAACTAAAAATTACAGAATTCGTCATGGTGCACTTAAACATAATGAATTACCCTCTTGAACTTGAGGGTAAACATTTTTTGACATACTTGTAATACAAACATTCATCAGAAACACTTAAAGCTTTTGCTATCGCGAGATAACCGCTTGGCCAAGATTCCGTGCCGCTGAGGTATATTGATTAATTTCGTTTCATTGTTAGGTATCTTGGCTTGCATTAAATTGTTAATTGCATCTTCAGTGCTCATTTACAAAAAAAAAACTGGATGAAGGAAAACCTCATGAGAGGAACCTGTCTGATGTCTAAGAAATAAGACTATTTTTGTATTTTTTTTTAATTATTTTTGTCTGAAGTCCGCCAACACGTACTGGAGAATTGTGCGCAGCAGTATGACGTACATATATATCCTGTAAATTTACTTTTATTAACTTTAAATTTCTTCGCGATGTTTTCCTATATCGTCGAGCATGTATATTTCTTAAAGTAACAGTTAAATACTTTAGTACTCAGTAGTGCCATTAAGGGAATTAAACTTACGTAAAGCGTACTATAACATTTATTAAGAGACGAGATCCGAGTCTCAAAATCGCTAAACTCTCGAATTTAAGTATCAGCAAATCTCACAAAATTATAAATCAGCTGGCGCATTTTCGGAAAGGTCTATGTTCAGCCGTGGACGTATAGGACGTACAGAGTCCTGCCTGTTATTAAATCAAATTTCATGGACCACAAATCCTCATAAGAAAAACATCTATTCCTACCAAGGATTATTCGCAAGGCTATTAAAATAATAAAAAAAAAACATCATAATTTGAGAAAAGAAGATGGCTGGATACCACCATCTGCTTGCCTATAAATAATAAAATTATATCTAAACCGAAGCATATCTTGCAAGACACTAAATGGTTAAGTTCTTTCTGCGTAGATCGGTTCGATCTAAATAAATTCACAAACTTAAACTAAACAAGAACGTAAACTAGAACGTGAATATCACCAAGAGCACAATTAGATTCTCTTAGAGCCTCTATAGACGGGCTGCTTCGAACAATCAGTGCCAACAGCTTCCGGCTGTCACTTTTGGGCAATCTGCAGTTTCAATACAAAATATACGGTCGCAATACAAAGACCGGTTTTGCAATCGCAGACTAAAAATGTAGTCAGTGCCGTCCTACCAGCAACATACCTGGGGATACAATCTATGAAATTATTCCACTCTGTTCTTTAGATTGTAATACCTGCAAACTACGGCGTTTTCTACGCCTCCGCTTGCGCAATAATAGAGCAAGAAGCAGTATTTCTTCGTCGGAATCCATGTTGCAACTGAATGAACAGTAAAACAACTGCAAAAACACTGTAGTTGTGATCGACTCCAAGCGCAATAAGACTGTTCTCGTGCAGCTGGTCTCGACTGTGATTTTATGGAGGCTCTTACATTCAGTAAAATAGCTACTTTATCCAATCATTATACATTTAATTCTATAATAACATTAAAGTCCACAGTAATCTATAAGTACATTTAAATAAAATTTAAAGTGTTTGTATTTAATATCGAAATAACTACCTTTTATTGAGTTGAGGGGGTTAATATCATATTTAAAAATTTTGACTGTCTGTCTCCTCGTCTATCCAGGCTAATTTTCGGATACCAAAACCGATTGTAATGAAACTTCACGAACAGATAGAGATGAATACTAGGAGTGAACTAGGCTACTAAGTTTTAAAAACGTAAATCTGCATAATATATTATGTAAACTGAAATATTTTGAGTTTATATGAAGTCCGCCTGCGGCGGATTCTTCTCTACACTATACACCTCTTAGAAGTGAGGGAGAAATATTTACTCGATTATTCGATGGAAAGTGGGAAAAAGAGAAACAACTCTCATTATTTTCTCTTTAATGATTTGAATTTGACGTAAGGGAAACCTGTTATTGGCCATACTTTTAGTTTGTTACATGAATGTTAATATTTTCTATATACGCTGTTGGTTTTCTAAATAAATAAATAAAATAAAATAAATAAATAAAATAAAAAAACCAAAGTTTCGCTTAGAATACGTTCTAATCATACTAAATAACAACACAGTATCCCAAATTTAATTATTTTTTCGTAAATATTACAAAAATATCGAATACATCGTACACACTCCGTGCGAGACGATTCATGATGACTCTCGAAAACAGTACATAGACGCGGCTCAGATGGGAAATCGGTCTGTAGTTCTTCAAGAGTGCGTTGTAACCATAGGAACATGAAGAACAAGATCACCGCACTTCTACTCCACGCCTCCGGAGTAGTGCCACCATGGAGGATGCTAAAGACCTTCTGAAGGACTTCAAGTACCGGTTTTCCACCCGATTTCAGAAGCTCCGCTGTAATTCCATCCTCGCCCTTGTACTTTAGACTTACTGTTTTTAAGGTGCTAGAGAACCATTCTCATCTCGCTTAGACTGACGTCCGGGCTATCATGGGAATAGTGTCAGATAATACTTGCTATTGGATCGTTACTCATACTTGCGTGTGGTTCCAACGATGAAGTTTACAGCTGCCCATAGAACCTCTCAATTTCACTTAAAATCTCAGATGTCCCGGAAACGATGTTATCACATTCAGTCTTCCGCTTCGTCATTTGGCTCTCTGGCAGACAGATCCCTTGCAAAGATTTTGGAGCCCTGGTTCCGCTCGATCGCTTCTTCAATAAGAGCTGTATTTGTGTGTTAAATTGCGTAAGTCCCGCCGCAAGCATTTGGTGATCTGTCTGTTCAGTTGCCTGTGTGCAGTCAAATCTGCTGAAGACTGCAGCTTTATTTCTTGTCTAACAGCCATGATATTATAAGTTTGATCGGAGAGCTTTTGTGTTGTTATGCAACCGGTCTTGCCAAACTATGACGGACAGTTTCCGAAAGCTTGTCATTCATATCATCCACTTCATTGGAGTATTTTAGGTACTGAAAATGATTTTGTAACTGCAGCTGAAAGTTTTTGGGGCTTTTGATTAGAATACGAGCTTAGAGAGCTGTGGCAAAGGGCTATGTTTGGGGTTTACGTGCACTGTTCTGTGACTTAAAAACGAGGATATCTGCAGTAGAACCAGAGTAACCGAAAAAGCCCAAAGGATAAGTAAGCTGAAGTGGCAATTGGCCCGCCATGCACCTCGTAGAACTGACAATCGATAGGGAAGAAAGGTTCCCGAATAGCAGCCTCGTACCGACAGGTAAAGAGCAGGGCGTACGTGCACTAGATGCAGTGACGACCTGGTAAGACATACAGGAAGTCAATGGATGTAGGTGGCTTGGGACCGTGTTTTGTGGCATTCCTTGGAGGAGAACTATGTTCAGCAGTGGACTTGTGAAGGGCTTAAATGATGATGATGAATGATGGATTATGAAGGAAATCATTTTTAACGTCGTTATTTAGATTTAGATAGTACTTAAGGTTGCCACTGAAAATCAGGACTAGGATGAAATGATGGATAAAAAGTTTAGTTCTTATCCTTTTATATTGGGTCAGATTATAATTTATGTAATGGATAAATTTTAGCTGATTATTGAAAACTCAACCCTTATTTTCGCGAATTGTGACGAAGACCAAGGTTTCAGAAATAACATATGGCCATAAATAATGCAATAATAACAATAACAACCCGGGCTAGACCCCGCCGGCACCAGTTGGTAATTTTAAGGGCTGATTTACCACGTGCTCTACAGTGAAGCAAAACATCGTGAAAAGCCTGCATGACTTAGAAATTAAAAAAAATATATTTTAAAGACATGTGAAGTCGTGGCGGGTATGGCGGACTGGTCCTTGCCCTAAAACATTTTAAGAAATTCACCTATTAATCAATCAGAGTAAGCCTGTGCCCAGGAGTGGGACATACTAGATCGTAATTTCAATGCAACAACATAATATATTACGTGGTAGAGCCATGCTGCAGCTATATTAGTAGTATAGTTGTAGCACGAATGGGTCGGCTCGACCGGGGAAGGACCACGCTCTCACAGAATACCAGCGTAAAATAGCAGCTTCATACTGATGTGTTTTGTATGGTGAGTGTAGAGAACCGGAAACCTTTTAACTGGAAATGAGGCATTCCATCTTAGTCCTCAGAGGTGGCAACGCATCTGCATTTTGATTTTTTATTAAGGATAGATGTAAATATCTATGGGTCACAGCATCCACTTACCATCAGGTGGACTGTGTGCTCGTTTAAGAATAAGAAATTTCGATCCATGTATTATTTTCCACCAATTTTCCAACATAAATTACTTAATGACAGAATTGCTTTGCTCGAAATGGGTATAAGCTGTCAGTAATTTTTAAGATACTTTAAAATCTATTTATCAACTACATGTTTTTGTATCTTAATATCGACAGGTATATCAATAATATATCTTTTGTAGACCATAAATTTTTCGGACCGACGTCGTGGGGCCAGAATTCGACGAAACGAATGATATACAAAAAAAAAAATATTGCATGAAACGGAGGTTTCTGCTAAAACCTTGTCGCAAATTAAACAAGACCATAAATAGAACTAGGTAATAAGGCGAAATTCCCTATGGAGTGAGTGAGTAAATACATTGATTCGTAGCCAGAGATAATGAAGATCTATTTTGAAGACAAAGGCGGCTTCTTTAAACGAAATTGTTTAGTTATCGACCGAATATTCGGTTTCGGTTTCGGTTTCGGCAAAAAACCTAGTTTCAATAATAGTTTTGGTTTCGGCAAAAAATCTGCCGAACCTCCGCGGCGACGAAACTCAGTGTTCGTGGGTTATCGTGCGTCGTTCGGATGAGTTCGTGACTCGTGTATTATTCATAGTTATACAGAAACAGAAACAGAATTTGTTTATTCAATATAGATTATAAGTAATACTTATTAAAAGTTTCTCTTTTGTTTAATTACAACTGGTTCAAAAAACAAACGTCTGTCCTTGGAAGAACCAGCAAGAAACCCAGTGGGACTTTTCTTTAAAATAAAAGCTTAAAGTCAGAGGCGTAGCGTGGACTAATATAAACGTGGGCGAAGTTGCATCAGCGAGGCCCCTTTTCTTTCGTTCCAAGGATCTATCCAATGGATCTATTCTACCAAACATGCTTTGACACGACCATACCTACTCATATCTATTAATTTCTGACAAGTTTCGTATTCCTTCAATGTAACAGTTGCGGTCATTGAAGGTAGTTACAACGTTCTCGCAGTCACACTTAAGAGGGGCTTCTTGCTAGGCCCCAAACAAACACACTTTAATTTGTGACTATCTTTTTCGAGCGTAAAAGTGATCAAATTAATTAGTCATCTGTGGTGAATTCTGAAGGCGAGGGCCCACTTCGCCCACGCGTAGCTACGCCACTGCTTACAATTATGTATGTAACACAATTAACAACCACAAAACAAATTAGAAATAGCTTTGTCCCACGGGTTATTTTCATCCATAAATTCCTTAATATTATAATAACCCTTTTTATATAAACTTAGTTTGATTTTAAGTTTATTAGTAAAAGTTTATTAAAGTTTTTTTATTTTTGAGCAGGTTTTGTACATTTTCTGGGATTTTGTTAAGTTGTGTGTATATTGTGTGTAAGTGTGTGAGTGTGATATATTAAGTTAATGCTCTCATTGATTGATAATATTAACAATATTGTGAACACAATAAAATATGTTCTCAATTAGCGAGTAACCTTTTATGGGTGTAAGTGTTGATTTTTTTAATTGACAAAAAATTCTTAACGATAAATTGTTGATTTTCACTTTATAATAAATAAATATATTGCTACATGACTCCAATTACTGTTTTTCATTAACATGCATTAGTTATCTGTATATGTATAAAAATATACCAGATTTCAGAATAAAATAAAAAAATTAACATGTCTAAATAAGTTTTGGTTTTAGTTTCGGCGAAACTGACACCCAGACTGAAGATTCGTTTTGGGTTTCGGTTTCGATTGAAAACCCTGTTTTGGTCGGACACTAAAATTGTTTTCACACATAAGCTTTAACTTTTTTAAATATTATTAAAGCTATTATTATTATAAATATATCCATTATTCACGCCAGGTAAGCTTAAAACCTCTTGTTATGATTGGTTCACGGCAGTAGCCGAATAGCGGATTCGAACCCAAGACTTTTGTATTCGCGTTCTATTAGGCTACTGTCATTTTTATATTACACAACGTAATATTTCATTGTTTTTTTTTTTATAAAGGATATGCATTTTAATATGTAAGAGAGTATAAATATACTGTGCTTAACTGTATGAAATTTTTAATTAATATTTTGTAGTACAACAAAATCTTCTTTTTTAAACTCATAGGATGCCAGTATGCCACAAAAATGTAGATTTAAATGCCTTTAGATACGCGTAGTGTATATTTTCTTTGCTTTAGATATCCACAGTTTTAAAATTATGTAATGAAATTTTTTATCGTCTATCATTTGTAGAAATTCTTATTTAGAATAAAATAATTGAAAACTTAATTTACTATTGTTTTGACGTTGCCTCTACATTTACTGCCAGGCGTAAAATTTGAATTTTTCTAACTTCGGCTCACAGTTATTTCTTGTCCTTGGTTAGTGCGTATACCTGTATAACCTTTAAGTACTATCGTTTGGTGATTCTCAATATAAGTTTAAGTTTTAACAGTTGTAGAGCAAACCGGTAGTTTTTGCTGTCGCATGGATGGGCCAGCTCGAACCGGGGTGGTACCACGACCTCACAGAATACCAGCGTGGCGCTTGGTGAGTGCAGGTGGCCGGAGGCCCAATCCCCACCCCCCCTCAACATGGTAGTGTAATTGAATAAAAGACTACCCCAGGAGGGTACCAACACCCCTGAAGAATCCCTCGCTGAGCATCCACGACCATACTACTTCACTCATGAGCTTCAAAATTCCGCTCGCGACTAATGCTGCTCGGGGCAAGCGGAGCAATACAACCAAGGCGACCCCTGTCACGCTATCCGTGAATTTTTGCAACATCAGGGGACTTCATTCCAACCTTTTCATTACCATCTAGAGACGGCGAAGCCAGCCTTGCTCTTTTTAACCGAGACTCAGGTGTCCTCTCCGGCTGGTACTTCATATCTCTCCTACCCGAAGTACAAATTGGAACAGTCCTTTTTGCCCCAGGTTGGTGTTTGCGTATACGTCAGAGAGGACATCTATTTTCGACGCCTCGGCAGTCTTGAAGGTACGGACCTGTCCATCCTATGGCTGCGCGTAGACAGTGGCGATCATCCCCGCGTCTACGGGTGCCTCTATAGGTCCCATAGCGGTAATGCCGACACAGACCGACTCATCGACCACGTCCAAATGGCTGCTGCCACAGGCCTACAACAGGTCCCATCCGCAGAGATCGTGATACTCGGTGATTTTAACGCCCACCAAGCTGATTGGCTTTGTTCTCGTTTAACTACTCATGTGGGTAGATCTGTCTTTGACTTTGCTTTGGCATATGGTCTAACACAATTGGTTACTTCGCCTACGCGGATCCCAGATGTGGAAGACCATGTACCTTCCCTGTTGGACCTTCTGCTGACCTCTCATCCGGACGGATCCCCCCATTATCTAGAGTCGAGTTGGACGCAAAGAGAGAACTCAACAGATCGGCTTTCTCCTTTGTGGCATGGGCCAGTGAGTCGTCCTCTCTGTGCAGAGATGGAAGAGATGGCTGAAAGAAGTTCTCTTGGACAGCCTTGGCGAGAGACCAGAATGCACGGGTTCCCGAAGGAAGGCGAACCAGTTTCTCGCCAATTCTCCCTATGTGCTCTGACTTTGCCTTTGCAATAACTCTTTTGAAGAGCCTGGAGGCAAAGTTTACTTCTTTTTAAGTATGCTGGTGTTTACATCCCGAGTCGCCGAAGCCGGAGCCCAGGCTTGATAACACTCCTGCTTACTGCGTAATGTAGTCTTATAGGAGCGACCAAACCAAGGCTGAGATCTGCCTCCGATGGGTACCACAGATGATGGAATAAATAGTTCCATTCCGTGTAGCACTACATCAGTGACAGAGTCAGCAACGGCGCTGGGATCATCCGGCGAGAAGCAAACCCGCCGCCATGGGTAGGATGTAAAGAAAGACCGCATTCCGTCCCAATCCGCCAACCTGTAATGCCAAACACGGCGGCAACCTGCAGAACGCAATAGCGAGGGGAACATGAGTGGCACCACACTTAGGATCAGATAATGGTTCGAAAAGCTGAGAGGGGCATCGTCAGAAACTTGATATCCATCCGGATGAGAGGTCAGCATAAGGTCCAACAGGGAAGGTGTATTATCCTCCACATCTGGAATCCGCGTAAGCGAAGTAACCTGTTGTGTCAGACCATATGCCAAGGCAAAGTCATAAACAGATCTTCGCGCATGATTGGTTAAACGTGAACCAAGCCATTCGGCGTGGTGTGTGTTAAAATCGCCAAGAATCACGATCTCTGCCGATGGGACCCGTTGTAGCAAAGAATCTGTAGCCATTTGGACGTGGTCGATTAGTCGATCTGTTTTGGCATTACCGCTATGGGACCTATAGAGGCACCCGTAGACGCGCGGATGTTCGTCGCTGTCTACGCGTAGCCAAAGGATGGACAGGTCCGAACCTTCAAGACTGCCGAGGCGTCGAGAATAAATGTCCCCTCTGACGTACACGCAAACTCCAGCCCGAGGCACAAAGGAGTGCTCCAATTTGTACCCCGGGCAGGAGAGATACGAAGTATCAGCCGGAGAGGACACCTGAGTCTCGGTCAGAAAGAGCAAGGCCAACTTCGCCATCTCGAGATGGTAGTGGACGGCGTTTAGGTTCGAGTGAACTCCCCTGATGTTGCAGAAATTCACGAATAGCGTGGCAGGGGTCGACTTGGTATTGTTACTCAGTTTGCCCCGAGCAGTTATGTTTTTGAGTGAAATTTTGCCCCCCCCCCCCTAGAATACGCGAGGCAGCCTGAGCACCCACGCTCAGGATTGGAATAACATGGTCGTGGATGCTCAGCGAGGGATTCTCCAGGGGTACTGGTACCCTCCTGGGGTAGTCTATGATGTCATTCCACTACCATGTTGATGGGGGGGCGGAGGGATTGGGATTTTTTCGATAGTTTAGTCGAATTCTTCTTCTAGGTAACTCTTTTAGATTTGTTTCAGGATCAAAATAAAGGTTTAATTAAAAATATGATTATGACGAGCTTGAAACGGAACATTTGGAGAAATAATTTTTCTTATAGAATAAGGGTAAAAGAGCACACAGTCCACCCGATGGTAAGTGGAGGCTGTGACCCATATACATCTACATCTATCCTCGATTAAATATGAAAATGCAGATGCGCTATCACCCGTGAGGATAAGGCTGGAATGCATTTAAATAAATTTAGTTTTAAAGATTTTACCGCGTAAATTAACTTATTTTATATTCCTGACGTTTCGAGCACTTTCCAGCACCCATGTTCATGGGGGGGGGGGGGGACTGAGGTGTATGACGTCCCAATGTCATAGTTAACCATGGCTACCTCTAGATAAAAATTATGAATTTTTGTTCCGATCTACGCAGTATGAAATTACAGTATCTTGAAGTCTTGCAGGTGTATTTTTTTTTATAGGATAAGGGTGACAAACGAGCACACAGTCCACCTGATGGTAAGTAGATGCTGCGGCCCATAGACATCTACATCTATCCTCGTTTGCGAATCAAAATGCAGATGCGTTGTCACCCGTGAGGACTAAGATGGAATGCCTCATTTCCAGTAAAAAGGGCCTCCGGCCACCTGCACTCACCAAGCGAAACGCAGAGGTAAACCTCTACTTCACGCTGGTATTCTGTGAGGTCATGGTACCACCCCGGTTCGAGCCGGCCCATCCGTGCGACAGCAAAAGCTGCCGCGTGGCTCTACCACTGTTAAAAATGTGTATGCTTGAGTTGGGATTTAATTTTATTAATTATCATGGTTGAACCCAGCCATCTTCTTTGTTGAAATTAGAATGTTTTTTGATTTCAATAGCCTCGCGAATCATTTTTGGAAGGAATCGGTGTTCTTTAGCGAGGATTTGTGGCCTATCAAATCTAATGTAGTGACGGGGGCGATCCTGTACGTGTTCACAGACTGCAAACTTCCCGGAGCGTCTATTCCTCACATCAGCTATGTGTTCTTTAACGCGGGTTTTTATGGATCTTTTAGTTTGTCCTATATAAGAGAGACCACATTCACAATCAAGCTTATACACTCCTGCATCTTGCAGAGGGACATTACACTTGACTGATGGTTTTGCAGGAAGACTTATATTCTTTACATATATATATATATATATATATATATATATATATATATATATATATATATATATATATATATATATAAAAGTCCCGCTGGGTTTCTTGCTGGTTCTTCCCAGGACAGAGGTTTTTTTTTCGAACCAGTGGTAATTGTACAAAAGAGTGACTTTCAATAAGTATTATTTATAATCTATATTGAATAAAAAAGTTTCTGTTTCTGTTTCTGTTTATATCATCATCATCATTACAGCCCTTCACAAGTCCACTGCTGAACATAGGCCTCCCCCAAAGAATGCCACAAAGCACGGTCCTGAGCCACCTACATCCATCGACTTCCTGCATGTCTTACCAGGTCGTCACTCCATCTTGTGGGGGGACGCCCTACAATTCGCCTACCGGTACGAGGCTGCCACTCGAGAACCTTTCTTCCCCATCGGTTGTCGGTTCTTCGAGCTATATGGCCGGCCCACTGCCACTTCAGCTTACTAATCCGTTGGGGTATGTCGGTTACTCTGGTTCTGCTGCGGATATCCTCATTCCTAAGTTTATCACGCAGTGAAACTCCGAGCATAGCCCTCTCCATAGCTCGCTGAGCGACCTTGAGCTTCCTCATACGGCCAGCAGTGAAGGACCACGTCTCAGTTCCGTAAGTCATCACTGGCAACACGCACTTGTTGTACAATTTTGTTTTAAGGTTTTGAGGTATTTCTGACGAGAAGATGTGTCGTAGCTTCCCGAACGCTGCCCAGCCGAGTTGAATCCGTCGATTGACCTCTCGGTCGAAGTTGGACTTACCTAGTCGGACTATTTGTCCCAGGTAAACATACTCGTCAACAACTTCCAGCTTAGTGCTCCCAACAACTACCGGCATAGGTGTGACATGGACATTAAACATAATCTTTGTTTTGTCCATGTTCATCTTAAGACCTATCCGTTGGGAGACACTATTGAGGTCATTGAGCATAGTGCTAAGTTCCTCCAGCGATTCTGCCATGGGGACTATATCGTCGGCAAATCGAAGGTGAGTGATGTACTCGCCATTTATGTTAATTCCGTATCCTTTCCAGTCCAGAAGCTTGAAAACGTCTTCCAATGCAGCGGTGAAGAGTTTCGGGGATATAACGTCACCCTGTCTTACACCTCTCTGCAATTGGATAGGTTTCGTACTCTGGTTCTGTACTCGGATAGCCATCGTAGCTCTACTGTACAAACACTTCAGCACTTTGATATACCGACAGTCAACTTGGCACCGCTGAAGGGACTGCAGCACCGCCCAAATTTCGACGGAATCGAAGGCTTTCTCATAGTCCACATACGCCAGACATAGTGGCAAATTGTACTCTTCGGACTTCTGTACAATTTGCCGTAGGGTATGTATGTGGTCTATGGTGCTAAAGCCCTTTCGGAAACCGGCTTGTTCGGGAGGCTGGAAGTCGTCAAGTCTGCGCGCGAGACGATTCGTAATGACTCTCGAAAACAGCACGTAGACGCGGCTCAGAAGGGAAATCGGTCTGTAGTTCTTCAAGAGAACGTTGTCACCTTTCTTGAAGAACAAGACCACCGCACTTCTGCTCCACGCCTCCGGTGTAATGCCACCATGGAAGACGGAATTAAAGAGCCTCTGAAGGACTTCAAGTACCGGTCTTCCACCCGCTTTCAGAAGCTCCGCTGTAATTCCTGCCGTTGCCGCCTGGGGCCTTGCCGTTTTAAGGTCCTGGAGAGCCATTCTAATCTCGCTCAGACTGACGTCCGGGATATCTTCGGAATAGTGTCGAATAAGACTCGCTCTTGGATCGTTACTCACACTTGCGTGTGGCTCCAACGATGACCTGTACAGCTTCCCATAGAACCTCTCAATCTCACTCAAAATCTCAGGTGCCCCGGAAACGATGCTGCCACATTCTGTCTTCAGCTTTGACAGTTGGCTCTTTCTGGCAGACAGATCTCTGGCAAAGACTTTGGAGCCTTGGTTCCGCTCGATCGCTTCTTCAATACGAGCTGTATTGAAGTTGCGTAAGTCTCGCCGCATACATTTAGAGATCTGTCTGTTCAGTTGCCTGTATGCTGTCAAATCTGTTGAAGAATGTAGCCTCATCTCCCGTCTAACATGTATATATATATACATGTTTTTAAGAATCGAGGCAATTTTTAACAGGCGAGATAATTTAATCATATATCTTAAATAAACTATTTAAATCCCTTAAATACTTTCCTAAAAGAATAATTTCGAAATATTATAAATCTTATAACTTGCCAAGGTCATTCAATTTAACCAAAAATTTAATTATTTCATTTCATATTGAGATAAACATAACAAAGAAGTCTATGTTAAGCAATGTAATCATTCTTATTATCATAACAACAGCCAGATCGAAACACAAGTTGCAATTCCCGCCGCGTAACCGATTTGAGACACATTTGTTTTAATTACCAAATTACTAGTAAGAAAGAGTTTGAAATTACATCGTATTATAGTCACGTAATTTCAACATAACTTGTTCAATGTTATTATTACATACATATATGGATACAAGTAAAATGATAGTTTTAAATAATTTTCTGATGCTCTTAGTTCCAGGGCGAACAATGTATGGGCGCAGAGCAATATCATTTTTTATACAGAATTTTAGAGAGTTACGTTAATTTGAAATCCATCAAAAATGCGTTAGTTTTTTAAATTAAAATTTCTAGAGGTATGATATTTACTATATCGTTTACAGAAAATAATTGAATAATAACTGTAACACCTATCAACTTTACACAACAAAACATTAAAAACTTAAACATTCAAAAGAATTTAATTATTAAATTCTTTTGAATGTTTAAGTATATAATTATTAAATAAAATAAAAATAAACTTAATTTGTTGTTACATCGATCATAAGCTTACATTTGAAGCACTGAACGTGATGTATATCCATGTATGGGACAATATTTTTTCACTTCGAAGTTAAGTTTGTCTATTAATTCTTTTAGATTTTCGTTTCAGCAATGTTCGGTGCTTACCTTAAGTATATTTTATGAATTTTAATATCTTAATTATTTTGATGAATGCGAAAAACTACTTACCGAAGTGTAGCTCAGTGCGTAATAGAAATAGAATGGTGGGTGAAAATATATAAAATTAGGTACTTACCACTTTTTTTTACACATTATTTTTTATGTGTAACATTATTTTTTTAAAGGAAGTCGGTCAACGTTACATTTAATATCGACCACATCAAAGGAGAAAATGTGAGTATCTTCGCTAAAAGTAAATTCTAACGCACGATTTTGTTGCCGGCACTGTGTGTCAAATAGCTTCCGCCTTGAGTTGCCTGCGCCATTACTGGTTCTTTTATTACTTCACTGCCCAGACCCGTAATATTGCCGCTCAAATGTAGTCGACGCTTTAAATGCGCCACTCTAAATCACTGTAATACCTTGTTTAAAACCGCTAAATTAAACGTGATTCCGCAGTGATACGGAAAAGTAAATTAGAGAAACAAGTTTAAATCATAAAATTATTTTAATTTATACAATTATTAAAATCCTCCCTTATTCATTATGATCAGCATTAAATTTACCTTTTTTTGAAAGATTTGCCCAAATTCACCTCTCCAGGCAACCGGATTGGTGAAAACAAAGCCACTAATACTATAGCACTATTTTTGCGTAGTTGAGCCACGTTACAGATTATTACGAGTAAAGCTGCAGCACAAATAGGTCGACGCGACCGGGTAAAGACATACTTTTTACTGGTAACAAAGTATTTTATCTTTATCCCCAGGGGTGATAACGCAATTTTGTTTTTAGGACTTTGTAGTATCCGATATAAACTATAGGCTTCAGTCCTTGTCTGCCGACTTCCAAAAAGGAGACGGTACTCAATTCGACTGTATGTTTTTTTATGTGTGTTATCTCATAACTTTGTATTGGGTGAACATATTTCGATGATTGTTTTTTATATGAAAGCTGATACTTCTCATGTGATCCCATATGAACTTGATCAAGGTGAGACCAAGAATTTTAGAGTTATTTTTAATAATTTATATTGAAGTCGCAAGTACAAAATTTTTAATTTTAAATCATAACATCACGTGTACTGTATTTTGGAACGAAGTTCTTTGTGGGATGGTACGGATTTAGCGGATGGGAGCTAGGCGACAAAAAGTGTAAGATTTTCCTGACGTAGTGTGTAGACGGCTTTGGAGGCTATAAAAAAGAGAGATGGAATGGTATCCATCTTCCTCGCACTTTTGCTTATCTTGCCATGAAAGAAATATTCACGTTAGAAGTTCATTTATTTGTATTTGTTAATCAATAATGTAATACGTTTATCAATAATAATATACTACGAAAGGAACTTCGTTCAAACCGATTGTTCCACGACACTCACGCATGTTTCTTGTATAAATAACTAAGTAGTTCCTTTAATATTAGCAACTATAGATCCGCCTCGGATTCGCACGATTGTTTTCTAGACTTCGATAGCAGTGCCACCTACCAGGTCCAATTGTGAATCTAATCTATCTAGGGCCCACTCAAACACACAAAAATTGTCATCAAAATCTTTAACGTCGTTTTCAAGTTTTAGCGAGTATATAGTGAAATGCAATCTTATTTGATTGTTTTTTAATTAAGGCAATTTTCGTTAATTGTTGGGAATAAGGATGTAGAAATAAAGTAAATATTAAATTGAGCAATAAATGACTATTGGTTTTATTAATAAAAAAATATCTCAAGCATTTTACACATTTACAAAAAATATTCATAGACGAAGCAATGGAATGAATGTGCTCGCAGTTAAATTCATAATACCCGAACATAATACCGAAACAAACTTGTGTCTGAAGTCGAGACTTTGTTGAACAAAGTCTCAGTCTGGGGTCGACTAAATCTAGTCCAGTTCAATCCCCAGAAGACACAAGTTTGCGCGTTTACCGCTAAAAAGAACCCCTTTGTCGTATCTCCTCAGTTTCAAGGCACTCCCCTTGTTGCCTCAGCCAGTATCGGGATCCTTGGTGTCGACATATCGAGTGACGTGCAGTTTCGTGGTCACTTGGAAGAGAAAGCCAAATTGGCCTCTAAAAAGCTTCGCGTGCTCAGCACAGCGGGACAGTATTACATGCCGGTGGTGTGCCGGTATGTGTGTGTGCTTGCAACTTTACAAGGCGCAGGTTCGGCCTCACATAGAATACTCTTTCCATCTCTGGGCAGGGGCTCCCCAGTGCCAGCTCCTTCCACTTGACCGCATCCAGCGCAGAGCGGTTCGAATCGTCGACGACCGAGTTCTTTCCGATCGGCTTGACTCATTGGCACTGCGTAGAGATGTTGCATCTTTTTGCGTGTTTTATCGCTTCTATCACGAGGAGTGCTCTGAGGAATTGTTCGGACTAATTCCAGCCGCCCAATTTCACCATCGCACATCGCAACAAAACTCGCGATACCATCAATACCATCTGGATGATTGGCGGTCCACCACTGTGCGATTTAGGAGAAGTTTTCTTCCTTGCACAACTTCCTTGTTGAATCGATTACCACCAGCGATTTTTCCGGACCAATACGACTTAGGGACCTTCAAGAAAAGAGCCTACTCCTTTTTAAAAGGCCGGCAACGGATCTGCGATTCCCCTGGTGTTGCAGTTGTTCATGGGCGGTGGTAGTCACTTACAATCAGTTGAGCCGCATGCTCGTTTGCCCCCTCTCCTATAAAAAAACTCAATATTATTAAGATCTTTCAATATAACTGTTAATTGCTGTGTAACCAAGAATTTGGCGGCGAAGGAAAATATTACAATATATTCTGCATGTCTTTGAAATAAAAAAACTCCAGGATCTGTGGAGTCCGTCAAAAAGCACAGGAGCAGCACGGCAGTCTTATTGCTCTATTGCCATCGTCATTGTCTATGGGTCGTACATTTATAGTACTGTCACTATATTCATTTACGCTTTCGATCAAGTTACCTTTTACCATATAGATTAAATTCATAAAATGGAACATTAAGTTGCGAAGGTGTGAAAATTTCGATAAAACTGTCGAGCTTCGCTCTAGAGAAATTGACATACCTTTATCGTATTTGTAACTAAACTTTCAAGAATAAATTGTTTTATTTTTTGCTTTATGAACTAAGAAGTTTCATAAATTAGGAATTTAAGTTAATTGAAAAGGTTCATCAGTATTATATAAATCAAATTTATTAAGAAACAACAAACTTCATTTCTATTAGGTTCTTAGGGAATTCCAGTTTCTCTGGAACAATCTTGTTCGTTACCGGCGTTCTTGTATATACTGTTGAACTTTATTTAAATGCTTAATATTGAAAACAAGTACCGCTGTTTATAAGTGCCATAGTTGTGAGCTGTATTTTAGCTTTTATTTTTATCTACTTTTAATTTTTTTATGAAACTGTCGTGACAAACGAACTTACAGTCCACCTGATGTTGAGTGGTTGCTGCAGTCCAAGGGCAAATTCAGCCAACTTTGTAAGAAGATAGCTACTGGTGTGTTGTCACACATGAGGACTTAGAAGGAATTCCTGACAGCCTGTAATTATACTGGCTCACTACACCCTTCACATCGAAACATAGCAATGCTTGCATTGCTATTTGGTGGGAAAAATAGTAGAAGGGTAATACCACAGACTAGCTAGTAGATTCTATGGTACCTGCCCAGATGAACTACTAGACAAAAAAGGAATCCTACCACCTACTAAAGTATGTATTATATGTCTTATGTATTATATCTATTTTAAATTACAAAATAACATTTCAAAGAAGTTAGCATTGACGGCCATACTAGTATAAACTGTGTTACAGCTGTCAGCGTCTTCCACCCTGAGTCGTACAAAAATAATTTCATTTGACTATACAATACACAAACATGTTAAAATAAATATAGAAAATAGAGAGATTTTTTTTCTAATTACCACAAACCTGTGTGAGTGTATGTGTGTGTGTGTGTGTGTGTGCATGTGTGTGTATGAGTGCGCGCGCGCGCGCGCGCGCGCGTGTGTGTGTGTGTGTGTGTGTGTGTGTGTGTGTGTGTGCGTGTGTGTGTGTTAGTATTTAAAAATTCAGTAACCTCTCTGTTTCCATGTAATTAAGATTTAGCAACCAATATAGAATTTTGACCTTGCATTTATAAAGGGACAAAGGGTAAATATAGCTTATTTTATTTGTTACATTATATAAATGACTGCTAATGACATAATATTGTCGCCGGGCTAGAGCAGTTCTATGAAAAGTCATGACAAATAGTTGTCTTACAGTAAGTACAGAACATTCCTTATAAATAAGTTCAGTGCTATATCTTTGTGATTTACCTAGCATAACCTTTAATATTGCTCTCTGTGCAAATTCTAAGGAGAGTAGAGTTGTATTTCCAATTCCATCCCAGGTTAAAATGCAATATATATATACTATACCTTGCTCAGAGTTTACTATATATATAGTAAACTCTGAGCAAGGGCATAATAAACACATAGTAAAGTTTCAAAATCAGCTGAGTTCCTCAATTTTGTGAAAATTGGTATTAATTTTCTAATACGGCAGGTTAAGTTGCTAATATGTGCTGACCAAGATAGGCAGTAGTTTATGATAAGTCCGAGGTATCTTATATGAGTGGAACGACTTAGTATTGGGTAGTTACATTTGTTTTGTTGTTCACATGTATGTGCTTTGAGATGAAATTCCGCTAATGATTGGGTACTAGCACGGTGAGTGAAGGTATATATCGTTTTCTTTAAATTAAGTGTCAGTAGGTTACTACTAAGCCACCACATGACTTTACCAAGCGCAAACTCTGTACAATATTGGGCGTCTTTCCAATCTTTAACGTGTACAATTAAAGCTGTATCGTCGGCATACGAAATGATTTTGCAGTTAGGCAGCGTAATTTTGCATAAATTATTCACGTAAACGAGAAAGAGAGTTGGGCCCAGTACGCTGTCTTGTGGGACTCCAAACGATACAGTTGCAGGTAAACTAGTGTAATCACCGATTTTAACTAACTGCGTTCGATTAGATAAATAAGATCGAAATATATCTAAAGCAATTCCCCGTACGCCGATCAGTACCATCTTATGAAGAAGTAGGGGAACAGAGACAGTGTCGAAAGCCTTTGACAAATGAAGAAGGACACCTATTACTTTTGACGTATTATCAAGATGTTTTGCAATCGTCTCAGTTGGGATTAAAGTTGCGTCTTCAATAGACTTACCTTTCACAAAGCCAAATTGGTTATTCGAAATAATATTATTATGTTTGAGAAAATTTGTGAGTCTAAGATTTAAAACTTTTTCAAGTATTTTAGAAAGCGCACTCAGTACAGATATGGGCTGGTAGTTTTCAACACTGTCTCTGTCCCCACTCTTATGTATTGGATGAACTAAAGCCCTTTTTAAGATGTCTGGAAAAACACCAGTTTTTAAGCAAAGGTTACACATATATGTTACAGGTGGGATAAGGCTGTTTTTGGCACGTTTTATGAGTAGCGTAGGTATTCTGTCGATTCCTGTGGCTGAATCATTTTTTAAATTTGTGATAATAGTTTCTATCTCGTAACAGTCTGTATCGAGCAATACCATGGAATTATTCAAAGGGTCGGATTGACTTCGATATTTAACGATATTAGGATAGCCATTGTTTTGTTGTTTTTTTTAATATTGCATTACCATAAGTTGAGCCAATTTCTGCAAAGTAATTATTAAAAATATTAAGAGATTCATGTGGATCTTGAGTTAAATTTAGTAACTCACAGGGAGAGGGTGAATATTATTTAAAGTTTGTGATTTTGTTTATAGTATTCCAAGTACCTTTTGGATTGCATTTATTTTTACAGAACTCAGTTTCCTCATAGGCAGTTTTAATTTATTTCAACAGATTTTGCAAAAATTGCTATACCTTGTATAAGTAATCTGTAATGTTGCATTGTTTTTATCACGCTTTGCTTTCTTATGCAATTTGTCCCTGTGTCTTATACAGCGTACCAATCCAGGATGCAACGCTTACGATGAGGAATATTTATTTTTATAGAATGAAAAATGATGGCATCAGTAATAATGTTAGTTTAAGCGGTAGCTGCATCATTGGCATCCATGATATTGTATACAGAGCTAAAATCTGTATCAGATAATTGTTTTAATAATGGTAGATAATCAATTTTGAGAGTAGTGGTTTTAGATGGATACCTTATAATTTTGCAATCTAGATGAAACACTATCGGAGCATGGTATAATTAAAAATTAAAAATTTTGTACAACCGACTTTAATATAAATTATTAAGAATAACATTAAAACTTTTGGTCAGACTGTGACCACATTTATATGGAACCACATGACAAGCACCGTTTTTAAAAAAATCGGTTCACCCAGAAAAATTTATGAGGCAAGACACATAAAAAAAGAAAGAAAAAAACATACAGTCGAATTGAATACCGTCTCCTTTTTTAAGTCGGTGTCGAACATGCAGAAGAAATCATGTTCTCACAACCATTAACCATTTTGGCATGTTCAGATGTTAAGTCAATTTAATTCGTCCGATCTTTACCTAAGTTAAAATAAATATTATTGTCTTGTCCTTTTTGCATTAAGTGTAAATTACGATATAGTCATAATGCAGAAACAGAAAAGGAAAAAGAGAGTGTGCTCCTTGCTCAGTCTTGTCTGATTTTTTTACGGTTTCTGATTTGATCCGGTTCAATATAGTAATTTTAACGTTTACATATGTTCGATATAAGTTACATATTGGATTTAGAAATTTCGATTTTGAAATGTCATGATGTGATAATGATTTCATTCAGATCTATTATTGATTGCCGTGAGAATTTTCGAATATTCGAAAGCCATTAAATTCACTCTAATAAAATTTATGCAATCTCTCTATGCTCGATACACTCATTTTGTAATAGCATTGAAATGAGATTAAGGCACGGTGTTAAAGAATAAGGACAATAACTAAAATACCAAGGCCAAAAACAAGCGAATTGTGATTTGTAGATACATAAGTTATTATTGCAATCTACATTGCAGTAAACTGCTTTGAATTATGCATACATATTGAGTTTATTATAAAAAAAAGTTTAATAATGGTTCAGATTTTTAATAAACAGATATTATTTTTTATAGAAGAGGGCGCAAACGAGCATGCGGCTCACCTGATGGTAAGTGACTACCGCCGCCCATTAACAACTGCAACACCAGGGGAATTGCAGACGCATTGCCGGCCTTTAAGAAAGGTGTAAGCTTTTTCTTGAAGGTCCCTAAGTCGTATCGGTCCAGAAAAATCGCCGGTGGTAAACAATTCCACAGAAAAGTTGTACGAGGAAGAAAACTCCTAGTAAAACGCACAGTCGTGGACCGCCAAGCATCTAGATGGTGAGGATGGTATAGTGAGTTTTGACGCGATGTGCGTTCGTGAAATTTGGCGGCTGGTATCGAGCTGATCAGAATGAACTCGGCCGTTGACGATTCGAACCACTCTGCGCTGGATGTGGTGGTGTGA
Source organism: Parnassius glacialis (assembly GCA_033319125.1). Taxonomy (NCBI): domain Eukaryota; kingdom Metazoa; phylum Arthropoda; class Insecta; order Lepidoptera; family Papilionidae; genus Parnassius; species Parnassius glacialis. Next base: position 23,805,811 of record JAVANC010000010.1, on the reverse strand, counting down.
TTTTTAAGAAATTTGGAATAGGGCAACAAAATCCAAGGGGCTTGCAGCTGGCCGACTTCATGGAGAAAGAGGGACTCTTTATGATGAACTCTTTCTTCCAGAAGCGGCCCCACAGGAAGTGGACCTGTTCGAGCCCCGACAGTTCGGCAAAAAATGAGATTGACTTCATTATGACGACCAGATAACAACTGTTCAGGGATGCCAACCGCGGAACCAAGGCTCCAAAGTCTTTGCCAGAGATCTATCTACCAGAAAGAGCCAACTGTCAAAGCTGAAGACAGAATGTGGCAGCATCGTTTTCGGGGCACCTGAGATTTTGAGTGAGATTGAGAGGTTCTATGGGCAGCTGTACACGTCATCGTTGGAGCCACACGCGAGTATGAGTAACGATTCATGAGCAAATCTTATCCGACATTATTCCGATGATATCCCGGACGTCAGTCTGAGCAAGATTAGAATGGCTCTCCCACATCTTAAAAACGGCAAGGCTCCAGGCGAGGGTGGAATTACAGCGGAGCTTCTAAAAACGGGTGGAAAACCAGTACTTGAAGTCCTTCAGAAGCTCTTTAATTCCGTCCTCCATGGTGGCATTACACCGGAGGCGTGGAGCAGAAGTGCGGTGGTCTTGTTCTTCAAGAAAGGCGACAACGCTCTCTTAAAGAACTACAGACCGATTTTCCTTCTGAGCCGCGTCTACGTGCTGTTTTCGAGATTTATTACTAATCGTCTCGCGCGCAGACTTGACGACTTCCAGCCTCCCGAACAAGCCGGTTTCCGAAAAGGCTTTAGCACCATAGACCACATACATACCCTTCGGCAAATTGTACAAAAGTCAGAGGAGTACAATTTGCCACTATGTCTGGCGTATGTGGACTATGAGAAAGCCTTTGATTCCGTCGAAATTTGGGCGGTGCAGCAGTCCCATCAGCGGTGCCAAGTGGACTGTCAGTATATAGAAGTGCTAAAGTGCTTGTACAGTAGGGCTACGATGGTTATCCGAGTACAGAACCAGAGTACGAAACCTATCCAACTTCATGCCATTTACACTGCTAGTACCGTAACTGCTGTATTAGCAGTCTCGAATTTTTAACGTAAAAATGCAGCACGCTATAGTCAATTCGGTTAAAAATTATTGATGTCCAGTCAATGCAATCTTTGGATAAAGTGGAGCAAGGTCAACATTTCAGTAGTTGTGATATTCCTAAGGAACTTGACGTTTTAGAACGGTTTTATTTCACTAACAATTGTAGTCTGATAAAGGCAAAATACATACGCCATCAAAAACAGACCTTGTAAAAAGACCAATTTTCGCAACTCAGTTCTTCTACCGTAAAATGTTGTGAGATCCATGTAATACCAAGTCGGTTAATTTATTCAGTCTCTACTTAAGGGTCCTTCTGTCTCAAGTTATAACGTAATTAGCTAACCTAACAACATCTTTAAGTGACCATATCAATACTAAAAATCTTTTATGTCTTAAATATATACATTGAATTGGCCATCGCATGAAAACACAATGTATTTGACAAGTAATACATTTGTAAATTTAAATTAGATTGGTTAGTGATATACATTTTTGATTAAAGGAATACCCCACATAAAACTGTGATAAAATTAGTGTAAAAAATTACAACAATTTATAATTGCAGGTTAGGTCTCATAGTGCAAAAAGATATCTGAATAAGAAAGAAAACTATTGTGAGATTATAAACAGCGGTGAATGAAGCAAACTATTACATAATAATTAAAAAATTAGGCATACTAGTGTTAAGAAGTAAGTGAAAGTCTCTTTAGAAGTGATGAAGTTAAAAAATGGTTATGGGGTCAAAAATTAATGCTGCAAAAGTGGTGGCAGTGGTATAAAAAAATATGTTGCTTTATAATTATGGCTCAGTGCAGTAGTTCTGGAGTTACTAAGTAAGAAACTTTCTTAATATTCCGTGTGGAACTTTCAGGACAAAAGTTAGCTTAGGTTATTTTTCAACCCGTGTGGAGTTGCCAGAGCTCCCATCGGGCGCGTCCCCAGGTGGCGGATAGGGGAACGCCACTCAGATATGGGTGGTAGCGGGAAACCGTCGCGGACCAAAACTGGCTGGGTGAAGGCTTGTCTGGATAGTGGAGGGCCTATTAGTTGCTTCTTGTATCCTCTCCGTTGAGAGGAACAGAGAATGCGACATGCGCGGTGAGGTGCCAGGTGCACTCGGCTTTTGCCGACGCCGGGCAACCCGTAATTGCGGGATTTTCAGGGACCACACCCTGTAAAAAAGGAAACCGAATGGGCTCAGTGTTCCCTCACCCGGTCACTGGGCAGGCATGGGAAGAACCCGTATCGACCCTGCCACCGTTCGAACCTCGGAATCCCTCTGGCGTGTCGTGGATCACGTCTCGCGGCGCCTTTGGGGCCGAGGGCTCTTGGCTTAACCGCCTGGAGTCACGAGGATGATAACCTCTTTAAAAAATCACCCGAAGCTCAAGCGTGGCACGCCGTGAGGAGCTGCATGGCTGATGGGTAAATGTTCAGTCGTTAGCGTTGCCCCCGTCGGGGTACCGGCCGACACCCTTGACGGGTTACACATAGGCTTATCCGGGCACAGGAGGCGCTGCTCGGATGGACTGCTATTTCCTCCACACTCGTGGGATAAAACATGGAAAAAACAAAATATTTAAAAACAAAAAAAACTGTAGAGATAGAAAACCAGGCTGAATTAGACACTGGAAGCGGTGGAAATCGGTCGCGTGGGACGTCTTCCGCTAGGAAACGTCCAGTGTGCCGGTCGTCAGAAGAGGAAGGCCTGCCGGCCCCCAAGTTGCCGACTTCGGGGAGGGGTCGGCAGGCATCGAGAGGGGCGAGTGCTTCGCAGCCGCCGAGGGATAAGCACGGACGGTTCGTGTGCTCCAATACCTCGGCGGCTAGTGAAGCAGAAAGTGACATGGGGTTCACTACGGAGGACCCTGGCGATGGCGGTGAAAGCTGTGCCTCGCTAGGGAGCTCAAAGGCGGAGCTTAACGCCGCCAAGAGGGAGCAGCGCAAAGCCGTCGCGGCCGACGAAGTGTCGGAAATGGCCCGACGTGCTCGCGAGCGACGAGCTGCTCTTGCGGCGGAAGGGGGAGAGCCATCTGCGGTGGCCTTAAGCCAGCTGGCTCTGGATGGAGTGGACTTAGTCCTGAAGGTTGCCACCAAGTCCGGCAGCCTAAAGGGCACGTTCACCCGTGGCTTAAAGGAGGCTGCCGCGGATATTAGGGAGGCGGTTAGCATCCTCCTCAACAGGACGGCCTCTGACGAGGTCGCAAAGTTACAGGAGGAAAACAGCCGCCTCAGAAATGATTTAGAGGACCTCCGGCGGCAAGTCGCTGCGCTGAGCGAAGAGCAGCAGCGACGCACGTCCACCGATGCCGCGCCTGTAGTGGCCCCGACTCCCGCACCGCAACCGACAAGCCCTCGCACCGACGAAGAGGTCGAGCGCATTGTCCGGATCTGCATGCTCCAGTGCGGGAGCATGGTTAACGCTCGGCTGGAGGCGATTTCACGGCGTCTCCCGGCGGAAATTCTCCGTCCGCCTTTGGCGGCGGACACACGGAGAACTGAGGAGTCGCCGAGACTTGCGCCTCAAAAGGAGAAGCCCGCGGAGGGTAATAAAAAGCCCGCGGAGGGAGCTCCTTCGAGCGAGAAGCCCACGGCTGTCGGGTCTAAGGGTGAGACCTGGGCAAAAGTCGTGGGCCGCAAAAAGGCCCGCAAAGCCGCCAAGAAGGCCGCAGCAGCTGCATGCACCCCAGGTGGAACCGCAAAGACGGCTCCTCAACCTGCGCGGCGGACTGCCAAAGGCGGTCGCAAGAGACCGGCTGTGCATGTTCCGCGGTCCAATGCTGTGACGCTTACGTTGCAGCCCGGAGCTGCGGAGCGTGGCGTGACGTACCAGTCGGTCATCGCTGAGGCCAAGGCCAAGATCAAATTATCAGATCTTGGCCTTCAGTCCGTCACCCTCAGGCAGGCTGCCACGGGTGCGCGGCTGTTCGAGGTGGCCGGTTCTGTGAGCGGCAGTGCCGAAAAGGCAGACGCACTGGCCGCCAAGATGAGGGAAGTCCTCAACCCTGAGGACGTCCGGGTCTCCAGACCAATGAAAACCGCAGAGGTGCGGATTGCTGGCCTGGACGACTCTGTGACCTCTGAGGAGGTGGTGGCGGCCGTTGCCAGAAGCGGAGAGTGTCCGCCAGACAAGGTGCGGGCTGGCGATATACGCACCGACGCCACCGGACTCGGCGCGGTCTGGGTTCGGTGCCCTGTGGCGTCGGCGAAGAAGATCGCTGATAGCGGCAGATTGCTGGTAGGCTGGGTGGCGGCAAGGGCCAAGCTTCTACAGCCCCGGCCTTTGCAGTGCTTCCGGTGCCTGGAAAAAGGGCACGTCCGGGCGAAGTGCACCGCCGAGGTTGACCGTAGTGACCTTTGTTATCGCTGCGGCCAGCCTGGCCACAAGGCGGCCCTGTGCACCGCGGCTTTCAACTGCAGCCTTTGTTCTGCTGCGGGAAGGCCAGCGGAGCACAGAGTAGGCGGAGGGGCCTGTGGGGCGCCTGCCAGCAAGGCCAAAAAGAAAAACAAAAAGAAGAGGAGCACTAAGCCTGCCGGGTTCACCTCGCTGCCCCCGCAGGCTAGCAGCTCCGCGGCCGACTCCCGGCCCAGGACCGTTGCCGAGGGGATGGAATGTCAATGATGGCACAATTCCATTCTCTCCATTTTCTCCAGGGCAACATCAACCACTGTGCCAGAGCTCAGGATCTCCTACTCCAGAGCATGGCAGAGTGGTCGATTCACGTGGCTGTGGTCGCTGAACCGTACTTCATTCCCGCCCGTGACAACTGGTTGGGATGCGCTGACGGTTTGGTGGCCATTATTGGCGAGACTCTGATCGATCCGTCTCGGGGTCGCGGCTGGGTTGCTGCGGTCTCGGGCGGCATCGTTATTGTAGGGGCGTATTTCTCCCCCAACAAGAGTCTCGCCGACTTTGAGGGTTTCCTTGTCGAGTTGGGCGCCGTCGTAGGCCGCTATCATCCTCGTCCCGTTCTGGTGCTCGGGGACCTCAACGCCAAGTCATCGGCGTGGGGATCTCCGGTCACTGATCCTCGGGGCGAGGTGCTAGAAGAGTGGACGGTGACGACTGGTCTGGTCGTCCTGAATCGGGGTTCGGAATACACGTGCGTGCGGCAGCGGGGTGGGTCGATAGTGGACGTCTCGTTTGCTAGCCCCTCTGTCGCCAGCCGAGTCCGCGACTGGCGTGTAGCCGCAGAGGTGGAGACGCTGTCGGACCATCGATATATCCGGTTCGACGTCTCTGCCCAGACTGCGAGCGACCGCCATCCAACAACCCCGATTAACGACGGCCCGCGTTGGGCGCTTAAGCGCATCGACAGGGAACTACTCGAGGAAGCAGCCTTAGTCCAGTCCTGGATTTGGGAGTCGACGACGGACGGCCCCGTCGACGTCGAAGCGGTGGCGCTATGGTTTCGCGGGGCAATGACGCAGATCTGCGACGCGTCCATGCCCCGTGTCCGCCAACGGTCCGCAAAGCGCCAGGTGTACTGGTGGACCGCCGAGATCGCGCAATTGCGCATAGCGTGCGTTGCGGCTCGTCGCCGGTACACCCGATACCGGAGGCGGCGTCGACGGGATTCCGCCGAGGAGGACGCGCTGTATGAGGTGTACCGCGCGTCTAAGGAGACTCTGTGGCTGGCCATTGGCGACTCAAAGTCGCGTGCCAGGGAGGAGCTGCTGGGGTCCCTAGATCGGGATCCGTGGGGGCGCCCCTACCGTTGGGTACGGGGCAAGTTGCGTCCCTGGGCGCCTCCACTAACACAAACGATGCAACCCCAGTTGCTAGAGGCGGTTGTATCGGCTCTCTTTCCTGAGCGAGTGGGATACGTTCCCCCGGCGATGGCTTCGCCCTCAGCCACAGACTCTCCAGAAGAGGAGAGCACCGAAGTCCCCGAGGTAACGCAAGCAGAGACGAGAGCGGCCGTGTCGCGACTCCGGGCTAAGAACACAGCGCCCGGACCCGACGGAGTTTCTGGTCGAGCTCTCGTCCTGGCTCTGAAGGAGCTAGAGCCCCAGCTGAGGGGGCTCTTCACGGCATGTCTCGAGCAGGGTCAGTTTCCCAGTGTGTGGAAGGAGGGGAGGCTGGTCCTGCTCAGGAAGGAGGGGCGCCCCGCGGACTCACCGTCCGCGTACCGGCCCATAGTGCTGCTCGACGAGGCGGGCAAACTTTTTGAGCGTATCATCGCAGATCGCCTCGTCAGCCACTTTTGCAGAGAGGGGCCGGACCTGGACGAGAACCAGTTTGGTTTTCGTCGCGGGCGCTCCACCGTAGACGCTATTACGCGCGTGAGGGCCCTGGCGGAGGAGACAGTGTCCCGGGGTGGGGTGGTGCTGGCGGTGTCTTTAGACATCTCCAACGCCTTCAACACCCTACCCTGGAGTTGTATCCGGGAGGCGCTGAATTACCATCGCGTGCCTCCCTACCTCCGCCGCACAATAGGGGCTTACCTTGAGGAGAGATGCGTTACGTATCGGGGACGTGACGGCGCAGGTCGGCGCGTCATGTCGTGCGGTGTTCCGCAGGGATCGGTCTTGGGACCGCTTCTGTGGAACATCGGCTACGACTGGGTGCTGAGAGCTGAACTCCCGTCGGGCGCCGACTTGACGTGTTATGCGGACGACACGCTCGTCACTGCCCGGGGGAGCTCGCACAGGGAAGCAGCGTTGGTTGCCACGGCTGCGGTGTCACGAGTGGTGAACCGCATCCGGCACCTGGGCCTGAAGGTGGCCCTAAACAAGTCGGAGGCCATGGTGTTCCATGGCCCTCGACGCGCGCCGCCGCCGGGATCACACATCGTGGTCAGCGGGGCCCGGATAGCTGTCGAGTCCACCATGAAGTATCTGGGATTGGTGCTCGACAGCCGATGGGAATTCGGACCCCACTTCCGGCGGCTGGCGCCCAAGCTGATGGGTGCAGCGGGCGCGCTATCAACGTTGCTTCCCAACTTGGGGGGCCCGAGCGCCGCCTGTAGGCGGTTGTACGTGGGAATCGTGCGGTCCATGGCCCTGTATGGGGCCCCTGTGTGGGCGATGGACATGACGGCCAGCACTATCGCCATTCTGCGCAAACCGCAGAGGGCGATGGCCGTCAGAGTCGTCCGCGGGTATCGCACGATTTCCTACGAGGCGGCTTGCGTCCTGGCCGGATCCCCGCCCTGGGACCTAGAGGCGAAAGTACTCGCGTCATTATATCGATGGCGCGAGGAAGAGCGGGCACGGGGCTCGAGGCCGGTGCAGCAGCAGATCGCGCTGCGCCGAGAGGAGCTCCGTCAGGTCTTGGTGGCGGAATGGCGGCAAAGGCTTCTGCGCCCTACCACCGGCCTCGCTACCGTCGAGGCGATCCGGCCAGTACTCGACGACTGGCTCGGGAGAAGGCACGGCTCCCTGTCGTTTAGGGTGACGCAGGTGCTGTCGGGGCATGGCTGCTTCGGCAAGTACCTGTGCCTCATAGACAGGGAGCCGGACGCTCAGTGCCACCACTGCGTCCATTGCGGGGAGGACACGGCGCAACACACGCTCGCTGAGTGCGTAGCTTGGGAGGAGCAGCGCCGTGTCCTCAAAAATAAAGTAGGAGGCGATCTGTCGCTGCCGGCCTTAGTGCGCAAGATGGTCGGTAGCGCAGAGTCGTGGGACGCGGTGGTGTCCTTCTGCGAGGACGTGATGTCGCAGAAGGAAACTGCGGAACGGGAAAGGGAGATCTCGACTCCCTTCCCCAGCCGCATAAGGCGCACCGGGCGCAGGAGAAGGGCGGACAACGCCCTTTTCCGGCCCCCATGAATAGGTCCAGGGGCGAGGGACTTGGGGAAGCCCCCGCCACCCCTTTTCGATGCACCCGAGGCGGAGGCGCGCGTGGGTGTCGGCGCGCGCCCCTGAGGCGATACACGGGGTAGTTAAACACCTCACTACCCCATGCAGGAGACGAGGCCCGGACAGACCGGGCCACCACTAGTGTGGGGCTGCGGAAGAATTTGGATTCCCGCGGCCCCACGCGCACGTGCGAGGAGACACCGGGGTGGTTTTAGCCGGTAAGAGTCCGGCACGCCCCTCCGCCTTTCCCCAGGCGGAGGAAGTCCATGAGGATTTCCCCCCGTAAAAAAAAAAAAAAAAGGTTATTTTTCAAGATGCAAGCTAGACGTCGTGAAAATATAACAATGTAAGAATTCAGCGTTGAACATACTTATTTTTAGAGATTAAAAAAATATTTTTCGCTGATCGGAAACGATTTTAGAATTTTTTCAGGGGTACGGATTACTTAATATTTTTTAATAATTAATTAATTAATTAATTAGTCACATTACATCTCCTATCTTTGTCAACACTTTAGTTGTGAAATTATTTAAAAACGACTAAGAAATGTACGAGAGAGGTCATAGTACACCTATTGGATGCCACTAGGTCCAAATTAATGTATGACTCTGTTGTCTTTTAAAACTGTTCAAAGAATTGAAAGCGAAAATTCTTAAAGTATTTCGTGCTACGATTTTGCTTAATCTGATGCTAATGAAATTACGATTTTTATCAGCAGTTATGATGTATAAAATATTACCGCATATAAGTGGCATAACATATCCACTACCCCATATATTCCCGCGAGTGTCGGAAGAGGCAACAAAGGGAAATGAAACAGGAAATGGGCAGTAACATCTTCCAAATAACAATTAAATTAAAACGAAACTGCTGTTGCCAACCCGTCTACCAGACGCCAATTATGAAATATATGAGTAACTACGAATGATTCTCAGAGGGAGGGTTCAGCAGAAATTTTGATAGATTTGGATTTAAATAAAATAAAGTTGAATACCTTATAAGATTAAGATGTAAATAAAAAAACATCTAATGCTATTTTAAACTCTACAGAAGAGCAGGCAGAAGTTAAAATTAGTACAATGTATTTTAAAATATCTTAAAGCAACTAAGTATTTTACAGCTCTATATAAAATAATTCGAATTAGACGCCTATACAATTCTCGATTTTGCACTTTCAGTTTTAAATTTTATGTCTATTTAAAATGAAAATTTAAATTTAAATTCGAAAGCGTTCTCTCAATAAATAGCCTGTATTATTTACCATTCTATTTCACATAACTCTCATGTGTGGGACTACTCATTCATAATATAATATTAACAATATTGTGAGCACAATAAAATATGTTCTCAATTAGCGAGTAACCTTTTATGGGTGTAAGTGTTGATTTTTTTATTGTCTTAAAAAATTCTGATAAAATTGATCTTTACTTTATAATAAATAAATACATTGCTACATGACTACAATTACTGTTTTTCATTAACATGCATTAGCTATCTGTATATGTATAAAGATATACCAGATTTCAGGATAAAATAAAAAAATAACATGTCTAAATAAGTTTCGGTTTTGGTTTCGGCCGAAACTGACACCCAGACCGAAGATTCGTTTTCGGTTTCGGTTTCGGTTAAAAATCCTGTTTCGGGGCACTAAAATTGTTTTTCACACATAAGCTATAATTTTTTAACATTATAAATATATTCGTTATTCACACCAGTTAAGCTTAAAACTCTTGTTAGGATTGGTTCACGGCAGTAGTCGAATAGCGGATTCGAACCCACGACTTTTGTGTTCGCTTTCCATTAAGCTACTGTCATTTTTATATTACACAACGTAATATTTCATTATTTCTTTATAAAGGATATGCATTTTAATATGTAAGAGAATATACGGTGCTTAACTGTACGAAATATTTAATTAATATTTTGTAGTACAACAAAATCTGCTTTTTTAAATTCATAGGATGCCAGTATGCCACAAAAATGTAGATTAAAATGCCTTTAGATATTCACAGTTTTAAAAGTATGTTATGAATTTTTTTAACGTGTATTATTTGTAGAAATTCTTATTTAGAATAAAATAATTGAAAACTGAATTTACTTTTGTTTTGACGTTGCCTCTTTTTACATTTACTGCCAGGCGTGATTCTTTATTTAAATTTAAGTGTAATACCTTTATTTAAATCTGGTAGTACATTAGACCCCGCCAATTTTAGACCTATTTCTGTACTACCAACACTTAGTAAGATTTTTGAAAAAATTATTCTTGATTAAATGTTAAATTTCTTTAATATAAATAATTTACTTCATAAAAATCAATTTGGTTTTACAAGGGGTCGCTCGACAACTGATGCCGGTGTTGAGCTGATTAAATATATATTTAATGCATGGGAGAATTCACAGGATGCTTTGGGTATATTTTGTGACCTATCCAAAGCCTTCGATTGTGTTCACCATGAAACATTAATCAGGAAACTTCAACACTACGGTGTAAGAAGTGATGCTCTAAAATTAATTATTTCATATTTAAGTAAGAGAACGCAAAAAGTTGTCATCAACAGTACGAGTTCTTCCGGGTCGATGGTACAGATGGGCGTGCCTCAAGGCTCAATTCTCGGCCCCTTTCTGTTTCTTGTATATATTAATGACTTACCTTACATAGTAGGAGATAACCATGATATAGTATTATTTGCAGATGACACTTCTTTAATTTTCAAATTAAGTCGACATTTGCTAAAATATGACGAAGTAAATAATGCTATATCTAAATTAGTGAATTGGTTCAATGTCAATAATTTGCATTTAAATGGCACTAAAACGAAATGTATGAAATTTATGACTCCAAATGTCAAACAATTAAATACTAATGTAATTTTAAATGGGGAGAAACTGAGTCTTGTAGATACCACCATTTTTCTTGGAATCACACTAGACGCGAAGCTTCAATGGAGCCCCCATATATCAAAGCTAGCAAGCAGACTTAGTTCTGCAGCATATGCTGTAAAAAAAATTAGAAGTCTAACTAGTGTTGAAACAGCTAGACTAGTTTACTTTAGCTATTTCCATAGCATAATGTCGTATGGTATTTTGCTATGGGGACACGCAGCTGACACTGAAATTATATTTGTTTTGCAGAAGAGGGCCATAAGAGCAATTTATGATTTAAAGCCTAAAGAGTCGCTGCGACAAAAATTTAAGGAAATTAATATATTAACTTTGGCCTCTCAATACATTTATGAAAATGTAATGTACGTACACAAAAATAAAAGTAGTTTTACAAAAATAAGTGATATTCATTCTGTAAATACTAGGAACAGACACAAGCTAGTAGTACCAGTTACTCGACTCCATCGAGTCAGTAATTCATTCTTGGGGCGATGTATACGCTTTTACAACAAAATTCCAGAAAATATACAAAATTTGACCTGCTCAAAGTTCAAAAACTTTATTAAACTAAGTTTGTATAAAAAGGGTTATTATAATATTAAAGAATTTATAGATGATAATAACCCCTGGAAGTGAGGTGATCGCTCCCAAGCTATTTCTAATTTGTTGTGTTGTTAATTTGTGTAACATACATGATTGTAAGCTGTTATGTAAAAAAAAAGTCCCGCTGGGTTTCTTGCTGGTTCTTCCCAGGACAGAGGTTTTTTTCGAACCAGTGGTAATTATACAAAAGAGTGACTTTCAATAAGTATTATTTATAATCTATATTGAATAAAAAAGTTTCTGTTCTGTTCTGTTCTGTTTCTTGTCTTTGGTAAGTACGTAAACCTGTATAACTATCAAGTACTATCGTTTGGTGATTCACAATATAAGTTAGGTATAGCCTATTTATTATGAGAAGAAATCACGTGTTTAGCTCCTGGTTTTTCTCCCCTGTCACTTCCATTTCCAGCAAACAGCGAAATCAGAGCCTACCAAACACAGGAGTTCAATATGACAAATAGGTAAATAAGAATAAAAACATATATAATTACATACATCAATCTCTATAGGATGCCGCTTTTTCTGGAGTTTTCTGCATGCATCTCTCATACGGAACGAAACCACATGACGAAATGCAGTAAATAATTCTGTTAAGCCATAACTAATAAATATATTGAATGAATGGAATCTGAAATAAAAAAAATAACTAAAACAAATCATTTAAACTTATTGTATTAGGGGCTTATATCCCACAAAAGTGTAACACAATCTCTACCTTCGCTTTTAGTGAAATGCTTTGAGTATTGCACTGGATCACCGGCGCTGAGAGCTAAATAACTTTCCTCATGAATCTCCCAAACTATTACTAGCTCTTTTATTATTTCAACTCTCAGACCGCATTATTGTCACCTAAATGCAGCAGAGATTTTATCTACCTAACTTACTGTTATACTGTTATTCTATGAAAGCTTGTTTAATCAACTTTATAATTGCTCAGTGTTAACTCAAAAACAGTTTTGTAATGTAACTGTTGAATTGTAAGTTATCGTATTACCGTGTTTTTATTCTTCATCAGCATATAGCCAGGTCCTCTGTCATTATCATCACCATCACTATCAACATTAAAATCATCATCACAGCCTTTCACAAGTACATTGCTGTACAGGCCTCCCACAAGGAACGCCACAAAGCACGGTCCTAAGCCACCTGCATCCATTGACTTCCTGCATGTCTTACCAGGTCGTAACTCCATCTAATGGGGGCACGCCCTGCCCTTCGCCTGCCGGTACGAGGCTGCCACTCGAAAATCTTTTTTCCCCATCGGTTGTCGGTTCTTCAAGCAATATGGCTAGTTCATTGCTACTTCAGCTTACTCTTTCGTTGGGCTATGTCGGTTACTTTGGTCCTACTAAGGATATCCTCATTCATAAGTCTATTATGCAGACAAACCCCGAGCTCTCTATAGCTTTGAGTTTCCTCATACGGCCGGCAGTGAAGGACCACGTCTCTCATTATATAAAGTAATTTTCGCATAATGAGTTCTTATATATACGCGAACACTACATCCGTAAAAACTAGTTATTTTCGCTGTTAATAGGCTTTCCAATTGAACTGGCGACAGCATCACCAGTTGTCTCGCACCTTTGACGTTCCTCCCAGTTGCCGGTGTGGGTATTTTGAATCTAGTTTACCTTCGTCTTCTTATTTGTTTATCAGCCCGTAACAGTCCACGACAGGACTTTTAAAAAAGGTTTAAGTATTAAGTGGAAGGCGGATTAGAGATTACCAGATCTTATATTTGGTATAACGCTTTTACCGTCGCCTATCTATCGGTACAATGATGTCATTTTAGCCTTACCCACAGTCGCCTGTACCAACCAAACTGACACCACGGGATAAAATGATAAATACATACAGCGTGATATACCCTATTAAGCTGCAAATATACGGCTTATTAATTTCAACGTCCATTGCACGTTGAAGATAGTTGTAGAATATGCCCCAGTCCATTCGATTAAAAATATAGAATTATATTAGAATATTAAAATATGAGATTTAACGCCCCCAAAACACAAGCGTGTCTTTTGCCGCTAAAAGGAGCCCGCTCACCTTGGCTCCTACTTTCCGGAATGTATCCTTGGAGTACACTGACCGCCTTCAATTGTTGGGGATTGAATTTTCTCCGAACCTAAACTATGGGCGGTTCATTGAGTCCAGAGCCAAAGCAGCCGCAAGGAAACTTGGTGTCCTTGCAAGGATGCGGCGGTACTTCACGCCGGGGCAGCTTCTTACCTTATATAAAGCGCAAGTCCGGTCGTGCATAGAGTACTGCTGTCACATATGGGCTGGTGCTGCAAAATGCCACCTGGCAGCATTGGACTCAGTGGAGAGACGTGCTAAGAGGCTCATTGGTGACCTTGATTTGGTTGAAACCAATCTTGTCAGCCTTGAGCACAGGCGCAGAGTAGCCAGTCTCTCGGTATTCTATAGGATGCATTTCGGTGAGTGTGCGCAGGAGTTATACGCCTTAATTCCTCCCTCTCCTTTCCACCATCGGACAACCAGACGGTCGGCGGGTCTTCATCCCTTTGTTGTCGATATCCCACGCATTAGAACCATACGGTTTGCTTCGTCTTTTGTAATGCGTTCAGCAAAGGAGTGGAATAATTTGCCAGCGTTTATCTTTCCGTCCGAATACAATCTAGGCGTTTTCAAGGCAAGAGTGAATAGGCTTTTGTTACGATAAGAAAGTGCGATTTACCATCTAAGGCTGCATCACCACTTACCACCAGGTGGGATTGTGGTCAAGCACTGGCTTGTAATAAGTAAAAAAACAATCTGTGAAGTCACAGAATTAAACCATTACTTTTTTTTCGATAGTTTCATCGAAATCTTTTTCTTCTAGGTAACTCCTTTAGATTTCATTCAGGATCAGAATAAAGGTTTCATTAAAATATGAACATTTGGAAAAATATTTTTTTTTATAGAATAAGGGTGAAAGAGCACACAGTCCACCCGATCGTAAGAGGAGGCTGTGATCCATATACATCTACATCTATCCTCGATTAAGAATCAAAATGCAGATGCGCTGTCACCCGTGAGGATTAAGATGGATTGCATTGTTTCCAGTAAAAAGCGTCTCCGGTTCTTTACACCCACCATGCTAAACACAGTAGCATTAAGCTGCTATTTTACGCTGGTATTCTGTGAGAGCGTGGTCTAACCCCGGTGAAGCCGACTCATTCGTGCTACAACCATGATATGACTGTAGCATGGCTCTACCACGTCTAAATCTTTTCTTAATTAGCACACAAACAGTCTAATACAAAACATGTACTTCTTCCATATTAGAGAGAGGTATTAAGTTGAAATTAATATTAAATACTTATTAAAGTGCCTCGGCATTCTAAAAACAATATGATACAGTAATTTATGTACCATATACTCTAAGTCTCACTCTTCAAATATATAGGGTACTTTCTTCCAGTTTACCCAGAAATTGGGTAACAAGTATTCATCAACTAACGGCAAAATCCGATAATCGTAAATCTGTACATTTGTCGTTACATCGATCATAAGCTTACATTTACATTTGAAACACTGAACGTGATGTAGATCTATGTATGGGGCAATATTTTTTCACTTCAAAGTTAAGTTTGTCTATTAATTCGTTAATTACCTTAAGTATAAGTTATAATTTTAATATCTAAATTATTTTGACGATTGCGAAAAACACATTATTTTTTAAAAGGTAGTCGGTCAACGTTGCATTTGATATCGACCACATCAAAGGAGAAAATGTGAGTATCTTCGCTAAAAGTAAATTCTAACGCACGATTTTGTTGCCGACACTGAGTGTCAAATAGCTTCCGCCTTGAGTTGCCTGCGCCCTTACTGGTTCTTTTATTACTTCGCTGCCCAGACCCGTAATATTGCCGCTCAAATGTAGTCGACGCTTTAAATGCGCCACTCTAAATCACTCTAATACCTTGTTTAAAATGGCTAAATTAAACGTGATTCCAGAGTGATCCGGAAAAAAATTAGAGAAACAAGTTGAAATCATGTTATTATTTTTAATTTATATAATCCTTAAATACTTCCCTTATTCATTATGATCAGCATTAAAAATTACTTTTTTTTTAAAGATCTGCCCAAACTCACCCCTCGAGGCAACCGGATTGGTGAATACATAGCCAATAATACTATACTTGCTATTTTTGCGTAGTTGAGCCACGCTACAGATTATTATAGCTGAAGCACGAATAGGTCGACGCGACCGGATAAGGACCATGCTTGCACTTTTTACTGGTAACAAAGTATTTCATCTAAATCCCGGTGATAACGCAATTTCATTTTTTAGGACTTTGTAGTAGTATATAAACTATAGGCTACCGTCCTTTTAACATCACGTGTACTTTATTTTGGAACGAAGTTCTTTGTGAAGTGATTTGGCGAATGGGAACTAGGCAGAAAAAAGTGTAAGATTTTTCGTCACCACCCCTCCTGACGTAGTAAGTAGACAGCCTTGGCGACTATAAGGAAGCGAGATGGAATAAAATCCATCTCTTTCGCACTTTTCCTTATCTTGTCATGAAAGAAATATTCACGTTAGAAGTTCATTTATTTGTATTTGCTAATCAATAATATAATAATTTTATCAATAATAATATACTACGAAAGGAATTTCGTTCCGTTTTCTGGATCTCGACAGCAGTGCCACCTACCGGGTCCAATTGTCTAGTGCCTTGTCTTATCTAGGCCCCACTCAAACGCACACATAAAATTTCATCAAAACCTTGAGCCATTTTTCAGTTTTAGCGAGGCTTTTTTTTTGATTTTTTTATGGATCGTTTATAGTGAAATGCAATTTTATTTGATTGTTTTTAAATTAAAGCTATTTTCGCTAATTGCTGGTAATAAAAACGTAGAAAAAAGTAAATTTAAAATTGAGCAATAAATCATTATCGGTTTTATTCATAAAATATATGTCAAGAATTCTACACATTTACGAAAATAATTGAAAGAAAATTGCCGTGTAGTGGCAGTCAAGAATATCCACTACCCCATATCTTCCCGTGGGTGTCGTAAAAGGCGACAAAAGGAAACAGCCAGGAGATGGGCAGCAGCATCTTCCTGATAATAGCGAAATTACAATAAAAAACTGCGGTTGCCAACCCGCTCGCCTAGCGTGGCAACTATGGCAAATACCCCCCAATGAAGAGAGTAACAAGGAGACGGCCCCCAGTCCCCGGCAGCCCCGCTATTACTGGCGACGGTGGCAACCATGGTAACGGCGGGGCAGGGGGTGCTAAGAATCTCCGGTGGAGGTTCGGTTGCCACCTTAGACGACACGACCTGGCAACGTACAACGCACGCACCCTGAGGACTGACGAGAAGATCGTGGAGCTGGAAGAAGAGACAGACAAGTTACGCTGGCATTTTATAGGATTATCCGAAGTCTGAAGAGAGGGGGAGGACACGGTAAAATTCTCGAATCTGGCAACTTGTTGTATCACCGGGAGGCCATCTGTCCCAAGGAGATGTCGGATTTATCGTCCACAAGTCTCTCGTTAACAACGTTGTAAATATTGGGAGTGTATCGACGAGAGTTGCCTACATTTTACCCAGAATCACCAAACGGTTTTCGCTAAAGGTCATACAGGTTTACGGACCAACCTCGGCACATACCAATGAGAAGGAGAGGAAATGTATGAAGATATCTTCAGAGCCCTGCATTCCTCCAAAACCTACTATACGGTGTTAATTGGATACTTCAACGCAAAGCTAGACACAAGAGAGAACGGTGAGCTGAAAGTAGGGAAATTTGGAATAGGGCAACGGAACCCAAGGGGCCAGCAGCTAGCCGAGGTCATGGAGAAAGAGGGACACTTCATGATGAACTCCTTTTTCCAGAAGCAGCCCCACAGGAAGTGGACCTGGTCGAGACCTGACGGTTCGACAAAAAATGAGATTGACTTCATTATGACGACCAGACGACAACTGTTCAGTGATGTCTCCGTGATCGCGAGGGTGAAAACTGGTAGCGATCACCGAATGGTTAGAGGCACACTGAACCTAAACGTTAAGTTGCAGAGGTGTCGTCTAATGAAGTCAACGCTCCGTCCCCCTCGTGCTCTGTTCCAAAATCCTGAACCCTTTCAGCTCCAGTTACAAAACCGTTTACAGTGCCTAGAAGACTGCAATGAAATGGACGATATGAAGGACAAGCTCGTGGAAACTGCCCATGCGGTCGGAGTTAAGTTCTGCAAGACCCGCCGCAGAAGAAGACAAAAACTCTCCGATCACACTTTTAATCTCATGGCTGTTAGACGGGAGATGAAGCTACATCCTTCAACAGATTTGACAGCATACAGGCAACTGAACAGACAGATCTCCAAATGCATGCGGCGGGACTTACGCAACTTCAATACAGCTTGTATTGAAGAAGCGATCGAGCGGAATTAAGGCTCCAAAATCTTAGCCAGAGATATGTCTGCCAGAAAGAGCTAACTGTCAAAGCTTAAGAGCGAGTGTGGCAGCATCGTTTCCGGGGCACTTGAGATTTTGAGTAAGATTGAGAAGTTCTTTGGACAACTGTACACGTCATCGTCGGAGCCACACGCAAGTGTGAGTAACGATCAAAGAGCGAGTCTTATCCGACACTATTCCGAAGATATCCCGGACGTCAGTCTAAGCGAGATTAGAATGGCTCTCCAGCATTTTAAAAATCGGCAAGGCCCCAGGCGAGGATGGAATTACAGCGGAGCTTCTGAAAGCGGGTAGAAAACCGGTACTGGAAGTCCTTCAAAGGCTCTTTAATTCCGTCCTCCATGGTGGCATTACAACGGAGGCGTGGAGCAGAAGTGCGGTGGTCTTGTTCTTTAAGAAAGGTGACAATGCTCTTTTGAAGAACTACAGACCGATTTCACTTCTGAGCCGCATCTACGTGCTGTTTTCGAGAGTCATTACGAATCGTCTCGCGCGCAGTCTTGACGACTTTCAGCCTCCCGAACAAGCCGGTTTCCGAAAGGGCTTTAGCACCATAGACCATATACATACCCTTCGGCAAGTTGTACAGAAGTTCGAAGAGTCAAATATGCCACTATGCCTGGCTTATGTGAATTTTGAGAAAGCCTTTCATTCGGTCGAAATTTGGGCGGCGCTGCAGTCCCTTCAGCGGTGCCAAGTTGACTGTCGGTATATCGAAGTGCTGAAGTGCTTGTATAGTAGGGCTACGATGGCTATCCGAGTACAGAACTAGTGTACGAAATCTATCCAATTGCAGAGATGTGTAAAACAGGGTGACGTATATCCCCAAAACTCTTCACCGCTGCATTGGAAGACGTTTTCGAGCTTCTGGACTGGAAAGGATAAGTTACTAACATCAATGGCGAGTACATCACTTACTTTCAATATACCGACGATATAGTCCTTATGGCAGAATCGCTGGCGGACCTAAGCACTATGCTCAATGACCTCGATAGGTCTTAAGATGAACATGGACAAAACAAAGATTATGTTTAATGTCCATGTCACACCTATGCCGGTAGTTATTGGGAGCACTAAGATCGAAGTTGTTGACGAGTCTGTTTACCAGGGACAAATAGTCCGACTACGTAAGTCGACCGAGAGGTCAATTGACGATTATTCAACTCGGCTGGGCAGCGTTCGGGAAGCTACGACACATCTTGTCGTCAGACATACCTCTAATCCTTAAAACGAAATTGTACAACCAGTGCGTGTTGCCAGTGATAACTTACGGATTTGAGACGTGATCCTTCACTGCTGGCCTTATGAGGAAGCTTAAGATCGCTCAGCGAGCTATGGAAAGGTATGTGCTCGGAGTTTCTCTACGTAATAAACTTAGGAATGAGGATATTCGCAGTAGAACCAGAGGTACCGACATATCCCAACGGATTAGTAAGCTAAAGTGGCACTGGGCCGGCCATATAGCTCGAAGAACCGACAACCTATGGGGAAGAAAGGTTCTTGAGTAGCAGCCTCGTACCGGTAGGTGAAGTGTAGGGCGACCCCCCCTCGAGTTGGAGTAACGACCTGGTAAGACATGCAGGAAGTCGATGGATGCAGGTGGCTGAGGACCGTGATTTGTGGCATTCCTTGGGGGAGGCCTATGTTCAGCAGTGGACTTATGAAAGGCTGTAATGATGATGATGACGAAAATAATATTCATAGACGCAGCAATGGAGCTATGAATGTGCTTGCAGTTAAATTCATAATATCCAATCTTATTAAGTTCTATCACCAATACATCAATATAACTACTTTTTGCTGACTAACCATGTATTTGGCGGCGAATGAAAATATTACGATAAAACCTGCATGTCTTATAAATGAAAAAAATCCAGGGTCTTCGGTAACCGTCAAAAAGCCCAGGAGCAGCGCGACAGTCTAATTGCTCCATTTCCATCTTCATTGTCTGTGGGCCGTACACTTATAATATTGTTTTCTCTACTTTTCTTTATTTAAAGACAGTGGAAGTTTATAAGTTTTTTTAAATCCTTGTCCAAACGAAATAATTGTTATATGTTAATGCTGGGAAAACGGCCATGCAGCATCACAACAACATGCACCAGAATGTTCTGAAATCCGCTGGTTCTATAATATGCTTTAACTACCACTTCATTTAGAATAATACTTTTTAACTCCGAATCCCTATCCACAATTATGAAACCCATAACAACTCATCAGAAATTAAGAACTGTATGTAACGCCATTTTTAATATTTTTATCTGCAATAATAAGTGTAGTTAAATTGAATAAAATGAAGAATCTAGTTGTACGTACGTAGTTATACGTGGTAGAACCATGCTGCAGCTATATTTCTGGTATAGTTGTACCACGAATGGGTCGGCTCGACCGGGGAAGGACCACGCTCTCTCAGAATACCAGCGTAAAATAGCAGCTTAATACTGCTGTGTTTCGTATGGTGAGTGAAGAGAAACTGGAACTGGAAACGAGGCATTCCATCTTAGCCCTCACGGGTGACAACGCATCTGCATTTTGATTCGTAATCGAGGATAGATGTAGATGTCTATGGGTCACAGCAACCACTTACCATTAGGTGGACTGTGTGCTCTTTTGTCACCCTTATCGCATAAAAAAAAACTTTTGAATGTTTTTACAAATAAGCAAAAACTTCATGCCATTTATACTGCTAGTACCGTAAATACTGTATCAACAGTCTGCAATTTTTAACGTAAAAATGCAGCACGCTATAGTCAATTCGGTGACAAATTATCGATGTCGAGTCGATGCAATCTTTGGATAAAGTGGAGCAAGGTCAAAACTTCAGTAGTTGTGACATTTCCGAAGGAACTTGGTGTTTGAGAACGCAGTTGCCTACATCTTCTTTTTGTATTTAATTTTCATATTATACATATTAAAAATACCTTTATATTTTATATTACAATATTATAGTGTGTATTGTTACAGTGATCTCATAACAATTTTAAAATCAAATGTTAAACAAAAAACTACTTTTTAATTAATTATTAATTAGAAGCTTTTTTAAAAGCTTAATGTTTTCCCATATTTACGCGACCACTACACATTTAAATAATCATAGAAAGCTAACAGCATAGCAAAGTGGCGAAGCCATCAGTTTTTTTTTTGAGCAATCAGTTTCAAAATAGGAGGTTCAGATGCCTGGGTGATCAGTAATCGATTGCTGAAAACAGAATTTGAAAATTCGAAACCGTTCTCGAGATAATCGTGGGACAGACGGACAGACAGACGGACAGACATCGTGAAATCAATAAACCTAGCAAGCTAACAGCATAGCAAAGTGGCGAAGCAATCAGCTTTGTAGCGGTTTCTAACGGTTGCCGTTGAGCAATCAGTTTCAAAATAGGAAGTTCAGATGCCTGGGTGATCAGTAATCGCTTGCTGAAAACAGAATTTGAAAATTCGAAACCGTTCTCGCGATAATCGTGGGACAGACGGACAGACGGACAGACGGACAGACAGAAATCAATAAGTGTCTTCGCAAGCTTCGCCACTTAATAAGTGTCTTCGCAAGCTTCGCCACTTAATAAAACTCTTTCTACTGATTTTATCGCGTATATTAACTTATTTTATAACTTCTTAATGATGCAGCAGTGTACAAGCTTGTTTGTGAATGGGGTCTCTCTTATATGGGACAAACTAAATGATCAAAAAAAACCCAGGTTAAAGAACACATAGCTGTGTGAAATCTGCAGTCTGTGAACACTACCGGTACGAAGCTGCCCATTGCCATTTCAGCTTATTAATCCGTTGGGCTATGTCGATCACTCTGGTTCTACTGCGAATATCCTTATTTCTAAGTTTATCACGCAGAGAAACCCCAAACATAGCCCTCTTCATAGCTCGCTGAGTGACCTTGAGCTTCCTCATACAGCCAGCAGTGAAGAACCACGTCTCAATTCCATTAGTCATCACTGGCAACATGCACTGGTTGTACAGTCTCGTTTTCATGTTTTGAGGTATACCTGACGAGAAGATATGTCGTAATTTCCCAAACGATGCCCAGCCGAGATGAATCCATCGAATGACCTCTCGGTCGAAGTTGGATTTACCTTGTCGGACTATTTGTCCCAGGTGAAAATACTCTTCAACAACTTCTCTAAGTACTCCCAACAACTACCGGCATAGGTGTGACATGGACGTTACACATTATCTTTGTTTTGTCCATGTTCATCTTAAGACCTATCCGTTGGGAGGCACTATTGAGGTTATTGAGCATAGTGTAAGCACTATGCTTGTACTATGCTCAGTCTTCCTTCTTTCTTTCTTTCTTTATTTTGGTCTTCCTGCGATTCTGCCATAAGGACTATATCGTCGGAAAAGGTGAGAGAGGTACTCGAAATTGATATTAATACCGTGTCCTTTCTAGTCCAGAAGCTTGAAAACGTCTTCCAATGCAGCGGTGAAGAGTTTAGGGGATATAACATCACCCTGTCTTACACCTCTCTGCAGTTCTATAGGTTTCGTACTCTGGTTCTGTAATTAAAACAAAGTAGACTGACTATTTATTGTGTTAGTGAGACTGGAACTTCATCAGCGAGCGTGACTGAGACGAAGGTGCTGACTTCGCTTCGGTGCGGGGACCTCCGCTGGTGTCAGCAAAGGTTAAGGGAAAGGGAGTTGGGAGTGGTAGACTGAAAGGGACGGCGGGGTTCAAAAGCGTCAGTAAAGGAGGTTTTCGTCCTAAGCAGGCAAAAACGACCCCTGCGCTACATACCTATAAATCGCTATACACAAGTGTAAGACGAGGGTACTCCAGGCAAATTTTCACCATACAGCAGCTGCTACGGCCATGGTTGATGCTTGCTTCTCAGAGGACAACATCGTCCTCGCTCTCATAAAAGAGCCTTGGGTGACCAACGGTCAAGTTTTGGCATTGTCGGTTGCCGGTAAGTTTTTAGTCAATATTAAAGGTAGTAAATCCAGAGCTTGTATAATCTACAATATAAATATTGAAGCTGTTATTTATAGCTGTTCGTATTGCAATGACGACCTGGTTAGCAGCCTTTATAAATCTTCAGGGATGCATAGGACCAAAGTAATCATTTGCTCAGTCTACCTTTCCGGAGAGAACCCTGCCATCGAGTTAGAGCGAGTGGTAGAGTTCGCCCATAACCCAACGCCGAACTTGTGGTGGAATGTGATTCTAATGCTCACAACAAAGTATGGGGAAGCAAAACATGAAAGAAAGACGTAAGTTACTTTTTTACTTTCTGAAATCCAATCAGCTGGTAAGTCTAAACTTAGTGTGTACACCAAGTTTTGTAACGCGTGCTAGGCAGGAAGTTTTAGATATAACCTTTGCTACCAATAGCATATTCAGGTAGATTACTTACTGGCATGTTAGCAGTGAAAACTCGATGTCTGATCACAGACACATTTAGTTTGTGATTAGAGCATCACCAACTTATGAAACTGTTGTTTTTAGGGATCCAAAAGCGACCTCCTGGGATGTGTACAAAGATAGCCTAAGGAGGAATTTGGACACGTTTCCCAAAAACCTAAAAACGATTAAAGGTCTGGAGTTAGCAGCGGATACGGTAACCGTAGTTATTTGTGAAGCCTTCGAGGAGAGTTGTCCCATTAAAACCAAGACCTCAACACAGGCAATGGATCCTATAATTAACCAAATTAAATTCAAACCTTAGTATACCACTGCACGATTTCAAAATACTGTAAGCTCATTCTGAGTAGATCGCACCAAAAGTTAATATTCAAAAACTGAAAGTAGTCGGACTAACTATGATATGGACGTCAAACATCTCAGTCTCCCCCGTGACCATGGGTTGCAAGCAAGTAAAAGCACCCGAAATGTCGGGATTTAAAATGAGTAAATTAAACGCAATGATATCCGTAAAAATAATTTTATTCAATGTGTCGTATTCACGTAAATATAAGAAATCATTAATTATTATAAGAGTTATTAGTGCTGTGAATATAATATTATGTCTTAGTTAACAGTTACAGCTTATTATTGTTGATTAGAATTTGTATTTTTTATCACACAGGTAGTAAATAGCAGCACGAAAACTAAAATCGTATCTCAGAGGTAAGTTATTCAGGAGAAAATGTCTGAGAAACGACAAGCATTTGTACAATGCGGTACTTGCCATAAGAATTACGCACGGCTAGCTCATCTCACGCTCGAGATGGCCGGCGACTGCATTCATGGTGTTAACTAGTTTCTAGTTATATACGCAAATAATGACTTTTAGTTTACGATAAGGCCTTGTGTTTAAAAATAATAAATAGAATTTGAACATATTATTCAATATCGATAAGTCCCGCGGGTATCACAAGGGGTGACAGAGGGAACTAAAACAGTAGATGGGCAGCAGCATTTTTCTGATATGAATTCAAAATAGTAAAAAAAAATGTAGGCCGTCGCGGGACGCCTGGCAGATGTGAAACATCGAAATCATTATGCACATGTAATATGTATAAAAGTATAGTTTACGACAGGAAATAAATTTGGGATAATGAAAATATAAAAACCAATGATATATATATATATATATATATATATATATATATATATATATATATATATATATATATATATATCATTATGAAAATGAAATACATATATACAATCATATATTGTGGCTTCAATTCCTGATTCAGCTAGACCTTGTATGGAATAATCCGAGGTCCTTATGCAGAATTCTCCTCAGTGCGGCTCATTAGTGCGGTTAGTGTTCAGTTGCTGAGATCTGTGGCGAGTTGATGTTTCCAGGCTTTGGCAGACACTATCGGTAATAGCAACAATATTCTCGGCCGAGCGCCAAACTCACAAACTTGCGTACGACTGGCCCGGTTGGTGCATTATTTCAACCGAAATTTCTTTTTAAAATTTGCACCGTTTCGGCGACACAGCACTCACTTTGGAAATAAATTTTCAATATTACACGGAACAAGTATTTGTATGGCCTACAAATAATTGTTCCGGCTCTGGATGTTTGTCCTTGTGCAATTTGTGTTTGTAAACTGCCTCCGCGATACAGGAGAAAATCCTAGTGTGAGGGTAACGTTTTTTTTTTTCCCCCGAACGGGTTCCCGCCTTGTCGTGGCGGGGGGGCTTAGTAGCCGTGGCTTGGTCACCCACGGTGAACAAAGAGGAACCCCTTGGCTGGCCCGTGGTGTAGGGCCGGCCCGAGGTGGCCACTCCGAGTGGGCTTGGTGAGCCCACTTCGGATGTGTGTCGGTGGGCTGCTGCGAGAGGGGTGTCCTCCCCACCCTTACCTCTGCAGCCGAGGTGGAGTCGCGGAGAAAGAGGAGTGTTGGTATGGCGATGCGCCACTCGCCCTATCCTCCGCGACTCTGACGGGGCCGCACCGTTAATGATGCGGTGGTGGTGGGCCTGCGGGGGGAGAGGAGTGTCGGTATTGCGAGGCACCGCTCTCCCTACCCTCCGCGGCCGAAAATTGGTTGGCGGCGGAGCCCGAGACCAGATCCGCCGCTGGGGTCGGGAAAGCGGGCACTACTAAGCGCTCGATTTTTCTGGCCCCATGGCCTTCACGCATCAAACACGGGGGCGTCTGTTGCGCATTGGAAACTGGAGGCCGAGAAGGAGGGCGCGCCATGTGTTCTGGTGCGCCTTACTTGAGAAGGAGATGGGGGAGGAGTTATCCTCTCCCGAGGAGGGGCCGCCATGGGGTGGCCAGCGCAGGTGGGGCCGCGGAAGTGTGCGAAAGCGTTCCCGTGGCCCTGCCAATATGCGACGAGGATGGAACACCATGGGGTTTTAGTCGGTGCGAGTCCGACATAACCCGCCCTTGCCCCCGCGAGGCGGGTATGCGTAGGCAATTCCCCATGTAAAAAAAAGGGTAACGTTTTTTAAAAAAAAAATATTTCCCAACGTTCTTCAAGCGTGACCAAAATATTTTATATCTCAAAGATGCAGGTGTTTAGTTTAGTCTGTAATTTTTATAGATACCTGTCCTTATCTGCTCCGTCTTACTTCAACCAAATGATGTATTAGATTGTTCACTGAAATTAGAGACAGCAATTTTTAATAAATGACATGTATATAGAAATAACACAATTTTGATAATTTTCTTTTGATTTATACCTCACAACCTACACTATGGGTTTTGTTAGATTCTCTATACACAACTTTTGTTGATACAGTGGAGTACAACAATTTTAAATATTTTTTCGGAAAAATGTTAATTATGGATTATGAATGATACCTATTTAAAATAGTTTTTTTTTACAGAAGAAGGGGCAAACGAGCATGCGGCTCACCTGATGAAAAGTGACTACCGCCACCCATGAACAACCGCAATACCAGGGGAGATGCTTTGCAGGCCTTTTATAAAGGTGTAAGCTCTTTTCTTAAAGGTCTCTAAGTCGTATCGGTCCGGAAAAGTCGCCGGTGGTAAACAAATCCACAGAGAAGTTGTACGAGGAAGAAAACTCATAGTAAAACGTACAGTCGTGGACCGCCAAGCATCCAGATGGTGATGATGGTATCGTGAATTTTGACGCGATGTGTGTTCGTGAAATTTGGCAGCTGGAATTAATCCGAACAATTCCTCAGAGCACGCCCCGTAGTAAATTCGATAGAAAATGCAAAGGGATGCAACATCCCTACGCAGTGCCAGTGTATCGAGTAGATCAGAAAGAACTCGGTCTTCGACGATTCGAACCGCTCTGCGCTGGACGCGGTCAAGTGGAAGGAGCTTGCACTGAGGTGCCCCAGCCCAGAGATGAGAGCAGTATTCCATGTGAGGACTAACTTGCGCTTTGTAAAGTTGCAAGCGATGTGGCGGCATGAAATACTGTCTCGGTCTACTGAGCACGCGAAGCTTTTTAGAGGCCAATTTGGCTTTCCCTTTCAAGTGACCACGAAACTGTATACTATTCGATATGTTGACGCCGAGGATTCCGATGCTAGCTGACGCAGCAAGGGGAGTGCCTAGAAACTGAGGAGATATGACAAAGGGGTTTTTTTAGCGGTAAACGTGCAAACTTGTGTCTTCTGGGGATTGAACTGGACTAGAATTAGTCGCCTCCAACCCGAGAGTTTGTTTAGCAAAGAATCGACTACAGACACAAGTTTGTCCCGGTACTCGGCAACGTTTTCCCGAGAAATATTGGCACGGCCGGTATATAAGGCATCATCAGTGCTGTCGTTTGCATAACAATGAATGCTACCAGCTTGCAACATATCATTGATATGCAGGAGAAACAGCGTTGGTGATAGCACGCAGCCTTGTAGAACACCAGCGTTGATAGGCTTGAAATTAGAGCATACACCGTCTACTACGACCTTAATGCTCCGATCAGCAAGGAAACTGGTGATCCATTTGAACAATTTCTCGGGAAGCTCGTAGGAAGGCACCTTCGAAAGAAGCGCTTTGTGCCAGACCCGATCGAAGGCCTTCGCTATGTCCAAACTGACGACCAATGCCTCCCCTTTTGACTCTACTGCCTCCGCCCATCTATAGAATAGAATGATTTTTATTCAATTTTGATTATTACATAATTTTTATTGAAAGTCATTTTTTATTTACCACTGGTTCAGAAATTACCTCTGTCCTAGGAAGAACCAATAAGAATCCCAGCGGGACTTTTTTTTTAAACATAATTTCACTTAACACTAATTTTGTTTATACAATTTTAAATAAATTTTCATAGAATCAGCATGGTGGCGATCACCTTATTCCCAGGGGTTATTTTAATTTATGTATTCCTTAATATTACAATTACCCTTTTTGTACAGTTTTTCTTTAATAAAACTTTTAAACTTATTTATTGACAAACTTTAAACATGTTCTGGGATTTTGTTGTAAAAGCGTATACATTGCCCCATAAATGAATTACTAAATCCTTGGAGTTTAGTATCTGGCATTACAAGCTTATGTTTGTTCCTAGTTTTTAAGGTATGAACACCCTTATTCTTATTAAAGCTATTTATGTTTTTATGTACATACATAACATTTTCATAAATATATTACGATGCAAAAGTTAATATGTTCATTTCTTTAATTTTTTTCTGAGGGACTCTTTACAATTTAGGTTATAAATCGCCCGTACAGCTCTCTTTTGCAAAGCAAATATAGCTTCAATATCAGTCGCATTACCCTATAGCAAAATTCCATAAGACATTACGCTATGAAAGTAACTAAAATACACTAATCTAGTCACTAATCAGCTGGTGATCCTCTAGGTACCTCATTAATTGACAGTTTATAATAGATTCCATTATTTTGGAGAACAAGGAGGAGCAATAGGCCTGTAGTTGGACAGGTCTCAGCAGCCGCCTTTTTTAGGGATCGGGTGGACCAAAACTGTCTTCCATGAATTCGGGACTACGCCTTGTTAGTAGAAGTACCGGAAAAGACGCGTTAAAACCGGTTCCCAACTCCGGAGCACACGTTTTCAGCACAATTGGAAGGACTCCATCAGGCCCACTCGACTAGCTGACGTCCAGGGAGAAGAGTGCTCTGCGAACCGAGCGCTGTGTAAACCGCACATCTGGCATGGAGCACTTACACCGCGGGATGGTCGGCGGTGTGTTCTACATATCATCAAGAGTCGAGTTGGATGCAAAAAGGGAAGCCTAAAAGGTTGGCTTTCTCTTTTACGGCGTGGACCAGTGAGTCATCCACCATGTACAGAGGTGGAAGAGATGGCTGACAGAAGTTCTCTTGGACAGCCTTGGCGAGAGACCAGAGTGCACGGGTACCCGTAGGAAGGCGAACTAGCTTCTCGCCAATTCTGCCGATGTGCTCAGACCTCGCTTGGCAATGACGCTTTTGAAACATAAACAGAAACAGAAGGACCTGGAGGCGCAATTATACGTCTTTTTAAAAGCGCTGGTGTTTACATCCCGTGACGTTGATGCGTTAGCCCAGGCCCGGTAGCATCCCTGCTTATAGCGTGATGCTATTTTACAGGAGCGACCAAACCATGGCTGGTATCTGCCTCCGATGGGCACCACAGAGGATTTAATAAAAAGTTCCATACCCTGAAGTACCACAT
Source organism: Parnassius glacialis (assembly GCA_033319125.1). NCBI lineage: Eukaryota > Metazoa > Arthropoda > Insecta > Lepidoptera > Papilionidae > Parnassius > Parnassius glacialis. The sequence goes on along the minus strand of JAVANC010000010.1, from coordinate 23,776,980 downwards.
CAGCAACAGAATCGGCAACAATGCTGGAATCTTCCAGCGGGAAGCAAACCCGCCCCCAAGGTTAGGATGCAAAAAAGACCGCATCCCATCCCAATCGGCCGAAGGCAGATTGCAACTGTGATTGGAGCGTGAGTGGCACCGTACTCCGGATCAAAAAATGGCCCGAAGAGCCCAGAGGGGCATCGACGGAGACCTGAGATCCGCCCGGATGGGAGGTCCGCAGAAGTTCCAACAGGGAAGGTACGTGACGCTCCACATCTGGGATCTGCGTAAGCGAAGTAACCGAGTGTGTTATACCATATGCCAAGGCAAAGTCATAGACAGATCTAACCGCATGATCGGTTGAACGAGAACCTAGCCATTTAGCGTGGTAAGTTTTAAAATCACCGGGTATCACGATTTCTATGGATGGGACCTGTTGTAGCACGGGGTCTGCAGCTATTTGTACGTGGTTGACGAGTCGGTCTGTGTCGGCATTACCGCTATGGACCTATAGAGGCACCCGTAGATGCGGGGATGGTCGTGGCTATCCACGCGCCGCCATAGGATGGACGGGTTTGTACCTTCAAGACTGCCGAGGCATCGAAAACAGATGTCCTCTCTGTCGTATACGCAAACTCCAGCCCGGAGCACAAAGGAGTGTTCAGATTTGTACCCCGGGTAGGAGAGATATGAAGTATCAGCTGGAGAGGACATCTGAGTCTCGGTTAAAAAAAGCAAGGCCGGCTTCGCCGTCTCTAAATGGTAATGGACAGCGTTGAGTTTGGAATGAAGTCCCCTGATGTTGCAAAAATTCACGGTTAGCGTGACAGTGGTCGCCTTGGTCTTATTGCTCCGCTTGCCCCGATCAGTAGTAGTCGCGAGCGGAAATTTGCACCCCCCACCCCCGAACACGCGGAGCAGCCTGCTAAATTATAATTTATAAATTGGATAACTTTTAGCTGATGATTGAAAAATTAGCCCTCATTCTCACAATTTCTGTGTGAAGCAAACCAAGATTTGAGAAATAACATATGACCATAAATAATGCAACAACAACAACCCGGCTTTGAACCCCGCCGGTACCCATGAAATTGTCAGTTACAATTTTAAGTGCTGGTTTACTACGTGCTCTACGGTGGATGAAAACATCGTGAGAAGAACTGCATGTCTTAAAAAAATATTCGAAGACATTTGAAGTCCACCAATAGGGAATGCGGCGAATATTTCCTACCCCTAAAACCTTTTCAGAAATTAGAGCAGGCCTTCTGTGTCCAGGAGTGGGACGTAGTAAGCCGTAACTTTATTGCAACAACATAATTTTTTTTTAAGAATTTTAATCAAAGATGTGTTTATTATGTAAGGAAACTCGATAAATGCCGCCATTTTACGTATTATTTCCACCAATTTCCGCCGTAATTTTTAAATTACTTAATGATGTGTCGCGTTAAAGAAAACAGAGTGGCAGTGATTGTTTAGCTCAAAATGGGTATGTAGCCGTCATTTTTAAGACACTTTAAAGTATCTTAATATGTGTAGTGTAGTGTATCTTAATATTGACAGGTACATCAACAATTTCTCTGTCGTAGACCATAAACGTTCGGGCCGATGTCATGGGGCCAGAATTCGACGAAATTAATTATATTCAAAATATGTTATTGCGTGAAATTAAGGTTCCTGCTAAAACCTAGGTAAAGTAGATAATAAGGCGAAATTCCCTATGGAGATAGTGAGTAAATAAATAAATTCGAGACCAGAGATATTAAAGATCTGTTAGAGAATGAGGTGGGTATATTAAACGAAGTTGTATTTAACACATAAGCTTTAATATATATTTTTTATAATATATTACAAATATATCCGTCATTTACGCCATTTAATTTTAAAAACTCTTATTAGGATTGGTTCACGGCAATAGTCGAATGGAGGATTCGGTTCGCGACTTTTGTGTTCGCGTTCCATTAGGCTAATCTGGTTTTAACAACAAACAACGAAATATTACTGAAAGGGTCCAACAGACAGGAGTCAACTGATGAGTGACCTTCTACCCCAAGAAACTGATATCACGCCACATTGGGTTCGGGTACAACAAGGTGGGCGTGACCCCTGAGAAGGTGTGCCACTCAAAATCAGTCTGTCGCCCTTTCTTTAAAGAAAGGTTAGACTACGAAGATTACGGATCCCTATGGAGTGGTCCCGGTCTTGACGTCAGGTGAAGTGGACTGTAATCGTTATGAAGGTGCAGTAGGAAATAAAACATCAATTTTATCTTCGTAATTTCCCCATAAGTGTGCAATATTGAAACTTTCACAAATTTTCCTATCACTTTCCCTACTGCCTTTTCTCTTGATTTAAACTGTAAAACTGGTAGCTGGTCTCGAACGAATTTCAATCCTTTGTCTTCTTCTGAGTGCATTAGCACTGCAGGTACCGGCCTCGGGGCATTTCCCCATTGCCTGGGTATTCCTCTCGGCCCATAACTATGGGCCGGTCATGGGTGCCTTCTTGGCATATATAAATAAATACAACGACGCGGGTTCAATTCCGGTAGCTGTATGTTGGCTAAAATCTTTTTCCTGAAATCGCCTGAAAAAGGCGGATAATATGGCCAATGCCCTGAAAATGGCGGGTAATATGACCAATTTCCTGAAAAAGGCGCCTAATTTGGCCTGTGCCTGAAAAAGGCGCCTAGTTCGGTCTGTGGTGTTCTAAGTGAGTCGGCTTATAGGCGGCTAATACGGCCAGTCGTCTAAGTTGGCCTTTTTGTGACATTGGGGGGTTTACTCGACTCCCTAATCTATATAGGGAGCAGTTCTCTTGGTAATGGTCGCCCGTCTGGGGGGCGGGCGTGTAGCAGCGCGAAGTTATTCATGTGTGAGTGTGACCCGTTGTCAGCGCGGTTAAACATGCCGCGCGACAACCGGACCACAAATTCTTCAATGGATTCTATTTTCAGGTTGGCCGCTATCACGTCGTTCCGGACGTAGCGACCAGCACCGACAATGGTCCTTAATGTCAAGTTCTGTTGAGACTGCAGTCACCGCTTCTGCCGATCGCTCAGAAGCGCATACCAGGCCGGAGCAGCGTAAGTTATTTCTGGTCGAATGTATAGCTTGTAGATTTTCAATTTTGTCTTGATAGGTAGCTTGGATGCCAGTACGGGACACCGCACCGCCCGCGCACCTCTCGCGTTGCGGACGACGAGATCGACGTGCGCGGTCATGCGCAGCATTCTGTCGATCCGGCATCCAAGATACGTCACGGCCTGGGTTGCAGGCGGGTCATCCTCCGCAATTCAGCAGGGGAGATGTACCACTCTCCTGCAAGCGGTTGCGCGGGCGATGAAAGGAACTCCTGTACGCGGCTCTCCTTCCAGACATGAAGATCCATGAATTCCGCACTTGCTGGGTTCGGCATAAATTGCTCCTCGAAGTGCTCTACTAGGATATCCGCTCTACCCTTCGCATCGAGAGACGTTCGCCCGCGTTATTGGTCAGCGGGCATACTGCGGGTCTTAATTTGGTCAACTGTCGGTTATATTTGTAGAGTGACGCATCTTGCTCTTCCGCTTTCACAATGCGCCGCTCCCAGGCCTCTCCTCTGTGGGCCTGGATTGCAACCGACTGTTCCTCCGAAATCCGGTTTAATTGGGTCTTCAGTTTGGGCGCAGCGAGTGCTCGCCCAGAGCTTCCTCAACGCTCTCTTGCGCTTAATCTGCGCTCATATGTCGCGCGGCAGTGCGTCCCTTCTGGTTGATAGTGGGACGATCGTAGAGGCTACGTCGAGGGCTTCTTTGATGGATTTGGTTAATTTCGTTGCAGCGGCGTCTACGTCGTCCGCTGTACTGGTCGGCGTGAAGACTGGAGGTCTCTCCTGCAGGTGTTGATGGTAGAGCCCCCAGTCTATTCTAGTCTTGAAGGCTTTGGGTGGCGTAGTCACTGCCCTGAGGCCAAGGGTAATTAGTATCGAGAGGTGCTGTGCCGCACCTCTACCACTATCGGGTAGTTGACGTTCCTAGAGAGCACGATGTCCAGTACGTCCGGACTTCTGCGTGTGTTTGTAGGGACGTGAGAAGGTTCCTCGAGACCTTAAACGTCATAGTTGTTCTCCTCCGCATCTTCATATAGTACACGACCCGGCGGGTTGATCAATCTTGACCCTTCGCTGGGTGTTTGGCGTTTAAGTCCCCGGCGATGATGGTGGGCGTTGTGCCTTCCATTACCGGACGTCTGAGGAGTAAAATGGAGTCCCTGGCGGGCGGTATGCTGCGTATATCCTTAGTTCCTCGCCCACTTGAGGGCCGACCTCGATAGCTATGCTTACCAGTCTCTGGATGGCATTCGCTGTCTCGAAGTCGGCTGATGGTGCTGGAATTGTTGTTCTTATTCTTGGTACTGGCCTCGAAACGTTAGATTTCACACTTCTTCTTTTCGTTGGGTAGAGCGCGCTCTATGTGTAGAGCGGGCTCTATTTTCCGATAGAGCCCTTTCCTGCGCTCTACCCACGCTGGTTTCCTTCCTCGTAACCTATGCCTTTGTGGCTGTAGTTACTTGTGGTGTCGGGGTAGAGGTCACAGCCTTACGAGGAAGAGGCTGCTCCTTGTTTTTCCTGCGCCTTACCCGCTTCCTCTTCTTGGAGGGCTGACGGTCTCATGCGTCGTTAGCGGGGGGCTGTAGAGTTGCCCCGGTGGTTGCCTTCTGTTCTAACTGGGGCTGATTGCCTACCCTTACCTCTCACGGTGGCCCACCCGTCTTCTTGAATAGTCACCGCTCTCGGGCGACTCTGGGGAATCTTCTTCGGGTCCACCGGGAGTTGGCCCGGCAGAGTGATCCCCCGCCTCCTAGCGACCCTCCTAAGGACTGGGCAGCGACGGTCGTTCGCGGTATGGTTCTGTGCGCAATTTTCGCACGTCGGCTCTTCTTCTCTACCCCGAGGGCAAAGGGCGGCGATGTACTCCCGGCACAGCGAACACACTTCACTGGCTGCTGTGCAAAATATAGGCATCCTGGTCTACCTCTTGACGAACTGAATCGGGAAGCTCTTTGCCTTCACAGCCTCCTCTATTGACTTGGTGTCCGTGCCCGCTGGCAGCCTCCGGATGCCCACCTTGGTGGGGTTCTCCTCCTCCGGGGTGAAGCAATACCAGGACAGGTCTGGTGTTTTCTCGGAGAGTTCCTTCATGTATCTCAGTATGATACGGAACTCATCTGGAATCTGCGGCGTAAATCGTACCCCCTTCCCTAATGGGCGGGCATTGGGGGCGTGGCTTAATTTTCCATTTAAGGTTTTGAAATGCCCCGTCCATTTCGAGAGGCGTTCCATTACGATCGGTGGGTATCTCGCCTTCTCGGCTTCTACAGCCGACTTTGGCTCCTCCACCGCCTTCGTCCTGGTTGTTGCAGATGCAGCTGCCAGATGGGCGTAGCTCATTGAGGGCCTCTGCCCATCGTCCTGCGGCAGTCCCGACGGGTTGGTATGGAGCACGGGTGATGATCGTCCGGCAGATGCAGCTAGGGTCGCGTACGTGGTGGACCCCCAGCTGAAGGTCTCTTCGCCTCACTGCTCCTCTTGGGCCGAGTCCATCTGGCTCCGTCGGTCCGGCGATATGTAGGTGGCTGGTTGAGGTGGCGATGGCGATTTCGGAGGGGTACGTTCTCTCTTTTTTCCTTTCGCTTCGTGGTGTTCCGCCTGTTTCTCCTCTGATGACGAGGAGTACGATGATGAGGATGATGATACTGGTTCTGGCGAGACGACACAGCGCCTCTTTTCACAGAAGGAGCTCTCCGTCTCGGGTGGGGTATGCCTTCTTGCCGACTTCATCGGCCGCTGAGGTTTGGGCGTCGTTTCCAACCCACTCGTATGCTCAGCTACGGTGGGTTTGAGCGCAGCGCTCGGTGCGGCCTCCTTGCTCGGCGATATGGGCATGGGCTTCCTTTTTGGGATGTGGCTGAAGGACTCTACTACCCTGGAATGCTCCGGGTTAGATAGGTTCTTCACTAGTAGCAGTCGGTCGAATACGCCTGGACGATCCGGTGGTTTTCTTGCGCGAGGGGGTGTTGGGGCTCCCCCGTCCCCTTACCCGACATGTCGGTTTTTACAACTATTTTAGTAAGGTCCTAACTGTCGTGTCCTATCTATAATCCCTATCTAGCAGACTGACGAGTGATGACGCGCACCGCGAGGTACGGAACGAGAGTGAATAATGGTGGCCGCAACACTTGTAGGGGCACTGCCTACCCCTTTCCTTAAGAAAGGGTTGGGGGAAGTGCTAGAGATGACACTTAAAACCGCGACTGGACACTAAAGGAACCGAGAACGTTCTTAAGTGTCAAGAATCTGCCTAAGGGCCGCTGACTTCGACACCCCACGGAGTATGCGGACTCAACGATCTGTGGAGTATGTCGTACCGGCGGCTGCTTGGGACTACTGCTAATCCACAAGCAGCGCACACTTAGGAGATCTTTAACGAATTTCCAAATTACCAGTTTACTATCCTAGTACGCGAGCTATACGCGACAGAGAACCACGCGTCGCGCGCCATTTCGACATATCTTAACATTGCATCATTGCACCCTTGTATTTTACCTCATATCTTTATTTCTTTAACCATATGGTTATCCAATTTGATTTATAAGAAACACATACAAAGTCTTATCATGTCGTGAAGCGACAATTAATAAGAAAAATATATAGAACCAAACCTAAGAACAACAAAACAACAAAAGTAGAACGAGAAAATAATATATTTAAATTTTTTAAAAAGGTATTTACAATTTTATAAAAAAATGAAATATGATGATGATGGATGAAGTGAGATTACAATTAGATTAAAAAAAAATAAAGATAGGAGAAAAGGAGAATATAGTATTATAGTGGACCCTAAGGTCGAAGGACACACGCTGCGCTTGTAGAACTAGGCACACGCGGAGCTTGAGGTTTCTTGGCGGCGACGGCACGCAGCGCCTGGACTGGGCACACGCAGCGTCCGGAGCCGACGCACGTAGCGCCTGGAGTAGGTGCGCTCAGCGCTTGAAGCAAGCAGTCGCAGCGCCCAAAGGTAGCGCGGACAGTAGGTACACTCGGCGCCTGGAGCAAGCAGTCGTAGCGCCCAAAGGTAGCGCGGGCAGTAGGTGCACTAAGCGCCTGGAGCAAGCAGTCGTAGCGCCCGGAGTAGTGTGGCCCCGCGCTTGAAGTAGACTGCCGACGACTTCGGAGGTAGATGGAGGCTTGCAGGACCCGGGGCAATGCGGCCCCGGGATAAGGCCTTTAGTAGATGCTTCTCGTTTGAGAACTGAAGCGAGACTCCCTGTATTCTCCAATTGTTCGACTTTTATACCTTTTTAGAGAGAACGAGAAATTATTTAAATTAAAAGGAAATTTATTGTATATGACCTAGAGCCAAAGAGTATTTATGAACAAATATTAAACTAAGAACATCAGACCAGTGACGAATTTGAATAAAAGTTACCATAACAACCATATAAATTATGGTTGTCAAATCTAACAATTTTTGATTTCAGGCTTATAATTGAAAAACCATTACATTTAAGTAAGAAATGAGATATTATTCATATAGGAAAAACTAATGCGCGGCAGCGCGCACGAAGCCTGAAATTGCAGAGTTACGGAGAACTCAATAAAAGACCGAAAAAGGTAAGACTCCATAGACAGCGATTTTAAAAGGTGCTGATAGTGTGAAAATACGAAGTGAAAATGATTTGTTATTGTGTAAAAACGTTACAGGATCCTATGGAAATAAAGGTGATGCAAAATATAAATGCAGAAAATCAAAAACAGAATGGAAAAATAGTGTAAAATTATATGTTAGTAGTATAACTGATAGCGTGAAAAGTGATGCAAAATGTGAATGCAGAAAATCAAAAACAGAATGGAAAAATAATGTAAAATGATATGTAAGTAGTATAACACTACAATCATTACGTCATACGTTACATCGTTATGACATAAAAACATATTAAGATATTCAACAAAATACACCTATTTTACAAAATATTTTTAAAGTTACAAATCTAAAATATATAATAGTTTAATTCACAAAAAAAAACTTATCAATTTTCACAAATTGTTAAAGTTTATTTTTATATTTATAGTACACACCCGTATTCAAGAACGATATTATGCGTGCGCACAGTAGGCTTTAACGCACAGTGAACGAAATTTTGTTTCATAAACGTCACTTGAGTGTTAGACGACACTATGAGCTCATTATAATGAAAGTACAGATAAAGTAGCTCGCTAGCTACTTTACGCTACGCACAGTGCGACAAATCAATGCAAATGTCAAACTGGTATGGGGTATATAGATTGTTTGTTTATTTATGATACGCTGATTGGTTGCGTTTGAATAATTGCAATAGATTACAGCAGCGAAGATAATTTTGATAATTATATCCTGGAGAGAATAAACGTGCAAAGCACGATTAGCACAAAAAAGTGATACGTGACTTTCAAAATATGTGATTATTACAGTGCCAATGAAATTTAAAGTCACTTTAGGTTTTCAAATGATATCGTATTAAATATACTTCTGTCTCTAATAAATACAGATCTTTTGAAAGTTACTAGTGGCCTTAAGATATTATTCATCTGGAAGTTTCCAGATTTTTGTAATAACAATTAAGCTAATCTACCTATAAACAGTTTCAAATCTACATTATATTAATAATATTTATGCATAGGTACCCTATAATAACAGTAATAGTAACGTCTTTTACCTGAAAGAAAACAACAAGTGTTATTTTATTCAACTCGAGTGAAGTCGCGTCACAACGTTAACCAATCACGGCGCCCCATTCAGTGCTATGTGTCCGCACAACAAAGAGTCCACTAAGTATTGTTCATGAAACGAACGGCCTGCCATGGCGAACGCAGTGAGAAATACCTTACTTAGCATAGTGTTGCTACCATACTTATGTATGTGTCGTTCGTGAATACGGGCCTTAGACACTGTTTAAATCCCATACAACATGAACAACCAATTTGTGCGTGACCCTTGTCATATCAGTAGGAGGCTAGTGCTTTCTTTGTCTAAATTGTAACAATCTCTGTTAATTATAAAACATTATTTGTTTACATATGCTATTCTTATCTATCCATTATGTATCTTATCTTTTATCATAAGAATTAAGTTTATTTTAATATAAAATAAGTATCAAATTTAATACAAGATTTTTATTCGTTTTGCATAGCCGATTACTATGTAACACATAACTCCTAAATTAGTCTATAAGTACTTTTGTGGAAGTAACTCTCGCCCGGGTATATTTTTCTATAATTGCAATGCTTACCAGGCAGATTGACTACTACAGTTTTTTTTTAAATCGTTACCGCTACTTTAGGTTTTTCTCCTGTGTTGTGGAGGCAGTTTACAAACATAAATTGCACGAAGACGAACATCCAGATACGGAACACTTATTTGTAAGCCATACAAATACTTGTTTCGTGCGGGCTTCGAACCCGCGGCCCCCATCACAACAACTCATTGCTAAGCCACTACGTCATAGAGCCGTCAAGTTATTTATAACCTATTTGTTATGAGGAAAATGCTGATGTTCATCGTCTGGTTTGTCTCCCTCATTGTTTCAACAGCTATGTCAGATAAATGCTATACCATCTCGTTATATTAAAATATACATCACACACATCTGAAACTGAGGCCTGCCTTTCAAATATAGCGGTTCAATATGATGAATGGGTAAGGAAGAACAAATACATACTTATACATATCTAAGGATGCCGCCTTTTCTGGGGGTTTCTGTTATCGTCTCTCACACGGGAAGTAACCACGTGACAAAATTCATTGAAGAATTCTCTTTAGATTTGAGAATTTGAAATGAAAATTTACTAAGAGCTATCATTTCAACCTTTACAAGATTGTATTAGGAGCTAATATCCCACAAAAGTAAAACAATCTCTACCTTCGCTTTTAGTGAAATGCTTAGAGTAGTGCACTGGATCGCCGACGCTGAGAGCTAAATAACTTTCCTCATGAATCTCCTAAACTATTGCTGGCTCTTTTATTATTCCAACTCTCAGACCGCATTATTGTCGCCTAAATGCAGCAGAGATTTTATCTACCTTTTTTACTGCTAAACTGTTAATCTGTGAAAGCTTGTTTAATCAACTCTATAATTGCTCAGTGTTCACTTTAAAACAGTTTTGTAATGTGACTGTTTAATTGTAAGTTATCGTATTACCGTGATTTTTTTCTTCTGAATCAGCATATAGGCAGGACCTTTCTCATTATCATCACAATCATCACCATCATCATCATCATCATCATCACAGCCTTTCACAAGTACACTGCTGAACATAGGTCACCCGCAAGGGATGCTTCAAAGCACGGTACCAAACCACCTGCATCCATCGACTTCCTGCATGTCTTACTAGGCCGTCACTCCATCTAGTGGGCCTGCAGCCCTGCATTTCGCCTGCCAGTACGAGGCCGCCATTCGGGAACTTTCATTTCTCATCGGTTTTCGGTGCTTCGAGCTATATGGCTGGCCCATTGCTACTTCAGCTTACTAATTCGTTAGACTATTTCGGTTAGTCTAGTTTTACTGCGGATAGCCTCATTTCTAAGTCTATCATGCAGACAAACCCCGAGTTCTCCATAGCTTTGAGTTTCCTCATATGGCTGGCAGTGAAGGACCACGTCTTTCATTATATAAAGCAATTATCGCACAATAATTTCTTATATATACGCTAACACAACACATTCAAATAAATCTCCTTGCATCAGTAAAAACTGGTAATTTTTGCAGTTAATAATAGGCTTTCCAATCAAACTGGCTATAGCAACACCAGTTGTCTCGCACCTCTGACAATCTTCCCCATTGCCGGTGTGGGTAATCTGAATCTAGTTTACCTTTGTCTTCTTCATTGTTTATCAGCCCGTAACAGTCCATGACAAGACATTGGTTTCATTAATTTTAAGAAAGATTTGCCACTTGGCAGGTGGATTGGAGATCACCAGATCTGATATTTGGTATAAAGATTTTCCTCGCCGGTTCGAGCGACATAGATCCAGCATAAACGAGATGATATATCGCCATCTATCGGTACAATGATGTCATTTTAGCCTTATCTACAGTCGCATTTACCAACCAACCTGACACCAACGGGATAAAATGATAAATACATACAGCCTGATATACACTATTAAGCTGCAAACATACGGCTTATTAATTTCAACGTCCATTGCACGTTGAAAATAGTTGTAGAATATGCCCCAGTCCATTCGATTAAAAATATAGAAATATTTGTGCAGCCGCAGAATTAAACCATTACTTTTTTTTCGATAGTTTCATGGAATTCTTTTTCTTTTAAGTAACTTCTTTAGATTTGTTTCAGGATCAGAATAAAGTTTTAATTTAAAAAATGATTATTACGAAATTTAAACGGGACTTAAATGGAAACATTTTTTTTTATAGTATAAGGGTGACAAACGAGCACACAGTCCACCTGATGGTAAGTGGTTGCTGTGGCCCATAGAAATCTACATCTATCTTCGTTTGCGAATTAAAAATTCCTCGATTAAAAATTAAAATGCAAATGCGTTGTCAGCCGTGAGGACTAAGATATAATGCCTCTTTTCCAGTAAAAAGGGTCTCCGGATCTCAACACTCACCACACGAAACACAACAGCATTAAGCTGCTATTTTACGTTGGTATTCTGTGAGAGCGTGGTCTTACCCCGGTAGAGCCGACCTATTCGTTCTACAACCATGATATAACTGCAGCATGGCTCTACCACCTCTATTTTTTTCTTTCCTTAATTAGCACACAAACAGCCTAAAACAAAAATATATTTCTTCCATTTTAGAGAGAGGTATCCAGTTGAAATTAATATTTTATACTTATTAAAGTCCCTCGGTATTCTAAAAACTATATGATACGGCCATTTATGTTCCATATACTCCAAAGGTCACTCATCAAAAATATAAGGTACTTTCTTCCTGTTTACCCAGAAATTGGACAAGAAGCATGTTTCATCATTCATCATTCATTACAGCCTTTCACAAGTCCACTCCTGAACATAGGCCTCCCCCAAGGAGTGCCACAAAGCACGGTCCTGAGCCACTTGCATCCATCGACTTCCTGTATATCTAAGCAGGTCGTTACACCATCTAGTGGGGGGACGCCCTACACTTCGTCCGCCGGTACGAGGCCGCCACTCGAGAACCTTTTTTCCCCATCGGTTGTCGGTTCTTCGAGCTATATGGCCGGCCCACTGCCACTTTAGCTTACTAATCCGTTGAGCTATGTCGGTCACTCTGGTTCTATTGCGGATATCCTCATTTATAAGTTTATCACGCAGCGAAACTCCGAGTATAGCCCTCTTCATAGCTCGCTGAGCGACCTTGAGCTTCCTCATCCGGCCAGCAGTGAAGGACCACGTCTCAATTCCATAGGTCATCGCATGTTTCAACTAATGCAAAAATTCGATAATTTTAAATCGGTACATTCGTCACATTGATCATAAGCTTACATTTACATTTGAAGCACTGACCGTGATGTAGATCCATGTATAAGACAATATTATATATTTTCACTTCAAATTTAAGTTTGTCTATTGATTCGCTTAGATTTTCGTTACAGAAATATTTGGTGCTTACCTTAAGTATAATTTACGAATTTTAATTACTAAATTATTTTGATGAAATCAAAAATCTACTTACCGAAGTGTAGCTCAGTGTGTAATAGAACTAGAATGGTGGGTGAAAATATATACTCGTAGAATTAGGTACTTACCACTATTTTATTTACACATTATTTTTTAAAAGGAAGTCAGTCAACGTTACATTTAATATCGACCACTTCAAAGGAGAAAATGTGAGTATCTTCGCTAAAAGTAAATTCTAACGCACGATTTTGTTGCCGGCACTGAGTGTCAAATAGCTTCCGCCTTGAGTTGCCTGCGCCATTACTGGTTCTTTTATTACTTCGCTGCCCAGACCCGTAATATTGCCGCTCAAATGTAGTCGACGCTTTAAATGCGCCACTCTAAATCACTGTAATATCTTGTTTAAAACGGCAAAATTAAACTTGATTCCAGAGTGATACGGAAAAGTTAATTAGAGAAACAAGTTAAATTCATACAATTATTTTAATTTATACAATCATTAAATACTTCCCTTATTCATTATGAACAGCATTAAAAATTACTTGTTTTAAAGATCCTAAACTATCCCTTTGAGGCAATTGGATTGGTGAATACAAAGCCACTAATACTATAGCACTGTTTTGCGTAGTTGAGCCACGCTTCAGATTATTATAGCTGCATCACGAATGGATCGACGCTACTGGGAAAGGACCATGCTTGCATTTTTACTTGTAACAAGGTATTTCATCTCAATCCTTAGGGGTGATTTTTATTTTTAGCAGTTTGTAGTAGCCGATATAAACTATGGGCTTCCATCCACTTAGCATCACGTGTACTATATTTTGGAACGAAGTTTTTTGTCGGATGATACGGATTTGGCAGATGGGGGCTAGGCGACAAAAAGTGTAAGATTTTCCGTCACGACCCCTCCTGACGTTGTGTGTAGACGACCTTGGCGGCTATAAGGAAGCGAGATGGCATATATCCATCTCCCTCGTACCTTTTCTTATCTTGCCACGAAAGAAATATTCACTTAATGGCTCATTTATTTGTATTTGTTAATCAATAATATAATACGTTTATCAATAATAATTTACTTTGAAAGGATTTTCGTTCCAACCGAGTGTTCCACGACACTCACGCATATTTTTTGTATAAATATCTAAGTAATAACTTTAATATTAGCACCTATAGATCCACCTCGGTTTTGCACGAGTGATTTCTGGATCTCGATCGCAGTGCCACCTACTGGGTCCAATTGTGAATATAAACTATCCAGGGCCCACTCAAACGCACACAAAAATTTTTGTCAAAATCTTTAGAGCCATTTTCAAGTTTGAGCAAGGCTAATGGACAGAAATTGGTTATTATATAGATAGTATAAAGTCGAATGCAATCTTGTTTGATCTGACGTTTGTCTTGTTTTTTAATTAAAGTAATCCTCGTTAATTGCTGGTAATCAGGAAGTAGAAATAAAGTACATTTTAAATTATTTTTATTTACATTTTGCACATTTACGAAAAAATGTTCATAGACGAAGCATTGCTGCATTGTTGCATTGCACAGAGCTCTGTACTCACAGTTAAATTCATAATACCCAATCTCATTAAGTTCTATTCACCACTAGCATCAATATAACTACTAATTGCTGATTAACCATGTATTTGGCGTCGAATGAAAATATTGCGATAAAACCTGCATGTCTTATTAATGAAGAAACTCCAGGATCTTTGGTGTCCGTCAAAAAGCACAGGAGCAGCGCGGCGGTCTAATTGCTCCATTTCCATCTTCATTGTTTGTGGGCCGTACACTTATAGTACTGCCATTTTATTCAATTTTACTTTTGATTAAGTTACCCTTTTCAATATAGGTTATATTAATTAAATAAAACATTAAGTTGCGCAGGTGTAAAGATTTCGATAAAACTGTCAAGTTTTGCTCTAGAAAAATTGTTATATCTTTATCGTATTTGTAACTAAACTTTCAAGAATAAATTGGTTTATTTTCTGCTTTATGAACTAAGAAGTTTCATATATTGGGAATTTAAGTTAATTGAAAAGGTATATATTGGTAAATCAATTAGCATGTTCATCAGTTTGATACAAATTAAATTTATTAAGAAACAACAAACTTCATTTCTAATAGTTTCTTAGGAAATTCCAGTTTCTCTGGAACAATCTTGTTCTTTACCGGCGTTATTGTATATACTGTTGAACCTTATTTAAATGTTTGATATTGATAACGAGTATCGTTGTTTACTAGCGTCGTAGTTGTTAGCTGTATTTTTAGTTTTTATTTTATATACTTTTATTTTATTTTATAAACCTTTCGTGACAAACAAACTTACAGTCCACACATTGTTGGTGAGTGGCTACTGCTGTCCACGGACAGATGCAGCCAACTTTATACGAAGATGTCTACTAATGTGTTGTCACACATGAGGACTAAGATGGAATGCCTGACAGCCTGTAACTATACTTGCTCTCTATACCTTCACATCGAAACATACAACATAGCTACGCAAGCGCAACAAATAGCAATTATTTGTCGGAAAAAATAGTTAGGATGGTTCTACCACAGACTAGCTAGTAGATTCTATGGTACCTACCCAGATGAACTACTTGACAAAAAATTAGTCCTACCACCTAGTAAAGAATAATAATATATAAAATAAATCATGATGTTAAGTCAATTTAATTCGTCTGATCTTTGCCTAACCTATAATAAATATTATTACCTTGTGATTTTTGCATTAGGTGTAAATTACGATATAATCATAAGTCAGAAAGCAGAAAGGAGAAGCAGAGTTTGCTCCTTGCTCAGTCTTGTCCATACATTTGAACCGGTTCAATATAGTAATTTTAACGTTTATAAGAGCTTGAAATAAGCTACATATTAAGATTAGAAATTTTGACTTTGAGATATCATGATGGAATAATTATTTTATTCAGATCGGCTTTTGATTACGGCGAAATTGAATATTCGAAAGCCATTAAATGCACTCTACTAGATATTAAGGCGCGGTGTTATAGAATAAGGAAAATCACTATAATAACAACGCCAAAAACAAACGAATTATTTATTGTTCATATGTTATTATTGGTATCTACATTGCAGTAAACTGCTTTAAATTACGCCTGTATATTGAGTTAATTATAAAAAAAAAGGTTTATATTGGTTCATAGTTTGATTTAGCAGATATATCTTCTAGTTCAGTGTAAGCCACGGTTGAGGATTTTAAATTTATCAACTAATATTGAAACTTTACCCTACTTTTCTTTGTTTGAGGACAGTGGAAGTGTATAAGCTTTTTTAATCTTTGTCTAAACGAAATAATGGTTATATGTTAATGTTAAGAAAACGGCCATGCAGCATCACAGTAGACTTTCCCCTGTGGTATCGCAGAGCTCACATGAGGATATCGTAACAGCATGCACTAGAATGTTCTGGAAACTGCCGGTTCAATAATATGCTTTTATTACCATTTCATCTAGAATAATACTTTTTAACAACGAATCCCTATCAACAATTATGAAACCCACAAAAACTCATCAGAAATTAGGAAATATATGTAAATATGTGTTTTTATCTGCAATAATAAGTGTAGTTAAATTTGAATTAAATGAAGAATCTAGTTGCACTTTTGAATGTTATTACAAATAAGCAAAATTTTCTTGCCATATATACTGCTAGTACCGTTACTACTCTATCAGCAGTCTGGAATTTTTAACGTAAAAATGCAGCACGCTATAGTCAATTCGGTTACAAATTATCGATGACAAGTCGATGCAATCTTTGGATAAAGTGGAGCAAGGTCAACATTTCAGTAGTTGTGACTTTTTTTTTATAGGATAAGGGTGACAAACGAGCACACAGTCCACCTGATGGTAAGTGGTTGCTGCGGCCCATAGACATCTACATCTATTCTCTATTACAAATCAAAATATAAATGCGTTGTCACCCGTAAGGACTAAGTTGGAATGCCTCATTTCCAGGAAAAAGGGCCTCCGGCCACCTGCTTTCACCAAGCGAAACGCAGAGGTAAATTTCTACTTCACGCTGGTTTTCTGTGAGGTCGTGGTACCACCCCGGTTCGAGCCGGCCTATCCGTGCGACAGCAAAAGCTGCCGCGTGGCTCTACCACTGTTAAAGTGGTAGAGCCACGCGGCAGCTTGGCTATGAACTTAGTTACATTTTCGAAGAAACATGGTGTTTGAAAACGGTTTTATTTCATTAACAATTGTAGTCTGCTAAAGACAAATCATATTATGCTCGTTTAAAGCCTCTGCTCGTTTTGGAGAATATTTACATTTTTGATTACAAAAATATCACACATAAAACTGTGATAATATTTGTGTAAAAATGACAACAATTTATAACTGCAAGAGAGGTCTCATAGTGCATAAAGATATCAAAATAAGAAAAAAAACTGTTGTGAGAAACTGAGTGTACTTGAATGAAAATAAATTTTAATCGAGTCCGCTTGCACTCGAGTTACCGATTGAACTCCGCGCACCGTACCGTGTAAATTCGGAGATCGCTAGATAGATGTCAGTTTACTAATTCACTTGTAGTATAAGGCGCCGCAAGTGACGTTACTGGTTACATCCAAATTCAAACTTGCATCTGTCATGTTGCAGTCAAATATGAACTTAGTTTTATTAAACCGAGAGAGTCTCTTAGAGATAAATTTAAAGAAATTAATATATTAACTTTGGCCTCTCAGTATATTTACGAAAATTTAATGTATGTTCACAAAAACAAAGATAGTTTTAGTAAAAAAAGTGATATACATTCTGTAAACACTAGGAACAAACACAAGCTAGTGATGCCAGTTTCTCGACTCCACAGAGTCAGTAATTCATTCTTGGGGCAATGTATACGCTATTACAACAAGGTCCCGGAAAGTGTACAGGTTCTCTCTATTACCAAGTTTAAATGTTTTATTAAGCTGAAACTGTATAAAAAGGGTTATTATAGTATAAATGAATACATGGTTGATAATAACCCCTGGGAATGAGGTGGTCGCTTCCAAGCAGTTTCTAAAATAAATTTTGTAAATAGTTCGTAATCATTTATATTGTAAAATTTATTTTAAAAAAATTGTCCCGCTGGGTTTCTTGCTGGTTCTTCCCAGGACAGAGGGTTTTTTTTCGAACCAGTGGTAAAGTAAAAAATGACTTTCAATAACAATTACACATGTAATGTATATTGAATAAAAATTATTCTATTCTATTCTATTCTATTCTATTTATAATATCGTGATTGTGATAAATCATTGTTGTTTATTTTTTGTTACCTCGTATAAGTAGTGCATAACATAAAATGTGATTTAAATGTACTTGTTTGTTTAAAGTATGAATGATAACAATGAAACAACAAAATAAAAATCGTCAGTGTGGCATTATTTTAAAAAATGGAAGCGATTTGTAAGATATTCAAATAGCAGTTTATAGATTTTAAAATACTCCACATATCTGTAGTAAATAAAAAAAAATAGAAATACTACAAATAAATAACTAATAAAAATTTGTATTCTATTTCATATTGCCACATATTACTTATTTAATAAAGGTTACTATTTAAAAATGCTTTAACTAAGGTAATCACTATTCTCGATTCGAGTGATAAACTTCAATCGATGCAGGGACTGTAAATAACTAATTCAAATAACTGAAAAATTCGAGTACAACTAGAGTGACATGATAAAATCTGAGTGACTTAAGTCACAAAATTCAACTTGAGTCACATTTTTATATTATGGTCAATGCAGTGTCTGTCTCCAATTTAGGATGAACTCGACTTACTAATTCGAGCAATTTATTGATATAGTTGTATGTAATGTCAATAAGCTGTTTAAGTGTAATTCGTGAAAGGTAAACTATTAATAACAGTAACTTTACGTTACATCATAAAGTAAGTTACCTATTAAGTTAAGAAATAATAATTATAATCTTGGATGGAAGAACAAATACAAAAATAATTTGTAACAAACTGACACAGCTTCGTTCCGCTATTTCGAGTTGCGTAACTCGAGTACTATTCAATTACGTGAATTTCAACACAAATTAACTCGAGTCAAGTTTCTTCCGAGTTGGTACATCTCTACTACAATTGTTTTTAATATTACTATATCTGAACCAATGACATAAACATAAATATCAAAACAACTTTTTTTTCAGATTTCTTGATTCCGTGTAGATTTTCATAAAATCTTTATGCTATTTACAATAATAAATTGGTATCTATTTTTTGTATATAATAATGATTTTTTTAAATAAATATGCTGTCCGCAAAAATTTCTAGTGGGCCCAAAAACGACCGATTCCTTTATGCTGCAAAAGAAGTAGTATCAGTGGTATAAAAATTAAAAAAAAATATGTTGCTTTATAGTTATGGCTCGGTGCAGTAGTTCTGAATTACTAAATAAGAAACTTTCTTCATATTCCGTATGGAACTTTCAGGACAAAAGGTAGCTCAGGTTATTCTTGAAGATGCAAGCTAGTCAAGTTAACGGGAGCGGTGGAGGCGTTTTTAAAAACTAAAATAAAACTAAGAGATGTCCGTACAGAAGCTCATGTACTTCAACAATGGCAAACTTATTCTAATACATCTTTCATGCAGACTTTATTACATTTGCTTATTCAAGTGACACAATATAGGCCACACACAGGGTGCAAAGTCAGCAATAGTATTTATGCACGTACTTGTATCACTCTGTGTGGGGTCGAATCCATGACTCTTCCCTCCCCAAGAGCGAAATTATCGGCATTTTCAGGAATCCGATGATTTCGCTTTATTACACACGGTTTATATCTAATTATAAGAACAATACAGAAAATAATTGGTAGAATTACATATAAAATTATCGTTCCTAAACTCACACTTTTAACGTTAATAGCACTTGCATTTTCACTGAGATTTATTTTGTTAAGTTTTACTAGTTGAAGCAATTGTTTAGTTTCGTCTAGATTTATGCCTTTTAAACTCACTTCACTGACAATGGGAGGCTTCGAAATCTTCAGTTCTGGCAAGTTAGTCATTGGGTAAATTCGGTAATTTAGGTCATCTGAAGAAGATTGGTGGTATTTAAAATGAATATTTCCAATTTCACCTTCACAGAAATCGTCTACTGTGATTATGTAAGTACCACATAAAAGTTCATGAGTAACGTCATTTTCGCACTTTCTGGTAAGTACCCTATGGTTTCTCACGTACAGTATCCAGCTTTCGTGGCTTATTCGTTGGATTTTGGGATCTTCAATGTCCACGGTATGCTGTTCGCAGGCATCGAGGTTTGATTGAAACTCCATGAGCTGTTCCACGCAGCTTTGTTCTGTATGCAGCAGCACATCGTCGTTATTGCACAGGAATTGATTATCCAAAGTGATTTGTTTACAGGCTCTCGGGACTGGCAAGTATTCCTTTTCTTTCACCAATAGGTATGGGTATTTGGGAATAACTATAATAGTTTTGTTTGCAATAGCAATTGGCAGTGAATACATTTTGAAATAACTATATGTTTTATTCCCTACTAAAGGGACCTCTAAGATAAACGTGATCTGGTTTCCTTTTATAAAAGCCTTAACCTTAATACAATTTTCTAGTTTAACTAAGTTATTTTCATTTACAGGATATAATAGATTTTCAGTTGTCGCGATTGATTGTAATAAATTTAACAATTCCGTAGAGTTAAAAATTGCTTGATGCAGAACGGATACCTTACTGAATGCTAGTGCAGTTTCGATTTCTCCTAGTATTACGTTAATAGTTCTAAAATAACTCAAAAACATGTCAAACATACCTAGGACATAGGTAGA
The DNA here is from genome assembly GCA_033319125.1 of Parnassius glacialis. Taxonomy (NCBI): domain Eukaryota; kingdom Metazoa; phylum Arthropoda; class Insecta; order Lepidoptera; family Papilionidae; genus Parnassius; species Parnassius glacialis. The sequence goes on along the minus strand of JAVANC010000010.1, from coordinate 23,756,556 downwards.
ATAAATGGAGTTTTCTTCTTTTGTAATTAGGAATTTAACAATTCTTTCAATTCTCTTCAAGCGTTCATCTAATATTAAAGTATTGTTATGTAAGGTCTCTGTACTGTTGATGAAACTATCCAAGATTTTGGAGACTAATGTAATTCTCTTATCCGACATTATCTGATTATCGTTTAGTTTAGAAATCAATGAGTCATATCGGACGGCATCATCATGATCCAAATTTCCAGTTACTATTTTTATCATAGACCCAAGCGGGTCAATAATGCCTCTTTTAAATCTTTTCGATGGCACAAGTTGCCGAAATTTTTCTATAGTTGCATCTCTTAAATATCCTACATGTGTTCGAATAGCTAAAAATTCATGAATATATGGTTTATTAACATCTATCAACGCAACGAATTCGTCATACTTTAATATACTAAAATCTAAATCACTACCTATACCTTCTAAGTTTAAAGTTTTAATAATAAGCCAATTGTCTATTTGCAATGAGGCACGACCCAGTTTGACAGGCAGGATTCCTGGGTTTTTTTCAAGTTTTCGAAGTTGAAGGGTCCATCCTTCCTGAACCATCGTCAGAATTATTATACACCACCTGTGGAGGACGTTTAATATTTTTAATTGGCACTGAAGTATTTCTATTACCAATCCTAACAGGAACTATATTTCTTTCTATATTACCACTAACGACAGCTTTCCTATATCGCGGTTTATCTTTACTTCTTCTTATGTTAGATTCCTTGGCGTATATAACATCTCCTATTCTAAAATTTCTATCTGTTTCACCGCCCTTTTGTTCCCTTACCTTTTCCTTTTTCTCTAACAATTTTTCTGATATATAATTATATAGATATCTAATACGTTTAGCATGATCTTTTAATAGTTGTTGGGTGTAACATTTCTCGAAATTCGCGGCGAACGTTGAATTAGAGTCGGTATGACCGAAAACGATTTCGAAAGGAGTAAGGCCGGTTGTACTATGTATGGTGTGGTTATAAGCCATAATTGAGTAACTCATTACAGTAGCTGCGTCTGTGCACTTTCGTTCGTATTTCGCCAATCTGTATATCTCTATAATTGTGGAGTGGAATCTCTCTATTATGCCTGTTGAATTCGGGTTATTAGGAGTAGTAATGTGTAGTAGTATGTTATACATAGTCATAAGTTCCCTAATGAGGTCATTATTAAACTCACTACCGGGATCAGAAGTTATTTTTTTAGGTGTTCCGTATATTGAAAAATATTTAATAAGCGCTCTTACGATTTCCGGTGCGGATCTATTTGGGATTTCGATAGCTTGTCCTAGCTTACTAAATGCGTCAACCAAAGTTAGGTAATAAACGGATTCAATTGAAAAAAGGTCCATGAAAACTTCTTGGAAGGGGGCGTTTTGGGTTTGAGTTAATTGAAGTAATGGTTTAATGGGTTTTCTTTCATATTTCATTTTCCTACAGGCATCACAAACATTAAGTACTGCAGCAATCGTCTCTTGCATGTTCTGCCAATAATAATTTCTTTTAATTCTACTCATTGTTTCCTTTATTCCTCTGTGACACGTCTTTCCTTCATGATGTTGCAGTATGATTTCTTTTTGTTCTCTCTCGTCTTCTACATATATAACACGCTCTGTACATTCAATAAATTCTACCATTCCCTTTTTAAATAGCTGTATAATAATTTTAGAGAATTCTTTTCTATGTTGAATGTTTTCGAAATAAATAAAATATTTAGTCTTGGGCTTAATGTACTCTTTTAAGAATTTTTTTATAAGATCTTCATTCTCAAGTGGGGCAAAAACTTCGAGGACCTTTTGTTTATCCCTGGATAAATTTCTCACTTGTACTTCATTTTTATGCCAGGTATAAACTAAAATTTGGTTAGGTTTTGAGTCAATGGCCTCCTTTAATATAGGAATACCATTCGATTCTAGATCTTGTCCAGAGTGTACGGTTACTATACTACTATCAGTAGATATAGGTGGTAACGGGTATTTCGTGTTAGTCTCTAATTGGTCGACGGATATAGTGGCGGATGTGTCAGTTACAGTTATTGTCCTAGAGTCGTCCCTATTTCCAGTGGTTAAGTCCATAATTTGGTCCGTTAATTCAGTCAGATATTTTTGCAGTTTTTGTTCTTTAGGGTCCAGGTTTACTTCCAATGATTGTGAGTCATCAGAGTCTATGGCATTTAGTTTTATCCGAGAGAGGGCATCAGCATTACTATTTTGTTTTCCGTTTTTGTATACAATATCAAAGTCGTACTCTTGAAGACGTAAACGCCAACGGGTCAATTTACTGTTCGGTTCTTTGAGTGAATAAAGCCAAACTAGTGGTCTATGGTCGGTATATATGGTAAACTTACGCCCGTAAAGGTATGGTCTAAAATGTTTTACGGCCCATATTATGGCGAGTAGTTCACGCTCTATTGTACTATATCTGCTCTCAGTGTCGCTGAGAGTTCTACTAGCGTAGGCAATGGGCTTATCGGATCCTATTGCCCCCTGCGATAAGACCGCACCTAAAGCAACAGTAGAAGCATCTGTAGTTAAAACATAAGGTTTGTCTGGGTCTGGGTATTGGAGTAAAGGCGCATTAGTCAGAAGCTCCTTACACTTCTGAAACGCATCAATATATTTTTGATCTATTACAATTTTATTTCTCTTCTTTAGGCATGCTGTAAGGGGTTGAGTGATTTTGGCGAAGTCTTTTATAAAGCGTCTGTAATAACCAATCAATCCTAGGAAACTCTTGATCTCGGTAGTCGTCCTTGGTAACGGGTAGCTTAGTACAGCCTGAATCTTGTCATCGTTTGGTTTAAGTCCGTCTTTAGTAATAACGTGCCCTAGGTATAACACTTCTTTTCTCAAGAATTCTGATTTGTCGAGTTGTATTTTTAAATTGGTCGATCTCAATCTGTCAAAAACTGTCCTTAATTTTTGTAAATGCTCCTGGAGGCTACTCGAGAAAATAATTATGTCATCAAGATAGACAAGGCAATGAATTCCTTGTAAGCCTCTTAGGATGTTATCCATGGCTCTTTGGAAGGTGGCTGGAGCTGTCTTCAGGCCAAAGGGCATTCGAAGGAATTCATAGTGACCGTTCTCTGTGCTGAATGCCGTTTTTTGTCTATCTGATTCGTTGATCTCAATTTGGTGGTATCCACTAGCTAAGTCCAAGGTTGAAAAGTAAGTACTCTTACCTAGTTTGTCAAAAATGTCAGTGATATTGGGTAAAGGGTACTTATCGTCCACAGTTATGTCGTTTAGACGTCTGTAATCGATAACCATCCTATACTTCATTTCACCAGATGCGTCTCTCTTTTTGGGAACTAAATGTACTGGGGCTGACCAAGGCGAAAAGGATTCCTGAATCACATTATCATTTAATAGTTTCTGTACCTGGTTTTTAATTTCATGTGTTTGAGCGGGAGGTTGTCTATAGGGTTTGATATAGATAGGGTCTTCGTTTTTTGTTCTAATATAGTGTTTCACTTCATTAGCAAAAGATAAAGGTATTTGATCACTATAAAAATATCTTTATATTCTCTACATAAGTGGTATATCGATTTTTGTTCTTCTTCCGACATGTGGTCTAAGCGTAATTTCTCTAAATTTTGCTCTAATATTTTATCTACTTCAATATCTGATATATCTGTAATATGGTTAACTACACATTTAGTCGCTTTACTCTTTTCATATGCTTCTACATTCAATGGTTTTTTAATAGTTAATTTTATCGGTATATCTAAGGTATTCTGGATTACTGTAGTCGTATAACCATCCTTACATCTCACTAACGCACTAGGCATTCGCACACCCTCACAGAATTCTTTATAATCGATTACAGCATTACCTGAATATAAATTTGTTGGGAGTTTGACTCTTTGCTCAGAACGGGGAGATAACTCCAAAACGTAAGAAGATTTACTATGTGTTATAGGTATTACGGTAGTTTTAGTTTTAAGAATTTCGTTTTTTAAATCTATTACTGCTTCTAGGTTGCAAAGTATATCATTCCCAATTAAGCCATCGTACCTAGAGTCAACATTGTAAATGTATAGTTTATGAATATCGTTACAGTTGAAAATTGGTAAAGACGGGATTTGAATAACTTGATCATGTCTGCTCGATGCATGTGTGCTAATGACTTCGAATGGTTCGTGACTTATGTACTCTGGAAAGTACTTATAAGCTTTGGATGGACTAATGAATGATCGCGTACTACCTGTATCAATCATAAATTTGGAGTCGATTTCCGGTATATAAATAAACGGCAATCTCAAATTAGTACTACAATTTAATTCTATTTTTTCGTAGGTTCCGAGGCTTCGACCTGAAAATCCTTGTCGTCCATATTGGTTGGGACGCTATGTGTTACTTCAGGAATTATTGTCGAATATTCATTTTCATAATAATCGAGCTCGGGAACATTAAGGCCACTGCTTGAGTACTCCTCATAGCAGCAGTTATCATAAGAAATTGGGTACACATCGCCGCACGCATCATCGTAATACGTATTATCAAGGTCGAGTTCATTTAACTGAAAGCCTTGTTGATTTGTTTTAAGTGGTGGTGCCGTTCGCATTGTGACGTCACTGGGCCCAGTGTATTGATTTTTATTTAACTGAGGCTTGTAACCAAATTGTTGGGGCTTATAAAAGTTTTGCTGTTGGTTTCCAAATTGTTGTGGGCGCATACCGAATTGTTGTGGTCGCATACCGAATTGTTGAGGTTTATTAAATGTTTGTGGTTGCATTCCGAACTGTTGGGGACGCATATTAAATTGTTGTGGGCGCATATTAAACTGTTGCGGGCTTATACCAAATTGTTGCGGGCGAAAGCCGAATTGTTGGGGGCGGTATCCAAAATTTTGATGATTATTATTAAATTGAGTTAGTTTTGATTGTGAACCCTGCGGAAGTCCAAAGTTAAATTTGTTAGGGGTTAATTCGGGTTTATAGCCCATCGGTGCCATTGAATTAAAATTATTTGTACCGAATTTAAACGTAGGATTATTATTTGGTAAACTGGGTGGCGTTGGTTTATTACTAGGATTACTATACATTTTATTACGCAAGGTATACTGCTCATGGAAGTTGACTTCTTCCATGACCACGCTTAAAGCCTCTTCTAATGTACTGGGCGCTTTTAAGCGAACAATTCGCACCATATTTTCTGGCAAATTATACAAAAAGACATTTAAAGATGTGTTATTATATATAATAATTTTACTACTCTTTACATTCGCATCGGTTAATCTATTTACTTTCGATATTAAAACACTACGCACGGATTGGATCCTATTACAGAAATCTAAATATGACTCGTTGTTTCGGATACGCAAACCTTCAAGTTCTATAGCAATACATTCTTCACTCCTAGGGTCTCCAAAATGTTGAATTAGCAGTTCTCTAAAATCTTCCCACGAATTAATGTCCTCGCGCTCGCTAAAGAGCGCTGCAGCGTCGCCTACGAGTCTACTTGTTATCGCGTACATTACGTATAAATTTTGTTCATCGGATCCCCTATATTTATTTAATATATACTCACATTTGCGAATAAAAAGATTTAATTGGTGCTTATCACCGTTGAATATCGGTACAATTTTGAGCATTTCACTAGGAATCATCTTAATTTGCACTTGATCTTCCATTTTGTAGAACTTTATTTTATAAAATACGACGATAAAATAATATAATTAATACAAGAATTCAAATTCAAAAACACAGTCAAAATAAAAGTAAAATAATTAATAAGTAAAATACAAAATATGAAATAAATAAGTCCTCAATAGAAATTTAATCAACGAACATACACTTCAATTATAATTTGTAATAGTTATAATCGCTTTGTTCCCACAGTGCAAGCTCTTATCGCGTCGTTATTGCATGGACGCGCTTACTTATCTAGTTATTCCTAGTATTTCTTTATGCTGATATATATAGTTATAAAGTTTAAGTATTCTTAAATATAAGTTTCACAGATTTTTATGTAAAACCAGATAACGTTATATCGCAAGAGGTCTAATTGCAAAATAACAAAACTATATAATATGGCAAGGAAAGGAAGGTGAAAATTTGGACTCACCAGCCGGCCTTCGTCATCTTCAGCTGCTCTCCACTTGACAAATTTATATTGGTTCGCAGGATCGCCTCGCGGCACGAACGCGGTAAACGATTTTATACGAATTTATTTCGCGGACGGCGCAAGCAAATGGCGATCCTACCGGCTGCGCCAGTCAAGTTAACGGGAGCGGTGGAGGCGTTTTTAAAAACTAAAATAAAACTAAGAGATGTCCGTACAGAAGCTCATGTACTTCAACAATGGCAAACTTATTCTAATACATCTTTCATGCAGACTTTATTACATTTGCTTATTCAAGTGACACAATATAGGCCACACACAGGGTGCAAAGTCAGCAATAGTATTTATGCACGTACTTGTATCACTCTGTGTGGGGTCGAATCCATGACTAGCTAGACGTCGTGAAAAGATAACAATGTAAGAATTCAGCGTTGAACATATTGATTTTTAGAGATTAATTAAATATTTTTCGCTGATCGGACATGATTTTAGATTTTTTTTAGGGGTACGGATTACCTAATATTTTTTATTAATTAATTAATTAGTCACATTACATCTACTACCTTTGTAGACACTTTAATAGTGAAATTATTTAAAATCGACTAAAAAATGTTCGAGATAGTATATCTATCGGATGCCACTAGCTCCAAATTGCAATGCATGCAATGCATTGCAATTTGGATGCAAGACTCTGCAATGCAGGACTGCAAGACTCGAAGAAATTTTTTTAAGTATTTTGTACTACGATTTTGCTAAATCTGATGCTAATGAAAAACGACTTTTATCAGCAGTTATGCTCTATAAAATATTACCGTATATAAGCGGCATAAAGTATCCCCAACCCTTTTATTCCCGCGAGTGTCGGAAGAAACAATAAAGGGAAATGAAACAGGAAATGGGCAGTAACATCTTCCTGATAACAATTAAATTAATATGAAACTGCTGTTGCCAACCCGTCTACCAGGCGCCAATCATGAAATATATGTAACTACGAATAATTCTCTAAAGGAGGGTTCAGCAGAAATTTTGATAGATTAGGATTTAGATAAAATAAAGTGGTATACTTTTTAAGATTAATATTTAAATAAAAAAAACATCTAATGCTATTTTAAACTCCACAGAACAGCAGGCAAATGTTAAAATTAGCACAATGTATTTTAAAGCAACTAAGTACTTTACAGCTCTATGAAAAATATTATAGTTAGACGCCTATAAAATTGCCGATTTTGCACTTTCAGTTAAAATTTTATGTCTATATAAACTGAAAATTCAAAAGTAAACTCGAAAGCTCTAAATAAATAGCTTGTATTATTTACCATTCTATTTCACATAACGCTCAAATTTGGGGCTACTTATTCATACATTTTTAGTAGTATTTCTTCATTGTAATAGTTATCTTCTAAATAATATGGATATTTCAAACATAGATAAATAAATCCTTGATTTGTGTCAATAAATGGTCTGTACTCGTAAGTATTACGATATCGTAACAAATTTCTCAGAAAAGAGAGTTCTTAGTTTAGTTGACTGACATTGATGATAAGTTTATTTTAATAAAAATATTTATGTGATCATTGAATGCGGTTGAAATTTAACACAACAGACCAGGCAGAAAGTTTCGCGTGTGAGACTCTGGGCCATTATAATTTATTTTGAAAATACGATTCTAACAAATAAAATACGAATGTTTCAATTTAAAATTTCACTCTAATTTTCTAAGAGCTTAACAAAAATATATTGTTTTATTGAAAAAGAGACCTCCGTCGAAAATATTATCTCACGATAATTATTAACAAATCGAATATCACTTATGACTGGGTGAATCGTTTGATAGAATTCAATTATTAGTTGTGTATAAAGACCCTTCTGGCAACTGGTTGTGTAAACGCTGGCTTTAAGTCATGTCCCCATTTATCATACCCACATTTCCATTGCAAACACCAGCACTAGTTGTGAGCAGGACACTTTTCAACCCGGTAGTATCCAGAAATTGTAAGAGGATGTGAAAGCGGCAAGATCATATACTTCTGAAATGGAGTTGCAAAGCGCATGGAGTAGCAGAACTAGTGGAGTTTCGTTAAATGCACTGCGTAACTTTGGTTTTGGGAACAAGAAATTTCAGCTCGGTCGACTAATTTTGAAAGGTGAAGAAAGAAGTGGTCGCCCTTTGACGGCTGTTACCGAAGAAAAAAGGTTACTTATTTTATTTAAAGAGAAATTATTACTACGCATATTTTGCCCTGTTCTAAGGAAGGATTGCAGCTGGAGGGTCCGGAAAAACACGGAAGTAGAAAAACTCTTGGGCCGAGCCAAGCATCGGAGACCACTCATCATTATCATCGTTACAGACCTTCACAAGTTCACTGTTGAACATAAGCCTCCCCCAAGAAATGCCAGGAGCAACCTTGGGCTTCCTTATCCGGCCTGCAGTGAAGGACCAATTCTCAGTTCCATAAGTAAACACTGGAAACACGCAATGGTTGTAGTCTCGTTTTCAAGTTTTGAGGTATACCTGAGGAGAAAATGTGTCGAATTTCCCGAACGCTGCCCAGCCGAGTTGAATCCGTCAATTGACCTCTCGTCGAAGTTGTATTTACCTATTTGGACTATTTGTTTCAGGTGAACGTACTCGTCAACAACTTCGAACTTAGTGCTCGCAACAACTACCGGCATAGGTGTGACATGGACGTAATACATGATCTTTGTTTTTCTCCAAGTTCATCTTAAGACCTATCCGTAGGGAGGCACTATTGATGTCATTGAGCATAGTGCTTAGGTCTACCAGCGATTCTGCCATAAGGACTATATCGTCGGCAAATTGAAGATGAGTGAGGTACTCGACATTGATGTTAATACCGTATTGGTTCCAGTCCAATAGTTTAAAATGTCTTCCAATGCAGCGGTGAAGAGTTTCAGGGATATAACGCCACCCTGTCTTACACCTCTCTGCAGTTGGATATATTTCATACTCTTGTTCTGTACTCGGATAGCTATCGTAGCTGTACTGTAACAAAACATTTTAGCACTTTGATATACTGACAGTCAACGTGGCACCGCTGAAGTGACTGTAGCACCGTCCAAATTTCGCCGGAATCTAAAGCTTTTCTCATATATTACGACGGACCACTAGGTATAATTAATTATTAAAAGCTTTTATTTAACTTCACTTGTATGTGTATGTCCTGCAATTTAGCAATCAATATTTCACTCTCTTCTACTGAAGCTATCAGGCTAAAATTTGGCACACACGTTTGTTCTCCTGACAATTACTTACGCACGATGCCGCTATTTTTAATAGCGGACGTTACAAAATAGCGCCTTATCATTTCTACAGAAATTCCTATGGTATGGGTGTTAATTAAAAGCGAAACAAAATTAGTAAATGACGTCATTCTACATCCTATATGTCGAACATCTAATATGACAATGCTATAATAATTATTATGACATATAGTTGACCTGATGATGTATGTGGCCATGGCTGAAAAAGGCCGAAGACAAAATTTAAAGGGCTATAACTAGGCAAATGTTAGAGATAGTTTGGTGGTGCTTGAACAAATGTTGTAGGGAGCAGCAAGGGTCAACTGCAGGCAAAAAAATTTCAATATGGTGGATCTATGTGTGCGATCAAAAGCTTACTTACTCCCATCCGCCTGTAATTTTATTGTCCCAGGGATTTTAGAGTCCTCGATTACAATTTAGTGGCCCCCTAAGATGGCACACTTTGTTTTTTTATTCACCCCCTGATATAGATATTAAAGGAAAATATGGATTCAACTGAAGAAAAGAAGATAAACTCTTTGTTTGCTTAAAATAATACGATTAAAATGTGTGTACTATTTCCCCGTTTAACAAAAAAAGATGGCCGCTATAACAATTTAAAGACTTATAACTCGGCAAAGGTCAGTAGGTCTCTGTATGTCTGGAACAGGCTCTTTTAGCCTCACCAATGCCATGCAACTGTACGCCCCAACCTAAGATGAACCGAGAATTAAAGGCCACGTCTGGAGCCGAACCACATTCGGAAACGAATCAGGGAGGGGAAAAGAAAAAGTTCGCTAGGCCTTATAAGCTTAGTGATGTCAACACGGAAGAGGTATCGAAGGCCGAAAGCTGAAATAGGATCCGAAGAGGCCCTCTCTCTTTCTGCCAGAAGCCCTGGGACAAAATTCCACTACCCAAACTTCCCCTAATTCCGAAGGCGAAAAATCGCAGTGGTCTGAGGAGGAGTCCCTCAAAGACAAGCCTAGGAAATCTGTGAAGTTGTCAACGGGGGAAGAAGAAGCTCAGCTTAAGTGCCATAGCTGGCTCCGTTCGTGAAGTAATTTGTCATTCGAATCCAATGAGGATGGTGCAGATGCGGCTGGTCCACCGATCACTAACGCGGGCTATCGCTAAGTCGGCCTGTGGCGCGCTGCCGGAAATAAGACTAAAATTTTCGTTCAAAGTTTCACTCACAAGCCAGGTCGGATTCTGGTAGTGTGCCTGAATAAGGCAAGCCAGGACTGGATTGTGGGTGAGCTCGGAAAACTGAAACCCTGGCCAAAGGCAGAGCTCTCGATAATACCCGAGAGCGAACTGCCTAAGCCTCAGGTAGGCCGGTCTGCACTCTAGAAGAGGCAGCCGTGCTGTTGAGCGGCACAAAATGAAGCGCTCCGTACCGAGCTTTAGAAAATCCTCCACCTTAGGGACGATGAAAATGGGTTCCTGTTAACCTTTTTCTGGACGAACCATCGGGCGGCAGGCGGCAGAGTCGTCCTTGGCTTTAAGATGATAGCTTTCAAGGTCAGTGGAGGCTCTGGCGTGGCAATAGAGCCTGAACCGCCCCAACTCCAATCCCACAGCCCTCCACCTCAAGGGGTGAGACTGGAACACCAGCAGTGAAAATTACTGACACCTAAGATGCTGACCTTGCTTCGGTCCGGGGGCCTCCGCTAGTATCGGCAAAGGGTAAGGAGAAGGTAGGTGGGAACGGTAGACCGAAAGGTACAGTAGGGGTCAATAGCGCCAGTACAGGAGGTTTTCGTGCTAAGCAGTCAATAACGACCCATGTCCCCACATACCCATAAATCGCTAGCCCCAAGGGTAAGACGAGGGTCCTCCAGGCAAATCTTCACCATACAGCAGCTCCTTCGGCCATGGTGTGGGTTTGCATCCTAGAGAACAACATCGACCTCGCCCTCATACAAGAGCCTTGGGTGGCCAACGGTCAATTTCTGGTATTGTCGGTTGCATACTAAAGGTAGTAGACCCAGAGCTTGTATAATCTACAATAAAAATATTGAAATTTGAGCTGTTCCAGAGTATTGCTATAAAGACCTAGTTAACAGCCTTTATAAATCTCAAGAGATGCATAGAGCCAGAGCAATCATTTGCTCAGTCTATCTTTCGGGGAGGACCCCAATCCTACCATCGAGATAGAGCGAGTGGCGGAGTTTGCCAATAAGCCCAACGCTGTGTAATAAGCCAAACGATGCTCACCACACAGCATGGATAAGCACTAACATGACCGAAAGAGATAAGTTACTTTTTGAATTTCTCATATCCAATCGCCTGGTAAGCCTAAATTTAGGGTTTACACTAAGCTTTGTAAAGCATGTCAGGCAGGAAGTTTTAGATATAACCTTTGCTACCAATAGCATATCCAGGTAGATTACTGACTGCCATGTTAGTAGTGAAAACTCGATGTCTGATCACAAACACATTAAGTTTGTGATTAGAGCATCACCAACTTACGAAACTGTTGCTGTTTGGGATCCAAAAGTGACCTCCTGGGATGTCTATAGATGTAGCCTAAGAAGGAATTTAGAAACGTTTCCTAAAAGCATAAAAACGACTAAAGGTCTGAAGTTATCAGTGGATGCGGTAACCGTAAGTTTCCTTGAAGTCTTCGAGGACAGTTGTTCCATTAAAACCAAGACCTCAATACAGACAATGGATTTTATTATTAACAAAATTAAATTCAAACCTAAGCATACCACTGCAAGACTTCAAGGTCATGTAAGCTCATTCTGAGTAGATCAAACCAAAAATAATATTCAAAAACTGAATGTAGCTGAGCTAACTATGACATGGGGATGTCAATCATCTCAGACCCCCATGACCATGGGTTGCTGTAAAGCACCCGAAACGTTGGGAATTAAAATAAGTAAATTAAACGCAATAAAAGCCGTAAAAATAGTTTATTCAATGTGTAGTATTCACGTAAATATAAGAAATCATTTATTATTATAGCAGTTATTACGAGTAATGCTGAGAATATAATATTATGTCCTGTGTTTTATGTATATGTATGTTATTATTGTTGGTTAGAATTTTTAATTTTTGTCACACAGGTAGTAAATACCATCACGGAAACTAAAATCGTATCTCAGAGGTAAGTCATTTAAGAGAAAATGTCTGAGAAACGATAAGCACATGTACAATGCGGTATTTGACATAAGAAATACGCACGGATAGCTCATCTCATGCTCGAGCTGTCCGGCGACTGCATTCATGGTGTTAACTAGTTTCTAGTTATATACGCAAATAATTTCTTTTAGTTTACGATAAGGCCTTGTGTTTAAAAATAATAAATTGAATGGGTGGGTGTCGTAATGGGTGTCAGAGGGAAACTGAAATAGAAGATAGGCAGCAGCATCTTTCTGATAAGAATTCAAAATAGTAAAAAAAATTGTGAGCCGTCGCGGAACCCCTGGCAGATGTGAAACATCGAAATTATTTTATACAGGTAATATGCATAAAATGATAGTTTACGATAGGAAATAAATATGGCATAATAAAAAATAAAATATTAACATTTCTTTTCAAGAAAAAGATGACTGTTTATTTATAAACATTTATATTCTTAAATATAAAAATTAAATGTATAAAATAAAATTACATACATACATACTATCATATATTGTGACTTCAATTCCTGATTCAGCTGAACCTTGTACGGAATAATCCGAGGTCCTTATGCAGAATTCTCCTAAGGCTAGTGCGGTTAATGTTTAAATGCTGACATCATTGGGGAGTTGATGTTTCCAGGTTTTGGCACACACTTTCGATTATAGTACAATGTTGTCGGCTGAGGGCCAATCTCAAAAACTTGCGTACGGCAGGCCCAGTTGGTGCCTTATTTTGACCGAAATTTCTTTTCAAAATTTGCACTGTTTTGGCAACACAGCACTAATTTTGGAAATAAGTTTTTAATATTTCCCAACGTTGTTCTAGCGTTAATCGATTCATTGTGTACCGCGGAGACATGATACTATGTTTCTCTCAAATTGTTGAGCGTGAATGAGCTGTCGGTGTAAAAATAACAAGTAATTTAAAAAATAAATCAGCAGATGGGCCATCCCCAACCCCTTAGTTCTAAACAGTTGAGAAGTGGTAGGCTAGCGTTGTATAGGCATATTATGCGAAGAGAAGTACACCATGTAACAAGAAGAATGTTGGCTATGAAAATTGATGGATATAAGAGAGAGAGGCCTAAGAAAACATGGATGGACTGTATTAGGGATGATATGCGTAAAAAAGGAGTGAGTGAATAAATTACCCCCAAAATACGAGTACTTGGGATGCGGGCAGAAAGAAGAAGAACATGTAGTAGTTTTACTGATTTTTTTTTAAATTGACCATTTTTAACGAAGTTTTAAAGTAAACTGGTTGACTAGGATATATTTATACCCTGATGATGCTGTCAAGCGAAAGTGATCGGTTATACAGTAAATAAATTAAAATATAAGTGAACAAGTACATATGTCAATCCAAACAACTAATGAGCAACTATTTGTATGGCCTATAGTGGCTATTTAATTTTCCATAATATCTGGATGCATTTTGTTTATGCATCTAAAACGTATGCACGATACAGAACAAATCCATATTGTGCGAGTTACGTTTATATTAAAAGAAACATTTTTCTTTTTTATAATAAAACAGTTTCTACGATAATAGTTAGATCTTATCTTAATTAAACTTAATTTATCTACATAATATTATGTACTTAGCTTTAAATATTGGCTACGACATAAAAGCACTATAATGCAAAGCGAAGGAAGTGAAAAGGAGTACCCGTCATAATTTTGTGTAGGTAATGGTCTCTCAAATATCACTTTCATTTTCACTCAGTACCTATGTAGCGTTTACTGCTTCACAACCATTAAATTCTCTAGCTTACGCTGTTTCTTTGACTTGAATTTTGCGACGCTACTCTCAAATACCTAATATGTGTTTGTATGTATGTAAAATATATGTATAAAATTTAAAAGTAAAAACCCAACCTTAATTCACGGCTAGGCACAAGCCTTTAATTTTTTAGAGGGTTATGGAGGAGTAATTAGTCCGTTGTGTTGCTCCAATTCATGTGTTACTTTCACATGCCACCAAAATATTTTATATCTCAAACATGCAGGTGTTTAGTTTAGTCTGTAATTTTTGTATATCGTCCTTATCTGCTCCGTCTTAAGTCAACCAAATTAAGTATTAGATTGTTCACTGAAATTAGGGAAGGCAATTAAAATTAAAACTAAACAATTATATAGAAAATCAGAATTTAAACCCTCAAGCTTACATTTGCGTAATCGTATTTTATAACTATGAAATCAATCAATCAATTCAATCATCTACCTAAAATACGTTTACAGAAACACTTCTTTGACGTACACACGGACACTGAGATGATATGTGCCACAAGTATTTAAAGTTAAAGTTGCAGCCTATGCCTATATGTTCCACTGGTGGGCACAGGTCTCCTCTCATTACTGAGAGGGTGTTTAAGCGCAAGGATGTTACCGCCGCGCTGTCCCAACGCGTGTTGACGAACTTGACAAATCTTCGAAAAAAATATTTTCTCATTTCTCAGATATGCAGGTTTCTTCACGATGTTTTCCTTCACGTGCAGGCACGTGGTAAATCACAGCACTTAAAATTGCAATTAACAATTTCATTAGTGCCGGCGGGGATCGAACCCGGGTTGCTCGCCTACTGTGAAATCAACAGTGAGTGCAAACCATCTGAGCTACCAAGGTAATAGCCTAGCTATACTCTATTCCAATTACGAAGTCCTATTTGACAGATGTCAATAATTAAGTACTAGTAAAGTACCGCTATAGTCGACGATATTGATCTTCGATTACTATAACGAACAAATTAAAATCGTATTGACAGAAAAAGGATTAGCATGAAATTAAAATTTATAAAACTGTTTTTTAATTTTAATTAGATAATATTACATGATATTTTTATCAAGATGGAACATATATATTATTTATTATTTTGTATTCATCATCACTAGCCGAAATCGATATTTCATGGTCGGCATCGTCGTCATCACCCTCATCATCGTCTGTAGAATCCCCTGTATTTATCATTATTTAGTTATCTATGACGGCATCGATATGTATGTCTCTGTCCCAAGCAGCAAATCAAATTTTTTGTTCGTAAAACCACACTTTCCCAATTCGCGGCAGTAACACTATCACAAGCTTCTTGCAACAATGACAGCATTTTGTTTGCAAACGGTGGGCTGGTATTTTTACGAGCCACATAACCTAAAATAAAGGTTTAGGTGTTAATATAGCAACAAATAAAATGTTAAAATAGGTAAAAATAAACTATAAAAAAGATTTGTTTAAATTCTTGCCTTTAATTTGCGCCCAAATCAATTCTATGGCATTGTATTGACAATGGTAGGGTGGAAGGCGCATTACATTGTGTCTGGCTTCCTTAGCCATTTCGTCCAATACGTATTTTGGTCTAGCTGGCTTATTTATAGCAACCAAATGCAGCAGCTCAACTTTTAAGATGGACATGTCAGCAACAATATTATTATCATTCAGCCATTTCACAATATCGGCTTCACAATTGCTGCTAGAAGTTGGAGGCTTACTTATTTATACTGAATGATACGGTGCATTATCCATAATGATCGTCGATGTCTCATTCAAGTTGGTCAATAAGGTACAAAACCATTCCTTAAATTTAACAAAATTCATCTATTCGTGGTATTCCACAGTTTTCTTAGATTTAAACGCCAAGAGGCAGTTCGGAACAAATCCCTTCATGGAACCGCATGACAAATAATTAAGTGTTCGCCTTTGCCACTAGGTACTTTTGTGGAGGAGTGAGGAGTGTCGTCTGTCCATATCTTGCCAACTGTATGATTAGCGTTTAACCAAGTCTCATCTAGAAATATAACATTATTCCAAACGGCAATGGACTTTGCTGATCTTAGAAAATTAAATCTGGCTAAAGCTATATCTCCTCTACGTTCCATCAAAATCCGCCTTTTGTCACATGTTTTATAAGAAAAGCCAACATTTTTTAAAACCCTCCAGAAAGAAGTTCTACTGCCGTGAAACAGTCCAGATTCTCGAAAAGTATTTGACAATTTATTGAGAGTCGGCAATTCGTTCCTACTATAGTAGCCATAGATATGGTTTCTAATGGCGTCGTTATCAAAATTGTCGATATGTGTAACTATCGATCTTCTAACTTTTTTCGATTTTAATTTGTTATCTTCCATTAAATCTTTACCATGTTTTTCCTTACTCATTCGGGAAACAGTTGTTCGACTAATACCAAGAGCTGCACTTACTCGGTTAGTCACTTGTAAAAGTGGCAACAATGGACCACCATTATGATACTCTCTTTCAAAGTAATCTTGTAGGGCGTACTACAAACTCTCGCGCTTGACTGCGCATCATTGTTCTTTTAGTGGTCTCGATTTCGGCCATAGTGTTTATAAATACAAAAAAACCAAATCAAATAACAGTCAAAACTTAATAACAACGAAAGAATTATCAAACAGTTATAACTACAATAACAAGAACGAAATAAAAACACAACACAAAGTCAACTAATCTGAACACGCGTATCGTATACAAGGCTTCTGCACTCGTACTGAGGAGACAAACAAAATGGCGGTCGTGATCACGAGGTGGACGCAGTGTTGACAGATTTTCACTCGCGAAAAGAATCTGTCTATAATTGATTTTATACGATTCTTTTAGTCACGTCACTATGTAAAAAAATAAAAATAAAACTATAGAACGTAAACGCAAAACGGCAGTAAAATATTATTTTCTTTTAAAGTTTTAATTATTTTGAGCACGATGTCTAAAAACAATATGTTGATTGTGTGTGTAAATTAATTGTATAATGATTAAGATTGATTGTGCATTTTTAAATGATGATTTACGACCATGAACAAAAATGATTATTATTTCAAATTATGCGAAACGTGAAGAGTTACGTTCTAAGAAGTGTCAAAAGGGAATTCGTAATTGGAATAGAGTTCCCGCCTTGTCGTGGCGGGGGGGCTTAGTAGCCATGGCTTGGTCACCCGCGGTGTACAAAGAGGAATCTATTGGCTGGCCCGTGGTGTAAGGCCAGTCCGAGGTGTGCCACTCCGAGTGGGCTTGGCGAGTCCACTTCGGATGTGTGTAGGTGGGCTGCGGCGAGAGGGGTGCCCTTCGTCCTACGGCTGCAGCCCAGGTGGAGTCGCGGGGGAAGAGGAGTGTTGGTATGGTGATGCGCCACTCATCCTATCCTCCGCGACTCTGATGGGGCCGCACCGTTAATTGATGCGGTGGTGGTGGGGCTACATGGGGCGAGGAGTTTTGGTATTGCGAGGCGCCGCTCTCCTTACTCTCCGCACCCGAATCGTCGTCTTGGCTGACGGCGGAGCCATAGGCCAGATCCGCCGCTGGGGTCAGGAAGGCTGGTGCTTCTGATCGCTCGTATTTCCTGGCCCCATGGCCTTCGCGCATCGGATACGGAGGCGTCCGTTGCGCATGTGAAGTTGGAGGCCACGGAGGAGGGCGCGATGTATTCTGGTGCGCCTTACCTGAGAAGGAGATGGGGGATGAGTAAGTCCTCTTCCGAGGAGGGGCTGCCATAGGGCGCCCAGCGCTGGTGGGGCCACGGATGTGTGTGAAAGCGTTCACGTGGCCCTGCCAATATGCGACGAAGGTGGAACACCATGGGGTTTTAGTCGCTTGGAGTCCGACATAACCCGTCCTAGTCCCCGCGACGCAGGTATGGGTTTTCCCCATGTAAAAAAAGCTAAAATAGCTCACAATTATTTACTCTTGTTAAATTTGACAAAGAATGTCAAAAACCTATACGTTTAGAAAATAAAATCCAATCAATAAGTAACCTGTTTTAGCATCATATCTCTATAAATAACCGTTACTGATGAGAGTATTTATAAAAAGCTTACAAAACGATGAAACCACCACACTATTTTCAATAGTGTAAGGGTGGAGGGGAGACAGCGCGACCGGACATTCGCTCTTCATAACTCATATCAAGTTCCGTCACAAAAATAACACATCGATATCTGACACATTATGTCGACCAAAGTAGAATGGTATAAAATATTTTTACACGTACGATAAAGATTATGAGTGTGATAAAAAGCTTCATTAAAAATTACTTGAAGAGGTAAGCTCTGTTTTGGTCCTATCTACGAGTATTATAATAATAAGTGAAGGGAAAACTTTTTACCTCTTTTTAAACATATTGGCACCAACTGTTTCTAATATTACTTTTCCCAACAGGAGCAAGTGAATGTTTTTGGTCTAGTTATGCTAGTATTAGTTTACCCAAGAAAAAACTAGTTTGTCCTAAAATCGATTGTCAATAAACATTCTTTTATAATAAACACTTTTTTAATAAATACTCCCGGTCAAGAGGGATTTTAACTAATAGTCTTGATCGAAACTACGTCTAACCAATATTTTGTAGACAAAATATTTTATAACCAATATATTTTCAGTCAAAACTAACTGATTTCTTCTTAAATAATGCAGTGCCAATAGTTTTAACTGTAAATGTGTATATAATTTGTAATAACTGCATTAATATTACTTATTGTTAATTTGATTAAATTTGATTCAGTGGACACTTTCCATTAAGTGAAATGTAAGTTCGTTTTTACTTCAAATTATATTTAAAAAAAATAGAGTGCATTTAACCCCAATTATAAGACACTATTTATCTATAATATAAAAATGAATCGCTGAATGTGTTGCTAAGCGCAAACCTCGAAAGCAGCTGAACCTATTTTGCTAATTCTTTTTTATAGTATTCCTTGAAGTACGAAGATGGTTCTTACGGAGAGAAAATTTTAGAAAATTGCCTGAAAAATTCTAAAAAAAAACACTTTTCTATATTCCTATACAAAAGATTCGTAATAAGACTTAAAATTCAATTTGAACTACCATACCATAAAGTTTAAGTGTTAGTGGAGGGGTTCCGGGAAGGTAAAACAATTGAGTGACGTTAGTATCGTATAAATATTAATATCAATATTTATACACACTGGCAGATAGCTAATGTTATAAGGAGTAACTTTTGTTGCTTTTATTTAAGGGTTCCGCGAAAAATAAATCCACGCGAGTGAAGTCGCAGGGAACAGCTAGTCTCTAATTTTTATTTTAACACAATTGTGTTAACATTTCATGACGCAGTAAAAATCACAGGCATAGAATAAAAATTAACAGAGTATATCAAACTGAGTTCTACCCAAAGCAGGCATAAATCAATAATTATTGTACACGTACGCGACGTGTAAATATTATATACGAGTATGTAGCTCTACACATACTTGCTCAAGTTTATGTAAGCGGATTGATATCGATCCGAAAGAAGGGAAACAATTATATAAAAAGTTTTAAAGTTTTCTTTCTCGGAATCTCAATTATATGAAGCCTATAAATAAGAAGTAATAAAAAACATACGTGAGTGTCGTGGAACACGTGGTTATTAAAAGTAATAATATAATAATAATAATAATAATTTATTTATTTCTCACCACAAACGACATGGACATTGGATACATTAGTGTTATATCTCTATTTAACAATATTATTTCATTCGTGGGAGACTGGTGCCGTGTAGGTTCAAAGACCCGTTTTACAGGTCACCAGCCCCCTCCCCCTCCCGAATTTACTAGGCACTTAGTATATTATACAGAGATAACTTATGTTATGATTAGAAATTATATTATATAGAACGTATTAACAGTTTGGCTATATAGAAATAAATTAAATAAAAACTGTGTAATTATGTACGTATGTATGTGAGTGTGTGACTGTTAGTATATCCGTGTTTGTGTGTATTTATGATATTATTTGGAGTAATTGCTCAGTGTCTGAGTATGATCATATCCCATGAGTTTATTTTTACATGACCATTTGTTAAGTTCATAAATAGACAATTTTTGGTGTAATTTATTATACAAATACGATCCCAAAAGCGTGAAGAATTTTCTTGCAAAAGACGTGTTGTATGGCACTAATCGAGCTACAACATGATTACGGCGATGTTCTTTTTGAGTTACTTTTGTAATTGTGTATTGTCTTAAGACTATATGGTGTACGTAAGAACTGTCGAACTGTAAGAACTTCGCTAATTTTATACAGATCTAAAGTTCGATATAGGTAAAGTTTAAAATGTATAACTTTTAAAAGTGACCTTTGCGCACGTTCTAGTTCAATAACATGTGTTTTGGCTGCTCCGCCCCAGACTTCAATTCTGTATGTCAATAAAGATTGGCACAAGGCATAGGTAATAAACCAATTTTAGGAACTCTCTTTTAGCAACATATCTCATTTTTTTAAATATAAAAATTAATTTACGCATTCTACCACACAGTGTTTTAATATGAGTGTGGAATGTCAAGGTGTCATATCAAGATATTTGATTCTGTTAGCCTTCTCCAAAACGGGAGATGAACATTGGAAAGTGTTAGGGTTACTACAACATTGAGTAATGATTTTGTGCATGTTTCCAGTTAAAAATGAGGTTCGGATAGCAAAAGGCATATACTTTGTTTTCTTACAATTTAGAGTTTGTAAGTTCACACTACGCCAAGCACTTCATGCAATATTAAAACCAGCCTGAGATTTACGGAAAATATGCTCCCAGGTGTTTCCAGAGAAAAGGATAGCTGTGTCGTCAACAAATGTAATTATCTTGCTATCATGAAGATTAAGGGCACACAAATCATTGATGAAAATGAGGAAAAGGGTCGGGCCAAGAATGCTGCCCTGAGGAACACCAAAAGAGACGGGAGAATCGGAGCTGATAACATTATTAAGCAATTTGACACAATGAGATCGGCCACTGAGTTTAGGAAGAAAATAATGCAAGTTGGTGGCTTCGCACGCCAATAATCTCAAGCTTTTGTAGCAATAGTGGAATTGAAACGGTGTCAAAAGCTTTCTTTAGATCTAGAACAATAGCTAAGCTCTTTCTACCCCTGTCTAAGTTTGTCGTTACAAAGTTAGTAACCGAAAGTAACGCATCTGATGTTGATTTTATTGCACAAAAACCAAACTGGGAATTTGATAACAAATTCTTTTGCTCAAGGTAGTTCACCAGTCTAGAATTTATGATTTTTTCAAAAACCTTAGATATCGATGGCAGAATTGATACAGAGCAATAGTTATTGGGTAGGCTTTGGTCACCATTTTTATAAATTGGATGTACCACAGCTCTTTTCAGTACCCGCGGAAAAACACCCACTGTCAAACACAAGTTGATAATAAAGGTCAGAGGACACACAAGGATACTTTTGTACTTTTTCAGTAAACCAGTGAAGATGCCATCCCACCCAACAGCTTTATCTAATTTTAGAGCAATTATAATCCTTTCAACTTTTTCTTCATCTGTATTTAGAAGAACGAAAGAGTTATCTGCTAAATTAGGACTTGAAATCGCAGAAGGGGCATGAATTGTGATAGCTGTCCTCTAGTCAAACTTTTCAGCAAGAAGCTTGCCACCACTAATAAAGAAGGAGTTAACTTTATCGGCCGACTCACTTGGGGATGGACACAACTGTAATAATTCGTGGGCTGGTGTTGTTCTAGAGCTAGTATTGGTAATGTGGCAGGTGGAAGGAAAAGGGGGGATCTCCCGCCGGGCAAGGTGTTCTGCCCGGGAAGCGGCCAACGCTCCGAGTGGTAGTTCGGAGCTATTTTATATATATTGCTTTAATTTCGGATCTTTGTTAGCGTGATTTAGGCTTCGATGTGTTTCGCTTGTGGCGCGACGACAGCGCCACCACAGTAACATCTTTTATTGTATCCCAAATACGTTTTGAGTTTTTCTAGCCTCAGCAAATTTAATTATTTCGTAAACGCATTTGACTTTAATGAGCAAAGTATTGCAATAATTTCTGTAGCGCTTGTAGGTGACTTTGAGAACCACATTATCGGGTGACTTCTTCAGTTTGTTGTGTAAGTTGTCCCTATTTCTAAGATACATTAAGAGTCCTGGGGTCATCCATGGTTTAATAATTCTACGCCTGCTAGATGAGATATAAGTTATAGTGGCATAGGAAATGTTATTAAAAGTATTAAATTGTTATTGATTAACAAATACAAATAATGACTTATTAGACAGACAATTAAAAATATGACTTACTAGCGTCTATTAAAATGAAGCGTCATTTAAAATAAAATAATATTTATCTTTCACATTTTCCTTTTTTTCTAATAAAACTTTAGAATCTATCGAATTTATTTGTTAGATTCACTCATTTTGGTGGACAGAAAAATAATTGAAAAATGGCGACAAAGAGTTTTTTACTATTTATTTATCTTTTTCTTAATGTCTTATATGTATTGATATTAAAACTAGCTAGATACAAACAGTACAACCAAAGAGATTTTTCTGCAAATTTTTACAAACAAAATACGAAGAAAATTTTCCCTGACCTATTATGACACAATTCTTACACTACAACTTTATCCACAATGCAATAACGCAACAAACGCAACAACAAAAATTATGTACTTTCTTTTAACATATTAGAGTCATTCTACAGCTATATTATGGTTGCAGTGTAAATGAGTGGGCTCATTCTTTAGAAGATCACACTCTCTAGACTAGAGACTGTGGTCTTCTACCTAGACTAAAAAGACCTAGACCTCCTTTTTACTGGTAACAATGCATATTATCTTGGTTCTGATGGGGTACAAAGCATCTACATTTTCATACTTAATCGAGATTCGATATAGATGTTTATGGGCCACAGCATCCATATACAAAAAAAAATTTGATGTCAAAGATGCAGCTCGCTCTGGTTGCCCTTATGCAGATAAAGTCGATGCCATTTTTGAAAAAGTGGAGTAAGATCGGCATATTAGTAATAACAACATAGCCAAGGGATTAAAGATTGAAAAAAAAAACAGTTTTAACCCATTTGAAAAAGTCTGGCTATACAAAAAAGCTCTTTATTGGGTACCACACGAATTCACTGAAAGAAACCTCATGAATCGTGTACTCATTTGCGATCCTCTATTGAAACATAATGAAACCGAACCATTTTTGAAAATATTGATCACTGGTGATTAATAGTGGATCACTTACGACAAGAACGTGCGAAAAAGATCATAGTCAAAGGGTAGTCAAACTCCACAGACTTTAGCGAAACCTGGATTAATACACAATGAGATGATGCTGTGTGTATGGTGGGATTGGAAGGGCATCGCTTATTATGAGCTCTTACCGCCGGGCAAAATAATCGATTCGGATCTCTACTGCCAAGAACTTATAAGACTCAGGCAAGAAATTGTAAAAAACGGCTGGAATTGATCAACAGAAAAGGAGAGGTCATTCATCATTATTACGCCAGACCACACGCAACTTTGGTTACACAGTAAAATTGAGAGAGCTTGTTGAGGTAGTGTTAATGCGTCCACCATACAGTCCTGACCATGCACCCTCAGATTTTCATCTGCTCCATTTTCTTCAGAATTCTTTGGGTAGTGTTAGGTTAACATCAAGAGAGGTCTGTCAAAACTACTTGTCGCATTTATTTGATCAAAAAACCCAAGATTTCTACAGTAACGGGATTATGTCACTACCTACAATATGGCAACAAGTTATGGAGCAAAATAGCTTATATAAATTATAATTAAATGTATCTAAACCCTGAAAAAAAATGTAATATTTGAATTTTAATTTGTATAATAAATACAAATAAACTTTTCCCCCGACCATCATATTAATATAATAACTACGTGAATTGTCAAACACGTTTGACCCAATAATAACCAGTCGTCAATTACATGAAGATAATGATGCGGATGGTGACAATGGGCATTTATGACCCAGATTTTATCAGTAAACTTTGAAAAACCTATTGTCAACTGTTAATTTTTTTAATTTTTTAAAGAGCTCTTTTCATACATTTAAAACTGTTTAAATATTTTGTTTTTATTCAAATTTGGAACGTATTTATACAAAATTGGCTTTAAAAACACTACTTCAATATGTGTTTTTTTTACTTTCGTAAAACATTCTAAATATGATAATGTGAATGTGTAAATAATCATATACATAATCTTAAAGAGTATACTTAATAAATAGTTATTAATGGTTATGCATTACCTATGTTTTGTTTTCAGCTTCCTGCAACTAATTACTGCAGTTTTAGCAATACGCGATTAAACATGTTGGTCAAATTATTATTTAATTTTGGCAGACATTGATAGTATATGAATATTTATTATTTTTCGGTGTAAATAATTGATATCTATAAGTTTTAAATGTTATAAAATGAACATGGCAACATTGAATGGAGAATTGCCTGTAATTACCACTCTTGAAATTCGGAATGGTGTTCTCGGTTTTTCAATATTGACGTTGCTCTCTGTCGCCATATTTTTACTAGGAATGCCAATCTACATGAAACAGTGTCGTAAGTTATCATTTTTTAAAGAAAATTAATTCATCTTCCCGGATATCCGAAAAACATGGACGATTATTTCTGTCTTTGGCAAACTGTCAAAAATAAAACGGTAAGCACACAAATGACAGTACGTCACGAAAACACTTTAATAGTCTGGATATATTGTACCACAGAGTACTTTTCTATATTGTAAGTTTATCTTGTTTTGCAGGCGGAGTCATATTGATACTGTTTGAATAGAGCGAAATTGTTACGTTGGTCATTAAAATATATTGTGACCATTTATTACTTAAGATCTATTTAAAATAAAGTTGCAGCCTTTATACGCCGCACTACTGGGCTTAGACCTCCTCTCATTTATAGGTTCCGCCGTCCTGCATGAATGCTTGTTGGTGGGTAACACATGTTATTTTCGAAATGTTTTCTCTCTTAGACATGCAGGTTTCCTTACGATGATTTCTTTCACCGCCTAAACCATGGTAAATCAAACCTTAAAATTGAATTTAACACTTTAATGCAAACTGACATGCCTAACAATAATACAAATTGGATCAAGATATACCATTTCTCCCATTACACCTTAAGATAGTGTATTATGAATGCCTTCTGCTTCACTACGCTCTCAGAAATTAGAGGTCTGTTTTGTATAGTGGCGTGGCATAATCACTTCTTATGTTATGAGGTAACAAACATTAAAAAAAACATACAGTTGAATTGAGTGCCGTCTCCTTTTTGAAAGTCGGCAGAAAATAGTACTTTGACCAATCACTATTAGTACGCACAACAAAGAGTTTTTGTATTTCTTATGTAATATATGATTTGCTATACCGAACGCAATGAAAAATAAGTTACATATCATAGTGTCGCTTCTTTTTTTTATAGGAGAGGGCGCAAACGAGCATGCGGTTCATCTGATGGTAAGTGACTACCGCCGCCCATGAACAACCGCAATACCAGGGGAATTGCAGATGCGTTGCCGGCCTTTTAGAAAGGTGTAAGATCCTATACTAAGCTAATTAACATTTGTAAATACGGGCATAAAAGTCATAGGTTCAATCCTACTTCACTACAACCTACCTATTAATATCGAATCCAGATACAGATTCGTTGCCACTTATGAGGATTAAGATACTACACTACAATCCACATACGAGACACACCAGCAATAAGCTTGCTAATTTACTTTGGTATTATGTGAGAAAGTGGTCGTTCCGGGTCGTTACGACCTATTCGTGTTGAAACTATAATATAGAGCTGCAGTGTGGCTCTACTACGTACAAAATATATAAAATTCATTACAGAGTTTCCATAATCAATATTTAATGTTTGCACCGGTTTCTATATTATAGCATTGTAATCCAAGTGAGCTTAAAAATACAATGATAATCGCTTGTAAACTTTGAATAGAAAGTTATTTTGGCTGAAGGAAATGCAATTTTTACCGCTCACTCACACGCCTTAAACTTTTTAGCGAGGTTGTTTCCAGAACGTTGAACGTGGGAAACGATCTACTAAATGTATGTAGTAGGTTTATTTTACACTCAAAGGAATTAACTTACCTCCTATTTTGTAATACGTTTTAAACAAAATTTACTGTCCCGTATATTATTGTAATGAGTTCGTTTTCCTTAGGCTACATATCTCTATGTTTGAAGTCTACGTTTTGGTATGGTAGATAAAACGCTCTATAGGAGAATATCTGTGTGTTCGGTTGTGATTAATTTTCACCTCTCTTAATCACAAACCAAGATTAAGTAATGAAATCAACGTCGTTTTAATTTTATTCGATGCACAATTATGTAATTATAGTATTATTAAAATTTCATTAAAATATGTTAGCAATAGTTGTTGTTATGAATAAAGATACTAATAAAATTTTAAATGTGCCGCTTTTAACAATTGATAACCGGTAGTATTTACTTATGCAGGTTCTGAATACTGTCTGTAGATAAGTAAAGAGAATGGCAGTTAGATGAGACGTTACATATTGAATCTAGAAATGCAAACGGTCACTGAAAATTGAGACACCGGTGACGTCTGAACCCTTTGTAATTTATCTAATTGTGTATATGTGTTAACTATAGAAGCAGGATGACATCAAAATAAACACCTACTACTAGTTATAAGTCACTTAAAATATCATTATCATTGCAACATACCAAAGTCCACTCCTGAATACACGAGGGTGCGTTTTTAAGTTCGCGGAATGGGAGGTAGGTAATAAGTGGGGACGTCGCTGAATTACGTGCTAATCAAGAAACTCATTACTAGTATAAATACCGGGTTTTATTGTAATTAGGTCATTAGTCTTTGAGTTATCGTCAACCAAACAAGTCAATCAGAAAGAAATTGTGAAATATGGAAGAAAATCGAGTTCCGTGCCGTTATAAATTTCCTTACCAAGCGCGGAAAATCAGTTCAGACTATAGTGGAAGAGATGTCATCCATTTACGAAGACTCCACATACCCTTTCTAAATAAGGCAGAGAGTCACTTGAAGACGACCCCCGGCCAGGAAGGCCGATCGAGGTGACCACTTCGGAAATTATTTAAATAGTCGAAAAATTAATATAAGAAGATGCCTGCCTAAAGAAAAGCAGCTCGCAGAAATGGTTGGAGTATCAGATACAATCATTTTCAAATTTCTTCATGACCATCTTGGCATGACTAAAATCAGCGCAAGCTAGGTGCCTAGAATGCTCACGTCGCCACAAAAGCAACAGCGCGTGGGTGTGTTCTCTTGTATTTTTGAACCTCTGTATGGAAAAGAAAAATGGAGTGTTGGCTCGAATTGTTACTGGTGACGAAACTAAACTATACGGTGGCACAAAAAAGACACACGACCACGCTAGAAATTTAAGGTGGCACAATTAGCTGGGAAAATCATGGCGACAGTCTTTTGGGATTTAGAAGGAATCCTATTGATTAATTATAAAGGTAAATTTGTCTTCATAACCGTAAATTACTACGCGTCAATCCTAGAATAACTGAAGGAAACTATAAAGGAGAAAAGAAGGGGAAAATTGACCAAAGGAATCCTTCTTCTGCATGATAACGCGCCCGTTCACAAGTGCCATGTTGCGATGGCTGCCCTGCAGAAGGTGGGCTTCGACATTTTGCCACACCCATTCTATAGGTCTGACCTGACCCCCAGTGATTATTATCTATTTTCAATCTTAAAAAAAGAACTTCGTGGGAAAAAGTTTTTAAGTTATGAAGAAGTGAAGAAAGCAGTTTCGGCGTATTCTTTAGACAAAGATAAGTCATTTTTTGAGGGTATACATTAGTTAATTGGAAGATCCGAAAAATGTATTATAGTAGCAGGTGAATATATTGAAAAGGAAAAATAAATTTGGATTTTTATTTCTACTCCTTACCTTCCATTCCGCGAACTTGAAAACGTACCCTTGTAGGCCTCTCCACAGATTGCTTCATAAGGAGGATATTTGCCATATTTGCCACGCTTAGCAGACGAGTGAAGACGCTGCTGCTCATCTCCTGGTTTATTCATCTTTGTCGCCTCTTATCGCCACGGGACGTTTATGGTATAATTTATTTAAAAAAAAAAGAATTTTTGTTTTGTACGACAAAGGAAACCAGACATGAAATTTACACAGACAGCTGCTTTGTCTTTTGATCTGTTTAAAATAAGTCATGTTTAAATAAGTCGTGATTAAAAATAAATGTCGTAATATATCATACAAAATATTCTTACGCAGGAGTAGCTTTTATTTTCATAATAAATAGACAGAAAATAAGACCACTGCTTTCACGAGCTTAAAAACATTCTCAAACTTTTCCTCTACACTTTACAGCAATAACATGTGGTTAAAATACAATGTTGTTTCTAGGTTTTTTGTTCTGGTGGTTATTTGATCACAATATACAGGTAAGAAAGAGGTCAGATGATTTTTTTTTCACTTGATTCGAGCTGAGTTTATTGAAATAAAGATATATTTATTTAACTTTTCTAAATCAACAAAACACAACATTAATATCACAACACAAACAATCCACCAGTTAAAAATTTGATATTTACTCATATTATTGTCATCAACATTACAGTCTAGATTGCTTCAAAGGAGGGATATTTGCCATAGTTGCCACGCCAGGCATATAATACCTCCTGTTTTATTTTCTCTCTATCACCTCATATGACACTCTCAGGATGATATAGGGTAGTGAATTCTCTTACCCAGCCGCTGCACGGACTAAAAGACCATTTGATTGAAGGGACGTTCAAGCAGCGACCCCTGACCGCCGTATTTCAAAGGTATTGGCTTGCAAAATTACGGGTATCTACGCGTAAAAAAGCATAGCCAAGCGACCTTAAAGTGTTGGGCATAAATCTTTTCTCATTATTCGAAGACAATGGAAAGCAAAGAGTTTACCGTGCTACTAGTATTGCTGTTGTTAGTTTTGGTTTACGCAGAAAGTGTGTCTGGGTAGGTTCCACCCTCTTACCTATTTCAGCTGCCAAATAGCAGTGCTTGGATTGCTGTGTTGCAGTTTGAAGGGCGTAGGGAGCCAGTATAACTACGAACTTTTGTACAGTGGTAGAGCCACGCGGCAGCTTTTTCTGTCGCACGGATGGGCCGGCTCGAACCGGGGTGGTACCACGACCTCATAGAATAGCAGCGTGAAGTAGAGGTTTACCTCTGCGTTTCGCTTGGTGAGTGCAGGTGGCCGAAGGCCCTTTTTACTGGAAATGAGGCATTCCATCTTAGTCCTCACGGGTGACAACGCATCTGCATTTTGATTCGCAAACGAGGATAGATGTAGATGTCTATGGGCCGCAGGAACCACTTACCATCAGGTGGACTGTGTGCTCCTTTGTCACCCTTATCATATAAAAAAAAGGAACTGTTAGGCATTTCATCTTAATCCTCAGAGATGGCACCACATTTGTAGCATTCTTTGTTTGAAGTTGGTTGCACTTGTCAACGGGATATAGTAGACATTTTTCATCAGATGTACGTTCGTTTGTCACTTCAAATTTATAAAAAAAATTAAAATTGAAAGTTTGATTCAATAACGATTTAAGTAATGCCGCTATCGTTAATAGACTCGCGATCGCGAGGTTGTCAGGCGTG
The DNA here is from genome assembly GCA_033319125.1 of Parnassius glacialis. Lineage (NCBI taxonomy): Eukaryota > Metazoa > Arthropoda > Insecta > Lepidoptera > Papilionidae > Parnassius > Parnassius glacialis. The sequence goes on along the minus strand of JAVANC010000010.1, from coordinate 23,726,685 downwards.
GGCGCTCGGTGCACTCGCGTAGCTATTTTGTTGCGTAAAAGACTCGCATCGCTCACGTTTTGCTGTATAATTTTTTTTTACCTATATATATAAAATTTTAAATTTTATGTTCCATCGATAGTAATATATTAAAAACTGCAGCTGTATGACAGTTTTCTGTGTTTTTTAAACCGATTTTCACGAATTATTATTTCATCTAAATAGCGCTTTAACTTATTTTCGGGTAGTTATCAACCAAGTCTCGATAACCTGATATTATAAATAATAATAATAATAATATTTCTATAAAAATATCAAAATAACATTGACATGTAGCACAGACGTTGAAAAAATGCAAAATTAATTTAATTGATATAAAAATAAACATTTATGCGCTAGTCTTATTCATCTAATGTAGAATCCAGTAGTAAAACCTGTTCTTGATGAAAACTCGTCGACTCTGAGAAGCTATATTGTTAGTACCGATATCGGAAAGAAGAAAATTTCATCCATCGTTCCGCATTTTATTGTTGACCAAGTTTTCTTAGTGCTTCTAATATACCTACAATTCCATTCAATTAATGAATTCTACCTAGAAAAACTTACTCCTTGTTACGTAGAGCAAACTATAAGAAGTAAGTGTTGCATATAGTGATGAAATGCTAAATTGTTAATTACACTGTCTTAGCGCAACCAAAACCCCATATCAATTTTGCCTTAAATATAATTTTTTTTCGCTGTAACCACATTGTAATGTGTCGGAAATACAGACGCTGGCAAATTACACACTATATCTGTGCGCATTACGAATGAAGATTAACTCGTTCAGCTCGTGTAATGAATGCAGAAATGTGTTTATAACTTTATTAAAATGTATTCAAAGAAAGTATTGATTGGTATGAGATGCAGTGGGGCAGCTGTGTGATCAGACATAACGACTGTTGAATACGTTAAATGTGAGTTCTTAAGATCCGAAAGATACCGGAATATTGACGTTCTCAATTCTACATTAGGGAAAAATATACAGGTTTCTGATTGGCTAAAGAATCATTGAAGTAAAATTTTCTCGCGGTCATTTTCAAGGAAACAATCTCCTGCTACTGGTACCCTTGGTATGTCTGATCATCATTCATTTCATTTATCATTCATTACTACCAGATTCATCATCATCATCATTACTACCTATCAAAAGTGCACTGCTAAACATAGGCCTCCCGGATATTACCTCATGAGAATGATTTTTGCCACAGTTGCTATGATTGGCAGGCGGATTGGCAGGCGGATTGGCAACCGCAGGCTTGTATGTATTTAATTTCCCTTTATCGCTCTTATCCTTTTTTTATAGAATAAGGGTGACAAGCGAGCACACAGCCTATCCGATGGTTAGTGGATCCTGTGGCCCATAGATATCTTCATCAATTCTCGATTCAAAATCCAAATGCAGATGCGTACGAGCTAAAAGAAATACGATGCCTTACTTTTTCCAGATGTGTCACTAGTTCATGGTTGATTGAGAGTTTTAGGGTTAAGTGAAACTAAAGAATAATAATTTATATTTGATATTTAATAGACTGGTAAAGCATGCCTTAAGGTATTAAGTCGACCACTAGTTTTTATACGTGGTAGAGCTATGCTGCAACTATATTACTGGTATAATTTTAGCACTAATGGGTCAGCTCAACCGGGGAAGGACCACGCTCTCACAGAATACCAGCGTAAAATAGCAGTTCAACGCTGCTTTGTTTCGTACGTTGAGTGTAGAGAACTGGAGACCCATTTTACTGGAAACGAGGCATTCCGTCTTTGTGCTCACGGGTGACAACGCGTCTGCATTCTGATTCGTAATCGAGGACATATGTAGATGTCTATGGGCTACAGAAACCACTTACCATCAGGTGGGCCATGTGAACCATTCATGCTACAACTATACTCCTAATATAGCTGTAGCATGGCTCTACCACGTAAAATATAATGGCGCATCATCGCGAAGACGTTGGCACAACGGGCGAAGCCACTCTGCGGCACTGTCGGTAAGCTCTCGAAAATGAAGGAATTTTATCGCGATGAACTTCGCTTGCGCGGCCACACTTCAGTTGGCGCAGAGACATTTAGGCTAGCGCATGTATTGTAGTAAATTGGGTATATGTACATAAACATACATTCGCGGTATAACGAAGATGAAGTTTTTCTTCGCGATGTGTGAGATCTTAGCATTATTGAATACTTTTGATTAAAATATAACAATCACTGTAGCGCTGCAACTTCGGAACTTGTTTTATGAAACTGTAACGACCCCCCCTTCTCTTCTATATACTTATACTTGTATTTCTTTAGAATCTATACCTACAAGATATATAAATATATCTAATTTTACGTGACCAGTATTTTAACCATAAATTGATCTTTCTAAAGGTTTAAATATAGGCGGTTAAATAAATTTATAGCGTGATCGTCTCAGTTAGGACCGTTATTTACTTTGTGTTTGTATAGTAACTTAGTTTTTAGGTGTATCTTGGATGAATGAATATTCACGAGAGCAATCGAAAGCTGTTGGTAGCGTCTTATAAGCTAAAGAACCCCGTTCACGAAGACAGAGCCCAAAAAAGTTAAGAACAATACATTGTCCCTATTTCACTTGTATCTGGTTCATAACAATCAATTCCTTATTAATTAATCCCTTCCCGCTTGGAAAAGGCTCACAATATTTATATCAAATACCAGATACAAGGGCTTCGCTCTCCCACATTTAAAAAAAATATGGAGGAGGCACACGGCTCCGCACACGCCGTGCACGTTGAGCGCCAACCATTTTAATGCGCTCCCTCCGAAGGGAACGTTAAGTTGGGAACTGGACCGCAGTCCACAGCAAAATAACTGGCGAACGAGTAAAAGAGGATTTGGCCCCTTGATAGTGCGTAAGCACAAACAGCGACCGAAGTCGCGCATGTCAATGCGTGTAAACGCCATACAGAATACGATCAAATCCAGCCACAGTGAATGTACGTCACACGGGTTATGCAACAATAGGTACACTGGCCATAAAAAGCCCTCCGTGAGCGCCACCACCTGCCAGACCGCCGTTCCTGTAGACGTGATGTAAGTGTAAGGCATCACCACCAATTGTATGGTACCAGCACGGCCAATTGGCCGCAGAGCGTATCATGAGTCTACCGCTCACCTCAAGGGAATGGGGTACCACGTTGCGCGGCTTTCGGCCGCAGCCTTGAGAGCCTCCTCAGATTCTCCCTTCAGCTACCACCCGCATGAGGTCGACACATATGCTACACCAACCAATACAATGGCAGATATAGCCAATAGGCAGTTATAAGATATTAGTAATAATTCGCCATCAGAAAGGGTTTGTATCACTGACATTGAGTACATGCATTTTTCGATCATGTTTGTCTCACCCACCAACAAGTTGCCTTCAATCTTTCAAAGGTATGAACTTCATAGAGATATATTATTAAGTTGTTATATAAAACATCATGGAGGTCAGACAGTCTGCAGCCCCACAATGAAGGGACCCGACTTGGGCATAGCTACTTAGGTTGTGAGTCAAACCAAAACGCAGGGAGCGCCATTGAGATTAGCGACCCGCCAAACAACCATCGCAGAGAAGCAATGCTGCAGAATGCAACAAGCATCAATACGACTATCGTCGGGCTTTCACCATCCCAAGGTCCTCCATACAGTCCAAGCAGACATCACCACCCGCATACCTCCATCGACCAGAACCACAAGATGCGTCGAATCAGGTGCAGCACACCCGCAGATCCGTTACAAGACGCAATACTGCAAGTAGCAGCAAGCAGCAATGCAACTATCATACGGATGGTGCCCCCTCACAACACACCCCCATGATCCCTATCGACTTTGGTAACAAAATTGATAATGTTGTTAACTAAAAATACCACCAACGTATCATAGTAGCACGGTACTAAGACGTCAGTAGCCAAAACTCCACGTATCATAGCGCTATTGCACTAAGGACATGGAGTTGAGTATGCTTGCTGCACTTAAAAGTACTATCAAACACACTCACCCTAATCTGAAAGATAGCCGACGTATCATAACGCTATGCGCTTAGACGCCGCCCACAAACGGTAGGGGTGTGCGATGTCCAGGGGCAAGTCGTATTGCTACAACAAACCCGCTTACCACCGGCACTAAGATGGTATGTACGACGTGTACGACACATCGGTTAGCGAGTCCAAGTTTACCTCGGTCTCAGACGCTATGAAGCATCCTACACGCCACTATAATAATCCTTTTCAAGTCCCATTTCTTTCAATATAATCCTTTTACATATTTGAGAACTTCCACATATTTGCTTTATTTCATAGACCATACTATTGTATGTCTTATTCATATGGGACTTCAAGTCATAACTCTGCTATCATAATGATTATGCATCATAGAGACCTTCTATATTAATGCTTTGGTTCGTTAGACCTTACTTTCATAAGTCCCTAATATAGGACTAGTCATTGTGCAACCTTACTACTAGCAGTCGGTCAGCCGACCACCCCATATATATGTACAACCTTGGGTATGCGTCTCCGGCAACGCCCCCATATAAGGGAACATTACAAGAAGGTGTTCTTGTAATGTTCCCTCAAATTAGAAATTTTCCGACTATTACAAGAACACTTTCATCAACTTTTTGTATTAGAGATTTTTTGTATTAATATAAATTTTTTGTATTATATTACAAATGTTATTTATCTTTATTATTGCAAAATAATCGACTTGTATTTATATGATTTAATACATTTTGAATATTTTAAACAGAATTTTAATAAATTTAGAGATTTTTAGAGACAATTTACTATAATATTCAATATTCCAAATGAACATATTTGAACACTGAATTCTTCTCCTGCGGTCGCCGAATCATTACTTAAACAAAATGTAAATGCGTGTACAAAGAATTTTACATTTCATAAAGTATCATCAAAAGATATTGTAAAATATTTTAAAACTATTGATGTTAAGAAAACTGCGGATCTGTGGGGGATTTCTGTTAAAGTTATTGCGTCTATAATAGATACAATCGCGCCTCATTTAGCTGTTATTTTTAATACTAGTATCGAATCTGGTGTGTTTCCTGATTTAATGAAGTATAGTAAAGTAATACCTTTATTTAAATCTGGTAGTACATTAGACCCCGCCAATTTTAGACCTATTTCTGTACTACCAACACTTAGTAAGATTTTTGAAAAAATTATTCTTGATCAAATGTTAAATTTCTTTAATATAAATAATTTACTTCATAAAAATCAATTTGGTTTTACAAGGGGTCGCTCGACAACTGATGCCGGTGTTGAGCTGATTAAATATATATTTAATGCATGGGAGAATTCACAGGATGCTTTGGGTATATTTTGTGACCTATCCAAAGCCTTCGATTGTGTTCACCATGAAACATTAATCAGGAAACTTCAACACTACGGTGTAAGAAGTGATGCTCTTAAATTAATTATTTCATATTTAAGTAAGAGAACAAAAAAAGTTGTCATCAACAGTACGAGTTCTTCCGGGTCGATGATACAGATGGGCGTGCCTCAAGGCTCAATTCTCGGCCCCTTTCTGTTTCTTGTATATATTAATGACTTACCTTACATAGTAGGAGATAACCATGATATAGTATTATTTGCAGATGACACTTCTTTAATTTTCAAATTAAGTCGACATTTGCTAAAATATGACGAAGTAAATAATGCTATATCTAAATTAGTGAATTGGTTCAATGTCAATAATTTGCATTTAAATGGCACTTAAACGAAATGTATGAAATTTATGACTCCAAATGTCAAACAATTAAATACTAATGTAATTTTAAATGGGGAGAAACTGAGTCTTGTAGATACCACCATTTTTCTTGGAATCACACTAGACGCGAAGCTTCAATGGAGCCCCCATATATCAAAGCTAGCAAGCAGACTTAGTTCTGCAGCATATGCCGTAAAAAAGATTAGAAGTCTAACTAGTGTTGAAACAGCTAGACTAGTTTACTTTAGCTATTTCCATAGCATAATGTCGTATGGTATTTTGCTGTGGGGACACGCAGCTGACACTGAAATTATATTTGTTTTGCAGAAGAGGGCCATAAGAGCAATTTATGATTTAAAGCCTAAAGAGTCGCTGCGACAAAAATTTAAGGAAATTAATATATTAACTTTGGCCTCTCAATACATTTATGAAAATGTAATGTACGTACACAAAAATAAAAGTAGTTTTACAAAAATAAGTGATATTCATTCTGTAAATACTAGGAACAGACACAAGCTAGTAGTACCAGTTACTCGACTCCATCGAGTCAGTAATTCATTCTTGGGGCGATGTATACGCTTTTACAACAAAATTCCAGAAAATATACAAAATTTGACCTGCTCAAAGTTCAAAAACTTTATTAAACTAAGTTTGTATAAAAAGGGTTATTATAATATTAAAGAATTTATAGATGATAATAACCCCTGGAAGTGAGGTGATCGCTCCCAAGCTATTTCTAATTTGTTGTGTTGTTAATTTGTGTAACATACATGTTTGTAAGCTGTTATTTAAAAAAAAAGTCCCGCTGGGTTTCTTGCTGGTTCTTCCCAGGACAGAGGTTTTTTTCGAACCAGTGGTAATTATACAAAAGAGTGACTTTCAATAAGTATTATTTATAATCTATATTGAATAAAAAAGTTTCTGTTTCTGTTTCTGAACTTTATACTTATTATTTGCATTTTAGCTGTTTTAAACTATAATTTCTATGACATTTTTAAATGTCTTTATAATGAATTTAGTTATTATTTACTATTAATTATTATGAAGCGTCACAAAACGAATAAAACTAAAGGGAGGATTTTCCTTAATTGTCACGTTTTGGCAGGCAGATTGGCGATCCAAACACTAGTTGTCTCACATATTTGACTCTGCTCCCCATCGGTGCGTCTGACGTAAACAGGATGGTTGTATAACCATATTTAGCAAGCCATGAGATCTTTCTGGCAAATATTAATGGATTTTCCTAGTCTCTTACCATTATAAAAATTTAGTTTTTAATGAAAATTGTGTTATAAGGTTATTGATATGGTATAAATATTAAAAGTCACATAATAAAATTAGGTAAAAAGAATACACCAACAATAAAAAAAAGTGAAATTGGCCACAATGCCGAATCAGCAGGCTGCACAGAGTTAAGCATTCATATATATATGTAAGAGTTTTTTTTAAATTATTGTTTAGGCATCCCGCTACAACGATACAACAAATGGTCACCTTAGTCATACTCTTTCTGTTGGAGGTCTAGAGATCTTTCTAACTTAATCTGAATTTTCATTACATAGTTGACCCTTACAATGTCCATGGGATGAGATGAGGTTATAGATTCTCTTACAAAGTCAGCAAACACCTCACAATAAGTCATAAATAAATATAAAGTTGAACTCGTACTTAGTAAAAAGAGAAAAGTTTTTTTTTTACTTAATGATCATATAAATCCTATGTTTTAAGATTAATTGGATGACGAAGTATTTTCCAGACATTAATTGCTCAGAGACAAACAGCCAGATTAGTAAATATTGTTTACTATGACTTGTTTTATAACATAACTGTGATAGTGGAAGTTGCCAACACAAATTCCTTTACAGTGATAAGTTACCATTATATATATCATTACAATGCATAAAAACCGGAAGCAAATTTCCAGCAAAGATCGCAGTAGATTAGTGTTTACACCTAAGGACTAAGATGAAATACTATGAGACTTCTACTTAAACTGGCTCTACTTTACACTGAGACAGAACTGCTATTTAAGGAATGATGCAAAAGAAATATTCTTTAAGGACGGCCTTTTTTGAAGAAAAATTACTTACTTAGTAGAGTAGTGTACCTTAAATATAATCTATGATAAACAATTTCAAAACCTTTAACAAACTTTTACATGTACTCGCTGATAAAAATTTTTCGTGGACGTCCGGTTTAAATTCGTTTCGTTGGCGTAAATTCGTTTGGGGTGACATTATTAAAAAAAATAGGTGATAAATATCTCATCGATCTTCTATATTCTACACTTTCTTTTAATACCTAATCAAAACTTTAGAATAAAACAGAAACGATTTTACGAATTAATTTATATTTACAAGAAGATTTAAATCCAAAAGTGCACGACTCATGAGCGTTTCATTTAATTTCGCTGAAAAAAAATTGTATGCCTGACTTTTAAGATATATTATTTACCTGTTTTAAATTTAGCCTTCTATTATTTTAACAGGTCACAACAGGGAAAAAAAGTTTACCAAAATACTTAACAACTAAACAATAATTAAAAAAAAAAATTTGGTATTTTACTACTTTTAAATTAAAAACGAAAAACATTAATATTACGTAGGTAGTATTGCATGTTTGTTGAGTTACTAAGCCATAAGCCGAACGTCCACTGCAAACTAAACCAACTTAGTTTATCTTAGCTCGCATAGCTGATCCAGTTTTTCATACATAAGCGTCCACCGCAAACTATGCCATCTAAACCAGTTAAAATAGCCAAACTAAGTTAAACTAACTTAGTTGTATAGGCTGATCCGAAACCACGCGACCGCCTCTCACCCCCTTACCTTACCCCTTTCGCTTAGTGTTGTTTGTTTTAACTTATTTTTCGGTGGAAATGCAACTATTTTCCTGGTTAACTTAGCTTAGTTCACTGAGCATAGTTTTAATAACGTTTAGTTCGCGGTGGACGTTCGGCTTTCCGACATCTAAGCAGTTGTTTTGTATTTGTCGGCGGAACAAATTTGTATTAAAATAGCGGGTCTAGTTCTCTTGTAGGAACGAAGCTCGTTACAAGATTTATTAATTTGTCTTGGTAATCAAAACGGCTTTCAATACTGCGCCACTTAATTTTGTTTCGTAACTCACAAAACAAAATTAAGTGTCAAAACGTAATCATCAGATGCAAAATACTTAGTTTGGCAAAGTAAAGCAACATCAGAGCTAACATAGAGATAATAAAGATAGAGTAGGGAAGCCAGCCGCAAATGTGACTTCTCGTTAGAAAGAGAGAGAAGATCAATATTGCTATCTGTCTCTCTCTAACGACGCATGTTGTCAAGCTAACCTAACATGACAAAATAATACCACGCATGCGCTCTGTTGTTGTTAGAGAAGGACAGACAGCAACTCTCATCTTCTTTCTCTTTCTAACAGCGCGTCAGTTCCACTTGCAGAAAAGCATATGGCTTCTCCACTCTATCTATATTATCTCTATGAGAGCTAATGTCTGGTACTGCGACCGTTAATACGCCAGATAAGTGCAGTGATTACCGTAAATAAGCCCTACGATGGGGGCCTAGATGGAAAGAAAAGTGTTGATTATAGTAAAATTATACTTTTATAAAATAAAATAAAATATTGTAAGAACAACATTTTATAACAAAGGTAGAAATTCAAAGAAAAAGCTGAGGAAATTGAATTGAAATTGAACATGTTTCTGCACTGAACCACGACTTTCTTTCACTATGAACATAAGTGTACGTTCCGAGAAAATAGAGAAACATTTAGCGACAAGAATTATGTACCTTGCTTTGTACTTTATCATGTGATATTCATTGAAATAAAATGCAGATCCCATGGAAAATAATTTTAAGCCAATGTGCTACTTCAATAACGTTCCCATGTTTAGTTTAGTTTTAAGAAATCACAGAAAAACATTTTTTTTATAAACTATGAAGTTCACTAAAAACATAATTAATTTTAACAACAAAAAAAAATAAAAACTAAAATTATTACATAGATATTATATTTTTTGTTTATTACATTTATTTACACAAAATAATATGCAATATTTAATTATATACAATATTAAAAATTGTAATAAAAAAAACACAAAAACTAGTAATTTAATGTATCAAACATTCCTAGTCCCCGTGGTATCGTGCCAAGAACGCTGGCTGCGTCTCCCCTATACTATACTCTTAGCCTTTGAGCGAGAAAAGAATCAGCCCTCTTATCACCAGCAGCAACGACCAGCCGCGGATGGAGTTCTTTTAGGAACTTCACCGCACGTGGACCCCACGGACCGATAGTCTTTACAGCAAATGGTACAAATATGGAGTTGTCTCTCAGAGACTCATATTTGCGCCACTTATTTAGTTCAGCTGCCTTTGATGCCGCCCCAGCTCTAAACGAGGTACCCTGAAATGAGAGACCGCCAAAGTGTCTATGCAAGTAGCATCCCACATTGGTCTCTCTCGGTCTCTTGCCATTGTCTCTAAATATTCCACAAGGTTTAAAAACCGAGGGAACATTTATAAAGATAAGAGCCCTTCGGGTGACATCGTTCAAAGAACCGTGCCTTAAAAATCTACCAGCACTTTTCTAACATGTAAGTCCGAGGAGCCCAAACTTGTCGACGCTGCTACCACAGGGGCACTGATGGGGATGACAAATCGCCGCTCCTAGTCGGATTCCTACGGCGATGCGCAACCTTTCGCTATCACGTAATGTGCCGAGACTACTTGATACTAAAGCGTGTAACCACTGACTAGATTCCTTAGTCGAAACAGCTAGAAGACGTGCCTTATCTTGGACACTATGGAAATTATGAAATAAATTTTTCTGCACGTTTTGTACCAACGGAATATCTCACTGCTTTTTTTGGATGACTTCCAGTGGAACATTTTCGCCAGAACAGAGACTTTGCCATGTCTGCCCTGCCTGTGTAGCAAATAAAGCACAGGTCTACTTTATTCTTTAAAATTATGTTACATAAATCACTGAAACTATGCACGAAAGCAAAGAAAGCAGGCAATGCAATGCTAGAAAGATTTCTCTTACCAATACAACAAAATTTTATGGGCAAAGTAGCTTGAGTTCAGGCTGTTGTTTTTAAAGTTAAATTGAGAATGTTTTCTATAGCTATTTTAGGATTATTATCAATATCTTTTAAAATATCCGAACATTTTCAACTGGACTCGAGCAGCGTAAGTATGTAAATCTTGGTACAAGGTGACAATATTTTAAAACAGTAAGAACAATGTTGGGTTGTAATTTATACCATTTATCTACGTGGTTTAAAAGCTGATTAAATTTTGTTTTAGAAATAGGTTTAATACTATCCAAAAACAACGGGCCACCTAGCAGGTTTAGTGATTCCGTACTGACAGTTTTTATTCCTAGAAAAGTATGATTGAAGTTTTGAATTAAAGTGCCTCTGTGAGAAGTAGATAAATTATCGGAAAAAATATTTCACATTTATTGCTATTTGGTTCAAGACCAATATTTTGAAAATTTAGAAAAATATGAGTAAGATCACTGAGGACGTCATCTGCTCCATCTCCCAGTGTATCGTCGTCCAAGTACCAGACATTCAGCTTGGATTTCAAATTTGAAATAATGGGTTGATTTTCTAAACTGAAAAGTGCTGGACCTAGTGGGTCACCTTGCTGAACACCGACAGCAGGATCGATAATATGGTTTTTCATAAAACAAGTATTTTGACTTTAACATTGCCTAAGGTAATGATAAATTTTGGAGGTATTGTTAGCCACTTCTTTCAAAAAGGTTACCCTATCAATAAAGTTAAAAGCATTCCTTACGTCAACCTTCACAAAAACATCTGCATCAGAGTTTGTTTGTAATGTACGCACTGAATGTACCACCGTCTCACTGCCACCTCGTGGAACAATCAGAAGACAAGCAGCGTCTTTCTAAACTAAGAATAAAAAACTGCCGTTTCCAACCCGCTTGCCAAACGTGGCAAATATTACAAAACCTACAAGGCAATCTATGGCTGAGGCCTATGTTAAACAGTGTACTACGATAGGCTTTAAAGTAAACGGTAACATACATACAATAAAGAACATACCGTCGAATTGAGAACATCCTCTTTTTTGAAGACGGTTAAAATGTCGTACAATTTCATAATCATCATTACAGTCCTTCACAAGTCCACTGCTGAACATAGGCCTCCCGCAAATAATGCTACAAAGCACGGTCCTGAGCCACCTGCATCCATCGACTTCCTGCATGTCTTACCAGGTCGTCACTCCATCTCGTGGGGGGACGCCCTACACTTTGCCTACCGGTACGAGGCTGCCACTCGAGAACCTTTCTTCCCCATCGGTTGTCGGTTCTTCGAGCTATATGCCGGCCCATTTCCACTTCAGCATACTAAATCTTTGGGCTATGTCGTTTACTCTGGTTCTACTGCGGATATCCTCGTTTCTAACGCCCGAGAGACGAGAAACGGCAGAGAAACGCCTAGCATAGCCATCTCCATAAGCCGCTGAGCGACTTTTAGCTTCCCCATATGGCCAGCAGTGTACACACTGGTAACACACATCACTGGCAACACGCACTGGTTGTACCGTCTCGTTTTCAAGGTTTGAGGTATACCTGTCGAGAAGATCTGCCGTAATTTCCTGAACGCTGCCCAGCCGAGTTGAATTCGTCGATTGACCTCTCGGTCAAAGTTGGACTTACCTAGTCGGACTATTTGTCCCAGGTAAACATATTTGTCAACAACTTCAAGCTTAGTGCTCCCAACAACTACCGGCATAGGTGTGACATGGACGTTAAACATTATTTTTGTTTTGTCCATGTTCATCTTAAGACATATCCGTTGGGAGACAATATTGAGGCCATTGAGCATAGTGCTTAGGTACTCCAGCGATTCTGCCATAAGCATAGTGCTTCGTAACACAAAACATACTGGACGATCTATGTGTGCTCTTTGCCGATGACATCTCCATCTTGATCTCTTGCACTAATTCCACGGATTTAACAACAACATTGAGCTATACATTAAATAAAATTACTAACTGGCTAGAATTACATAATCTACAACTTAACCTTAATTAAACTAAATAAAAAAATATCTTATAGCTATAAAAACACAAAACTAGAAATTGTTAACTCTGATACTTTGTTAGGAATAGACTTGGATACGCATTTGAGTTGGAAACAGCACATACAAAAAATTAAAAAAAATATCCTCTTTTATTTACGCTCTACAATACTTCAAACGTGTGACAGATTTTAAGACTGCCCTTGCGGCTTACTATGCACATGCTCATTCGGTACTCTCCTATGGCATCGTATTGTGGGGAAACTCTTGTGATGTTAACAAATTATTTATATTACAAAAGAAGTGTCTACGAATATTAACAAATTTAGACCAAATGGAATCATGAACACCTCACTTTATTAAACATAAAATACTAACATTTACATCCTCAAGTCTTGTAAATTCGCCTTTAATAATTACCCAAAATTCTACTTACCTATTACAATAACTAAAAGAAATAATAGAAATTTATATAAGCTTATGATACCCTTTTCCAAACTAAAATTAGTTTTGACTAGCCCCCACGTTATGTCAATAAAGATTTATAACCGTTTACCGAATTCTATAAAAATCCTAGAAAACCCTGCGCAATTTAAAAAAAATTAAAAACATTCCGTTTTAATAAATGTTATTATACTTTGAAAGAATTTTTTGACGATAAATAATGACAAAGAAAGAATACGTCGACAATATTATATTTCTAATTTAAGTAATTTATACATACATAAACACTCACGCCTCACCCAGAGGGGTAGGCAGAGACTACGGACTTCCATTTGGCACGATCCTGACACACCTCTCTCGCTTCCTCCACATCCATATACCATATGCTCGTCGGTTAAGGGTACTCCTAATCTGGCCCATTTTTAATGTATCGCCGATTTGGTCGATAAATAAATTTATATAGAATAATATTGAATATTGACGATATGATATTTTATAATTTATTTTTAAAAGTTAGATTATACACAAATAGTTAGTCCTCTAGTGTTGCTATGCCCTTGCAGGGCGTCACATGTATACCTATCAAATGTAGCATCTTAAATTTGTAATGTGACATGCAATAAACAATTTGAATTTGAATTTGAATTCGTCGGCAAATCGGAGGTGAGTGGTGTACTCGCCATTGACGTTAATAACGTATCCTTTCCAGTCCAATAGCTTGCAAACGTCTTCCAATGTAGCGGTGAAGAGTTTTGGAGATATTACATCACCTTATCTTACACCTCTCTGCAGTTGGATAGGTTTCGTACTCTGGTTCTGTACGCGGATAGCCATCGTAGCCCTACTTTACAAACACTTCAGCACTTCGATATACAGACATTCAACTTGGCACCGCTGAAGAGACTGCAAACCACCCAAATTTCAACGAAATCAAAGGCTTTCTCATATTCCACATACGCAAGACAAAGTGGCAGATTGTACTCTTCGGTCTTCTGTAAAATTTGCTAAAGGGTATGTATGTGGTTTATAGTGCTAAAAACTTTTAGAAAACTGGCTTGTTCGGGAGGCTGGAAGTCGTCAAGTCTTCGTGCCAGACGATTCGTAATGACTCTCGAAAACAGCACGTAGACGCGGCGTAGAAGAAAAATCGGTCTGCAGTTCTTTAAGAGAGCGTTGTCGCCTTTCTTGAAGAACAAGGCCACCCTACTTCTGCTCCACGCCTCCGGAGTAGTGCCACCATGGAAGACGGAATTAAAGAGCTTCTGAAGGACTTTAACCACCGGTTTTACACCCGAAAAGCTCTTTTCAGAAACTCTAATTAAGCTGTAATTACGCGTTCGCCTGGGGCCTTGTAGTTTTAAGGTGCTGAAGAGACATTGTAATCTGGCTCAGACTGACGTCCAGAATATCATTAGAATAGTATCGGATAGGACTTGCTGTTGGATCGTTACTCACACAAGCGTGTGGCTTCAACGATGACGTGTACAGCTGCCCATAAAACCTCTCAATCTCACTCAAAATCTCAGGTGTTCCAGAAACGATGCTGTCTACTTCGGTCTTCAGCTTCAACGGATGGCTCTTTCTGACAGATCTCTGGCATAGACTTTGGAGCCCTGGTTCCGCTCAATCGCTTTTTTAATACAAGCAGTATTAAAGTGGCGTAAGTCCCGCTGCATGCATTTGGAGCTCTATCTGTGCAGTTGCCTGTATGCTATTAAGTTCACTGAAGACTGTAGCTTTATTTCCCGCTTAACAACCATGAGATTAAGAGTGTGATCGGAGAGTTTTTGTGTTCTTCTGCGGCAGGTCTTGCAAAAGTTAGCTCCGACCGCATGGACAGTTTCGACGAGGTTCTCATTTATATCGTCTAATGCATTGATATCTTCTAGGCATTGAAAACGGTTTATAACTCGAGCTAAAAGGTTTCGAGACTTTGGACTTTGGAACAGAGCACGAGGGGGACGGAGAATCGACTTCATTAGACGACACTTCTGCAACTGAATGTTTTGATTCGGTGTGCCTCTAACCATTCGGTGATCGCTACCAGTTTTCACCCTCGCGATCACTGAGACATCACTGAACAGTTGCCGTCTAGTAGTCATAATTAAGTCAATCTCATTTTTTGTCGAACCGTCGGGGCTCTACCAGGTCCACTTCCTGTGGAGCCGCTTCTGGAATAAAGAGTTCATTGTAAAGAGTCCCTCTTTTTCCATAAAGTCAGTCAACTGCTGGCCCCTTGGGTTCAGTTGCCCTAATCTCTATTTCCCTACTTTCAGCTCATCGTTTTCTTTTGTGCCTAGTTTTGCGTTGAAGTCTCCCATTAACACCGTATAGTGGGTTTTGGAGGAATGCATGGCTCTGAAGATATCTTCATACATTTCCTCCACCTTCTCATTGGTATGTGCCGAGGTTGGTCCGTAAACCTCTTTGACCTTTAGCCAATACTGTACTGTACAGTACACGAATAATAAAGATTGCTGGTGAATCTCAACCAATCCAAATTAAGAAAGGCTGCCCGCAGGGTGGGGTTTTCTCACCTCTCCTGTGGAATATGGTCATTAATGAACTCATCAGCAAATTAAATGACAATCACTTCTATACAGTAGGTTATGCTGATGACCTGACAATACTGGTCTCTGGAAAGACAGCAAGCATAGTGTGCGACCTGATCCAAGCGGCTCTCCGTATAGTGGAGAGATGGTGCATGGAATACGACTTAACCGTCAATCCAAATAAAACGGTTTTAGTTATGTTCACACAAAAACGAAAGCTGAATAACTATCATCCTCCAAGTCTTTTTAGCACAAAACTCCAGCTATCCTCTGAGGTAAAATATTTAGGTCTTACCTTGGACAGCAAACTTAACTGGAATAAACACATAGAAAACAAAATCAACAAAGCTAGTATAACTTTCTGGCAATGCAGAAACATGATTGGCAAAAGATGGGGATTGACGCCAAAAATCATACTGTGGCTTTACAAAACTGTAATTCGGCCCATGATCACATACGGCGCTCTGGTATGGTGGACCAAGACAAATGAAGCCACCACAATGAAGAAGCTTCAGCGCTACCAGAGACTGGCATGTATGGCTGCCACAGGCTGCATAAGAACTACGCCAACAGCAGCCTTAGAAGCGATGCTGGAGCTAACTCCGCTTCATCTATATATACAACAAGAAGCGACTTTAGCTGCCATCAGACTCAAGACCCTAAATCTTTGGAGTAAGAATAGTGTCCCTCATACAGGCATAATTGATAGAATTTACTCAAAAATTCCTATCCTACAAGCCAAATACGATAGGATTCCTAAACAATTTGTTTTCGATAAGAAATACAAGATACAATTAAATGAAAACAGCCAGCCGGAAGGATTAAGCCCAAAAGAGTTTAGAATTTTCACCGATGGTTCTAAAACAAATGAAAGTGTAGGTTCTGGAGCTTTCTCTGAAGACCTCAATATTCACATATGCACACCGCTGGGTACCTATAACACGGTCTTTCAGGCGGAATGTATGGGTATCATTCAAGCGGCCATAGCAATAGATGCTAGGAAGGTTAATGACTTCCCCATCAGAATACTGACCGACAGTAGGGCGGTACTCCAAGCCCTGAGATGCAATGTGGTGAACTCGGGACTAATATATGAATGCCATCAACGATTAAATGAGGTATGTAAAAACAACAATGTGACTCTGCAATGGATAAAGGGACACAGTGGATCCAGAGGCAACGATGCAGCAGACGAACTGGCCAGAAGAGGATCGGCTCTGGCCACTATAGGGCCGGAACCAATCATACCAATCCCCTTTGGTAACGTTCGTTCACTGGTACGTAGACACTTCGCTAATCAACACGCTCAGCTTTGGAAAAATCTAGTAGACTGTAGACAAGCTAGGGAGGCCCTGCCTGAAATAAACAGTCGCTTAACCAAAGTTTTAATGAGACTGAACAAGCCGCAGATTAGGATAGTAACAAGTGCTATCACAGGACACGGCACCTTTAACAAACATTTATTTACTATAGGTGTTACAGATAGTCCTCTGTGCAGGGCATGTATGGGGGAGGAAGAAACGGCGGCCCACGTGCTACTGAAATGTCCGGAGGTCGCTACATACAGGGCTAAATATCTCGGCACGCCGGGATCACTCCCCGAAGTTGCATGCAACACCAAGGGACTGTTGAGCAGTGCAGTGTTTTTTATTTAAAAGCAGGTTTTCTAGTGGTAGTTCTTAGACACGTTTTATCAAAATCGATTCAGCCATTTAAAGCTCGTCAGCTGGCTTTTCGGGGTTTTTATGTTATGATTTATACTCATGGGTATCAAATAAAAGAGGTAGGTGATCACTTACCTCAGGACTAATTTTAGCCTGATTGACACCGATCAATACATACAATGGTTTACAGCGACCAAATCAAAGTCACTCAGAAAATCAGGCACGTGGAAATCTTACTAGATGAAACGTAAAATATTTCTATCTGAACCGAAGTGAATTACAACAGTTCACTGGTTAACTAAAGCATGGGGAAGACTAATGGCCCATTAAAACTTCTTCACAAAACACCGCTAAAGCAAAATTTATACTCTGTTGGTTTTGTCGCTGAAAATGAAATTAAAACTATCATCATATATTTAGCTTTTACTAAGTGCTTACTTCATTATGTCGACTATATTCCAGTGTTTCCTTTTGTGTATAGATAAATAATAGACAATAGATAAAGAATCATGTTTTATAGTTTTATTGTTTCGCCGTTTGCGGTAGTCGGCAGACCATCTCCTCATCTCATTCCTCCACCTTGTGCTTAGTGCCGTAAGAGGGGACTTAAACAATGCACAGATATTGGCATTGGCCACAGACAGATGGAGATATAATCATCTGAAATTTATTTTATTTATCTTTATAATATGTTCCAAACAGTCTACTACTGGAAATGGGCTCCCTTAATCGTAGAAAAGACTTGTTTTGTTCGCCAAAATTCTTAGGCGGATTCGATAACTCAGAAAAAGGTATATTGGATTCTTTTCCGCTGCTTTCTCCCGCCGGTCTAGCCTTGTATTTATACCAGAGGTAAAATACAAAAAATGACGTCCGAAAACTAACTGCATCTAAAATGCAAAACTTCTGGTACTGTTTGCTTTGCAATCACACCCTTCGAAATTCTACGGCGACAGTGATGGTGTCTTTCTGCACAGTGACGCGAAGTAAAAGTGGCACAGAAGGCAAACAATTTAGCACTTTATCCACCTAGGAATTCTTTGTAAACAATGCTCTTTAAAAAGAACATTTCAGGGACCAGCATTCAATCTACCGAAAAGTACACTTATTTACTTAATCTACACAATATAGTAAATTTATTGTTTTTTTTTTTTTTTTTTTTTTATAGGATAAGGGTGACAAACGAGCACACAGTCCACCTGATGGTAAGTGGTTGCTGCGGCCCATAGACATCTACATCTATCCTCTATTACAAATCAAAATATAGATGCGTTGTCACCCGTGAGGACTAAGATGGAATGCCTCATTTCCAGTAAAAAAGGCCTCCGGCCACCTGCACTCACCAAGCGAAACGCAGAGGTAAACCTCTACTTCACGCTGGTTTTCTGTGAGGTCGTGGTACCACCCCGGTTCGAGCCGGCCCATCCGTACGACAGCAAAAGCTGCCGCCTGGCTCTACCACTGTTAAGATTTAAGATATTGTGATGCGGCACAGAGCCGCTGCCGTCATAAGGTATCATGTAGGGCCTGCCCCTTTCATAAGATAGTTGTGGGGCTTATCACTAACGTCGGAGACGCATTAACTATGTATATAGTTATTTTTAATTGTGTATTTATTTTAGCATGTAATTATTATAATATAGCTTCTTATTGTTTTTCGCATACAGGTTTAGTGTAAGTATTGTGTAAAAACACAACCTTGTTGCTTGACCCAACCAAACATGAGCTGTACAATTATTTGCATATTACTATTACTGAGTATAAAAATTTGCCATTATATTGTTATATCTTTAAAGAAGTAGTATTAGGTAAATAATTGTACAGCAGCCTGTTTACTGTTCGTACATTGTTTAGCGATACTAATATCGCTAAAACGAATATATCGCTAAAAATAAGATCAGTAAACAGAATGCTGTTGTGTATTGCATTAATAATACTGAGTGACCTTTTCGTTGCTGTAATTTGATAAATTATTTATTTTATATTAATTATTTTCCGTATATTTTATGTCTATATATTGTCTTGTAGCGGATAATAAAGTAAGTTTTATAGTCTTATTTTGGTTCTCGAGATATATAATATATATATATATATATATATATATATATATATATATATATAATTATAATTTTTCTATTACTTAGCAGTGTTTAATATCGTAAATTAATTTAATTTGATTTAAGCAGTTTTTGAGAAAACGAATATACATAATATATGAAAACACAAAACATTGTATGTTTTACAAGTCTCTAAAAACGAACAAAAATAAAAGCTTTTTTGTTCGCATTTCAAGTGGTACTATCTAGCAACAGCTGTCGGCTGTGGTAAAGTAGTAATCAATAGCTAAAATGCTTTTAACACGAAATAGAATTCAATTAACTTGAGTTTTGGACTCACTTTTGTACCTTCATTCCATTTTTTAATTAAGTGTTGGTTGGAAAAAATGCGAGTAATTATAGCATGGCTCTGATATAACACAGAACATTAATTTAAAATTTCATAATTTTGTTTTTATTCTTATAAATACACATTGTATCCGTGTCTCAACAAGTTATCAATCGAAGAATTATATCTCAAAAGATTGCTACTGAAGGTCAGAGTAAGTTTTAAAAAAGGGAAGAAATTTAAATAATGTAAAATAATAAATTTTGTAACACCGACTTTTCAATATGAATTATTAAGAATAACCAGCTTTATAATAAAAAAAAAATCATTGAAATCGATTCACGCAGAAAAAATAATGAGGTACCACAAAAAAAAAACGGTATGTGTAATAGTATACACAGGTAAGAAGACAAACTTCTTTATGACATTATTTTCTACTGTTTACTACTTATCAATAATTGGTTAAGTAAGGTTTAAGCAAAAAAAAAAAAAATTCATACTAGCTGTTCCCCGCGACTTCGCCCGCGTTCAATTAAGGGTTTTAGTTTTTTGCGCGAAACCCTTATTCTTTTTTTAAATAGAAGTAACCTAAGTTTCT
Organism: Parnassius glacialis; assembly: GCA_033319125.1. Taxonomy (NCBI): domain Eukaryota; kingdom Metazoa; phylum Arthropoda; class Insecta; order Lepidoptera; family Papilionidae; genus Parnassius; species Parnassius glacialis. Next base: position 23,706,231 of record JAVANC010000010.1, on the reverse strand, counting down.
TCTTATAAAATCAGCTATCTGCCACTGAAAGTCCCGTCAAAATCGGTCGAGCCACTTCGGAGATTAGCCGGATCAAACAGACAGACAGACAGACAGACGGACAGACAGACAGACAAAAATTTTAAAAATTATGTTTTTGTTTTAAGTACTGTATACACTTTCATATATATTAAGTAAAAAGCTGTTATTTTGATATTACAAACAGATACTTCAATTTTATTTATTTGTATAGATAAAGATTAAATTAAAGCTACTTTATTGTCATAGACGTGCATACAAATAATATGATCAATAAATTTTATTACTGCTCTTATGATTATTGTTGTAGTTCATAAATTATCATCAAATTATTTTTTTTTTTATAGGATAAGGGTGACAAACGAGCACACAGTCCACCTGATGGTAAGTGGTTGCTGCGGCCCATAGACATCTATCAAATCAAATCAAAATGTAGATGCGTTGTCACCCGTGAGGACTAAGATGGAATGCCTCTTTTCCAGTAAAAAGGGCCTATTATTATTGTTATCATTATTATATACTTTTGTAATTAATGGCTTATGAAAATAAGAAATATGTTTTACATTCCAAGGATTCTAATAGCCTAGCGAAAACTGCGTCAGTTGTAGTGCCGGATCTTGTTATTGATATTTGTGGACTGTTTTGCATAGATAAATCCAAATTATCTCCCAAAAATTCAACTAGCTTCGCAGATTCATCCAATGCAAAATAGACATTAAATCTCTACTTAAAATCATAGGTATTTCATAATTCTTGTTACGGAGTAAGGTGGCACCTCCTGTTGTGTACGATAAGAACACATGGTGAAGAAAATTAATATTATCTTCTAATTTCTGATTACGAGATATACAATATGTAACAAACACCCTGTGGTTCCCCTTAAGTAAGTTATCAGGATCATTATTCAAACGTATAGAAATAACTTTTTATTAAAAACGCGAACAATTTTTTTTATTTTATTTAAAAAAAAATATATGCAAATTGTATGTGGTTTTATTACTTCTGCATTGTCTGGGAAGTAAGAGGATTGTCAAATACCCCGCTTTACTTAGCTTTAGCATCGGCTAGTGTCAGTAAGAAGTAATAAAACCACATAAAATAAAAAATAAAAAAATAAAAACATATGGTCGACTTTTAAAAAAAAGTTATTTCTATAGGTTTGCATACTGATCCTGATAACGTGATTAACGGGAACCATTAGGTTTTTGTTACATGTTGTATAAAATGCCGCAATCACAATGTTATGCCCATTTTCCATTTAACATTGAGCCATACATAAATCACCAACTGCTGATACCAGTGACCCGTGGAAGTCAGGACAGGTAACACAGAAATCTATAGATGAAGTAACAACAACACCTCATGCTCTAGTACTCGACCGTTTCAATTTTGCGATGCATAACCTCTGTAAGTCAAAGGAATATTTTTATTTTATGATTCTTGAATTAATCTTGACTCAACCAAGTTGACACTTTGACATCTGTGTTCTTGGATTTGTTTTCTTATTGTTTGATTGTCTGTTAAGTATCTGTATTCATTAGGATCAGGCACATTTCTAATGTCATTAGCTGTAACAATGGCACATGTCTTATGATATAATCTATAAATATTGTGCATTTTGATTTTGATTTTGATTATAAATAACTGAGAAAATCTCACCTGCTGACTGAATTTAGCCTTTTTACGGTCTTTATACTATTTCTAGCATTCGCTGTGCAGCAGTTTTTGGATGTCCATGGTGGATTGAATAAAGGTCACTAGTTACCTGAGTTTCTTTCTATTTCCGAGCTCTGTACTCTTTTGAACGCTCTGCTGTTGTTTTCACACGTATGTTGTTTGTGGTTGTGATTGAAGTACTAATTTGAGAACAATGACGATGATGAAAATAAACTTCAACTATTATTGAATCTAAGTACTCCATTGAATTTTCGGAATCTGCCATTATTGAATCTAAAAATCAGTTAATCGATTAATAAAAATACATAATGAAAGGAGACATAGAACAACATTACTATCTATTAGTTTAGTCTTTCTGTCGTTTTTTAACAACATGACGGTGTCTTTTCAAGTAATTATGTACGAAAGCATACACTCAAATTAGTGCAATGTTATTACAACGCAATGTGAGTTTTCCGTGTAACTGCAGATGTGCGCCAAGCACCAATTTGTATATGGATTTCTTGCGAAATGAATACTTTTAATTCATTTTGTCTTAATAAATACAAAGAACTTCATATCTTTTTACTTTTTTATTATACTCGTACTTTACCCATTAATTTTTTCAGATAAATCGAATTCCAGTAAATCCAGTTGTAAAAACTGCATAATTATATTGCAAGAAACTTATTTATACTACGTATTACATAAAAGTATATGGGTACAGAAATATTTGCCTTTTATGTGGTAGCAATTTTAAAAGCAATTCAAAAAGCCTTGTTGTTATCTCTGCGGAAATTATTATTAGTTAGTCATCTACTAAAATCGAAAAATATTTTTTAATCCTAAATGAAACTAGTGAAAATAAAAAGTATAGTCTTCACATGTTCGGTAGAAAGTAATTCTGTTCTGTGCTCGCGTGTAATGGTGTGCGTAATCGATTATCATTTATCACAAATCGATGGATCGATTATCAAGATGATCGTTTGCAATCGATTTTCATCTAGATAATCTATTACAATCAATTATTAGGGAAAATCATATAAGTTAAGGTAACCTTACTTATAAAGGGGATCCCCGTTACTTACTTGATGGGTAGGTAGTACGCAGTGCGTGTTCTATTATAGGGGAAATCCCGAATTATATTTTTGGCATTGATGAACGGTTTTATTTAGTTAGGTTCATAACTACATGATACGTACACAATCTCAGACATATACAAATAGCTAGTACATGGGACGTACACAATTTCAGACGTATACAAATCCGCATATGTAAAAATTAAATTTAAAATATTAGTGTATCCCGTTCCGTTCAGAGAATTTTTTCCAAAGCAGGTTGACAAAGTTAAGAAGTAACCGCATGCTGCAAAATCATATATTTTAAATATTTTTTTGACACTGATTCAGATCTATCAGGAAGATGCTGTTGTCCATCTTCTGTTTCCTTTTGTCACTTTTTCGCTTCACTCACGAGATAATACAGGGTAGGGATTTTTTTTTACGCTGGCACTAGACTGCACTTCACTGCTGTGAAAGACATGTCATTTTTTGTCGAAATTACCATTCCGTATGCAGAAAACCTCGTGAAAGCCAAAACAGATAAGCGTTAAAAGATAGACTTGACTAACGAGGTGACTGACATGTGAGGTTGTCTGCAGAACGAAATTATTCCTGCAGTCGTTTCTGCGAACTGATTAATCTCGTTCAGACTGTCTGTTTATTAGAGGCGACTGGGACTTCGTGACACAAATGCTGAAGGCGGTGCTTCTCGATACTGCTCGCAACGCCCGCCTTTTTATTTCACTTTCTTCCCAACCCTTGTCCGTTTGGTCTGCCCTGCCAATAGTTTTCATCTGGTTGGGCTTTTTCTTATTTTTTATTCACTCATTTTACTATATTTAATGTATAGTATTATATATTCAACATGTATTTAATTTTATATTATTTATCATTTTTATGTACCTATCACAGCCCAATCAGATGAGAATACTACGTAAATACCCCTAAGTAATAATAATTAATTTATTATTCGATAAAAATGCTACATTATTCCTATTTATTAATTATTATTTATTTATGACATAAAGTAAAAAATTAAATTATTATATTTATACATGAATACGTGAAGAGAAAACTTTGTACCCCTTATGGAGTGGTGAGAAGAGTGTGAGATTTGACACAGATTATATAGAGAAGGAATGCAGAAAACTAGAATTTGGATTAGTTGTCACTAAAACATTAAATTATATTTAAAAAAAAACCGGCCAAGTGCGAGTCGGACTCGCGCACCGAGGGTTCCGAACAAATCCGTAGGTACATAAGTTTAAAATTATTAAAAATATTTTTATCATATGATGTAACTAAAATTTATGCTTTTCGCAGTTTTTCCTTTATCTGTGCTATAATAAGTTGCTTCGCACCAAATTTTAAGGTTCTGAGTTCACGGGAAGTACCCTGTAGGTTTTGATTCCCTTGCGAATTTCGAAAATTTGCGGCATAAACGGCTGTATCTTTTGATTGCGTTTGGTTAGAAGTTTGATTTTTTCACAGCTTCAAGGAACAGTAGACATGAGTATTTCATATGAATTTCAGCTTGATGCCTTTACGCGTTCCTGAGAAAACGGGTCTTGACAGACAGACAGACGGACAACAAAGTAATCCTATAGGGTTCCGTTTTTTCCTTTTGAAGTACGGAACCCTAAAAACGATGTATTCTATGTGTTATTTACGTTCATGTTGCCAATGTGAAACACAAATTATGTCGTTTGTTGACATCATGCTTCAAATGTCTCAAATAAAGTACTATATATCGTATGTTAATAATGACTAATCTACACGTATTAATTTGTCAGGTACATTACAACTACATTTACACAAACTTAACCACATTTCAATTTAATTTTAATTGACTTAATTCATGTAAACAATGAGGTAAATAATAATATAAAATTTATTGTGCATACTTCTGCGGACGGCAACGCATCTGCGATTCCCCTGTTTTTTTTTTTGCGCCCGAAGCAATTGGAAAAGGTCTACCACAGAGGGAGGCGGAAAATGCATTATGCATACCACGACAGCCGGTCTGTCCTGGTTATGCGGGACTCACTGCCTACCGGGGGACCTAAGTGATACCCGCTAAAAACCGCCTTTGGGGACTGGCAACTAGCTGTTTAAAGCGTCTTATGCCGTATCGGAAGCGACCCTCTTTTGGGAAAAGAGGGCGCAGGCGGCTACGAGCCGCTGAGGGAGTGCCTACGAAGGCAAATTAATTATGAATAATTTAATTAGAGTTGGCCTGAGCCGCCATGAGGCAGTTCAGGTCGTTTGACAGTTTATTAGGCGGGTCCGAGAGAGAGTTTCTCGGCCTGCGGACTCGATAGCGAGAGGGGAGTGGGGCTGCATAAGTAACTGCCTCACGAATAAGATGATTGGAGTGCGACTCTGAGGCTTTGAAGAAGTTCTCAGAGAGTTTTTTAAGAAATTGTTGAATTGTAGGGAGCTCTAGGTCCCGATGAAGGTCGGCATTACGGACGTACCAAGGTGCGTTCGCAGCTCGACGACAGAAAAGGTTTTGAACTACTTGGAGTTCATTAATAATTTTAGGGTTAGCGTGGGCGAAAATGGGGCCCGCGTAGGACATGACTGGTCGTATACAGACCTTATAAAGGGTACGCTTGTTTCTGAGGGACATTTTACTGTGTTAGCCCAACATACTGTTGAGCCTATTCAGGTAAAAACGTACGTGACGGGTTACTCTTTTGACGTGGGGCCTGAAAGTTAGCCCTGTGTCTAGAGTGACACCTAAATATTTGGCAGACGTATGCCAGGGGACAGGGGTCCCTAGCATACGTATTGGTGGAGTGTTTTTGAGACGGCGTCGTTTATAATCGAAGTGAACGGCGGAGCTCTTCTCCGGATTCACATCGATGCGCCATTTTTTGAACCAAGCTCCTAGGTCATCAACTGACTTTTGGACCTTGTTCCATATGAAAGGTAGCGAGATACCTTTACAGTAGAGGGCAGTGTCGTCTGCGAAGAGGGAGAGCTGAACACCTTTCGGCGGAATGGGAATGTCGTTTGTGAACAGGATGTACAGCAAAGGAGCAAGTACTGAGCCCTGAGGGACACCAGCTTTGATGGGGCGCTGTGAAGATAGCGTGCCTTCGTGTCTAAAACGAAAGGTACGATGATTTAGATAAGAGACCACGAGACGTACTAGACGATCGGGGAGACCTATTTTGTATAGTTTGTAGATAAGGCCTGTATGCCAGACTCTATCAAAGGCTTTGGCGATGTCGAAAAAGACCGCGATAGTCTTATGACGACGGGGATAAAAACCGCTGAGGATATATTCCACAATACGGTGAACTTGTTGGGGACATGAGTGTTTCGCTCGGAAACCGAATTGATGGGGAATGATAAGAGGGTCACCGTCTGTGGGAAACATATGGCGAGTCATGCGATTTTAGATGACTCTTTCAAAGAGCTTGCTCATGGCCTTGAGGAGGCTAATGGGGCGATGACTGGAGGGGAGGTTGAGAGGCTTGCCTGGCTTGAGAATACCAATCACAGTTGCCTCTTTCCACGTAGTGGGAAAGTAACTAAGGTTGAAGCAGGCGTTGAAGATAATAAATAAAAAGGTTAACACCTGCTCAGGGAAGTGTTTTAGGGCTTGGTTGGAGATGACATCCGCGCCCGGAGCCTTTTTGGGCTTAAGTCCTTTGATGAGGGATGAAATCTCATCATTGGACACAGAGATAGGTTCGGAGGCTGTAGGGGGTGAGTTCCGGCGGCGGACCTCATCCTCCACTGCCTGGACGTGTGAAGGGTCAACGGGTTGAGAGCTAGGAGAGCATTGAGCGGCAATGCTGTCTGCAAAGCACTCAGCCTTTTCCTCGTCCTCGAAGGCTAGCGTACCGTCGGGACGGGAGAGAGGGGGAGTGTGGGTGATAGCGTCTATGCGGAGGGCTCTTGCCATCCGATAGTACGCTGTATGAGAGGGAGAGATATTCTCCATAAGTTTACTCTTTTCGAGGTCTCGAAATTCAGAGAGGCGGAAACGGAGTTCTCGTTGAAGACGATTAGCCGTGTGCCTATATTCGGGCGTGGGATATTTTGCTGCTCTCCGGAAAGCAGCTTTCTTGGCTTTTAATAGGTTGCTAATATGTAGGGGAAGCCCACTATTATTAGCAACCGGGACTACCCTTTTACTCTCCTTAAGGGAGTTTTTAATAAGGGTGGAGAGTGAATCGACCGCGGTGTCGATTTTTCCGGGACTGTCTAAGTCCGACGATAGGGAGATGGGAGAGTCCTGTGAGTCCAGAGCATTCGCTAGGGACTCCTTGAAGCCCTTCCAATTTGTGAAGGTTTTAGTAGAAGGTGTTGAGGGGGGTGGCTGATGGCCAAGAATGAGGGAGACCGGTCGGTGGTCGGATTCTAGATCATCTAGTGTCTCGATTGCCCTGAGGTTGAGGGAAACACTTTTGAGTAGTGCAAAATCTAGCACGTCTGGAGCGTGGTCGGTGACATCGGGATAGTGAGTAGCACCGAGGGGACTGTTAACAGTGAGGTCAAGAGACTGCGTGATATCGAGCAGTATCTTGGCACTAGGGGAGGTAGTACGGCATGTCCATTCAGTATGCTTGGAGTTAAAATCTCCAAACATAATGACTGAATTGCCTAAAGATAAAATAGACTCAAAATCTTTTTTGAGGGGATGGATTCCTGAAGGGATGTAACAGGAGGCTATGAGGATGGACTTATGTCCAGTCATAGTTAGCCTGCATACCGTGGCTTCCATATTGGTAAGCTGCGGAGTAGAAATGGGAGAGCAGTGAAGTGACTTCTTGTAATAAATGGCCGTACCGCCACCTCGGCGGTCGTGCCTGTCATTACGAAGAAGAGAAAAGTTTTTAATAGAAAGGCCTTTAGTGTCCTTAGTTTTGAGATTAGTTTCCTGTAGGAGGAGGAGATCGGCTTCACGATTTTGAAGAAAGAGCTTAAGTTCTGGGAGGTTATTTCGCAAACCGCGAATATTAAAGGATACAAGCGATAAACCTTTAGGTTTGATACGACCGTGAGACTTTGGTGGAGCAACCTGCTCTGTCATCGTAAGTTAAGTTAATTAAGTTAACTTAACTTACAACGAGCACAAAAGATTATGATGCTCTGCAAGAGCGAGGAGACGGTCCTGAGGGGACCTCGCAGCGCGCAATTTGCGTGCTAACATAGCGATTTCCCCAACGTCGATGTTCCTAATAGCGGAATACACCGTCTTTAGGTCATCAGCCATTGAGGGCTGTTATTGTTGTGGGGCGGAGGTTGTTGTCCGCGGTGGGTCTGCCTTTTTGGAGCTTCAGGGAAAGACTAGAGGCTGCATAGGCTTAGAGAAGCCCGGAGGGGACCGAATAATGCCCTGAGGGGGCCTAAGGGTACCCTGAGAGCGTCGAGAGAAGACCTGGATGGGCTAAGAAAGGCCCTGACGGGGCCGTTGGTAAAGAGCCGGGAATGAGCGGTCATTGACCGACGGTGGAGCTTGCCTACTGGGGCGAGGATGAGGTGCGCAAGGGCAGCCTCTGTAGTTTGCCGGGTGTCCTGTTTGCTTACACAGGACGCACGCGGGTGGGGATTCGGCGTCTTTGGGCCGAGGACAGTCTTTAGTGTTATGGGGTTCAAGGCACTTAACGCACCTGGGTGGGGCAGAGCAGTTGGCCGCCGCATGACCATATAGCTGGCAGCGGTGGCACTGCGCTGGGAACCCGCGCCTATGTGGGGGCTCAACGCTCACTCTCGACAGGCCACACACTGTGCGTACCTGCCGGAAGATGGCTTTTGCCTCCGGCACGTTGGTTAAAATGACTAGAATAAGAGAGAACCTCTGGCCCGTTCTACTGTGCATTTTGTGCACGGCTTCTACGGGGAAACCTTGGGACTTAAGGTCCTCAAGGATTTCCTCGTTGGAAAATTCGAATGGCACGCCGCGGATGACGGCCCTGACTTTACGCTCTTCCGGAAGAGCGTAAGTATGGTAAGAGACTTGTTCGGCTGTGAATAGCCTGGTGATACTACGGAAGGCATCGATCGAGTTGGGAATGATTTTAATAGTCTCCCCGAGGTTAATCGCATGATCATATTAAATGCCTGCGTCGTATAAGGATTTCGACAACTTGGTGAATCTCTCCTTGTCTCTTAGGAAGACAGGGGGCGGGACTTGCTTCTTTGCAAGGACTGGGGCACAGCGGGAAGCTGGCTTTGATGGTGGGGCGATGTCCATTGACATTAGGGGAGCCGTAGCATCATCGGGGGCTGCGGGGGCAGGGACGGCAGCGGGAGCTGCGGGGTTTGAGGCAGCAACAGGCGCTGCGGAGGTTGAAGGAGCGGCAGGGGCCGCTGAGACGGGAGGTATGCGGTTTTTCGCGGTGCGTTTACCGCCGCGTTTTGAGGAGACAGTCGTGAAGGATGACTCACCGGTTCCGTCGGAGTCACAGGACTCCGATGAATCGGTGCCAGAATAGGTGGCGGGCCTCTTCCGGGGGGCCGACGCAGTGGATTCAGACTCGGAGCATGCGTACTCCATATCTAGAGGGGCGAAAGAGTTCTTGGACTCTAGGTAGGCCGCTATAACGGGCGGCGGTTGAGTTGCCTGAGGGGCATATGAGGCAATAGTTGCCACGATTGCGGCGAGAGCCGAATTATCCAGCCTATTAAGGCCTGAGACGATGGAACCTATAAGGTCTTGTTTGGACATGATGCTGAGAAACGAATGGGGCTGGGGGGGGGGATGCTGTTCTGAAAAGAACAGAGACGTTCTGAACCTATACAGTAAGGGCGGGATTACCGTTCTCAGAAGAAAGGGACATTCTTTATTCCAGGAGAAATGCCCTTACTCTTCAAAGAGCAGGGCCTTGCTCTGAAAAGAGCAAGTAACTCCCTAGAAACAGTATACACGTACACGTTATACAAATTAATAACGAAAACAAAAATAGAAATAGTTAACAAAAAATATAACAGGTAACAAGCGGAGGTCAGTCAAACCTCCCCGCCCGAAGACAGGGGGGCAAGAACTGATAGCAAAAATGACTCACCAAGGCGTCGACGCTCTACAGCGCGAGCAGGACAGCGGAGGCGCGAGAGCGAGAGAGCACTACCGTACGGGGACGGCTGCGCGGACTACCTGAGACGACCGCACGAGAGCGGTGCCACAGGCGGATTGTTCCCCTGGTTACCCTGGTGTTGCAGTTGTTCATGGGCGGCGGTAGTCACTTACCATCAGGTGAGCCACATGCTAGTTTGCCCCCTCTCCTATAAAAAAGAAACGTTCAAAAAGAGTTTATTTTATATTTTGTATATAAATATCTACTTGCAGATAAACATTAAATACAGTTTGCTTTATGCAGGGTTATTTTGCAATAGCTGGCCAAATATTTTGCAGAGAAGGTTGAGAATAAGGTAATATAGGCAAATAGTGAAGAAAAATAAATAAAATTGTCAAACATTGTGTCCTTTTTATCTTTTAAATTCAAATTGCGTGGTAATGCATTATTTTAACTGATTGTCATTCATAAATATCTAACACGCATACTATTTTACTCCTCACGCACACATTCGTAAGTGTCGATCGATCGGCAAAAACTTTGTGAATTGAATCGCACACAAAGGAGCGTACTAACGCGTAGTTGTTGCCCATGAAACACATTAAATTTGGGATAATATCAAATAAAAGCAGAAGCCTTATTTACTCGTATTTTCAAAAACTGAAATAACGGTATATCATTGTTTATATATTTTAACTTTGTTTATATAGTTTAAAATTTGACTAGGCTTTGAAAAATAACCCTGTACCTAAAAATTTCATGCATTACGTTCGAATTTCAGCCACTATTTTAAGTAATATTGAGAGTTATTTTTAACACTAGAAAATGTATAGGTATGTAATAAATAGTTGACAAAGAAAAACGAGTTGTAGCAAAGTTGTGGAAATGTTTGAAGTAACTCATTTTAAAAATAAAAACTTTTTCTGTTAACAAAGAAAACTTTAACAACCAGACCGAAACTTTCTGCACTTGCTTTTAAAATACAGCTTATATATGTTTGGATGCATAGTTCTATTCCTTAAGAAATGGTTCGAGAATATATTCATGAAAGAATGTGGTTACAAACGATTTTAATACATTCATTCAAAAGTTTTATTTACTACAACAAATAGCAGTTCAAACTATATTTTTATGTGATGTAACGAGAACCTTCCAAGGTTTTAGGGTGAGAGGAAAGATAGGGGCTTCCTCAGAAAATTAGCGAAAATGTGACACATTAAAGTATTCAAATTTTCTCTATCTCCAGAATTATGCAATACTGGTATTTTCCAAATATCACCATCACACCACCTTCTCTTATTTTTCTTAATTTTTTTTATCCTAAATGTGTCAAGTATATCCAAACACGAATTAGAAAAAAATATGTTTAACAAAAACGTGTGATGAATTCGCGTTGCAGAAATATTGAGTTACATGATTGAAATCAATGTGTGCCGCAAAGCGAAGCGTCGAGTGACACATGCAATTTTAATAACTTTATTATTTGCCAGTTGTTTAAAAATGCAATATTGGACTTTGCTGCCGACGAACATTTTTAGCATTCGAATCGAAAATCGTGAGTACAAAAGCTTGTTACATAGAATATATTTTTTATATCATAAAATGTAAATTTTTCTGATAAATAACATTAAATCTGTACTTATGTAAAAAGAGCCGGCTTTAACTTTTACATTGATCACTTGTTGTACTAACTTGGTTTTTAAAAAACTTTAAAAATAGGATTTGAACAATTTAAATTTAACTGTGTATCTCTTAATCTCTCAGCGAAAGTCAGTGAACTGCTCCAGTGAACTCAGGCCTTGTACTTGACTAAGTACTTAGCACTTGCATCACTACTTTGGTGAATCGGGGATGTTTAACAAGCTTAGTTTGCTCACATTGATATTTTATTTTTTATTTTTTTATATTGAAACATTAAAGTTGAAGCCCTGACTCTCGGACTAGTAATAGCTGTGTGTCGGGATTCAGTTCCTTCCCATATCCACAAATGTGTTAAGAACGCACACGTTATTAGCTTTCATAGCAATCTTTTCACTATCATATGTCTCTCAGAACAATTTTTACGCTGTTTTCCGTCTTACCTATATATTTTTCCATCAACATCAAGGTGACACCTATGACTTTTGTGTTCGTTCGACGGAATATTCTACATATAACATCCCCTTCTGTCAAACCTGATTCCTATGCTGCTCTTTTACTTTACAACCTATTAAACTTTGGAATGATATACCGAGAAATGTACGTACTGCTAACCAGTAAGGTTTCATTGTAATGGAATCTCTACCCTATTGGTTTTGAAGTTGTTTTGCAAAACGGTTTGTAGGTATAAAATGTTACCTAAAAACCTTTAATATATACGTGTTCTCAACATATCCTAAAATTTGTAAAATCCAAAGGGCAAGCCTCATTTCATTATTATTCTATTTAAATTAAGTTTAATTTTGATGGAAAAAATTAATAACTTTTAAACGTATATGAGTCTGATAACAACCAGCAATAGGGATCATCCTGAGGATAAATGGAACTTATTCCGAAAGATTTATTTCATTTGGGTATATTTTTCTGAAATGTGAAGACAAACATGTTCACAGACTAACTGACAGCCGTACTAATAATTTTTTAACTACGTTTTTTTGAAAATATAAGGAAACAAATTAATAAAAGAAATACGCTGACTTTATAATTTAATATATCTAGTTTTCAAAACATCCTTTTTTATTAATTTAGTGTCTAAATTGAGACCCACTAACAATTTTATATTGCAAAATGGTCACACAGCGGCATGTCGAGAGTACAGCAGGCTCGCGCGTTGTGAGGCGTCCAATATTAACGCTTTTTATTTGGTTTTCTTATGCCGTCATGGCCCTCTACGCCACCGCTCTTGACTTCCATGTGTGTACGTGCGCGTGTACTATAATATACAATTCATCGCTACTTCGTATGGGTTGTGTACTCCATGCCTTTCTATTCGACTATAATATACTGAAGCGTTCATTATCATAATTAGAATAATAAAAAAACATGCGTGAGTGTCGTGGAACACTCGGTTTGAACGAAGTTCTTTTCGTAGTATATTATTATTGATAAACGTATTATATTACTGATTAACAAATACAAATAAATGAATTATTAGCGTCTACTAAAATGAAGCGTCATTAAAAATAATATTTATTTCATGGCAAGATAAGAAAAAGTGCGAGGGAGATGGATATTATTCCATATAGCTCCCACAAAGTCCGAGAAAAAGACACAATAGTTAAACAATCGAAATGTTTAAATATGTTTTACGGGACGGTAAATTGGTTAAAATTTTTGCACTTCGCACCCATTTAATGTTTCTTTTCGACTTGGAGGTAGATCACAGAGAAAGTCCTGTGACAAACAAACAAGGAACAGTGTCATAGTTGATCACGGTTACCTTCAAATTATTAATGTTTGATCCGATTGAAGCAAAAAAAAAAAACTAATAGTATCAAGAAGTCTTGCAGTGGTAGGCTTCATAAGAGTTTTAATTTCATAAATTATAAGATCCAAGCAGAAGCAAATGGAAGCACGCAGCCATTTTCTCTATTGAAATAAGGATATTTTTTGATATCGATAGCCTCGCGAATCATCCTTGGTAGGTATCGTATATCCATTCTATATTATATCTGTTTATTTAAAAAAATCTTTAAAGAAGATTTGGAGGCCATACGTCAAGACATTTCGTCTATGTTACGCCTTATTTGGTGCCAAAACCAAATCTCCCCAAAGATAAATTTATAGTTTTGAACAACTTACGCAACAGGCTAGAGCTCACAATTCTTCGCACAGATAATTAAAAGTTAAGGTAATAATGGAAATGTCGAAATATAATTCTTAATAACATGGCCTTTTATCTGATGTAAGCGCATATAAAAAGGTTCAAAACGACCAAACAAATACACACATCTGGACATAAAATCGATAACACCAGAATGTGCCAAACCACCGAAATTGTATGGGTTACCAAAAATAAACAAGCCCAATGATCGACTACATCTAGTAGTAAACCAGATCTATTTACCTAAGTTATTATTAAACAAAATAAGTTTTGAAAAAATAACCTATGAAGCACGAACTGAAAATTAGTATATATCTATACACAACGTTAAGATTATAATGTGAAAAAAAAAACAAAACCGTCTGATGTTTTCAGGTAATATCGCTAAAACTTGCTAAGCCTTAAGTGTGAAGAAAGGATTGAAAGTGAGTGAAAGTTGTGTGAAAACGTGAAAAAGTGAATGAAAATAACTATGCTGTGGAATATGAATTTTATATAAGACTAGCAATCCGCCCCGGCTTTGCACGGGATTTCTGGATCTCGACTACAGCGCCATCTACCGAGTCAAATTATGAATTTAAACCATCCAGGGACCCACTCAAACGCACACAAAAAATTCATCAAAATCATACAAGCCGTCTTCAAGTTTTAGTGAGACTAACGAAGTGCAACTTATTTTCATATTATATAAAGATAGAGATAATAGATAACTTAATGTAAAACAGGTCAAAGTTGTAAATCATCATCATCATCATTATTACAGCCCTTCATAAATCCACTGCTGAACATAGGGCTAATTAATAATTGTAAATATCTTTTTTTATGTCTTGCGACGTGCCGCTATTGTGCCCTCTTTACCCAAGAATAAATAAAGGAAAAGGGTTTCTGGTATAACAGTACGCCTCTGTCACTGTCCTCTGTGACTCTAGTGGGGTTACTGATGAGGTAGTCGTGGAACCATGTGATGAGAAGAGTCTTGGTATGGATCTCCCTTCTTTGAATATAGATCAAGTCTCATTAGAATACATTGTCTTTTTTTATAGGATAAGGGTGACAAACGAGCACACAGTCCACCTGATGGTAAGCGGTTGCTGCGGCCCATAGACATCTACATCTATCCTCGTTTGCGAATCAAAATGCAGATGCGTTGTCACCCGTGAGGACTAAGATGGAATGCCTCATTTCCAGTAAAAAGGGCCTCCGGCCACCTGAACTCACCAAGCGAAACGCAGAGGTAAACCTCTACTTCACGCTGGTATTCTGTGAGGTCGTGGTACCACCCCGGTTCGAGCCGGCCCATCCGTGCGACAGCAAATGCTGCCGCGTGGCTCGACCACTGTTAAACTGTCTCTCGTAAAATTGTTAATTTTGATTAAAAAAACATTATTTGATAAGTAGATTATAACCAAGTGGCGTCTAGGAATTAAAGAAACCGTAGGCATAAAGGTATGTCTTATGACTACGATTTTTTTTAAACTCGGGCGAATTTTTTTTATACAAACTCTAAATTGTAAACAAAATAGATATTAAATATATAAAGGATAAATATTAAGACTAAAACTTTGGTCAACCCAAGAACCACTCAATGGTCAGCCGTACCCTTATTTCAACGATAGCACAAATAAGCTTATGAATGGACATTTCGCTTGGTATTCAAAAAGTAAAGTTTATCAAAAACTTATTTAACCGAAAACCATTTTAACTGAATATCATTGAATAAAAAATTAAAAATAAAATGTTTAAAGCTATTTCTTTATACGAGGGCGGGATGATAAGTAACTAGCCTAATAAAAAAACACTTAACTTGCCGTGATAAAATGAATTTTATTTTTCGCCATAGTCTCCGTGAACCTCTACGCACTTTTCCATCTTCGTTCTAAATCAGTAATGCCTTCCATAAAATGATTTCTTTCGAGGCCTGCAAAATACTCCTCTACAGCGGCTATGACTTCATAATTTATGGCAAATTTCTGTCCGCCCAAAAAAGTTTTGAGCTTAGGGAATAAGTGGAAGCTTGATGGCGCTACATCAGGCGAATAAGGTGGGTGGGGCAGCAAATCATACTTAAATTCGTTGATTTTTGACATAGCTTTATCACGTGTGTGAACCCCTAGCGTTGTCTTGGTGGAAGATGATTTTTTTTTCGCCAAACCTGGTCGTTTTTGCTGAATATATTAATAAAGCTTATCTAGAAGATTAGCGTAGTATTCTCCATTAATTGTTTGACCTTTAGGAAGGTAATCTATCATCAAGATCCCATCTGCATCCCAAAAGACGGAAGCCATCACTTTTCCAGCCGACTTTACAGCCATGGCTTTTTTGGAGCCGGGCACCCCGATTGAGTCCACTGTTTTGATTAAATTTTTGATTCTGGCGTGTAATAATGAACCCTTGTTTCATCTGTTGTTAAAATCGACGTAAACATCGGCCTTATTACTTTGAAAACGGTCCAGACATTCTTTTGAGTTTTGCACCTGAATCCTTATTTGATCGTGCGTAAGCAATCGCGGCAACCAACGGGCCGATAACTATTTCATATTTAATTCCTCGCTTAGGATATGATATACCAGTTCTTTTAAGATACCTATAGTGTCAGCTATTTCAGATAACTTCAATCGTCGATCTGTTAAAATCATATCATGTACTTTCACGACCCATTCCGAAGTCGTGACGCTTTTTGGACTTCCGAGGCGGGCTTCATCTTGGACACACATAAGACCGCGTTTAAACTCAGCCACCCAGTTTTTTACTGAGGCATAAGAAGGAGCACATTCACCTAGAATATTCTTTAACTCGTCATAAATATCTTTCCCCTTTATATGAAGAAACTTTATCACCGCTCTTTGTTCAATTTTATCCATTTTGAAAACAGTTGACGAAATATATATTCAAATGACAAAAAATCAATAAAATTTTCACGCCACCAAGTTCAAATTTAGAACGCAGGTGGCCAGAGATACAAATTTAAAAATGACATGGATATTTTTTTAATTTTAACTTTTTAAACAGTAGTGGCTAGTTACTTATCATCCCGCCTTCGTATAAAAAAAGATACTGAAAGTCAATATTTGCAGAAACAACGGAACGCCTTGTATCGTATACACTATTAATCACTCTATTATTTTCTATTTCATAATGTAATATTGCCGATCGTATATCATCGATGTTTTGTCCAAACACCGTGGTCTGTATGCGATTTATAATAATGTTTTCGATTAAATATCACTTTCATGATTTATTTATTTTTAAACATGTTTCTATTTCATATTTTATTTTTGATTTTGTATTTCTAAATCTCTGTAAAGTTTTTGGCAACAAGCGGTCAGCATTTGTAATTAATTATTGGACATTCCAAAAGGATTATCCGTATGTTATGTCAAACACTTAAATTAACTGCGGGAATTACGTGTAACTTCGCTCTTTCTAGTAATAGCCATACGATCTTGCGTGAATCTTCCATGTTCAGGAACAAACCTAGCGAGTTTATAAAATGGTGCGAGATTTTTCGTTCATGGCGACCTAGGTAAATGTACAATCGCTTACTCATGATTAAGCCGTCCATAGAGACTGAATATACCATATATTTTTACATTTTTTTATAGGAGAGGGGGCAAACCAGCATGCGGCTCACCTGATGGTAAGTGACTACCGCCGCCCATGAACAGCTGCAACACCAGGAAGGGAATAGCAGATGCGTTGCCGGCCTTTTAAAAAGGAGTACGCTCTTTTTTTGAAAGTCCATAAGTCGTAACGGTCCGGAAAAATCGCTGATGGTAATCGATTTCACAAGGAAGTCGTGCGAGGAAGAAAACATCTCCTAAATCGCACAGTGGTGGACCGCCAATCATCCAGATGGTGTGGATGGTATCGGGAGTTCTGCCGCGATGGGCGTTCGTGAAATTTGGCGGTTGCAATTAATCTGAACAATCTCTCAGAGCACTCTCCGTGGTAGATGCGAAAGAAAATGCAAAGGGATGCAACATCTCTTCGCAGTGCCAATGAATCAAGCTGATCGGAAAGGACTCGGTCGTTGACGATTCGAGCCACTCTGCGCTGGATGCGGTCAAGTGGAAGGAGCTGGCACTAGGGAGCCCCTGCCCAGAGATGGGAACAGTATTCCATGTGAGGCCGAACCTGCACCTTGTAAAGTTGTAGACGGTGTGCCGGCATGAAATACTGTCCCGCTCTGCTGAGCACGCCAAGCTTTTTAGAGGCCAATTTGGCCTTCTCTTCCAAGTGACCACGAAACTGTACGTCACTCGATATGTCGACTCCGAGGATCCCGATACTGGCTGAGGTAAGAAGGGGAGTGCCTTGAAACTGAGGAGATACGACAAAGAGGTTTTTTTTAGCGGTGAACGCGCAAACTTGTGTCTTCTGAGGATTAAACTGGACTATATTTAGTCGCCCCCAATCCGAGACTTTGTTCAGTAAAGACTCGACTCGTTTTGCCGAGAAATATTGGCACGGCCGGTGTATAGAGCATCACCAGTGCTGTCATCTGCATAGCCATGAATGTTACCAGTTAGCAACATATCATTGATATGCAGAAGAAACTGCGTTGGTGATAGCACACACCCTTGTGGAACACCAGTGTTAATAGGCTTGTAGTCTGAGCATGCACCGTCTACAACGACCTTGATGCTCCGATCTGAAAGGAAGCTGGTGATCCAATCGCACAATTTCTCGGTAAGCCCATAGGAAAGGAGCTTCGAAAGAAGCGCTTTGTGCCAAACCCGATCGAAGACCTTCGCAATGTCCAAACTAACGGCCAACGCCTCCCCCTTGGACTCTACTGCCTCTGCCCATCTATGGGTCAGGTAGACCAGAAGATCACCAGTTGATCGCCCCGACGAAAATCGTATTGGCGGGCACAAATCAGCTGGTGATCCTCAAGGTACCGTATGTGCTGGCAGTTAATAATTGATTCCAATATTTTGGAGTACAAGGAGGTGATCGCGATAGGCCTATAGTTGGACGGGTCTGAGCGGTTACATTTTTTAGGGATCGGATGGACAAAAGCTGTCTTCCATGAATTCAGGACAACGCCTTTGGAGTAGGGATACCGGAAAAGACGCGTTAGGACCGGTGCCAACTCCGGAGCTCACGTCCTCAGCACAATTGGGGGGATTCCGTCAGGCCCACTCGACTTCTGGATGTCCAGGAGAGGAGTGCTTTGCGAACCGAGCTCTGTGAGAACAGCACATTCGGCATGGAGCACTCACACCGCGGGATGATCGGCGGCGGTGAATTGGCACCTAATGTCGCGGTAAAGAGTTTAATATCTAGGATTCCTTTATTTAAATAGTACATGGATGTATCTAAAATATTATGATACATCCTTGTTACGAGTTCGATTGAGAATTTTAAGAATTCATTCCTCGCTAGTGTCAAAGTTGCGCATGTTAGATTATTATAGACTCTAGGATGGGTAGGTTACTTAATAACTGGTTTGTAAGGTAGTTGATATATTTTATTTTAATACTCACCCACAAAATAAGATTGTTTGTACTTATGATTTAAATTAAGTTTGTATAATGTTATCTACTTCCGGTTTTTGATTCACTAGCTTATCGAATAGTTAGCCACTTACTTAAATAATTACTGTCATTTTTTGAATTTATAAGGTAATTTAATAAGAATAAATAAATGACAATTATATAGTAACAACTGACGCCGTAAACTTGTTAGCTTTAGTAAGGCGAACCTATCATTGAGGTGTATAAACGTAGTCTGTGCGGAATAGATCGGGGACAGCGCTCCCTTTTCCCTAAAGGGGGTCGCTTCCGATTCGGCAGAAAGTCCATACAGGCCAAAGCCAGTCTCACAGGTGGTGTTTAGTGGCTAGGCACTTCTTAGTGAATTCCACATAACTTCATTCACCACCTCCCTCCCCCGCTTCCGGAGGGTAGCCTTGCATTAGGCGCAAAACAATAGATAAGTGAAAGGGGTAACTTCCAGTCTGCTGGGAGTAGTTAAAAGGCTTCTTAGGCTAAGTAACCTGTTTTATGGGACGGTAATACTATAAGCTAAGTAACTTATGTATTTTGTTATTATAGTATATATTTTAAATGTTACTGCCATTTTGTGTTTGGGCATTACCTATATATTGTTGGTTTGATCATACAAATTGTAAAAGGCAACATATTGTAAATATATTTTATTTCAAATAAATGTCCCGCTGGGTGTATTACTGGTTCTTCCCAGGACAGAAGTTTTCTTCGAACCAGTGTTAAAAGTACTATATTGAATAAAATTCCATTCTGTTCTATTCTGAAGACTTTTCCTGTAACCTGATATTTAATATTAAGACTTTTTCTTTGTATCTCTACATTTTTATTAATCTAACACGTAAATTAGACGATTATCATTTTCTTTAGTAGTAGTAGCTTACAGATCGTACATCTATTTACTATTTATAAATGTTCCGCGACGTTTTCCTGGGATCCGTATTTAAAAGATTTTTTTTTCACTTTTAAGTTTATACGTTGCGATGTCAAACAAACGCATCACAAACACAAAACAAACCAGGCTTTCCGTCAACCAAAAATAATACGTAATAAATTTAACTTTTAATATACATACATTTTTTTCGCAAAGGAATTCAGGTAATAAAAGGTTTACCAACAATTATGTAAATAACCTGGCTCGAAAATATTTTCTTAATTGAAATAAATAGTAGTAATGCTATTTACATTGCTAATATTCCCTTTAATCACTCCTAGTGAACTTAAAATATTTGTGTCAGGAGTGGTTCACGACAGTATTTAAATGGCGGAATCGAACCCGCGACCTTTTGAAATCTTTCAACCTTCTGCACCCTGCCGTTAGGCTACTGTCGCTTTTTATTACACATAGTAATAATATCGTAATTCATAATACTGACGTTTTATTTATAATTGCCATATAATATATGCCTCGTTGCGGGCCAGTATCCTTTTTTTTAAATAATTTCGAATGTAATTTCCAACGCTTTAGTCTTTGCGTTATAGCATGGTGCAGGTGACAACTTGCAATTTGGCGTGTCCAGAGATTGAACAATTTTAAATCGATTTAAAAAGGGCGATTAACAACACACAAAGCGAAGCAAAAATTATCGATTAGCTATCTATATAAAAATAAAAACCGAAACATATATTTCTTTATAAACTACAAGGCATGTAAAATCAAGTTAAACTTTAATACAAATTACGAAATAATAGTTACATAATAGCTGTTTCCGGACATCGCCCGCTTGGTATTTATTACAATTGGATTTCAGGGGCTTTAATTTTTTTGCGTGGACTCCTAATTCTTTTTCTGAAATAAAATTAGCCTGTGTTACTCCGTATAACATCAGTTATCTGCCAGTGCCAGCTATAAGCCGGAACAAACAGACACAGACAAACATTTTAAAAATTGTTTTTGTCTTTTTGTTATAAATACCGTATATACGTTTTATGCATTTAGTAAAAGGCTGTTATTTTGATGTTACCAACACACTTCAATATATAGATTATACTATGTATTAATTTGAAAATAAAAATCATCTTCTATTTCATGTTGATTACAATATTCATATTGACAATTAAACAAATAAAATGGCTGCCAGCATCTGTAATTTTCAGTACGGCGGTTGACGGCACTGGCAGCTTTTCAATGTATACAAGTGCTAGCGCCTTTATTTTTTTTCGGAGTTAATGGCCTGGTATCTAGACCTTTAGACCAAGTCTTGCGTATTTTTATTCGGTTTATTATAATTTCACCAAATGTATAATTATCCTTCATAGTTCACTACTTCACAATATGATGATGCGTCACATTGTGCAGCCCTTGGGAGATTTTGACGGCAACTTGAGCCAGCAGACAGATGACAGTTGGTGATGGTATCTAAAGGTGGCTATGCAAACAGTTTATCTTGAGAATCCATCACCATCAGAGCACTTGTTTCACCGTTTCCACTAATAGTTCACGTGCGTAGACAGTTAATACATAAAATCGCACCACTTTTACATATCAAAATCCACTTAAAAGTATTATTAAAACTATAAAACAGGAGCAGCACCGCCGCCGATCAAGTTCCCGCCAAAACTCATTTGATTTTTCGCGCCTTTATTTATATGTGAGTTAGTGTTGCCAGGTCCAATGGACCAAATATCGGGACGAAAGTTAAAAATAAAACTATTGGTGAATCTTTTTGTTTTATATTTTTTAATTTAATTGTTTAACATTTTAAAAGTAGTTTAAATACACATATGTTTCCACCTTATAGCCTATATATATATACCTTACTAGGTATTATACTTCCAATTTACCGATAATTTTATGTTAAACTTCAATTAAAAAATAGTTTGGAAAATCCAAAAGTGCACGACTCATAATACTCATATGATCATCATATCATCATTCAGGTCACTCCATAAAGTCAGTAAATCCTACTTTCTTTTAGTATAATTTTATTTTTATTTATACCGTGCTTTTAAAATATTGTAATAAAAAGCTGTGATAATAATAATAATCAAGTATGTATCAAATTTGGTTTTTCAAATATTTTGTTTTTGTACAGCGATCTTTTTGAGCACGAGCCGCTTCAAACAATTGATACAGTATCTATTCACGACTCTATCATTTAACTATCTGACAACCTATATTTTTTTATATAATTTATATGTACAATATGATTGTTAGATACGATTTCATGCGACAAAACGTTGGTATCTTGATTTTTATGCCCTAGTAGAACATCCACACGCTTTGCGCTTAAGGCATGCGATAATCGAGAATTTGGTTTACAAATCTAATGAAATAAAAATAAAAAATAGGTTTTTTGTAGCCCTTTTTGACACCATGCGAATAATTTATCGTCTATGCATCGGAAATACTGCATATTCGTCTATCTAATTTTTTTCCGTAAATCAGAATTTGTTGAACGAATAGTATCAATTCCAATACATATTTACCTAATTTTTATATATACGATTTATTTAAAAACGGATTTTTGATAGTCTGTGGTTGTTCGATATGGCATGGTATAGTTCAACATAGCACATCACTATCGTAAGTGGTCGGTACCCATCCATGAAGTATAACAATATCTTTATGACAGTTTATCTAAAAAAATACGAAACTTCATAGGCATGAGCTTTCATACGCACTATGGAGTGTAGAGTACAAGGAGAACCATCTTATAAGGGGGCGAAAGTTGAAAAAGTGTCCTATTATTTACTAAAAATAGAGGTTGCAAAACCTACCACAACAGCGCTGGCATCTGAAAAACTACGATATGAAGATAGCTGTTGTGAACGGAGTGAAGCCAGCTGAATTCAAATATTAAAAAAAAATCATGATTAGAGTAGTAAGTAAAATGCCAGTATACAAAATCTCAACTATTTACGTAGTACAAAACCAAGCGGATTGGTCGGTCCTTGTTTATTTCTCCATCTTATTCTAATTACTTTTGGCGCTTTTTTAAATTTATCCTATGCTACTGTAGCGCCACCCTTATTGGACACGTTATTGGGGACACTTATCATATATAGAGATGGTCCTCCTTCTCTCTACACTCCATAATACGCACCAAGCTACAACGCAAAAACTATAGTATATTATATTATCAATACTATGAAATAATGAGGTTATATTGAAAGCGTATATTTTTTGTGTGCTCTCTAAAACGGCTAAACCGATTTAAATAATTTCTTTTAATAAGTAGGTGAAGTATTTCTGGGGTGATCTTATATAAAAATATTATGTGAGACCACCCCTCAAATATTTAAAGACAAGAAGTTCTATTGCATGCCGTAAGCGCTATGCGCGTCGGTATGTTCTACTAGGGCCTAAAAATTAAGATTTCATTTACCCTTTCGAGTGGTCTAAGAAATATTACAAATTAGTTTAATTCAATGTTTCGTCTTAATATTATAAGAAATCATTCTTTGGTTTTTTAAAAGTGTTTAAACGCTGTTTCATTTCTTACTAAAAGATAAATATTTATTCATCCTTGTTTTACTCACATGATTTTAATTTAAGAATCTTTTTAACACGTTTATAACAATAGAATATTTAAATATTCATCCTTGTCTTACTAACATCATTTTAATTTAAAAATCTTTTTAACACGTTTATAAAAAGAGAATATTAAACACCGGTTAGATCTTAACGAAGGCTTTTTTGTATCATTCACTCTTAAAAAGGTTTCTTTTTGTAGCAACGTTACTTTTATTTGTGTCAAAAAGGACTATTTATTCGCATAGAATTTACACCCATTTACTACCTTTACCGCTACAGAGTTTATTTTTAACGCTTTTTTATGGTTTTTACTTTTTTGGAAAGTAGAACCTTTCATTGCCTAGGGAAATGAAACGCGAATAAAGCTGTCTATTATGTCAAATAATCAAATTCATCCGGGTGTAACGGATTCGCATAATCCACAGAATTCACAGAAAAGATGGACGGATCTTTGTCCGTAACTTGTGAATCGGAGGATATCGGCTAAATCCGCCTTTCGGACATTGAGCAAATGATCATGTGTACGCCTTCTAGTTTCACTGGCTTTTGCGTATTGATCCTTTGGTATCCTACGCATGTGAACAATAAGCGCTGCACTGGAAATCCTCGGAACTGCTGTACCGGTTGTGCCAGGTGCACATGAGAATAAAATGCAATTATCTAGTGATTTTTTCAAGAAATCACAGACAATCGCATCGCAGTTGTTAGAGTAAGGTCATTTTATTTTATTAAATTAGTATTTTATGGGAGTTGAGCTATCGTAAGAGATCAGATATAATATATTCTGCCTGCACCACCAGGCATTCAGCAATAATAAACAGCCCCCAATCTTTAACAAATTTTTTTTAACAGTGGTAGAGCCATGTGGCAACTTTTGCTGTCGCACGGATGGGCCTCTGCGTTTCGCTTGGTGAGTGCAGGTGGCCGGAGGCCCTTTTTACTGGAAATGAGGCATTCCATCTTAGTCCTCACGGGTGACAACGCATCTACATTTTGATTCGCAAACGAGGATAGATGTAGATGTCTATGGGCCGCAGCAACCACTTACCATCAGGTGGACTATGTGCTCGTTTGTCACCCTTATCCTATAAAAAAAATCTATGTTGTCCTCAAGGGATTAATCAATTATATTTATTACAGAGCAGAAATACTATTTAAGTTACCAAGCAATTACGTTTTTATTAAAAATATATAATTATATTTTTTTTCTGGACATAAAGGTATTAAAATCGATTTCAAACACATATAGCGTTTTAATTGATGTACCGATTTGCAGGTGCATATAATGACGTACAATTTCTAGGCTATGCAGTAAAGTATCGAAAAAATGCGGAAATATAAACCGGTGACATTAAAACCTTACGATTGCAGCTGTGTGTTCACAATGACGATAGCCAGCAAGAACGTCAAAACGAGACTAGGAAAAACGGATGAATTTGAACGGGGGTTGGTCCAGGTAATCAATCAGCGAGTATGGTATTGTATGTAGCGTATGTCCAAAAACTTTTGATCAAAAGATTATAATATTGTGCGCATAAGTTCATCATCATGAGAGTCATTATAGCCCATTGAATTCTGCTGCACAATATAGGCTTTCCCCATAGATTACCTCATAGAGGGGATGTTTACCATAGTTTCCAAGCTCGGCAGGCAGGTTGACAACCGCAGTTATTTTAGAAGGTAGTAGATGTTGTCCATCTCCTAGTTTACTTTATCTCTGTCGTTTCTTACGGTACCAATGGGATGATATTATGGAAAAGTACATTCTCTTACAATTCTCTACTACACGGCACGCGATAGTTGGTAACAAAAAAATTAATAAATGAAGAGCAAACTTTGTAGCTTTGTATCCCTTTTTAGTATGTTGTGCGCACGGAGGAGTGTGTGAGTTGACATAGTTAATGTTTATATATGGAAAATGAGTGCAGAAAATATAAAATTTTTATTATAATATGTGTTAGAAATTATTAAAATATCCATTGTTCACGTCGCATGGCACGTTCATTTCGTATGGCAGTGAAATATGGGCCGTAACTCAAAAAAATGTGCATACCATGCAAGTTGCCGAGATGAAGATGCTGAGGTGGATGTGTGGCGTTACCAAGCTCGACAAAATCCGCAACGAGTACGTGCGAGGAAGCTTGGGCGTGCGCGACATCGCTGACAAGATGCAGGAAAGTAGGCTGCGATGGTATGGGCACGTGAAGAGGAGGCCACCCGACTACGTAGGGAACTTGGCACTACAACTTTCCATCCCAGGTCGAAGATCCAGGGGCAGACCCAAAACACGATGGAAAGATGTAGTGGTAAAGGACATGAGAGAGTGCGAAGTCTCCGAAAACGAAGTAGAGGATAGAGCGAAGTGGAGGCGTAAGACAAGAAAGGCTGACCCCACCACCATGTGGGACACATAGCCAGGAAGAGAGAGAGAGAGATTGTTCACGTCGATACTACCAGTTTCACTTAATTGTTTATAGTTTGTTTACTTTTATACTGCCTAATGCCTATGTCGAACACGTAATAGTCTGTAGTCAAACAATAGTATAGTATATTTAAATAAAAGTAGTATAGTATAGATTGTCACCAAAGATTTTTAAAATGTAGCTAACAAATAAATACTGAAAGATTGAATGAGTCGTAAATGTTGTGCGAGTTCAAATATTTCTTTTTTAACAGTCTGTGGCGTGAGTCAAGGCGACAAAAACGTAGTTTTTATTTAATAAATTAGATATTTGTGTTTAATATCATACAGTGCTGCTGTTGAATGTGAAATACACCGTTTGCAAAAGGAAAATTTTGTAGCAGCAATTTGAAGTGACTTACTCTTGCCTAATTATTATAACTATTAACATTTTTCAATAAAATTACAAAAGATATTCCATGAGACTCAAACCACAGACTATCTAGTAGATTCTAGAACAAACTTAAAAATTTAATGAATTACGCTTGAATTTCAATCACTAGGCCAGTAATAAATAAACACGTGAACAAAACATATGTAGTTTTGGTGCTACCAATTATTTCTTTTTCTTTAAATATTTTTTCTTCTTTAAATTTAATAAAAAGAAATATAGAAAATATAGCTTTCATTGGGCTAATCGCCTCGCTTGATATGCGGGTTTTTAGAGACGTTTGGAGTTTAGTGGTTGCGATCGCAACCTTTATTTTTATTACCGGTATTTCTAGCTTGCCGGGAACGAGAAAATTTTACCGCCATCGATTTTCAAAGCCTTAAAACTTTCTGATATATCCTTAAGTTGCTTCTTATGACACCTATATGGAGTGAAATAGATGATTAATCTCTTTTACCATCACAACAGACACTGTTACTATTATTGTTAACTAACTTGTTCCGGCGCGTTACTAACGTAGAAGAAATAATTGTGGAAATATCGTTTCAAATTTGGAAGGGTTATATTCTTTACTAATACATTCATTCGAATTGAATGATATATAACTATCAAATAAAAAGTTATTAGTACTATCCCCATAACCTTCGTACAAGTAGAAGCAATGAGTTGACAAAGTTTTAGCGCAATCTGATGAACGGTATGGCAGTGCATAAAATACGAACGAACAAATATTATTTTTTATTTATTAGACAACCGATCTGCCCCGGTTTCGCACGGGTGATATCTGCATTCTACAACAGCGCCGCCTGCCGGGTCCAACTATGCCTATAACCTTCGCGGGAGTGCAAGCAATATATTGACAAAGTTTTACTGCAATCTGATGAACAGTATGGCAGCGCATAAAATACGAACAAGCAAATATTAATTTTATATATTACTTGTTTATATACAGGTCAGTGGATTTGAATGTTTATGCATCATGTTTAATAGTAACATGTCATCGGCAAATAAAAAAAAAACTGTAATTTCTTGAAGATATAAATTGCACTATTGATGGATGCTGTAATGTTGATATAAATTGGCAACATAAACGGATGAAGGCTTAATTCCTGAGAAACACCTGTGCTGCACAAAAATCTTCTCGAGAATAAAATATATTATGAGATATCATTAGGTCAAATGCGCAGGAAAACGTCCAGCAGTGAACTCTTACAGAGGGATTATAAATATATTATTCTATTATTTATTTATTTTAGGCAGGATTACCGACTAATATTTTCGTAAAGTTACAAAATTATTAGAAAAATTGCTAATTACAAACCTGCACATATTAATTTCATCTGACTTTATGCAAATTTAAAGGACCTCCAGAAATTACCCAAAATAAACAATAGTCTTATAGATTCATTGATACATTCTAAATTTAGTGTATTTGGGTTACCTTACATAATAAACTGGCACCAAATATAGCTAAGTATTAAAGTCGTAATTATAGCTGCATAAATTAGGAATCCCATAAAATTGCGCGAAATCACGTAATCATATTATTTCATAACGAGCTAATTTTAATGGAATTTTATCGCGCTACGAGTATGTTTTCATTTACAAAATGTAAAAAATGCAAGAATTGCGGTCTTAATTTAAACAAAATGGAATATCCTTGATTGTCCCTAAATTGCTTCTATTCTTAAATAACTAGGAATCCTACTGAAAATGATGATGTTTTTTTTTGTTTCGGTAGGTAGAAAACGGAGCTCGACAGGCGATTGGCTGTGTGCGCTATACTGAATATATTTCCTCAGAAATTTACATAAAACGTTAGTGGCGGTTAAACTAAGCGTTTTTTGCAAGACTCGTATTTCTTGGTCACACAAAGTTAAGAGCGTTGAGTCGTGGCGTATGAGTAGATGAAAACGTCGCATTGAATTGAGCTTGAAGATGTACACTAAGCGAGAGTTTCGACTAAACTGTCAGCTTGTCTGTTCTTTTGAAATATCTGTCACTAAAGCATTTTGAGAAGCACGAAATTCGTATAAGTTTAGGTTATTCTCAGTATACCACGTTCTGCGAACGTTTTCAAATGAATATCCCTAACATTTTTCTCAAGAACGGTTCAGAATTCAGGATATTTATATCACAAAAACAGATGGATCGCGCGAAGTTCAAAAGATCAATGCCAGTGCACAGACTAAATATTTGATGAGTCCATGCTTTTGTTGTCTTGAAAATTACGTACGTAGGATACGTTTTATCCCATAGTAGTTCGGGCACAAGTCAAGCGCTGTAAACAGCAATCCCATCAAAAACATTCTGTAAAAAACTAGCCAAGTCTCGATGGAGCTGCTTGTTTATCTCTAAAAAGTAATGAAATCTAGACAAAGTCGTGCCAAGTCTAAGGTTCCTTACTGCGATTTCTTTATTATTATAGTTAATGTTGTGTGACTTGGCCGTTGAAGGGTACACAAGGGTACAAAACCAGGTGCTACATGACACCATTGTACGGTAATGTTACCGTACTACCGTAAACTACCTATGTTTGTTAAGCGAGATAATAGCCCATACTGGTATTGGTAATTGGACGGTAGTGTCTCATTTTAGGCGGTTGTTGATTGTGCAACACATGCATTCAGCATTGACAATGCAGACTTCTGCTCTCTTCTGTTTGGAGCGTCAAATCGACCACCGATCGAACATAAAATAGACGTACAGACGGACTTGTATTAATGATTAGAAGTCCGCTTGTACTGGAAATATTTTTTTATACTGTTTGTTTCAGGCTCGCCTATACAAAAGTATTATTGAAATACGCAGCTTTATCAAGCCTACAATTGACTGGTTATTCAATTAACGTTTTTCAAGTGGCAATTTTCCATAGTCAAGGGGTAGCGGTTCTGGCGACAGATTGGTGCAATGGTGTCATGTAGCATCTGGTTTTGTACCCTTGTGTACCCTTCAACGGCCAAGTCACACAACATTAACTATAATAATAAAGAAGTCGCAGTAAGGAACCTTAGACTTGGCACGACTTTGTCTAGATTTCATTACTTTTTAGAGATAAACAAGCAGCTCCATCGAGACTTGGCTAGTTTTTTACAGAATGTTTTTGATGGGATTTCACATCTTTTTGTAGAAACGTGGGCATATTGATTTATTTTATTAGATTTTCTTATTTGACTGGCATTCGCCCAGCAGTGGGATGCTATAGGCTAGATTAAATTAGAAGATGTGTCCCATTACGCAGGATTTTTGCAATGACAGTAGATTTTTTTTATGTACCAATAGTAGAAGGGGGCGGCATTACCATATCTCAAATGCAGTTGAGACCAGCTGAGGGTTCTTCATCAGATACTTCAGACGTTCGATTTTTGACATCAAATGAAGCGGCCCACCATGTTGAATATTTTTTGTAAAGGCGGTTTGTCGATTTCTTCTAATTGTTTGGTTGGGCTCTTGTGTTTTCTAATCAGCGTCACCAGGTACTCCAGATCTTTGATTATCTTAGTTTTTATAGTTTTCCCTTTATGTGGCCATTAAACCCTAACTCTGTACCAAATTTCAGCTCTCTGAGTTTATGGGAAGTACTAGTTCTATTCTGATGATCATGAGTGAGTGAGTGTCATAAATGCGAAACTTTGCTTTCGCTTAACTTCGGAACTAAAAGACCTACAGACTTGAAATTTTGGATTTTAAGTATGTGATTATAGCTTACTGGATGACGAAAATTTCCGCGTTCTGGTCTTATCCAGAGGTTCTCAAATAAGGGCCTGAAAATGCGGCGAAATGGTTCCCGTAAAGGATGGTACGGCAGTGTTTGCTTCGCGCTCGACTTGGCAGGGGCACTGCCGTGCCCCCAGATAGTGTCAAATAAACGAACATTTCATTCGTAACGACGATTTTTATGAAATTTGAGCTAGCAAGGGAGTTAACAGTCAAGATGATGGTAAGAAGCTCATACAAGCTATAAAATTAAGAGATGCCAGTCCTAACTCGCAACTGATTACACGATTATGTTATGACGTCGTTAGTATGTTACGTTGCAGTGTTACTGACATGGTGACAAGCACAAATAAACCGGACCCGCAAAACAAACGGACCACATTTAATGTATATATTTTTTTTTTGCCTGCATATGAAAGATTCTCTGATAGGTCATTATTTGATTCAGATTCGGACATTTCAGGGCTAGTATAGTCACTGGGGTATAAAACTAATAATTGATCTAAGTAGCCCAAACCGAATTCTCACGGCGAATAGGATCATTTATTAGTGTTACCAACATACTATAAAAATAGGATGAATGTATGAACATGCCTGACGGTCACGCATTCCTAGTTTGGTGGATACAGCTCCGAGTAACGAATGCTCGATGTTTTTTCTTTTAGTTTTAAATTTCACTACCTTTACTCTCAGAGCTGTAAGCTCCTAGTTCTTTCAATCATTACTGAAAAACAGAGTTGTGGTGTCGCCACAATTTATGATGAGTTGTAACTTTATTTGGCGTTTTTGGCGTACAAAGCCAAATTTATTAAAATTTGTTTTTCGTCTGTGCCAAAAAAGAGTGTTTCTATATTGATTTCTATCAACTGAGTTTAGTCATGTGCGCTGCATAGGATTATATTGCACGAGTGTGAGAGATGAGACGGCAATCTAACACGACCGGAGAGAAATCAGGCGTAGAATTAACGGTTTTACGTGCTTTGACTGTGTCTCACAGTGGTGAAACCCCGTCAACTTTCTGTCCCCGGGCAGCTATTGAGAATTTCTTTACAGAATAAAACCCAATGGCTGACTGTACCTCGACACGGGATTAGAGCTTAGGGGAAGACATAGAACATAACTGACACCCTTGGCTTGTGGATGCAGTAAAACAGGTACTGTACCTTTGACACTGTTGCTCGTCAACGGTTTACGTCAGACATGAACGGAATTGTCATATCATTGTCTACCGGAAGCCGTGAGTTCTTTCTGGCATTTTAATAGATTATTAATAGGCATTCCTACGAAACTTATTGGAATGGCATGATGAATTCGTTTACACTGTCAACACCCGGCAACATTCCATATCTGATATCTGACGTTACTTTACGAAAAAAATTGGTTTAATATGTTGATTGATAATGTCCTCGTTAGTAATAACGAATGTGGTTTTCTTGAAACTCGGTAATGCGTTTCTGTGTAAAATGCAGATCTAAATAAATTAATTAACTTTCTCATCTCGTGTATCGCGGATGGACTTTTATTGTTGTTGTCCTATATAACTATATTATGTTTAACATTTATCTGGAATAAACATGTAAAGCTCGTACGAAAAACATATTATTATAAAAACACGCTGTGTGAAATACATTATACATTATACAAAATAAATGTTAAAAATATATTCTTTGTTTTTTTTTGCTCTTTACTTTTGTATTTATAAGTATATACTGAGTATAGATTTAGACATTTCTGACTTCTTACAAGCGATTTATTAAGGTTTAGTGATCACATACAGCTGGCGCCAAGTGTACGTGCGACTTAGTAAAAATAGAGCCCAGAAAGACCGTTTCAACTACGAGCGACAATATTGTTATTATAGATTATATGAGAAAATCCGATGATATTTTTTAGGAATATAATAAGTTTAGTTTGTCATTACATAGTTAGTAAATAAATGTAAACATTTACTAAGCTCTTAGAGCTTTGCACGTAAGCTAAAAAGTTGTTCTTGCTATTGTTATTGTAGTTTTGCCTTAAGCTAATTAGCAGCATAATCAAACAAGTTTTAAGAATGCAATGAGCGAATAGGTGAATAATGATCATGTAGCATCTGGTTTTGTACCCTTGTGTACCCTTCAACGGCCAAGTCACACAACATTAACTATAATAATAAAGAAGTCGCAGTAAGGAACCTTAGACTTGGCACGACTTTGTCTAGATTTCATTACTTTTTAGAGATAAACAAGCAGCTCCATCGAGACTTGGCTAGTTTTTTACAGAATGTTTTTGATGGGATTTCACATCTTTTTGTAGAAACGTGGGCATATTGATTTATTTTATTAGATTTTCTTATTTGACTGGCATTCGCCCAGCAGTGGGATGCTATAGGCTAGATTAAATTAGAAGATGTGTCCCATTACGCAGGATTTTTGCAATGACAGTAGATTTTTTTTATGTACCAATAGTAGAAGGGGGCGGCATTACCATATCTCAAATGCAGTTGAGACCAGCTGAGGGTTCTTCATCAGATACTTCAGACGTTCGATTTTTGACATCAAATGAAGCGGCCCACCATGTTGAATATTTTTTGTAAAGGCGGTATGTCGATTTCTTCTAATTGTTTGGTTGGGCTCTTGTGTTTTCTAATCAGCGTCACCAGGTACTCCAGATCTTTGATTATCTTAGTTTTTATAGTTTTCCCTTTATGTGGCCATTAAACCCTAACTCTGTACCAAATTTCAGCTCTCTGAGTTTATGGGAAGTACTAGTTCTATTCTGATGATCATGAGTGAGTGAGTGTCATAAATGCGAAACTTTGCTTTCGCTTAACTTCGGAACTAAAAGACCTACAGACTTGAAATTTTGGATTTTAAGTATGTGATTATAGCTTACTGGATGACGAAAATTTCCGCGTTCTGGTCTTATCCAGAGGTTCTCAAATAAGGGCCTGAAAATGCGGCGAAATGGTTCCCGTAAAGGATGGTACGGCAGTGTTTGCTTCGCGCTCGACTTGGCAGGGGCACTGCCGTGCCCCCAGATAGTGTCAAATAAACGAACATTTCATTCGTAACGACGATTTTTATGAAATTTGAGCTAGCAAGGGAGTTAACAGTCAAGATGATGGTAAGAAGCTCATACAAGCTATAAAATTAAGAGATGCCAGTCCTAACTCGCAACTGATTACACGATTATGTTATGACGTCGTTAGTATGTTACGTTGCAGTGTTACTGACATGGTGACAAGCACAAATAAACCGGACCCGCAAAACAAACGGACCACATTTAATGTATATATTTTTTTTTTGCCTGCATATGAAAGATTCTCTGATAGGTCATTATTTGATTCAGATTCGGACATTTCAGGGCTAGTATAGTCACTGGGGTATAAAACTAATAATTGATCTAAGTAGCCCAAACCGAATTCTCACGGCGAATAGGATCATTTATTAGTGTTACCAACATACTATAAAAATAGGATGAATGTATGAACATGCCTGACGGTCACGCATTCCTAGTTTGGTGGATACAGCTCCGAGTAACGAATGCTCGATGTTTTTTCTTTTAGTTTTAAATTTCACTACCTTTACTCTCAGAGCTGTAAGCTCCTAGTTCTTTCAATCATTACTGAAAAACAGAGTTGTGGTGTCGCCACAATTTATGATGAGTTGTAACTTTATTTGGCGTTTTTGGCGTACAAAGCCAAATTTATTAAAATTTGTTTTTCGTCTGTGCCAAAAAAGAGTGTTTCTATATTGATTTCTATCAACTGAGTTTAGTCATGTGCGCTGCATAGGATTATATTGCACGAGTGTGAGAGATGAGACGGCAATCTAACACGACCGGAGAGAAATCAGGCGTAGAATTAACGGTTTTACGTGCTTTGACTGTGTCTCACAGTGGTGAAACCCCGTCAACTTTCTGTCCCCGGGCAGCTATTGAGAATTTCTTTACAGAATAAAACCCAATGGCTGACTGTACCTCG
The DNA here is from genome assembly GCA_033319125.1 of Parnassius glacialis. Taxonomy (NCBI): domain Eukaryota; kingdom Metazoa; phylum Arthropoda; class Insecta; order Lepidoptera; family Papilionidae; genus Parnassius; species Parnassius glacialis. The sequence goes on along the minus strand of JAVANC010000010.1, from coordinate 23,672,140 downwards.
ACACGGGATTAGAGCTTAGGGGAAGACATAGAACATAACTGACACCCTTGGCTTGTAGATGCAGTACAACAGGTACTGTACCTTTGACATTGTTGCTCGTCAACGGTTTTACGTCAGACATGAACGGAATTGTCATATCATTGTCTATCGGAAGCCGTGAGTTCTTTCTGGCATCCTAATATATTATTAATAGGCATTTCTATGCAACTTTTTGGAATGGCATGATGAATTCGTTTACACTGTCAACACCGGCAACATTCCATATCTGATATCTGACGTTACTTTACGAAAAAAATTGGTTTAATATGTTGATTGATAATGTCCTCGTTAGTAATAACGAATGTGGTTTTCTTGAAACTCGGTAATGCGTTTCTGTTTAAAATGCAGATCTAAATAAATTAATTAACTTTCTCATCTCGTGTATCGCGGATGGACTTTTATTGTTGTTGTCCTATATAACTATATTATGTTTAACATTTATCTGGAATAAACATGTAAAGCTCGTACGAAAAACATATTATTATAAAAACACGCTGTGTGAAATACATTATACATTATACAAAATAAATGTTAAAAATATATTCTTTGTTTTTTTTTTTGCTCTTTACTTTTGTATTTATAAGTATATACTGAGTATAGATTTAGACATTTCTGACTTCTTACAAGCGATTTATTAAGGTTTAGTGATCACATACAGCTGGCGCCAAGTGTACGTGCGACTTAGTAAAAATAGAGCCCAGAAAGACCATTTCAACTACGAGCGACAATATTGTTATTATAGATTATATGAGAAAATTCGATGATATTTTTTAGGAATATAATAAGTTTAGTTTGACATTACATAGTTAGTAGTAACAAAACTAGAGAAGCAAACCACATTGCCGCGCGTCGAAAAAAGTGTAACCACTAACCAAACGCGACGGCGTAGCTTTGAAATCATTAAAATATTAAAGTAAACATATATCTATCTCACTTATACAAGTCACGGAAAACAATATTGTCCCTAAGATTAGATAAAGATAGACACACAAACATGCAGTGGCGGGTTGGTGTTGCATACTTTATGAAATTTTACCCAAAATGAGCAATATAAAGGAGTTTTTTTTTATAGTTGCAGTAAACTGTTTTTATTTTGAATTTGTATATTTTCTTATTAGATGAACAGAATTAAGCATAGCTAATGAAATAAAAGATGTTTTTATGTATTATTTTTATTGTACTAATAAATCAAACAAAAAATAAAGCAAATAAAAAACAAGTTAAGGTTTCTTAAGCGAGATCTGTGTTGAATATGTATAAATTGTGAAATCATCAGCAAGTTTTTGTCTCTTAAATTTAGTCTCATGACATTAGCTACAAAAATTTTGGTTATCAATAAATTTCGTTGATTTTCTTGTTTATAGAATTTCCATACTACTTAACAACTTTAAAAAGTTTTTATATTTTTTTGCAACAATACTGAGGATAGTTAATGGATTTAGGCGTGACTCTGCCGAAGTATATTTGTAAGATAATATAAATGGTTAAATCTGTAATACTAATCCGCTTAAATATTCATAATAGTCCATGCTCTCAAATTCCGCTATGAAGCATCAGTTTGTTATATAATTGCCTTTTGGATTCTTTTTTGTGTGTTTGAGTGTATAATTTACTTTCGTGGTACAATCTTATTTTTAAATATTTATATATAATGGCATTAATCAATTAAAAGGGAATGATCAACTTGTATTGAAGATAAATGATCTCCCGGGTGTATTGCAAATTCTTTTAATAATTTATTTCCTTGAAACTCTTTTAATGTTTTTGTAGCTAATGTCATAGAATCAACTTTAGTAGACAAAGACTTAGTTTCGGAAAGTTTGCAATGCAAATTTATTAATTTAAAATAAAATAATAAAATATAATTAATAGACCATTCATGAATAAACTAAAATAACAATAATTAATTATTTTGTATAAAGGTTGAAACATAGTTTTTATTTTTAAACAAACAATTTTACTTGTTTATTTTAAAACAAAATTAACTTATTCCATAAATTATATAGTCTCCCATTAATGTGGAAAAATCACAAAGGCGGAAAAGTAGCAACACTGAAGCTAAATTGCAATATTCAATATTTCATTTAATTTTTTAGTGTTTTGAACGTTAATATGAATATATAAATTAAAACTTACGTGTGGGAAGTGATTCCGCTTGATTTATTATGCTTTTGTGACATTGAATCGCATTCTTTCACTACGCATTTAGCCATTTTTTGTCGTGAATCGTTCGGCTTAACTCGGACGGCGTCACATTGAACACTGAACCGACGTTCGCTGGGCATATGGCTGTGGCCATATGTGAAGTGGCAACGCTTTGACGCGGCAATTACTTATCTAGTGTAACGTATAAATCAATGATGCAAACCAACAGCATCACTACCCATCTCAATGTAACACAGGGCAGCCTCTCAGCAACACGACATTCCTTGCCTACACTAGTAGAATACCCCAACGGGCATAGTAACGATAGAGGGACTCGTAGAAATACAGACTGTCCCTTCGTAGTCGCCTGTGCGAAACTTTATACTGCTAAAACAAGTGGGAGATTACCATTCTACCTTCATTTGTTCATATTTTCTTTTATTTTTCTACTCTCAATCCCTTCCATAGATATATATATATATATATATATATATATATGACGGCACCTGCACCGTTGCAGGTGCGGCGGCGTCAGTCTAGCTAGACAGAATTCTTGTAAAAGACACTTGTACCGCACACCTGCGGCATTGCACCTGCGGTGCCGCCCGTCCTGCTTGTATAAAACGGACGGAGCGGCCACCGTTAAGACAGTCTTGGCTCTGACGTGGAACGGTGCGCTTGTCGTATTCCGTTACTAGTTTATCCTTGACTCGTTGGATAATTAATTCGTGTAAACGAATTAATTATTATTCCTAACTACAAAATTAGTCTCTGTACTATACTCAATTACCCTTTCTACATCAGAAGTGGGATAAAGTCCCCATTTTTGCCCACATTTAATCTTCGAATAGTATGAGGATTATTACATTTGTGGAAGACTGTAATGCATTCCGCATTGATGAATCTGTTTTTATGTTAAATACCGTAATGAAATTTGCTATGCTACTTAAGATATTTTCGTATCATTAAAGTGTAGAGAAAAGATAAAGTGAAATTATTTAAGCCAATTTTTTTTAATTTGTTCGATTTGTATTAAAAGTACCCCGCAAGTATTTTCATTATTTCTTGATATATTAACAAATGTCGAAAGACCTTGGAGGCTTTCTAATTAACTTATTCAAGTTATGTTGTAATTTGATAGTTCACGCGAAACATGATTATCATTTGCTATATTTTGAAGTTCAAAACGTTTAAGGGATGTACCAAAATAAAGGATTAACTTTAACACGCTATGAATTGAAAATAATAAGTGACATTTTTGTGTTCTAATGTGTTGATCAGTTTTGCAGTTTGCTCCGAATATTGTGTCGTCGACAAGATTGGGGTTTGATGTCGAGGGATTCGTAGAAGTCTCTACAACAGTGATCAATGAGGAAGATGTTGTGACGACTAATCTAACATGGTCAGGTACGGCCGAGAGCTGGTAAGATTGAGCCTACACCGCTACAGACGGTAACTTATCGGCTGATCTTACGGCAGGGCAATTTAAGCGGCCGCCGAACAAATGGTGCTTTGGCGTTGTAAATGGACGTCTGAGGTCGGCTTTCGTAAATTTTGCGCAGTTACCTCCTCCCCTTTGAAATGTTGTGGTATTTGCCTCTACACATAGTTTATGTTATTTTTTGCAATGTTTTCAAATGTCATACTGTTGCCGTTTCTTAAGAGAATATGTGATTCATTTTGGAAGCTCGGAATTCCATGGTTCGCAATACATTTATTTCGATTTCTTTTAATTTTACAAAGCAGTGCAACGATTCGCTAGAGCTAGTACGGCTACGGTGCGACGGCTTGCTGGCTCGATTGTGCCACGAACGCAGCAGAACGAAAAGCTGGAGTGCGTTTGCCTGAAGCAGGTGGTGGTAACTGATAGACCGTATGCTGTTCACTGTCAACCGCACGAGGACGTGCGACAGTCAGAGGCAGCAGTGTCTGTACATCTAGAAAATACTAGAGACGTTGCAACACTCTAGCGAAGTAATTATTCTAGTGCAGGAAAGGAACATTTAGTTGCAGGGAGGCTGGTTTGTGCTACACTGGGGTGTGTTGTGATGCTGTTGGTTTGCATACTTAGGTGTTATCATGTCACTACGTCCCTCACGATACACTTTTGTGTGATTGTGACAGGGACATGTTTTTGGTGTGGTTGGTCTGTAGCTGGTCTATATTGAATTGAAAAAAAAGAGAGTAAGAAAAAAAAGTGGTTCTTACTATCATTGTAGGGCGTTTGCCGGTCCAATGATATAGCTACAGGGAATAGTGATTCCGGACTAGCAAATAGTACTTGAAAAAAAAAGAGAGTAATATCATTGCAGCGCTTTCTGCCGGTCCTATGATATGACTATAGGGAATAGTGATTCCGGACTAGCAAAAACAGTACTTAAAAAAAAAGAGAGAAAATAGAAAAAGCTACAGACTAATCATTCCGATCTAGCATAAAGATGATTAAAGTTTTGTACGGCTTACTGCCGGAACAAAACTGATTGTCGCCCAAATCTGAAGGGTCAATATGGACCGGACCAGACATAGTTTTATCAGGATGATAGAACGATGTTTTCCTTTCTACAGATAAGTAAGATTGTGATGGAGCGCGTGCAAGGACGCACGCATGTCAGCATGGCCGTGACGGCACCTGCACCGTTGCAGGTGCGGCGGCGTCAGTCTAGCTAGACAGAATTCTTGTAAAAGACACTTGTACCGCACACCTGCGGCATTGCACCTGCGGTGCCGCCCGTCCTGCTTGTATAAAACGGACGGAGCGGCCACCGTTAAGACAGTCTTGGCTCTGACGTGGAACGGTGCGCTTGTCGTATTCCGTTACTAGTTTATCCTTGACTCGTTGGATAATTAATTCGTGTAAACGAATTAATTATTATTCCTAACTACAAAATTAGTCTCTGTACTATACTCAATTACCCTTTCTACATATATATATATATATATATATATATATATATATATATATATATATATATATATATATATACATATATATATTTCTTCTTCTTCTTTTAAATTATGGCTTCTCATATATATATTTACATTATTAACTTTATACCGACAGTTGTTACCTGTAACCATATAGGCACAGAACACAATTACTATCCACCAAGAAAAGAACGCCAACTACATACTAAAAAAAAGGAAACATTTTTGTGTATACGAAAGCTGAACGCACATATGTCCCCGCCGTAAGCGCCAAATTTTAGAATTCGTTGTATGAAATCATATGAAATCTCGCACATTGCACCCGCACCGTATGCGCCGAATTTTATAAAATGCGGTAGGTATACGATATCGAAGGACGAATGCTGATGACGTCATATAAAGCGGCGCGTTTGGCGCGTGTTGATACTCAGTGTTGTCTAATGTTGCCAACTTAGTGGATTTTCCACTAAACTGGTGGGTTCGACTTTAGTTTCAAATTATATTTTTTAAGTGTTTAGTGTACACTGCGGTTAGAAGTTGGCAGAAAAATGCTGCAACGAAATTGAAATTCCGATAAACGTTGTGAAATAAACACTTAGTGATAAATTATGTAAATACATTAAAACAAAATTGATAGTGAATTTTAATTCAAAAACCCAATTACACCTGATCACCTAATTATCAATAAAAATACTTACCTCAGACATACAAGTCTTTCCTCTGGTTCAATTGGTCTTCCAAATCTTGAGTTTTCCATAGAAAGATATGGTTTGTAACAATTCTTGAAATTTCTTGTATGTTAAATGCATATATCTAAAAAATCGTTCATCATCATATAACAGTTTTTTAAATAAAGTGTAATACTCTCCATACAATTGCCTTTTTAAATTAATACTATGAATCCAGAATCTCCTTTTTCTTCGAATTTTGTTTTCTTCTTCCTCCGCCAATAAGTAGGCTATTACAATAGTTTCTTATAGTGATTCCGAGCGATAAATTTCTTCAATTTAATCTATTTATTGTACCGTTTCACACCAGTGGTTGGAAAAAACTGCAAGAGTTGTTGGCAATCCAAAAGATTTGCGTACGGCGCGGAGGGTGCGTACGTGCAAATGTGCGAGGCCAACAGTAATATTCGGCGCGTACAGCACGTACAACGCGTACGGCACGTACAAATGTGCGTTCAGCTTAAATGTGCCACGGTGGGCGCCCATATAAAACTTTTTTAGCGGGTATTTCCAACCTTTTTATTCTGTAACTTTTAAACTTTTTGTTTATTTAAGGCAAATTTGAGTAATTTTGGCTCGAGCCTCACAAACCTATTAAGTGAATTCTCATACATTTGAGAGGTTGCACGAAAATATCTCGAATTTACTTTAGAGGAGTATGTGGGATAAAATAAAACTAAAAATAGGTACAGTTATGTAATTTTATTTTTTTAGAAGTGATTGTTTTATACACTATATATTATTATTGATATTTTTTATTGTATTGCAGATAATATTTTCCACCCGTAATATTGATTTATAACATATGTTATTGTGAGAGCTATTCACTTCACAGAACATTAACGTAGATTTAAATCAGGAAAATTCTCATGGCGAAAACATAACTCTGCCCAAATACATGATCTGCAACAGATAAAATTTGAGTTAATATAGTAATAATCCCTACAAATAACGATCAATAAACTCAAAATACTTAAAGACTTACCACAATATTGTCAAAAGTTTTTCTTCTTCTATTGTAGGAAAACTACAGAAGTGCTAACCATAGTGTGTCAGCCTGTTGAACACCGACAGCAGAAACTATAATATGGTTTCGTAAAACAAGTTAGTATTTAGACCGTATCATTGCCAAACGTAATGATACATTTCGGGGGTATTGTTAACCTAGTTAGTTACTTCTTTCAGCAGGGTTACCCTATCGATAAAGTTAAAAGCATTCCTTAGGTCAACCTTCATAAGAACATCTGCATCAGAGTTTGTTAAAAAATGTACGCAATGAATGTACTGCCACCGCACAGCCACCTCTTGTGCCAAAGCCTAGTTGAGTAGCCTGAAATTTTGTCTTAAGGTAAGAAATTATGTACCTGCAAGCTAATTTTAAAGTTAAGCATCAAAATGTGGAACCAACGGCAATAGGACGGCTACCGTTATCCTTTTTTTTTTTTGAAGGCACGTAATCTTACCCCATATGAGAATGCAATTAAATTTAGATTAACATTACCAGAACGCATAAAGTTACATAATTTTGTAATGTCCATAGGAAGTTTTCCGATCTTTAAGATATTGAGGCGTAAATCTGTCAATGCCGCCAGCAGAGCCATTCGAAAATGACATAATTGCTTCTAAAATGTCATTTCTAGAAACTTGTAAAGGTTGCATAAAAGTATTGGGAGGCAACCGTAAACTTTGAGAAGGATTGACCGAAGGATGATTCTAACGAAGGCCTTCAACATTGTCGACATTACGAGGAGCCAACTGTCGTTTGAGAATAAAATACGGGATGCATTTTTAAGTCGCCATCCATTACTTTCGACTGGACTAATTTTTTAAATCAAATTTAGGACGAGGAAATTTCGGAGAGTATTAATTGAGTAATTTAAATTTTGAAAAGATGTTTCTTTTAGTTGAGACGTAATTGATTTATTTATTGTTTTATCAAAATGAAAATGGCAATACGCAAAAGAAAATAATTTTTGCCAACTCTTTAAAACTTTACCATTCTATTTTTCACTTACTATTCAAAACTCTCGCATTATTCAAAATTGTTTTACTAATAGTGAAACAATTTTGCATGACAATGTTTTAACAAAATGCATCCTCGCACATCTAGGAATTTTTTTAATCACTGGTACATTACGATGATAATTGTAATTTTGCTCCGAAAAAAAGCAAAAATTGGCTCATTAGAGGAATTACTAATAGAGATGAATTTCTGCGGTAGGCTGTGAAATGGAAATACTTTTACTATGACATCTTTTAAAATTTATATATAATCCCCTTTTACCTTTAAACAGCCTACCGTCTGTAAAATTTTGACACTAGGAATTCCGGCTGTGAATGTAGCGGAGCGGAGAGGAGATATTCATTAAAAAATCTTAACTGAACTCTAGAGCACTCAAAAGCCTTTATATTACATTCCTTCATATTGAGTTTTGTAAATGTGCTGTACCCCGCATCTTTCCCTGAAACATAATCATTTACGGCCTATATAAAACCATTTTGCTTTAAAAATGTAATATTATCACATTACTTCCTTTTTTTTTGAAATTTGTAAGTCAGAATTGGCATCTAAATAACAAAATAAAATAAGTTAGAATATACGTAGCTTTTGACAGTTGAAGTACGTTTAGCGAAACAAAATATTAATCTAAACCTATTAAGTCGCGTTGATACGATCAAAGTCTGCTTTGACAAAGTGGTTTTGATGACTTCTTTAACGCTACTTTGATCTTGTAAACGAGCAATCAAAGCGCACTTTGATGTGGGGATTAATCAAAGTGGACTTGGACTGTGTTTTACTTTTCAAGCCAACTTAAATGTCAAAAAGCGAAACAAAATGTTGTCGAATGTAAAAAACAACGGCATCTTGCAATAAAAGAAAGGTGGAGTGAGCGGGGTACTCTCAAATTCGTAAAATTATATGAGGCAGAACTAGCAGAAATTATCTGCAGTCGCGAGGTCTGTTTATTTAAAAACAATATGTGAAAGTAATATTTGGAAGCGATACGTAAAGAAATTTCGTCTACGTTACATAGAAGTTTAGCGCCGAAACCGAATCTACCTAAAGAAGAATTTAGAGCATTGAATAACCTACGCAATACCAGAACCAGAACTCACGATTTTCCGCGCAGATAAGTGAAACGCCACGGTAGTCATGGCTACGTTAGATTATAGTTCTAAAATACAAGAACTTTTGTCGAATGTAAGCACTTATAGCAAGATCAAAAACAAATTAACAAATAACACACTTAAAAAAACTAGTGACTTCATGAATAAACACTTCGAAAAATTAAATCTGGACGTAAAATCGATAATACCTACGTGTGCCAAACCGACGAAGATGTATGGGTTACCAAAAATACACAAGCCCAATGCTCCACTACGTTCCATAGTGAGTTAAATCGATTCACCAACATACAGATTGACTCAACACTTAGCGAAAATACTCTCACCGCTAAAAGGACATACAAGAGCTTCCTATCATTTTGTCAGCGAGATTAAATACCTAGATCTGGCAGACTATGAAACTATAGTCAGTTTTGATGTGTAGTCTCTTTTCACGTGCTTACTTCTTGAAAACTGTATAACGCCCCCCCCCCCCCCTCTTCTCTTCTCCATCTCTATATACTTATACTTGTATTTCTTTATAATCTATATCTATAAGATATATAAATATATCTAATTTACGCGACCAGTATATCTTGATCTTTCTAAAGGTTTAAATATAGGCCGTTTAATAAATTTATGGCGTGATCGTCTTAGTTAGGACCCTTATTTACGTTGTGTTTGTATAGTAACTTAGTTCTTTTAGGTGTATCTTGGAAGAATGAATACACGAGAGCAATCGAAAGCTGTTGGTAGCGTCTTATAAGCTAAAGAACCCCGTTCAGAAAGACAGAGCTCAAAAAGGTTGAGAACAATAAATTGTCCCTATTCCTCTTGTATCTGGTTTACAACAGTCAATTCCTTATTAGTTAATCACTTCCCGCTTGGAAAAGGCTCACAACATTTATATCAAATACCAGATACCAGGGCTTCGCTCTCCCATATTTAAAAAAAATGTGGAGGAGGTACACGGCTCCGCACACGCCGTGCACGGTGAGCGCCAACCATTTTAATGCGCTCCCCCCGGAGGGTACGCTAAGTTGGGAACTGGACCGTAGTCCACAGCAAAATAACTGGCGAACCAGTAAAAGAGGGCTTGGCCCCTTGATAGTGCGTAAGTACAAACATCGACCGAAGTCGCGCATGTCAATGCGTGTAAACACCTTACAGAATACGATCAAATCCAGCCACAGTGAATGTACGTCACACGGGTTAGGCAACAATAGGTACAGTGGCCAGAAAAAGACCTCCGTGAGCGCCACCACCTGCCAGACCGCCGTTCCTGCAGATGTGATGTAAGTGTAAGGCATCACCACCAATTGCATGGTCAGCACGGCCAATTGGCCGCAGAGCGTGTCATGAGTCTACCGCTCACTTCAAGGGAATGGGGTCCCACGTTGCGCGGCTTTCGGCCGCAGCCTTGAGAGCCTCCTCAGATTCTCCCTTTAGCTACCACCCGCATGAGGTCGACACATATGCTCCACCAACCAATACATTGGAAGATATAGCCAATAGGCAGTTATAAGATATTAGTAATAATTCGCTATCAGAAAGGGTTTGTGTCACTGACGTTGAGTATATGCATTTTTCGATTATGTTTGTATCACCCACCAACAAGTTGCCTTCAATCTTTCAAAGGTGGGAACTTTATAGAGATATAATTATTATATTGTTATACAAAACATCTTGGAGGACAGACAGTCTGCAGCCCCGCAATGAAGGGACCCGATTTGGGCAAAGTGGTATTATATTATAATATTTAACAGTGGTAGAGCCACGCGGTAGCTTTTGCTGTCGCACGGATGGGCCGGCTCGAACCGGGGTGGTACCACGACCTCACAGAATACCAGCGTGAAGTAGAGGTTTACCTCTGCGTTTCGCTTGGTGAGTGCAGGTGGCCTGAGGCCCTTTTTACTGGAAATGAGGCATTCCATCTTAGTCCTCACGGGTGACAACGCATCTGCATTTTAATTCGCAAACGAGGATAGATGTAGATGTCTATGGGCCGCAGCAACCACTTATCATCAGGTGGACTGTGTGCTCGCTTGTCACCCTTATCCTATAAAAAAAAGCTAGTTAGGTTTTGAGTCAACCCAAGACGCAGAGAGCGCCATTGAGAATAGCGATCCGCCAAACAACCTTCGCAGAGACGCAATGCTGCAGAATGCAACAAGCACCAATACGACTATCGTCGGGCTTACACCATCCCTAGGTCCCCCATACAGTCCCAGCAGACATCACCACCCGCATACCTCAATCGACCAGAACTTCAAGATGCATCGAATCAGGTGCAGCACACCCGCAGATCCATCACAAGACACAATACTGCAAGTAGCAGTAAGCATCAATGCAACTATCATACGGATGGCGCCCCCTCACAACACACCCACATGATCCCTATCGACTTTGGTAACAAAATTGATAATGTTGTTAACTAAAAATACCTCCGACGTATCATAGTAGCACGGTACTAAGACATCAGTAGCCAAAACTCCACGTAATATAGCGCTATTGCACTAAGACATGAAGTTGAGTATGCTTGCTGCACTTAAAAGTACTACCAAACACACCTCCCCTAATCCGAAAGATAGCCGACGTATCATAACGCTATGCGCTAACACGTCGCCCACAAACAGTAGGGGTGTGCGACGTCCACGGGCAAGTCGTATTGCTACAACAAACCCGCTTACTACCGGCACTAAGATGATATGTCTAGAACACATCGGTTAGCGAGTCCAAGTTTACCTCGGTCTCGGAGGCTGCGAAGCAACCTACACGCCACTATAATAATCCTTTTCAAGACCCATTTCTTTCAATATAATGCTTTTACATATTTGAGACCTTCCACATATTTTCTTTATTTCATAGACCATACTATTGTATGTCTTATTCATATGGCACTTCAAGTCATAACTCTGCTCTCACAATGCTTATGCATCATAGAGACCTTCTATATTAATGCTTTGGTTCGTTAGACCTTACTATGATAAGTCCCTAATATAGGACTAGTCATTGTGCAACCTTAGTAATAGCAGTTGATCAACCGACCACCCCATATATATATATATATATATATATATATATATATATATATATATATATATATATATATATATATATATATATATATGTACAACTTTGAGTATGTGTCTCCGGCAACGCCCTAATATAAGGGAACATTACAAGAACACTTTCATCAACTTCATTCATCAGATCCATTTTTTCTATTATATTACAAATGTTATTTATCTTTATTATTGCAATATAATCGACTTGTATTTATATGATTTAATACATTTTGAATATTTTAAGCAGCGTTTTAATAAATTCAGAGATTTTTAGAGACAATTTATGCGTTTACTAATACTATAATATTCAATATTCCAAATGAATATATTTGAACTTTATGCTTATTATTTGCATTTTAATTGTTTAAAATATAATTTTTAAGTCATTTTTAAATGTCTTTATAATGAATTTAATTATTATTTATTAATAATAATTATGTGGCGTCACAACTGCATCTCAATTGTAACTAGAAGGCTAGAGGAAAATAACATGCCCGTAGAATATGCAGTACATATTATTCAGACACTGCCTTACATAAGGCTACCTATTGTGAAAGTAAGAGTTCTACAAGAAAGTAGATGTTGTGGCAATTGGCTCGCCTGTATCTACTATTGTCGCCGATACATACATGGAAGACTTTAGGGATAAAGCTCTGCTTACTTCCCCCGTAAATCCAAGATTCTACAAGCGGTACGTACACGTACACGGGTCGAACAGGAGCATTATTACCATATAACTAAATTAAAAAGGAATTAAAAAAGCTACATGTTCGTGGACAGTAGGAGCATCCACAAACAAATTCCAATCAATTTTTAAAGCATCACGACGATGATATCTCCCGAACGCTGCTTGGTCTAATTAAATCCGTCGATTGACCTGTCGGTTAAAGTTGGACTAACCTAGTCAGACTATTTGTCCCAGGTATATATATTCGTCAACAACTTCGAGCTTAGTGCTCCCAACAACTACAGGCATAGGTGTGACATGGACATTACGCATCTTTGTTTTGTCCATGTTCATCTTAAGACCTATCCGTTGGAAGACACTATTGAAATCATAGAGCATTGTGCTTAGGTCCTTCAGCGATTCTGCTATAAGGACTATATCGTCGGCAAATCGAAGGTGAGTAATGTACTTGCCATTGATGTTAGTACCGTATCTTTTCCAGTCCTGTAGTTTGAAAACGTCTTCCAATGCAGCGGTGAAGAGTTTCGGGGATATAACGTCACCCTGTATTACACCTCTCTGCAGTTAGATAGGTATCGTACTCTCGTTCTATAGTCGGATAGCCATCGTAGCACTACTGTACAAATACTTGGGGTGGTACAACGACCTCACAGAATACCAACGTGAAGCAGAAGTTTACTTCTGCATTCCGCCTCGTGAGTGCAGGCGGCTGGAGACCTAATAATCCCCCCCCCCCATCAACATAGTAGCGGAATTAAATGGAATATTACCCCAGAGGGTACCAGCATCCCTGAAGAATCCTTCGCTGAGCGTCCACGCCCAAGCTGCCCTACTTTTTCTGAGCATGGTTGTTCAGGCTGCACCGCGTATTCCGAGGGCTGAAATTCCGCTCAAAACGAAACCTGCTCGTGGAAAGCGGAGCAATAAGACAAAGGCAACCCCTGTCACGCTTTCCGGGAATTTCTGCAATATCAGGAGACTTCATTCAAACCTTGACGCCGTCCACTACCATTTGAAGACGGCAAAGCCGGGCTTATTCTCTCTAACCGAGACACAGGTGGCCTCTCCGGCTGATACTTCGTATCTCTCCTACCCGGGATACAAATTATAACACTCCTTTGTGCCCTGGGTTGGAGTTTGCGTGTACGTCAGAGAGGATATCTGTTTTCGACGCTTCGGCACTCTTGAAAGTACGGACCTGTCTATCCCACGGCTGCGCGTAGACAACGACGAACATTCCCGGATTTACGGGGGTCTCATAGGTCCCATAGCGGTAATGCCGACTCAGAACGATCAAAGACTACGTCCAAATGGCTGCAGACTATTGCTACTAGAGTTCCCATCCACAGAGATCGTAAAGCTCGGTGATTTTAACGCCCACCATGCCGAATGGCTTGGTTCCCATTTAATCGATCATTTGAGTAAATCTTATTATGACTTTGCCTTAGCATATGGTCTGACACAACTGGTTACTTCGCCTACGCGGATCTGACATGTACCTTCCCTGTTGGACCTTCTGCTAACCTCTCAATCGTACAGATATCGGGTCTCCGTCAATGCCCCTTTTGGCTCTTAGGACCACTGTCTGGTCCGGAGTACGGTGCCACTCATGCTCCCATCGCAGTTGCGCGCTGCAGCTAGCCGCCGTGTTTGGCACTATAGGTCGGCCGATTGGGACGGGATGCAGTCCTTTTTTGCATCCTACCCTTGAGGGCGGCTTTGCTTCTCGCTGGATGATCCCAAAGTTGTTGCTAATTCTGACGCTGATGTGGTGCTTCAGAGAATAGAATTATTTATTTTATCATCTATGGTGCCTATCGGAAGCAGAACTCAGCCATGGTTTGGTCGCTCTTGTAAAATTGCATTACGCTATATGCAGGAGTGCTACGGGGCAAACCAGCTGATTAGTGACCACTAGTACGGTCTCCGTCGAGGTCGCTCAGCTAGTGATCTTCTAGATAACCTAACTCATAGATGGGCGGAGGCAGTACATTCTAAAGGGAAAGCATTGGCCGTTAGTTGGGACAAAGCGAAGGCCTTCAATCGGATTTGACACAAAGCGCTTCTTTGGAAGCCCCCTTCTTATGGGCTTCCCGAGAAATTGTGCAATTGGATCACCACTTTTCTTGCAGATTGTGCCATCAAGCTCGTAGTAGACGTTTTATGCTCCGATTACAAGCGTATTACCGCTGGTCTGCCACAAGACCGCGTGCTATCACCAACGCTGTTTCTTCTGCATATCAATGATATGTTGCAAACCAATAACATTCATTGCTACGCAGACGACAGCACTGGTGATGATTTATACACCGGCCGTGCCAATATTTCTCGGGAAAACGTCGCCCAGTACTGGAACAAACTTGTATCTGAAGTCGAGACTTTGTTGAACTAAGTCTCAGATTGGGGCAGACTAAATCTAATCCAGTTCAATCCCCAGAAGACACAAGTTTGCACGTTTACCGCTAAAAGGAATCCCTTTATCATGTCTTCTCAGTTTCAAAGCACTCCCCTTGTTGCCTCAGCCAGTATCAGAATCCTCGGCGTCGACATATCGAGTGACGTGCAGTTTCGTGGTCACTTGGAAGAGAAGGCCAAATTGACCTCTAAAAAGCTTGGCGTGCTCAGCAGAGCGGGACAGTATTTCATACCAGCACACCGCTTGCAACTATACAAGACGCAGGTTCAGCCTCGCATTGAATACTGTTCCCATCTCTGGGCAGGGGTTTCTCAGTGCCTGCTCCTTTCACTTGATCCAGCGCAGAGTGGTTCAAGTCTTCGACGTCCGAGTTCTTTCCAATCTGCTTGACTCTTTGGCACTGCGTAGAGATGTTGCATCTCTTTGCTTATTTTATTGCATCTGTCACGGGGAATGCTCTTAGGAATTATTCGGAATAAATCACCATCAATTTCACCATAGCACGTCGCGACAAAACTCGCGATACCATCCATACCATTTCGATGATTGGCGGTCAACCACTGTGCGATTTAGAAGAAGTTTTCTTCCTCGCACAACTTCCTTGTAGAATCGATTACTACCAGCAATTCCGGACTTCCGACTTAGGGACTTTCAAGAAAAGAACCTACTTCTTTTTAAAAGGCCGGCAGCGCATCGGCAATTCTCCTGGTGTTGCAGTTGTTTATGGGTGGCTGTAGTCACTTAACATTAGGTGAGCCGCATGCTCGTTTGCCCTCTCTTCTATTAAAAAAACACATCAGCACTTCGATAAATCGACAGTAAACTTGGCACCGCTGAAGGAACTGCAGCCCAAATTTCGTTGGAATCAAAGGCTTTCTCATAGTCCACATACGCAAGGAAAAGTGGCAGAGTGAACTCTTAAGTCTTCTGTACAATTTGCCGAAGGGTATATAAGTGGTCTATGATATTGTAGCCTCGTACCGGTAGGCGAAGTGTAGGGTGACCCCCCACTAGATGGAGTGACGACCTGTTAAGACATGCAGGAAGTTGATAAATGCAGGTGGCTCAGGACAGTGCTTTGTGGCATTCCTTGGGGGAGGCCTATGTTCAGCAGTGGACTTATGAAAGGCTGTAACGATGATGATGATGATACTAAAGCCTTTTTGGGATCGACTTGTTCGGTAGGCTGGAAGTCGTCGAGTCTGCATGCGAGACAATTCGTAATAGCTCTCGAAAACAGACCCACAAAACACGTAGATGCGGCTCAGTAGGGAAACTAGGCTGTCGTTCTTCAAGAGAACATTGTCCCCTTTCTTGAAGAACAAGACCACCACACTTCTGCACCACGCCTCCGGAGTAGTGCTACCATGGTAAACGGAATTAAAGAGATTCCGAAGGATTTCAAGTACCGGTTTCCCACCCGCTTTCAGAAGCTCCGCTGTAAGTCCATCCTCGAAGCGATGCCGTTTTTCAAGTGCTGGAGAGGCATTCTAAAGTCGCTCAGACAGTCGTTCAGAATATCATCTGAAAAGTGTTGGATGAGACTTGCTCTTGGATCGTTACTCACACTTGCGTGTGGCACCAACGATGACGTGTACAGCTGGCCATAGAACCTCTCAATCTCACTCAAAATCTCAGGTGTCCCGGAAACGATGCTGCCACGTTCGGTCTTCAGCTTCGACATTTGGCTCTTTCTAGCACACACAACTCTGGCAAAGACTTTGTACCCCTGGTTCCGCTCTAACGCTTCTTCAGTACGAGCTGTATTGAAGTTGTGTAAGTCCCGCCGCATGCATTTGATCTGTCTATTCAGTTGCTTGTATACTGTCAAATCTGGTGAAGACTGTAGCTTCATTTCACATCTTACAGACATGATATTAAGAGTGTGATCAAAGAGTTTTTGTATACTTCTGTGACGGATCTTACAGAACTTACCTCCGACCGTATTGACAGTTTCCACAGGCTTGTCATTCATATCTTCCACTTCATTGCAATCTTCTAGGCACCGAAAATGATTTAGTAACTCGAGCTGAAAGTTTTCGGGGTTTTGTATTAGAGGTTGACTTCATTACACGTGACCTCTCCAACTTAACGTTTAGGTTTAGTGTGCCTCTCAAAATTCAGTGATCACTGCTTTTTCACCCTGGCGATCACTGAGACATCGCTGAACAATCGTCTAGTCGTTATAATGAAGTCAATCTCATTGTTTGTCAAACCGCCGGGCTTGACCAGGTTCACTTTTTGTTGGGCCGCTTTTGTAAAAATAATTCATCATAAAGAATCCCTCTTTCTTTATAAAGTCAGTCAGCTGCTGACCCCGTAAATTTTGTTGTCCTATTCCAAATTTCCCTTCATTCAGCTCACCGTTCTCTCTTGTGTCTAGTTTTGCATTGAAGTCTCCCATTAACACCGTATAGTGGGTTTTGAAGGAATGCATGGCTGTAGAGATATCCTCATACATTTCGTCCACCTCCTTATCGGGATGTGCTGAGGTTGGTGCGTTAACCTGTATGACCTTTAGCAAATACTGCCTGGTGATTCTGAGTATAAAGTACGCAACCGTCGTGGACACACTCCCAATCTTTACAATGTTGTTAATGAGAGAATTGTGGACGATAAATCTGACACCTCCTTGGGACAGATGGTCACCTTCTCGCTGATGGAACTAGTTGCCGGATTCGGGGATCACCGTGTCCTTCCCCTCCCTTCGGACATCGGATAATCCTATATTATTTCAGCGCAACTTGCTTATCTCTTGCGTACCGGCGTGCTTTATATGTTGCCAGGTCGAGTCTTCGTAGATATCAAACGAATCTCATCGGAGATTTTTAGCACCCCCTGATTCGCTGTTAACATGGTCGCCACCGTAGCCAGGAATAGCTCAGCCGATGGGAACTGGGGGCAGTTTATTTGTGTCGTTCCTCATGGGGGGGTATATTGCCATAGTTACCACGCTTATTGAGCGGGTTGGCAACCGCAGCTTTTTTCAATTGCTTTTCGCTTTTATCAGAAAGATGATTCTGCACATCTTCTGTCTCAGTTTCACTCTGTCGCATCTCACGACACCCACGAGAAGATATAGGGTAGTGGGTATTCTTACCTGCCACTACACGGGGAAAATAAAAAGTCTTAATTAGCACTTATTATTTTCGATACCAACAGCGCTCAATAGTCTTCTATGTAAAATTCATAACGACTAGAATTTTTCCTCACTTTTCTACTATTGACTCCACTTCTTTCCGTATATAACATAATTTTAGTACATTATATTGTTTTATAAATACAAAATTACTCTCTCAGGGCCCTCTTATTTAAACATCATACGCGATGACTGTTATTATGAGTTAAATATACCTACTAGGAGTTAAATCTTATGTTTAAAAAAAACAGGCATAAGCTCTTAATCGATTACGAATAAAAACATAGTCAAACTTTTGAAGCCCCTATAGGTATATTTCTTTCAATAAGATACAAGGGGACGCCCTAGCTTGTTAGGAAGATATTGTTTAAAATCTAAATAACACATATCTGCACAATAATGAATGAGGTTAAAGATCGATAGTTGTAAGGCGGCAACTACTTTACTTGTGTTGTCCACAAACAGATCAAATTCGAGAATTTTTATTCTTTATGACTTGCACAGAACATTTTCTCCAGTTCTTGAAATTTTAATACTTTATATTCATTTTATTTCAAATATATTATATTTATAAGTTTACAGCGTAATATTTATTATTTTTCAACTAACATGTCTACGTGCAATGAACATGTAACCTAAATCTAAAACTAAAAAGAAAACACAAAAACAACGGAAATTGCAAAAAACCTAAAGTAATAGACGTAATCTTCCACTCATAACAAACTGTAGTGTAAGTCAGCACGCCATATAGCACGATGCACTGATAATAAATAGTTTAAACGGGAAACCATGTGGACAGGACCAACAAGCAAACGTAAACAGAACGAAAAAAGTTAGGTCGATGACGTTGAAAAGTTAGCTAGCAAAACTTTACTAACAGTAGCAACAGGAAAAAGTGGGAAAAGATGGAGCTTTTAACAAGGGTGGCCTTTACCAAAACCCTGTCCGCTAAAAATACTCAATATTTAATTAATCATAATGTTCATTTTTAAGTCACCGGACAATGAAATGGTTACTTGATATACATTTGCATTGTTCTACATATACATAACCATAATGCAAAGGACTGTTGTTTTTGCACGCCTCATAATGCCAGGCGTTATTAGGTGTGTATGACTCTCGACACGTCAAGTTCAAGCAAATTTTGTGGTCTCTCAATGCCTCTATTATAACCATATTGCTCTTGTACGATTATATGAGTAGCTGTATATCAAGAAGACACTAATTAATCCATCTTATATTTTCTAAAAAATCATTTTATTCGTATATTGCTACTTTGATGTGGTGGTTTTATATGTGGTCATGATAACTCCCGAAAAAATTTACGTGTTGAGACCGGGTTTTTATAATTAGCTTCAGAATTATATCAAATGGTTCCCTATTTCATACCAATAGCCTAATACGTATCGATTATTAATAAATGATTTTCACGTTTTATAAATTTTATTACTATTAAAAGTTAAAATTCGCTTTCTTTTTTTTCTTCAACCTTTTAAAGGGAAAGGATTTATTTTAATATTTTTTCTTACTCAATCAAACGAGGCTTTATTATTATATTGTTATTATCTATTATTTCCTAAGTTGCAGTAGATTTACTTCATGTATGTAGTCTCACTTCTAATTTGCGAATATTATACGTTCGAGGTGTAATATTGCAAAGGACTTCTGTATGAATACAGGCGATTAAAGTGACATGAAGTTAATTAACATGTGGAAAGCTGTGTCGCTTGCAAATGCGATATGAATATCAAGATTAACCCTCACATAATAACTCATTGCTGCTTTTTAAAACATGTTATTAATTTACGTGTTGAATAAGAAGTTTGTATTTAAATAAATCTAAATAACAAATACTTTCTCATTTAATAATAATAATAATTGTTTTATTGTTTTTCAATACATTGTCATGCATTACGTAAAGATAGATTTATTTTAAAAAAATATTTCAAAGACTATCAAAAAATGTTATTATATAAAAATCTGGTATATTCGCAATTTAGTAAAATAGAACTGTCGTGATCTTGTAAAAAACCCTTAATGAATGCAATTTAAGCTGAGACAATTTTTCGTAACCCTCCGACAATCGGAATTGGCGAAAGTTGTTTCATATTTTATACACTGTTCGTCCAGTCACTACTATTTGTCTGAATGTTTTAGATCTTATATGGCGAAATACTGAAAAACTTTAAATACTATTTAAAGTATCGGTTCTAAAGATCACGCCTTCCTTCACCGAACTTACATCATTTCCTTCTCACGCTTATATAGTTTGTTACATTCCGCAAGCCAAATGTGGCAGATTGGCAAACGCAATACTGCAATTATGTCAACACTGTAATTTTCTCTAATATAGGAGAAAGATAATTTCCACATGTAAATTATTTGCGGGCTAGTTTTAGTAATTCTAATAGTTGTTTCTATTTTTGTTTCTCTATAATTTACTATATGCGTTTATCTAATCACATAATATTTATAACTAAGAATTTAATTAAAGCAAAAATTTTTAACCGAACACTATTAAAATTCTTTATTTTTTTAAAATCATAGCAAAAGACCTACAGGAGTTATTGTGCAGTTTGTTTGCTTTGGACAAATTTTCTTTTTCATTCTTTTTTAATATCTCTCCCTACCTAATGTGTCTGTGTTTCAAAACAGAGAAACACTGTATTACACGCACCGTTGACTATTCCATTGTTCCTTTGGTGACTCGAAGTACAATATTTCCAACCGCACGTCAGCAATACTTTTTGAGAGCTTTTCCACAATGAAAGCGTTCCTACTGTGTTTTAATAAAATTTGGTTTCGTAAGCGTATTTTAAATCTTTAAGGTAAGTATATGCAAAACAAAGTACCTGCTAAAATGAATTTAATTTTTTTTTTGGGAAAATTGACAAAATAATGGATTATTATTATCTGTTGGCATATAAACATTATAGAGCGAAGTAAAATTTTATCCACTCTCCATCCCCCTCCCGTGTGAGCGTTACCTCCTGCCACAGAAAGTGTCCCGAAGCGCGGTTTTTTCATTTTCAAAGAAAACCGTATGATAGTCACATATTTTCCTTATTTATCATGGTATAGATATGTATAATATTATGTATACATTTTTATATAATTTCGTATTTAAGAGCCTATACTACCTCAGCTCAAATACTAGTTTCGCCTCCACTTCCCCGCGCCACTCGTTCGCACACTACTGCTCGCGGTCACGCGGGAACACGAGGTCAAAGCAATTTTGTTAGAGTAAAGAGAGTAGGGAGTACTAAGTAATAAAATTATTAATCATAACTTGTCATTATATGAATAAATAGTCGTCTCTCTGTAATGTCGCCAAACATAGGTCCAGGGGGGTGAAACTGCCATACAAATTTACAAGAATAAAAAATGCATTGAAAGTTCTGCCCTCTAGTGAACAAGGTACATAATTAGGCCAAAACCCCAGAATCCAAAGCCCAAAAAAAATCTAAATCTATTGCAGTTTTGGTCTATGGTTATGGTTGACACCCTCGGTTGACGGTCTTTCTAATAAATACGAATATTTTAATACGATAATTCAGGAAACGAAAATATTTTGCAACTTTTCGTTCCTCTCCTGTGAAAATCATAATTCAGGCTTTATGGTTATTTACTAAATTTAACAATAAATGTGGTTGTTCATAGTTTATGCACCTATGTTAACATGCTGCTAAACGGAAAATTATTAACTACTAATTGGTGATTGTGAAAATGATAATGTGAAAACTCAAGCTATTAAATATTATAACATTCATAAAAGAAAATAAATACATATAGTATGTGCCAAATCGATTGAGAAAAACGGACAATGACCTTTCGGTCGTTTAACCAGGGGTTACAAACCTTCAATATATAGGCACATTTTATATGTAGTACTTTCTTTATTTATAATGATTTTTTTATAATGATTGATATAATATATATTTATTAACTATTATTAAAAAGTTATGTGAAAGATCGCTGTAGAAGAAAAATCATCTATTGTTATAAAGTACTTTATTCATTTAACAACAAAAAACATTAATTTATAACACATATAAAGATTCGAGTGATAACGACACCGAATAAGTACGTACTTATGCAAAAGATAAAACTTTATTTTTAATATTATATAAGAACTTTATTTTTATTCGGTGCAATCATCACTCGTATCTTCACTTGATGAACTATCTGTAACATTAATTATAAAGCGATCTGCAGTTTGGTCAATTCTATCATCCATGCCACGCATTTTTTGTTCAACCTTAAGGACATGCTGAACACAGTTTTTCCATTTATCTGGCGTGATTTGAGTTAAACCATCTTTAAGTAAATTTTTAACATCTTTTAACTTGAAAGTTGTATTTTTTCGTGCAACGTACCCTTTCACATCTGCCCACACAAGTTCAATGGGGTTAAGCTCACAGTGATAAGGAGGTAACCTTACCACTGTGATGCTTTTTTCTTTTGCCATCTCGTCGGTGACGTAACTTCGATAGTTATCTTTACCTGCCTTTATTTTTTCCATTAAGTGGGTCTTTGTGTCCGAGGGCACGTATGCGATCTGTTTAGATTCTAGCCATTCCTGCATATTTTGTTTCCGCCAAGACATTGTTGGGGTTTTTTCTAAACGTCTGGAGTGGTAACTAGCGTTATCCATAACTATGACATCGCCGCTTTGCAGTTTTTCTATTACTTTTCTAAACCAGTCCTCGAAATGGAGAGCGTCCATACTCTCATGGTAGTCACCAGTAGATGATGATTCAAATACCCAATCACATCCCTCCAAAAAGCCATTTTCATTGCCAACGTGTACAACTATTAATCGCTTTCCTTTACCCGAAGGGGCTTTCGCGCCAGTAGAGTAGCCTTCTAACCGTGATTGACGAGAAGATTCAATTGTGGTGTCTTCCCATACCTTTCCCATAGTATGACCTGCGTTAATCCATGTTTCGTCAAGGTAAAAAATGTTACGTCCCTCGTTTCTTAATATTTGTATTTCTCTCAAATATCTGGTACGCCACAGAACTATCTCTGGGCGATCTATTAGACCACTTTTTCTGTTTCTCTTTATATATTTGAATTTTAAATGGCGCAACACACGTCGCAGGGAAGTTTTGCTCAAGTTTGGCAACTGGTCATCTTGATTTATACTGAGCAAAATTTTGTCTGAAGTCGGTAATTCTCCTGCAAGAAAGAACTGATGCACTTTCGCTCTTATAGCCGATTTATCAAAATCGTCCAACTTGTCAATTACAGACTTTTTTCTTTTATTAATTATTCCCTTTTCTGGTATTTTATGGGAATCTCTATACACGCTTAATACGCGATATATAGTGCTCTTGCTGACTCCTGAGATCTCCGAAACCTTTTCTACCATATTAACGTTTGAAGGATACACGTCTTCGGGCCAGGTGTTTTTGACATATTTGTATACATTAATGATAATCTCTTGTTCCCCGACCGACAAAGTGGTAGGTTTTCTCTTTTTTACTGGTGACGTTAAAGGTGCTCCAGAAGATGGGCCTGTAAATAAATGACAAAAATATACTACCATAGTACTACATCACATAAATACATATTGTTTTAGAAAATAAATACCACATGGTCACATAAAAAGAGCGCTTTAAGAAATAGAAAGGCTACGTCGTCGCATTTGTACCTATTTGTACGTACCTGCTACGTTTATTATGGGTCGGCGACGTCTCTTTCCACTTGATGTTGAAGGACCGGGTCCTTCACCAAATTCTCCTGAGCTCATGTCGATTTAGTAACGACCGTCACAGTAAAACTAATATAACAGATTCAAAAAACAAAAACTTAACGATATAACAAATTTAACAGTAAAAACTCAACTAAAACAATGCAATGAATGCTATGAATTACCCGAGACGTACACACGCAAGCGCTATCCGAACACGAATGAAAACAAAATGGCGGACCGGCCCAAAAAAGGTGACGCATCTCTGGCTGCCATTGTCACGTTTCTTTTAGAACGAACTGACGTAACGCGCGTTTTGTTTATTTTAAAGGGATGAATTTGCAAAAGCTCAATATGGTGATTATATTGCTTCAAATATTTTTTTAATATGAAACTGTTATTAAATGAATTGCTGCGTTACTTACCATAAATTGAAATATAAAATATAACACATTTTTCGCGATGTACCGTAAGATTTTACTATGTTTATAGGAACCACAGACAATATTATTTAAGAAACAAAAAAACAAAACATATGTGCTGACCTAGAAGTGGGAATAATATCAATATTTAAATATTGTTATCACATCTAAATTGAGATTTTGTAAGTTACGCCTTTTGACACTCGGCTCATATCTGAGGTCATTGTCCGTTTTTCTCAATCGATATGGCACATACTATAGTTATTCATAAGTCTTTGATATTAGTATTTTAAAAAATCTTATGTGAAATAGGTTAAGTTTTATTAGTGTTAATGTTATCTGCAAAATTACCATTTGATGATTTAAGATATTCATTGGAGATATCCAATAATTATCTGGTAGAATGCATAAACAGAAACATTGATAATAAAACTGCGTAGTAATTATCAATATAGTCATTGACAAAATACGCCATCTAGTGGTAACCATGTCGTAACTACCGCAAGCCGCGTTGTACTAAAGAATACAGCGGCATCTAGAGTACACGGTACACTCATTCGAAAACTGAAATGAGAGTGGCGCATCTATTCCTGGTATATAGTGTATTATCTATGCATAGGTCCATCCTGCAACGGATGCCGCAGCAGACTGATTGAACAAATGGAAAAGGATAGCGCTATTACTAGCGCGTGCAAAACAAGATACAGAAAGAGAGTGTGCTCGCTTAGAATGAAATAACGCAAGCGCCAAATCACATAATTGCTAATTACGAGGAGACCACGTAGAAAAATAAAAAAATAAATCGTCACGATTTGAGATAATATTATTACCTATCTATTAGGTTAAAAATCATCATTCCATTCCATAAAGTTTCAGAGATCTAACTCAAAATAAGTGCAAAACGAGGTCTTTTCTTCTTTTTTCTTAATCGAGATTTTTTATCGGATCGTGTTTTCGTTTCAACAGATTTGGAGATTATAAGTCCAAGTTTGATGTGTCTAAATAGCAAGCTCTTAGGTCTTATAGATACCGAGATCCAGATCGCTCAATATCATCAAAACAGCATTATATGGACTCTTAAGTAGATTTATGTATTTGTGTACATCTGCATTAATATATTTATATTATATATACATTTCTACCATCATCATCGTCAGCCTACGGCAGTCCACTGCTGGACATAGGCCTCTCCCAAGGCGCGCCACTTAGCCCGATCTTTGGTTACACGCAACCAGTTTCTACCAGCTACCTTGTGCAGATCGTCGCTCCATCTGGTCAGGGACGTCCGGCACTACGTTTGCCTAGACGTGGTCTCCACTCCATAACACCTCTGTGACAGACGTGGCCAGCCCATTGCCACTTCAGTTTACAAACACGGAAGGCAATGTCAGTAATCTTAGTTCTCCGGCAGATTTCTTCATTTCGAATTTTATCTATCAGGAAAACTCCGAGCATAGCTCTTTCCATCGATTGCTGAGCGAATTTGAGCTTGTGGAGTAGGCATATCGTCAGTATCCACGTTTCGGCACGGTAAATGAGTACCGGAAGGACGCACTGGTTGAAAAC
Organism: Parnassius glacialis; assembly: GCA_033319125.1. Taxonomy (NCBI): domain Eukaryota; kingdom Metazoa; phylum Arthropoda; class Insecta; order Lepidoptera; family Papilionidae; genus Parnassius; species Parnassius glacialis. Next base: position 23,646,204 of record JAVANC010000010.1, on the reverse strand, counting down.
TTTTGTCTTCAGTCGTTGCGGTATAGTTCACGAGAAAACCCAACGGAGCTTTCTAAATATTACCCAGCCTAACTGAATCCTCCGATCAGCTTTCTTCTTGAAGTTATTCTTACCTATTTGCAATATCTGCCCTAGGTATCAACAGCTATTGGAATTGTCAGGTCTTGATCGTTAAACATAACTTTTTATCTTGTTCAGATTCAAACACAGACCAAAACGTCGGGAGGTTTCATTCAGTCTATTCAGCATGTCCTGAATTTCTTGCAGCGATTCTGTCATAACGACGATATAATCAGCAAAGCGTAAGTGTAAGATGTACTCACCGTTTACGTTAATGCCGCGTCCTTTCCATCTTAAAAACATCTTCCAGTGCCAACTCCAGTGTAAATAGTTTAGGGGATATAACATCGCCCTGTCCGAGATACAACTGGATTGGTTTTGTTTGACTGCCCTGTACTTGTACGGTCATCGTACTGGTTTCGTAAAAGCCTCTCAGCACTTTGATGTACCACCAGTTGATTTAGCGCCGCCACAAAAAATCTAGAACAGCCAAAGTTTCGATGGAGTCGAAGGCTTTCTCATAGTCCATAAATGCAAGACATGGGCACATTATACTCTGTTGTCTTCTGTGTTATTTGCCGCACTGTGTGAATGTGGTCTATAGTATCAAATCCTTCTCGAAACTTAGCCTGCTCCACAGACTTAAAGTCGTCGAGTCTTCACGAGAGTTTTGTGATTTGTGATGACCCTCGACAACAACTTATAGACGTGGTTCAGAAGCGAGATGGGTCGTCAATTTTTCAGCATAGTCTTGTCACCAGTCAGTCTTTGAAACAAGACTGTAATGCTTCTGCTTCGCCAATTTGGAGTTCTGCCTTCTTGTAAGATGCAGTTAAAAACTCAGCAGAGCTCATTTAGCAAGGGTTGACTCCCAGCCTTTAAGAGCTCTGTTGTAACTACATCTTCTCCAGTGGCTTTTTCATTTTTAAGTTGGCCGAGGGCCAGTCAATCTCTTATAGGCACATATCTGGCAGCTCGTCGGCATAGTGACGGATCAGCGTGGCTCTGGGATCATCTCATTTATGGTTAGATTGTGGCTTATGTGAGGCATATAGCTTGCCATAATAGTCTTCAATTTCAGAGAGAACCTGAGGCTTTGACGTGAACACTTTGCCATCATGCGTCTGCAGTCTTGCGATGTGAATTATCCCAAACTCCTGAGCAAAAATTTTGGATCACTTGTTCCTATTGCCGCTTGCATTATAATTGCGTAAGAGCGACGCAGGTCGCACCTCACAGCTTTCCTCGCAAGCTTATTTATTTACTCTTTATTGTACACCAAAATACAAAATAACGAGTACAGTTAAATTAGGGATTCACTTAAAATTAGATGAACCGCATGCGCGTTTGCCCCCTCTTCTATAAAAAACGCTTAAGTTTTGGATGCGTTGAACCTCACAAAATTGGCCTCGACCCATTCGAAGACGATCTGCAATAGGAGATTCAAACGCTGCAGAGAGAACGGACCCCTTGGTCATGGGTCATGAGCTCGGACGAACAATCCTTCAAGCTGACAAGATCATGCACTTAGATTATCCATCTTCTAGTCAATCAGACCAGGGGCTTTTTTTACAGGATAAGGGTGACAAACGAGCACACAGTCCACCTGATGGTAAGTGGTTGCTGCGGCCCAAAAATATCTACATCTATCCTCTATTACAAATCAAAATGCAGATGCGTTATCACCCGTGAGGACTAAGATGGAATGCCTCATTTTCAGTAAAAAGGGCCTGCGGCCACCAGCACTCACCAAGCAAAACGCAGAGGTAAACCTCTACTTCACGCTGGTATTCTGTGAGGTCGTGGTACCACCCCGGTTTCAGCCGGGGCCGTGAGCCGCGTGGTTCTACCACTGTTAAAAGGCTAGAAGATAAGCCGCTTAGTGGATGTTGCCCAAAAGAATAGCGTGCTCAAGCCCTGTCAATAAAACTTGACAAAAAGTGTTTATGGTCTACAAATCACTATACCAATATCGGTTGATTTTCCGTGTACAACTTTTTTCATGGACAGAATAAAACACGATCATTATTCATTCATTAGATAGATATATTTTCTTACGAGTTCCAAAAACGATACTTTCTTAAATTTGACGCGAATGTTTTTTTAAATTTATTTTCTTGATTTCACAGGTAAAGGGTAAAGCGGTTTTAATGATTCTTCTTTGATAAAATTCAGGTATAAGAGTGAAAAAATTAGGATTGAGGATTAAATTTAACTATTTAGACAAAGTTACAGTTTTTACCTTAAAATTATAACATTAGTACACACAAAAGGATAAAATAATCAAACTTTCAAAAAGGTAAAAACCATTCACATAAAAGACAGTGAACAGACAGAAAAGCAATAGGAGTTAAAACCGAAATTATGGACGAGAAAGTTAAGAAGAATTTTAACAAGTGTCCTGCATGGTTCACACATGGTGAAGAAAAGTCGGCTTCTAAGATATGAGGGAGGGGATAGGATTTTGTAGGATGTTATAGAGGAGAAAGAACAATCGAGTATTCCTACGAAGTCAAATTTTCCTGAATACAAACATGAAACAATATCTTCGATCAAATATCTTTATACAAACTAAAATGGCACTGGTAATTGTTTTGTTAGAATACAAAGATGGAACAGAATGTAATCGAATCTCATCCTTTGGTTAATAAAAGATTGTAGATATAGCACATTTATAATAAATAGTGACTGAATAAAGACTTGCATTTTCTCTATTGGAATGTATCAATATTAATTTGTAGCTTTACTATTTAGTTCCCTGTTTTATCACTGTGTATCTGATACTTCGAATGCGTTACCAAATATTCCTTTGATTGCGTCCATTATTTTATTTTACTTATTATTATCACAAGGTTTGGTATCATATAATAATTATTAATATCATATTTATGCTGGGTTATTTTGCAATAACCGGCTAAATTTTCAGAGGAGGTTCAGAATAGATAACATAAGCGAATGGTGAAAATTAAACAAGAAAAATACTGAAATATTTTATCATTTATATTCAAAATGAGTGAAAATGCATTATTTTATTTGCTTGTTATTCATAAATACGCACGCACACATTCGTAAAGGAGTGTTGAGCTCGGAAGCACTTGGTCTTCTTCGGCGCTCGCGATCGGTTACAGATTAAGGCTTTAACTACTCTAAATGACCTTGACGAAACGGCTATCGTAGAGATTTTAGCCAACGTCAACACCGTCTAGCAACTACGTTCTGTATAACTTATAAAAGTGCAAAGATTAATAGACTGCAGAGATGACAATTATAAAAGTGACATACTGCCCGTTATGCTTGCGCATCACTGAGAATTATGTTGTAGTTACGCATCTTCAATTACATTGTGCTGTAGCTTTGTCCGGTAGGCGTCACGAGCTATCAAGTGTTCAAGTTTCAAGTACGTAAGAGTTTTTTTTATTATATATGTGAAATCGTATTTATTTGTATCGTATTAGTAGATCTGGGTCAAAGGGTTCGCTGTAAATTTTTCCCGGGTTTGATCATCGACAGCACGAATGCAATTTGTAATTGCAATTTTCGTCAACACGCATTGGGGCAGTTCGGCGGGCATTTCCTTGCCCTAAAACCCTCTCAGAAATAAAAAAAAGAGTTCTGTGCCCAGTAGAGGGACTTGTATAGCCTTTTACATTACTTTGTAGCAATATTTATATTATTTATATTATATTATATTATATTTATATTATATTAGATACAGAAGGGTACCTTATGCTGACAAAAATATCAGGTGGAGGCGACGAAAACGTAAAACATCTTTGTACCTAGATAAAACGTTCGAAAGATTGTCAATCTGTCATACCCCACATTTTCTATAGAGCGTAGAACATTGCAGATAGGGCAAAATAAAAAATAATCCAAAATATTATGGGAACTATTTATTAATAATATATACATTTATAGGTATTTATAATAAAAATAATGAACAAGCTGCAAGGTACAACTAATAATGTTTTTTGTAAACACAATTGTAAAATTCCTGTTTTAATGTTTACCAATGGTTAATTGATGAATCGTAGTCAAGATAGCTTCATATAAAATATATTTAATTAAAATTGACACATGACCTATTTGGCTTTCTACTTACAACTCGGCGGAAATTTAAAAAGAAGATTTTGTCTTTTCACACAAGTATTGTTTAAAACTGGCGTGGTTTCGAAAAGCGTGATTAAGTGTCAGCGGTATATAATCAATTAAATACTGAACTTTTTTCAATTTTTTTTTGTTTATTTTTGTTATATCTTCTTAACAACTGGCGCCATCTGACTATTTTATTATTTGTTTTTTTTAACGCATAAGGATAAGTTAGACTAAGTTAGATTAACTTGGATAAGTTTGTAATTTTTTTAATTTTATCACAAAATTTCCGCAATAAATTATTACCTTTTCTACAGTGATTCTCTCCTCTTAGTTTCGGCGTGACTGTAGGATGTTATACTGAGTCACCGTCAGTTACTAAGCGGCCATAAATCATTATATGTATGTATAGACATACATATATTAATTTTTTGATTTTAATATTTATGTTTTTTTGAATTTTGATTGATTTTTTTAAACCTGGTAAAATTATTTTTTTCCATACCAATTGATGGGCCTGAGTATAATGCCAGTTATGCTCTTTGGCTGAAGTTATTTTTTATTTTATGCTCAATTGCAGACAAAACAATATTGATTGCGCATTTCTAAAACAAAATTTTACCTCTTCTCCTTCTAATAATAGCTCCTGCACCTAACACGGCGGAACAGTTATTATTATCTATAAGACCATTTGCAGAAACAGTTTTTGTTAACAGTTATGAGTGTAACATTTTATCAGCTGCTTTGTTTATAGTGCCTTGAGCAACACTTTGCCGGTTTCTGTACAGAAAATGATACTGGCTTTGCAAATATGGATGGCCGCTACCATTGAATCTAATACCCGCTATGTTACACTTATTTACATAGAAACTTTAATTATCATTTGCATAAAATTCTAAATAGCACTTTTGACACAAGAAAGTAAACTTTTAGATCAGTCCATCTTGTGTTTCACTAATTAAGTGAAAAGTAAAACAAACCAATAGGTCCGTGATTTAAAATTTCTTGCAACTTTTTACAGAAAAGCATGACCTTATCATAATATAATAGTTAATCATTTAGCCGTGTGATAAAACTTTTAAGTGTGCCAGTCAAACATTAATGATGATATTCGGGTCATTATACTGGAAATAATCTTTTAAATATTTTGTAGTACAATTGATAATCTTTAGTATGATTGACCGTGTGTATGACTTTTATAAGTCTATGTTATTTTTGATGAAGATTACTATTGCATCAAACGCCCTTTCACATTTATTGTAGTCTCAAATTAAATTAATCAAAATGAAAATAAGAATTTTGGCTCTTTATAACTGATCTTTAAATGTAAAACACTGGCTTGAAATTATATAATTATCGGCATTTTTTTAATTCATTGAACTTTTTTAAGATTGTGTTGAAACTCTACTGGTAAAAAAAACAAATATATATATATATATATATATATATATATATATATATATATATATATATATATATTAAAGTTCTTGATGAAAATAAAGTATGCGCGTTACATCGCATCCCATCAAGAATTTCTAATGTAATTCTTGGTGTAAAGCTAAGACGTGATAATAACTGTAAACAATAGAATAACAAAACAATGAAAATATTTGTAAATACTTGCTTTATAACCTAATAAATATTATTTGACCGTAATAAAATAAAACAAGGTAGTCTTCGGCATGACAGTAAAAATAAATATTTTCCATTATTTTTGCAATATCTAACAGCTGGAACAGCGCGCGATTCTGATCCATCTAAAGATGCTAAATTTCAGCAAGCACTGTCAAATTTAATAGGAGTGACTGAAAAACGGTTCTTGATATAGAAGGGTAAATAAATTATTTAACCTATAAAGTAAAATCACTTTATTAAAAATCAAAATAGCCCAATAGCTTTATTAACATGAGATATATAATTGTACGAGTGCTTACAATACTTAACATTATTTTACTGAAAACTCAGAAAGTTTTTTTTTTAATAGAATAAGGGTGACAAACGAGCACACAGTTCACCTGATGGTAAGTGGTTGCTATGTTCCATAGACATCTACATCTATTCTCGATTACGTATCAAAATGTAGATGCGTTGTCACCCGTGAAGACTAAGATGTAATGCCTCATTTCCAGTAAAAAGGTTCTCCAGTTCTCTACACATACCATACGAAACACAGCAGGGTTCAACTGCTATTTTACATGGTATTCCGTGAGAGCGTGGCCCTTCCCCTGTCGAGCCGACCCATTCGTGCTACAACTATACCTACTACTAATATAGCTGCAGCATGGCTCTACCACGTAAGAAAAAATTGACGTTGAAAATTTAAGTATTTTCAGAAGTAACTTTGCAATTATTTTCTATTGAGTGAATTTTTGTGAAATCGTGTTTTGCAAACCGCCACCTGAAATTCGTACAATGTTTTTTCGATAACGATGTGAAATTACAAAACGATCCCCATGCATATCAGTGTGGCTCTATTCAGCCTCTTAATATGAACATACTTCGGGATTCAGAGATTTTAAAAGTGTGTGTATGTGTGTGTGTGTATGTGTGTGTGTGAAGAAAAGCGTATGAGAATACGTGAAGAGGAATAAAGGTTGAGTACTACTTCGCTTAACTGTACGAGGTTGCCACTGGAGAACCTTTCTTCCTATTTTTTATCTGTTTTCCAAGTTATATAGCCAGCCCATTGCCATTTCACTGTAATATTCCGTTGGGCTATGTCAGTTACTCTGGTTCTATTGCGAATATCTTCATTTATAACTTTATCACGTAGAGAAACCCCTCTCCAATTTAAATTTTTTACATTTTTGAGATGATAGTTTTTCTAACATAAAAAAAACCCAAGAATGTCTTTATATAGTTATTTATACTTAGGGAAGCACCATTTTTTTATTTATTTAAATTGTTTGATTTAATTTGATAACAGTGTACCTAAATGTAAGTATCTGTATCTATATCCCCCCCAATAATATTTTATAAAGTCATATTCATAAAAACAGCGTTTTATTGTAATACATATTATAAAATTCAGTATTAACTAATTAATAAAAATATGCAACAATAAAATTACATAGGTATTAAAAACTATTGAAATCTAAGTAACGAGAGCATGTTAGTCGTTCCACATCTAAATTATATAAAAATGCATTTTGCAATTTCACTAATCAACGTCGCCGCGAAAATTTCTTCTTCTTTGGGCACTTTAAAAATTAATTTATTTAGAAAATAATATTTACAGTTACCAGTGTACAGATATTAACTAAATTAAGTATTTTAGTCATAAAAATATTTATAATTGAGTATAAACTTTTAATAAACTAATATATATTTGAACGAAGTCGGTCCAACACCGATGCGCGGTCCACCCTCAACGATGTCCGAAAACGGACTGTGACAGGCTAACAGGGCGACGGAGAATGCGCGCTCGCGTAAATATATTCAATTTCAGGGAAAAATGATATATTCTCTTATTAAAAAGGGAATAAAAATAAAACTCTCAATTAAAAATATTAATATTTTTAAGACCTTTTTTTTACTGTAAGGGCTATTTAAAAAGCTTGTGCCGTTTTGGAGAAATTTTGCAAAATATGACAAAGATAGGTAGAAGAGGTACTCTTTGGGTATTTTTTTTTTCTAATAAGGGGTTGACAAAAATACAAATTTGTTCAATTAAAAACATTTACCAAATCCTCTTCTGTTACCCTGTATTTTTTCTTTATGGATTAAATGAACAGTTATTGAGATATTTTTATTTAAATATCCAAGATTTAGGCATTTCAACCACTGTTAAGGCCTTAAGTACTTAATAGTTGATTTGACTCGGTAAAAACAAACGCGTCTTCTCTGCCCTCTCCCTTCCATCACGCCGCTGCGTATGTTCATCTGGCCAGACGACAGTCAGTGTTGACTTGACCGTGACCTCATTACGTAACGAGTGTCCTATTTTAAATTTTAGTAAGTAGTATTACTTGTCACAGCAAGTACTACGTGTGAAAACTACTGAATTCTTCTGGATATCACCATTTCATTACCAACGTGTGCAAGACAAGAACTGTGTCAAGAAACTGAATAATAATAATGGTCTAGTTTGAAAACATTTTTGTGAATGGTTGTTGTCGAAAATTGATAATACTTACATTATGTGGACTGACTAAGCCCTCATTTACGCTTACAATGTTCTATAATAGTCGCAATGAACATTAGTGGGCAGTATGCAACCCATACGCTATAAAAGATAGTTATCAACAAGTGCGATTTAGTGCAAAGACAGACATGTAATTAATGTGAAAAATAATTTCAGGAAACGTGCTCAACTGTGCATTTTGAGAAACAGACTTCATTTTGAACACCTATTAAAATAACAGTAACTTAGTTTTATTTTAAGTGATTGCATATTTAAGATGCAAATAGTTCGTTTTTGTAAATATATAGTTAATCGTTTTAAATTGTTAATAGTTGTAAATACTTGATTCCAATTTTTAAATACGCCAGTTAGTCATTGGTTAAGTCTGTAATACAACGATATATATCAACATACAATTTCTCTCAGTTTTTAATATGTTTATTGAACAGCGTACCTACGCACCGACGCGATGTTCGTGTGTGTTGAGGTCGGCAATGCCCGGCACCATCCCACTGCCTTGGTAGCCGTCCAGTGACTTCATTTTCACTGGTCAGCGCCAGCTAGTCCGCTTTTAAACACCTTCAGCGCTCGCACCGCCGAGTAACCATTATTAAAATCGCACCAACCTATCTTTGGCCTTCCAGATCAGCTATCTTTTCTACAACTAATTGTTTACATTTATTCTTCACGTATTTCCTTCGCTCTGTAGTGTAAACTTGTATTTTGAACTGTCTTTTGTGTGGGTGTAAAAATATTATTTATTTCGAGGTGTGCAAAACTTTTTACTTGCATAACATCTATTCCAGTCGTCGATGAAATGTATTTCTTTTTAATATTATTTATTATAATGGTCCAAAGCCCCTTTAAAGTATGAACAGAAAATTGGAATCATAATTCACGTCGTAGTTAACAACTTAGTAGCGAACGTGTCATTAAGGAAGTAAATAGTAGGCAAATGTTCCGTGCATTGACTCGTATACACACGATGGCGCATCTTTGTTGTCCATAAATCATCTTTAATTTCGGATATTTTGAAATAAATGTAGAAACTTTATATAGCAGCATACCGAAAGCTACCACAAAAGGCGGCTGTTTTGTGTCTTGGGTACAACAAACGGACAGTTCCCCGTGAGAAACGTTGCGAGAATCTGAGCCTCTCATCTCATATAACCATGTTTCGGTTGTTGATTTTGTAATATTTTATAAAGTAAACAACTGTAATAAACCAATCTACGAAATTTCATATTAATAAGTTTGGCTTGATTTAAAACATGACATGACTTCTACGAGGGATTCGAAAACAGAACCTAGTGCATGAATTTTGTACTCGTTGTATAACAAGTTTTGTTCGCGCAAGCAAACACTCTCCCGTGACAATATCAGCATAATTTAGCTTCGAAAGTATTGATGACTCACAAAGTTGCATCCTCAATTCTTCACTTAAGTATTTCCGAATATTATAAAATATTTTTTTAATTTGTAAAAACAATTTTTCATTGTACGTGTAACATATACCTACGTGACGAACTTCAGATACCTATTGAATATGGTCGCCACCAACAATAATTTTAGAGTTATGCGCATTTGTTCGTTTTATTAACTTCTTTGATTCCGAAATCATGAAATTCGTTTTATTTGGATTTAAGGCGAGTTCATTATTATACTCCTATTCAGCGATCAGGCTTTAATCCCGATTTAGTTTGTTAATTGCCTCATTTGTATCACTCGGCCTAAATGATATGTAGACTTGAAGGTCATCGGCATATAAATAATACTGGTAATATTTAAAACAGCCGGTAATATAAACAGTAGAACTGAAACTGTAAAGGGCCTAGAATTACCCCTGTGGAATGCCACGAGTAACAGGAAACGCAGCAGAAAAAATTTGGTACTAGTTTCATTTCCAAGCCTCACTCGCTGTATGCGACCATTTAAATAACTTTCAAACCACTTTAATGCCTGACACCAACTTCAACAGAAGTAGAGTAGTATTTATTGTATTAAACGCACGCGAAAAGTTCAGCACTGTCAAAATTATAGCCTCTCCATATGCGTGCTGTTAGAATATCAACGACAACAATTAATAGCGCTGTAACCGTGATTAATCCAGCCCTAAAACCTGATTGTTTAAGAGGTAAAATATTGTTCTGGTTTATTCTATTAGTAACACATAAACAACCTTCTCAACGATTTCAGATAAAAGGGCAGTTACTTTTAGGTCGAAGATGATTTAGTTGTACAGAATGATTATTTTTTTGGTATTGGATTTATTACGGCTTAGACATACTAATAATGGTGGTTATAGCTTTCAAAGTCTGTAACAATGTTAAGAGAAACATATTTTTAGTAATTCCATCTACGCCCATAGCATCAATGGAAATATTTATCAAAATTTCTGATACTTAATTTTCATCCGCTAATTTTAAAGTAAGAACTGACGATTTGAGACCGTTAGATTAGAAATAGCATAATGTTGAAATACTTACACTATGGCTTCCTTGTACGTCTAGAAAATGACGATTTATGATGTGACGATCATTCAAGTTTCATGGCAAAAACATCATTTTTTTGAAATCTACCACATATTGCTTTATATCTCTAAAGTGCTTGAGTTTTTTCAATTGTTATTAATACAAATGCGAAAGTAGGCTTTGTTTCCACCCATAATAGCAACATTAACAGTACTCTTCACATCTTTATAATATTTTTGTACTCCTTTAGAATGCTGGCCTTAACATTTAGCGTGTACTTTATCTCTTAGCTTCATTATTTCTTTAATTGTTGATGTGATCCATAGATAGCTTTGGCCTTTTATGTATGGCGTTCTTATTGGTGCACAAATATCAAATAGATATATGTGCATTAAAGACGTTACAGATTTTTTATACCGTCGCAAAGCAACTTCTCCCAAAATACAGTATCAACATCAGAATTAAATTTTGATACGTTTATATCCTTAATTGGTCTATAAGTAATACATAGTGCTTTGTGGCATTCCTTGGGGGAGGCCTATGTTCAGCAGTGGACTTGTGAAGGGCTGTAATGATGATGATGAAGTAATACATATTGGTAATTGCTTTGGCTTCTTTATGTTTAACTCACAAGATAAAAAAGCGTGATGACTCAGATCTGGTCTGTACATTTGATACATCACAGCTACTGCAAATCAAATTAAGTAAAGTTTCTGAGTGTCGCAAGAGTCGTTTGTATTACATGCTGCTTAAGATCCATACACAAAAGAAAATCATTGAGTTTTTCTACGTTCTTCAAACAGGAGAAGGTACTCAATTCGACTGTATGTTTTTTATGTGTGTTACCTCATAACTTTATTCTGAGTGAACTGATTTCAATGAATATTTCTTTTTTTGAAAGTTGATGCTTTACATCTGGTACCATATAAATTTGATCAAGATCTGACTAATAGCTTTTGAGTTATTCTTAATAATTTATATTGAAGTCGGTTGTACAAAATTTTTTAATTTATATAATTTTAATTAGGATCAGAAAGTGCAAGTAAATTCATATTGAAATCTCCTAACAAAACAATGTATCGGAAAGATTATTTATAAAATTATCAACGTGAAACCAAAGAGGACGATATGCGGTCAGTTTCAGATCATTAGCATTTATGTAATAAATACTAATAGCGATGGAGAAAGGAGTTCCCCCCAGGCCGTGACGTCTGCGGTAGTACCGGTCGACATCGCTTGCGAAGCGGTACGCACATTTAAGAGTGTCACGTATACTGAATAAATTACACGCTTTTGGTGTTTACCCAGCAACATGACATTACTCGATATTATTTTGAAATATTGGGAATGATTCTATGACGACTTAAGTAAAATTGAATTCTAATAACCATGTGATTGCTTTCATCACGATTTTTAATTGAATTATATGTAAAGACGAGAATCGATTGTATCTTTCAATTCAACAAAAGACAATTAAAAAGCCCAATTAAAATGTCGTAAATATTTGTCGGTAGCACATCCGTAACGAGGCGGTTTAATAAGTAGAACCAACGTATATTTTAACCTTTTCAACCCCCTATCAAATATTTTAAGCGGAATACCTGACATACTGGTAAGAACTATATAGGTAAAATATAATAAAATTAGGTTGGTACCTACCGGCACAAGCCTTTGTTTCCATATCGACGAATCAAGTGAAGCTGCGGAACGCAACTAGTTTTGTAAAGTAGTAATTAGTTTGTATATTTGTATAGAAAAAAAATATAACAAGGAATACTGACAAAATATAATGTCATGATATTTTTATCTAAGGAAATATTTTTGTAACAACCCTTTTTGTAGATATTTTGTGGTATAATAAAGGAGTTGACACACTATTAATATTTATTACACATATGCCATTAGCTTTAATACCTAACCGCAGCTGTTCAATAAAGAGCATACTAATTCTAGCGTGTACATTTTTCCTATATTTATTATGTAGTTTTTTATAGCAAACGAACATATGGCTCACCTGATGGTTATGGTATTTAATAATAAGCCAACCAGACGAGAATAAATTATATAACAATACAGTTACAACTATACAATTGATATAGCTGCAGCATGACTCTACCACGTCTTATACAAACATACTTCAATACTATAATATATTATATTACCATTATATTTATTAATAAAGGAACTCCATCTGCGGCTGGTCGTTGCTGCTGGTGATAAGAGGGCTGGCTTTTTTCTAGCTCAAAGCCTTTCAGCGGGGAAACGCAGCCAAAGTTCTTGGCACGATACCGTGAGAAGTAGGACTGTATGATAATTAAGTTACTAGTTTTAGTTTTTTTTTTATAGTTTTTAATATTGTATATAATAAAATATTGTCTATTAGCTTAGTAGAGAGGATGATGTTATACGTTTAATTTTTGTGCTTACAATAGCCTAATAACGATGTCATTATCCACAAACGTACGTGTTTCTGTGTTCTAGTTAACGGAAACCTAATGAAACAAATAAACTTCTGCCGATTGCTTTCACAGTTTGCACTCTATTGAAAGTTTATATTTTAATTAATGGATTGAAAAGTTTTAGTTTATAAATTTGAAATCTTAGTATTTGGGTGAACATATTTAATAGAAGAATAAAATATGCATACGTAATGGAATGGGACACAATCTTTGCTTCCATTTTCGTCTTTTATTTAAAATTTAACCAAATATTTTTGGTCACTATCAAAAGACACCGATCGATATTGTTGTAACCTTGATAAGTTTTCGACAGATATTTACATCTTATCGTTTCATATAATTAAACGATATCTTCTGTGTAGAATGTTTCTTTGATACTTCGATATTATAAATAATATGTAGAGTGATTAATAATAAGATACTTGTATAATGGAAGAGAGAATTTATTGAATAAGCTTACAGCGTAAAAAAAACGAGGAATAGATAAAGACAATGATAATGAAATAGAATATATAATTTAAAGATAGTAGACATCAAACAAAATTATTAAAATTATTCTCTTTTTTTTTCAAACTAAGAGCACAATACTTTGCCATTTCCTGAAATTGAATCAAACCTTTTACGGACCGCTGTATGTGTCATGATATGTAAATATCAATCAAAATTTTCAATTAATTTTATATATTTTATATATTCGGTTTGTCAACCCCATCAGTGCCCCTGTGGTAACAGCGTCGACAAGTTTGGGCTCCACGGACTTTCATGTAAGAAAAGCGCTGGTAGGATTTCACGACACAGTTCTTTGAACGATGACATCCGAAGGGCTCTTATCTCTATAAATGTTCCCTCGGTTTTAGAGCCTTGTGAAATATTTAGAGACGATGGCAGGAGACCCGACGGTATGACATTCGTCCCTTGGGAGAGAGGTAAAGCCTTAGTGTGGGATGTTACTTGCGTAGACACTCTGGCAGCCTCTCATCTCAGGGGTACCTCGTTTAGAGCCGGGGCGGCATCAGAGGCAGCTGAACTGAGTAAGTTGCGCAAATATGAGTCTCTGAGAGATGACTACATATTTGTGCCATTTGCTGTAGAGACTATCGGTCCGTGGGGTCCACGTGCGGTGAAGTTCTTAAAGGAACTCCATCCGCGGTTGGTCGTTACTGCTGGTGATAAGAGGGCTGGTTCTTTCCTCGCTCAAAGGCTAAGTATAGCCATTCAGCGGGGAAACGCAGCCAGCGTTCTTGGCACGATACCGCGAGGAAAAGGGCTATATGATAATTAAGTTTCTAGTTTTATTATTTTTATTATCATAGTTTTTAATATTGTAAATAAAAATAAGTAATATGTATATAGATTACAAGTAATTCTTATTGAAAAAAGAAATAATTTTCAAACAATGTGCGTCTTCCTTTTTGTTAAATTAAATAAAGACAACTGTGGAATCTTTATAAGGTTCTGAATAAGTAAAGCAATGCCTCTCATGTCATGTGTGACTTGTCACAAAGTTGATTGCTTGTAGTCATAAAACTATACAAAAAATATTTTAATATTTTTTTATTGGTGACCTTTTTATAAGTGATTTTATTATAAGTAGTAAGTAATGATAATTGAATGCAAGTTTTTATTAAGGAATAACTATTATTCATTTAAATATTGAAATATAATAATAATTCATCCCGGCTTCATATTGCGCAAAAACTAACTGAACGCATAGACGACTTGAAGCAGTAAATAGCTGCTTGGGCCTCAGCTGTACACTGAAGTCAAGGCGGTTCAACAAGAATCGTCCATTCCAAAGTGAGGAATTAAGTAGCCAGAAGAGATTTTATTCATCACAGGAGCGACCAACGGTACGTGGAATGGGCTAAGAACCGAATCAGGCCGTTACTGTCGACTTCTAGCGCAACCTGTGTATAGACTGCATTAAGCGCCCGTGACTTGAGTTGTGGCGAGTCGGTGTGTAGGTACTACGCCTATCAACGCTGTCATTATTACTTCAGATGATGTGGATGTCAGACTTCAATTCTTCAATTAAAGGCCGTAGGAACCAAAGGCCCTCAATTGAAAAAGTGTGGGACTACTGTTAATTAAAGGTGTTCGTGGTGTAACACAGGTCGCCCGGCAGTTGAAAGAAGTCGATAACTAGAAGTCGCTACTGAGCCTCTTTACTACTGGTGTAACTCATATGGTTTCTGATCAGGGTTCCTTAAAGCTGATTAAGTAAGTCCTATTATATTATTATGATGACTATTATGACGGCTCCGTGGCGCAGTGGCTTAGCAATGAGTTGCTGCGCTGGAGGCCGCGGGTTCAAATCCCGCACGAAACAAGTATTTATATGCCCTACAAATAATTGTTCCGGTCTGAATGTTTGTCCTTGTGCAATTTGTGTTTGTAAACTGCCTCCACGATACAGGAGAAAATCCTGTTGTGGGGGTAACGTTTTTATAAGAAAAATATATCACATGTGATATATTATATGTATATACTACGTGATATATTTAGACACTAAAATCCATTGTAATCGCGAAAATCACTGCACACATATACATACGATTTTGTAGGCGAGTAATGACGCGCGCTCAGAATGGGTGTGCAGGCGGTGGCCGCGAGACCAAGTAACCACTTATCACTAACGAGGTCATTGGCAAGATGATTAACCCCGATAAGCCTGAAACTAAAATTTTCTGAAAATTTTGAAAAAAGTTACATTATTTAGTTTATTAGATCTTATGCAACATAAAAAAAAATATGAAAAAAAAATTAAGTGTAAGGCTTTCAGGGAAACAGCCGTCCTATATGTAGGACAGTAGGATAATAAGAGGAAATAAAAGACCATTTATGACAAAACATAATGTAATTAAAAAGTGTAGTTTATTAGATAACTATTGATTATATTACCCATTGTTATATGTAATTTACTAGATTAACACTATTTATGAATGATATGTTTCAAAACACTTGACACACACTCCAACATCACATTTCTTGCAACGTGTCAAACATTTTTTGTGACATTGACGACAGTGTGTTTGCTTCGATTGAGGAATAACCAGATGATTCATTTGGTCTTTACGACTATCAGCATGTTCATGATGGGAGGGTCGGCTAGGCCCTCTTTTGGCATTTTTTCTGTTTGATTCAATCAAAGCAATTGCTACCCTTCTGCGAAAGCCAAGATGATCCAGTTTTCCATGATTTATTTTATATAACTGCCATGCATTATGTTCGACAAGATCAATCATGTGTGTGAGCAACGGCATGTACCATTTCTTACCTCGTATACCAATTCGGTAATGTGAAATATTTTCATCAGACCGATCCACTCCTCCCATATATTTGTTATAGATGGACACCATATGTGGTTCTTCTATGACAATGTTTCTCTTTTCACTTTGTGAGAAGCGTTTGGCAGATTGTTTAGGATTTATTCCTACAGCATTAGAAGCAATACTGAATATATTATTGTCATGCCATTTAGCAATAATGAACGTGTTGTCATGTGTCGTTCTGTAATCGACAGCACCACGTTCCTTTTTTTTCAGTAACTTCGATGTAATCAGAGGACAACTAGATGTCCTGTTTTCTCGAACTGTCCCAGTGCAACGAAGGCCTTTCTTTGTTATCTCTTCCAGCAAGGGCGTCCCAGTAAAAAAAATATCAAAAACTACGTGGTAAGGAAGGTCGAAGCCACGTGAAATCAGCACATCGCAAAAAGTGAGAACAACGCTTGCACCCAGCCCCAATTCTTTATATATTGGATTGCACATAGTTGTAGCACCTTGGTATGGTTCCATCCATAAAACATGGTTATGTCTCCAGGCAAATTCTTTTTGACAGCATATTTATTGCTCTCTGACACCAACAACGAAATAACATCTTCATCTAAGAAGTTTTCAAACCACTCAATTGGGCGCTTATCTTGGCAAGCGCCTTGAACATCTGGCCAATTCACGGGATTTTTTGCCAAGTCCCGTTTTCTCCATGCGTAGGTACGCCTACGTTTAGTTCGACCTGTAGAATCAGAAGGTTCTTCTTCTGTATCACTCACCATAATCTGCCCTTGAATCATTACTTCAGCCGGTTGAAGCAGAATGTTTCGTGGCAAATTATTCAAAGTTACATTATCTTCTTCACCCGAATCTTCGTCAGTGAGACAGTCAGGATCAACAGGAGGAGGTAGAATACATATCAGTCGTTCTCTATAATCTTCTTCATTATCAGAAACATTTTCTAAAGCATCTAAAATTTCATGCGCAGCTAACGGTCTGTAAAGAAAAAGTTGTATTATTGTACTAAAATCATGTATATTATCCTACTGTCCTATATATATTACGCTAGTATTTGTAACAAGTTATACGTAATTTATTTATATTATTTTGCTAGAATATTTATTTAGTACAAAAGTTAAGGTTATCAACTAGATATTAACACAGGAAAAACAACTCACGAGTAAAATATAACTTTTTATACATACCTGTCATTTGCCATGTCTGCAACGCAGTTTTATTACACACTTATAAGGTAAAATATAAAGTAAAAACTGTTAAAATAACTGTCTTTTTATTTTTTCTAATAAAGCTGACACGTTTCTTACTGCAAATCATAAGACTAAATAATCTTAGATAAAGAGGGTATTCTGATTTTTTTTTTTATTTCTACTGTCCTAAATATAGGACAGTAGGCTTATCTGGGTTAAACATGATCGTCGGAACTTCTCTTGGAAAAATAAAAAAAACCCAATTTTTATTTATTATTTCTAAAAAAATATCTTTTTTCATAAATTGAAATGGGGCTCACAGTCGTAGTAATTATAAAACACGTATCGTTTCATTTGTTGTTTTACGTAAATATAAATCTTCAGAGTTACAAGGTAGTTTAAGATTTGCAGTGTTTAAATGCTGGAATGACCTGCCATCGCCATTGGAAAACCTGCAAACGATGAGAAAATTTAGAAGGCATATGAAATTGTACCTAAAAGATGCACAAAATATAATTGACTAAGAAATAATTGGACTTCTCATACAATTTTGTATGCCATTGCATAGGTAGCTATTAGTTTTATTTGACATTATTCCGATGATATTCCGGACGACGATCTGAGCGAGATTAGAATGGCTCTCCAGCACCTTAAAACTGCAAGTCTCCGGGCGAGGATGAAATAACTGCGGAGCTTCTGAAAGCGGTTCGTTAACAGTGGTAGAGCCAAGCGGTAGCTTTTGCTGTCGCACGGATGGGCCAGCTCGAACCGGGGTGGTACCAGGACTTCACAGAATACCAGCGTAGAGTAGAGGTTTTCCTCTGCGTTGCGCTTGGTGAGTGCAGGTGGCCGGGGGCCCAATTTTCCCCCCCTCCCTATCAACATGGTAGTGGAATTAAATAAAAGACTACCCCAGGAGGGTACCAGCAACCCTGGAGAATCCCTCGCTGAGCATCCACGACCAAACTACTTCACTCCTGAGCGTGGGTGCTCAGGTTGCCCCGCGTATTCGGGGGGGAGGGGGGGGGGGCAAATTCCGCTCGCGACTAAAGCTGCTCGGGGCAAGCGAGCAATACAACCAAGGCGACCCCTGCCACGCTATCCGTGAATTTTTGTAACATCAGAGGACTTCATTCCAACCTTAACGCTGTCCATTACCATCTAGAGACGGCGAAGCCGGCCTTGCTCTTTTTAACCGAGACTCAGGTATCCTCTCCGGCTGATACTTCACATCTCTCCTGCCCGGGGTACAAATTGGAACACTCCTTTGTGCCCCGGGCTGAAGTTTGCGTATACGTCAGAGAGGACATCTGTTTTCGACGCCTCGGCAGTCTTGAAGGTACGGGCCTGTCCATCCTATGGCTGCGCGTAGACAGCGACGACCATCCCCGCGTCTACGGGTGCCTCTATAGGTCCCATAGCGGTAATGCCGCCACAGACCGACCCATCGACCACGTCCAAATGGCTGCAGACTCCGTGCTACAACAGGTCCCATCCGCAGAGATCGTGATACTCGGTGATTTCAACGCCCACCAAACTGAATGGCTTGGTTCTCGTTTAACCGATCATGCGGGTAGATCTGTCTATGACTTTGCTTTGGCATATGGTCTAACACAACTGGTTACTTCGCCTACGCGGATCCCAGATGTGGAAGACCATGTACCTTCCCTGTTGGACCTTGTGCTGACCTCTCATTCGGACGCATATCAGGTCTTCGTCAATGCCCCTCTGGGCTCTTCGGACCATTGTCTGATCCGGAGTACGGTGCCACTCACGCTGCAATTGCAGTTGCGATCTGCAGCCGTGTTTGGCACTATAGGTTTGGCAATATAGCATCACGCTATAACCAGAAGTGCTAACGGGCCTGGGCTGACGCATCAACGTCTCGGGATGTAAACACCAGCGCACTTAAAAAGAAGTATAATTCCGCCTCCAGGTCTTTCAAAAGCGTCAATGCCAAGGCAAGGTCTGAGCACATCGGTAGAATTGGCGAGAATCTAGTTCGCCTTCCTTCGGGAACCCATGCATTCTGGTCTCTCGCCAAGGCTTTTCAAGGGAACTTCTGTCAGCCATCTCTTCGATCTTTGCACAGAGAGGACGACTCACTGGCCCAAACCGCAAAGGAGAAAGCCGATCTTTTAAGCTCTCTCTTTGCGCCCAACTCGACTCTAGATGACGGAGGGAACCCACCGCCGACCATCCCGCGATGTGAGTGTTCCATGCCGGATGTGCGATTTACGCAGCGTTCGGTTCGCAAAGCACTCTTTTTCCTGGACGTCAGCAAGTCGAGTGGACCCGATGGAGTCCCTCCCATTGTGCTGAAGACGTGTGCTCCAGAGTTAGCACCGGTTTTAACGCGTCTTTTCCAGTACTTCTACTCCCAAGGCGTAGTCCCGAATTCATGGAAGAGAGCTTTGGTCCACCCGATTCCTAAAAAAGGCGACCGTTAAGACCCGTCCAACTACAGGCCTATCGCCATCACCGCCTTGTTCTCCAAAATAATGGAAGCCATTATAAACTGCCAGCTCATGAGGTACCTTGAGGATCACCAGCTGATTAGTGACCGCCAGTACGGTATTCGTCGGGGTCGATCAGCTGGTGATCTTTTAGTCTACTTAACTCATAGATGGGCAGAGGCAGTAGAGTCCAAGGGGGAGGCATTAGCCGTTAGTTTGGACGTAGCGAAGGCCTTTGATCGGGTCTGGCACTAAGCGCTTCTTTCGAAGCTTCCTTCCTATGGGCTCCCGAGAAATTGTGCAAATGGATCACCAGTTTCCTTGCTGATCGGAGCATCAAGGTCGTAGTAGACGGTGCATGCTCTGATTTCAAGCCTATCAATGCTGGTGTTCCACAAGGCTGCGTGCTATCTCCAACACTGTTTCTCCTGCATATCAATGATATGTTGCCAACTGGTAGCATTCATTGCTATGCAGAGGACAGCACTGGTGATGCCTTATATACCGGCCATGCCAATATTTCTCGGGAAAACGTCGCCGAGTACCGGGAAAAACTTGTGTCTGCAGTCGAGTCTTTGCTTAACAAAGTCTCAGATTGGGGCCGACTAAATCTAGTCTAGTTCAATCCCCAGAAACACAAGCTTGCGCGTTTACCGCTAAAAAAACCCCTTTGTCGTATCTCCTCAGTTTCAAGGCACTCCCCTTGCTGCCTCAGCCAGTATCGGAATCCTTGGCGTCGACATATCGAGTAGTGTGCAGTTTCGTGGTCACTTGGAAGAGAAGGCCAAATTGGCCTTTAAAACGCTTGGCATACTCAGCAGAGCGAGACAGTATTTCATGCCGGCACATCGCTTGCAACTTTACAAAGCGCAAGTTCGGCCCCACATGGAATACTGTTCTCATCTCTAGACCGGGGCACCGCAGTGCCAGCTCCTTCCACTTGACCGCATCCAGCGCAGAGCGGTTCGAATCGTCGACGACCGAGTTCTTTCTGATCGGCTCGATACACTGGCACTGCGTAGAGATGTTGCATCTGTTTGCGTATTTTATCGCATTTATCACGGGGAGTGCTCTGAGGAATTGTTCGGACTAATTCCAGCCGCTCAATTTCACCATCGCACATCGCGACAAAACTCGCGTTACCATCCATACCATCTGAATGATTGGCGGTCCACCACTGTACGATTTAGAAGAAGTTTTCTCTCTCGCACAACTTCTTTGTGGAAACAATTACCAACAGCGAATTTTTCGGACCGATACGACTTAGGAACCTTCAAAAAAAGAGCCCACACCTTTCTAAAAGGCCGGCAACGCATCTGCAATTCCCCTGGTGTTGTGGTTGTTCATGGGCGGCGGTAGTCACTTACCATCAGGTGAGCCACATGCTCGTTTACCCCCT
Organism: Parnassius glacialis; assembly: GCA_033319125.1. Classification (NCBI taxonomy): domain Eukaryota; kingdom Metazoa; phylum Arthropoda; class Insecta; order Lepidoptera; family Papilionidae; genus Parnassius; species Parnassius glacialis. The sequence continues at coordinate 23,624,664 of JAVANC010000010.1, read as the reverse complement.
ATTCTATATAAAAAAAGCGTGTGGAAAATCGGTACTTGAAGTCCTCCGTTTCCTGTGACGGTTTGCTGTGTCGGTTACAAAAAGTGTCCACGTTTGCGCATTTCCTTAGGGATACCGAGAATTTTCTCTATGTGCTACAGGATCAGATTATCATCATTATCATCATTACAACCTTTCGCAAACCCACTGCTAAACTGCTGATATATAGTCCACGTAATATGTTTTATCTTTTACTTTAAGTGATCAATTTTCGTGTGATTGAATTTTTTTTTACAGAAAAAGGGTGACAAACGAGCACACAGTCCACTTGATGGTAGGTGATTGCTGTAGCCCATAGAGACCTACATTTATCTTCGTTTGCGAATTAAAATGCAAATGCATTGTCAGCCATGAGGACTAAGACGCTTTATTCTGATGATTTAGATATTTTACTTTGCAAATTTATTTTGACTTTTTTCATTGAGAAAATAATAATTATTTTTCTAACGACGAGCGCAGTTTGGTCGCCTAGTTACTTTAATATTATTTATCTTTTTTATATCTATATATCCCAACTTGATAGGAATACTACAAACATATTTCAAATTATAATACTTAATGTAATTTAATATTTTAAGACGAATATATTAAAACTAAATTGTAATTACTTACGAAAATAAGTGAACATTTCTTGCTTGTCGTATGAAAGCGCTTTTCTAGGAGTGTCCAGCCGTATTATAACCGGTAAAGAAGTTACCCGCAATGGAGCAAGTGTAACTGCCATGGCTTAATAGATCATCAGGATAATTGTTTGCAAATAGCTGATCTGTAATGAAGTGTAACACTGCACATAAGCTTGCTAATGTAATTTATGTTACCTCATATAGCCTGCAATGAAGGGCTACGTTTTAGTTCTATTCTGGCAGTTATTTTATTTTAAGATTTTATGAAACCAAATTTTGTGTCGCATTTTCTTCATCAATTTCCGGGTCCTGGTCGAATTAGACGTTTTTTAGACATCTAGTAGTTTGTAATTGGAGATTAAGAGTATATCCTTCTCTGAACCCTTGGTAGGAAAGAGATAAAAATAATAATTTATAGCCAGCCTTTTTACACATTTTAAAAGGAAAATTAAAAGTTGCTTAAGTAGCTTTGCTTAATTTATACATGGGAATACGTAATGTCTGACGTGCGTGCTAAAATCGAAAACCTTGTAGCTTACGAGGTATAACAAGCCGATTAATGCAGCAACGCAACATTTATAATGCTTTGTTCAATGAACTATATGGCTTGTGCCTAGCTAAGTATTTAATGTCTCTCTTCTTTATTAAATTTTTAATAAAAAGTAATTTTCATATGTGGTCAATGTTTTAATATTGTTACCTTAAGACGTGATATTGAAATGAACTTATTAGAAAGAAACTCTCCTAAAATTTCATAGTATGTGGGTAGCTTAAGGTCACTTCCCATAGCTGGTACCACATAATTTGTTTAAGAAATTTTATTTGCAGACGCATCACGTCCTCGACCATCAAAAAAACCGCTAATAACTTGAAAAAAAAACAAAGCTTTTGAGCTCTATTAACTGTAAGGTAATAGTGCCGTATTAACATACACTTCAGAACAGTAACATCTCTTTTTCTTTGTCTTCAAATCGGCAGGAGTTCTCGATCAAGCATGACTGCTGCTGGCAGATATACAATACTTTACTTTCTTCTAATTAATTTAATTTAATATTCATACCGTACTCATCCCGTGAACACCATAAGAGTCAACTTAGATAGATGCACAATTTTTAAGTTCTCTGAAAGATGGCGATATAGTTATTTGATCATTTTGCTCCAGCCATGTGCGGCAATTGCGGCATACCCTGCCTATTATGAAAGCAGTCTGTGACTAGCAGATGAATGTTATACTTAGTTTAAATAATTATACTTAGTTAAAAAAAAAACATTTGGACGGGAGGCGTTCTGTCCTTTTAACGCCAGTCACCTCTTAAGCAAAAAAGGATGTTATGTGTCTGACCTAGACTTGAAGAGCACTTCCCGCAATTGCGAGCGCTATCTCCGTCACCACTAATTAATTATAACATGTTTAAAATCTATTTGAAAATAAAGTTTCGGAAACAAGTAATTTATTGCAATTTAATTTTTAATAAATTTTTGAGCTTGATAAATACGTGTTATAAGATATTACGATTTTATGTGAACCAAAATTTATCGTTTGTGTCTATTCACTAACTAGTAGTAGCTTGTTTTTTGGCAAAAAATTAGTAGCAAATATGGCTTTTCGTATTTAAAAAGCCAACCGATACTCGGTGCTATGTTTATTATAACTATCTATATTTATCTATTCTATTTTTCGCAGAATAACCCAAGGGAACGAAGAAGTAAAAGCAATAAGCACTCGACAATGGATTGTGTTAGTTAAAAGGCTGGACGCTCGCTCTAAATTTCATTGTACGCCATTAATTTGAGCTCGCAACTCTTGTACTGTTAATTGCATTTTAAGTGCTGATTAACTATGTGCTAGGAGGTGCGAGTAAATCATAAAGATACGTGAATATGTGTAAAGTGCAAAATTATTTAGATGACACGAAACCATTATTATTGATAACGAGTGATTCCATTATAGTTCTCAAGCATGACAACCCATTTGCGTTTTAGTTGTTACTTAAGAATAGATGTAGATATATATGGGCCATAACGTCCAGATGTCCTGCATGCTTGCTTGTCATCCATCATTACTTCTACAAAAATAAAGTCTGCAATAACTCAAAAACCTTAAGCTCAGAGGCTTTAAGCATGCCTTTCCATTGAGTAAAAGCTGATGATAGGTGACATTTTGCAGCACCAGGGTACATATAGCAGCAATACTCCATGAGCGATCAGCTTTGCGCTGTATAGAGTGAGCAACCGTCCCGGCATGAGATCCTGCCGCACCGCATCCGTACCGTCTCCTTTTTGAAGTCGGTAGAATATTTGATATAAATCGCCCTATCTTTTAATGGCGTTGACCTAGATACTTGAATTTTATACACATAAACGGGTCACAGACGTAGCATTTGATATTAATTTTAACTTGACACATCTCTGTTCTTGAATAGACGGGACGGATAAAAAGTGATCCTAAAAGTGTTCCGTTTTGCCCTTTTAAGGTACCGAACCTTAGATGTCAGATATCGTGGTTTCGTAAATACTAATGCCAAATAAGTTTTAAAAAATCATATAAATTGTTTTTTTTTTATAGAATAGGGTTACAAATGAGCACACAGTCCACCTGATGGTAAGTGGTTGCTGTGGCCCATAGACATCTAGATCTATCCTCGTTTGCGAATCAAAATGCAGATGCGTTGTCACCCGTGAGGACTAAGATGGAATGCCTCTTTTCCAGTAAAAAGGGTCTCCGGTTCTCTACACCGTATGGTGACGGAACACAGCAGTGTTAAGCTGCTATTTAACACTGGTATATGTATATGTTTATATAGTATATGTTTGTAACATAAATGTCACACGTTTTTTGTTTCTATTTGACACTAACGTAAGTTGTTAATTATTATACGCAATGACAATTAATGGAAATATTTTAAGATATTACAATGATTATAACCTTAACTAGTAACTAGTGTGTAGTGCAACACTGCGCACTCCTAAGACATGCTCGTCCCGATTATTATCGGGCCCATAAAAACGCGCCAGTCGATCCACATCGACGATCTTAGGAGTACCTCTTGCACCATTTCATAATTCGGTACGGTCTGTCCCATTTACCTTGAAGTTTAAGATATGTCCCTTGGCTGGGAACTGGATTGTGCAACCACACTATTGAACCTTCGTCGAACACTTTGTAATTGATTTTGCGGCCATACCGGGTTTTCATCTTTTCAGACATTTGCTGGCCCGATTGTCTGACGTGCTCATAAATGTGATTAATTTTGTTCCGTGAGTCATTTGCATAATCGGTTATACTTCGTGAGGAATCAGGTGGTATTCCGGTGATTAGGTCTGCAGACAGCCGTAATTCTCTTCCAAAGTTTGCAAAAGCTGGTGTCACTGATGTACTTTCGTGAACAGCTCTTCAATTGATAACAAAAACGGTTGTATGTGCTTGTCTCAGTCTATTTGCCGATTTTCCACTTTGATAGGTACCTCTCCAATGTCTTATTAAATCTTTCTATCATTCCATCAAATTGTGGATGATAAGTAGTTGATTTTGTTTTATGGGTACCCATAACTCGGCAAGTTTTCTTGAATATTTGAGACTCAAAATTCCTTCCTTCATCGCTGTGAATCTTTAAAGGTACTTCCGGAAACGGCCCCGCAAATATGTACAATTTCAATGCCAGAGGTGCAACGAGTCTGAGGTTCCTTTACAGCCGCACAATTTGTACATTTGCGACACCAGTCCTCGACATCGTCACGACCAAAACCACCGAGTAAAACCAAACCAAACCTTGGATCTTCAGTTGGAGTTCGTTTAACTCCTGGATGGCCTCCTGAACAACCATTATGGTACAACTATAGAACATCCGGTACTTTAGCTTTAGGGACAACCATTTGCAAATGACAGCTGTCTCCCCGACCATTTTCCCATTTATGGCACAGGACCCCATCCTGAACAGCAAGCTGTCCCATTGGGCCCAATAGCTTTTCGTGGTCGAAATCAGTGCTGAGACGTCACTCCACTTAGGCTTCAAAGTACTGGTCTTCATCCAAACTAGAATCGGCATCATGTACGAATATTCCTGCTGTGCATATTGTAGGCTGTCCTTCCACTAGTTGCTGAGTTGGTCTGTCCTGAGTATCCTCACAAATACTAATTCCTTACCTTCTTGCCTAGTATAATGCTTGCAATCTTCAGGACAAGGTATTCTTGAAAATGCATATGCATTGCCATAAGATTTCTCGCTGTAATGTTCGATTACAAAGTCGTAATCCTGCAGTAGTTCAATCCATCTCGCAACTTGTCCTTCTGTATTTTTGAACTGAAATAGCCATTTCAGTGCAGCATGGTCAGTTTATAAGTGAAATTTCCGCCCTAGTAGATATTTGCTAAAATGCTGCATTGAATTTACCACAGCAAGCAATGCCCGTCTTGTGACACAATAGTTCCTCTCCGGTTTTGACAACGACTTACTGAAGTACGCTATCACAACCTCTTGATCACCATTCCATTGAGACAACACTCGGCCAAGTCTTATATCACTTTCGTCTGTGTCAACTATAATTTCCTGCCTGCACCAGGGCACCCAAAAAAAGGTCAGTAGAAATGTGGCTTCTCGTCAGTTACTTTGTGCAGAAGTTTGGCTATATTTGCCGATAATAGGAGCACAAACCGGTAACATTCATTGCTATATGGATAACAGCACCGGTGATGCTCTATACACCGGTCGTGCCAATATTTCTCGGGAAAACGTCGCCGAGTACCGGAACAAACTTGTGTATGAAGTCGAGTCTTTGCTGAACAAAAGAAAAGAAACCCTTTGTCGTATGTCTTCAGTTTCAAAGCACTCCCCTTGTTGCCTCAGCCAGTATCGGAATCCTCGACGTCGACAAATCGAATGACGTACAGTTTTGTGGTCACTTGGAAGAGAAGGCCAAATTTGCCTCTAAAATGCTTGGCGTGCTCAGCAGAGCGGGATAGTATTTCATGCAGGCACAACGCCTTCAACATTACAAGGCGTAGGTTCAGCCTCACATCATGGAATACTGTTCCCATCTCTGGGCTAGGGCTCCCCAGGGCCAGAGACTTCCACTTGACCGCATCCAGCGCAGAGCGGCTCAAATCGTCAACGACCGTGTCCTTTTCGATCGGCTCGATTCATTTGCGCTGAGAAGAGATGCATCCCTTTGCATTTCCTTTCGCATTAGCCACGGGGAGTGCTCGGAGGAATTGTTCGGATTAATCCCAGCCGCCAAATTAATAAACGCACATCGCGGCAGAACCCCCGATGCCATCCATGCCACCTGGATGATTGGCGGTCCACCACTGTGCGATTTAGAAGATGTTTTCTTTCTCGCACAACTTCCTTATGGAATTAGCAATTTTTCTGGACCGATACGACTTAGGGACCTTTAAGAAAAGAGGCTTATCTTTTCTAAAAGGCTGGCAATGAATCTGCGAGTCCCCTAGTTCACCTGTCGTTGCAGTTGTTCATAGGCGGCGGTAATCACGTACCGTCAGGTGAGCCGCATGCTCGTTTGCTCGCTCACCTATAAAAAAACCAAGAATGATCTAACCTGCGTTTTGCCTTTTGGGACCGGCCAAATCTTGACAGCGGCAATTTTCTCTGGATTCGTGCGGATACCTTCTTCCAATATTACATACCCCGAAAACCTACCTTGCCGTTTGAATAGTAAACATTTCCTCAGATTCAATTTGAAGTTGGCACTCTGAATCTTCATGACCACGCATTCCAGGTTTTGAAGGTGTTCACCAAACGTACGGCCTACGATGGTGATGTCATTCAATTAGACCAGACAGGCATCGCCAATTAGCCCGGTAAGTACAAGCTCAATCAACCCTTAAATTACCACAGACCCTTTCCTGTCAAGAATGCAGTTTTCTCTTCGTCCTTAGGGTCATTTTCAACCTGCCAGTAGCCACTTTTAAGGTCCAGCATGGTAAACCATTTAACTCCTGTAAGCATGTCCAGCGTGTCATCAATTCTTGGCAAGGGATAGCAGTCCTTCTTCGTAACGTTGTTCAGACGGCGGTAGTCAACACAAAACCGCATGTTGCCGTCCTTCTTCTTTACCAGCACCACAAGTGAACACCATGGACTAAATGAAGATTCAATAACACTATCCTTCAACATTCCCTCAATTATTGCTACCGGCAATCTTCTTGGCCGCTGACGGATAGGCAATTCTTTTCCTGTGTTTATTTTGTGTTGAACTAAGCTTCTAGTCTTCCCTATATCAGCATCGTTTGACGAGAAAACATCGGCGTACTTGAGTAACAACTTCTTCACCTTGACCATTTCATTCGGCGAGAGAACACTGCGACAGTCTTTTAAAAGTGTGGTCGCTGGGGCCCCAGTCGATATATATTAGCACCGACGCAACCAATCCACTTCCTCACAAGTACCAACCAGTGTGCTTTTTTCTATAATCTGTTCTTGATTACAAAGGTTCATCACACGTACTCCTAAAATGTTGGTGGTTCTGTCCAAGGTTGAAGCCACTTTCCAAGGAAGGTCATTGTCTACCCTTTCCACGAGTACATAACGATAAGCTTGCCCAGGATTCCGAAGAAGACTCACCGGCACAATCGTTTCCGATCTCGGCGGAAGAACAATCTTCTTTAGGCTGTAAACATATTCCCCGGTAACGCCCCTTCCACGAAAAGTTCTTCTTGTCTTCATTTTAAAATACCTTGTTTAACGTCGATCTCACAACAATTCTTTCTCATAAAGTCCAGTCCCAGGATACCGTCGTTCATTATATCAGCCACGATGGCATAATTCATGTTGTTGCCTAGCTTCAACTCCAACTTCTCTCCACGGGCGGAATTGCGCTGACCAGTGACTGTCCTTGTCTTGTCCTGTCCCCAAGGAACTGACTTATATGTTGGGAACTGACAACTGTGCGAGAGGCTCCAGTGTCTATGGTCAGTTTACACGGCGTTTCGTTGACCTCGCCCTTGACGATTAGGCTGTTCCTATTATGGGTGTGTGAGATCGAAATTCGTAGGGCTCTTTGAACATCGATATAGTTGTAGCACGAATGGGTTGGCTCGACCGGGGAATGACCACGCTCTCACAGAATACCAGCGCAATATAACAGCTTAATTCTGCTGTGTTTCGTATGGTTAGTATAGAGTACCAGATACCCTTTTTACTGGAAAAGAGGCATTCTATATTAGTCCTCACGGCTGACAACGCATCTGTATTTTAATTCGCAAATGAAAATAGAAGTAGATATCTATAGACCACAGCAACCGGTTACCATGTGGTGGACTATGTGCTCGTTTGTTACCCGTATTTAATTTAAAAAAATCAGGTTGATGTAATAATGAAACTGCTTTAAATTTTCAGTTTACTGTTGTTGAAACTACATTTTTTCAATTTGTCATTTAATAAATGGATGTTGCACATGGACGTTATCTGAAATCGTTTCTCTTCACATCTGTGAATATAAATTTGAAATAAATATAGAATTTTTTTCATTTTTACCGTGCTTCTACTGTTACCTATTTCATGGTCGAGCTAACTTGGAGCGAAATTGGCAATCACCTTTTAAAATGTGCCTTTTTCACTTTTTAAACAGCTAAACCTGTGATGCTTTTTAACTTACGAATACCTTACTAGTTAACGTATACGTTAAAGTACTGGATAAACAACCAAGTGGAAGAATAATTTGTGGAATGTTTTACTTGAACGTTAGAGAGCGACGCTTATGTTTTTTTTAAATATGAGAGTATCTTATTTACGAAGAAAATTTTACAAAAATACCACTGACTCAGCATTATGCTGCTATATAATGAATTATGTTTTATTATATGTTTACCACTCCGCGATGTAAGTGTAAGGCATCACCACCAAAATAATGTTCAGCACAGCTTCTAGCCGCAGAGCGCGTCATAATTCATGTTGGGCTTTCTACCGCAGCGTTAAAAGTCTTCGCCCTCAAGAGGTCAACGCATTTGCTTAATCAAAGCTTGTCCGAAAGATATCATAACGCAACGCGCAAAACGAGGATTATATATTAATGGTTATAATAAATTAATAAAAAAACAGTCTTTTATCAAATTAGTAGTTATAAACCATACCATTTCCATCATCATATACGTGGTAGAGTCATGCGGCAGCTATATTATAGTTGTAGCACGACCAAGATCTCATAAAAAAACAGCGTGAAAAAGCAGCTTAATGCTGCTGTGTTTTGTATGGTGAGTGTAGAGAATCGGAGACACTTTTTACTGAAAACGAGACATTCCATCTTAGTGCTCAGGGTATTTTGATTCTTAATTGAGGTTAGATGTAGATTTCTATGGGCCACAATACCCACTTACCATCAGATGGACTGTGTGCTATTTTGTCGCCCTTATTACATAAAATAAAGAAATACCTATAATCGATATAAAAATGTCCACCGTCCAAGATATAAAAATGTGTGCATATACAAATGTTTCTCATATTCCCATAAGCTACACAATTCCATCATGGGACAAAATCACAGGTACAAAGATTTGTATTTATGTTGTATTAACAATTATTTTGTACTTTTTTTACTTTTTTTGATCTCATGTAGTTGCTATTATGTGTAACATATACGCCTACAACATAATCAACAATACAAAATACAAAGCTAAAATAAAACATTACCCTTATTAATGATAATGATGAAAATATCGGTACAAGTAAACATCATTCTTATTTCCTTTTCATTAAGTAAATTAATCTCATAACAGTGAATTTTAGAACACATTTGATATGTGTGGCAACGTATTCTCGTTGTAGCTTAGTAAAATCAGTACTGGCCAGTGAGTTCAGGTATTTGTGATCTCGGGTCGTTGCCTTTGTTACCCGTACGTGACCTGAATTAAAACGAAAAAACTTTCAGGGGTTTTCAAGAATCATTCTTATTTTGCTATGTGTTACTTTTAACGAAACGCTTCCTACTAATTTTATAGTATACAGACACACTTTGCATAGAAAGCACAGGTTATAATGTTGCTGTAATTTAAAAATGTATAATTAAAAGTATTACAGTTTCTTACAGATTTTTTTAATATTTAACTAGGATAACTATAATTTTAAAAAACGTTACCTGTTTTCCCCTGTATCGTGGAGACAGCTTACAAATATAAATTGCACGAGAACAAACATCCAGACCCGGAACAATTATCTGTACGCCATACGAATACTTTTTCCGTGCGGGAATCGAACAAACGACCCCCAGCGCATCAACTCATTGCTAAGCCACTGCGCCATGGAGCCGTCAACACTCTCCATTTTTCAGTTGTGGTTATTCTATTGTTATTAAGAGGAAGTCTTCATATACGTCACATTAGGAAACTTTTATAATCAAATCATGTCCAAACCAATTTTGTTCGATGCTTAATTGCATAGTGAATACCTGATTACATTTTTGTTAAAATCAATTCTATGTTTTTTTAAGTATAAGATCTGACTTAGAACAAGTCACTTAGTGGAAAGTCAGATCAAATCTTACCCGAAAATTTTTTTTCTTTTACCATATTTACCAGTCAATTCAAAGCCCACGCTTTGGCATGCACTTCTCTAAAACTACATCAGTCTGTGGGTTAAAAATGCAACCACTAAAAATATGTGCTACCACATAAAGTGGTGAAATCTCGATCAATATGTATATATCAGCGCCCATGATAAATAGACAAGAATTTCCATGTCTACTAATTGTATGAAAATTTACATAGTGATTTGCTGCGTCCTCAGTCGTGATGGAAAACATCGAAAAATAAAACTTCCTGGCTGGATTCGACAGTCAAAAAGAAAAATCAACAACTGAAAATATCAGGCCGTTATTTGTTGATGCCGCAGTAGGGACCAAAACGATCTTAGTGCTAGACGTTACGTACATTTGGCCTCGTTGGATTGGCCTATTTACATGTGGCAAATACAAGATAAAGAACAAAGGGTACTTACACATTTCATATCTATAAAGCCTTAAATAACGAGATACCTTGTGAAAAGCAGCAGCAAGAAACTCACAGACTATTTTTTTCGCACAGTTAAACTTAATCTTATAATATACATATAAAAGTCAATTAAAAAAAATTAAAGAAGCTCATAAAATTCACAAATACTTATACTTTATGCGTGGTAGAGCCAAGTATACGTGGTAGAGCCAAGGTGCAGCTATATTAGTAGTATAGTTGTAGGACGAACGGATCGGCTCGACCGGGGAAGGACCACGCTCTCACAGAATACCAGCGTAAAATAGCAGCTTAACACTGCTGTGTTTCATATGATGTGTGAGTGACATTTGTTTTGCATTTATTAAATGGCAAATCGGTATTATTACAGAGAATCCCAATGTAAATTGTTATACATAGATCTACACAAAAATTAGCCGTCTGTTTATTAAAGCTGCTGTACTCGTACCAATGTACATTTTGTTACAGATAGCTCAGATCTACTGCGATTAACAAACGCAAAGTAAAAAACATCACCTATTTTGTAAAAGATAATTATTGATATATATTTTTTTTACATAAATAATACGATCTAAATTCTGAGTTAGTCCTTAGTATTACTTAGTATTATATGGAACGAATAGCAATTTATGAAAATTATAAAAATAAACTAATCTTGCAGCATCGACCAGTACATCAGCTAGGAGTTTTTTTGACTGTATACACAGTGAAACTAAGGGTACTTGATAAGCCTACCATATTCGGTCTCACTTGAAGACAAGAGTCAATAAAGAAACCAAAACTAAACTTAATTGCTTGATTCTTCAAATGAATATGTGTAATAACCTTCATTATCCTCTTCCCTCCGGATCGCCGTAAGGTGTAAACGTGTAGTAATAACTTTTGCGTAAAATATTTTGTAAAAATTAATTCGTATATGAGTAAATAATTGTGCTTATAAAAATAGGAGTGCATAAATAAGAAATAGTGAACGCGACCGCACGAGGAATATCTCTGTAACTACTGCTGCCCTGGTATTTTGATCTATGCCTAACTTGAGGACGTCTCACAGTGTATCCTACCAAAGCTACATCAATCAGCTAATCAGCGCTTCAGTGGGCGGTGACTACGTTACGTGTAAGGAACTGCGGATTGGACGGAAGAGTGGGGCGTAAGCGGTTGTTGTTTATTATATTTTAACCGACTGTTGTTTCGTGTTATTCATTAATATACTACTAGAGCTGAGCTCGCGCAGCATTTTTATCTATCTTACTGAATTTTGAATAACGGATTGCAACTTAACTGTTGTGTGGAGAATATGAGTACAAATATAAACAAGTCATTGTCAGAGACTGACATTGCCGAGCAAAGTAAGACAGTCACTCCACCTAACTTTGTCTCTCAACGTAGTAAAAGGAGAAGAGCAGATGAAATGGAGACAGAATTAGAAGCCTTTAAAGAAGAAATGAAATGCATGATTAAATCTTTGTTAACGAGGCACGAAAACGAACTTAAAAAAATTTCCCCCACGCTTATGGAAATTAAACAAACTAATAGTAACATAGAGAGCTCCATTGCCTTTATTGCAGCGCAAAATGAAGAACTTAAAAAAAAGTGGAGCAGTTTGAGATTCAAGCAAAGAAGGATAAAGAATATATTATTATTCTGGAAGATAAAATTGAGGACTTGCAGCGCAATAGTCGCAAAGCAAACCTAGAGATCAAAAATGTACCTAAAAACACCAAAGAAAACAAGGATGATCTAGTAAACATTGTATTGTGTCTATCTAAAAATATAGGCTGCAAAGTCATGAAAACCGACGTTAAAGATGTATACAGAGTACAAGGTAAAAAAAGAGATCAAGTAAATACGCCTGTTATAGTTGAAATGACATCTACTATCCTGAAGACTGAATTCTTGAAGACATGCAAGACCTATAACATAAAACACAAAGAAAAACTATGTGTCAAACATTTAGGCTTTACCAAAAACGAAGATAGTCCCATATTCATTTCCGAACAACTGACTGCAAAAGGAGCTCGCTTGTACTTCTTAGCAAGAGAGTTGGCCAAAACGAAGGTTTATAAGTATTGCTGGACCGCATATGGTAAAGTATATGTCAGGAGAGACGATAAGTCACCAATCATTGTAATTAGAAATGAATGTCAAGTACATAATTTGATGCAAGAAATATGACTCATATATGTATACCTATGTATGTTAAACCCATCATACTTTATTAAAATAATTTTAGTGCATAAACCTGTTAACATAAATTCATTTTTCATAATTTTTACACTGAAACAAATACACACACAACTTTTAACTTACAACAAATACAATTATACAGACACACTTTATTATAAATTACTTATTTTTTATATACACATTTATATTATTGCATCTTATAAGAAATGCCATAAAAACAATCAATTAGCTATTTCAGGCAAATATCACATTTCTATTATAATTAAAAATACATACCTGCAAACATTAAAATATCAATGCATTATTCGAATGATAAATAATAACTCGCAACTGTGTTATGAATTCACGTATAACAAATTATTGTTAATTCAACGTAAATACTTACTGTTACCCGATCATGGAAAATAGCCCCTTAATGATTATGAAGGAAATAGACCGATTGGAAATTGCCCAAGCTCGCGAACTAGAACTAGACGAATTTTCTAAGCACATTCTCATAAATAATTCGGATCTAACCATAATTTCACAGAATATAAGGAGCATTTATAGTAACTTTGATGACTTTTTGCTAAATTTATCTTGTTTAAAAAACAACATTGACGTTATAGTTCTAAGTGAATGTAGAATAAACGTTAATAAATCTATTCCCCAAATATGTAACTTCACATCCTTTTCTACAACAAATCACCTTAACCAATGTGATGGTGTTGTTGTTTATGTTAAAAACTCTTGTAAATTTAGTGTCAAAGAAATAAAATTAATGCATGCTTCGTGCCTACAAATAAATATAAATAATATTGTTGTACTTGGAATTTATCGCTCACCCTCAATTAATAATGCGGAAAACTTTATCACTTCTTTAAATAAATGTTTGGATAACCTCAAATCGTTTAAAAATATCATTATAACAGGAGATATTAATATAAATATAATACCTAAGTGCAACGAACAAGCATTTGAATATAAAAATAGACTGAGTTACTTGAATATGCTTGCAATGCAAGGGTTACTTCCGGGTCATATGACTCCTACAAGAGGTAACGCTTGTCTAGATCATTTTAATATAAAAATAAATAGAAAATTTAAATCTGTATCGATTGCTATATTAAATACCACTATTACTGATCACAAAATGATATTTCTGAAGTTAACGAATGTGAGTGAGACGAGCCAAGGCTCTAAAACCAAAATGTTAATTAATTTTGAAAATGCTTTAACGTGTTTGAAGAATAATAATATTTTGGATCTCTTATCATATGATGACCCCCAACATTATAACTGAACTTCTAATAGGCACAATAAGAAAATGCCTCCTAGATAACACTAAAATTATTTTGATCCCGTGTAATAAACGTTTAATCAAACCTTGGATGTCTCCTGGTATATTAAGGTGTAAAAGAAATAGAAATAACATGCAAAGAAAGCTTAAGTGTGATCCTTATAATCAAATATTACAACTAACGTATCGAAGGTATAGCAATTATTGCAATAACTTAATTAAAAATCTAAAACGCAATTATGATCGTGAGCAATTATCTAAAGCTAATAACAATCCTAAAGCTGTATGGAACGCAATAAATAAGATAACGTATCGTAAATGTAATAAAACCCAAAATTTAGAGCTGTTAAATTTAAAATCTGAACCTTCTGTATCTGTAAATTATGTTAATAATTTTTTTGCAAATATTGGTAAAACCTTAGCTGATACTATTAACTCGAGTGCTACCTGGCAAGCGTCTACTGTTATCGATAGACGAGCAACCTCTCATCCTACATCCTTTGTATTATTGGAAACTCACTCTCAGGAAGTATACAGTATATTAATGCAGCTCAAATCTAGTAGTGCCCCCGGATGGGATAACATATCGGGCGAATTCCTTAAGATGGCACATGAGTTTGTTGTTCCAGTGATCACCCACTTGGCTAATCTGTGCTTTAATAAGGGAATCTTTCCAGATGCCCTTAAAATAGCAGTTATAACTCCTGTGTACAAGGATGGCGACAGGGATGACGTAGGTAGCTATCGACCCATTTTTGTTTTACCTGCCATCTCCAAAATTCTTGAGAAGTTAATAAATGTAAGGTTAATAAACTATCTCCACAAATATAATATTTTATCTAATTTTCAATATGGCTTCAGACAAGGACTTTCTACGGAAGATGCAGTCTTGGAATTAACTTCTTTTGTTGTAAATAAAGTAGACAATAGTAAAAAATGCTTAACCGTATTTTTAGATCTTAAGAAAGCATTCGATACCGTTTCTGTTCCTATCCTTGTACAGAGGCTTGAGGATTTGGGTATAAGGGGTATTCCCTTAGATTTATTTAAAAACTATCTTAAGGATCGCAAGCAGAAAGTAAAGATAGGTAAATACTTAAGCGACGAATCTGATATAACATTCGGAGTACCACAGGGCAGTGTTCTGGGTCCTACATTGTTTTTAGTCTACATAAATAATCTAACTAATATGCACATTAACGACGGCCACATAATCTCCTATGCAGATGATACTGCAGTAATATTTACTGGTGACTCTTGGGATTCTGTACGTAGATCTGCTGAAGAAGGACTTGCGAGGATCGCCAAGTGGCTGAACTCTAACCTACTTACTTTAAATACTTTGAAAACTAGTTATATATGTTTTACAAATTATATTCGAACTCAACCTAACATCAATTTCCAAATTAAACTTCACACATGCAATGATCCCTTAAGTACTAGTTGCCGCTGTTCATTAATTTGTAAGGTCTCTGCGACCAAGTATCTAGGGGTCATAGTTGACCAACATTTGTCATGGTATAGGCACATTGAACTAATCATGAATAGACTTAGGAAACTAACTTGGACATTTTAAACACTAAGAAATATTGCGACGAAAAATTTAGTTTACCAAATATATATTGCTTTGGCTCAGTCTATTTTAGTATATTGTATTCCTGTATGGGGTGGTGCTACTAAAACTAAGTTTTTAGAAGTTGAAAGGGCACAGAGAAATTTGTTAAAAATTATGCATTTTTAACCAAAAAGATTCCCAACAGAAGATCTCTATGCTATAAGTAATGTACTCACTGTTAGGAAACTGTACATCTTATATTCCGTTCTAAGACTGCACAAAGGTATAAAGTTTGACCGTTGTATTGTAGCCAAAAGAAGGAAAAACGTAGCAGCTACAGCTGTGACTGTTAAAACCGCTTTAGCTAGGAGGCAATATGTAAAACAGTCTGCGACTCTATACAACGTCATTAATAAAAACATAAATATATACCACCTTAATAACCGAAATTGCAAATATGCTCTAACCAAATGGCTATTGAATAAGAGCTATGATGATACTGAGGCTCTTTTAAGTATCATAAAATAATGTAATTTATTTGTAACACACACACACACACACACACACACACACACACACACACACACACACACACACACACACACACACACACACACACACACACACACACACACACACACACACACACACACACACGCGCGCGCGCGGCACGCACGCGTTTACACGTAAACGCACCTTTAGCGTGAATGTAATTACTTTTATTATCTGAATTTTTATAGTCAATTATTATGTATAAAGGTCATGCAAGTAGTTAATGTAAGTACTATGGAAGAGCGGAATCCCCTAACACAAGTTTTTATACTTAAAAGGAGACCCCGTCCCCGGTTATAATTAATGTATGATCATTTACTGAATAAACTATTTTTATTTTATTATTATTTATTTATTACATTTTTGATAAAAAATATTTAATACGTTCCGATTTTTTTTTTGGAAAAACTAGGCACGTAAAACAAATCTTTCGCGATATGTTAGTTAAAATATAAAAGACATATCCAGCAGTGGGTTCTGAAAGTCTAAAGAGAAGAAAAGTAAAGTTGAATATTTTTATGAACAAAGTCTCCTGTCCGCGACGCCACATTCTTCGCGAAATTTGACATTTGCTATTATACTTTTTTTAACAGCTGTGGTAGCTCATAAGCTAAGCGTTCGTTTATAAAATTTTACAGTGCACGAGCATCCGGGTGCGACACCCGTTGGCACCAATAAAATTGCTAATTGCGATTTTAAGTACTTATTTTCCGCGTGCTCGGAGGTGAAGGAAAAATCGTGAGTTAAAGAATTGAATTACTTTGACTTCCAGGATTCCTAGTTTTTCACAGCCAACTTTTAAATAAATATAGAAAGCTACTTATAAATACGTTGTCACCTCTAAGAAGTAAGATATAATGTCTCAAATACTGTAGTTATACTGACACTCTATTCCCTGGACTGTACTGGACTGGAACAAAACAGTTAAATAGGTAAGATGGTTGTACCTAACCGGACAGATTCCTAGGCTTTCTTGGTTCTCGATATGGCCGGTCCCATAGAACGGCCGGCCCGAGGTGGCTTCACCGAGATTGCGTGGTGAGCTCACTTGTATATGTGTTTGGTAGACGGTAGCGAGTAAGGTGTCTCTCCTCCTACCGCCACAGCCGATGTAGTCACAGGGGGAGAGGAGTGTCATGAGTGTATTGCGATGCGATTTAGTTGCCGGCGTAACCATAACCAGCCATAATCAGATTTGCCGCTTGGGGAACGTCAAAGGTGCAGTACGTTTACGTCGGTTACTGCAATCATCAATACACCTACGTACGGCTAAAGGCAAAGCCTGTCATTAGGAGGAGAACTCATGCTCAGCAGTAATGACGATAAAAAAGAGGAAGTATTTTAGATTAAAAATTTGATCAATAAAAATAAATAATCTACTTGTGCTTTGTTTTCATCATCATATATTTAGCCATTAAAATTAGAACTAATGTGTTGTTTCAGTATATTATTACTTCCTTTCATGTCCACTTAGTGCTGAAAATTATTGACTTTCTAGCTTCTGAAGTCATATGTTGCGCAAGGCATACGGAACACAAAGGCGGACTGTACTTTGAAATAGTAAAGCTCTTTGAAAACGAGTGTAATAATAATAAAATCAGATTTTTTTGGTCAAACCGTTGTCCAATCGTCGGAAGTGGAACTTACTAAGAAGCTCTAAAACTGTTAACATAAAAATTCTAGTCACGTTTAAAGTTGAGAGCAGGATTTGTTATGATATTGATACTATTTTTCATAGGAGTTGGAAACAACATTTGCCCGAAAATAAATTTACCTTTTGGATAGTTACGGTCGTAAAATATGTTGAGTATAAAATAAATATGAGCTAAATGAAATATTATTATTAAATAATAATGTTACTCGTATTATATTTAGGCTCGTCTTATAAAATTATAGGTTGGTATTCCGTCACTTGTACTATGATAGTTAGCAACTATACCTGCCCAATAAGCCAACGATGCATACAATACAAACTAAAGAATGCATGAATTTTTTTTTCTTAATAAAATCCTTATATTGTATTGGTGAATACAGCCAATGCTGTATTATCCAAGGCTTTGGTCATTGCTGAAATAAGCGTAGTGGCTTCGTTGCTCATGCTGATCTATGACCTTTTTTGGCACACCTCTTCACGTACAAAGTAAAACTATTAAATTCACATACTTTATAAATTGTCAATGGTCTGTGACGAAATAAAGTGTTTTTTCCAAATTTTTTACAATATGCTACCCTAATGTCAAAATATTTTAGATGGACACCGATTGAAAACTTCTTAACAGCTCAATGTTATTTGCGCCTGTTTGCTGCTGTTATAAAATATATTTTATTATAACTAATGATTAGAGTGACGGAGAAGACTTTAGTGTAGAAAAATAAAATGTCCCATGAAGATAAAATAAGCTAAACTTAATAACTAGTTTATTTCTAGAAATTGACAGAAAGGTACATTATTTTTATTTCTAGTATTTCTCTTTATTTTATACTCCGCCGCGTTCGCAACCAACACCAAGAGACCAGTTTACGACACTAAGGGCCGATTTCTTTTACTAATCATATAAAAACTATCCATCTTATAACTTATAAGCTGACTGATTATAAAAGTAAAAAAATAAATAAAATAAAAATAGTTTATTCAGTAAATGATCATACATTAATTATAACCGGGGACGGGGTCTCCTTTTAAGTATAAAAACTTATGTTAGGAGACTCCGCTCTTCCATAGCACTTACATTAACTACTTGCATGACCTTTATACATAATAATTGACTATAAAAATTAAGATATAAAAGTAATTACATTCACGCCAAAGGTGCGTTTACGCGCAAACGCGTGCGCTCCTGTGTGTGTGTGTGTGTGTGTGTGTGTGTGTGTGTGTGTGTGTGTGTGTGTGTGTGTGTTACAAATAAATTATATATTTTATGATACTGAAAAGAGCCTCAGTATCATCATAGCTCTTATTCAATAGCCATTTGGTTAGAGCATATTTGCAATTTCGGTTATTAAGGTGGTATATATTTATACATACATACATATAATCACGCCTTTTTCCCGTAGGGGTAGGCAGAGACCACTTCTTTCCACTTGCTACGATCCTTACATACTTGTTTCGCTTCGTCCACTTTCATTATTCCCTTCATACATGCTCTACGGTTTAGGGTACTCTTAACCTGGCCTTTTTTCAAGACGTCCCTAATTTGGTCTAGAAATGTCCGCCTAGGTCTACCCCTTCCAACACTTTCATTCACACTCGCCTTATACACTTTTTTCGTCAATCGTTCTTCATTCATTCTCTCGACGTGGCCAAACCATCTCAGCATACCTTTCTCAATTTTTGTCACTACTTCTCCTTTAGACCACAACGTTTCCTTATCTCACTATTTCTTATCCTGTCACTCAGTTTAACTCCTATCATACTTCTTAATGCTCTCATCTCAACTGCATTTATTCTGCTTTCATGTTTCTTCTGCCATACCCAACTTTCACTTCCGTACATGAGTGTCGGAACCAACACCCCCTCATGCACAGCCAAACGAGCCTTGTTAGACACCTTCCGACTGCTCATAAAGGAGTGCAAAGCTCCATTCACCATGTTTCCTGCATTCACTCTTCTTTCGATATCACTCTCACACTTTCCATCTCTTGTAAACTTTGACCCCAGATACACAAACTCTTTCACCTGTTCAATTTATTCATCTTCAATCACGATATTGCAGTCTGTCACTGCCTCATCTTTTTCAAACACCATCACTTTCGTCTTCCTTACATTCATCTTCATTCCCTTTCTAACAAAAGCTCCACTCATAGCAGTTACCATCTCCTGCAACTCCTCGGCCGAAGACGCAAGTAATACTTGGTCATCAGCATAGAGAAAACATTTGACGAGTAACTCATTCATTCTCAACCCACTTTCATTCTCTTTTAAATCTGTCAAACAATTGTCCATGAACAGATTAAACAGCCACGGTGACGCTACACATCCCTGTCTAACACCTTTTTCGATATTAAACCATTCAGTGTATGCCCCGTTTATCCTTACACAAGCACTAGAATCCCTATAAAGAGATTGCAATGCTCGTATGAGGATACTGCTCACACCGTTCATGGACAGTGCTGACCACAATTCATTCCTCACCACTCTATCATAGGCCTTTTCTAGATCTACGAAGGCGCAGTAGACTTTCTTGTTTTTAGCCAAACACTTTTCGGCTATGCACCGCAAGGAAAAGACCTGATCCGTACATCCCATTCCCTTTCTAAATCCCGCTTGTGCATCCCATACTTTCTCGTCTGTTTCATTCACAACCCTTTCAATCAACACTTTCGCATACAATTTACCGACAACGCTAAGAAGGCTTATACCACGGTAATTTATGCAGTCCTGCCGTGACCCTTTTCCCTTATACAATGGCACGATTACGGCTTTGCACCAGTCTCCCGGTACTTGCCCATTTCGCCAGCACAGATTGAAAAGGCGGTACAGCTGACTAGCCACCAGGCCCTGTCCAGCCCTTAGCATCTCGACGGTAATCCTGTCATACCCTGCAGCCTTACCTAATCTCATACTTTTCAACGCTTTCACTATTTCATCCATGCTTATCTCATTTTCATCAACATTTATATTAGTTTTCGTGGAAGGTGGCAGATGCTGTACCTGCACTTCCTCTCTTTCAAACAAACTTTCAAAATACTCTTTCCATCTCTTTAACACACATTCTTCTCCTTTTATAATGCTCCCATCTGGACTCCTGATTGTACTCAGCTCCGAGGTAGAAGTTTTTCCTCTGGCTGTTTTGATGGTTTTCCAGAAAAACTTAATGTTTGACTGGAAATCTTCAGTGAGCCTCCTATCGAAATCATCTTTTCGTTCTTCTTTCTTTCTAGACACAATTTCTTTCGCTGCTGTTTTCAATCTTTTATACTTCGTTCTTGCTTCCTTTATCTCGTCATCCGTTGCCTTATGAACTTTTTGGTTAGCTTTTGTTGCTAACCAATCCAACCACGCTTTCTTCTTTTCTTGCGCAACCCTTTGTACATCTTTATCCATCCACACGTTTTCATTCTTTCTCCCTTTCCTTCTTTTAGCTATCCCGCATACCTCAATCGCAACATTTACAACCCCTTGCTTAAATGTCTCCCACAAATCTTCAATCACTCCTATCTCTTCTATCCCTTTAAAACTTTCTTTCAGTTTCTCTAAATACTCGTCTTTCTTTTCTTTTTCTTGTAGATTTTCCACTTTTACTCTGTCCAAAACACTCGTAGGCTCGGCCCCTCGGTGTCGCCACCGTTTAAAGAGGCCACGCATTCGGGCTATGACCAGGAAGTGGTCTGTGTCGAGGCCTACACCGCGGTATGCCCGAGTGTCTAGCACTTTCTTCCTCAGTCTTTCATCCACAATTACAAAATCAATCATACTTCTAGACTCACCCTCATCTCTTGTATACAAATGGATCTTTTTGTGGTCAAACATTGTGTTGGCCACGCACAGATTCCATTCCAAGCATATTTCAAGCAGGCTTCTCCCATTGTCATTCACTCTCTCGTCCCCAAACATACCCAGAACTCCTTCATACCCATCACGCTTTACTCCAACCCATCCATTAAAGTCCCCTAACATCACGATCCGTTCATTTTCTCCGCATTTATTCAAGACCTCTCTCATGCTATCCCAAAATTCCTCTCTCTCTTGTTGTGACCCACCTCCACGCAGATCCATCGGTGCATAGACCCCAAGGATAAATAAGCGAGTGAGTCCGACTTTTAACCTAATCCAGAGGAGTCTTGGGCTTACAGATTCATGCTCCATCACACATTCAACCATTCGAGATGAAAGAATCACACCAACTCCCTGACAGCCTCGGCTGGTTTGGGGGACTCCCGACCAGTATGCCGTGTAGGGGCCATGAACCGTGGTGTCACATCCTTTCCTCTTGGTTTCGTTCACGCACAGAATATCAAGGCAACGTTCATCCATCATCTGACATACTTCATCTACCTTACCATCCATTCCTCCTCTTACATTCAACGTAGCGAAGCGGCTCTCCGTGGGCCGCTTTTCGCCCTCGCGAGAAACGAGACGTGATGGGTGGCGAACCACATCGCCGCCATTTTAGTTAATTTTATGGTTATCCATTGCGTTCCCACGAATAGCGAAGGAAAGGTTTGTCCCCCCCCAGCAGAGCCCCGCATGCCAGGGTAAGGCTAGCCCAATGCTGGGGTCGCCCGGTCCCAGGGCAGTGTGGCACGCTAACGACTAGGCTCGCCCCTAGCCATGCATCCATCCGCGCGGCCGACGTTGGATTGGCGGAGGGTAGGAATAGGAAAACGGGAAGGATAGGTGGTGTGAAAAGGAAGAGTAAGGTAAGTTAGGGTAGGAAATAGGAAATGTAGGATATTACCGTCCATGATGGCAAGGGATAGGACAGTAATAGCTAGGGAAGCCGGGGTCGCATACCCGTATACCATACCACAACTACCGGACAGGTAAATTGGGATGAGTATCCCTCGACTCAATATATATATATTTATGTTTTTATTAATGACGTTGTATAGAGTCGCAGAATGTTTTACATATTGCCTCCTAGCTAAAGCGGTTTTAACAGTGACAGCTGTAACTGCTACGTTTTTCCTTCTTTTAGCTACAATACAACGGTCAAACTTTATACCTTTATGCAGTCATAGAATGGAATATAAGATGTACAGTTTCCTAACAGTGTGTACATTAAAAATAAAATACAATGGAAATGAATTTTGCACAAATCCAAATGCACGAAAATTATGATATGCTATATAAGTGGGCTCATGATGTCGGCCGGGTGGTAAATGCTCAAGAAAGTACATACAGTCAGCGCACAAGAAAGTTCCTACCACACTAACTATCAGTGCCCATAGGCATCAATGTCTCCACCGAATGTTTCAACTGTGGACTTGTACACCCATTGACAATATCAAAAATCGCATGTAAGTACATTGGTCCGATAATTGATAATAGATTCTGCTTAAAAGTTGTAAAACATCGCTCTGTGTAAAGCTTTAAATTTTAAAATTTAAGTTACCATTTTAAATACTTAGATTAAGTTCCTAGGCTCCAGCAAATTCTTTATTGGTTATTGACTCAGCAATTATGGAAGGGCCTTTGAAACGTTTCTTACCGGAACTTAAAAAATTATAACGCAAAATGCTTCGATATTAGTACCCTAGCCTTCCTCCACTGGCTACGTTTCGGACGCTCAAATGCAGAAGACGGTGCTCATCGATACCGCCCGCATCGTCCGCCGGTTTCTTTCCCTTTCCCCCTAACCCTTATTCGCAAGAATGGTCCTGTCTGTAATGATGGCCCAGTCCCAGTAGAGCCGGGCGCGGTCATATGGCGGCGGTTCGGTCTGAGTCTTCTTGACTTTGCCAAATGTATACATAACAATAAGCATGATTCAACCGTTATATGCGTGTGTCTTATTAATGTCCAACAAAAAGACTGTTAAGCACTTTTATCAAGCGTGCATAAAGCTAACTGACTGTTTTATGTCCGCCTCATCGATACCCATGTTCTGTGACATACCTAGATATCGGTATGTTTCAGCCTAGCATAGGGTATTTATGTTGATGGGCATTGATAAGTATATGCCCTTAGAGTTAGCACTTTTTACCTCCTTACCGAAGCTGAAATCCCCTCCCGGAACCCTTCAGTAAGGTACTGAGAGGGTTCACAGAGAGGTAGAATCAGATTGGACTCAAACAATCACCCTGAAAGAAACCCCCTCTTGTCCTTATGTGGTTCTTCGGAGCCGTCATCCGCTCGCCTATATGACAAAAGGTCCTACTGCACTGCCCCATATACTGGCCAAGAAAGTCTCGTACTGAACTGTCAACCTTGTATAGCTCAAGGACCCTCTTAAGCCATGTATGAGGCACCAAGTCGAATGCCTTTTTGTAGTCTATCCAGGTGGCGGAATCGATTCCGACGGTTGCGTTTAACCACCTTGCCAATGACTACGTCAATGGGTAGTGGTTCCTTAGTTCCACGACCACCGCCCCTACATCAATTTTGAGTACGTAACATCACCTGTATTTGAGTTCAGGTGACGAGTTATTCTCGCGCTCAAAATGGACGTTAGTGTCTTGTATATGGTAGGTAGATACGTTATGGGGCAGTATTTGCTCGGGTCTGTGGAATCCCGGTCTTTAGGAACCAAATGAGTGATTTCAGTAGTAAAGAGGCTCGGGAGTGACTTTTGGTAGAGAGCCTTTTAAAACTGTTGGGCGGGCACAGCGTGACATACCACGAACCCCTTTAGGCAGTAGTGATGCAGTTCGTCTAGTCCAGTACTTTTCCAGTTCGTAGCCATACGGACCGCCTCAGCTATGTCATCCGGTGTTATGATGACCCCATGGGCGTAACATTCGCATACTGACTCGTCACAACTTCCGTCTAAGGGCCCTCGCTGTGATTTAATAATAAATCCTTTATTTCGACCAGCAGTAGTCATAGATTGTTAGTAAAACTTACTTTGATTAATGTTAGTATAAAATAAAATAGAAGTTAATATTAAAATGTTAGTAGCAATGGTACTTATCCTATATTAGTAAGGTAACCAACACCCAGGCTCACATAACGATTACCAGGTGGGATTCTTCTGGTGCTATTGTGTGCGTCATTCCAAGTCTTCCAAAGCGGACTATCCAGCTTAACAGCCAATGCGCTAAAAAGGGTGTTGGAGCTCCTCAATAGACTGCTCATCTTTGGCACGCTTGCGCATGATCGCGTAGAAGTCGTCCACACTAGCATCCGCAAACATAGCCCGTGCACTGCAATGTCGAGGCCTCCTCAATATCACCCTCAGCACATTGTTGTACTGAACACGCAGAGCACTATAGGCACGCTGCGTATATAGAATAGAATAGAATAGAATAATTTTTATTCAATATACATTACATGTGTAATTCTTATTGAAAGTCATTTTTCACTTTACCACTGGTTTGAAAAAAAACCCTCTGTCCTGGGAAGAACCAGCAAGAAACCCAGCGGGACTTTTTTTTAAATACATTTTATTAGAATCAGCCGCATTTCCCCATAGCAAAATTCCATAAGACATTATGCTATGGAAATAACTAAAATAAATTAATCTAGCTGTCTCGACACTAGTGAGACCTCTAATCTTTTTTACAGCATAGGCTGCAGAACTTAGTCTGCTTGCTATTTTGGATATATGGGGGCCCCACTTAAGCTTTGCGTCGAGAGTGATTCCATGAAAAACAGTGGATACAACAGGGCTCAATTCCTCTCCATTCAAAAACACATTGGTATTCAGATTTTTAACATTCGTTGTTGTAAATCTAACAAAATTAGTTTTATTTAAGTTCAAATGCAGATTATTAACGTTAAACCAATGCACTAATTTTGATATAGCATTCTTCACTTCGTCATATTTAAATGATTGACGTTTAAGTTTAAAAATCGAGGAAGTATCATCAGCAAATAATACTATATCATGACTATCCCCTACAAGGTGAGGTAAGTCATTAATATACACTAGAAACAGGAATGGGCCGAGAATCAAGCCCTGAGGAACACCCATTAGTACAGGTGACCCGGAAGAACTTTTACCATTGATAATAACCTTCTGTTTTCTATTACTTAAATATGAAATAATAAGTTTAAGCGCTGTGTTCTTGACACCATAGTACTGTAGCTTCCTGATTAATGTCTCATGGTGAACACAGTCGAAGGCCTTGGAAAGGTCACAAAATATACACAAAGCATCCTCTGAATTCTCCCATGCACAAAAAATGTCTAATGTAGTACCAGATTTAAATATAGGTATGACTTTACTATGTTTCATTAAATCAGGAAATACACCAGATTTGACGCTTATATTAAATATAGTGGCTAGATAAGGTGCTAATATATCTATTATAGATAAAATAACTTTAACGAAAATCCCCCATAAGTCTGCCGTTTTCTTAACATCAATAGTTTTAAAATATTTAACGATATCTTTTGGCAGTACTCTATGGAATTTAAAAGTATTTGAACAAGCCTTTACATTTTGTTTGAACAATGATTCGGCGACAGTAGGAGAAGAATTTAATGACTTTGTAGTCAAAAAAGGAACAATAGTAAAATGTTTCTCAAAAGCCAAAGCAACTTCTTGATCAAATCGCGTTATATTATTGTTAATATTCAATTGAAAATCCGAGTTACGCGGTTTGACCTTGACCGTTTCACTATTTATTATTCTCCAGGTCATTTTAATTTTGTCGGATGCAGTTTTAATTTTGTTGCTTAAATGTAAAGCCTTAACAATGGAGAACACTTTTTTAAATATTTTAGAATATGTTTTTACATAATCGCTAAATATAACACTACTATTATCTGATCTTTCATCATAAAGCTCGTATAACCTTCGCCTACGTTTATAAATTCCTACTGTGCCCATTCATTAAATGGTTTGCGACTGTTAAAAGAGAAAGTTTTAGAAGTAAATATTTTACTAAATTCACTACTTATAATTTTAAATAATGTAGCATACAAATAAATAGCACTATTTTTAAAAGAAAGTGATGGAAGTCTTTTTATTATATTACTTATAAACCTCTACAAGCGATGTTCATTTATTGGAACAAACACAACTTTCGTATCTTTCTGTTTTTTGTGTATGTAAGGTAGTGATGCCAACTATCCACAGTGATCTGAACTTAAATTTTGAATAATTGGTTTATGCAAGGGCTTAACATCTGTAAAAATGTTATCTATACAGGTCGCACTAGGCCCATCAATACGTGTTGGTTCTAAGAATAAATTTACAAGATTATACGATTTAAACAATGAGCTAAACTTAATACTAATGGAAGAAGTTTCAAGGAGATTGATATTAAAGTCTCCACATATTACAAAGACTTGTTCTGTTTACTAAGTTTGAGTAAAACTTCTTCCACAATCCTTTCAAAATTGTTATAAGTAGCACATGGGGGTCTGTAAACACTTACAACAAAGAGGTGCTCGAGCTCGACACAAGCCATTTTTACAGTTCGCTCAACAGAGAGGCTCACAATATCCTTACGTTCTTTATATAATAATGACTTATCTGCCAATATTAAGGAGCCACCACTTAAACTTTTTTCTCTATTGAAGGAACTGACCACCTAATGATTTCTGAAATTAAACATGAAATTATAATCTTTTAACCAATGTTCAGTAATACAAAGGATGTGTATATTGTTACTATTTAAAAACAATTCAACTTCCAATTCTTTCCAACATGCCTTGTATATTTTGATGCACCAGGTGTAAACAATTTTTATTACTTATTTGTGGGCTGTATTCAAAATTTATTAAACTCTTATTATTGCTAGATTGCCTCTATTGTCACATTCACTAATTTAAATTAGTTGGATCTGATTCCAAATTAAATGTCAAATGATAATGCTCAATAAAAGCAGTCTTGGTAGCCAAAAACATGGCTGAGTTAAAAATTAAATAATAAGATAGCACATTTGATATCAGTCTTAAATTATATTTGGATAGGTAATACCTATCTTTTGTCCATAACTTTTTTATTAAATTATTTATGTCAATTACATGAAATTTATGATTATTATCATTACAATTATATGTCAATTTTAAATTATTATTACATATTAAATTATGCATTTGTATATTTAAATTATGTCTTAAATTATTTTCCTGTGGCAATCCCTGTATATAAGGCAGTGTTAACAAAACAATTTTGTGTACATTTAAGTTATTAAGTTCAATATATCTTAATAACTGTTTGTTGTTTACACTGCCTCTTCTATCAACAAAAATTATTATTGTACTATTTGGGCAAAATTTTGTAACAATAATTTTATTTAGGATGTCACTAAAATATGCTCTAGGCATGCAGCAATTTGTAACTTTCAGTCCCTTTAAAGAGTTATTTAAAGTTATGCCTGGATTTTTTCCCATATCATCGCTATAAACAATTATATTATTTTTAGTAACATTTTAGTTATTTATTATTTTAATATCCTTTGCTATGGCACTGTCATAGAGTTTTGGTGGTGGTATAATATTATCAGCACACAGTGACTTTGAAGAATCTGGCATTGAGCGCTGACACTCACATTGATATTTAACTAAGGAGTCAAACCGCTTCTCCTTATATTTACAAGTCTTTAACAGATTATCCATAGCCAATATGTGTTCTTTTATTTTAAATAGTCAGTCCACAGACTGCACGTGTAAAAGGATTGGCAATACGCCTTGAACAAATTTAACTTGACTTGAGTCGTACTACGTGCAAATCTGTGAGCCAACATATTCCTCCGGACGGACTGACGCTGTCATCATCAAGGCGTTCAGTTACAATATGTCCTAGGTACTTAAACTCAGTCTCAGGGGAGTCCCACATAGCTGAATACGTGGTTTGAAGTCAAGTGGTTTGTTTTTACCTCTGAAAACAATAAATACACTTTTTTGAGTTGTAACTGAGTCCAGTCTTCTTGGCATATTTTTAACAGCTTTCGAATGATTCATAGAGCCTCTTCTGATCACTCTGGAAGAGACGATTCTGGTTGAACCGTGTCGACCTCTCGGTATATGGCCGAATCCGCTTCCCCCAAGCAGCGATTCTCTGCTTCAGGTCGTCTATGCACTCCGTCAGTTTTTGCGTTATATCCGGCTGGGACAAACTGATATTTGTCCCAGCAAACGCCACCCTGACAGTGCGCACAATTCTCGGCCTATTATTGCCCGACCTGAACCTTATCAGTCTACCAATGAGGGCCCTTGCCAATCTGATACGGTCCTCAATCCTTATATTCCAGGCTGGGACAGCGCTACTTTTCCCAGTAGCACGTTCAAACGTGGGAAATTTGGCACCAAAAATGTGAGCAATAGGTTTGCATTATAGTATTGTGTTGTAATGTAACAGCTCAATAAAGATATTAAAAAATTATCTTCGTAGAAGAGTCGTGTCAGACAAACAGACGGATACTGTAGTAAATCTACAACGGAAACCCTTGTAGATTTACTTCAGTATTTTAAAATATAATTTTTTGTAAAAAAAACACAGGAAAACGTTATTGTATTTATTAGTATGACCAACATGAATTATTATTGAGGCGTCCTGTAATAATATTTCTTCCACTTTTCTGCAGATGATGTCATCGTTTATGTCTAAAGTTTTGGTTCTCTTGCCTTTTTCATATTACTGTGACAGTACCAGAAGTTTCAAAATTCCCTTAGTAAAGTTTTAAAACATCCATTGCTAATGCCATAGCTGCAATTACCGTTCGACGCATATCATATCGAATACACACTCATCGTTTTCACGTTACATACTACCATCATTTCCGACACTAGATAAATAATACATTATATGTATGTGTTTTGCCTATATAAATAATTGACAAAATCCATAGTCTTTATTGAGTTCAACAGTTTGATAAAAAGTAACGGCACGGGATTGATAATTTATCATTGTTATTCTGTTGAAGCTAGAAGTTAAAGCTACAGCCTATATACGTTCTACAGCTGGACACAGGCTTCCAGATATTTCTGAGAGGGTTTCAGGGCAAGTGTCCCAATGCTTATTAGCGAACTTCAAATGTCTTCGAAATATTAGTTTTTTCTTATTTTTCACACATGCTGATTTCCTCACGATGTTTTCCTTCACCGCCGAGCACGTGTTAAGTCAGCACTTAAAATTGAAATTAACAAGTTCAGTGTTGCCGGCAGGGATCGAACCTAGTATGCTCGCGTACTGCCAAATTTACAGCGATCGCTTAGTTCCTGACCAACCACGGCTCTTCCTGAGCTACCTAAGCTCCCTGTTACTCTTTGGGGGAAAAGAAGAAAAAAATACATGTTAGCTAATTGAAGATGGCATGTTCTTAGGAAAGGCTGAAATAAACTTAACTAATAAGAAGACATTTAAAACAGTTTTGTCTTAATAATTATAAAAGCGGACTGGTAAAACCCATTTCTGTGTATTCAAAATTGACTTAGAGAATTCACCATAAGTTTTAAATGTGCATTAAGTGTACTGTAACGTCGAAGATCGTTAGGCCACTAACTTTCTCTATTTGCATAAATTTAAGTACAGACGGCCCCATAAATGGAGGAGTTATTACTTGCTCTAGATTTACCTTCGGGTACCTGGAGAAATAATTAAGTTAAAACCTACGGGTAAATGTTTTTAGTTTTTAGTAATTTACTAATGCTACCTCGTTATTTGGCTAATAGTAGTTGCTAATGCTCATATAAACCATCATCGAAACACAGCAGCAATGTGCTACTATTGCCTTAGTGTTATGTAAAGCTAAAGTTATCTATAGTTGTATTTTTTATGATACGGTGCCAAAAACGCTAGCCGCATTTCCCCACACTAAATATATTTTTACACAATCAATCAATTTTCGCCTCAAATTAGGGGTGTAGTTGTTTCCATAGGGGAGGAATTAATGAATTTCCATTAAAATGCATTGCCATTTTCATCGACAGTAAAGGCCTATATTTCAATTAATTAATATTATTAAGATGATAAATGTTATAACGGTAATTTCATAGGTGAGGGACCCAAATGTATTTATAACTGCTAATTGTATTATTAACTATGTTATTTCTTTGATAAATTGCAACTGTTTTACGTAAATTCCAATAACTTTTAATTATATATAAGAATATTTTATCGTCACGATATAAATATGTTATACTTCAATTATTGTATATTTTGAGGAAGAACCATTTTTAATATATAATAGTACATTACATGCAATATGAATCCTTGAAATTAATGACAAAATTTATATCCATCAATTTGTGATTTCAGTCTGTGGGAGACTTAGAACCGCTGGTTAAATCATATATCACGTGTAATACAAGCCAGATTACAAAAAAGCTTAGAAACAGAATTGACGTTGTTAGCTCAGTAACATTGTTTATTCAGCTGAGTTCTTTTCGCTACATCGACAGCTTTATATAATTTTAAATAATTTTCCTTTTTCCTTCCTTCTTTTTAAAAAATTATATTTATTTTATAAATTGAATCTTTGCAGTAATTATATTAAGCAAATAAGCAAGTACAAAGACTTGACATAAAACAAGTTGACAAGATGATGGGTGTGTTTAGCTTTAATCCATCCAGTTTTGTACTAATTTGTTTTAATGTTATAATTTTTATCGTAATAGAGTCACTTTGCAGCTATATATTACCGACCGGGGAAAGAACACGCTCTTACGAAAAATCAGCGTAAAAAAACACCTTTAAAGCTGCTGTGTTTTGTGTGGTGAGTGTAGAGTACCGTAGACCCTTTTTAAAGTGGCATTTCTATCTTAGTCTATCTATATCTTTTAAAGTTTAACTATTTTACTCAATTCATATAACTTACGTTCTTTCTATAAATTAGCCGCTAACAGTCCACCATTTACAACAGGATTCTTGCCGTAAACATAAATGTTATTTTTGTAAAATTATTAAGACTATATTGCGGTGTGTATAATTTCATGCAAGAGAAATGCAGAATACCAGCGTGAAGTAGAGGTTTACCTCTGCGTTTCGCTTGGTGAGTGCAGGTGGCCGGAGGCCCTTTTTACTGGAAATGAGGCATTCCATCTTAGTCCTCACGGGTGACAACGCATCTGCATTTTGATTCGCAAACGAGAATAGATGTAGATGTCTATGGGCCGCAGCAACCACTTACCATCAGGTGGACTGTGTGCTCGTTTGTCACCCTTATTCTATAAAAAAAAGAAAGAATAAAAATGAAAAGAGCAACCGCATTTAAAATTATTGACAATTGTTACCGTCACTCTATCTTGTACCTATATAAACACTGACGCCTGTCACCCAGAGGCAGAGACTACGGACTTCCATTTGACACGATCCTGAAACACCTCTCTCGCCTCTTTTACGTCTCCATACATACTCGACGGTTAAGGGTACTCCTAATCCGGCCTATTTTCAATATATCGCCGATTTGCATAGTTAAACTCTGTCGTCTATTTTATCTTGTAAATAACAAGCAACCGAAAAAAAATAGCAACACACGATTAAAAATACCACATAATTACCTGCATCACAATAGCGTTCAATATAAAAGTAAAATATAAAATAGGTAATAGGCATGTAACTAATTGTTTCAATCATGAATAGATAAATTAAATTGTAGTTAGTGTGCCTTTATCTAAGTGAAAATGTAAAAGTAAAAATGGTAAATTCCATGACCCTCTTGGACCACAAACCACACCCATTTGCATTAATTTTGGTCTAAAAAGTCGCTTAAGTAAAGTCTCTTACTTATTATACATTTGTCCGTGATATTTGAGTAATTCAAGTAGGATTTTATGAGATCAAATGTTTTGTCTCTTACACCGTATTTATTAAATTTTAAAATTAACAAGTCTTCCCTGACAAAATTGAAAGCCTTTGAAATGTCCATATATAGGGCCGTCACTGGTAATTTTCTGTCAACGTTTGTAATTATTTGGTATAAAAATGCATATTTTGCTTATTAATAATTTAAAATTAAAAATTTTGTACAGCCGACTTCAATATAGGTTATTTGAAAACAACTCAATAACCATTGGTCTGACCTTGATCAAATTCATATGGGACCACACGAGCACTATCAGCTTTCATATAAAAAAAGAATCATCGAAATCGGTTCGCCCAGTACAAAGTTATGAGGTAACACACATAAAAAAAAAAAAAAAAAAAAAAAACATACACTCGAATTGAGTACCGTCTCCTTTTTGAAAGTCGGCAGAAAAGCAATAACAGATTTGTCTCATTGAAAGCTTTTTGTTCTTTTGCAAAAATATTAAATTTTTCAAAGTAATTATATAAATGCTTATAAATAACTATTTCTATAATTTTTGATAATATAGAAGTCACCTTTTTAAATAGACGTTTTAAGAACTTCAGGAAACACATCATCTTCAAAACATAGGTTTATAATATGACTCATTACGGGGTAATTGTGTTTTCTACGGATTTCATCACTTTCATTGTAATGTCATTAAAACCAGCGCAGATTGAGTTTTTAATTTTATAGTTAATAGAATGTCAGTAGGTGTAAAAAAATTAAAGAAAAATGAATTGTATTTATTATGTGTCAAATTTTTAGGATATGTCATATTCATCATTACAGCCCTTCACAAGTCCACTGCTGAACATAGGCCTCACCCAAGGAATGCCACAAAGCACGGTCCTAAGCCACCTGCATCCATCGACTTCCTGCATGTCTTACCAGGTCGTCACTCCATCTAGTGGGGGGTCGCCCTACACTTCGCCTACCGGTACGAGGCTGCCACTCGAGGACCTTTCTTCCCCATCGGTTGTCGGTTCTTCAAGCTACATGGCTGGCCCACTGCCACTTCAGCTTACTAATCCGTTGGGCTATGTCGGTTACTCTGGTTCTACTGCGGATATTCTCATTTCTAAGTTTATCACGCAGAAACACCCTGAACATAGCGCTCTCCATAGTTCGCTGAGCGACCTTGAGTTTCCTCATACGGCTAGCAGTGAAGGACCACGTCTCAGATCCGTACGTCATCACTGGTTGTACAATTTCGTTTTCAGGTTTTGAGGTATGTCTAACGAGAAGATGTGCCGTAGTTTCCCGAACGCTGCCCAGCCGAGTTGAATCCGTCGATTGACCTCTCGGTCGAAGTTGGACTTACCTAGTCAGACTGTTTGTCCTAGGTAAACATACTAGTCAACAACTTTGAGCTTAATGCTCCCAACAACTACCGGCATAGGTGTGACATGGACGTTAAACAAGATTTTTGTTTTGTTCATGTTCATCTTAAGACCTATTCGTTGGGAGACATTATTAAGGTCATTGAGCTTAGTGCTAAGGTCCTCCAGCGATTCTGCCATAAGGACTATATCGTCGGCAAATCGAAGGTGTGTGATTCACTCGCCATTAATGTTAATACCGCATCCTTTCCAGTCCAGTAGCTTGAAAACGTCTTCCAATGCAGCAGTGAAGAGTTTCGGGGATTTAACTTCACCCTGTCTTACACGTCTCTGCAGTTGGATAGGTTTCGTACTCTGATTCTGTACTCAGATAGCCATCGTAGCTCTACTGTACAAACTTTTCAGCACTTCGATATACCGACAGTCAACTTGGCACCGCTGAAGGGACTGCAGCACCGCCTAAATTTCGACGGAATCAAAGGCTTTCTCATAGGCTACATACGCAAGGCAAAGTGGCAGATTATACTCCTCTGTCTTATGTACAATCTGCTGCAGGGTATGTGTGTGATCTATGGTACTAAACCCTTTTCGGAAACCAGCTTGTTCAGGAGGCTGGAAGTCGTCAAGTATGCGTGCGAGACGATTCGTAATGACTCTCGAAAACAGCACGTATACGCGGCTCAGAAGGGAAATCGGTCTGTAGTTCTTCAAGAGAGCGTTGTCGCCTTTATTGAAGAAGAATAGCACCGTACTTCAGCTCCACGCCTCCGGAGTAATACCACCATGGAGGACGGAATTAAAGATCTTCTGAAGGAGTACCGATTTTTCACCCGCTTTCAAAAGCTCCGCTGTAATTCCATCACTATAAGGTACTGGAGAGCCATTCTAATCCCGCTCAGGCTGACGTCCGGGATATCTTCCGAATAGTGTCGGATAAGACTCGCTCTTGGGTCATTACTCACACTTGCGTGTGGCTCCAACAATGACGTGTACAGCTGTCCAAAGTAACTCCCAATCTCACTCAAAATCTCAGGTGCCTCGGAAACAATGCTGCTACATTCGGTCCTCAGCTTCAACAGTTGGCTCTTTTTGGCAGACAAATCTCTGGCAAAGACTTTGAAGCCTTGGTTCCGGTCGATCGCTTCTTCAATACAAGCTGTATTGATGTTGCGTAAGTCCCGCCGTATGCATTTGGAGATCTGTCTCTTCAGTTGCCTGTATGCTGTCAAATCTGTTCGAGAATGTAGCTTCATCTCCTGTCTAACAGCCATGATATTAAAGGTGTGATCAAAAGCTTTTTGGGTTCTTCTGCGGCGGGTCTTGCAGAACTTAGTTCCGACCGCATGGACAGTTTCCACGAGCTTATCATTCATATCGTCCACAAAGTCTTCTCATAGGAAAAGTGTCCACTGTCATCATGACAGAACTGACAGATTTTCCAGCGAGCGTCTCGTGGTACTGCCCATCTCAAGACATCGCCAACTTTTCTGTATATCTTACCATCTTTCAATGTATAGTTATGCCTAATATCTTTAGCTTCAGTGCAATTCCTATCGAGTATTCCTTTATATATTTTTAAGCTTATAAGCTTTAGTTTAGGGTCACTTAACTGCGCTGCTAGTACGGAATGTTCGTCTTGTACAACATTAAGCACGTGTAAATCTAAGGAATCACTATCATCGGCGGGCAAAGGATTACGACTCAAAGAGTCCGCATGTCTTGTCTCGAACAAGAAGCCAACACCTTGCAATTCTCGGTACAAGATCCCTCTTGGTTAATGCTGTCCTTAAAGCGTTGCAGTCGGTAACTATCTTGAATTGAACTCCCAGCAAGTAGACACGAAATCGATTTAAGGACATCACCACCGCAAGAGTATCTAACTCGTACAAATGAAAATGTTGTTCTTCTACCGAAGTCTGCCGGCTGTAATATGCGATAGCCCGAAGGGGTGATTTCTCGTTCTCCTTTTGCAACAACATGCCGCCTATTCCGAGTTGACTTGCATCTGTATGCAGTTCGGTCAAGTAGGTTGGGTTATATATTGCTAACACAGGCCTGTCTGTAAGTATTTCTTTAATTTTAAGGAAATATTTAATTTGATCTTCCCCCCAAGTCCATGGGGTATTCGCTTTAGTTAACGACGTTAATAGTCAAGCAATTGTAGCAAAATTGCGGATGAACTTTCTGAAGAAACTAGCTAATCGGATAAACTGTCGCATTTCATGGGGGTTTCGAGGTGTTGGCAACGATAATACAGCTTCTGTTTTCCGTGTACCAGGCCGAATTCCATTTTTCGACACTTCAAATTTTGCCATTTTTTCAAAACCACAATTGACTATTTGGGATTTGAAGTGTCGAAAAATGGAATTCGGCCTGGTACACGGAAAACAGAAGCTGTATTATCGTTGCCAACACCTCGAAACCACCATGAAATGCGACAGTTTATCCGATTAGCTAGTTTCTTCAGAAAGTTCATCCGCAATTTTGCTACAATTGCTTGACTATTAACGTCGTTAACTAAAGCGAATACCCCATGAACTTGGGGGGAAGATCAAATTAAATATTTCCTTAAAATTAAAGAAATACTTACAGACAGGCCTGTGTTAGCAATATATAACCCAACCTACTTGACCGAACTGCATACAGATGCAAGTCAACTCGGAATAGGCGGCATGTTGTTGCAAAAGGAGAACGAGAAATCACCCCTTCGGGCTATCGCATATTACAGCCGGCAGACTTCGGTAGAAGAACAACATTTTCATTTGTACGAGTTAGAAACTCTTGCGGTGGTGATGTCCTTAAATCGATTTCGTGTCTACTTGCTGGGAGTTCAATTCAAGATAGTTACCGACTGCAACGCTTTAAGGACAGCATTAACCAAGAGGGATCTTGTACCGAGAATTGCAAGGTGTTGGCTTCTTGTTCGAGACAAGACATGCGGACTCTTTGAGTCGTAATCCTTTGCCCGCCGATGATAGTGATTCCTTAGATTTACACGTGCTTAATGTTGTACAAGACGAACATTCCGTACTAGCAGCGCAGTTAAGTGACCCTAAACTAAAGCTTATAAGCTTAAAAATATATAAAGGAATACTCGATAGGAATTGCACTGAAGCTAAAGATATTAGGCATAACTACACATTGAAAGATGGTAAGATATACAGAAAAGTTGGCGATGTCTTGAGATGGGCAGTACCACGAGACGCTCGCTGGAAAATCTGTCAGTTCTGTCATGATGACAGTGGACACTTTTCCTATGAGAAGACTTTGTGGACGATATGAATGATAAGCTCGTGGAAACTGTCCATGCGGTCGGAACTAAGTTCTGCAAGACCCGCCGCAGAAGAACCCAAAAAGCGTTTGATCACACCTTTAATATCATGGCTGTTAGACAGGAGATGAAGCTACATTCTCGAACAGATTTGCACCTTTTAAATTCGCTGTCATTGGAGTCTTACCTTTTTCGGTCTTTTATTGAGTTCTCCGTAACTCTGCAATTTCAGGCTTCGTACGCGCTGCCGCGCATTAGTTTTTCCTATATGAATAATATCTCATTTCTTACTTAAATGTAATGGTTTTTCAATTATAAGCCTGAAATCAAAAATTGTTAGATTTGACAACCATTATTTATATGGTTGTTATGGTAACTTTTATTCAAATTTGTCACTGGTCTGATGTTCTTAGTTTAATATTTCCTCATAAATACTCTTTGGCTCTAGGTCATATACAATAAATTTCCTTTTAATTTAAATAATTTCTTGTTCTCTCTAAAAAGGTATAAAAGCCGAACAATTGGAGAATACAAAAAGTCTCGCTTCAGTTCTCAAACAAGAAGCATCTACTAAAGGCCTTATCCCGGGGCCGCATTGCCCCGGGATCCTGCAAGCCTCCATCTACATCCGAAGTCGTCGGCAGTCTACTTCAAGCGCGGGGCCACACTACTCCGGGCGCTACGACTGCTTGCTCCAGGCGCTGAGTGCACCTACTGCCCGCGCTACCTTTGGGCTTTACGACTGCTTGCTCCAGGCGCCGAGTGCACCTACTGTCCGCGCTACCTTTGGGCGCTGCGACTGCTTGCTCCAAGCGCTGAGCGCACCTACTCCAGGCGCTACGTGCGTCGGCTCCGGACGCTGCGTGTGCCCAGTCCAGGCGCTGCGTGCCGTCGCCGCCAAGAAACCTCAAGCTCCGCGTGTGCCTACTTCTACAAGCGCAGCGTGTGTCCTTCGACCTTTAGGCTCCACTATAATACTATATTCTCCTATTCTCCTATCTTTATTTTTTTAATCTAATTGTAATCTCACTTCATCCATCATCATCATATTTCATTTTTTTATAAAATTGTAAATACCTTTTTAAAAAATTTAAATATATTATTTTCTTGTTCTACTTTTGTTGTTTTGTTGTTCTTAGGTTAGGTTCTATATATTTTTCTTATTAATTGTCGCTTCACGACATCTTACAGTAGGATGTTCAGAGAGAGATTGCCCTATGAGTACCTCAGCTGGCAACAAAGACGCAGGCACAACATATGCTATTAATCCTATATCCACAAAATCGATTCTTACTCTTACTTGTGCTTTACCAATTGGAGATATGGCACTTTTACCAAATCCTCGTAAAATGGGCAACTCGTCTGAAGAAATTTTTAAATTCAAGTCTTTACACACTTTATCACTCAAGAGAGTACACTCGCTCCCAAAGTCAATATATCCTTTTAATTGATAATTTTAACATCTTTAAAATATTTTTGATTACGCTCCATCACTGTTCCATCTATATTTAATACCGTCTTTGATATGTTATTAATCTCTTCGCGGTTTATGTTGTTTGGTTAATGAAAATTTAGTGAATTGCAATTTATATCTTTATGGCCATGGCGTTTGCATTTGTTGCACCTTAGTATTTCTTTAGTACACTTCAGAACTGTGTGACCTACTTCGCCACAATTGAAACACGTTATGTGGCTCATGGTCCTTTTGTTATTAAGATAGTCGTGATTATTTCTACTTTTTACCTCTTGCATGGATTGGTTTGGATATTTGTTTACGCTATCATTTCTTTTGTCACGCATATCAGGGTTAAACCGTTTAGGAAACTGTGGTGGTTCAGTTTTATTACCGGTAATATAGCGAAAGTAATTTAAGACCCGTTCCGGGATATCATAATGTGCACCTTGTACATTCATTCTCACGTTGTAATAAAATATCCCGTAAGTTATGCAATCCACTGCCTGTCGCCCCACTAGGTGACACCTATTAATAAGCATAATCTTATCGTAGTAATACTCAACAAGAGTTTCGTTACGTCTACTTTTACGACTTAACATCTCGGACAATAAATCGCCGTAGTTCTGGTCGCAGGGAAACGTCTCCAATAACTTTACCTGCCACTCTGCCCAACTAAATTTTACACTCGTAAGTCCATCATACTATTTCTTTGCTAATCCCTTTAACTTTGGCAAAGCATAGAACATGGTTTGTTGTTCCGACCAACCATACATTTCCGCCAATTCGTTTATCTTTATGAGCCAGTCTTTCATGGCTTGTGCTTAAGAACTAGGGTCGAATTCCGTGATAATACTTTGTGCATCTTGCACGTGCGTTGGTACATGTACTCGCGAATTACTACCTTGTAGTGCACTTACTAATTGTTTAAGTAGATTATTGTCAGAAGCTTGCCTAGAATCTGCACTTTCAATGGATGTATCACTAGATATGCTACGCTGTATATTTTTGTGTTTATCTGAGTGCTTTGATTTGCGCTGCGACCGTTCAAAATAAGTATGGCACGGAGTGCTATCACGTTGAAGACGCCGGCGGCGCTGCCGTTTCGTTAGATTTTGAACAGGTGAAGCAGAATCAATACGAGGTTTACGAGTAGTCTGTCTGCCACGAGTGGGTGTTTGCCGACATTGCCGGCATCTACAACGGTGGCGATTTTGTTGCCTAGTAGGTGGTCGCGAGTATTCTCTATATGACGAATTTGAGTCTGAAGTAAAATGCCCAACGGACTCGCTACGATTTCGCTAGCGCCTAGGACGGTACGACTTGGCACGATCCATATGACCATCTACTAAAGATGGTAAAGGGGGTGTTAAACCACGATCAGACATTTTATATATATATAACTACTATTGTGTATAAAAGAGATAACACGTATAACAATGTCTTAATATTGATAAATTGTTAATTGTTATTGTTAATTATATTGTTAAAATAACAATGATAACAAAAATAATATATAGTATGATCGTAAACCGAACACTTCTTCTTTGAGTTATTTACAGTATCTGTAACAATTTTTTCCATGACTATTTTGCACACATAAAGAAAGTGAGAAACAAATTTGACACCCTTCATTATTATACAACTGATAAATTTTCAGTCCATATTCCTTCCAATATAGGCACATACACACATACATATTTATGTTTCATTAATGATTTCATATTGCAATAAAAATGTTATATTATATAATTGTATTATACATATTTGTGTTTCATTAATGATTTCATATTGCAATAAAAATGTTATATTATACAGTTGTATTATAAAACTGAAATAAAATCCTGTTAAAATCTCAACGTTCATTTTTACTAAAATCCTTCAACTCGTTACATATTGAGCATTAAATACTGACGAAAAAGACCTATTCATAAAACATACTCTGCTGTTGCTTACAGTGTCACCAAACTTATCTGTGAAGTATCAGTTTGCTAAACTACACTCATACAAGTCTGTAATTAGCTTTAAATTAGCGTGGTGCTTTAGAGATAGTTAATATACATTTTAACTGTTCAAATACACAGTAAGGATAACCATATTAAACAAAATCATTCTATCTAACCCACTGATAACAATCAAAGATTCCATAGCTTTCAAATTAATATTAAATTATTTGTCATCTAGTGCCTATCTTGTGTAACATTTGAGTGTTAACAAATTCTTGTTAGATAATGACTTTACCTATAAAATTAAGAAATATTGTTTACATTTACCACACCAAAATTAAGTTCAAAAAATAAGCACTGCATCATCCATTTGCTATAAAATGAAATTCCCATCCTAGGTATATTTTCTACCGCACTTGTGGTTAAAATGATCATACTAAATGAATCATGTGCCGTAAAATATGTTGTGTATTCTACTCACTGTACACAAGGCTTTACTTAGTTATACAGTCTAGGAGTAACTGTAAAATCATAAGAGCCTGTTGATCCCAATCTGTCCAGCCTACGATTTTGGTATTAGATTACTGAAAACATGTTATGAAGTATAATGTTACAGAAGACTCCACTGTAGTTGTTATTGCTGATTCAACCAAGGCGTCATACTTTCACTCAACAGACTTGTTTTGACCATGCTATATAAGCCGTTGCATTTAGAATAAGATTGATTATAGAACTCATCATAGTCATGTAATCACTTAGTTAAGGAAGTCAGTATTGCAATAAAATAGTTTTAATGCATTATTGTAATATAATAGTAATAAATGTCATCAAGAGACATATTTAGTTCTTTTTTTTTATAAAAACTTCAGCACCGCTCCCGAAACTTAACTACATTGATTGAGATTTGACAACTGCATAAAAATTTTGTTGCGCCATGACGCAATTTTAAGTTAAGCAATGAGCCGGTGCAGTAAACTGTGTCCGATTTATGAGTTAACGCATGGATTTTTTTGTGTCTATTAAAAATAGTTTTTTTTAAATTAAAACAAAGAAAAGCAACTACAATATAGTCCATCGATTATAACACTACGAGGAAAAAAAAATAAACACCATGATTATAGTGTAAATAAATAACTATTTTGTCATTATTATACTATTACACTTCAAACCGCTTCGTAAAAACATTTTTTTTATAAATTCACACGACACAACTTTATCCATTACGTTACAACCAAATAGAAGATTATAACAATTGTACAGAATTGTATTTCTTTCACTTACCTAGTACTGGAGCTAATATTTTACCAACAGCAATCCTTTAAAGCGATAGATTTAGATATCCCACTTCTGAAATGTAAAATTAATAGATCTGGAAGTCTTTTACTCATTTATTCAATTTTAACAGATCAGTCTTAGTCACTTAATAGCGTCTAATGCCGCCATCTTGCTCGCTTCCTCTTAAGTTACAATAACATTTGAAATAAGTACTTTTTTATTGTGTGATTAATTATGTGACTATAATTACTTTTAAAATGTTTTAATATTAAACATTTTAAAAGTAATAAATTTATCTTTATAATTCTTAACCGTTAGAAATTAAAACTGAGTCTCATCTACTTTAATACAGGAAATAGCCATAATGTTGAGAAGAAAATGACATGACAAAAACAACTAATCGTTTAGAAACTTGACATAAAAAATGAATACATATTAATAATCTAACATAATATACAGCATTAAATGAAAAATATTTAGTTGGGATCATCGAGCTTATTCCATTATTTACTATTATTTTTGTTAGAGGTTGTTGCGGAGGCGTCAGGTGTGTGGTACATCTGAAATGTTTCTCGATATTACATTAACCTGCAATTTTTTTATAATTGGTTTAATTTTTCTATTTGTCTGTTAGCTTCTTCCAATTCTTGTTCAAGTTTCTTAAATATATTTTCAAGATTAATTACTTCTGTAATACTTTTCTTAGGGGACATAAAATTTGTTTTTGTAGGAGTTTTACTCGTAGCTATAATGTTTTATATTTTTTTATGACCTTGGAAGACATTACTGAATTTTCAGAAATAACAAATTTTTTCAGCAAACTTAGAGTATTTTCTCTTTGGAATAGAGTTATGTTAGGTCTATGTTATCTGGAGATAATCGCGCCACGTTTCCGTTAGCAAATTCATGTAATTTAAAAAATAAAAACATAATAACTTAATCAATAATGTGCAAAGAGAATGTAGTCACCAAGTTTAATAGTGTTCGCATTACAAAGCATACGTAGACTTTCGCTTCCCACAGACAGCTTAAGCCTATCATAGACCATGTATCTTGGACGGTGAGTTACACTAAATCCAAAATTTTATGCAAATCGTTAGAGCTAGAAACTGATTACTAGTATATTAAAATAAATACAATATAGTATGACACAAGAATATATTATATACATATAGTCCGTACGAATAAAGAATGGAATTAGAAATGGCGGCTCATCGAGCTCGTACCGTCAAGATGTACGGTACCAATAGCGATAACCCGCTATTAACGATAACAATATAATATCGTTATATTCGGTTAATTAGAAATTTTATATCAACGACAAAATATTAATACCGTTTTCAGTTGCCTAGAAGATTGCAATGCAGTGAACGATATGAATGACAAGCTCGTGGAAACTGTCCATGCGGTGTGTTACGGCCAGCAGCTGCTTATCACAGGAGTAGGGTCCCCCGCGGGCCCATAGACGGAGAACCTACAAGCAGATGCTGGTCGGGCGTCCTAACGCCAAGGGTTAAGTTTCTAATTACATTAAACGATCAGAGGGGAGCGTTACCTTCTATTGAACAGAGCTTACTTACCTCTATCCAAGGCGACTGGTCCCTCAGGATTCGGCCAGGTCACGTGTGGATGTATAGTGCTAGGAAAGTAAGGGTCAGTGATGTGTAACTGGGTGTGGCTGGTAGTGTTATTGACCTTATTAGACCGTTACCCTCTGCAGCAGTTCGGCCCTCAGTACCTCTCCAAACTACGGTCTCCTTCCGCAGTCACTTTCTTCGTTTTCCACGATGACAGTTCTTTAACTCTGTCGCACGATTAACTAACTTACAGAAGCCACTAACTCTCGTTTGTTATAACGCCTGACTCGCGAAATGAACAGAGAACTTACAGATCAAAGGTCACCGTTATTTCTAGAATATCAAATACCGCACTAGTAACTAATACAGTCGAATCCACTTATACAGATTCTGCGTTAAACCTTAAAGTCCCGGGTAAAACTCTCAGCAAGGGATACGCGTTACAATTCCCAGTGGTATATTTACTATACGCGCCTATCATAAACGAGCTCCCGACAAAAAAGAATGCGTGCGATCTCTCGCCGCGACGAATATGGACTCC
This sequence comes from Parnassius glacialis, assembly GCA_033319125.1. Classification (NCBI taxonomy): domain Eukaryota; kingdom Metazoa; phylum Arthropoda; class Insecta; order Lepidoptera; family Papilionidae; genus Parnassius; species Parnassius glacialis. The sequence goes on along the minus strand of JAVANC010000010.1, from coordinate 23,580,724 downwards.
CTCCCGACAAAACGGACCGCGTGCTTATCTCTCGACGCGATGAATTGGACTCCCTCGTTCTAGCGTGTCCTCGACACGACGGGACGTCAAAACCGGTATCGTAGAGGCGCGCGCGCCCTATGACGTCCATTATTGACATAAGCGCTTTTGCGCGAACACTGTGGGAGCTAAGTTTTGCAAGACCCGCCACAGAAGAATACAAAAACTCTACTATCACACTCTTAATCTCATGGCTGTTAGACGGGATATGAAGCTGCAGTCCTCAGTAGACTTGACAGCATACAGACAACTGAACAAACAGATCTCCAAATGCATGCGGCGGGACTTACGCAACTTTAATACTACTCATATTGAAGAAGCGATCGAGTGGAACCAGGGCTTCAAAGTATTTGCCAGAGATCTGTCTGCCAGAAAGAACCAACTGTCGAAGCTGAAGACCGAGTGTGGCAGCGTTGTTTCCGGGACACATGAGATTTTAAGTGAAACTGAGAGGTTCTGTACACATCATCGTTGGAGCCACACGCAAGTGTGAGTAACGATCCAAGAGCAATTCTTATCCGACACTATTACGATGATATCCCGAACGTCAGTCTGAGCGAGATTAGAATGGCTCTCCAGCACCTTAGAAACGATAAGGCCCCTTAAAAAGGTTAGGTATGGAATTACAGCGGGGCTTCTGAAAGCGGATGGAAAACCGGTACTTGAAGTCTTTCATAAGCTCCAGCGTGTGTCCAACTTTAACCGAGAGGACAATTGTCGGATTCAACTCGGTTGAAAAGCGTTCGGGAAATTACAGGACATCTTCTTGTCAGGTATACCCCAAAACTTGAAAACGAGACTGTACAATAATTGCGTGTTGCCAGTGATGACCTATGGAACTGAGAATCGGTCCTTCAATGGTGGCTGGATGAGAAATCTGAAGGTAGCTCAGGGAGCTATAGAGGGATATGCTCGGTGTTTCTCTGCGTGATAGACTTAAAATCAAGGATATTCGCAGTAGAACCATAGTAACTGACATAGCCCACAGGATTAGTAAGCTGAAGTGCCAAAAGGCCGACCATGTAGCCTGAAGAACCGACAACCGATGGGTAAAAAAGGTTCTCGAGTGACGGTCTCGAACCGGCAGACGAAGTATAGGGTGTCCCCCCACTAGGTGGTTTGACGACATGGTAAGACATGCAGGATGTCAAAGGATACAGATGGCTCAGGAGCACGCTTTGTTGCATTCCTTGGGGAAGGCCTATGTTCAGCAGTGGAATTGTGAAGGGCTGTAATGATGATGATGATGTACTCTATATTTGTCCGTGAAGTTTAATATAATCGGTTCAGCCATTCTGAAGATTAGCTTGGACAGACAGCCAAACTAAAATTTAAATTTTTATAAAAATTACTTTATATTATGTTTTTCTCCTTATATTACAAAGCTTTTCTCCGTTACTCAGAAATAAATTTTGCTGAAAGTAATTATTGTATCTAGATCGAAGAAATAATTTTGAAAATAAACAGCTGTTATTTAAATTACTTGGATCTTTAGAATATTTTTGAATGAAGATAAGCAAAATATAAATATTTATATAAAACTTCAAACAGTAATCAACAATACTAATAAGAGTTTTATAGGACTTAGCAATAACTCTATATTCAGCTGTAAAAATCGAGAGATTTTAAATATAGATATCAAAGTTCTATAAAACCGCTTTTACGGATTGGTTTTATCTTGTTATTCTTATGTTATGTTCATGTGACAAACGTTTGTTCGTATATCAAATCATTGGTATCTAAATTGTAAAAAATAAAATAATAAAATCAACTTTATTTAAATATTCTACCTGTATACCTTCATCATCACCTTTCATAAGTTCACTGCTGAACATAGGCCTCCCCCAAAGAATGCCACAAAGCACGGTCCTGAGCCACCTGCATCCATCGACTTCCTGCATATCTTACCAGGTCGTCACTCCATCTAGTGGGGGGTTGCCCTACACTTCGCCTACCAGTACGAGGCTGCCACTCGAGAGTCTTTCTTCCCCGTCGGTTGTCGGTTCTTCGAGCTATATGGCCGGCCCACTGCCACTTCAGCTAACTAATCCGTTGGTCTATGTCGGTTACTCTGGCTCTACTGGGGATATCATCATTTCTAAGTTTATCACGCAGAGAAACCCCGAGCATAGCCCTCTCCATTGCTCGCTGAGTGTCTTTGAGCTTCCTCATATGGCCAGCAGTGAAGGACCACGTCTCAGATCCGTAAGTCATCACTGGCAAGACGCACTGGTTGTGCAATTTCATTTTCAGGTTTTGAGGTATGTCTAACGAGAAGATGTGTCGTAGTTTCCCGAACGCTGCCCAGCCGAGTTGAATCCGTCGATTGACCTCTCGGTCGAAGTTAGACTTACCTAGTCGGACTATTTGACCCAGGTTAACGTACTCGTCTACAACTTCGAGCTTAGTGCTCCCAATAAAAACCGGCATAGATGTGACATGGACGTTAAACATGATCTTTGTTTTGTCCATGTTCATCTTAAGACCTATCCGTTGGAAGACGCTATTGAGGTCATTGAGCATAGTGCTAAGGTCCTCCAGCGATTCTGCCATAAAGACTATATCTTCGGCAAATCGAAGGTGAGTGATGTACTCACCAATGATGTTAATACCGTATCCTTTCCAGTCCAGTAGCTTGAAAACTTCCTCCAATGCAGCGGTGAAGAGTTTCGGGGATTTAACGTCACTCTGTTTAACACCTCTCTGCAGTTGGATAGGTTTCGTACTCTGATTCTGTACTCGGGTAGCCATCGTAGCTCTACTGTACAAACACTTCAGCACTTCGATATACCGACAGTCAACTTGGCACCGCTGAAGGCACTGCAGCACCGCCCAAATTTCGACGGGATCAAAGGCTTTCTCATAGTCCACATACGCCAGACAGAGTGGCAAGTTGTACTCCTCGGACTTCTGTACAATTTACCGATGGGTGTGTATGTCCATGATACTAAAGCCTTTTCAAAAACCTTCTTGTTCAGGAGGCTGGAAGTCGTCAAGTCTGCATGCGAGACGATTCGTAATGACTCTTGAAAACAGCACGTAGACGTGGCTCAGAGGGGAAATCGGTCTGTAGTTCTTCAAGAGAGCGTTGTCGCCTTTCTTGAAGAACAAGACCACCGCACTTCTGCTCAACGCCTTGGGAGTAGTGCCACCATGGAGGATGGAATAATAGATCTTCTAAAGAACTTCAAGTACCGGTTTTCCACCCGCTTTCAAAAGCTCCGCTGTAATTCCATCCTCACCTGGGGCCCTGTCGTTTTTAAGGTGCTGGAGAGCCATTCTAATCTCGCTCAGACTGACGTCCGCGATATCTTCGGAATAGTGTTGGATAAGACTCGCTCTTTGATCGTTACTCACACTTGCGTGTGGCTCCAACGATGACGTGTACAGCTGGCCATAGAACCTCTCAATCTCACTCAAAATCTCAGGGGTCCGAGAAAAGATGCTGTCACACACGGTCTTCAGCTTTGGCAGTTGGCTCTTTCTGGCAGACAGAGCTCTGGCAAAGACTATGGAGTTTTGTTTCCGCTCGATTGCTTCTTCAATACAAGCTGTAAATTGCGTAAGTCCCGCCGCATGCATTTGGAGATCGATCTGTTCAGTTGCCTGTATGCTGTCAAATCTGTTGAAGAATTTTTATCTCACGTCTAACAGCCATGAGATTAAGAGTGTGATCGGAGAGTTTTGTATTCTTCTGCGGCGGGTCTTGCAGAACTTAGCTCCAACCGCATGGACAGTTTTACGAGCTTATCATTTCTTACTATATAACTTACAAATTAGAAAATAAAAAAATTACTAACAGCAATAATGAGTAAACTTTGAACTGTCCCAGGGCAGGCCCATAAAGCAATATTAAGTCTTTATAGAACGCCTTGCCAGCAAAGGCGACTCCTTTAAAACTATGACATGTTCCAGGTTATGTTAGCCCCTTGTATGTTTCTCCCTCACCCCTATGTGTTCCCAGATCGTCATGATGGGTAGGAGGCGAGGTGAGTTTAGAAACCGTTGTGACTTTGTCACCCACAGAAAAACGAGGCCTGACGTGAAGGGCTTGCCTGAGGTGAAATGTCTGCCTAAAGGTCAAAGTGGGATATACGAGCCTATTTCGGATATACCACAGCCCACTGCGACAGAAGCATTGAAAACACCTTTAGCCCCCTTTGTAAAGACAGAGTCGCGGAGGAAAAGAAGTGTCGATATTGAAAAGCGCTGCTCGTCTTGTTGACGATGAGTCTTAGTTTTATTGATATGATTCGCCAAATCCTCTGATTCTAGTTACTATACAAAAACGAAGCAGCATCCAAATACTTACCAGAAGTGTTTACTGCTGTGTGCCCACAAGCGACAAAAAACGGAGCTTCGCCACTATTAGGGCCTTAAAGTCATAGTCCTAGCAGACTTTATTTAGTACAGTGTGAATTCTTTTAATTCACTAAAATAAATCTGCTGTAAAGGATACACTCTTTATAATCAAAATCAGCATTCAATCATGACGTAAAAGACGTTTAGACGCATGAATCGTTCTATAGATCACGGTGGTGGAGTTCTCTATAAAAAACCGGCCAAGTGCGAGAATTGTGAAGTGCGAGAAGTGTGAAGTGTGAAAGAAAAAGTGTGAAGTGAGAAGTGCCGCCAAATTTCACGAACGCACATCGCGTCAAAATCACGATACCATCCTCACCATCTGGATGCTTGGCAGTCCACGACTGTGCGTTTTACTAGGAGTTTTCTTCCTCATACAACTTCTATGTAGAATTGTTTACTACCGGCGATTTTTCCGGACCGATACGACTTAGGGACCTTCACGAAAAGAGCTCACACCTTTCTAAATGGCCGGCAACGCATCTCCAATTCCCCTGGTGTTGCGGTTGTTCATGGGCGGCGGTAGTCACTTATCATCAGGTGAGCCGCATGCTGTTTTGTTCCCTCTTCTATAAAAGAAAAAGTAAAACATTAACTAATTTAAATATCATCAGAATCTATATAGCCGTTTATGACAATTCAGTCGTCACACAAAAATTGTAAAAGATAAGTATATCATGTTGAATATACATATGACATTTGTTAAATATATTGAGATTAATTAGTAAATAAAAAAACAACGCAACGACACATCATCTCATCACGCATATCTCATAATTTGAAAACGAGTCATTACAATCAGTGCGTGTTGCCAGCGATGACATATGGATCTAAGACGTGGTCCTTCAATGCTGGCCTTATAAGGAGGCACAAGGTTTCTGAGCGAGCTTTGCTCGGAGTTTCTCTGCGTGATAAACTTACAAATGAGGATGTCCGCAATTAAACCAGAGTAACTGACATAGCCCAACTGTTTAGAAAGCTGAAGTGGCAATAGGACGACCATGTAGCTTAAAGAACCGACAACTGATGAGGAAGAAAGGTTCTTGAGTGGCAGCCTCGTACCGGTAGGCGAATTGTAGGGCGGCCCCCCACTAGATGGAGTGACGAACTGGCAAGACATGCGGGAGGCGATGGATGCAGATAGTTTAGGATCGTGCTTTGTAGCATTCCATGGGGGTGGCCTATGTTCAGCAGTGTACTTGTGAAGGGCTATAATGATTATAATCATGATAATCTGAACCTGTATCGCATAGAGAAAATTCTCGTTTTCCCTAAAGAGATCACCGAAACATAGCCAGTGAAGCTAGGTGAATGTTTTAACGAAAGGCTCATGTGGGGTCTTGTTGATTTTCCGATCTGAAAAGCTTTATACCACGGAATTGAGTCATTGCAAGTTAGTAAAGAATAGTGGGGTCCTCTGTCTCTTTGTGATTGTATGTGTCTCTCTTTGTGTGAGTGTATGATTGCGTGTGTGCGTTCGTGCGTGCGCACGCATGCACGCACGCACGTACGCATGCACGCACGTACGCACGCGCGCACGAACGCATACACTCACACACAGAGAGACACACACAATCACAAAGAGACAGAAGACCCCACTATTCTTTACTAACTTACTAACTTAATATATTCCTAATGAAAAAAAAATATATCCCAACCTAGAAAGTTAGGATCATTTAGAAATATTTTTTTCTTGTTTTCTAATGCAAGGTGCCTTTAATGACAACCCTAATGTCAGATAGTTCAAAAGTTCCTGCATAAAACTGCTGGCACATCTAAAAATTAGGTGCTTAACTACAGGAAATTGTGTTTCTTTGGAATAAGTAGCTGTGCTTAATTGCTCTTCGGCTACTCAAATAATAAATTCAACCACACCATCATACCGTCACGAAGAAAATGATGATAGTATTTTTACATTATCATTTTAAAATAAAATTACTAAAGAATATGATGAGCTAGCTAAGCGACTAGGCGTAGAATCACATAATGACTATCGTAAGTTAATAATAGGATATCTGGCGGGTAGCATTGCGAATAAAGCAACAAAAAAAAACTAAATTCCAAAAATGCACCTTGCGTAAAAAGACATTTCTTTCATAAATTAATATATTTGAAAACTTCAGGAGGTTTACGTTTCCCATCTAACAATTTATTTAATATTTGTTGTAATCTGGAAATGGTTGTACGAAAACATTATAATATACAATGAATGGCAACAAAAGTGTATACTCTCAAAAATATTAGAAAAGTTTATTGCCAATGACCGAGTTTTTGTAAGCTTGGAATTTGAGCACACATTCGCATGGATAGAGCACAAGATAAGTCTTATTAAATATATAGCAGAAAAATATTTGGCGATTCGGTTTCACCATATTTCTAAATTAGAGGGGATTTCAAGAACCTTCGAAAGTAAAAGACACATTTAAAAAAAGTATAAAACAAAAAGGTTTTTAACATTTTTGTTTGTCATGAAAATGCGTAAATTATAGTAATTATTTATGACTTATTGTTATAAATAATAAACCTAGCAAGCTAACAGCATAGCAAAGTGGCGAAGCAATCAGTTTTGTAGCGGTTTCTAACGGTTGCCGTTGAGCAATCAGTTTCAAAATAGGAGGTTCAGATGCCTGGGTGATCAGTAATCGATTGCCGAAAACAGAATTTGAAATTCCGAAACAGTTCTCGAGATAATCGTGGGACAGACGGACAGACGGACGGACAGACGGACAGACGGACAGACCGACAGACGGAAAGACGGACAGACGGACAGACGGACAGACATCTGAAATCAATAAGTGACTTCGCAAGCTTCGCCACTTAATACGAGTAAGTATAATTTACACTTGCAGAAAATTTAACAAATAAATATATTCACTTTGGCCTCTCAGTGTATTTACGAAAATTTAATGTATGTATTTGTAAAAGCTTTTAGAAAAATTTACTTCGCAAATATCCGCGTTATAAAATAAAATGATGTGTCTTACCTAGTATGAAGAGCACCTCCCGCCCTCCCTCAATTGCGTGCACTATCCCCGTCACCACTAATTCCAGCACCGCTACTCCCAACACCATTACACTAGCCAAGACACACCACTGACGATAATACGACACGTGTTTCGCCTCTACACGAGGCATCCTCAGGTGATATAGACTCTACGGTGGCTAACCGCTAAGTGAGTCACTTAGCGGTTAGCCACCGTATTATTAGTGGTGACGGGGATAGTGCACGCAACAACAAGACACATCATTTTATTTTATAACGCGGATATTTGCGAAGTAAATTTTTCTAAAAGCTTTTATATAATGGATTTCCGCAAAGTAACGCCTGATTCTATTAATGTATTTGTATTTAGTGATGTACATTATGTAATTACAAGGAGCAACCACAAGTTAGTTATAGCAGTTAATCGGCTCAAAAGAGTCAGTAATTCCTTCATGTATACGCGTTCAGAACAAAGTCCCAGAAAATATGCAGGCCTTATCTATCAAAGTTAAAAATTTTTAGCAAGCAAAAATTGTTTAGTAGGGATCATTAGGGTATACTACTAAAGAGTACATGATTAATAATAATTCCTGGGAATGAGTTGTTCGCTACCATGCTGTTTCTAAATGTCTTCATACTAATTGTAAAATAATATATTGTAAATTAATTATATATAAATTTTTTAGTTACCTATAATATGTTTATTTATTTGTTATATATTTCGTTCCAATATTATAATACTTTTTTATACAATGTAATGTTTGTAATAAAATTAATTTAAATCGAAATTGATTGAAATAGAATAAGTCGATTCTATTATAATCTAAATCTTAAATTCTTAGATTTTTTTAATCGTCAAATTTGTTATTTATATTAGTAACGTAATAATAAATTAGTATTTCGTCAAAATTATGTTAAATTTTGACACATTGTTTTATAAAAAAAAAACCGGCAAATCGCGAGTCAGACTCGCGCACCGAGGGTTCCGAACAAATCTGTAGGTATATAAGTTTAAAGTTTTTAAAAATATTTTAATTATATGATGTAACTAAAAACTTATGCTTTTCGAAATTTTTCCTTTATCTGTGCTTTAAAACGTTGCTTCGTACCAAATTTCAAGGATCTGAGTTCACGGGAAGTACCCTGTAGGTTATGATTCCCTTGCGAATGTCGAATATTTGCGGCACAGCTCTAAGGGACAGTAGACTTGAGTATTAGGTATGAATTTCAGCTTGATACCTCCACGCGTTCCTGAGAAAAAGGGTCTTTACAGACAGACAGACGGACAACAAGGTGATCCAGTAAGGATTCCGTTTTTCCATTTTGAGGTACGGAACCCTTAAAAACTAAAGTTTTTATAGCATAGAACTTTCCGAATTTCTCACATAAGATAGATAATAATATGTTAGTTTTAAGTAAAGTAAAAAATTGTTTTAGTGGAATTGTAATCGTAAAAATCTTTAAAAAATAATTTTATTAGGTGGTGCAATTTTACATATATATTACAATATTATATTATATAATATTGTAATATACCTTTTTTGAGATACAAATTTTTCTTCACGATATTTATTACACTTTAAACAAATACAATCATGGTGTTATCAACCATAATAATAAAAGTCTTATATTTAATACTTTTAGCAAATGGACATTGTGATATGTTTTGTAAATAAGGTTAAACTTATTGAAGATTAGAAAGGTATTTAAAACATACACGTTTGTGTTATGTTCAATTTTAATACGAAAGGAAAAATTTTGATGTGGGCACGTCAAATATTTGATGTTTAACAAAGGCAGGCATCCTATATTGCTTCCACTATTAATCACTCTATTATTGTCTGATACCACACGGCTAAATTGCAATAACGATACGTTTTATGTTTTAAATTAAAAATGATTGTAAAGCAAAAGAAGGCCGATATGAACTTTTAGATATTTAAATCAGACTAAACATTATCTGTTATATTATGTTGTGTTTTATCTTAAATGTAAAATGACAAACACAAGCGGTAAAATTAAAAATGTTGTATTACTAACTTCAACGTAAATAAGAAAAAAATGAGAATATCATCAATGTAGTCGAAGTTAATTATATTATACGCATTGTTTAGGATAACTCAAAACCTACTAGTCAGATCTTGACCAAATTTATATGAGAACACATGAGAAGCACCAGCTTTTATATAACAAAATAATCATCAAAATCGGTTCACCTAGAAAAACATTCTGAGGTAACACACATGAAAAAAATACAGTAAAATTGATAACCTCCTCCTTTTTTGAAGTCGGTTGAATGTCAAAGGACTGTAGTACTTAGTTACCATCAGTTGGTCTGTAGTACGTTAATCACTACTGTTTGTAAAACACATGACTAACATGACAGTCTATTTTAAGAATCCTTTTATTAGCTTGACCTGCATGAATGTATGAAATTAATAGAATTTTGTAATTCGGTCTCACCCACTTCTAGACGTTTAAATAATCTCATAGGAATTTGAAGACGTATTAAGAACTGATGACAATAAAATAATTTCATGATTATGTCCTATTATTCTCACTGAGATCATTACAATAATCATGAGATTAATGTGTTTTGTTGAGGTTTTTCAAAACTCTCATATTATCAATTAACTAGTTTTATCATTCTGGGACTTGTTCAGCCAGGTAAATACAGCACAAATCGCATAATTGATATGCTGTTGAAACCTTGTGATATTCGACCTTAGAAGTGCGTCCGTGCAACGAAATTAACTTAGTGTGGACGGATTACATTTAACTTTCAACAATTATAATAAAATAATGTGGTATGAATGGCCTGAAACTGAAAATAGGCAGTGTAGCCAAGTAACTTACGTGGTTTATTTATTTATTTATACTTTACTGCACCTTAACAAAAGGATTACAAAGGGCGGACTTAATGCCTTTAGGCATTCTCTCCCAGTCAACCCGGAACGTGTGGAAATTAAGTGATAGGTGACAAAATAAAATGAACAATACAGTAAATCCAGGAAAAACCTATTGATAAACTTAAAAATAAACTAATATTATATATATATATATATATATATATATATATAAATACAATAAACTTATATGCTATAAAATATAATACAGACAATATATTATATTTACATACAAATACATAGATACATAAATATATACATATTATAAATACAAATAGATATATAACATAAAACTATAAATAAAATAACAACAAAGGTAAACAAATTGACCATATTAACTATCATTTAAAGCGCTTATGTACCATTCGTTTAAAGGGACTGCCTTTATTAGATGTTTTTCTAACGTCATTGGGCAAGGAGTTCCAGAGCAGTGCAGCCTGTTCTTTGAAGGATTTACTAACAAAATTAGTAAAATGTAGTGGGATACTTAGTTTATTATTATATGATGACTGCAGAGTTCTATCATGCGTTGAGGAAATATACTGAAATTTCTCCTTGAGATAAGAAGGAAGGATAAGAAGGATCATTTAAGCTAGGGAAGAGAACCAGCAAAATTCTAGAGTCACGCCTCTGTTTAATAGTGAGCCATTTAAGGCGAGAGCGATAGTGATAGATATGATCAAATTTACGAAGATTGAAAATGTATCTTACGCAATTGTTTAGTAGGCGCTCTAGCTTGTTAAGAAGATTTTGGTTTAAATCCGAGTAACACACGTCTGCATAATCAATGATCGGTAGTATAAGTAACTGTACAAGCATAATTTTAGTCTTAAAGAGGAGAAAATTTTTCAAGCGATAAAGAGAACGTTAAGAACTAGAGACTTTAAGACATGTTTCGGAGATATGAACCCCCCAGGACAGAGTACTATCAATATGGAGACCAAGATTTTTAACTGAGAAAGAGAACGGTATCATGCGATCATTATAATAGATGGGAGGTAGGCTAGCGGCATCTATTTTTGCAAGCATCCTTGAGCTACCCATAATCACCGCTTGGCATTTCGTAGGATTGACAGACACTCCAAAGCGCATGGACCAATCACGGACTGACTTGAGATTGGAATTAGATTTGTTAATCGCATTATGGATGTCACAAATGTCAGACTGTACATACAATTGTAGATCATCAGCATACAGATGGTACGAACAATCAATATTAGATGTGATGGAATTAATAAAAATAGAGAAGATTAAAGGAGAAATTACACCGCCTTGCGGTACGCCGGAAATCAGGTCAACCCACTGTGAAGTCATTTGCTCCACGTGGACAGACTGTTGAGGTCTGCGAAGATAAGATGAAAACCATTTCAGGACTGACGGTGCAAACCTATAATAAGAAAGGATAGCAAGAAGGATATCATGGTCAACTGTGTTAAAAGCGTTAGAAAAGTCAACGAGCACCACAACTGTAATTTTCTTGTTTTCCATTCCTTCTCTAATATCTTCAGTTATTTTAAGTAAGGCAGTTGTAGTGCTGTGACCAGGATGAAACCCGGACTGAAAAGTACTCAGCAGGTTATATATGAAATTGGAAATTTGCTTATGAACACAGGCTTCCAGAACTTTAGATAGGAAAGGTAAAACTGATATGGGGCAGAAATGATTGGGAAGCGTGGGATTGGATACTTTAGGAAGGGGTCTTACGAAAGCCTTTTTCCACTGACTCGGAAACTGACCCGAGTCAAGCGAAAAATTAACAATATGTGTAATTGCGGGGAGAATGTGTTCTAGAATATTAATAATCATGGCTCTACTAATATTATCGCAACCGACAGCCTTTGATTTTATTGCCAGAAGAGTCTTTCTAATTTCATCCGGATCAACAGGGTTAAAAAGAAAGACTGGTATGTGCGGAGACGGAATTGAAGCTATGTAAGCGACTGTTTGGGATCGGATTGAAATTGGAGAAAGAGATAAACCACAATCCAAAGAAGGTATTTTGCCCACACCTAGAGAACTAAGGAATTTCCACACATCAGCTGGCGAAGAATTACTTATATTGCTATGGATAAATCGGCGTTTTGCAGAACGTACCATCTGATTGCCTCTGATTCTGGCCTTCTTAACAGATAAGCAGTTTTCCTCAAATATGCTCCTCAATGAAGCCTCGTATGTAAAAGAGAAAACTTGATGTATTGTTAAACATCAACATAGCAAGTATCCTCAGCATGCTCATAAGCAACACAGAAAATTTCATCAGTATGCCTAAAAAAATTCCCACCCTTGCTCCACATAAAGTAGAGTACTTAGCATAGTTGGTATATGCTACTCATTTTGTTGGTATGGGTACAGTATCGTTAAGTATTTTACCTCCTTAAATATTGTAAAGGATTAAATCGGCATCCTGTATATTTTTATCGATAATCCTAATCGATAATCGTCGTCAATCACTAACTTTAAAATTGGTAATTAAATAGTAACGTTTACTCGATAACAGAGGGCGCTTATTACAATAAAAATAAATTTTCTAGAACAATCTACTAGAAATAATAAAATTTAAGGATTATTCGGTAAATATATGTTCTATTTACGATATTAAACCGAAATCACGTTCATTTTTTGCTCCATATCGTGACTTATAATATCTTAATGCACAACCGGGCATAATTTCTTCAAAAATATTTTTTAAATATATGAAACGAATGCGTCTTGACTTTTTGAAGATGTCACTAAGACTAAATGACAAAAATCGGAGATATATCCTATAGGACATAAGTTACAGACGACAATTTTGCTACTGATATCCGGTCTATTACTAGTGCAACTTAAACGTCTTTGACTGTATATTTAAGACGATATCATTTTTTTTATAGGATAAGGGTGACAAACGAGCACACAGTCCACCTGATTATAAGTGGTTGCTGCGGTCCATAGAATGCCTCATTTCCAGTAAAAAGGGCCTCCGGCCACCTACACTCACCAAGCGAAACGCAGAGGTAAACCTCTACTTCACGCTGGTATTCTGTGAGGTCGTGGTACCACCCCGGTTCGAGCCGGCCCATCCGTGCGACAGCAAAAGCTGCCGCTTGGGTCTACCACTGTTATCATAACTGTGTATTCTCCTACATGCGAAAATGAAGTCCATAATAACAGAATTTAAGCAAAAATCAATAATATATATTAAAAACTAAACCTATGAAATACATTTTAATAAATTTTAGAAAACATTTTCATTATGAAAGACGTTGACAAACAAATGTCATTTTTTTCTTCTATTATTTCATGGCTTCTCTTGATAGAATTCTGCTAATAATTAATAACTTAATTTAAATCAATTAATTTTTAATATTAGGTAAATTAATTGTGCAAATCTCAGAGTAATATGTATGTAATTATACTTTAAAGAGCAAACCAAAAAAAGGTTAACACAGAATTAAGATTTTTAGTTTCTTCCGATATAATTTGAATTTGTGTATCTAATTTTTAAAATGGCAATATAAAACAACACGAAGAAAAGAAACAGCGATATTTTTTCTCGCTTTATTTTTACAAGCCCAACACGAACATTGACAAAATCATGATTGTGTGCAGATTTTTCGGCTTTCATATGATAGTGAATGTTACATACAATCCTAGCAAAGATAATATAATCACTACGTTTAAATCCTAGGATCACGGCAGGCTTGTCATAACCTGTCAAAGAAAACAAAATTACTTACAGTTTTTTTTTGCCTTTTCCTGTTGCTTTTGTTTCGTTTTCGGACTTTACTTGGGGATACAATTTTTACCGAATTATCAATTGTAATTGACTTGATTGTGATTGAGACGTTTACCCAGTTAAATAAATAAAATATCGAAGAACCACTAATGTAGCGAGTAGCGACCACTGACAGTCAAATTGAATGAATGCACCGCGCTGATTGGTTAATAAGGATTTGCCTTCACTAGAAAAAACGGCTAGTCGGATTTGTCTTTGTTTGTTAAAAATGCATCATTTATCATTGCTTGTTAAAACGAATATAAAATATTTTATATGATCTTTCATTTCACATCAAAATGTGAAATATTGCATATGATGGATTGGAATTATGGAATGGGTTGCTCGATGAAGTAGATAGCGATAAATGGGACAGATCGCTAATGAAAGTTATGACTTGACGTAACTTTTTTATGAGGTAAAGTCTACCGATGCATTACCTATTCGACGCTTGTAATATCCGTCGTTAAAGTGTTACTTCAGACGACTGGAAATTATATTGACTAATTCTTCTTTAAACTAAACAAACCGTCGTCATACTATCCATGGTGTATGACAAAATTCTAGCGCATTTCGTCCATTAAATATTAAATGCAGCAGTCAAACTACAGCGCACTCAAATAATGGTTCTACTATTACCGCAATCGATCATTTTTTTATGATCAATTTTGAGGATCGTATTATTATTAAAGTTTAATACCCCACCTTATAATTAAGTAATAAATGCTGTTATTTAGTTAATGATTGGAACAGCTTTCATTATTAGTAGAAGCAAATCACGAGCTACAAACTAGCGTCGAATTCTTGTATTAGTGTTTACATTCACCATTCACACAGGACTATTATTGTCAGAAAATCCTTTGGTGAAATGCTCCGACATTCTGAGGATGCCACCATAACAAAGTCACGAACCTGAAGTAGTTTCTATTACTTACTTAGATGTGAGATCAGGTAAAATTTCTCTTACCCAACTTTGCCAGTACATATTATATGCCAAACATAGAGCACCATTATGTTCGTAAAAATAAATCAGTATTACTAAATTTCCCTATACTGGAAAATTTGATAATTTACAGATAAATTAATGATGAAGAATGATGAAAAAAAAAATGAAAAAAATGTTTATTTACAGCTAAGGTGGTACAGATTATAATATACAATATAAGATAATAAAATGGAAGTATATTAGTCTTAATTTTCTAGTATACAATTATAAACTATGATCTTATCACACCAACTAAGCTGGAGTGTATAAACAAGGGTGTATAGTTCTGTGGTCCTCACACTAGGCATGCCTGTGTCGTGAGGGCTTGATACGATTTTCTTATGGTTTTCATTAATTGACACTGGGTCTACGTACGGTAATTAAATTATGTAAGCTTTTTGTTTTTAAAATAAAATAAAATAAATATTTATATTAAGTTAATATGTATAAAAATAAAACAATTAGAGGTAAAAAAATAAATTGTTTGTAAAGAAAATACTGTTATTCATAAATATTACAATAATTAGTGGTAGAGCCACGCGGCAGCTTTTGTTGTCGCACGGATGGGCCGGCTCAAACCGGGGTGGTACAACAACCTCACAGAAAACCAGCGTGAAGTAGAGGTTTACCGGAGGCCCTTTTTACTGGAAATGAGGCATTCCATCTTAGTCCTCACGAGTGACAACGCATCTACATTTTGATTTGTAATAAAGGATAGATGTAGATGTCTATGGGCCGCAGCAACCACTTACCATCAGGTGGACTGTGTGCTCGTTTGTCACACTTATCCTATAAAAAAAATTAATAAAACATATATTAATTAGAAACTCCTATAGATATATATGGATATTACATACTGTATTCATATATTTTATTTACGTAAATGTATGATAAAGATTACGGTTTAATTAGGTTTTCTGTACTATCATAGCTCAGAGTAAGTAACCATTTTGTTATGGTTCTTTTAGCTTCTACCACTGATTTTTCTTTTATATCGCAATACTTAAGGACGGAGTTGTACACTTGAGTTCTCACGAATTGCCCAAAACGTTTAGAAAAAGCAGAGTTGATAGCGGGAGTTGGCAAGCGGAATACTCTTCATTTCAATAATGTCTTATACTCTGAAGATGCCAGAGTACACTTATAAACATTTAGGGAGTTCTTCATTATGAAAAGTTGTCTTACATTTAATATTCCACTGTCCTTATATAAATCAATAATTGAATATCTATACGGCTTTTTTAACATTACTTTGACATTACATATTACTTATGACCGAACGTTGCGCTCTCTCAACTCTGATCAGGGAAGTTTTTGCTACACTTCCCTAGCAAGTAATACAGTAAGTAATAAGCGACTGGCATAACGCAAAATACACAGATCTTAGAGTATTTAAGCCTATTATGTCCCGCAGATACTTTATAATACCAATAACCTTCCTGACTCGAGCCGAAAGTGCTATTATGTGATTTTCAAATGTCAGTTTATTTTCAACGAGGACACCAAGATATTTAATTACATCGGATCTACTCAAGGTCTCACAGTCACACAGTTTGCTTGTGCATGAACGCTCATGAATCCTAACCACTGTTTGTTGTACTGGCGCCGTGACTGCTGTCTTATGAAAGCATAGGTACACAGTCTTCTTGGTATTTAGGGTAAAGAGATTATTTTGTAGCCAACTAAAGGCCTGTCTTAGACCTCTTTAACACTTTTCCAATACTTTAAAAAAAAATTAAACTATATGGGTGTTAGAGGTATTGCCGGTAATTGGTTTCAGAGCTATCTCACGGACCGGAAACAGTGTGTGAGGATTGGTCGGACTGTGAGTCTACCACAAAATGTACCTTTTGGTGTACCGCAGGGCAGCATACTTGGTCCTACGTTATTCACTGTCTATATCAATGATATGCATGACCTACCCATGGAAAACGCCCAAACGATATGTTACGCCGATGATACTGCTATCGTATTCCATGGCTCAACGTGGAACGATGATTTAGTAAGCCATTTCCGGTCAGAAAATTATCTTCCCAGTGTCGATGCAAAATATGCGCACTGTGCATTTCCCACAGGAAGAGATAAGCCACGTGTTATCGCCATGCAACTTGCCCCATCGCTCGCGATACGGCTGCATCTCCTTTGTACTGCACATTGTTTTATTATGTGTGTTCAAGTTACAAATTGCTTGTGTTATTTGTAAATCATAAAGTATAATAATTTGTTTGTCTATGTATGGCTACAATTTTGAATGTCTGATTTTGTTAGAGTGAGGAGCAGGTCTTTTTGTAGATGGAATGCGATAAAGGCTGTTATGAATCCACGATGTATTTCTGCCAAGGAAGACTAACAACTTTGTCTAGCTCAAAGATTTTCTTATTCACCAGAGGAATCTTGATTTCAATGATCAGGTAAGAGGAGTCAATGTCATCACTTGTTTTCGTCATCTTGTATAATTCCTTAAAATAAGCAGGTAAATTCAGGTCGTTTGGTATGTGTTTATATTGGATGTTCACCTGCTATTCCAATTATTCTGGAGGTAATAAGTGTGCGCCTATAAGACCATGTTAGATGTCTGTTACGGTGTCAATCACACTTTCTTGTATTTGGACGTTAGAGATGATGATCATGGCTGACATGGATGATGATAAGGTGTGTAAATCGTAAATAGTTACGTTTTGCAGATGGTTAGTAGCGAAGAAAACATTTTGGAGATACCTCTGAACCAATTCAAAGTGCTTGTTCATAATTTTTGAAAAAATAATTTTGGATCAATTGTTAATTTTTTTTTAATACAAATAAATTACTTCATAAAAATCAATTTGGTTTTACAAGGAGTCGCTCGAAGTCTGTCGCCGGTGTTGAGCTTATGAAATATATTTTTAATGCCTGGTAGAATTCACAAGATTACTTAGGTATTTTCTGTGACCTTTCCAGGGCTTTCTATTGTGTTCATCATGATACATTAATCAGGAAACTACAACATTACGGTGCAAAATTTTTTTATATATTTAGAGTTTTTACTTCATATTTAAGTAACAGAACTCAAAAAGTTTCGATTAATGGTAAAGGTTCCTCCAGATCGGTAGTATCAATGGGCGTTTCTCAGGGCTCGATTCTTGACCCATTCTTGTTCTTAATCTATAATTATATCTTACTTTATCTTGTAGTGGAAAACCACGATATAGTATTATTTGCTGAGGATACCTCTTTAATTTTCAAACTCAAACAGCAGTCAATTAATTATCACGATGTAAATAATGCTCTATCGAAATTAGTATTTGGTTTAACGCCAACAATTTGCTTTTAAACGGCAATAAGACAAAATGAATTAAATTTACAATACCAAATGTAAAACATTCAAAAACCAATGTGCTTTTAAATGGGGAGGAATTGAGTCTTGTGGATACCACTGTTTTTCTTGGTATTACTATTGACGCGAAACTTCAATGGAGCCCCCATATATCTAAATTAGCAAGCAGACTTAGTTCTGCAGCATATGCTGTAAGAAAGATGAGAAATCTCACAGATGTTGAGACAGCTAGATTAGTGTATTTTAGTTACTTTCATAGCGTAATGTCTTATAGAAATTTTCAATAGGGTAATGCGACTGATATTAAAGCTGTATTTGTTTTGCAAAAGAGAGCCTTACTGGCGATTTTACGAACTTATATTGTAAAGTCGATGGATGCAGGTGGCTCAGGACCGTGCTTTGTGGCATTCTTTAGGGGAGGCCTATGTTCAGCAGTGGACTTGTGAAGGGCTGTAATGATGATGATGATATTGTAAAGAAGCCCTCAGGGAAAAATTTAAAGAAATAAACATATTTACTTTGGCATCGCAATATATTTATGAAAATGTAATGTATGGACATAAAAACATAAAATAATAATAATAAGGATGTTCATACCTTAAACACTAGGAACAAACATAATCTTGTAATGCCAGTTACTAGACTCCACAGAATAAGTAATTCATTTATGGGGCAATGTGCACGCTTTTACAACAAAATCCCAGAACTTCTTCAAAGTTTTTCAATAAACAAGTTTAGTTTTCAGTAATAAAACTTATAGTTTTATTACTGAAAACTGTACAAAAAGGGTTATTATAATATCATGGCATACATGAATAAAAATAACCCAACAAAAGTTGTAGGTGGTTTTCGTTCATAGAGATTTTTTCTATGTCCTTTTCATATTTTCTTCACGAAACGCTCATCTAGTATCCCAAATAAGGAGTTCGTTAGATAGGCCACACCGTTAATGAGTCCTCTTTTTTATCTTCTATGAGCACTGTCTTTAAGTATTCTGTTGTAATGTTGAATTTCCGAAAGTTCGTGTTGTAGTTGATATATGGTACTCTGGTACTGTGTTGGAAAGTAGTGTGTAGGTACTCTTCCGAGTAAGAGGAATTCTGCACGTGACGTAATGCTGACAAGTATGTTGTACTCATGTTATAATAAACGATCAGTTTCCAGTCATTCCGTAAGAGAATCTTGTCGAAATAAAGGTATTGACTGTTTCTCAAAGTTGATATGTTGTATGAACACTGAGCAGGGTTGAAGCAAAATAGGAACAGCATCATTGCCGTTGTAAAAATGTTCCTAAGACTTTTCTCGCCATGTGCCTTGAATATTGTTGTCTTGGTTCGGAGACGGCCGGTGTGACGTCATCACAAGTTTATGATTAAACGTCACCTGTTCGTTGTTTAGTGTGTTTTCCTTTCACAGGTAAGAGTGATAATTTTAAAATCAACCACCGCATAACTCGGTTTTTAGTTTAAACAGACACCACACGTACGCATCCGTCTTTGCCAGGGTAAAGGTAACGGCGACGACTTTACCCATTGACCACTTGCCGAGGGGCAAGTTTTCGTCCTTGATAAGGACAATGTTGTTGATCTCAGTTTTTTGATGGTGTTCTCGACTTTGTATGAACTTGCAAATTCATTTGACACAAGCAATATCAAAGTAACTTAAGGGCAACGCAAGTAGCACAAGCGTTATGACCATGAATATACTTACTATATTTACTTTCTTTTAAATGCTTATGAGAGTGTTGAAAAGAGTTTGTATCCTTATAAGAGTGGTTTGAGTTATGATAGAGCTAAAGCTGTATAAAGTCTGTATTATGGGATCTATGTAAGCTTAGGATTCTTCATCAGAATATGAAAACTCTAGTATTCAACACTTCAATCTGATTTTACCATTAAAGTTGTACAGATAATGTTTTTTCATCCTGTGCTTTGCTTGTACAGCTCTAATTGTACACTATTGTAAATACAGTATTTTTTTGACTACTGTACTGTCTATGAGAGTGATATAAAACTAAAAAAAAATAACAGTCATAGTATCAATCTGTAATCAAATCAAATCAAATAAATCTGTATTTGTATAAGTAACGAAATATCGCCATTTTGCATACATTGCGGCTTTATATTGTGCTAGTGAACCAAATTAATTTATTATCAATATGTGGAAAAAAGAAAAAGATTTGGTACAGTTAAAAGATCATGTTAAATCTAAATTAAGTTTATCCAACACTGTTACCAAGACAAAGTTTTTCATCTTTTATACGTATCTCTACAGAGTATAATAACTTATGTTGAAAAAACTGCTATACAATGTAAGTAATAAAAGTATCCTATTATAGAACTGATTAAAAACCAATGGTTGCATGATATAATCCATAACATACATAGCACAGCTACTGAGACTTCCTTTTCCCTCGAAATACCGTTTAGCTGTTTAGCAAATTTTCGCCAATTTAAGACCCTTAAATACAAAATTCAAAATATAATTTTGGGAATATTAGACATTAGTCTAAGCCTTTACAATTAATTTCAGTTTGACTAATGATCACCGTGCCAGAATGTGCTCTCATGTTCATTAATTTAATTATTTTATTTTATTCTAACCTATACAAATGATATTTAAGTACCGTATTTAGTATTTTGTCCTTATATTATGGCACGGCAATTTTTTGACAGAAAACATAGAAACATATTCACCAATTATCACCGTCAAAACTCAACTCCAATCCTAATATAATATTAATATATTACATATGTTAAGACATTAAATGTCGCCATATTCCATTCAATAAACGTACTTTTTTATATTCATTTGTAATCCCGTTCAAATACCAATTTAGAACATTTGTCTTTAAAAGTTCCTTATAAAATAATATCTTTAGGGTAATAGTTTCCTTGCACATACAGCTGTAATACAACAGTTATGCAGATTCTTTTATGGTTTTACACCTACTGCACAGCGCTAATAACTCATAAAGCTGCATGATTTATGCCAATTTTTCACTTATAAGAACTGTATAAGCTCTTACGCAACATTTATACAGTCAGAAAATACAGCCTCTAGTATAAAAACGAATTTAAATACAGCTCGCATACAGCTTACATGCTGCTTGTGTTGTTTGTTTCGATGTCAAAAGCTCCTGTGAAGTCGATGCCACAGTGGAATAAAACGCGCGATGGAGTGACCCGAGGCTCTGGTAAATCTGCAATAATCTGAGTTCGTTACTCTTCTTTGAAACATCGACATGTTTACACACGTACGAATTTCTTTATTCACTGTGCGAAGCGAACTGAGAATCCAGTAATATTTCCGTATGTGAGACAAAGCCAAGCTTGGTCCACCGTATAGCGTGGCGGAATGGGCGTGATGTATAACCAGCTCAGTTGGTTTTCCATGACTTGGTAGTACTTTAGCGTGTTTGGCTGACTGGCTGAGAAAGGAATTGTTTAACCTTTCGCCAACTTTTAGCAGTCCATCATTTTGGTCGATGTAAGGATTGAGGCTGAGCAGCTGACTGGATCTACTCAATTTCTCTTGTTTTTAAAGCTTTTTTAATTTCATCCTGAAATTCTATCGATTGTACTGTTTTGATAACTAAATTTATAGCATATTATACTCTTTCCGATAACGATAGGTAACTTTTCTGAAGTAATTGTTTGAAACGTGACAGCCAGCCGATTATAATTTTTATGCACCGTGTCGAGCTGCATTCATTTAATAATTGTAAAATTAAATCGTTTTTGTAAGATAAGGCTGCGTTCACACTGGTCTTCTTGGCCTCCAGCGGTTGGTATGTTTCGTTTTAGACAATGTTTGGATCAAACAGCTACTGCGGACCCTGCCACCACAATAGATGTTCTAATAATTGGTGTGATGACAGTCCTCTTGTAGCGCAATCCGCAGAGTTATCTACAGATCGAACATGGTGCTAAGATGATGATGGAATGACGTTGTGTATTGTATGTACTCTGCTGGAAAAAGTATTATCATCTATTAGCGTCACCATTTAACCAATAAAGAACTACCATGGAATGTATATACCTGCACGTTTGTTGGCATCAGAACAAAAACGTAGCGGATCAAGGTACTGAGTATTGGTAAAAGCTGTGCAGTTACTACAAATTGGAGTTCTACTATGCTCGGTAATATAAATTTCAACCTGAGTGAAACATAAAATATCTGCAACTTGTAGCAGCAGCACAAAATCAAAAGACGGTATGTAAATATTTTAGAGCGAATCGCTAACATGGGTACTGTATGTGCACTGTACTCAATCGCCAATTTGTGGAAGTTGAAGTTGAAGAATTTTTGCTATCAGACAGCCGTCATGGTTACTATCGTAAATAAGCAGAACACCGAGTTCAATTAAGTTGGAAATTATATAATGAACAAGTATAGTATTACGAAAACTTGCAAATTATTCTTAGTGATTATTTAAAGACAATACTTAACCTGTTATGCATTTTACTCTTAACAGGCAATTTAAAATGAATAAAGAAATTGATTATAAGGAGTTAAATATTAACACACACATCTATCTGTAATATCGAAATAACTGCTTTATGTTGAACTAACGGAGTTACTAGCATGTTATTTTTTATATCTTTGCCTATCTTTATGTCTGTCTGTTTCTCTGTCCGCGCTAATCTTTTGAACACCTGAATCGTTGTAATGAATCTTTGCGTGTAGATAGAGAGTAATGCCAGGAAATATCTAGGCTTTATTTTATCCAAAGAAATTATATTTGAAAAACCGAAAAATTTATAAAATTAAAGTCTGAATCTAAATTAGGCCGAATTAGATTCTACTCAGGCGAAAGCGTAGGAAATATTTATGTGAGAGCGTATATACAAACTTTCGCTACCATATAAAGCTTATGTTTCGATTTCCATTTTACAGTTAACCTCAATCGGAATTTGATCTACCGACTAAATTCAACATCTTTATCACATTGTACAATAGAGAATAATAAAACAAACACATAAAAATGTTTTATGTTGTTTTCATATCGATGTAGTAAAAAAATAATAATAATACTTATTTTGACTTTATAAAAACTAGTCAGTCACCCCGGATTCGCCTTCGATTCATCATCATTACAGCCTTTCATAAGTCCACTGCTGAACATAGGCCTCCCCCAAGAAATGCCACAAAGCACGGTC
Organism: Parnassius glacialis; assembly: GCA_033319125.1. NCBI lineage: Eukaryota > Metazoa > Arthropoda > Insecta > Lepidoptera > Papilionidae > Parnassius > Parnassius glacialis. The sequence goes on along the minus strand of JAVANC010000010.1, from coordinate 23,557,217 downwards.
CTGAGCCACCAGCATCCATCGACTTCCTGCATGTCTCACCAGGTCGTCACTCCATCTAGTGGGGGGTCGCCCTACACTTCACCTACCATTACGAGGCTGCCACTCGAGAACCTTTCTTCCCCATCGGTTATCGGTTCTTCGAGCTATATGGTCGGGCAACTGCCACTTCAGCTTACTAATCCGTTGGGCTATGTCAGTTACTCTGGTTCTACTGCGGATAAGTTTATCACGCAGAGAAACCCTGAGCATAGCCCTTTTCCATAGCTCGCTGAGCGACCTTGAGCTTCCTCATACGGCCAGCAGTGAAGGACCACGTCTCAGATCCGTAAGTCATCACTGGCAACATGAACTAGTTGTACAATTTCGTTTTCAGGTTTTGAGGTATGTCTAACGAGAAGATGTGTCGTAGTTTCCCGAACGCTGCCCAGCCGAGTTGAATCCGTCGATTGACCTCTCGGTCGAAGTTGGACTTACCTAGTCAGACTATTTGTCTCAGGTAAACATAACCGTCAACAACTTCGAGCTTAGTGCTCCCAACAACTACCGGCATAGGTGTGCCATGGACGTTAAACATGATCTTTGTTTTGTCCGTGTTCATCTTAAGACCTATCCTTTGGGAGACACTAGGTCATTGAGCATAGTATTTAGGTCCTCCAGCAATTCTGTCATAAGGACTATTGAAAACGTGACGCTTGAAAACGTCTTCCAATGCCACGGTGAAGTGATTCGGGGATATAACGTCACCCTGTCTTATACCTTTCTGCAGATGGATAAGTTTCGTACTCTGATTGTGTACTCGGATAGCCATCGTAGCTCTACTGTACAAACACTTCAGCACTTCGATATATCGAAAGTCAAGTTGGCACCGCTGAAGAGACTACAGCACCGCCCGAATTTCGACGGAATCTAAGGCTTTCTCATAGTCCACATACGCAAGGCAAAGTGGCAGATTATACTCCACAGTCTTCTGTACAATCTGCCGCGGGGTATGTATGTGGTCTATAGTACTAAAGCCTTTTCGGAAACCGGCTTGTTTGGGAGGCTAGAAGTCGTCAAGTCTGCATGCGAGACGATTTGTAATGACTCTCGAAAACAGCACGTAGAAGCGGCTCAGAAGGGAAATCGGTCTGTAGCTCTTCAAGAGAGCGTTGTCGCCTTTCTTTAAGAACAAAACCACCGCACTTCTGTCCCACGCCTCCAGAGTAGTGCCACCATGGAGGACGGAATTAAAGAGCTTCTGAAGGACTTCAAGTACCGGTTTTCCACCCGCTTTCAGAAGTGCCGCTGTAGTTTAAAAGCTCCGCCTTCGATTAGGATCTATCAATGTAGCTAGTAACGCCAGTTAACAATTTAATTTATAAACCTAATAGAATACTTGGTACATAACTTTAACCCCCTCCCTTCCCTAATTCTTCATATATGCACGCATAGCCGTTGAAGGCGACGCAAGCGACATGCAGCGCCAGTTCAGTTATAATAGAACAATACCCGCGATCACTCACCACACAAAGGACGTTGCGTCCTTCGAGCCCCGCTTTAATATCAATTATCAGCGTACATTGGGTCCTTGTAATTTCGCGAATGTGACGCGCTTTCCACGATTACAATAAGTCGAGAGATAAGGAGTGTGTTAAATCCCAGAACTGATCTAAGAGTTCGTGCGCCGACCCACGTGGTGGACCTGCTGTGTTAGCTGATGCTCCGGGAGGAAGGCGAGGCAGTCCCTTACAACATTAGTGCATGCATTCCACTCTCATCCACTTTCCTTGCTCCGGTTGTTGTATGTTCTAATACAGTCCACAAATTTTTACCGAAGAACTCAAGTTACTGGCGCGCCCATTTAACTGGTCCTTCTCACTGGATTAACCATTTTACTAGTCCTTTGGCCAGATTGAACATTTTACTGGTGCTTATCGCTGGATTGACCATTTTGTGTGGTCACATCTCGCTGGATTGATCTTCCGTCCTTTTTAGGACACTAAATAGGCCTTAGTAAGTGACATTAGTAATCATAATTATAGACCACATTTTGTTTGGCCACGTTGAGGCTATCCATATTTATTGATCTCCCGCCCTTATTAGAATACTAAAATAGCTTATATTATGCGACAACAATATTCATTAGAAAACTATAATTGTAGATTAATATCTATTTTAACCTTTCGTGTTACGTGATAGTGCGTCGTCACTCGACCTTTTATTGATCTTCCGCCCTTATAAGAATAGTACAATCGGCCCTTATAAGTGACATCAATATATATTTATTATAAAGCTATAATTGTAGAATATTTTTCTATGCTATATTTGAAATAGTGCAAAAAATATATGATGTGTCTTCGAACATCCATACGAACCAATATTAATGAATTACGAATTGAAATTAAACAGACCGTAGATAACTATAATTTGCATTTATTAAAAATAAACCCTATCGCTAAGCCTGACTATAACAGCCTTATTACGTTTGAGTCTGTTTACGGTAGAATAAATCGGCTTTATTTTTGCAGTCTACTACTTTACAAAATACCCCAACTAATGCTAGACTTACACTTCCGCCTATCGAACTTATGACGTTTTCGGGTGACATGCTCTCATGGCCTTTATTTTATGCCAGCTTCAAATCGGCCTTCCATGACAACTAACCGACGCTGAAAGGTAATACTATGTGCAAGGTAAACTGATAGGCAAGGCTCTGTCTGTGTGCTCAGATTAACTCTATGCGCTAAAATTATAAAACTTTATTGCAAGCACTCATTGATAAATACGAATACAAGCGTATGCTAGCCTCCGCGTATATAAATCAGATATTCGAGTTTAAGCCATTGCAATCGTCCATAGCAAATAACTTTGATTTATTCACTGATAACATTATAAGTGCAGTGCGCGCTTTACAAAATTTAAAGTTGGATAATCGCGCCGACTTAATTGTTTTGCATATCGCGCTAAAGAAGCTCGACTCTGATACCATTCGATCTTTTGAATACAATCATAGCTCGATAATACCTACCTTTGATGATTTATTAAACTTTATTAAAACCCGCTATAACATTCTGCAACGCACCGATTCTAGTACAAATTCTAGTAGGCCATCAAATAATCGACGAGTAATGATAATAATCGTCGCTGTAATAATATTTCGTCGCCGAAGTATCAGGCATACGTAAGTACAAAGGCTAGTCATTCAAAGAAGTGCCTGTGTGATAATATTGTGCACCAGCACTTATTTAAGTGTGCAGACTGTAATAAAATGACACCGCTCGAACGATTTAAATGCGTGAAGAGTAACAATGCATGTGTGAATTGTCCCAGCTTAAGCCATCGAGTATCTAATTGCTCTTCAAACTTTAGTTGTCGAGTTTGTAAATTTAAGCATAATACATTGTTGCACTTCCAGCGTAGAAGCGAAAATTCTTTCACTGCGCTGCCTCCGCCTCGGCCTAAGCAAGTTGTGCTTAAGGCTGCAGCTCCCGCGCCCACAGTGCCCACATACCGCCACCTCTCACCTCGGGTGCGCGTTCGGACGTCGTTCTGTGTACTTTGTTCACGAATGTTTTCCAACATTCACCGCCCCCCGCGCACGCAAGTCGATCGCAAAAGACTGTTTTATTATCAACCGCACAAGTCTTTGCACACGACGCTAAGGGAGAGAAACAATTAATTCGCATATTATTAGACTCCGCGTCTCAAAGCCATTTTATAACTAAGGAATGCTGTCATCGTTTAGGTGTCCAACAACACGATACCGAATGTACTGTAGTAAAGGGATCCGGTGGCGTAGAAAAATTTTTTAATATCTAATCTAATATTAACTTCAATATTTCACCGCTCGTTGTTGATGAAATCACCGATCGTATGACCACTGCTGTGGTAGACAAATCAGTCTTAGCACAATTTAATGACATAAGGCTCGCTGATGAATGTTACAGTGTGCCTAATAAAATTGACGTATTGATAGGCACATCCCTTTTCCCGCACTTATTGTGTCCTGACGTAATTCACTCCTCTAAAGACTTGTCTGGGCCCTCAGCTTTGAACACGGTGTTTAGTTACGTTATTGTGGGTTCAGTACTGACACTTCAAACTAATCAGTCATTAAAGTTTTGTACAATCCAAGTGGTCCGAGAGCTCATGACGCATTTTTCATGAAGTGTTTGATGCATCATGAAACTTTGTTTAAAGGTATCAGTCGACTCAATAAGCAAGTATATGACTGTCTGCCTGGCCTACCTGGGTACACCTGGTACAGCGCATATAGGTTAATCGCAAAAAAATTGCCCAAAAAAAGTGTTTGATTCAAATAATAATAATGACTATCCGTCAGCTAAGTTGATAAAGAATTAAGAAAAAGAATGGCAGACATTTCTGAAGGGGTTAATATAGAGGCAGACTACCCCAAAATTGTATTTTCAAAATATCTAAAAAGAGTGTTTGATACAATCTGCCATTTTAGATTAAATCAGGCTAACATTGCAATAAATAAAATAAAATCAATTTATTTTAGAGTGAGTCCATACAAGTGACATAAGAAAAACAATGATCTGATCAAGAAGTTGCTATGGCTTTTGAGAAACATTTTACTGATGTTTCTTTTTTGACAACTAAATCATTAAACTCTTCTCTTACTGTCGCCTAATTATTGCTTAAACAAAATATAAAGGCTTGTTTAAATACTTTTAAATTCCATAGAGTACTGCCAAAAGATATCTTTAAATATTTTAAAACTATTGATGTAAAGAAAACGGCAGACTTATGGTGGATTTTCGTTAAAGTTATTTTATCTATAATAGATATAATAGCACCGTATATATCACCGCCACTATATTTAATACAAGCGTCGAATCTGGTGTGTTTCCTGATTTAATGAAACGTAGTAAAGTTATACCTTTATTTAAATCTGGTAGTACATTAGACCCTGCCCCGCGAAATTTTTGACCAATTTCTGTACTTGGTAGTACGTTTACTAAAATTTTTGAAAAAATTATTTTGATCAGATGTTAAGTTTCTTTAATATTGCTATGCTAAGGTTGGCATTCGACGACGTCACAAAGGAATATTTAGCTAAAAATTATATCTCTCCCGCACCACCGTACGGCTCTCATGACCCCGGTCCAATCTATGTAATCCCGCATCATGAAGTCTTACGCGAAGACAAGAAGTCGACACGTTTACGCCTAGTCCTGGATGCTAGCAGTAAGACTAGCACCGGTCGAGCATTAAATGAAATCCCACTCAGGGCCAAATTTGCAAGGCAATTCGTTCAATATAATTCTAAATTTCTGCCTAAATCCAGTCGCTATGAGAGCCGACTGTCGCCAGCAATTCCTTCAGATAATTGTTCGCGATTCCGATCTTCGTTATCAATGCTTCCTATACCGCTTTCGTCCACACGACCCACTTGTGTTGTACCACTTCAATCGCGTATGCTTCGGTTTAACTTCGAGTCCATACCATGCATTGCGTACGGTAAGACAGCTTATCGATCACGATGACGCAAACTTGCGAGTCGTATCGTGTTTACTTCGCTATGTATGGACGATAACGCATTTTCTTTGCCCAGTGAACCTGAAGCCAGTGACGCCTCTCAGCAGCTGATAGGCTTATTCAAGGGTGCACAATGGGACATAATAAAATGGAATAGCCACCAACGACCTGCTTAAGATGACCTCCCTGCTTCTCATAAGATTACAGGAGATGTAGAGTTCGATAAATTAACGCAACATTAAATATTGGACTTGTATTGGTCTACTGATAGTGACGCCTTTTGTTTTAAGATAACTATTCGCGCTGATGTGATGTACGCTAAGCGCTCCTTCTTACCTACTGTCACCCACCTGTGGGACATAATGGGTTTCGTTACCCCCACAGTCGCGTATTCCAAGTTGTTAATACAACAGCTTTGGCAACTTAATTTAGATTGGGACAAGATACCGCCGCCGCCCATTATTAAGATGTGGCAGACATTTGTTGCAACCCACGTTGTTCAAATCACTGACAATACTCCCGTTGGTGAGACGTGCACTAAGTACTACAGTTTATCCATTACCGCTTTATTACCGCATTTATGACTTTGCCTTGGCATATGGTCTGACACAACTGGTTACTTCGCCTACGCGGATTCCAGATGTGGAGGATCATACACCTTCCCTTTTGGACCTTCTGCTGACCTCTCATCCGGACGGATATCAGGTTTCCGTCGATGCCCCTCTCGGCTCTTCGGACCATTGTCTGATCCGGAGTGTGGTGCCACTCACGCTCCCTTCGCGGTTGCGTTCTGCAGGTTGCCGCCGTGTTTGGCATTACAGGTCGGCGGATTGGGACGGAATGCGGTCTTTCTTTGCATCCTACCCATGGGGGCGGGTTTGCTTCTCGCCGGATGATCCCAGCGTTGTTGCTGACTCTGTCACTGATGTGGTGCTACAGGGAATGGAATTATTTATTCCATCATCTGTGGTACCCATCGGAGGCAGATCTCAGCCTTGGTTTGGTCGCTCCTGTAAAACTGCATTACGCAGTAAGCAGGAGTGTTATCAAGCCTGGGCTGCGGCTTCGGCGACTCGGGATGTAAACACCAGCATACTTAAAAAGAAGTATAACTTCGCCTCCAGGTCCTTCAAAAGAGTTATTGCCAAGGCAAAGTCAGAGCACATAGGCAGAATTGGCGAGAAACTAGTTCGCCTTCCTTCGGGAACCCGTGCATTCTGGTCTCTCGCCAAGGCTGTCCAAGGGAATTTCTGTAAGCCATCACTACCATCTTTGCACAGGGAGGACGACTCACTGGCCCATGACGCAAAAGACAAAGCCGACCTTTTAGGCTCCCTTTTTGCGTCCAACTCGACTCTTGATGACGGGGGGAAAACACCGCCGACCATCCCGCGGTGTGAGTACTCCATGCCGGATGTGCTGTTCTCACAGCGCTCGGTTCGCAAAGCACTTCTCTCCCTGGACATCCAGAAGTCGAGTGGGCCTGACGGAATCCCCCCAATTGTGCTGAGGACGTGTGCTCCGGAGTTGGCACCGGTCCTAACGCGTCTTTTTCGGTACTCCTACTCCCAAGGCGTAGTCCCGAATTCATGGAAGACAGCTTTTGTCCACCCGATCCCTAAAAAAGGCGACCGCTCAGACCCGTCCAACTATAGGCCTATCGCGATCACCTCCTTGTTCTCCAAATTAATGGAATCCATTGTTAACTGCCAGCTCATCCGGTACCTTGAGGATCACCAGCTGATTAGTGACCGCCAGTACGGTTTTCGTCGGGGTCGATCAGCTGGTGATCTTCTGGTCTACCTGACCCATAGATGGGCGGAGGCAGTAGAGTCCAAGGGGGAGGCGTTGGCCGTTAGTTTGGACATTGCAAAGAGACCTTCGATCGGGTTTGGCACAAAGCGCTTCTTTCGAAGCTCCCTTCCTATGGGCTTCCCGAGAAATTGTGCAATTGGATCACCAGCTTCCTTGCAGATCGGAGCATCAAGGTCGTTGTAGACGGTACATGTTCTGACTGCAAGCCTATTAACGCTGGTGTTCCACAAGGCTGTGTGCTATCACCAACGCTGTTTCTTCTGCATATCAATGATATGTTGCTAACTGGTAACATTCATTGCTATGCGGATGACAGCACTGGTGATGCTCTATACACCGGCCGTGCTAATATTTCTCGGGAAAACGTCTCCGAGTACCGGAATAAACTTGTGTCTGAAGTCGAGTCTTTGCTGGACAAAGTCTCGGACTGGGGGCGACTAAATCTAGTCCAGTTTAATCCTCAGAAGACACAAGTTTGCGCGTTTACCGCTAAAAAGAACCCCTTTGTCGTATCTCCTCAGTTTCAAGGCACTCCCCTAGTTGCCTCAGCCAGTATCGGAATCCTCGGCGTCGCCATATCGAGTGACGTGCAGTTTCGTGGTCACTTGGAAGAGAAGGCCAAATTAGCCTCTAAAAAGCTTGGCGTGCTCAGCAGAGCGGGACAGTATTTCATGCCGGCACACCTTTTGCAACTTTACAAGGCGCAGGTTAGGCCTCACATGGAATACTGTTCCCATCTCTGGGCAGGGGCTCCCCAGTGCCAGCTCCTTCCACTTGACCGCATCCAGCGCAGAGCGGCTCGAATCGTCAACGACCGAGCCCTTTCCGATCGGCTCGATTCATTGGCACTGCGAAGAGATGTTGCATCTCTTTGCATTTTCTTTCGCATCTACCATGGGGAGTGCTCTGAGGAATTGTTCGGATTAATCCCAGCCGCCAAATTTCACGAACGCACATCGCGGCAGAACTCCCGATACCATCCACACCATCTGGATGATTGGCGGTCCACCACTGTGCGATTTAGAAGATGTTTTCTTCCTCGCACGACTTCCTTGTGGAATCGATTACCATCAGCGATTTTTCCGGACCGATACGACTTAGGGACCTTCAAGAAAAGAGCGTACTCCTTTTTAAAAGGCCGGCAACGCATCTGCAATTCCCTCCCTGGTGTTGCAGTTGTTCATGGGCGGCGGTAGTCACTTACCATCAGGTGAGCCGCATGCTCGTTTGCCCCCTCTCCTATAAAAAAAATATATAATAAGTATTGTTGCTCCCACAGTCGCGTACGCCAAGTTGTTAACAAAACAACTTTGGCAACTTAATTTAGATTGTTAAATCATTACCCCGCCGCAGCACTAATGTAGTGACTGCTGATGATCTCAGTTTATCTGAGGATATATTGACTCGCTTCCTGCAAAAAACAACACTTTTTAGTGGAATATTATTATAGGCAACATACCTTGATCACCCGCTTTCATTCGTTTAAGGCAATTCAATTCATTGACAACGGATTGATCCGCGTAGGCTTCTCGAAAAGCACATTATATTACACTAAAAATACTTAATTGTACTCCACGCAGTAATCGTGTAGTAAACATAATCACTAATGGATTAGTCCAGTCGTTTTGGTATCGGTGGAGGATAGAATACCTTCATGGATTACATTACAAGTTCGTTAGAAATGGAACACTCCGTCTACGCCTATCGCACCAGGCACGGTTGTAGTTATGATTAACGATAACGCACCGCCCCTTGCTTGGCCATTAGCTATTGTTGAGTCTGTTCATCCTTCGAAAGTTGGAATAGTTCGAGTAGTAACCGTGAGAACTTCTAAGGGAACCTACCTCCGTCCGGTTGTTCGATTTGTCCTCTCCCGGAACAATAAACCACGGGTATCTTAATTATAATTACTTATTTAAATTAGCAATTAAGTTTATATATCATATTATAAAATCTTAAACCACCATATTAAATCTATGCACACATTTTCTCGCTTGCCAATCAAGCTTAGTAATTCAACTATGTGCATTGAGCGCATTCTCTCAATGTTTTTTTATTTATTTATCTTACGGTTGTCTTTTAAAGGTGAACCTTTAAGGGCGGGAGAAAATAATAATGCCAGTTAACAATTTAATTTATAAATCTAATAGAATACTTGGTTCATAACTTTAACCCCTCCCTTCCCTTATTCTTCATATTTGCACGTATAGCCGTTGAAGGCGACGAAAGCGCCACGCAGCGGCACCACACGAAGGACATTGCGTCCTTCGACCCCCGCTTTAATATCAATTATCACCGGACATTGCGTCCTTGTAATTTCGCGAATGTGACACGCTTTCCGCGATTACAAAAAGTCGAGAGTTAAGGAGTGTGTGACATCCCAGAACTGATCTAAGAGTGCGTGCGCCGCCCCACGACTTGCTGTGTTGGCTGAGACTCCGGGAGTAAGGCGAGGCAGTCATTAATAAGGTTAGTGCGTGCATTCCACTCTTATCCACTTTCCTTGCTCCGTTTGTTGTATGTACCAATACAGTCCACAAATCTTTATCGAAGAACACACGTTACTGGCGCGTCTAGTAGCGTTATTTAGATTTAAGATAGCCAAAGACCATATATGTTATTCATTTTTCGTTTTCTCAAATATAAATCTTTAAGATTTTCTATATTTTCGAAAATTTTCATTACAGTTGGTGCAGCCAATTCGGACATTAACCCGGACAGGCACACAGACAGACAAAAATTTTGTTAATTATTTTTTATGTCTTAATAGCATGAGAATAACCCGCTGAGCCAGTTATTTTAACATTACAGACAAATACATTAATTTTAATAATAGTATAGATTATTGCACACTAGTTATTTATGGTATCACATATTTATATTTATGTTAATGCATAGTTTTAAACCGGTTCATTTAACTTAGAATTAATAGTAACTGTGATAAATAAATGAAAATCTAGTATTATCTTATTTTAAGCTCACTAACACACTACAACGAGGGTATGGACTTATCAGAGAGTAGGCTTGTTCTTAGTAGAGGAATACACATACACACACACACATATATATATATATATATATATATACATACATACACATACATAAACACTCACGCCCTGTCACCCAGAGGGGTAGGCAGAGACTATGGACTTCCATTTGGCACGATCCTGACAGACCTCTCTCGCTTCCTCTACATCCATATACCTACGCATACACGCTCGTCGGTTAAAGATACTCTTGATTTGGCCTATTTTCAATATATCGCCAATTTGGTCGATAAACTTTTGCCTAGGGCGACCCTTCCCGACTCTGCCGTTCACCTCTGCAACATAAATTTGCTTTGTCACTCTTTCCTTATTCATTCTTTCTACATGACCAAACCACCGAAGCATTCCTTTCTTAATCCTGGTCACTACATCATCTTGCAAACCACACTCTTCTCTTATTAAACAATTTCTCACTCTGTCCTTCAGATTCATCCCTAACATACTCCTTAATGACCGCATTTCTACAGCATTTATTCTACTCTCGTGCTTCTTCTGCCACACCCAGCTTTCACTACCATACATTAAAGAAGGCACTAACACAGCATTGTGAATTGCCATACGTGCCTTTTTGGACACATTCTGACTTTTCACAATAGAGTGTAGAGCCCCATTCACTCTATTTCCTGCATTCACTCTTCGTTCTATGTCCTTATCATATCTACCATCCTTGCTAAACACACATCCCAAATACACAAACTCATCTACTTGCTCTACCAACTCCCGTTCTATTCTTATTTCACATATCGTTTTACTTTCTTCTCTTTCAAAAACCATATGTTTCGTCTTACTTGCGTTCACTTTCATTCCCTTTTCTTTTAATGTCCTGTTCATTAATGTAACCATCATTTGCAACTCGGCTGCCGAAGACGCAAGTATGACTTGATCATCGGCGTACAAAAGGCATTTGACGGTTAACTCACCCATTCTTAACCCGCATTCTTCTACTTTCAAATTTTCCAAACAACTGTCCATAAATAGGTTGAACAGCCACGGGGAAGCCACACAGCCCTGTCTGACACCTTTATGGATGCCAAACCAGTCCGAGTAGGCCCCGTTGATCCTGACACAGGCACTAGAGTCCCTATATAGAGACTTCAATGCCCGTATCAGACCAGCGCTCAACCCAAATGTGGTCAGTGTTTGCCATAACACGTTCCTGTCCCCTCTGTCATAAGCCTTTTCCAAGTCCATGAACGCACAAAAAAATTTCTGGTTTTTGGCCAAAAATTTCTCCGCAATCACGCGCATGGAAAAGCTTGCACATCCCAAATTTTTCCATCAGTTTCTTCCATAACTCTTTCAATTAGCACCTTAGCATACAGTTTACCCACAATGCTAAGCAAGCTGATACCACGGTAGTTTTTACAGTCCTGCTGCGACCCCTTTGCCTTATATATTGGGACTATAACGGCTTTGCACCAGTCTTCCGGTACCCGCTTCAGTTCCCAACATAAATTAAACAAAGTGTACAGCAGGCCTGCAACCACACCCTCTCCAGCCCTTAGCATTTCGAGTGATAATCTATCATATCCGGCTGCCTTACCTGCTTTCATGCTTTTCATTGCTTTCATTATTTCATCTACACTTATCTCCCTACCTCTCTCCACTTCTTCCGGAATTTCTATTTCACTTACTTCAGACGACTCTTCACTCTTAAACACGCTTTCAAAGTATTCCTTCCATCTCTTTAAATTTGAAACTTCATCATTCAACATGCAGCCATTCTCGTCTCGTATAGCATTCATTCTAGGCTGTTTTGAATTTCCCCTGGCAGTTCTTACGAGCTTCCAGAACATTTTAATATTTGCCTGGAAGTTATCAGATATTCATCTCTATCTATTTATCGAATGCAATCCCCATTGTTCTGAATGCAATCCCCATTGTTCTCATTCGCTAGCCGCTCAGAGTTGGAGATTCTTCGCACCCCTGCCCCATTAAAGGGGCGCCGGGAACTCGGGGCCATTTCTTTAAATTTTTGGCTCATGGTGCGACATAAGGGGTGGTAGATTTTACGCCGCTACCACACGGCGAGGAGCCGAGTCTGTCGTTTCGGCTTTGTCGCTCGCTTAGCACCACCCGGGGGACACGTGTAGGGTGGGCCTAGAGTTAGGTGGTCGAAGCCTACGGACGCGAGCGACTCATCCCCACATCCATATATATATGTGTGTGTATATAAATATATTATATATATATATATATATATATATATATATATATACACACTATATTACTTTATTATTACCTTACCTTTCCATGTACCTTTGGTTTTAATGTAAGTTATTTAAGATGGAAAGCTAAAACTATCGGAAAAGACAACTTCGGAAAAGTATTAGTAATTAATTGGTCTTTCCATGCAAATTAAATTAAATATTCATTAAATTGTTACTTCAGTTTTACATGTGGTATAGCCACGCTGGTATAGGCATGTTACATCATGAATAAGTCGGTTCGACTAAGAAAGAAACACGCTCGCACGAAACATCAGCATAAAATAGCGGCATTATGTTTATTCATTCGTATGATAAGTGACGAGTAAACGTGCATAGTAGCTTAACATTCTTTTTCTTGACGAAAACTGGAGATTATTGTTACAAATAACATGGCATCCCATTTTAGCACTCAGTGTACAACGTATTTAATTCTTGATTCTTAATTGCAGAAAAAAGTATTGGCCACCGCATATACTTTTCAAATGAACTGTGTGCTCGTGTTTGTCACCCTGACCTCTTAATTCTTTTCAACCTTTATTTCAGGTTCATTATTTACCATCAATTTTTAACTACACTCAGTATTATCGTATCCAGCACCATAGCAATGACGCTAAAGAACAAAGATATATAAACACAAAGAAGGATAAACATTAAAGTCATTTCACTGCGCTGTTCTTAAGACTCCACGCTGCAAACACTGAAATGGGAAAAGTTTAAGCTGTAATGAGTGTTTATTTGTCGCCAGAATAATACTGCATTGACATTATTTTTAAATAAGTTGAACTCTGCATCGGATTTAAGAAATATACAGTTTTAAATTTCAGCTTTAACGATTTAAAATAAACAATAGAGTAGGTATGAAAAATACCGATATTAGGGTTTTAAGTATTGATGATTTACCATAACGGACACGTTTGGCAGACAGACTCGCAATGGCAATACCAGACGCCTTGCAACTTTAATTCTCCCTTAACTCGCTTATTTACGCATTATATTACTTTTTTTTACAAGAGAGGGACCAAACGAGCAGAAGGCTCACCTGATGGTAAATGACTACCGCCGCCCATAAACAACTGCAACACCAGGGGAATTGCGGGAGCGTTGTCGGCCTTTTAAAAACGAGTAGGTTCTTTTCTTGAAGATCCATAAGTCGTATCGGTCCGGAAAAAATACTGGTGGTAATCGATTCCACAAGGACATGCGATACAATACGCAAAGAGATGCAACATCTCTACGCAATGCCAGTGAGTCAAGCCTATCGGAATGAACTCGATCGTCGACGATTCGAAACGCTCTGCGCTGAATGCGGTCAAGTGAAAGGAGCTGGCACTAGGAAGCCTCTGCCCAGAGATGAGAACAGTATTCCATGTGAGGCCGAACCTGGGCCTTAGAAAGTTGCAAGCGGTGTGCCAGCATGATATACTGTCCCGTTCTGCTGAGCACGCCAAGCTTTTTAGAGGCCAATTTGTCCTTCTCTTCCAAGTGACCACGAAACTGCACGTCACTCGATATGTCGACTTCGAGGATTCCGATACTGGCTGAGGCAACAAGGGGAGTGTCTTGAAACTGAGGAAATACGACAAAGACGACGACGATTGAACTGGAATAGATTTAGTCGCCCCCAATCTGAGACTTTGTTCAACAAAGTCTCGACTTCAGACACAGGTTTGTTCCGGTTCTTGGCGACGTTTTTCTGAGGAATATTGGCACGGCCGGTGTATAAAGCATCACCAGTGCTATCGTCAGCATAGCAATGAATGTTACCGGTTTGTAACGTATCACTGATATGTAGAAGAAACAGCGTTGGTGATAGCATGCAGCCTTGTGGAACACCAGCGTTAATGGGCTTGTAATCGAAGCATGCACCGTCTACTACGATCTTGATGCTCCAATCTGCAGGAAAATTGGTGATCCAATTGCACAATTTTTCGGGAAGCCCATAGGGAGGGAGCTTCGAAAGAAGCTCTTTGGGCCAAACCCGATCGAAGGCCTTCGCTATGGCCAAACTAACGGCCAACGCCTTCCCTTTGGACTCCACTTACTTCGCACATCTATGAGTACGCGTTATGTAACCTAGAAGATCACCAGCTTAGCAACCTCAACGGAAACTGTACTGGCAGTCACTAATCAGCTTTTGATCCTCAAGGTACCGCATGAACTGAGAGTTAATATATAGTTTCTTCGTTAGAAGGTAACTTTGCCATCAGTGGTGTACTGGTACAAAATTACGATTAACACGGAAAACGTAACGTTTTTTAAGATTTGTCATTTTTTGTATGAAAATTTAATAACTAATTAACAGCATTATTTCCAATATGACATTATCAGAGTAAGTTTTGACATTTTATTTTACCGCGAAATTGTGCCGGCGACTTGAACACCTTTTTCAGTGCTCTAGAACTTTTGTGGATTTTAGTTCAAATACTGAATGTACATACCTACTTATATCTTTGTAATAACGTAATAGTAATGGTTAGGAAATGTAATATTTCGTTTTAATATAGTAAAGTCTTAATATTTGTCTATAAAACTAACTTGGCAAAGTTACCATACTAGTGCTTTCACGATGTGACGGTTACTTTGCCATATTTTGCTACAACCAAGGGTTGTCACTTTTAGTTTATATTTTGACCCGACTATGGCGATTCAAATTATGAAATTATGTATGTATGTTTGTATAGATGTTTCACCGTAGCAGGCTATTGGACCGATTTTATTTTTAATAAAAATGAATCGATTGACATTAATCGATTCATTTTTATTAAAAGAGAAAGAAAAGAGAAGAGAAATCTATATTATTTGCGTACTGCGTTGTCGGGTGTTAATAATATTATTGTTTTTCAGTATTTTTCACATTTGCGACTAAGAGTGTTAAATATTAATATAATTTGCACCCAAAGAACAGTGTTATTTTAATCGCTTACTTATACCTTAACTTAACTAGTTTTGCTATTGTTGGAAATAAAGATTTAGGTTGTTTGTAAAAAAAATCCTGATCTTAATAAAATTATACCAATTTTGGAAAATGGGTCATCAAAGTAGTAACTATGTTATCTCACGTTAAAAATACACTAAAGAACAAAAACTATTTTGACTTGTCACAATATGGTCCAATAACATTAAACAGGATGGATTTAAATTTTGACATTTGTCAAAAATCGTCAACTGATCTCATCCATATGAAAACCTTATGGCGAGCACATTTAGACTTAATAATAAACCTAGCAAGCTAACAGCATAGCAAAGTGGCGACGCAATCAGCTTTGTAGCGGTTTCTAACGATTGTTGTTGAGCAATCAGTTTCAAAATAGGAGGTTCAGCTTGATCAGAGAGTGGCCAAGCTTGCGAAGACACTTATTAAGTGGCGAAGCTTGCAAAGACACATATTGATTTCACGTTGTCTGTCAGTCTGTCCGTCTGTCCCACGATTATCTTGAAAACGGTTTCGAATTTTCAAATTCTGTTTTCAGCAATCGATTACTGATCACCCAGGCATCTGAACCTCCTATTTTGAAACTGATTGCTTAACGGCAACCGTTAGAAACCGTTACAAAGCTGATTGCTTCGCCAATTTGCTATGCTGTTAGCTTGCTAGGTTTATTGATTTCACGATGTCTGTCCGTCTGTCCGTCTGTCCGTCTGTCCCACGATTATCTCGAAAACGGTTTCGAATTTTCAAATTCTGTTTTCAGCAATCGATTACTGATCACCCAGGCATCTGAACCTCCTATTTTGAAACTGATTGCTCAACGGCAACCGTTAGAAACCGCTACAAAGCTGATTGCTTCGCCACTTTGCTATGTTGTTAGCTTGCTAGGTTTTTATTTGTTTAAATCACTTATAAATACCAAATCTATGAAGAATATAATGTTACATTTAACATTGACGCCCAGTGTGACAGTACATTTTTTGTTGGAAAATTGGTCCTAAACTTTTAAGTCCTTCTAAAATTGGCAAAGTTGCCAGGTTTCACGGTACTTTGGAGATCAAGGAGGCGATAGCGATAGGCCTGTAGTTGAACGGATCTGAGCGGTCACCTTTTTTAAGGATCGAGTGCCCAAAGATGTCTTTCATTAGTTCGAGACTACGCCTAGGCCGGGGTAGTCACGAACTCGGAGGAGTACCGGAAAAGACGCATTAAATCCGGTGCCAACTCCGGAGCACACGTCTTCAGCACGATAAGTGGGACTCCATCAAGCCCACTCGACTTGTTGACGTCCAGGGAGAGGAGTGTTTTACGCACCGAGTGCCGTGTAAACAGCACTTCCTGCAGTAAGCACTCACACTTCGGGATGGCCGGCGGTGTATTCCCCCTGTCATCTAGAGTCGAGTTGAAGCAAAAAGAAAGCCTAGCAGATCAGCTTTCTCCTTTGCATCATGTCCAGTGAGTCATCCACCCTGTGCAGAGATGCAGATATGGCTGATAGAAGTTCCCTTGGCCAGCCTTAGTGAGAGACCAGAATGCACGTGTTCCCTAAAGGAGGCGAACTAGTTTCTCGCCAATTCTGCCGATGTGACCTGACTTTGTCTTGGCAGTGACGATTTTGAAGGACTTGAAGACGGAATTATCCCTCTTTTTAAGAGTGCTGGTGCTTACATCCTGGGGTGTTGATGCGTCAGCCCAAACCAAGTAGCACTCCTGCTTATAGCGTGATTCATTTTTACAGGAGTGACCAAACCATGGCTGAGTTTTAACTCCGATAAACACCACAGATGATGAAATAAATAATTCCATTACCTGAAGTACCACATCAGCGACAAAATCAGCAACAACGTTGAGACCATCCGGCGAGAAGAAAACCTGCTCCCAAGGGTAGGATGCAAAAAAAGACCGCATCCCGTCCCAATCGGCCGGCCAATAGTAGCAAACACGGCGGCAATCTGCAGATCGCAACTGCGATGTATGATGCAATGGTTCGAAGAGCCAAGAGGGGCATCGACGGAGACTTGATATATGTCCGGGTGAGAGGACAGCAGAAGGTCTAAGAGGGAAGATACATGATCCTCCACATCTGAGATCCGCATAAAGAAGTAACCAGTTATGTCAGACAATATGATAAGGCAAAGTCATAAACAGATCTACCCGCATGATCGGTTAAACGAAAACTGGCTTGGTTTTCGTTTAACCGATCATGTTGATCACCGTGGTGGGCGTTAAAATCACCGAGCATCACGATCTCTGCGGATGGGACCTGTTGTAGCACGGAGTTTGCAGCCATTTGGAGATAGTCGTTGAGTCTGTCTGTGTCGGTATCACCGCTATGGGACCTATAGAGGCACCCGTAGATGCGGGGATTTTCTTCGTTGGCTACGCGTAGCCATAGGATGGACAGGTCCGCACCTTCAAGATTGCTGAGGCGTCGAAAACAGATAAATTACATTTATTTTATTAATTAATGATTTTCTCGTTTAATTTTCACGAATTATGTACAGAATACTATTAAAAATCTGGTTGCCTAACTTTGAAGTTAGAATAATAAAATCTCTTAGGTTGTATTCAACTTAGATAACTACAGAGTGATAGTAAATAATATAAAAATTCAAATGACATAAGTTTTATACATAGCTTCCATACAATATTTTAGAGAAATTACTAATTTAATCGCCACGCGCCGATATCGCGTGGATTACCTCCTAAGGCCCTAGCAGATGTGACGTTCTCGCAAAGTGGCCGCCACCAGACTAGAGGTTATAGATAGTATGCAACTTTTTATTTGACGCCATTGACAACTTACAAGAAACCTCTCACGGGTGTTGCCAGAGGTTGTACAAATTTGTAGAGAGGAAATAAATAATGTTTTTTTTTTAATTAAAAAATGGTGCAAAAACACTTGCATAATAGTAATTACATATCCATGTTTTATTTTAATTTAATTTTTAACGAGGACGGAAATTTTGTATAATAATATTCTATTTAGACGCACAACCCAAACCACAGGACATAGAAACGTGAAATTGGGACTATTTCCTTTAATCACGTAGGCATCCACTAAGAAAGAATTTTTGCTCTTAGACCCTCTAAGTTCTAATCTATAAGAAATAGCGTGTTTTTTTTACTTTTACGACACAAGTTTTTATTTTTATGGAATAGGCAAAATATTTAATGAATTTTTACTCGAAAATTGGTACAAATACTTTTGGATTGTATTAAGAGAAACACCCATTTTTTTACTTTTCCGAAAATTTAAACGATGAGAATACAAAGTTTTGCTTGGGGTGAAAATATTTCTTTTAATTTGCAAGGTGGTGTAGATACCCTTAAATCGAAATTGTGATAAATTATGGGTATTACACAGTTAAGAACTAAAATCTGCCCCTAATTACCCCTTATGAAGAGGATTGATAAAACTTGGCTTTTGGTTTTAATCTAAAAAATACGTGTTTCTTTGGTAATATGACAAAATATATATATATAAGTATGAAATAAAATGAGAAAATTGTTAATTGTTTACAAAGAAAGAAAATGTTTACTAAAAGGGAGGTGATACTTAAATTAAACAATTCAATTAAAAAGAATAAATATAAAAACAGAATGATGATAGATGGTGAAAGTTTTATAAGTATACGAATATGGCAAGAACTTCCACAAACGTACAGCTGTAACAGAAAATTATTAAACGAATAAAGAGGGTGAACGTCCTGGAATTCGAAAAGAAATATATTTAGAGGGGTTCTCACTATTCGAAAGGCTTTAGTCTAACTTACAATTTTTTTTATAGAAGAGGGGGCAAACGAGCATGCGGCTCACCTGATTGATGTTCAGTGACTACCGCCACCCATGAACAACCGCAACACCAGGGCAATTGCAAATGAATTGCCGGCCTTTTAGAAAGGTGTAAACTCTTACTTACAATTTGCGATCATCATTCCGAAATATGAGAAAGTTGTCATGTGATAGCATGAGCCCTACATATTATACGATCTCATAATACACGTGGGTTATTACTTATTACTGTCTTACAATTTAGACACGGGTGCTATAAGCTAGTATTATATAAGTAGCAAGAAAGAAATTAAAAATAAATTATTGTTACGAGCTTGGGGTTCGAGACAATTAAAAACTGCCGATTAAATTACCAAAATTGACACTTTAATCACACAACACTAATTACAATCTAAAACCACACTAATAATAAAACACAATCACTTTAGTTCGCAGTTATTACGCTTCGAAGTATTCTCTTGTATCGCCAATTCAATACTGCCTCGGTCGTGGTCTATACCAGCCTTATATAGGGCCTCAGATAGTTTACAGAACATTCTACTGTAGCGACATCTAGAATGTTCGAGTACATATCGGTCCCGAAATTTCTGGAAGGATCTTGACTCTCCTAGTTCTGCTACTAGTAGTAGTAGTGGCGTTCAACATTATAATTTACATGGAAAATAAAATAGCGTTAGTTTGTAAAGGATAAAGTTTTCGTTTGCCTTCGATTCCTAACACTGTTAATATATAAAAAGAAAATATATTACGCTTGTTCATATTCCCCACCAAAAGTTATAGCTAGTTTGCAAAATTACTCGTACCTTCGTCAAGTCATGACAAGTGTTGGAAATATTTAATACTCCCTAGAAAGTTTTAACTAAAATTCCGTTAGGTTAAAACCAATTTTAAAGTATAATTTGTAAAATTTGTTTAGAGTTTTGGTATCGAAATTTGAAATGGACACATTAATTATCAAAGTCATATTGCATCATAAGGCGCGAAGCGTTATAGGTGTGATTTACTCTCGACATGTCAAGGTCAAACAATTTTATGTTCTTACAATGTCTTTATCATAACCATATTGCACTTATATGATAATATGAGTACCCGTATACCAAGAGAACACTAATTAATTTAAAGTAAAGCTGCTTTTTTACGCTGGTATTTTGTGAAAGCACGGTCCTTTCCTGGTCGAGATGACCCATTGGTGCTATAAACATGATAAATAGCTGCAACATGACTCTCCTACGTTAAGAGGTACGCTCTGGTAATGCTGCACCCATCATCAATCTGTGAAATATGGGTTGAACTTTTTTCTATCATCCATGGTTATGTTACCAAATCCTTAGTTTTATTACAGTATGTCGGGTATAAAATGCTATGGTATTATATGAATTATTAGAAAACGTGGTAGAGCCATGCTGCAGCTTTATTATTATTGTTGCACAAATGGGTCGGCTCGACCGGGGTAGAACCACGCTCTCACAGAATACCAGCATAAAATAGCAGCTTAATGCTGCTGTGTTTCGTATGATGAGTGTAGAGAACCAGAGACCCCTTTTACTGGAAACGAAGCATTCCATCTTAGTCCGCAGAGGTAACAACGCATTCATCCATCTTATATTTTCTAAAAAATCATTTTATATTGCTACTGGGTTGAAAAAACTTTTGTAAGTTTTATTTATATTAAAAATTTAAGGGTTCTGTCATATTTTTTAAGCATTTAATATACAAAGGACAAATCTATCATACAGCCTATATTATTTAATTTATTTTTGATTTGTGTAATCGATTTATTTTGGTAAATATTGGTAGGTGTACTGTACTGTAGGTGACGATACTACCTGTTAAAATAGGGCCCTAAATTTATTACACGTAAATAATATATTTTAAAAGCTAGGAATACATTTTTTTTTCATCAAAACTAAATGAAACGCTGATTAGGCGTGAACTTTTGGATTTTCTAACTAGTTAATTTACTCTTTTAGTATGACTTGCTGCATGCACAACATTTTAAGCATTCATCGTTAAAAATGTATTTAATAAATACACATACAATAAATACAATTTCAAAACAAAACACTACATGCTAAACTTAATGTTGTAATACACAAGTTTTATTGCTTAGTATCTACCTCAGAGTGTGATAGTATAGTATTAGGCTACGCCTACGTCTACGGCTATATTGCGGGTATGTTACGGTTCATTCATAGTGACCACCTTGATCCTAGTGATATATTTAAATTTGACAAATTTATGCAGTACAGTGCAACGGTAATTTAAATCTAAAAATTGCAAATAAAAAAGGTTTTCGAATTTTTTAGCATATTCCTCAGTTTTCTCTTCAAATAAAATAATCAGGTTCTTTTAGATGACATTGCTCTATTTTATTAGTTAATATCACTTATTTAAAAGGTAAAGTAAAGTAAAGTAACAGCCTATATACGTCCCACAGTTGAACACAAGCCTCCCATTACTTCTGCCTCAATGCGTGTTAGCGAATTTAACATTTCAGATGTTTTTTTTAATTTCTCAAACATGCAGCATACGTGGTAGAGCCATGCTGCAGCTATATTAATAGTATAGTTGTAGCACGAATGGGTCAGCTCGACTGGGGAAGGACCACGCTCTCACAGAATACCAGCGTAAAATAGCAGCTTAATGCTGCTGTGTTTCGTATGGTGAGTGTAGAGAACCAGAG
The DNA here is from genome assembly GCA_033319125.1 of Parnassius glacialis. Classification (NCBI taxonomy): domain Eukaryota; kingdom Metazoa; phylum Arthropoda; class Insecta; order Lepidoptera; family Papilionidae; genus Parnassius; species Parnassius glacialis. The sequence goes on along the minus strand of JAVANC010000010.1, from coordinate 23,535,257 downwards.
ACCCATTTTACTGGAAAAGAGGCATTCCATCTTAGTCCTCACGGCTGATAACGCATCTGCATTTTGATTCACAAACGAAGATAGATGTAAATGTCTATGGGCCACAGCAACCATTTACCATCAGGTGGACTGTGTGCTCGTTTGTCACCCTTATTCTATAAAAAATGCAGGTCCCTGGCGATATTTTCCTTCACTGCACAATACGCGGTAAATCAGCAGTTAAAATAGCAATTAGCAATTTCATTGGTACTGGTTATCGAACTCGGGTTGCTCGCGTACTGTGAAATATACAACGAGCGCAAAGCCACGTTTAAAGGCGAAAAACGTGTCGTATAACCGACGGTGGTATGTCTTTCCTAGTGAAATGGTGTTGGAAGTAGTGGTGCTGGGATTAGTGGTGACGGGAATAGTGCACGCAACTGAGGGAGGGTGAGAGGTTCAAGACACATGATTTTATTTTGTTACGCTGATCTAAGCGAATTAATTTTTAAGATCTTTCCCTCATTAGATTGAGTTACGACCTGGTAAGAGATGCAGGTGGCTCAGCAACGTAGGTGGTGTTCTTTCGCGGAGGTTTTATGTTCAACAATGGACTTGTAATGGAATGTAATAATGATGTATTATGAAAAAAATGTAACTCAATGATATCATTTGGTTTTTCGAGTATTTCCACAGCCGCGAGTTGATCAGACCTGCGGGTTGTCGAAATATCAACTAAAAATTTATCATTTATTTTGAAATAGTTTTTTACTTTGAGCTCTAGTTAAAACTGAGACAACTTTTTCATGCATATTTTTTAAATTTGTGACGTCACCGAGATACGACTTAAAGCGTCTGCAGTAGCAATATTTCGACCTGGGACGTATTCTATGCTAAAATCTTATTCCTCTAAATACAATCACAAAATTTGTTAAGAGACATCACTATTAAAACCTTTCTAAATTATTATATTTCGTACTATTTTGCAGGACACAGTAATAAACGGCAACGCACGGATGGGCCTGCTCGAACCGGGGTGGTACCACGACCTTACAGAATACCAGCGTGAAATAGAGGTTTACCTCTGCGTTTCGCTTGGTGAGTGCAGGTGGCCGGAGGCCAGTTTTACTGGAAATGAAGCATTCCATCTTAGTCCTCACGGGTGACAACGCATCTGCATTTTGATTTGTAATAGAGGATAGATGTCTATGGGCCGCAGCAACCTCTTACCATCTGGTGGACTGTGTGCTCGTTTGTCACTCTTATCCTATAAAAAAAATTAAAAAATAACTATTATAAAACAATAAACAATAACTTAACAAAAGTAAATATAAAATCGTGTTTGCCTTAATACAAACATGCCATAGAAGTGCTTACGTAACAAAATTTGTAATATTGCAATAGGATTGCATTATTCTATTTTGATACAATAATAAAAATAACAAAATCTTTAACGTATCTGTCAAATATTTATTTACTTATATACATTATACCCGAGACTGTTTATGTAATATAATTTTTTTTTAAATAAAAAACTATATAAACAATATAAAAGGAAATGACTTACAATATTGCTGATTGGATTTTACTTCTACTGTTCTTATGTATTATTTGGACTCGATCTTCTCAGCTACACTGCTGATGATCGCTGGTTCTGCTCGCTGGACTACAATTTCTTCTATTCTTCGTAAATGGATGAAATACTTTTATCTTCGTGCCTTCGTTATTTTCAATCTATTTTTCTTCAAAACTTTATCTTCGTTCTTTGTTGGTTGTCTTCATGATTTTTAATTTTTCAGTCACCTTCCATATAATAGTTATTGTGGCCTCTTCTCGTATTTGTCATATTATAATTATCTTGACTTCAGTAAATATTTCATCATATCCATGATTACGTCAATTCGGTAATTGATTTATATTATTACTCCATTTTTTTTCAATAATTTTTATAGGCCGCGGCGCGGCGGTGCGGTTGCATTGTAGCAGTGCACCACCTGGCAGGGTCGCCATGTAATAATGTAAGCTGAATTTTACACGTCCGTGGGAATCTGTTCAATTTAACACATACGTGGGACCATTTTCATGCTTCCATTAATTTGATCACATTACAGAATGTCTAAAAACTAATAACGACTAGGGATCCAAACCCGGGAGCACATGATCAACAGTCACGTTTAAGACTACTAGACCAACAAAGCAATCATAGATATAGAACTAATAACATACTTATCATCATCATACATAAATACATTTATATATTATCTTATCATTTAGATCTTTGCGCATAAGCTAAAAAGTTGTTCTTGCTATTGCAGTTTTTGTAGTTTTGTCCTTCACTAATTTAAAGCATAAGAAAACATGTTTAAAAATGGAATTAGCAAATAGTTTAAAAATGGTGTTTTATTGATTAATATTAAGGGTCTAAAACACGATACAATGTACTTTGCTTCATCAAAAAAAAACCATGTGACCATCTGTTAATTAGCCGAGATCCTAAAGCTTTCGTTTGGGAAAATTCAGTTTATTTCACATCAAATCACCTTAAAGCTCAAAAAGGTGGCCGCGCTAGATTCTTCGAATGTTAGCAGATGCCCAGAAGACAGCAAGATTTGACATTTCAAAGCTCAATTTAGCAATTATTGAAAAAGATCCAGATTCTTTTTGCGCTCGTATCGTAACCGTAGACGAAACGTTTTAACTCATTTTAACTCATAGACGAAAAACGAAAGCAAGATGTGGAAAACACCGTCTTCCCTGCTAGCCAAGACATTCAAGGTATCTGCGTCTGTTGGAAAACTAATTGCCTCTTTCTTCTGGGATGTGGGCGGTATAATAATGGTCAACTATTAAAGGAAAGAAGAGACAATAACCAGATATTGTTAGGCACCATTAATGAAAAAACTATGCGAAGAACTAAAGAATAAACGTTGCGGAAAATTGGAGTGCTTTTTCATCATGATAATGGCCCTGTCCATCGATCTGATGTTGTAGGTGCTACCGTGTAAAATGCTTGATTTCGGTTGATGCAGCACCCATCATATTCTTCACCAGATAAAAAACAAATTGTTTTTATAGATGAAAAATCTATCTCATGTGGTGTCAACTGCCCATGGTATTGAGCAGGCCCTGCAGCAGATACAGCAGCAAAAGTAACTTAGTATAGACCCTTGTCGATTGTTCATTGATAAAACCTATTCTTTTATTGGAGCTACGCCTGACGGATTAATTGGTGATTCATGCTAGTGGATGTGAAGTGTTCCATTGCAGAATCCAAAAAAATCTCAATTAATGCAATTCATCATCATCATTCATCATTACAGCCCTTTGCAAGTCCACTGCTGAACATAGGCCTCCCCCAAAGAATGCCACAAAGCACGGTACTAAATCACCTGCATCCATTGACTTCCATCATGTCTCACCAGGTCGTCACTCCATCTAGTGGGGGGTCACCCTAAACTTCATCTACCGGTACGAGGCTGCCATTCGAGAACCTTTCTTCCTCATCGGTTGTCGGTTCTTCGAACTATATGGCCGATCCACTGCTACTTTAGCTTACTAATCCATTGGGCTATGTCGGTTACTCTGATTCTACTGCGGATATCCTCATTTCTTAGTTTATCGCGCAGAGATATCCCGAGCATAGCCTTCTCCATAGCTCGCGGAGCGACCTTGAGCGTCCTCATGCAACCAGCAGCGAAGGACCATGTCTCAGATACACAAGTTATCACTGGCAACACGCACTGGTAGTACAATCTCGTTTTCACGTTTTTAGGTATACCTGACAAGAAGATGTGTCGTAATATCCACAACGCTGCCCAGCTGAGTTGGATCCGTCGATTGACCTCTCGGTCGAAGTTGGACTTCCCTAGTCGCACTATTTGTCCCAGATAAACATACTCATCAACAACTTCGAGCAATATGCTTCCAACAATTACCGGCATAGATGTGATATATACATTAAACATGATCTTTGTTTTGTCCATGTTCATCTTAAGAAGTATCCGTTGGGAGACACTGTTGAGGTCATTGAGCATAGTGCAAATCGCAGGAGAGTGATGTACTCGCCATTGATGTTAATACCGTATCCTTTTCAGTCCTGTAGCTTGAAAACGACTTCCAATGCAGCGGTGAAGAGTTTCGGGGATATAACGTCACCCTGTCCTTCACCACTCTGCAGATAGATAGGTTTCGTACTCTGATTCTGTACTCGGATAGCCATCGTAGCTCTTCTGTACAAACACTTCAGCACTTCGATATACCGACAGTCTACTTGGCACCGCTGAAGGGACTACAGCACCGCCAAAATTTCGACGGAATTCTCATATATATATATATATATATATATATATATATATATATATATATATATATATATATATATATATATATATTTTATTATATATATTATTATATAATACTCAATATTTCAAAGGCTTTCTCATAGTCCACATACGTAAGACAAAGTGGCAGATTATACTCCTCTGTCTTCTGTACAATCTGCCGCAAGGTATGTATGTGGTCTATGGTACTAAAGCCTTTTCGGAAACCGGCTTCTTCGCGAGGCTGGAAATTGTCGAGTCTGAGTGCGAGACGATTCGTAATAACTCTGTAGTGTCGGATAAGACTCACTCTGGGATCGATACTCACACTTGCGTGTGGCTCCAACAATGACGTGTACAGCTGCCCATATTTTTATAGAACCTCTCAATCTTTTTTTTTTATAGGATAAGGGTGACAAACGAGCACACAGTCCACCTGATGGTAAGTGGTTGCTGCGGCCCATAGACATCTACATCTATCCTCGTTTGCGAATCAAAATGCAGATGCGTTGTCACCCGTGAGGACTAAGATGGATTGCCTCATTTCCAGTAAAAAGGGCCTCTGGCCACCTGCACTCACCAAGCGAAACGCAGAGGTAAACCTCTACTTCACGCTGGTTTTCTGTGAGGTCGTGGTACCACCCCGGTTCGAGCCGGCCCATCCGTGCGACAGCAAAAGCTGCCACCTGGCTCTACTACTGTTTAAAATCACTTCTTAAATCAATCTCACTCAAAATCTCAGGTGTGCAGGAAACGATGCTGCTACACTCGGTATTCAGTTTTGACAGTTGGCTCTTTCTGGCAGACAGATTTCTGGCAAAGACTTTGGAGCCTTGGTTTCGCTCGATCGCTTCTTTAATACAAGCTGTATTGAAGTTGCGCAAGTACCGCCGCATGCATTTAGAGATCTGTCTGTTCAGCTGCCTGTATGCTGTCAAATCTGTTGAAGAATGTACTCGTAGATTCATCTCCCGTCTAACAGAGTGTGATCGGAGAGTTTTTGTGTTCTTCTGCGGCGGGTCCTGCAGAACTTAGCTCCGTCCGCATGAACAGTTTCCACGAGCTTGTCATTCATATCGTCCACTACATTGCAATCTTCTAGGCACTAAAAACGGTTTTGTAACTCGAGCTGAAAGGTTTCGGGACTCTAGAACAAAGCACGAGGAAGAAGAAGCGCTGACTTCATTTGACGAGACTTCTCCAACTTAAAGTTTAGGTTCAGTGTGCCTCTAACCAGTCGATGACCGCTACCAGTTTTCACCTTCGCGATCACTGAGACATCACTGAACAGTTGCCGTCTGGTCGTCATAATGAAGTCAATCTCATTTTTTGTCGAACCGTTGAGGCTCGACCAGGTCCACTTCCTGTGGGGCCGCATCTGAAAGAAAGAGTTCATAATAAAGTGTCCCTCTTTCTCCATGAAGTCGGCCAGCTGTTGGCCCCTTGCGTTCCGTTGCCCTATACTTTCAGCTCACCGTTCTCTCTTGTGTCTAGTTTTGCGTTGAAGTCTCCCATTAACACCGTATAGTGAGTTTTAAAGGAATGCATGGCTCTAGAGATATCCTCATACATTTCCTCCACTTCGAGATGTGCCGAGGTTGGTGCTTAAACCTGTATGCCTATCAGCGAATACCGTTTGGTGATTCTGATTATTAGTTACGCAACCCTCGTCGACACACTCCCAATCATTATAACGTTGTTAACGAGAGACTTGTGGACGATAATTCCGACACCTCTTTGGGACAGATGGTTGCCCTCCCGGTGATAGAGCAAGTTGCCGGATTCAAGGATTACCGTGTCCTCCCTCTCTCTTCGGACCTCAAATAATCCTATAATATGCCAGCTTAACTTGTCTATCTCTTCTTCCAGCTCCACGATCTTCTTGCCAGTCCTCAGGGTGCGTGCGTTATAAGTTGCCAGATCGAGTCGTTTTAGGTGGCAACCGAACCTCCACCGGAGATTTGAGAATCTCCGGTGCAGGCACCCCTGCCCCGTCGTTACCATGGTCGCCACCGTAGCCAGGAATAGCGGGGCCATCGGAGACTAGGGGCCATCTCTTTGTTGCTCTAATCATTAGGGGGTACTTACCATAGTTGCCACGCTTGGCGAGCGAGTTGGCAATCGCAGTTTTTTTATTGTACTTTTGCTCTTATCAGGAAGATGTTGCTGCCCATCTCCTGCCAGTTTCCCTTTGTCGCCTTTTACGACACCCACGGGAAGATATGGGGTAGTGGATATTCTTAACCGCCACTACACGTCACTGAATGAATGAATGTAATTAAGGAAAATAAATAAAAATATTGAAACACGATAAAAAATCTAACATCATAAAAATTAACAAAAAAAAGCGAGTTTTACTACGAGGTATAGGGGCAACACTGGACCAGACGGAAAATATGTTTCGTTGAAATTCAGGGGAATTAAAATGAACTAAAAGGTATTGAACGCATTTGAAAAGATGACAATTTTTGGAAGAGGAAAATGAAACGAATAAAAGTACAATTTTATTTAAAATGTTTAATTACCACAAAAAGTAAACCCTAGACATTTACCGGGTATGCCGATGAGACATCTTTCATTACAAGATAAAGAAAATGTTAAGCTTTCATCATTTTCACAATCGAACAATCATTCTCAACCGGGCCACACTTCCACTTGACTTCGTGGAATGTTGATTTGTTGTTTATATACCCAATACCCATACTCTGTTGACATCACATGATTCCTCAAGGAATCAAGCATAGTTTTTATTTATTTTTATTTATCAAATGTTATTTTTGTATGTTGAACATTGAACTATGCTCGATCAAAGAAAGTTCGAAGCAGTACAGATTTTTAAAACTTTTTTTTCAGTATAAGAATAACCATTACCCTATATCATCCCGTGAGTGTTTTAAGAAGCGACAGATGGAAAAAAGTGAGGAGGTGGATAGCAGCGTTGTACACGCCCCTAGTTGCCCAGACAAAGGTCGACCGTACAGGGGCCCATCAGCTGCAGATTCGACGGGCAACCAAGGGGGGGGGGGGGCGCGAATAGCCTATGGATAATTAATATATATAAGGGCTAGGAATTGATACGACTTACCGGGTTCCAAATCGAGGACCAACCCCAAGGCGCGGTCAGGCGTTAAGTATGTGCTTGTTAGTTTGTGTTAGAAAGTGTGTATATGTAAACTGACGTAACCCATTTAATCGGCAGCAACCCTGACACCCGGCACCGCCCCACGATGTGGTATCACTCCAGCGGCGTCATCTCAATGTCACCTAAGTCTAGCGTCACTTAGCACAATCTATAATCTAATACGAACGCTGTTTCTCGCGGTCACAAAGTTTTAGCGTTTTAACCAATAAAGGAAAAGTTACTACCGAACTATATCAAATGCCACACGAGCAAAATTAATATTGTCAAATGCTCTCAAACAGGCAATCACTATACAAATTGACGTAAAGTACTTAGAAACGAAATTAAGTTAATCACTCAACTCAACAAAACCCTCGTCGTTACTTAAAACATACTAACAAAAAGCGACACAATTAGAGGTTATTCGGTACGCGACCACGCGGTTCGAATAGCTTCACTGCATTTCACTATTTCAGTTTATCAACTTTATTGTACACTATTTCAATCTATCAACTTTACTGTACATTTAATTATTTTCAAATTCAACAAAATCAACGTTCATCGAAATTAAAACAAGTGACACGCTGCATAACTAATAAACGGTCGATCAAAGTTCAACGTTCCACACTCACACACAAGCTACAACTCGTCGGCGAAAATAAATGGCAATCAGTTACTTTGTTCACTCAAAACTCAAATTAGGCCTCTTGTCACGTAACGCTCAAAACAGACACTCAATTCGTGGCGGTCTTAACCGGACCCAAATCTTCGATAGTAAATTAGACGCGCACAATTACTCAAAATTCAGACCGTCAAAATAAACACTGGCCGCGCGCAACCGATCCAGCGGTCGCAGACAATACAATGTTCCACGCGTCGAGCTACTGACCGCTAGGCCCAGAGACCCGCCTGAGAGAGGGAGCCAGAGGTGACCTTTACAAAGTCAACGGAAGGACGCGTGTTGAGTGCAAATTTCAAGTGCCAATATTTGGCCTAAACAAGCGTCTTCCTAATATAACAAAAAAAATGCGGTTTCCAATCCGCTTACCAAGCCTGGCAACTATGGCATACATCACCCTTATGAGACAATCTATGGAGAAGACTTATGTTCAGCAGTGGACTTCAATAGGCTGAAACGGTAACGGAAGAACCTACCTACATCAACAGTGGTAGAGCCAAGCGGCAGTTTTTGTTGTCGCACGGATGGGCAGGCTCGAACCGGGACGGTACCAAGACCTCACATAATACCAGCGGGAGGTAAAAGTTTACTTCTGCATTTCGCCTGGTGGGTGCAGGAAGACAGAGGCCCAATCCCACCCTCCCCTTAACATGGTAGCGGAGTTCAATAGAAGACTACCCTAGGAGGGTACCAGCACTCCTAGTGACAAAAAGTCCCTCGCTGAGCATCCACGCGCAAGCTACCCCACTTTTTCTGAGCGTGGGTGCTCAGGATTCCCCGCGTATTCTGGGGGGGGGGGGGGGGATTCCACTCAAGATGAAACCTGCTCGGGGCAAGCGGAGCAATAAGACAAAGGCAACCCCTGCCACGCTCTTCGTGAATTTCTGCAATATTAGGGGACTTTATACAAACCATAACGCCGTGCATAACCATCTGGAGACGGCAAAACCGGCCTGGCTCTTTCTCTGCCTTATACTTCGTATCTATTCTCTCCTTCTGTTTTCGACACCTCGACAGTCTTGAAGGTACGAACCTGTGCATACTATGGCTGCTTGTAGACAGTGACGACAATCCCCGCGTCCATGGGTGCCTCTACAGGTCCCATAGCGGTAATGCCGACACAGACCGACTCATCCACCACGTCCAAATTACTGCAGACTCTGCGCTACAACATGTCCCATCCGCAGAGATAGTGATGATACTCGGTGAGTTTAATGCCCACCACCCTGAATGGCTTGGTTCCCGTTTAACCGATCATGCGGTTAGATCTGTCTATGACTTTGCCTTTGCATATGGTCTAACACAACTAGTTAATTCGCCTTAGCGGATCGCAGATGTGTAGGATCATGTACCTTCCCTGTTGGACATTCTGCTGACCTCTCATTCGGACGGATGTCAGGTATCCGTCGATGCCGCTCGGGGCTCTTCGGACCATTGTCTGATACGGAGTACGGTGCCACTCATGCCCCCATCGCAGTTGCGCAGTTGCAATCTGCAGCTTGTCGCCATGTTTGGCACTGTAGGTCGGCCGATTGGGACGGAATGCGGTCTTTTTTTGCATCCTACCCTTAGGGGCTGATTTGCTTCTCGCCGGATGATCTCAACGATGTTGCTGATTCTGTCGCTGATGTGGTACTTCAGGATATGGAAGTATTTTTTCCATCATCTGCGGTGCCTATCGGAGGCAGAAGTCAGCCATGGTTTGGTCGCTCCTGTAAAATTGCATCACACTATAAGCAGGAGTGCTACCGGGTCTGGGCTGACGCATCAACGTTCCGGGATGTAAACACCAGCGCTCTTAAAAATAAGTATAATTTGCCTTCAGGTCCTTCAAAAGTGTCATTGCCAAGACAAAGTCAGTGCACATCGGCAGAATTGGCGAGAAACTAGTTCGATTTCCTTCGGGAACACGTGCATTCTAGTCTCTCGCGAAGGCTGTCCAAGGGAACTTCAGCCATCACTGCCATTTCTGCACAGATTGGACGACTCACCAGCCTATAGGCGACTAAATCAAGTCCATTTCAATCCCCATAAGACACAAGTTTGCGCGTTAACCGCTAAAAAGAACCACTTTGTCTTATCTCCTCAGTTTCAAGGCACTTCTATTGTTGCCTCATCCAATATTGGTACCCTCCGTGTCGACTTATCGAGTGATGTGCAGTTTCGTTGTCATTTGGAAGAGAAAGCCAAATTACCCTCTAAAAAGCTTGGCGTGCTCAGCAGTGCGGGACAATATTTCATGCCGGCACAACGCTTGCAACTTTACAAAGCGCAAGTTCGGCCTTACATGGAATATTGTTCTCATCTCTGGGCCGGGGCAACCCAGTGCGAGCTCCTTTCACTTGACCACATCCAGCGCAGTGCAGTTCGAATCGGCTACGAATGAGTTCTTTCCGATCGGCTTGACTCACAGGCACTGCGTGGAGATGTTGAAACATTGCAAGAAAGAGATGCATCTCTTTCCATATTATATCGCATCTACCACGGGGAGTGCTCTAAGGAATTTTCCGGACTAATTCCAGCCGCTAAATTTCATCATCTCATATCGCGACAAAACTTCCGATACCATCAATACCACCAGGATGATTGGCGGTCCACAACTATGCAATTTAGAAGTTTTCTTCCTCGCACAATTATCTTGGGGAATCGATTACCACCAGCGATTTTTCCGGGCGGATACGACTTAGGGACCTTCAAGAAAAGAGCTTACTCCTTATTAAATGGCCGGCAACGCATCTGCATTTGTTCATAGGCGGCGTTCAAAGAGATTTAAAATATATTTATACTAACTACTTAAATGTCTTTGGCGGCGTTAGTCACTCACCTTTTTGTCCTTGCTCGCTTGATACAAAGTTTCTTTTTTATAGAAGAGGGGCTTCTTTAAAAAAGACTCTTTGTTTCGTTAATAAAATGAGTCGATTGTAAAAATTTCCATAAAGTGATATTATGTTAACAATTTATGCAATAATAAAAGTAAACTACTAAATAATAAAATGTAAATCTGACGAAATAAGAAATCGTACCAAAGAGAAAAATTATATTACAGTAGTAGTATAAATGCATGTATTATCATAGTATTCAAATCAGTGGATTTACTGCAAATATTTATACTGTGGCGTGTATTTACCGAATGGTTCGAGTCTCATCATGAATAAATACGTCGTGCGTCGCGCTAAATGGCGTGAGCTATGAAAGCACTATAATTGCCTACAGCTCAGGTGTATTATCATATCTCCGTATGTTTTCCTAATAAAAATGAATTAAGCTAAATAAAATGCCTAAATTCATAATATGTACAATACGTTATTACCTTACCGCAATCAGTCATGTCACATCATCTTAATTCAGATATGTAAAACTTAGGAACTTAATACTCAATCACTTATAAGAGAAATTAACAAAATAAAATTAAAAATCACTTTTCAGCTATATTCAAAATTTCAGGTTTCCAGCACATCAGGAAGTTAAATGAAAAGAAGTGAAATTAATAAAAACGTGGTAAATAATATTTGTAGGATAATTAAAAGTAAATAACTTGATTTAAATTAATACATTGCAAATATTAAGATAAAGCCTTTATTTTACGGAGTAAAATGCAATCTTTATTTCCCTAACGTCAGTCTTAAACTTCCCAGCGGGAGCCATTATTTTTCAAATTAGGAGAAATACGAGCAAAATACTGGATTTTATTTCTTGTTGCTGTATCTTAAACCGAGAAAATCTGTTAATATTGCAAATGAAGAAAGTTGAACTCGAGCAAGTGAAAAAAGGAGTTTTTAAATGTTATGCAGAATGTTAGATATTACTAGGTATATACTTGACAACACACATTTTCATCTCCGATTCCAATTTCACTAGCACGCTCCGCACTCTGCTGTTTGACAAATGAGCTATGACGCTCAATCTATGAAACTTCTCGAAAAGTAATACTAAAAATGTTTTTATTAATACTTAATATTTTGAATACCACAGTACTCAACTGCCTCCTATCTAAAACTCATAATGCATGGAACATATCCTCGCTTTTCTAATATTACCTTTATTTTGGTACATAACTTAATTCTAGTACATCATATTGTTTTATAAATTTAAAATAACTCTCTCATAAGCTTTTTATCTAAGCATCAAACACGATAACAGTTGTTACGAGTTAAATCGATATACCTACTAGGAGATAACTCATTATGTTTAAAAAACTACACGCATAAGCTCTGAATCGAAGACGAATAAAAAAATAAAGTCAAATTTTTGAATAGGTATATTAAGGTAATAAAGGTATATTTCTTTCAATAAGATATAAGGGGACGCCCTAGCTTATTAAGAAGATATTGTTTAAAATCTGAATAACAAATATCTGCATAATTATGAAAGACGTTAAATATCGTAGTCATAAGGAGGCAACTACTTTGCTCGAGCGTTACATATTATGCAGATCAAGATTGAGAATTTTTATTCTTCATAAGTTGCACAGAACATTTTCACCAGTTCTTTTAATTTTAATGTATCTTTTTCCTTTTTATACATATATATTACGACGTGCAATAAACATGAGTATCCTAAAAGCAAACACAAAAACAAAGGCATTCGCAAAAAACCTAAAGTAATAGACGCACTCTTCCACTCATAAAAAATTGAAGTGGATGTCAGCACGACATGTAACACGATCTACTATTAAAAATGGTCTAAACGAGTAACCATGTGGACAGGACTAACAGGCAATCGTAAACAAGGAAGACTAAGAAAGAGATAGGTCGATGACGTTGAAAAGCTAGCTAGCAAAACTTGGCAGCATAACAGTACAGGCAGTAGCATAAACCGTAACAAGTAGAAAAGATTTTTTTTTAATTTATTCAAAATATAAGAAACAAACTGATACATAAACATTTACTGTAATTATTTTATCATCTAATATACTATTAATATATTATACTAACCTATAATAATACAACATACATATAGTTAACACACCACACCGACCATCTAGTTATTGGATTAGAATCGCTCTTAGTGTTCTTTTAGCTACTTTTACTTTATATTATTTTACTTAATTTAAAAAAGTGAGGGTAAGTTCGTTGAGTAAAGAGGGCATTCCTATGTGCACTTGCCATAAATATTATTGTAAGTTGGAAGCTTAAATGTCGGTAACCTGTTCAACTTACGTAGGGTTTCAGGTCTACTATATTTATTTAATTTACTCAACTATTCTCACATAGGACTGTCATTTTAATTTCTTCATGTACATTCAACGTTTTACAATATTTAAACAAGTTTGAATCATCGTGTCTGTACAGTTGCTTAACATAGGAACTATTGCTTTTAAGATTTTTAGTTGCATTTTATAAGTTTCTTGTATATAAGTTTTATATGTTCTGCCATAGCTACTCAGTCCATAGTTTATTATTAAATTTGCTAATGCCAAATATAAGAGTCTCAAAGTTTGGTAAGGAATTTTATGCTTAAGTGTTGTTAAATTACAGAGTATTGCACTTAGTTTGTTACAAATCTGAATAATATGTGGTCTCCAGTTAAATTTACTATCTATTATTAGGCCTAAATACATATGCTGATCAACCATTTCCAGAGGGTTCCGGTTGCATTTGGTGTTTTGCTGATGCTGAAGATGAATGAGATGAAGGAGGCTTTTGATAAAAAGGGATCCTTGTCCGGCGAAAAAGACTCAACAGTTAAACAATCGTAATGTTCATTTATAACTCACGGGACAGCGAAACGGTTAATTTATATACATATTTTATTGCATGTCTTAAGCGCAAAGCGCGTAGGTATGTTCTACTAGCACCTAAAATTCAAATTTCCAACGTTTTGTCGCATAAAATCGTATCTAACAATTATATTGAACATATAATTTATATAAAAAGCACATTGTCAGAAAAATAAATGATTGTTGAACCTATTAATATTTTTTTAAGTCGGTTAATTGCTATTTTTACATAAAAAGTTGTTTTAATGGCTTATGGTGTAGATTTATCAAGTCCACATAGAGTGGTAAACACGATAACTTTTGAAAATATCAATTGTTTAACTCAATCTATTTTTTAGTCTCTTTATCTATCATGTGGGAAGCCATGGAATGTAAATGGCAGTTAAATTTTGTTTTCTTTAGTTATAATTATTGTTTTTTGGCTGTGAAATATCGAAATTTTTGGTGTTTTAGCAGCCTTGTATTAATTTATTTTACTAAATAGACTGCCTGCGCCTCACTCATTCAATTCGTCGTTAACCGCTGTCGTGATTGGATAGTGTATCGGTTGTTTGCAGCGGCTCAAAGAGATCGCTATACATATACAAAATATAATAATTATCAGAGATTTTTATTACAATTTTTTAAAAACACAGTTTAAATAATAGTAGTACGTACTAAAAGTAAGTAGGATGTATATATTGTAACTTAAATATGTCTTGGGCTTTATGGAGTGACTTGAATAATGATATGATGATCATGGGCATTATGAGTCGTGCACTTTTGGATTTTCCAAACTTATTTTTTTAAACTAGGATTTTCTCCTGTATCGTGGAGGCAGTTTACAAACATAAATTGTACGAGGACAAACATCCAGACCCAGAACCATTATTTGTAGGCCATACAAATACTTGCTTCCGTGCGGGATTCGAACCCGCGGCCCCCAGCGCAACAACTCATTGCTAAGCCACTGCGCCACGGAGCCGTCAAATTTTAATTTTAAGTTGAATTTTGACATAAAGTTATTGGAAAATTGGAAATATTATAATAAGGTCATTAGTGAAAACTTGTGTGTATTTAAACTACTTTTAAAAAATTCCGTATAATCATGTTATACGTAATTTTTTTAATCCGCTTAGGGCATTCACTACTGGATTTACCAATAGGTAGTTTTTTTTCTACATACATGACGATAATGTAAATAACTGTTGTTTTTTCTATATTTTCTTATTAGGGAATAAAAAGGCTTTATTATTATATTATTATTATGTATTATTTACGAAGGAGCAGTAATTTTGCTTCATGTATGTAGTCTCATTTCTCCTTTGTAAATATTATACCGTGGAGATATAATATTGCAAGGGACTACTGTATGAATTTAGGCGATTAAAGTGACATGAAGTTAATTAACATGTGGAAAGCTGTGTCGCTTCCAAATGTGATGAGAATATCAAGATTAATGCTCACATAATAACTCTTTGCTGCTTTTCAAAACATGTCATTAATTTACGTGTTGAAAAAGGTTTGTATTAAAAATAAAACTAAAAGATGAGCAGCTTGTACGATCGAAACATTTTGTTATTATATTAGAATCTGGTATATTTCGCGAAATCGAGTACAATGGAACTGTCATGATCTTGTAAAAAAACAAACCCTTAATGAATGCAAACTAAGCTGAGACGATTTTTTGAGACCCTCCAACAATCAGAATTGTCGAAAGTTGTCTTACATTTTATATACTGGTCGTCCTGTCACTAGTGTCTTCATATTTTTAATATTATAATATGGCCAAATACTGAAATACATTGAACACAACTTAAAGTACCGGCGCCAAAGGTCGCACTTTCCTTCACCTTTCGCATTACTTCCTTCTCACGCTTAATTTGTTACATTCCGCACACCAAATGTGGCAGATTAGCAAATGGAATACTGTAATTATGTCATCTCTACTATGTGAGAAAGATATTTCCAGCTGTAAACTTTTTGCTCGCCTGAGATATTTTTAGTGACATTTTTGGGGGATGAGTCGCTCGCGTCCGTAGTTTTCGACCACCTAACCCTAAGCCACGTACACGAGTCCCGCGGGTGGTGCTAAACGAGCAACAAAAGCGGAAAGGATAGAATTGGCTCCTCGCCGTATGATAGCGGTGTATAATTTACCACCCCTTAGTTCACAATGTGTAGTTCCCAGTGGTAAATAAAAAAAATGACTTTCAATAAGAATTTTGTAATAATCAATATTGAATACAAAATTATTCTATTCTATTCTATTCACACCATGATGCAACAAATAAAAGAAATGGCCCTGAGTTCCTGGCACCCGTTTAATGGGGGAGGGGTGCAAAGAATCTCCGGAAGAAAAACTGGCGATGAGTTTCACCGCCTGTCACGTTCTGTCTCTTGAAGGGGTGAAAAGTGGACTGCGGAGGCCTATCTGGCCATGCTGAATGTGTGTGGAGCAATGAATGATAAGATGGATAAAGTAAGCAAAATGATGAATGCTAGAGTAATAGATGTTTTATGTGTAAATGAGTCAAAACGAAAGGGAAAGGATACCCTGCACATTGCATGTATACCGCTTACTGGTCTGGTGTAGACGAGAACAAGCGGGCATGCCAGGGAGTCGGTATCATCCTTTCAGAAAGAATGGGTCAATCTGTGAAAGTGTATGAATGTGTTAGACCGAGGCTGCTATGGATACGAATGAAAGTAGGCTTAAAGTAGTTTTTAGTAAGTATGATGTTGATGAAATGAAAGGGAAATGAAAATATTATTATGTTAGGAAATTTTAATACAGGGGTTGCGGTGAATAGTTCTGGTTATGAAAAGATATTAGGAACGTTTGGTGATAAAAAATATGAATGAGAATGGTGAAGGTCTCCTCACCGTATGTCTGGAAAAGAATATTTTTGTGACGAACACTTTTTTTGGTCATAAGAAGATTCACATGAATACATGGGAAAAAGGTAATGACAGCAGCATGATAGATTTCATAATCATGGATGTAATAATGAGGAGCGCAGTGGTAGATACAAGGGTTTACCGGGGGTCCAACTTAGAGACGGATCATTATTTCGTCTTATGCCGAATTAGTGGCCTATTCAGGCGTTGGCGGCATCGGAAATCTGTATCTACCACTGCGTTACAGCGCATAAGAATAGAGAGGTTACAAGATGAAGGTGTGAAAGAGAAGTATAAATGTAGACTGAGGAAAAATATAAGGGGTTTGAATGAATTGTGTAGAATGATTTAGAATTGAAGACTGTATATTATGCAATAATGTTAAAAAAGTTTTGGTGTATGCAGCCACCGAAGTATGTGGTGTAAGTAAGAGGGAGAATAAAAGGAAAAATAATAAATTCTCGTATGATGACGAGGTGCGGATGGAAGTTGAGACAAAAAAGAGAGCAAGGCTAGATTTACTAGAAACCAAGACTGGTAATTCTGGCGGTATGAATGGTAATATTAATAGAAAAAAGCAGTCTTTATACGTCTAAATAAGAAAGTAAAAGGAGAAAGTAAAAGGGAAAATCAAGAAAGAACGGTTAAAAATGATAGAAGGATATCTGATAACTTCCAAGCAAATATTAAAATGTTCTGAAAACTCGTAATAACTGCCAGGTGAAATTCAAAATAGCCCAGAATTAATGCAATACCTACGTGGTTTGCAAGATGACGTCGTGACCAGAATTAAGAAAGGAATGCTTCGGTGGTTTGGTCATGTAGAAAGAATGAACGAGGAAAGAGTGACAAAGCAAATTTACATTGCAGATATAGACGGCAAAGTCGAGAAGGAACGCCCTAGATGAAAGTTTATTGACCAAATTGGCAATATATTGAAAATGGGCCTGATTAGGAGTACCTTTAACCAACGAGCGTATATGCATAGATATATGGATGTGAAGGAGGCGAGAAAGGTGTGTCAGGATCTTGCCAAACGGACGTCTGTAGACTCTGACTACCCCTCTGGGTGACAGGCGTGTGTGTTTATGTATGTATAACAATTTTAATATATAAGTCAACGTAATGTTTATTGTAATATCTATTGTTTCTCTACAATTTACTATAATAACGCGTTTATCTAATCACATAATGTTTATAACTAAGAATTTTATTAAAGTAAAAATGTTTAACCAAACACTATGAACAATCATTAAAAAAAATCAAATCATATCAAAAGAACCCGCAGGAGTTATTGTGTAGTTTGTAAAGCTTTGGACAAATTTTCTTCTTCATTCTTTTTTAATATCTCTCTCTGCCTAATGTGTATGTGTTGCAAAACAGAGAAACATTGTATTACATGCACCGTTAACCGTTCCATTGTTCCTTTGGTGACTCAAAGTACAATATTGCCAAGCTCACGTCAGCAATACTTTTTGAGAGCTTTTTCATAATAAAAGCGTTCCTACTGTGTTTTAATAAAACTTTGTTTCGTGAGCGTGTTTTAAATCCTTGAAGTACTTGTATGCAAAACAAAGTATCTGCTAAAATAAATTTGACTTATCAGTTCTAATTAGTACATGTAATATATTTACATTTCATATGAAATTAGATTGATCATTATAATTGTTACAACATAGAGACCGAACGAAAACTTGCACTTATTAATACGACGACAAATTTTATGAAGCCTTGGGAGCCTAAGCGGTAGACTACAGTGATGCAAGGCTGCGGGTTCTCTCGTCTCTTAGGACACTTTAAAGAAATGGGTTCACTTGGCAACCAGATGACGGCAGTGTATTTTATATATTTAGAAAAACTAGTTGAACATAGGCCACCTCTTAGATTGTCTCATAAGGGAAAATATTTGCCAAAGTTACCACGTTTGGTAAGCCGGTTGGCAACCACTCCTAATAAGGCTCGAAACAATTGTTTGTCTACGCAGGACGGGTTACGTCGGGCTGTCGAATAAAAACCACCAAAAACCCCATGTTATTATACTTTTATAAACCACTCGTCTACAATCCCACCTTGTACTAATGAAGCCCTAGATGAAATCGACCTGTCTCATGGTAACAAAAGCCCATTGAACTCGAGCCTTGAAGAACCCCAGTAATCGGATGGAAAACAGACGCTGGTAAATTATTCCCCTTCTTTGCTGTAGGCATTTCGGAAGCCGAAGCAAACCGCTTGGTTCCCATGAAGAATATAGGCAAAAACGGGGTGAAGACTGCCGATCATATATTTGTCTGATGGAAAAAATCAAGAAAGGCATTTATTTGTCAGAAATAAGAACAAGGGAGGAACAAATTTAACCATGATTCGTGACATGAAAGAAAATAAATTAAAAATGCAAACTTAGTGCGTAACTACTGCACTACATTACTACAAATACTAATGAAAAAACAATATACATAATATATATGAATTAATATTAATTTAATACAATATTATCTGTATTAATTAACAAGATGCAAAGAAATTATCTCTTAATACTTCTACTACTTTGTATTAACGCCATACAGTTTCAGAATCTCTTATATTAGGCGGTAGTGAGTTCCACAACCAAACTGCGTGGACAGAAAAGGAGAAGAAGTAAAAACCGGAGTTATGGACGGGAAAGTTAAGAAGAGTTTTAACAAGCGATGAGCATGGTTTGTCTGAAGAATTGACGAAGAAAAATCGGCTTCTAAGATATGAGAGAGAGGATTGATTTTGTTATTTAGTTAATTATGTTATAAAAGAGACATAACTATCGAGTGCTCCTACGAAGTTGAATTGAGAGCCACCCAACCTGCTCGCGAAACTAAAATATTCGGTCATATATTCTGAGCCCAAATATGAAATAATCTTTAATCAAATATCTATTTATAAACTAAAGTAATACTGATAATTGTTTTGTTAGACAACAAAGAACTGCACAAACTATGATGGAACGGTATGTAATCGAATCTCATCCTTCGGTTAATAAGAGATTGTAGATATAGCACATTTATAATAGTAACTAAATAAAGAGTTGCCTTTTCTCTATTGGAAACTATCAATATTAATTTGTAGCTCAACTTGTTAGTTCTCTGTATTATCTCTATGTCTCTGATTCTCCTTCTATGTCCTTTAATTGCGTTGTTTATTTATTTTAACTTATTAGTATCACAATGTTTAGTATTACATAATAATAGTTAATATAATATATAGATATATCATAGCATGTTCACAATTGGGACAGACGGCTAAACGCGTTTTGGAGTGGATTAAAAAGTAAATTTTAAGCAATTATACTGAAATTATTCATGTAATCATCTCTGCAAACGGGTTCATCCCACTCAGTCTGCCGGGCTTATCTATTGTGTTGTGTGACTCCGTGTTGCACTACCCCAGGTTCAAATGCAAAAGTCGGTGCTTTCTGATACCGAATGCATATTTTTTCCTATCCTTCGGCCGTTTGGTCTTCCCTGTCGAAGGCTTTCGTTTCGAACGGTTTTATTTATTAAATGAAATACATTTATTTTATATAACGTTATATATTTATTTTATTTTATTTTATATATTTTTCTTATATTTATGACGTATTTATTAAGCCAACCAGACCATAATAAATATCCTTCATAACACTTAATACCTCAAAATATTAAAGAACAATGCCCATTTTTCACCTGACAATGTATAGAAATGAAATAAATCTTAAAATTCAGCTAATTGAATTGTAAATTAATTACGCTTATCACTATGTTAAAAGAAACGCAGGAAAAAAATATTTTTACATATTTCTATAAGTTTATTCTACGTCAAGGGTAAACGTATTATATGTTTTGAACGCATCTCAACTACCCTTTTTCTTGGACGTTCCATTTTATACACTGCTACTTTACTTTATTTAACTCTGCTTCTGAGTTTTATACATTATTTTATGTTTTATTTAATCAGTAAGTATTTATTTATTTGTATTTGTATAGTACATATTAATATAAAATAATATAATAATAAATTAAATTAATCATTCAGTATGTCATCGAGTGCGGACGAATGAAACGGATTTTTTTTGACATTTGACAGTTCTGCAATTGGCATCGGCGCAGTTCTTCGTTGTTGCATTTGTGTCTCGTTGTGTACTGTGCCATTTTGTTTATGTTACTTCTTTTTACAACCCTATATGGTATCAAGAAAATATTTCTGCTCCAGCAGAGTTTCTGGATGACATGGTGGTGAGAGATTTAAGTGAAAATGATGATAATTAATAAACCATGCCACTTTAATATAGTGTTTTATTGGTTTATCCCATTTTGTTCATCAGTAAGTATATACCATAGGCCAATGAAATGTGTTTGGTTGATAAGTGATCATTTTGACAATACAAGATGAACTAAATGTAGTTGGTAAGTATTTATGTGTGCTGAAGAAATAGCAGATAGAGCTAGACACTCAATTTATGGTGACAATCATCGAGAGTAAGCGGTGACTAAGGGGCAGTTGGTTTCAAGAAATTCACAAAGTAAAAAAGACGTTTTAGACCATAACTAGATAAGTATTGTTATTTTAACTTCGAGCGTTAGTAATAAGTTATAGCACATTTATTTCTTTATTACCTATTTGGTTACGGCAAATCCTAACCTAAAAAGTGACATTAGTATATTTTGGGATTCCTAGCGTTTAAATCGTAAAAATAACTATATGACATTATTTTCTGAGCTTACATGTAGTTTTTCCACTATACTTTATAATTATACATCGACTTTCACTATCAGGTTTTTAAATGTATGGAGAGTGGGCATAATTCTTTATATTATTACATTCACTTCAAACATATAACGATCATCATTCATTATCATTACAGCCTTTCATAAGTGCACTGTTGAACATAGGCCTCCCCCAAGGAACGCCACAAAGCACGGTCCTGAGCCATCTGCATCCATCGACTTCCTGCATGCCTTACCAGGTCATTACTCCATCTCGTGGGGGGTCGCCCTAAACTTCGCCTACCGGTACGAGGCTGCCACTCGAGAACCTTTCTTCCCATTCAGTTGTCGATTCTTCGAACTATATGGCCGGCCCACTGCCACTTCAGCTTATAAATCCGTTGGGCTATGTCTGTTACTCTCGTTCTACTGCGGATATCCTTATTCCTAAGTTTATCACGCAGAGAAACTCCGAGCATAGCCCTCTCCATAGCTCGCTGAGCGACCTTGAGCTTCCTCATACGGCTAGCTGTGAAGGACCACGTCTCGATTCCGTAAGTCATCACTGGCAACACGCAATGGTTGTACAATTTCGTTTTAAGGTTTTGAGGTATGTCTGACGAGAAGATGTGTCGTAGCTTCCCGAACGCTGCCCAGCCGAGTTGAATCCGTCGATTGACCTCTCGGTCGAAGTTGGACTTACCAACTTGTCCCAGGTAAACATACTCGTCAACAACTTCGAGCTTACTGCTCCCAACAACTACCGGCATAGGTGTGACATCGACATTAAACATAATCTTTGTTTTGTCCATGTTCTTCTTAAGACCTATTCGTTAGGAGACACTATTGAGGTTATTGAGCAAAGTGCTTAGGTCCTCCAGCGATTCTGCCATAAGGACTATATCGTCGGAAAATTGAAGGTGAGTGATGTTCTCGCCATTGATGTTGATACCGTATCCTTTCCAGTCCAGAAGCTTGAAAACGTCTTCCAATGCAGCGGTGAAGAGTTTCGGGGATATGACGTCACCCTGTCTTACACCTCTCTGCAATTGGATAGGTTTCGTACTCTGGTTCTGTACTCGGATAGCCATCGTAGCTCTACTGTACAAACACTTCAGCACTTCGATATACCGACAGTCAACTTGGCACCGCTGAAGGGACTGCAGCACCGCCCAAATTTCGACGGAATCAAAGGCTTTCTCATAGTCCACATACGCCAGACATAGTGGCAAATTGTACTCTTCGGACTTCTGTATAATTTGCCGAAGGGTATGTATGTGATCTATGGTGCTAAAGCCCTTTCGGAAACCGGCTTATTCGGGAGGCTGGAAGTCGTCAAGTCTGCGCGCGAGGCGATTCGTAATGACTCTCGAAAACAGCACGTAGACGCGGCTCAGAAGGGAAATCGGTCTGTAGTTCTTCAAGAGAGCGTTGTCACCTTTTTTGAAGAACAAGACCACCGCACTTCTGCTCCACGCCCCCGGTGTAATGCCACCATGGAGGACGGAAATAAAGAGCTTCTGAAAGACTTCAAGTACCGGTCTTCCAGCCGCTTTCAGAAGCTCCGCTGTAATTCCATCCTCGCCTGGGGCCTTACCGTTTTCAAGGTGCTGGAGAGCCATTCTAATCTCGCTCACACTGACGTCAAGGATATCTTCGGAATAGTGTCGGATAAGACTCGCTCTTGGATCGTTACTCACACTTGCGTGTGGCTCCAACGATGACGTGTACAGCTGCCCTTAGAACCTCTCAATCTCACTCAAAATCTCAGGTGTCCCGGAAACGATGCTGCCACACTCTGTCTTCAGCTTTGACAGTTGGCTCTTTCTGGCAGACAGATATCTGGCAAAGACTTTGGAGCCTTGGTTCCGCTCGATCGCTTCTTCAATACGTAAAGTTGCGTAAGTCCCGCCGCATGCATTTGGAGATCTGTCTGTTCAGGTGTCTGAATGCTGTCAAGTCTGTTGAAGAATGTAGCTTCATCTCCCTTCTAAAAGCCATGCAATTAAGAGTGTGATCGAAGAGTTTTTGTGTTCTTCTGCGGCGGGTCTTGCAGAACTTAGCTTCGACCGCATGGACAGTTTCCACGAGCTTGTCATTCATATTGTCCACCTCATTGCAGTCTTCTAGGCACTGAAAACGGTTTTGTAACTCGAGCTGAAAGGTTTCGGGACTTTGGAACAGAGCACGAGGGGGACGGAGCGTTGACTTCATTAGACGAGACCTCTCCAACTTAACGTTTAGGTTCAGTGTGCCTCTAACCATTCAGTGATCGCTACCAGTTTTTACCCTCGCGATCACGGAGACATCATTGAACAGTTGTCATCTGGTCGTCATAATGAAGTCAATCTCATTTTTTTGTCGAACCGTCGGGGCTCGACCAGGTCCACTTCCTGTGGGGCCGCTTCTGGAAGAAAGAGTTCATCATAAAGAGTCCCTCTTTCTCCATGAAGTTGGCCAGCTGCTGGCCCCTTGGGTTCCGTTGCCCTATTCCAAATTTCCCTACTTTCAGCTCACCGTTCTCTCTTGTGCCTAGTTTTGCATTGAAGTTTCGTATTAAGTATATTGGGTTTTGGAGGAATGCATGACTCTAGAGATATCCTCATACATTTCTTCTACCTCCTCATCGGGGTGTGCCGAGGTTTGTGCGTAAACCTGTATGATCTTCAGCGAATACCGTTTGGTGATTTTGGGTATAAGGTACGCAACCCTCGTCGACACACTCCCGATCTTTACAACGTTGTTAACGAGAGACTTGTGGACAATAAATCCGACACCTCCTTGGGACAGATGGTCGCCCTCCCGGTGATGGAGCAAGTTGCCGGATTTGAGGATTACCGTGTGCTCCCCCTCTCTTCGGACTTCGGCTAATCCTATAATATGCCAGCGCAACTTGTCTATCTCTTCTTCCAGCTCCACGATCTTCTCGTCAGTCCTAGGGTGCGTGCGTTGTACGTTGCCAGGTCGAGTCGTCTAAGGTGGCAACCGAACCTCCACCGGAGATTCAAAGCACCCCCTGCCCCGCCGATACCATGGTCGCCACCGTAGCCAGGAATAGCAGGGCCGCCGGGGACTGGGGCCGTCTGTTTGTTACTTTAATCATTGGGGGGTATTTTCCATAGTTACCACGCTTGGCGAGCGGGTTGGCAACCGCAGTTTTTTTATTGTAATTTTGGCTATTATCAGGAAGATGCTGCTGCGCATCACCTGCCTGTTTCCCTTTGTCGCCTTTTACGACACCCACGGGAGGATATAGGGTAGTGGATATTCTTGACCACCACTACACGGCACACTATTATGATGCTTTTAACAAATCATACTATAGAATCAGTACTCATAATTTATACATGGTAGAGCCTGTAGAGTTCCGCTGCAGCGCTACATTTAGAATCTTGTTTGAGATTGAAATTTATCAACGTTGATATATTTTTTTAAATAAGATGACAAATGAATACACATTTATATTTACCCTCATGGTAGAGAGTAATAGGTGTTTTTTGGAGCGACATTCCACCTGATGATAAGTAGGTTTTGTCGCCTATATTATATACCTGATACACGTATCCTACATTAAATATATACGTCTCAATCTCTCTTCACTCACCATGCGAAACAAAGCATTATTACGCTGTTATTCTCTAAGAGCACGGTCTTCCCCTGGCCGAACCAATCAAATCAGGATGTAACCATCATACTTATAGTTCCAGCGTTGATTCTACTACGTTTTATGTAAGAAAACATCATTTTTTTCTATTTCTAAATAATCTTCAATACTATCAAATTAGAAAAGCAAAGTAGAGAAAATGATGTTATAAGTTTAGATTTTTTAATCTAAACTTATAACAGTTTAGATTTTATGCTTACAATAGCCTAATAGCGATGTCTCAAATCCACAAACGTACGTGTTTCTGCGTTCTAGTTACCTAATGAAGCAAATAAACTTCTGCCGATTGCTTTCACAATTTGCACTCTATTCAAAGTTGTATGTTAATTTATTGATTGAAAGGTTTCAGTTTATAAATTTCAATTCTTAATTTTGGGTCAACATACTTAGTCTAAAAGATTGATACGTAATGGACTGGAAAACAATTTTTGCTTTCATTTTCGTCTTTCTTTTTTTGAAATTAAACCAAATTTTTCAGTTATTATAAAAAGACAGAGATTGATTATTTGGGACTGCAGTGGATTGTATGATTTTTATATACTGACTTGACTAACTGTGTGACGACTGATGTTATTTAAAGGTTGACTACACTAGGGACTGTTCAAGAAAAGATGGTACTGTAGACGATTATATATTCAGACTATGTACAGCGGCTTTCACTAATTAACTATAACTATATATACAGAGGGGAGTCTTCAATCTTCAATGGAGTATTAGTTCTTCTCTCTTGATTTCTCTTGAGGTTTCTTCTCTTGCTGTTGTCTTCAAGTGCCGCTTCCGAAATGCTCACAGACCAAAACGCCTTTCTTATATTTCGGAAGAGAGTGTTTCGGCATGTGAGTAGCGTCGTGAGGTTATGCCGCGCGCTGATTCGTCGACGTCATCACGTGATATTCGGGTAGTGTGCGGAGTGCGCGGGGCGTAACGGGGTATGTAGGAGCGACGGGGTGGCGGCTTCCCTCACCGTCCGTAACATTGACATTGTAATAATCTTGATATATTTTCATTAAATATTTATCATTTCATATAATTAAACGATATCTTGTATGTAGAATGTTTATTTGATACAACGATATTATAAATATGATGTAGGGTGACTAATCATAAGATATGATGGAAAAGAGACAATTTATTCAATAAGCTTACAGCGTAAAGAAAAAAGGTAGATAAATAGAAACAAAATTATTCACTTTTTGCAAACTAAGAGCACAATAAAGCACTTAGCCATTTCCAGAAAATTTTTTAGCAAATCTTTTACAGCCTGCTTGTAATATATAATAATATTTTGTAAAAATCAAAAAAAAATCATTCATTTTGTAGCATTGTGCGTTCTCCTTGTTGTTTAATTAAATAAAGACAACTGTAAAATAGAATAGAATATAAAATATAGATTTATTTAATATTGATTATCACATAATACTTATTGAAAGATTTTTTTTATTTACCACTGGTTCGGAAAATACCTCTGTCCTGGGAAGAACCAGCAAGAAACCCAGATAGACTATTTTTAAACATATTGCACTTAACAATAAATATAATCTTTAAATAAACTTTCATATAACCAGCATGGTGGGGATCCCAGGGGTTATTTCATTGACATATTCCTTCTTATTTTAATAACCCTTTTTGTACAGTTTTTGTTTAACAAAACTCTTAAACTTGTTTTTTGACAAAGGAGGCGGTCCATTTCTGGCCCAGTCTATGTACAATATACCGTAAAAAAGAGAAAAACTCAGGGATTTTGTTAAAAATAAAATGAGAGAATAAATCAAACTAAATAACTTGCTAAAAATAAAAATGCTAAGTTATGCTAAGTTTTTGATGGTTTTACAAGATGGTGCCCTTCCAGTCATAAAAAAGTAAAAATGACACGGTGATTTGTCAAATATCATTTCTGTCAAATGATATTTTTATTTATTCCGAGCTTGGTTGTGTAGTTCTGAACTCGTGAATGTGTTTAATTGTGGATTTCTTTGGCGATTTGGTTTTTTGTTTGGACTTTGGATCAGTTACTACTTTTTTGATTTTGCTTTTGTTTTATGGACTTAATGATTTACGTGAGATTTCGATTTCGTTGGTATCGGACATCTGTATTCTGTGGAATTTCATTTTGAATCAGTAAGCAGGTATGTACTAAAGAAAGATGATTCCTTAAGCTATTAAACGCATTTGAATGACATGCTTCTATCTGTAGTCTGTTAATAATTATTAATTTCTTCATAAGTTCATAATGGCTGCAAGATCTTAATATGATGTAGTTATCTTTCAGTTCACCTATTAAAACATGTTGCACTGTTTAAAATGCGCTTCTGCAACATAGATAGTTTATTAAAGTAAGATTGTTTTGTTCTAGATGAATGAAAATGCACCAATATGTTCACAATGATTTGCAAACGTATTACAAGAATTATCTGTCGGCACAAATCATGAAAATGAGCTTCAGCGCCCTAATGCCAATATTATCAGTGTATTGTATGTTTGTTGTTAACGAAGACTGGGTAGCATATAAGTTGTGACCCAATTAATATCATCCCAACAAGACTCTGTTTTAATAAGAGGCCGTATAAAATCTCGCCATCACTCGGACAGAGCTTATTATACATATATACTGTTGGCGAGACAAGGGGCAGGTTGGGATGAGATGATTGCAGGTTATTATTGCAGTTGCACTTCTGGACAACAGACAGTGGGTTACTGTGCCCACATAATGACCGTTGTCTGGTATTTGGGTTGGGCTCGGTATCAAAGTTCCATAACCGCACCGGCCTCAATTCTGGATGGCATTTTAGTAAGAGAGGAGGATAAATAAATAAAAAATAAAAAATGAAGCTGTTTTATTTATATTACTTTAAGTATCTAAACATGATTGACCTAATATTTTACTTTCTATCATTCATAAGACTGTTAACTTTTGTTATGACATTATCCAGGCTTTAAATGTCTGTCAAGGCTTAAGGCATACTCTGCCACGCTGAGGACCTGTTATATGAAAATATTTGTACGCCGGAAACGGCAGAATATTTTGGAAATTAGCATTCAGGTTTATTCTGTTTATCCACCTTAAAACAGCCACTCTAAAGTAAAATAAATTAAATATATTTGTTACGGCCGGCAGCTGCCTATCCCAGGAGTAGAATCCTTCGCGGCCCATAGACGAAGAAGCTACAGGCAGATGCTGGTCGGGCGTCCTCACGCCACGGGTTAAAAGTCTAATTACACTAAATAATCCGGGGGGAGCGTTACAATTATTGTACAGAGCTTACTTACCTCTATTCAAGGCGACTGGTCCCTCAGGATTCGGTCAGGTCTCGTGTGGGTGTATTGTGCTAGGAAGTAAAGGTCAGTGATGTGTATTTGGGTGTGGCTGGTAGTGTTGTTGACCTTATTTGACCGTTCCCCCTGCAGCAGTTCGGCCCTCAGCTCCTCTCCAAGCTAAGGTCGCCTTCCGCAGTCACTTTCTTCCTTTGTTACGATTTACTCGCGAAAATGAACACAGAACGTACGGGTCAAAGGTCACCGTTATTTCTAGAATATTAACTACCGCACTAGTAACTAATACAGTCGAATCCACTTATACAGATTCTGCGTTAAACCTAAAGTCCCGGGTAAACTCTCAACACGCGCCACCATTCCCAGTGGTATATTCACTATACGCGCCTAACATAAAATTAAGAGCTCCCGACCAAATGGACTGCCTTCTCTTTCGACGCAAAGAAGACATCTAATTTTTCGCTCTCGACTCCCACCGTTCAGTCAACTCGGACGTTCAACACACACAAACGTCATTCCGTATCGACCGAGCCGAGTGCCATCTAACGTCGATGCCTGACACTAACGCTTTTGCGTGAACAAACCCCCGTCCCGGACATAAGGATTTAGGTCCGCGAGCAAACCGGTCAGCGGGACAGGGTCGCGACGGCAAGTTGCAAGATCGAATCTACAACCAAACTAGGCCACCTTACGCACCCAATCAGATCTTGCAACACTAACCAACGCCCCAAAATTGCAGCCCTAACGTGGGCTAGCCGGAGAGTTGAACTGGATGCCCTTCCTGGACATCGCAGCACATAAATAAGTCCTATTCCTAGACAGAAGTCAGACGACCTCCTTCAAACACCTATCTGCGCTCCTATGATTAGTTCCGCAATTCGACCGGGTCAGGTCTGCAAACAGCGACGCGACACGAAGCGGCCCAGAGGGACCTTCAAGCTTCAGTGCAGAGAGCACCCCCAAATTCCCCATGAACGTCGTCTGTGGAGAGCTGAACGAAACGCACAGATGGTCCCTAGCAGGTGATCCTATGCTCATATTTCAACTAATTTTTCAAAAGCATCAATGTTCAATTACAGAATTAATTAAAACAAGTAATCACCGATGCACATAGGTCAACTTGGCAAAGTAAACAAAACAATAAACGTAAGGGACAGCCCTATCTCTTATTTCAAATAAATATCTTAGACAGTGCCAACAAAATCTAAACCAAAAGAGAATTGACTACTATTTCCTTCGGTAACCACAGGGTTATCTAATTTCAATCTTCCTTATCACAAAGCAAAATGATTAAACACTATCACAAACATATACATAATTTTCAAAATAGAGCGCCATTCAAATTTCAAATGAATTCAAACTTCCCTTCAGCACAGGCGCGACAATCAAATACAATTACAAGCATACGCCCAAGCATTCAAAAAGGGCACACAATTTAATCTCCATTTTCCGTGCAACAACAAACGCAGTGATCAAATGTATTTACAAAACATATGCAGCAGCATTTAAAGGAGTATTTTAAATTCAATTCTTTTAATCATAACCGCTACAATATGAATTTCGCGGAAAACCCAAAAGCATTTTAATTTAAATTTAAAGAATTCTTAACTAAGTGCTCGACCAAACCAAATCCTATACCCCTTGAGAGCGTGATTCAACGCTCCAGGGGGCCCTAATCTTCCCACCACCAAGTGGAGGCCACACCGCGTGAACCCGATACTAACAGAGCGCAACCGCTAACGGTCGCCACTCGGGTTGTACGCCCTCACTGAGGCCGTCGGCAACAGAACAGCTTGACAAGTGGACTGTTGACGGCTTAAGGCTCAGTAGAGGCAGCCATGGTGGGAGCTAAGGCGGCAGCTAGCTAGGGCCGCCTCCATCAAATGGGGTACAGTGGTACACCAGTCGCGGCCACTCAGCTAACGGGAGCGATAAGGGTCCAGCGGACTGATGAGTGGCCGTGAAGTTCCTCTCCGCACGCTGAGGGGGTGTGATGACACCCCCGCCCCTGGGGGAATTACCCCCCGACTGTTCGGGGGAGGGACCCCTTTCAAACCTAGGGGCCTGGTGGCTAGCCGGCGGGAGCCGAGCGTCGCCCGTCAAAGGGCATGGCGGAGCGCCCCCGCCCGTGGGGGTCGAGGGCCTGGCAGCGCCCCGAGAGGAGACGCCGTTCGCACCCAGGCACAGTACGGCATGGTGATTGCCCTGGCAATGCAGACAGGGCCGCCGGTGCGGACAGTCTCGCTGGAGGTGCCCTTCCAAACAGGAGTAGCACCAGCGGCGCTCCTTGGCGATAGTTCGCCTCGCCGGACTCGGCTTACCTAATAATTTTGGGCAAGACGTTACCCGGTGATCAGATGCTCGACAATAGGAGCAGGGGGGGGTTGACGACGACTTGCCCGGCGGATTTCGCCTCTCACTGGGCACGGCTCGTAAGTCGTCGACGGCGCCCGCCGCGTGCTCGATCTGTCGGCACTGCTCCTCCAAAAACCGCAGCAGGTCATAGAAGGGCGGAATATAGGAGGCCTCGTCCCCGCCGTACCTCTCCTCAAAATGCATTTGAAGGTCGAGAGGTAGACGGGACAGCACGATGCGGAGCAACAAGAAGGCCCATTCGCCCACTGGTAAATCCAGCCGCCTCAACATATTACAGGCCACCAAGACTGGATCCAACAGGTCCGGACGTAGTCTGGCCCGGTCACTCAGCAGCGGGAGGCTCAGAAGCTGCTTAACATGTTCGTCCGCAATTCGCCGGACGTTGGCGTATCTTCTGGCTAGGAGGTCCCGAGCAGTCTGGTAGGCGTCGTCCGACAAGCTCAAATGGCTGACAACGCCCAGGGCCTCCCCCTCCAGTGAGGCCAAGAGGTACGCCATCTTCTGGCTCGGAGTCAAGTCACTCCGGGCGTCCACTAGGCCGTCGAAAAGACCAACGAAGGTCAGCCACTCGGAAAGGACCCCGGAGAACTTTGGCAAGTCCAGAGTTGGGAGTCGTCCCAACAGCTCCGGCTGAGGCTGCTTCCGAACGGACTCGGGCAGGCCACTCGTCCGAGCTTCACGCGCCTCTTCGGCATACCTGCCTTCAGCCTCGATCAACTCGTCCGTGAGCCACAAGAACTGCTCGTAGTCTGCGAAGCAGGAGTCCAGGACTCCCTTTTCCACATCCGAATCCTCGAGCTCAGCGTAAGCCTCCTCCACTGCAGCCCTTCGAGCATCGACCTGCTCGAACCGCTTCATCAAATTATGGACCCTATCCGGTCGACCTATCAAAGCATGGGCGCTGGTGGCCCAGCGTAACTCAGTCCGCAGGCAACGGATTAGCATCTTGGGCGAGGACATCACTACTAAATACAAATTACGACGCCGCTCGAGCACAATTACAAAAATAACAAATAAAAAATACAAAAAAATTAACAGCTAACCAATGCAGTTCCTATCAAATCGAGTTGAATAGAAATTACACAAATAAGAACCGCTATTTATTAAATCAAACACAAGTTAGTACAAAAGAAAAGGCAAATCAAATTAACAATAACAAATACTAGTGCGATCAAATCAAGTTAAATTCAAATTACGTAAATACAAATTACCACTCTTTAGTTCAAATACAAATTACAATACGAAAGATACATAACGAAGATACACATCAACAAAAAATGCCTTGCTCGGAAATCGACCCTTCGATAAGTAACACACTACAACCATCCGACAACGATAATTAACCGATTACGTAAAAATAACCATCTACCTACATGACGCAATCTCCCGCTTGCGCGCTAAACCGGGCGTGGCTTTTCAAATTTACCCACTAACAACAAGGCAAGCTAACAAAGAAAGGAATTTTATTATTACGTATATAATAAAAAAAATATTTTTACGTATTACGAACGGGCGTGATTGTAGACACAAAATTAAACCAATCAACCCAACGCTCCCTGCCACCAAATTATTTAATTTTTATCAAACACTATGGTCGGTGGATCGACCGGGAATCGATCCCAGCACCGCGTTCTGCTACCAAATGTTACGGCCGGCAGCTGCCTATCCCAGGAGTAGAATCCTTCGCGGCCCATAGACGAAGAAGCTACAGGCAGATGCTGGTCGGGCGTCCTCACGCCACGGGTTAAAAGTCTAATTACACTAAATAATCCGGGGGGAGCGTTACAATTATTGTACAGAGCTTACTTACCTCTATTCAAGGCGACTGGTCCCTCAGGATTCGGTCAGGTCTCGTGTGGGTGTATTGTGCTAGGAAGTAAAGGTCAGTGATGTGTATTTGGGTGTGGCTGGTAGTGTTGTTGACCTTATTTGACCGTTCCCCCTGCAGCAGTTCGGCCCTCAGCTCCTCTCCAAGCTAAGGTCGCCTTCCGCAGTCACTTTCTTCCTTTGTTACGATTTACTCGCGAAAATGAACACAGAACGTACGGGTCAAAGGTCACCGTTATTTCTAGAATATTAACTACCGCACTAGTAACTAATACAGTCGAATCCACTTATACAGATTCTGCGTTAAACCTAAAGTCCCGGGTAAACTCTCAACACGCGCCACCATTCCCAGTGGTATATTCACTATACGCGCCTAACATAAAATTAAGAGCTCCCGACCAAATGGACTGCCTTCTCTTTCGACGCAAAGAAGACATCTAATTTTTCGCTCTCGACTCCCACCGTTCAGTCAACTCGGACGTTCAACACACACAAACGTCATTCCGTATCGACCGAGCCGAGTGCCATCTAACGTCGATGCCTGACACTAACGCTTTTGCGTGAACAATATTCTTTACTATTAGTGCAATAAAGTA
Organism: Parnassius glacialis; assembly: GCA_033319125.1. NCBI lineage: Eukaryota > Metazoa > Arthropoda > Insecta > Lepidoptera > Papilionidae > Parnassius > Parnassius glacialis. The sequence continues at coordinate 23,502,115 of JAVANC010000010.1, read as the reverse complement.
GTACCTCAGGGTGAATTTTTTAGGGTAGTAAAACGGATTTACCCGCTATTCACACATAATCTCAATTTTTTTGTAAAAACTAACAAAACACCTAGACCTCATTTCCCCATGTAAAACAAAAAAAAAGTCCTGGATGCCCCTGGCACTGAAGTATGCGTTAGTACGCACTAATCATTACAGCCCTTCACAAGTCCACTGCTGAACATAGGCCTCCCCCAAAGAATGCCACAAAGCACGGTCCTGAGCCACCTGCATCCATCGACTTCCTGCATATCTTACCAGGTCGTCACTCCATCTAGTGGGGGGACGCCCTACACTTCGCTTGCCGGTACGAGGCTGCCACTCTAGAACCTTTCTTCCCCATCGGTTGTCGGTTCTTCGAGCTATATGGCCGGCCCATTGCCACTTCAGCTTACTAATCCGTTGGGCTATGTCGGTCACTCTGGTTCTACTGCGGATATCCTCATTTCTGAGTTTATCACGCAGAGAAACTCCGAGCATAGCCCTCTCCATAGCTCGCTGAGCGACCTTGAGCTTCCTCATACGGCCAGCAGTGAAGGACCACGTCTCAGTTCCGTAAGTCATCACTGGCAACACGCACTGGTTGTACAATTTCGTTTTAAGGTTTTGAGGTATGTCTGACGAGAAGATGTGTCGTAGCTTCCCGAACGCTGCCCAGCCGAGTTGAATCCGTCGATTGACCTCTCGGTCGAAGTTGGACTTACCTAGTCGGACTATTTGTCCCAGGTAAACATACTCGTCAACAACTTCGAGCTTAGTGTTCCCAACAACTACCGGCATAGGTGTGACATGGACATTAAACATGATCTTTGTTTTGTCCATGTTCATCTTAAGACCTATCCGTTGGGAAACACTATTGAGGTCATTGAGCATAGTGCTTAGTTCCTCCAGCGATTCTGCCATAAGGACTATATCGTCGGCAAATCGAAGGTGAGTGATGTACTCGCCATTGATGTTGATACCGTATCCTTTCCAGTCCAGAAGCTTGAAAACGTCTTCCAATGCAGCGGTGAAGAGTTTCGGGGATATGACGTCACCCTGTCTTACACCTCTCTGCAATTGGATAGGTTTCGTACTCTGGTTCTGTACTCGGATAGCCATCGTAGCCCTACTGTACAAGCACTTCAACACTTCGATATACCGAGAGTCAACTTGGCACCGCTGAAGGGACTGCAGCACCGCCCAAATTTCGACGGAATCAAAGGCTTTCTCATAGTCCACATACGCCAGACATAGTGGCAAATTGTACTCCTCGGACTTCTGTACAATTTGCCGTAGGGTGCGCACTAATGAATGCAATGAAATAATTTTGTGTGAAGACCCCTTTTTTTTTGCGGATGGAAAATCATCAAATGACGCCTTTCGCTCTGGGTGGAGCGGAAGGGAGTGTCAGACTTTTACTGACTAAAAACCATCCGTGTTCCTTCAGTGCCCTTACGTTCCGGAGCCGCGGTATCTCTTTCGAACAGCCCGCAGCCCCGGCAGGCGTCGGCCCTTGCGGGCCCCTTCACGCTGCTGACAGCTCTTTGAGGCGCGCGTGGAACAAAACGCGCCGTCAACACGGCCTGTCGTCGTTAGACGGACGGACGGCGAGCTACCCATTGTTCGCCGTCCACAGGCCCGCGCCTACGGTGGCCGGGGGCCATGACGTAGCCCCCGACGCCCGGGGCATCTCCCGCGGCGGCCGGGAAGGAAAGCTGCTGCTCTCTCCTTCTCCCGCTCCGCCACCTCCTTCGCTAGCATCACTGCTTCGCAGAAGGTGGTGACGGCATCCCATTCCTTCTCGCTCCGGACCATGGCTTCGACCAGGGCCGGACGCGAGAGGTCGCCGCCGCCTATCGCCGCAACGAGGACACGGCGGTGCGCGCGAGGACTATCGCCTCCAGATCCCATGGCGGCAATCCGGCAAGGAAGCTCGCCGCCTCGCGGGAGATCGTGCGTTAGCCGCGAACCATTTTTACGGCAACCACCCTTTGGGGCGCGTTCAGGTGGTGGACGGCAAGCCGTGCCAAACCACGCGCCCACACCGGGGCCCCGTAAAGGGCCATGGACCGCACAATCCCCGCGTAGAGCCTCCGTCAGGAGGCGTTTGGCCCCCCCAGGTTCGGCAGGAGCCGCCTGAAGGCAGCCCCGGTTCGTTCCAGTTTGGGAGCCAAACGTCGGAAGTGCTCAACAAAGTTCCATCGGCCGTCGAGGACGAGTCCTAGGTACTTTAACGTCGACTCGACGCCGATGGATACCTAGGGTCCTAACATCGCTGAGGATCCCGGTGGTGGCCTGTTCCGAGGACCATGGAAGTGTATGGCCTCAGACTTGTGCAGAGCCACCTCAAGACCCAGCTGCCGGATCCTCTCAACGACTATCGCAACCCCGCGTGTCATAGTTTCCGCCGCCGCCTCGTACGACCCCCCTGTGCCAGTACCAGCGTATCGTCAGCGTAGCAAACTACGCTGACGTTGGTAGGGAGGTCGGCGCGCAGCACCCAGTCGTAACCGATGTTCCACAGGGGCGGCTCCAGAACCGAACCCTGTGGGACACCGCACGACATCTCTCGCCGGTTCCACTCACCAGTGCGACCGGGTAGATAACGGCCCTGTCCGTCAGATAGTCTCCGACTATACGACGGAGATAGGTCGGCACCCGGTGATACCGGAGTGCCTCCCTAATGCAGCTCCAGGGCATGGAGTTGAAGGCGTTGGCGATGTCGAGAGACACCGCCAAATCAACCCCCCCCCCCCCCCTGGCCACTACATCCCCCGTCGTGAGGGCTCTCACGCGCATGATGGCGTCCACCGTAGAGCGCCTCTTGCGGAAACCAAACTGGTGTTCCGCAAGATCCGGCCCCGTCCCCGCAAGGTGCTCGGCGAGGCGGTTTGCAATGACTCTTTCAAAGAGCTTGCCCACCTCGTCGAGCAGCACCACGGGCCGGTATGCGGACGGAGAGTCCGCAGGGCGCCCCGGCTTCCGAATGAGGACCAGCTTCCCCGTCTTCCAACGAAGCGGGAATTGGCCTCTCTCCAAGCATGCGCTTAGGAGCCCCTCCAGTCGGGGCCCGAGAGCCTCCGAGGCCAGGACCCAGGCTTTGCCAGGCAAGCCATCGGGTCCTGGGGTTGTATTCCTGGCCTTTAGCCTACGTACCGCCACTCTCAGGTCTACCCCGGTCCCTTCCGGGATGCCGTCGTTGTCGTCCTGGTGGTCCGCTTCCGGCACCGCAGGTGGCGGAGCCATAGGCGGGGGCGGATGTTCCCCTCGCGCAGGGAACAGCGCTCACCACGTCCTCCACGAGCTAAGGCCGGAGACTCTGCGTCAGCGGGGGGGCCCAGGTGCGGAGTTTATCCCGCACCATCTTGTAAGGGCGCCCCCACGGATCTCTGTCGAGAGTCTCCAGCATCTCCTCACGGGCCCGATCCCGGGCCCGCATGACAGCCTCCCGGAGGGCGGTCTTCGCCGCTCTGTATCCCTCGTACAGCTTCGCCTCAATGGCTGCCGCATTCGGTGGACGAATGCGGCGCCTGCGATGCCTGGCGTACAGGTGGCACGCGGCAACACACGCCTCGCGCAGAGACGTCAGCTCACGCGACCACCAATACACCTGACGCCGGGCGCTTCCTGGCCGGACGCGGGGCATTGCCACGTCACATATCTCAGACATGGCCTCCTGGAACCACCCTGCCTCATCATTGACGTCGGCAGGCCTATCCGGTGATGACACCCAGGCCTGCACGATCGAGGCTTCCAGGAGGAGCTCCCGGTCCAGCTGCTTCAGCGCCCAACGCGGACCACTCGGGGCCTGTTGGACTGGCGCGCTCGAGGGCTGGGTGGAGACGTCAAACCAGATGTACCGGTGGTCGGAGTAGGTCTCCACCCCCTCCATTACTCGCCAGTCAATGGCGCGCGGCGACAAAGCAGGGCTAGCGAACGAAATGTCCACCACCGACTCGCCCCGCATCCGCATTAACTTGGGGCAGAACCCCGATTTAGGACGACCAGGCCTGTCTCCAGAGCCCAGTATTCCACTATCCTACCCCGCACATCTGTACGACGAGAACCCCAAGCCAAGATCTTGGCATTGAAGTCCCCGAGGACAAGCACGGGGAGGGGATAGCTTCCGACGACGACTGCTCTCAGCTCTGCAAGAGAGTTGTGGAGCTCGGCGAGAGATCGGTTCGGGGAGAAGTACACCCCCACACCGATGAACTCCCCGAACCGTGCTGCTATGATGGCCACTGAGCCGTTAAGGTCCGCAACCCAGTCCTCCCTAGGCCAGACAAAATACGGCTCAGCGACCACAGCGATGTTAATCGACCACTGCGCCATGCTCTGGAGCAACAGATCCTGAGCACAGGCGCAGTGGTTGATATTCGCCTGGAGGAAACTTAATGGGGCCGTTATAGGCATTCTATTTCAGCTTCCTCCACGGGGCGCCCCTGTGCGGTCGTCGGTGTCGCGGCGGCGGCGGCGGTGTCAGTGACAGCGGCGGTGGCGGCAGTTGCGGCTGCGGCGGTGGCCATAGAGGCGGTGGCGGTGGAGGAGGGCCCTCCCCTACCCGCGGCCTTGGCCTTGGCGGGTGGCACGCAGGCCCTGCTTCCGGCCCAGTGATCGGCTGGCTTGCCGGTCGCCGCACATGCATCACAGTGCGGCGTGGCGCAGCAGGTCGCCGATATGTGTCCGGGCTTACAACAGCCAAAGGCCAAAGGCCACTGCGGTCAACCTCCGAGGCGCATTTAACTGATACTTGATGCCCCACGAGACAGCGGTAGCACCTCAGAGGTCTGGGCTCCAGCAGCTTAACCTGCGCTGAGACCCAGCCCACCAGAAGCCTTCGTCCCTCCACTATGGTTTTGGCCGCCGTAACAGGGCAGCACACCGTGGCGGCATGCATACCCTGTTGGTCCGGGCGTATGGCGCCTGACCTGACCTGGTCAGTAGTGCACCCCCCGGACCTGGCGACGGCGGCCACCAACTCCTCCTCCGATACCGAGTCGTCCAGACCCATGATGCGCAGGTCTGAGCATCTTACGGGCCTGGACACTCGGGCCTCGTCCGCGTGCAGGGACGCTGTGAGCTTCGCAGCCAGAGCGTCCGCAGTCGCGCCACTGGATTCCCCGGGGATCTCCAGCATACGGGCCCCCGTCTGGGTGACTTTGAGCCGGAAGCCCCCGGTGATCGCGATCTCCCCGAGATCCAGCGCCTCTTATGACTTCGCGAGCAGATCGCGGTAGGTAACGCCCTTCTTTTCCGCGTCCGGCTGTAGTGTAATCACTACAGCTGCGGTCTTCGGGGCGCGGAGCCTAGCCGCGATCTTGCGCGCCCTGAACTGGCGCTGCCGCTCCTGCTCTTTGGCCTTTTTGGCTGCCTTCTTCCCCTTCTTTTTGTCCCCGACCACCTGCCAACCGGCTTCAGCCGCGGGAGGTGTAGGGAGCTGGGGGGGGGTGGCGGCGGCGGCAGCTGGCTTGCCGCTGGCGCTGGCCCATTCGCCGCAGGCACTGGGGCTGGCGCAGCCACCACCTGTGCTGCCGCTTTGCCCTTTTTCGCCTTCGCCTTGCCTCTCTTTCCCGTCGCCGGCTTAGCCGGAGCCGGTTCAGCCGGTATCGGTTTTGCCGGAGCCGGCTTTTCAGGGGGGCGAGGGGCAACTGCAGCCCCGCCCGAGGGCTGGCTTGACGGCCCCGGCCTGGATGCGGCAGCCGTGGCCGTCGCGTACGAGAACGTTGCCGGCCTCGCCGCCGTCTTGTTTGCCCCTAGGGGGGGGGGGGCGCAGGGCGATGCCCTGCAGCACGGAGAACCGGTGCTGGAAGGCAGCCAGCTCCTGCCGGACCAGGTTCAGAACCTGGTTCTCCACCGGCACGGGCTGGCTTGGGCGCTGCGTCTGGGGCGCCGCGCGAGAGGCAGGCTCATGTAGACTGGCCAGGTCTGCGCGGAGCTTCTCATTCTCCTTCTGGAGAGTCTTCATGGCGGACGTCAGGCGGGCCACGTCCGCCCGCAGCTTTGCCACCTCGTCCGCATTAGGCCCGGCCCCAACAAAGTTGGCCTCCGCAGCCGCCATGATGGAGGCGGAGACCGCGGGAATGGCCTTGAATTTCGAGGAGGGCTTTTGCTTGTTGGCCACGACCTTGATCGCGGCCTCCACCTTCTTTACGAATCTGGCCTTACGCTCCACCTCGGAGCCGCCAGTCGCATCCGTCTCTTCGCCTGATACCCGAGCTGTATCGTCCGGGTGACGCCCTTCCTCGGCAAGCTTTGCCGCTCGTTCGGCCCTCTGATTGGCAGAGAGCTCCCTCCCCTTGCCTCTCAGCCCGCCCCGCCTGTTGGTGGGAGTTTTCCGGGCCGAAACCTCCTCTTCACCGGATGCCGACCCCTGGTCGCCATCCCGCCTGGACCGCTTGCGGAAGAACTTGCTGGTCTCCGCGGTCCCAGGCCCCACGTGTTGGGAGCTCTCTGAGCCTCCCACGCTGCTCGATGCGGCGTCGGACTCTGTCCCCGCATCGTTCCTCCTCTCCTCTACGTTGCCGTTGCCGGCGGTTTTGGTTTTTTGTTTATTTTGGTTTTCTATTTTTTGTACCCACGAGTATGGGGGAATTAAAGGTCCACCTTGGCAGAGACCCCTTACCAAGGTAAGCAGATTAAGAGGATTTATTACTTGCCAGGGGGTCTGCAGGTACCCTGGTGAGGAGCGCACTAGCGACTGATTTGTTCATAGAACCCCGTCAGCCATCCATCCCTTCGCGGTGCGTCGCCGCTTGAGATTCGGGGTAACTTTTTATAGAGGTTTTCTCCCTCGCGTTCCGGGCGGTTAAGCCAAGACCCTCGGTCCCTATCAAAGCCGCGAGACTTGATCCACGACACTTCGATACTGGGATTACGAGACCGGCGGTGACAGCAAAGGATGAATCCTTCACTGTCTGCCCGGAGGCAGGGTAAGTGCACACCGAGCCCGCCCTCACTCCTCTGCTATGCCCTCTGCTGATCAGAGGGTCACGCAGTGGAACGCACCGTTGGTCCGGGACGGACCCCACCCATATCAGAATAAGTAGCCGCGGCAGTAATATTCCCCAAAGAGTAAGAATTTCTTCTCATTTCTCGAGGAAGATTACTGCCGCGCCCAGGGTGCACCGGCCCAGTAGCTGCTCTTCCCTCCAGACGTATAGAGAGGGACCCGCAACTACCAGGCACACGTGGAGGACTTCTGACTTCGCACCCCGTGTGTAGACCCCTTCGATTTATCTCAACAATCTTCTTGTCTGGAATTAGGTAGTACTTTTTACATTTGTTTTACAAATATCAACAAGAACGTTAGTTGTTTTAAGATCAAAAAAGCACATTCACAATCTTTATTACACTTTATTCGTGTTTTGATCAAAAATACAACTTTTTTGCCTTACTTCCCTACTAGTTTTGAGACATTTTAGCTTTTTTACATAATAAATCTACCTGATAGGCTTTAGGTGATATGAGTATATTTCAGAGATGAGAGCTAACGTCAAATCAAAACGACATCAATCCGCCATTAGTGTTGCAGTTTTTGGTGAGAATAAAATATTAATACCACTGAAATAAAGGCAAATTCGTGGATTTGAATGATCAAAAGTGGTTTAATATTTTATTTTAATTAATTCCATACTAGTACATAAACTAGGCCTACACTTCATTCAATTTTGACCGTCTCCTTTGTACATGTTCTGGGATTTTGTTGTAAAAGCGTATACATTTTATACGGGGCCATGCTGCAGCTATATTAGTATTATAGTTGTAGCACGAAGGGGTCGGTCAAGACCAATTTTACTGGAAAAGAGGCATTCCATCTTAGTCCTCACGGGTGACGACGCACCTGCATTTTACATTTTTTTACTTTTTTGCATCTGCATGCAAAAAACCATATATTTTTCTTATGGTAAAAATCAAAAAAATGCATTTATTTGTCAGAAATAAGAACAAGGGACGAAGGAATTTAACCATGATTCCCGTACACATTCTCCGGAACATATCCTTTAGACTACCGAAAGGCTAGCTAATCTGCTCCTGTGCTCAAGGCACATGAAATTGGTTTCAACCAAATTAAAATTACCAGTAAGCCTATTATGACGCTTCTCCACTGAGTTGCTAGGTGACATTTTGCAGCGCCAGTCCATTAGGAACATTACATCTCCATGTTAGACGGGACTTGCGCCTGATATTGAATAAGAAGCTCTTTCAATGTGAAATGCCATCGCACTTTTGCAAAACAATTAATTTCATTATTTCCTTTCTTAGTAGTTCATCATTTAGTTGCCTAGAAGATGATCAGGGAGAGTTTTGGCGGGAAGAGACATGCTTGTGTTTTGGGTGCGTTGGAATTGGTCAAAAGAATGGATTCACCCCGTTCGGAGACTGTCAATGGGAAATTCAAACGCTGCAGAGAGAACGGATCCCTTGCTCATATCTCATGAGCTAGGATGAGCAGCCCTTAAAGCTGACACTAATATAATCTACCACCTAGTCAACCAGCCAGGGGCCAGAGGATAAGCCACACAGTGGCTCTTTCCCAAAAGAAGAGCGTGCCCTAACCCTGTCAATAAAACCGAACAAAAACCTTTTATGGCCCACAAATATCTATGCCGATTCCGGGTGATTTTCCATATACAGCTTTTTTATGTAAAACACATCCATGCCTCTATTGTACAGAAGAAAACATGATCATTATGCTTTTTAACGAGTTTTAAAAACGAGAATGTTCTAAATTCGACGCGTATGTTTGTTATTTATGTTCCTTTCAAATTAAAGCGATTTTAATGATTCTCCTTTGATCAAATAGGCAATACTTCAAGACTAAGGGTTATAAAATCGGGAATCAGGTTTAAATGTTACTATTTAGACAATATTATAATTTATACCTTAAACTTGTAATATTAGTACACTCCAATAGATAAAATAATCAAACTTTAAAAAGGTAAAACCCATTCACAAATAATAATATTTTGAAGCTCATACTTCAGAAACTTGTTGAAGAATTAAAGTTGTACTTTTTGAAATTTCAATATCATATATTTTAACTACATAAATTGAGTAGAGCCATGGTAGCTCAGCGGCCAAGCGCCCGCTGTAAATTTCACACTACTAAGTAATTATTTCACGCAGGTAGCAAGAGTGCTCTATCACTAGTATCTATTACTACTCACATGGTTCACATATGCATTTAGAATGAACATAATTATAATCTAATGGTGTATATTGTTCGGATTATAAATCAGTGTTAGCGGCATTTGTGTGTTGGTGCGGCACGAGGCCAGGGTACCTTGCCGGACGCCATCTCGGTGACGACGCAGCCCAGCGACAGACGTCGGCGCCGCTTATTATACTTCACAATACCAGACAGCACTAACGAAATTGTTTATTGCAATTTTAAGAGCTGATTTACCACGTCCTCGGCGGTGAAGCATAACATCGTGAGGAAAACTTGACGTCTGATAAATTAGATTATTTTTTTTTCTAGAATCATTTAAGTACCTACGCATTGGGGCAGCGCAGCGGATCCTCTGAGAAATGAGAGGAGGTCCATGCCCAGCAGTAAGACGTGTTCGGTGCCTCTCAGTTTTTTTTATTGAGAAATCGTTGCCAAAGTAGTAAAGTGCCTGCGTAGCCAAAGGATGGACAGGTCCGAACCTTCAAGACTGCCGAAGCGTCGAGAACAGATGTCCTCTCTGACATACACGCAAACTCCAGCCCGAGGTACAAAGGAGTGCTCCAATTTGTACCCCGGGTAGAAGAGATACGAAATATCAGCCGGAGAGGAAACCTGCTTCTCGGTCAGAAAGAGCAAGGCCGGCTTCGCCGTCTCGAGATGGTAGTGGACGGCGTTTAGGTTCGAGTGAAGTCCCCTTATGTTGCAGAAATTCATGGATAGCGTGGCAGGGGTCGCCTTGGTATTGTTGCTCAGATTGCCCCGAGCAGTTATGTTTTTGAGCGGAATTTTGCCCCCCCCCCCCCCCCAAATACGCGGGGCAGCCTGAGCACCCACGCTCAGGAGTGGAATAAAATGGTCGTGGATGCTCAGCAAGGGATTCTCCAGGTGTGCTGATATCCTCCTGGGGTAGTCTTTCGTGTAATTCCGCTACTATGTTATGGGGGGGGGGGGGGGGGGGGGAATTGGGCCTCCGGCCCCCTGCACTCACCAGATGAAACGCAGAAGCAGAGCTTCTACTTCACGCTGGTATTCTGTGAGGTCGTGGTACCAACCCGGCTCGAGCCGGCCCATACGTGCAACAGCAAAAACTGCTGCGTTGCTCTACCACCGTTAAAAGTTTAAAGTGGCAATGGGCCGGCCATATACCTCGAAGAACCGACAACCGATGGGGATAAAAGGTTCTCGAGTGACGGCCACGTACCGGCGGACGAAGTGTGGGGCGTCCCCCACTAGATGGAATGACGACCTGGTAAGATATGCAGGAATTCGATGGATGCAGGTGGCTCAGGACCGTGCTTTATGGCATTCCTTGGGGGAGGCCAATGTTCAGCAGTGGACTTGTGAAGGGGAATTTTTGACGCGATCTGCGTTCTTGAAATTTGGCGGCTGAAGTTAATCCGAACAATTCCTCAGAGCGCTCCTCGTGGTAGACTCGATAGAAAATGCAAAGGGATGCAACATTCCTACGCAGTGTCAGTATATTGAGCCGATCAGAAAGAACTCGGTCGTCGACGATTCGAACCGCTCTGCGCTGAGAGAAGAGAAGAGAGAAGGAGCTGGCAGTGGGGTGCCCCGGCTCAGAGATGAGAACAGTATTCCATGTTAAGCCCGACTTGCGCTTTGAAGAGTTGCAAGCGATGTGCCGGCATGAAATACTGTCTCGCTTTGCTGTGTACGCCAAGCTTTTTTTCTAAGTTTATTTTGACTTTCGTTACTGAGAAAATTATAATTCTTTTTCTAACGACGAGCACAGTTCAGTCGTCTAGTTACTTTAATCTTATTCATATTTTTTACATGTATAAATCTCAACGTAATGAGAATACTACAAACATATTTCAAAAATAATACTCATTAATGAAATTTAATATTTTACGAGCAATATATAACATATAAAACTAAATTGTGATGAGTTACGGCACCAATACGAGAACCTTTCTTGCTTGTCGTATGAAAGCGCTTTACTTGCAGTTTCCCGCCGTATTATAATAGGTAAAGACGATATCCGCAACGGAGCAAGTTTAATTGACATGGCCCAACAGATCACCAGGCTCATAGCTTGCAGCTGGATGATCTGTATTGAAGTATAACACTGTATATAACACTGCGAGTGGTTTCTGGAAATCAATATGGCCTCTGGTGACCAGTAGACTTTAGTGATAATGATAATGATTGTATGATTTTATTTACACAGAGAAACTCCTAGCGTAAGTCATTGCATAACTCGCTAATGAAATATATACATAAAGCCAGCACTGAAGGGCTACGTTTTAGTTTTATTGTGCCAGATATTTAATTTAAAAAAGTTATGAAAGAAAATTTTATGTTGCATTTTCGCTATTATTTGCAGAGTCCTGATCAAGGTTAGACTTTTTTTAGAGTCAAATCTAGTAGTATAAAATAGAAGATTAAGAGTATATCCTTCTGTGATTCCTTGGTGGGAAAGAGACCATAATAATCCTATATCGTCGTCTTATATTATCAACTAACATTATTATTACATATTCTAAAAGGAAAATTAAAATTTGCTTAGGTAGCTTTGTTTAATTTAAACATGTGAAATACGTAATGCCTGATGTGCGTGCTAAAATCGACTACCTTGTAGCTTACGAGGTATAACAAGCCGATTAATGCAGAAACTTAACATTTATAATGTTTTGTAGTTCAAAGAATTACATGGTTTGTGCCTAGTTAAGTACTTAAGGTCCCTTTTCTTTTTTAATTCTTCATTAATAGTAATTTTCATAGGTAGCCAATATTTTAATACTGTTTCCTTAAGGTGTGATATTGAAATGGCCTAATTAGAAGGAAACTGTCCTAAAATTTCATGGTCTGCGCGTAGTTCACGTCTATGCCCATAGCTGGCACCACATAATTTTTCAAAAAGATTTTATTTGCTGACACACCACGACCATTAAGTTAAAAAAACGCCTTAAAATTTTCAAACAAAAAGCTTTTGAGGTGCCCTGTTAATAAACACTTGAGCACTGTAACAGCTTTTTTCTTTAATTGACTCTAAACCAGAACTGCTGGCAGATATCCGAGTACAGTACTCTAGTTTCTTCTAATGAGGGCATCCACGACTTTTTCTGCCACCAGAGCGGCGCCACTTTACAGTGAGGTAAAATATTTGACAGATTTCATAGAGGGGATGATAATTTCTTAGGAAAATGTAATCTTTAAGGTTTCTTTCTGTATTATTAGTTATATTTTATATCAATTACATTAGAAATGAATAAACCAAACTATAAAATATAACTAAAAGCTGATTTTAAAAAAAAAGAGTTATGAAGTGAAAAAAATTAAAAATCAAACTACTGACGCATTGTGTTGTGTATTAATAAAATATTCTAGATAATGATAAACTATTATTTAAAACTAATTTCTCAATTAACTGACACTATGTAACAAAAAACTTTACCTCAGTCATAACTAGCGACATCTGGTGAGTGGAAGATTATTAGCCCTCATTAATTTAATTTAATATTAATACCGTACTCATCCCGTGAACACCATAAATGACAACTTTAAAAAGATAGCGATAAAGTTATTTGATAACTTTGCACCAGTCATGTGCGACTATTGCGGCATAACTTGCCTACTATGAAAGCGGTCTGTGGCTAGTGGTTGAATGTAATACTTAGTATAATACTTTTGGAATGAGCAGTCCGCGCAAAATTTTTGACGACAGGTCTGCTCTCCTCTTAGCATAAATAAGGATTAGGCATTACTTTGCGAAAATCCATTATAATAGAGGTGTTGAAATTTATTAGCTATGATCCACGTAAAAATGAAAATGCTTTGTCTTATCTAGTTTTAAGAGCAGTTCCCGCAGTTGTATGTGTTCCGTCACCACTAATTAAATTTAACATTTTTTTTTATCTACTTGAAAATAAAGTTTGGGGAACGAGCAATTTATTTCTGTTTTTTAAGTATTAAAGCTCCTCTGAGTTTGATAAGTACGTGTTATAAGATGTTACGATATTATGTGAACAAAAGTTTAGTTTATAATATGTGTCTATTCACTAATTAAATATGATCAAGTAGTTTGTATTACGGCAAAAAATTAGTAGCAAATATTACGGCCTTTTTATTTAAATAGCCGAACGATAACACGTCGCTATCTTTATTATAAATATAACTATCTATATTGCTTTCAATTTTTAAATAACGCGCGGGAATGAAAAAGTAAAAGCAATAAGCACTCGACAATGGACTGTGTTAGTTAAAAGGCTGGACGCTGGCCCTAAATTTCATTGTACGCCATAAATTCGAGCTCGAAACTCTGGTATTGTTAATTGCATTTTAAGTGTTGATTTACCATGTGTTCGGAGGTGCGAATAAATCATAAACATATTTACGTGAATATGTGAGAAGTGCAAAATTATGTATATGACCCGTAGACCATTTTTATTGATAACAAGTGAATTCCTTCATAGTTCTCAAGTGTGACAACCTATCTGCGTTTTAATTCTTACTCAAAATTAGACGTAGATGTATATGGGCCATAGCGTCTAGATCACCTGCGTGCTTGCTTATCATCCATCATTACTTCTACAAAAATTAAGGTCTGCAGTCCCTCAAAACCCGTAGGCCAAGATATTTTAAGCATGCCTTTCCATTGAGTAAAAGCTGATGATAGGTGATATTTTGCAGCACCAGGCAGCAGTACCCCATGAACCACCAGCATTGCGCTGTATAGAGTGAGCAACCGTCCCGACATAAAATCCAGCCGCACCTTTACGAGGAAAACTAAGTTTCTTACCACAGCTTCAGCCCCAATAAACCGTGCAAAGTTTAGATTCGAGGAAATCTCAACCCTCCCCCTAAACGTGAGGTGGTTGGTGTATTTCAATAATACATCTTAGAAAGAAAAAGGCTAAGCTGAGTTGAGTCCTGCGGTGAAGCAATATGCTTGTGTTTTCGAGATGTAGAATGTCACAAGATTGGCATCTCACCTTTCGGAGACTGCCTGCAGGGAGAGATTCACACTCTCAACTATAGCTTCTCTTTCGGAGTAGATTTGATTTTAAATGGCCCGAGCACTCATTAGATATCTCTTTATAATTATACTCTAATATAAGTGCCCGTAAATGTCAGTAATAAGCAGAAACGATATGCAGCAGAAAAATAATTGCGGAGAAAATGGACCTCTGAAGATCTACGGCATTAGTTGACATAGGATCGGAGGAGTAACTTTCGACAACACTTTGACCAATCAGTCAAAAATTTTTTACCCAGCTGAAGAAATCAGGAAATAAAACGAATTCTAAATGCGTGCCTAAAATGTCAAGCTGCCAATCCTTATCGAAGATTTTCGAGATATCGAGGCAATTGCTGTCCTATTTTTCTTTAAACTCTCTCTCCATAATATATGTATGGCGTACAATACTAAGTCTTCTATCGTACGGTTATTAAGAGATTGTTCTGTTCTAAGTATGCCATAAGGCATAAGGTAATCCAACATACAATCGGAGATGTTTATGTCCAGCATTAGACTGTTGAAAAATATTCTCCTATACATCAGTTTAAATCACTATAAATGCTCCAAATGCAAATGTCAGTTTGTGAATACAATTTGCAATTTTTTTTGCTTCACATCATCTTTTATTGGTGTTGACTTAGAATCTTGAATTTTTACAGCTACAGGGGTCATAGACAGTTTTTGATATTAATTATAATTTGAAACATCTTTCTGTTCTTCAAAAGAAAGGACGGATAAAAAGTGATCCTATAAGGGTTCCGTTTTTCCCTTAACCTTAGATGTCAGATATCGTGGTTTCGTAAATACTAATGCCAAATAAGTTTCAAAAATCATATAAACTATTTGTAACTTATGTCACACGATTTTTGTTTATATTCGACAGTAACGTAAGTTGTTAATTATTATACGCAATAAAAATTAATCGTAATATTTTAAAATATGACAATGATCGTAACCTTTACGAGTTCAGACTCTTTGTCTCATTGTTTCTGCAGGTAATATCACGTGTCGTTTGCAGAAAGGTATTGTTCTCTAAAGTTATGACCATACCTTTGGTTTCCTAACACAATATCTTTTTACTTTGTACAGTTGTCTTCTCTATTTGCATGGACACAACATTTTACATTATGTCTTATTCATATTATTTTTATAAATATTATCTTTAAAAAAGTCGTTATTAATTTTACCGGTAAGCATTTCTAGTAAGCTTAAAGTGTTCGTGTAAAAAGTTGTTTATGACATGAATCGATGACATCAATGGCGGATTTGAACCCTTTAAACTTTTTAAGTCTGTCTCCTCACTTTTTAGTCCGTATTCTCAATATTTTAATTACTATTGCTTATTGTAATTATGAATATTATGATCTAATTTAAACTTATTTTTTTTTTAATGAGCCTACTAAAAGTCTTTCGAATGGGCATCATATAATACATAATATACATCATGACAGGTTAGTTTCATGATGAAACCGCTTTGAATTTTTAGTTTACTGTCGTAGGAACTACATGTTTTCAGTTTACCATTAAATAAATGGATGTTGCGTGAACAAAATCTAAAATCGTTTTTCATCCAATCTGTGAATATACATTTTACATAAATACAGGATTTTTTTTTCATTTTTACTGTACTTCTACCGTTGCCTATTGGATGGTCGAGCTAACTTGGAGCAAAATTGGCAATCACGTTTTAAAATGTACCTTTTTCACTTTTTACACAGCTAAAACAGTGATGCTTTTTTACATTAATTGTTAACGTTTACGTTAAATTACTACATAGATTAATTCGTAGATTGCTTTACTTGAAAGTGAGTAAATTCCAGTTTTCTTTTTTATTATAATACTGCAATTCAATAAATTATTTATTATTATACATACGTACCAAACCACTCCGCCTTGTAAGTTTAAGGTATCACCACCGATATAATAGTCAGCACAGCTTCTAGCCGCAGAGCGCGTCATAATACATGTTGGGTTTTCCGCCGCAGCATTGAGAGTCTTCACCCGCAAGAGGTCAACGCATTTGCTCAATCATTGCATTGAGCTAATAAATCGTTAACAATCCGTAGAATTCTCGAGCAAGCCGTATTGTGACAGCAAACCCGTTAACCACTGGCTCTAAAATGATATATATGAGTTAGATATAATAATATATTACACAAGAACACGTTATCAGTTTTCTTTATTTTTTTACAACAGGTACTTCTTATTTCTTACTTATTGCGACCTAAGACATAGGTCGCAATAAGTAAGAAATAAGAAAATATAAAGTGAAGCTTATTTTAATCTAATAATATGTTTTATGCAAATGGAGGTTAAGATATTATTGGTTATAAGAAATTAATATAGAATAAAGTTTGTTTATTAAATAAGTAATTATAAACCATAACTTTTACATCATTATATACGTGGTAGAGTCATGCTGCAGCTATATTATAGTTGTTGCATGACCACGCTCTCACAAAAAGCCAGCGTGAAATAGCAGCTTAATGCTGCCGTGTTTCGTATGGTGTTGGTGAGTGTAGAGAACCGAAGACACGTTTTATTGGAAAAGAGGCATTCTATCTAAGTCCAACAGGTGACAACGTATCTGCATTTTGATTCTTAATTGAGGCTAGATGTAAATGTACTCGTTGGCCAAAATATCCACTTACCATCAGGTGGATTGTGTGCTCATTTGTCGCCCTTAATATATAACATTAAATAAAAAACGATTTAAAAATATCCAGCATCATAGATATTAAAAATGTGTGGATATACAAATGTTACTCATATTCCTGTAAGCTATGCAATTCCATCCTGGGACAAAATCACAGCTACAAAGATTTTTATTTATATTGTATTAACAATTATTTTCTATTTTTCTTACTTCTCTTATGACTTATTCTTACTTTTTTTACTTATCTCATCTAGTTGCTATTATATGTAACATATAAGCCTACATAATGATCAATAATTAAAAATAAAACAAAATACATTCAAAGCTAAAATAAAACATTATTCTTATTAATAATAATGATGAAAACATCGGTACAAGTGATCACAATTTTTATTTCTTTACATAACTTCATTATCTATAATATTAAAAACTATAATAAAATAAAACTTAAACAAGTAAAATAATTTAATTATCATACAATACTACTCCCCGTGGTATTATGCCAAGAACGCTTGCTGAGGTTTCCCACTGAATGGATATACTTAGCCTTTGAGCGAGAAAAAACCAGCCCTCTTATCACCAGCAGCAACGACCAGCTGCGGATGGAGTTCCTATAGGAACTTCACCGCACGTTGACCCCACCGACCGATAGTCTCCAAAGCAAATGGCAGAAATATATGGTCATATCTCAGAGACTCATATTTGTGCCACTTACTCAGTTCAGCTGCCTCTGATGCCGCCCCGGCTCTAAACGAGGTACCCCTGAGATGAGAGGCCGCCAGAGTGTCTACTCAAGTAGCATACCATACTAGGACCTTACCTCTCTCTCTCAACATTAATAGAGACAAGAGCCCTTTTTTTATAGGATAAGGGTGACAAACGAGCACACAGTCCACCTGATGGTAAGTGGTTGCTGCGGCCCATAGACATCTACATCTATCTTCTATTACAAATCAAAATGTAGATGCGTTGTAACCCGTGAGGACTAAGATAGAATGCCTCATTTCCAGCAAAATGGGCCTCCGGCCACCTGCAATCACCAAGCGAAACGCAGAGGTAAACCTCTACTTCACGCTGGATTTCTGTGAGGGTTGACAAATCGCCGTTCCTAGTCGGATTCCTATGGCGATGCGCAAGTTTAACCCATGAAGTCATGTGCCGAGAGTACTTGATGGTAAAGCGTGTAACCAGTGGCTAGATTTCTTAGTCGACACAGCTAAAAGGCGTGCCTTATCTTAGTCACTATGGAAATTATGAAAAATCTTTCTGCAGGTTCTGTAACAACGGAATATCCCACTGTTTTTGTTGGTTAACTTTCAGTGGAACATTTTCACCGGGACAGAGCGTTTGCCATGTCTGCCCTGCCTCCGTAGCAAATCACAGGTCTACTTTATTATTTAAAATTATGTTACATAAGTCACTGACACTATGCACGGAAGCAAGGAAAGCAGAAAATGCAACGCTAGAAAGATTTCTCACACCAATACCACCAAACTTTATAGGTAAAGTAGTTTAAGTCCAGGCTGTTGTATTTAAAGTTAAATTTAGAATTTCTTCAATAGCTATTTTAAGATAATTATCAATATCTTTAAAATATTCGAACATTTTCAGACTGAACTCGAGCGGAGTAAGTATGTAAATCTAGGTACAAGAAGACAATATTTTAAAATAGTAAGAGCAATTAATTTATACAATTTATCAATGTGATTTAAAAACTGATCAAATTTTGTTATTAAAACAGGTTTAATACTATCGAAAAATAACGGGACACCTAGCAGGTATAGTGATTCCGTACTGACAGTTTTTATTCCTGGAGAAATATGATTGAAATTTTGAATAAAAGTGTCTCTGTAAGAAGTAGATAAATTTTGGAAAAAATATTTCACATTTATTGATATTTGGTTCAGCACCAATATTGTGAAAATTTCAAAAAATATGAGTAATATCACTGAGCACGTCATCTGATCTACCTCTCAGAGTACCGTCGTCCAGGTACCAGACATTCGACTTGGATTTCAAATTTAAAATAATTGGTTGAATTCCTAAACTGAAAAGTCCTGGACCTAGTGGTCACCCTGCTGAACACCGACAGCAAAATCGATAACATGGTTTTCATAAAACAAGTAAGTATTTTGATTGTAACATTGCCATACGTAATGCCGTTGAAAATCTGAAAAGCCGTGGTAGCTCAGATGGTTAGCGTTCGCTGTAAGGTTCACAGTACTCGAGCAACCCGGGTTCGATCCCCGCCGGCACCAATGAAATTGTTTATCGCAATTTTAAGTGCTGATTTACCACGTGCTCGACGGTGAAGGAAAACATCGTGAGGAAACCTGCATTTCTGAGAAATAAGAAAAAAAATATTTCGAAGACATGTGAACTTCGTCAACACGCATTGGGGCAGCGCGGCGGACATGTCCTTGCCCTAAAACCCTCTCTGAAATGAGAGACCTGTGCCCCGCAGTGGGACGTAAATAGGCTGCAACTTTACTTTACTTTACATACGTAATGATAAATTTCGGGGGCATTGTTAGCCACTTCCTTCAGCAAGGTTACCCTATCGATAGAGTTAAAAGCATTCCTTAGCTCAAACTTCACAAGGACATCTGCATCAGAGTTTGTTAAAAATGTACGCACTGAATGTACCACCGCCTCACAGCCACCTCTAGTGCCAAGCCTAGTTGAATAGGCTGAAATTTTGTCTTAAGATTAGAAATTATGTGCCTGCGAGCTAATTTTGAAGGTAAGCGTCGAAATGTGGAACCAACGGTAATAGGATGGTTACCGTAATCCTTTTTTTTTGAAGACACATAATCTTGCCCCATATAAGAATGCAATTATATTTGGATTAATAACGTTACCAGAAAGCATAAAGTTATATAATTTTGTAATGTCATTAATATGTACTCCACCGGCGTCACCGACAGAAGCGCTTATAAGATCTTTAAGATCTTGAGGCTTAATTTCATCAATTCCGCCAGCAGAGCCATTCAAAAATGACGTCATTGCTTCTAAAGTGTCTTTTTCAGGTAAAGTTTGCAAAGAAGTCTTGGAAGGTAGTGGTAAACCTTTTTTTTTATAGGATTAGGGTGACAAACGAGCACGCAGTCCATCTGATGGTAAGTGGTTGCTGCGGCCCATAGACATATACATCTATCCTCTATTACAAATCAAAATGTAGATGCGTTGTCACCCGTGAGGACTAAGGTGGAATGCCTAATTTCCAGTAAAAAGGGCCTCCGGCCACCTGCACTCACCAAGCGAAACGCAGAGGTAAACCTCTACTTCACGCTGGTTTTCTGTGAGGTCGTGGTACCACCCCGGTTCGAGCCGGCCCATCCGTGCGAAAGCAAAAGCTGCCGCGTGACTCTACCACTGTTAAAAGATTTTGACTTGAGAAGATTTGACCGAGGGATGCTTCTGACGAAGGCTTTCAAGAGTATCGACATTAAGAGGATCCAGGATGTCGTCTGAGAATAAAATACGGGATGCATTTTTAAGTCGCCATCCATTACTTTCGACTCAACTACTTTTTTTAAATCAAATTTAGGACGTGATCAAGATAAATGAGTATTTTATTAATTGGTATTTTTATTCCCTTTTTATTAAATAATTAATCTCATAACAGTGAATTTTTAGAACACATTTGATACGTGTAGCAACGTATTCTCGTTGTAGCTTAGTAAAATCAGTACTGGCCAGTGAGTTCAGGTATTTGTGATCTCGGGTCGTTGCCTTTGTTAACCCGTACGTGACCTGAATTGAAAAGAAATAACTTTTCGGGATTTTCAAGAATCATTCCTATTTTGCAATGTGTTATTATTAGCGAAACGCTTCCTACTTGTTTTATACAGAAACACTTTTCAAGCACAGATTCTTATGTTTTTGTAATTTTGAAACGCATAATTAAAAGTATTACAATTAATTACAGTTTTATTTAATATTCAACTAGGATATTAAATTATTGTTAACTTTCCATTTTTTAACTTCGTTGGATTGGACAATTTACATGTGGCAAATACAAGATAAAGAACAAAAGGGACTAACAACATTTCATATATTTAAAGTCTTAAACTACGAGAGACCTTGTGAAAAGCAAGCAAAAGCAAGAAACGCACAGATATACTGTATTTATATAAAATAGGGTGACAAACGAGCACACAGTCAACCCGATGGTAAGGGGTTGCTGGGGCCCATAAACATCTACATCTATCTTCGTTTGCGAATTAAAATGCAGATGCGTTGCACCCGTGAGGACTGAGATGGAATGCCTCTTTTCCAGTAAAAAGGGTCTCCGGTTCTCTACACTCACCATACGAAACACAGCAGCATTAAGATGCTATTTTACGCTGGTATTCTGTGAGAGCGTGGTCCTTCCCCGGTCGAGCCGACCCATTTGTGCTATAACTATAATATAAATATAGCTGCAGCATGACTCTACCACGTAAAACTATTGTTCGCGCAAAAGCGCTAATGTCAATAATGGACGCCAGAGGGCGCGCGCGCCTCTACGATACCGGTTTTGGCGTCCAGCCGTCTCGAGGACACGCTAAAACAAGGGAGTCCAATTCATCGCGTCGAAAGATAAACACGCGTTCTTTGTCGGGAATTTGGAAGCGGAATATGATAGGCGCGTATAGTAAATATACCACTGGGAATCGTAACGCGCATTTCTGTTTTGTTAGCTTCACCCCGGGACTTAGTGTCTAATTCAGAATCTGTATAAGTAGATTCGACCGTGTTAGTTACAAGTGCGGTATTTGATATTCTAGAAATAACGGTGACCTTTGATCCGAACGTTCTGTGTTCATTTCGCGAGTCAAGCGTTATAACAAACGAGAGTTAGTGGCTTCTGTAAGGTAGTTAATCGTACGACAGAGTTAAAGGACTGTCATCGTAGAAAACGAAGAAAGTGACTGCGGAAGGAGACCGTAGTTTGGAGAGGTGCTGAGGGCCGAACTGCTGCAGAGGGAACGGTCTAATAAGGTCAATAACACTACCAGCCACACCCAGTTACACATCACTGACCCTTACTTTCCTAGCACTATACATCCACACGCGACCTGACCGAATCCTGAGGGACCAGTCGCCTTGGATAGAGGTAAGTAAGCTCCCTTTTATTATAGTGTAACGCTCCCCCCGAATCGTTTAATGTAATTAGAAACTTTTAACCCTTGGCGTTAGAACGCCCGACGAGCATCTGCTTGTAGCTTCTCCGTCTATGGGCCGCGGAGGATTCTACTCCTGGGATAGGCAGCTGTTGGCCGTAACAACTATATTCAAGACTATATTTCTTCCCACAGTTATAATTTAACCTTATAATATACGTATTAGAATGGTCAATTGAAAAAAATCTTCATTAGATTTTTTCTCATAAACTCCACAAATACCTATATTTTAAATATATCTAATTAATAATATTCTTTGTTCCCAAGAAAACGTTTTACATTATTTTTGTATAAAAAAGGCAAATTGGTATTATTACACAGAATCTCAATATAAATAATTATAAATCTACACAAAAATGAGCCTTCAGTTTCATAAAGCTGCTGTACCAATGTACATTTTGTTACAGCTAGCTCAGATCTACTGCGACTAACAAACGCAAAGTTAAAAACATTACTTATTTTGTACAAGGGAGACCAACAATTGTATATTCGGTCTCCAATGAAAGAGAAGACAACAATGAAACCGAAATCACTTAATTATTTGATTCTTCAAATGAATACGTGTAATAACATTCATTACATTTTTGGTAAAGAATATTTAAGGCGTTCCATTTTGTTTGCAAAACTAGGTACGTATTGACAAATCTTTCGAGTTATGTTAGTTGAAATATAAAACACATATCCAGCAGTAGGTTCTGAAAGTCACGAAAGTGACGAAAAGAAAAGTAATGTTGAGTATTTTTCTCGAACGAAACATGCTGTCCGCGGCGCCATATTCTTCGCGAAATTTGAAATTTATCGCGTTTTGCTGCCAACTTATTATATTTATTGTATAGCTTATGAGCTAAGCGTTAGTTTTAAAATTTTACAGTGCACGAGCATCCCAGGTGCGACCCGCGCAGGTACCTATGAAATTGTCAATTGCGAATTTAAGTACTGATTTACCACGTGCTAGGAGGTCGTGAAGAAAACGTGAGGTAAAAAGACGGAATCAATTACTCTGACGTTCAGGAGTCCTTTTTATCATAGCCGACTTTAAAATAAATAAAGAAGATAAAGATATAATGCCACACATACTGTAAGATACAGTGGGTCTCTATACCCTTGACTGTACTGGACTGGAGCAAAACATTGAAAGCACTGTTATCTGACGGCAGAACTAGTTAAGATGGTGGTACCTAACCAGAAATACTTCTAGGCAGAAAATCTACCAGACCAGCCATCTTGGTTCATAACGTGGCCGGTCCGATGTGAAGGGCTGGCCCGAGTTGGCCTTGCCGAGATTGTATGGCGAGCTCACTTGGATATGTGTTTGGTTCTGCAGAGAGAGGGGTATACATCCCCCTACCACCGCAGCCGATGTAGAGTTGCGGAGAAAGAGGAGTGTTGATATAGCGATGCGCCACTCACCCTATCCTTCGCGCCGTTGATGCAAAAGACTATCAGTATTGCGATGAGATTTAGTTGCCGGAGCCATAACCAAATTTGCCGCTTGGGTCAGAAAGCCTGGTCCTGGAGGCTTGGTTTTCCTCTCCTACTGCCTCTGCGTATCGTTTACGCGTGAAATAAAATACCCAGACCGACGTTGGACAGTAGCGTCAAAGGTGCGATATATTTACGTCGGTTACTGCAATCATCAATACGCATGCGTGCGGCTGACTAAGGCAACGCCTGTCTGCAGGAAGAGAACTCATGCTCAGCAGTGTTCACGATAAAGAAGAGGTAGAAGAGGTATTTGAAGTTAGCAAATTTGTCCATAAAAATAAATAAATTATGCTTTGTTTTCTTCTTCAAATCTTTAGCCATCAAAAATCCACTAGAATGGACTTTCCTTACTGTATAGAGTATTTTCCGTAAGCGCCACTATCAATAGGTGGAATTATTATGAATCGTGTATCACACCTATAGTGATGCTCTCCGTATTGAATCTTCGAAATATTGGGAGAACAAAAGTTATTTATTATATTACTATTTCCTTTCCCGTGCACTTAGCGCTGAAAACCATTGATTTTCTTATTGAATATTATGTTATGCAACGTGCACTTACTAAATACGCAAATTGTATCTCAAACTCCAAGCCCGGAGAACAAAGGCGAGCTGTACTCTGAAAGAGTACAGCTACTTGAAACCGAGTATAATAATAATAAAATCTGTTTTTTTGGTCAAACCAATGTTCAATCGCCGGGAATGGAACTTACTAAGAAGCTCTAAACCTGTTAACATAAAAATTCTTGTCACGTTCAACATTGGGACCAGGATTTGTTACGATATTGATAGTATTTTTCATAGGAGTTGCAAAACAATGATCGTTAAATATGTTGAGTATAAAATAAATCTCAGCTTATTGCAATATTATTATAAAATAATAATAGACTTAATACAGTATGTACATCTTGCTGATTAACGGGCAGGGCTGGGATACTCGTACTATGATATTTGGGCTATTCTTATACTATGATGCGTCGATATGCCGTTACTAGTACTATGATAGCTAGCACCATATACGAGTAAATACCTGTCCAGCAAGCCAAGGATGCATACAATTCCAAGTAAAAAAATATTTGAATTTTTTTCGTAAAATATTCTAATATTTGATTAGTTTCGGAGATATATATATTCTCTAAGACTTTGGTCACTACTGAAAATCAGTGTGGTGGTTTCGTTGCAGCTCAAGCTGACATTTTTTGCCATAGGTACCTCTTCACGTACAATCTTAAAATATTAAATTCACATACTTTTAAGCAGGCAGGTGCAACTTCCATAGAAAAATTATATGTACGAAACGGAGGCAAATGTTAATGTTAGGTAACTCTTCTTTCTGCTTTTCGTAATGTCTAATCAAACGGTAAAGGTTCAAATGTCAAATCAAACTGTTACATTTATATTTATTTTAATTATGTATGTGGATTGCTTATAATTTTGCTCCAGGAGCCGTTGTTTATTTACTGAATTGTTAAAAAACCGAACATGCATTATAAAACTCGCCAATTATATGGTGTAAGAAGCGCAAAAACTAATACCAAGGAAAGGCAATATTTATATAACAATATAGAATATGAAATGAAAGCTATGTCGTAATTTCAACTTGAATTGTAATATGATATTTAACACCTATACATTTTTAGACCTTTATTTGTAGTAATGTCCTCCAAACCGAACTTCGATCACGGACTCTAGTATCACCGGAGACTAGCCATAGGACAGGTTTTTATATTGTACAATGATTGTGTATACAAATACAAGCACACTTTTTCCTAACTCTGATAGTTCGAATGAATGGAAATCCGAAACGAACTACATTATCAATTGTGACTGCTTACATTCTATTTGTTCAAGAAAAATGTGATTTTAGTTGTATTATTTTTTCAGATGTAAGCAATGGGTGAAATTAATTGGGAATGAAGACATGGCAGATGTTCCAATTGGAAAACTTCACATGTTAAAACATATTTGTGGCATACATTAAAAATTCGAGGATTTAAACTCTACTAAAACGAACTGTTAATCCATCAGTGGACTCAAAAGTTTCCATAATTATGTGAATGTTACTTAGATTTCCTTTTCCTGTAGCAACAGAAAAAGTCTTTAAAGTCATAGTTTCGTAAAAATTCGATTATAAAACCAAACTTGAAATTATTTGTAATTACTTGATTATAAATATTTACAGTTTTTTTTATATATTCATTACAAACATCAACACTGTTAGTATAAAATTAAATCATGTCCTGATGTTGGTAAAGTAGCTTGGCGCCCTTACTTAGGAAGACCCGACACTAGATGAAGATGTCTATGGGCCGCAGCAACCACTTACCATCAGGTGGACTGTGTGCTCGTTTGTCAACTTTATCCTATATAAAAAAAGCGTCGAAGATCGTTAGGCCACTTACTTTCTCTATTTGCATAAAGTACAGCGGCCCCATAAATGGAGGAGTTATTACTTGCTCTAGATTTACCTTCCGGTACCTGAAGAAATAATTAAGTTATATCCTACGGGAAAATGTTTTTAGATTTGAGTAATTTACTAATGGCACCGCGTTATTTGACTAAAGTATAATAGTAGATGCTAATGCTCATAGAACCATCATCGAAATACACACACAGCAATGTGCTGCTATTGCCTTAGTGTTAATTAAAACTAAAATTATCTATAGCAGTATTTCTCATGATACGGTGCCAAAAACGCTAGCTGCATTTCCACGCTAAATATATTTTTTACACATACAATCGATTTCCGCCTCAAAGATGTAGATGTACCTCTAGGGGAGGAATTTATGAATATCCAATAAAATGTATTGCCATTTTCATCGATAGTAAAGGCCTATATTTCAATTAATTATATATTATTAATATGGTAAAATTAATAACGGTAAATTCATACCTAAATGTATTTATTAATTCTAATTGTATTATTATGTACGTTGTTTTTTGATAAATTGCAATTGTTTTACGTAAATTCAAATGATTTTTATATGTATATAAGAAAGTTTTTTATCGCCAAAATATAAATATGGTAAACTTTAATTATTATATATTTCGAGGAAGAGCCGTTTTATAATATATATATATATACTAATAATATAATAAAGCGGAAGAGATTTTTTTTTGTATATTATAGCCAGATTAATGTGGAATAGTATAGGCTATCTAGCATTAAGCTATATTACTCAGCTAGCCTTAAATATGGACATTTGTTAAGCAAGTCAGAAGAAAAAGCACTCCCGAAATTATTAATCCGCGTACGCTGGTGTTATCGTTATACAATACAATGTACGTAAATACAATGTTATAGAAAAATATAGACCTTTACTCCGTCTAAAAAAAAGTCCGCGATACCATATGTCTATTTCTTATACATAAGCCATTATTTGGTATTTTGGGACAAAAAAATATTGAAAATTTATATGTGATTTATGAGCGTTATTATTAGGCATGGCCTATTTATCCTTACGAACGAAAGTTACTTCATCATCAAGACAATTTTATGAAGACAAACTTTGTTCTTTATACCATGTTATTTGGACGCATAGTTTAAGCGATAATGTAAAATTAAAATAATTCGATACTTGGCTGGGCGCGCGAACGACGCTTAAACCCTAGCCGTTATAAAATGCTTGACCTAGGTCATGTCGCGCACCTCGGACACGTGATGACGCGGGTGAAACCGCGGGGTACAGCTAGTATATATATATATATATATATATATATATATATATATATATATATATATATATATATATATATATATATATATATATATATATATATATATATATATATATATATATATATATATATATAGTTCATTTCATTCAATATGTATTCTTTATATGAATGATAAAATTTATATCCACCAATTTGTGATTTCAATCTGTCGGAATCTTAGAACCGCTGGCAAAATCATATATCACGTGAAATACAAGCCAGATTATAAGAAAGCTTAGTAACGGAATTGACGTTGTTAGCACATTAACATTGTTTATTCAGCTGACTTCTTTTCGCTACATCGACAGCTTTCTGTAATTTTAAATAATTTTTCATTGGTCTTCCAATATGTTAATTAAAATTATATTTATTATTCATTGAATTTTTGCAATATATAATTATTGCAAAAATTAAACTTAAATAAATTAAACAAATAAGCAACTACAAATACATACTACAACAATACAACTACAATACACAAACAGTGGTAGAGCCACGCGGCAGCTTTTGCTTTCGCACAGATGGGCCGGCTCGAACCGGGGTGGTACCAAGACCTCACAGAAAACCAGCGTGAAGTAGAGGCTTACCTCTGCGTTTCGCTTGGTGAGTGCAGGTGGCCGGAGGCTCTTTTTACTGGAAATGAGGCATTCTGTCTTAGTCCTCATGGGTGACAACGCATCTGCATTTTGATTTGTAATAGAGGATAGATGTAGATGTCTATGGGCCACAGCAACCACTTACGATCAGGTGGACTGTGTGCTCGTTACCTATAAAACCCTTACTTATATCCTACGAGTATTAAAAAAACATGACAAGTTGATAAGATACTAGGTGTGATTATAAGATAAAATGTTTTAATGTTATAATTTTTAGCGTAAACGTAGGTCTAACGTTTCAACTATATATAATAATAGCGGCACGAATGGGTCTGCTCGAACGGGAAAAGACCACGCTCTAACGGAAAACCAGTGTAAAATAGCATATCTTTAAAGCTGCTGTGCTTCATATGGTGAGTATAGAGTATCGTAGACGATTGGCCTCTAAAAAGCTTGGCGTGCTCAGCAGAGCGAGACAGTATTTCATGCCGGCACATCGCTTGCAACTTTACAAAGCGCAAGTTCGGCCCCACATGGAATACTGTTCTCATCTCTGGGCCGGGGCACCCCAGTGCCAGCTCCTTCCACTTGACCGCATCCAGCGCAGAGCGGTTCGAATCGTCGACGACCGAGTTCTTTCTGATCGGCTCGATACACTGGCACTGCGTAGAGATGTTGCATCTCTTTGCGTATTTTATCGCATTTATCACGGGGAGTGCTCTGAGGAATTGTTCGGACTAATTCCATCCGCTCAATTTCACCATCGCACATCGCGACAAAACTCGCGTTACCATCCATACCATCTGGATGATTGGCAGTCCACCACTGTGCGATTTAGAAGAAGTTTTCTCCCTCGCACGACTTCCTTGTGGAATCAATTACCACCAGCGAATTTTCCGGACCGATACGACTTAGGAACCTTCAAGAAAAGAGCTTACACCTTTCTAAAAGGTCGACAACGCATCTGCAATTCCCCTGGTGTTGCGGTTGTTCATGGGCGGCGGTAGTCACTTACCATCAGGTGAGCCGCATGCTCGTTTGCCCCCTATTCCACAAAAAAAAATTTCAAAAAGGCACTTTTATCTTAGTCCGCAGGAATGACAATGCATCTGTATCTTCTTTAACAATTTGTATTAATTTACGTTCTTTTTTTAAATTATCCGCTAACAGTCCACTATTTAAAATAGGCTTATTGTCATAAACTGAAATATTATTTTTATAAAATTACTATTTTTTTTTTTCATTTCAAAAATAAAATAAAATAAACACAAATGTTATTTTTGTAAAATTACTGTATTGCGGTGTGTATAATTTCATGCAAGAGAAACAGAAATGAAACGAGCAATCGCATTTAAAATTCTTACAACTTGTTACCGTCACTCTTTCTTGTACATACATAAACAATGACGCCTGTCACCCAGAGGGGTATGCAGAGACTACGGACTTCCATTTGACACGATGGTGAAACCCCTCTCGCCTCCTTTATATCCCCCAAAGGTACTCCCAATCTGGTCCATTTTCAATATATCGCTAAATTGGAAAATTACTTTCATCTAGGGCATCTCTTCCCAACTCTGCCGTCTATCTTGTGTTGTACATAACCAGCAATACGATAAAAAAATACTATGTCATCGACTGCATCACAATAACTTTCAATATAAAATTAAAATATAAAATAGGTAATAGGTATGTAACTAATTGTTTCAAACCTAAATTGATAAATTAAATTGTAGTTAGTGTGCCTTTATGTAAGTGAAAATGTTAAAGTAAAAATGGTAATTTCCAAGACCCTCTTGGACCACAAACAACACCCATTTGCATTAATTTGGTATAAAAGGTCGCGCAAGTGAAGTCTCTTACTTATTGTACACTTACACATAATGCATACAAGACAGATACAACTATACAGAAGGTAAAATGTTATTTTTAATAAATCTAAAGTGACAAATAAAAGTAAAGTATGCCTGATGGTAAGTGTTTTTTTTTATAGAATAAGTGTGACAAACGAGCACACAGTCCACCTGATGGTAAGTGGTTGCTGTGGCCCATAGACATCTACATCTATCCTCTATTACAAATCAAAATGCAGATGCGTTGTCACCCGTGAGGACTAAGTTGAATGCCTCATTACCTGTAAAAAGGGCCTCAGGCCACCTGCACTCACCAAGCGAAACGCAGAGGTAAACCTCTACTTCACGCTGGTATTCTGTGAGGTCGTGGTACCACCCCGGTTCGAGCCGCCCATCCGTGCGACAGCAAAAGCTGCCGCGTGGCTTTACCACTGTTAAAATGTTATTTATTGATATTTGATAAATGATATAAGATATCTTTTGAATATGAAAATAATTTATATTATACTAATTGCAAATGATAAGTGATAAGTATAAAATTACTGATTGAGTTAATAGTAGTATATTGAAAACTGGTGTCATTAAAAATGTTAAATTAAATGCGGCGCGTAAGAATGTCGATCGCAGAAAATACACGTTGCTTGTGCCGTACATGAGCAACATTACTTAACTTAACAATGATTTAAAATTAACAAATTTGGTTGCAAAAACTTCAATATAAAAAATATTAAGAATAACTCAAAACCTTGGTCAAGCTTTGGTCAAATTTATATGGGACCACACGAGAAGCACCAGTTTATAAATAAAAAGAGAATCATCTAAATCGGTTTCCCAAGTAATAAGTTATGAGGTAACACACATATCAAAAAATCTACATTCGAATTGAGTACCTCCTCCTTTTTGAAGTCGCTAGAAAAATAATACTTATTGTATAAAAAACCATAATTTTGTTCAAATTTCAAATTCAATTTTTTATTGTGTAAATACGGGCAATGAGACAGAATAGATCTTTAAAACGCTGATGATCGCTGTATTCAAACTTTAGGTTTACAAATATTATAGTTGCAATTATTTAAGTTAAATAGTTTAGCTGTTAGGTAAGTCGTTAGTATATACGATTTTTTTATATAGCATAGGGTGACAAACGAGCACACAGTTCACCTGATGGTAAGTGGTTGCTGTGACCCATAGACATCATCTACATTTATCCTCAATAAAGAATCAAAATGCAGATGCGTTCTCACCCCTGAGGACTAAGGTGGAATGCCTCTTTTCCAGTAAAATGGGTCTCTGGTTCACTACACTCATCATACGAAACACAGCAGTGTCAAGCTGCCATTTTACGGTGGTATTCTGTGAGAGCGTGGTCCTTCCCCGGTCGAGCCGACCCATTCGTGCTACAACTAATATATGCCATGCTGCAGTGCTCTACCACGTAAAAATAATACACTAATCATTGTTGTTCCCGAGGTCCTATCCATTTGCAGCGAAGTTGAATAACCATGGGGTTTTAGTCACTCCAAGTCCGATATAACCCGTCTTTTTCACCGCGAGATGGGTATGCGTAGGCATTTCCTCATGTTAAAAAAATGACTAACACAGCATTATGAGTTATACATATTCTGACCTCACACAATAGAATGAAGTTTATTATTTCCTTCATTCGCTCTTTTTTTTATAATTTTTTACCTTTTTTGCTTTAAAATCCAAATTTGTTGATATTAATTAGTTTGTATACTGTTTTTCTCATTATATTACTAAGCTTTTATCCATTACACAGAATTAAATATTGCTAAAAATAATTATTATATCTGGATCGAAAATCTTTAAGCCAATGTTCAGTAATACAAAGGATATGTTTATATTGTTACTATTTAAAAACAATTCAATTTCCTTGCCCATCATGCCTTGTAAATTTTGCTGCACCAGGTATAAACAATACTTATTACTTATTTGTGGGCTGCATTCTAAATTAAATAAACTCTTATTATTGCTAGAGTTTGCCTCTATTGTCGGATAATAGCAATATTAAACCTTTATTGCTTGCCTTGCCAGCAAAGACGACTTCTTTAAAAATAAGAAAAGTTCCAGGTTATGTTAGGCCCTTGTATGTCTCCTCCTCTCCCCCCGAATGAGTTCCGAGATCGTCTTGATGGGCGGGAAACGTGGGGTGTGCTTAGAAGCCGTTGTGACTTTGTCACCCACAGAAAAAAAAGGCCTGACGTAAAGGGCCTGCCCGAGGTGAAGTGCCTGCCTTAGGGAGGCCACTCCAAGTGGGATAAACGAGCCCATTCCGGATACACCACAGTCTGCGACAGAAGCGTTGAGAACACCTTTAGCTCTATCCAGTAAAGACAGAGTCGCGGAGGCAAAGAAGTGTCATTATTGAAAAGCGCCGCTCATCTTGATGACGATGAGTCTTGGTTTTATTAATGCGATTCAGAAACGAAACACTAGTTGACTAGTGGTTTGGCTGTTTTAAAAAATAGCCTATCGAGAAGTACATTGAAAATTTTCATCGCTAGTTTTTCACTTTAACCTCGTCAAATCCTCTGATTCCAGTTTTTTTTTTTTACAAAAACCATTCAGCATCCAAATACTTGCCAAAAGTGTTATTGCTGTGAGTAACAAGCGACAAAAAACGGGGCTTCACTACTATAAGGCTCTTAGATTCACAGTCCTAGCAGCCCTTATTTGGCGTCATGTGAATTCTTTTTATTCTCTAAAATAAATCTGCTGAAAAGTATACAGTTTTTATAGTCGAAATCAGCACTGGTTCAGGCCGTAGAAGATATTATATCTGAGGCCGACAGAAAAAAAATATTCGAAAAGTGTTTAAGACGGATGCAACGTTGTATAGATAATGGTGGTGCAGAGTTCTCTGAAAAAATATAAAAATTAAAAATTTTATAGCAAAGAACTTTCCGAATTTCCCACATATGATACATATTAATATTATGTTAGTTTTAAGTAAAGTAAAAAATTGTATGTTTAGAAATAGTTAAGGAATTATAATCGTAAATATCCTTAAAAATTATTTTATTAAGTGTTACAAGACATACATATTGCAATATTAAATTATTTTTATTTTCATTTACCTTCTTTAACCTGAAAATTTTTATTTACGATATTAATTACAATTTATACAAATAAAATCAGGAAATCATGGTGTTATCAACACGACATTGTGATTATTTTTTATAATTTTGTAAATAAGATTAAAAATTGATTGAAGATTAAAATGGCATTATTTAAAACATACACGTTTGTATTATGTTCAATATTAATACGAAAGGAAAAATTTTGATGCTGGCACGTCAAATATTTGATGTTTAACAAAGGCAGGTATCCTATATTGCTTCCACCATTAATCACTCTATTATTGTCTGGTACTATAGAGCGCGATTTTACCGCTTCAATATACACGGTGCTTTGCACACGGCTAAATTGCAATAACGATACATTTTATGTTTTAAATTAAAAATGATTGCAAAGCAAAAGAAGGCTGATATAAACTTTTAGATATTTAAATCACACTAAACATTAATTGTGGTTATATTATGCTGTGTTTTATCTTGCATGTAAAATGACAAACACAAGTGGTAAAATTAAAAGTTTTGTATTACCGACTTCAATATAAATAAAAAATGAGAACATCGTCAATTCGTCAATGTAGTCGAAGTCAATTAAATACGCATTATTTAGGATCACTCAAAACCTACTAGTCAGATCATGACCAAATTTATATGAGAACACATGAGAAGCACCAGCTTTTATATAAGAAAATAATCATCAAAATCGGTTCAACAAGAAAAAAAATTCTGTGGTAACACATAAACAATATACGTGGTAGAGCCATGCTGCAGCTATATTAGTAGTATAGT
Organism: Parnassius glacialis; assembly: GCA_033319125.1. Lineage (NCBI taxonomy): Eukaryota > Metazoa > Arthropoda > Insecta > Lepidoptera > Papilionidae > Parnassius > Parnassius glacialis. The sequence continues at coordinate 23,468,600 of JAVANC010000010.1, read as the reverse complement.
TGTAGTACGAAGGGGTCGGCTCGACCGGGGAAGGAACACGCTCTCACAGAATACCAGCGTAAAATAGCAGCTTAACACCGCTGTGTTTCGTGCGGTGAGTGTAGAGAACCGGAGACCCTTTTTACTAGATAAGAGGCATTCTATCTTAGTCCTCACGAGTGACAACGCATCTGCATTTTGATTTGTAAACGAGGATAGATGTAGATGTCTATGAGCCACAGCAACCACTTACCATCAGGTGCTCGTTTGTCACTAGATCCTATAAAAAAACAATACAGTTGAATTGAGAAATATTATCATTAAATTCTTCACAATAATCATGAGATTAATTTGTATCCATTACATAGTTCGATCATTCTGTGATTTGATAAGCCGGGTAAATACAGCACAAATCACATAATTGATATGCTGTTGAAACCTTGTGATATTGGACCTTCGTTAGAAGTGCGCCGTGCAACGAAATTAACTCAGTGTGGACAGATTACATTTAACTCTCAATAACCATAATAAAAACATGTGGTATAGCCTGAAGCTGAAAATAGACAGTTTAGCCAAGTGAATTATGGAATGCGTTGCTCAATGGAGTAGAATGCGATCAATGGGACAGATCGCCTATGAAAGTTATGACACGACATAACTTTTTTATGATGTAAAGTCTACCGATGCATTACCTATTTTACGCTTGTAATATCCGTTTTTAAGGTGTTACTACAACCAAGTAGAAATTATATTGACTAGTTCTTCTTTATACTGAACAAACCATCGTCATACTGTCCACGGTGTTTGGCAAAATTCTGGCGCAATTCGTCCATTAAATAATAAATGCAGCAGTTAAACTACAGCTTACTTAAATAATCGTTCTACTATTAACGCAATTGATCAATTTCAAGGATCGTATTATTATTTAACATGTCTACACCAGTTCGCTTTCAATATCGCTTTCATGTTCATTTTGCGTTTCAACATTTAGTTCGTCTTGCGTCAAGCGCTGTGCCATAAGCAATGCAAGTTATCGTCTATACCCGTGCGCTTCTCGCATTCAACTCGTCTATACCTCATAAGTGACATGTAGGCAAACCACGAAGATTCGTAATTATCTTCTGTTCCGGGCCCACTTCTTTTCATCGTAACTGTTTGATGTTCCTTTGAGAAGTATTACCTCAAGGTGTTTATCTTGTTTTTAACTGTTTTTACATCATAATTATATTTTTGGCTCAGAAAAATCAACGCGTCGTTTCTTTTTATTTTATTTTTGTGTAATCTTTGTGCTTGTGGTGCCACAATTCTCGAAATGTTGGAAAATCATCGATAAATTCTAATGTTTTAATTTTCTCTTCCGCCATTATGTTTACTAAAATTCACTAAAAGTTGCATGCGAACACACCGGTGACAGATCAGCGTTCGCTAGAGGCATGCGCTGTTGTTGGACTAGTTTTAGCGTTTAGTAATCTTTACATATAATAAATCTGTAGAAAAGTCGTATCTGTAATTCTAATAGATTCGCGGGACTGGATTCGCCAATTGACGAAATTATATTTTTTCACAATTTCAACTTGCCCAAAGGGCCTTCCCAAAATTCGTCGCCAGCTCTCAGGCTAATAAGTTGCCCTGGGTTAATAACTACCTAGATATAAAATTTATTGGAAATCGGTCTAGTAGTTTTTTTTTTTACTTTTTACTTAGTACTTTTTACTTTTTTAGCTTTTACTTAAAAAATAAGTTTTATTATTTTTTCCTTTATATGTTAATTTTCTATTATATATGATTATATGTTAGTTAATATGCGTGATGACTCATGTTTTTTCAAATAAATATCATATTTGTAAATTAAGTTTAAAATAAGTTTTAATCTTTACATAACAATTCGAAACTTCGCTGACGATATACGTTTTAATTATCAAAACAGCGCTATCTATCATCAAATGAAAAAACTCTATATTTGCCTTTAGTAACTAATAAATAAAATAATAAATTACATTTATATGTCAAAATAATTAGATTTATAAAATAACTAGCTGAACAGGCAGACGTTGTTCTGCCCTTTCCGAACGACCATTTGCTTTCCCAAAAAAACTCCTGAAATTAGCAATAAAAAAATTGAAGGTCACTTATCGGGATAAAAACTATCATATCTCTCAAGTTGGACCAAACTGCACACAGTCTGCAAAAATTTTTTGAAATCTGTTTTGTTCTATCTGTTGAATACTTACAGCAACACGTGGTGGTTATACTACTAAATTGTAGCTTATATTAAACGTTTGTATTTTTAACATAGCGCCATCTATTAAATATTTACTCAATCCAGTCAACAGATATCGTCATCTGACAGAATCGTTTGGAGCTAACAGATAATTGCGACTGTCAAATAATAGACAAATAATTTTCAATAAAATAATATTGTATTGCGACTATAAATTGAGATGTAAGCTATCCTATCTTTTAAGTTGGACCAAACTGCACATTGACCAAAAATTTCATTGAAATCAGTTCAGTAGTTTAGGAGTCCATCGCGGACAAACAGCGTGACACGTACTTTTTATATATAAAGATTTAAAAATCCTAAAGTTTATTTTTTTTAGTTTTTTCGTTATTTCATTTTAAAAGTGTAATAATTAATATTTAAAAAATAATAGATAATAGTGACATCTATCATACACGAAATATGATTTTTTTTTAACTAAAAACATATCAAAGTTACAGCCAGTTACAGCAAAGTTGAAGGGCAAAGAAATGTCCGCCATGCTGCCCCAATGCGTGTCTTCGAAATATTTATTTTATTTCTCAGACATGCAGGTTTCCTCACGATGTTTTCCTTCACCACCGAGCACGTGGTAAATTAGCACTTAAAATGGCAATTAACAATTTCATCGGTGCTAGTGGGGATCGAATCCGTGTTGCTCGCGTACTGTGATTCTTATAGCGAACGCTAACCATCTCAGTTACCACAGCTCAAAAACATATAAAAAACTTATCAATTTATATGCATTTGATACTATATCTGTATGAGAAGTGATTAAAACTGATCTGCCTGCAGTTATTGCAAAATTCTCATTACTTCATTATTACGTGAAATGGTGTAATTTCATGATATTAATCACTGTTTGTTGAACATGTCATGATATAGCTTAGCCAAATCAATAAATAGAGATCGTTTAACGATATTAATAGCTAAACAAAACATTGCTATTTCATGATATCGTCAAATATTTTTATACCGCTCGCGGCGCTGATAGCGTGCTTTTACGGAAACAGATTTTTAATAGAATCAATATCACTTTATGCCATATATATATATATATATATATATATATATATATATATATATATATATATATATATATATATATATAAATAAATATATTATAAATAAATGTTCATGGCTTTGTGCACAAAAAACTGAGATAAAGAGAGCTCTTTAGATGCTCTTTTTTTAACAGTGGTAGAGCCATGCGATAGCTTTTGCTGTCGCACGGATGGGCCGGCTCAAACCGGGGTGGTACCACGACCTCACAGAAAACCAGCGTGAAGTAGAGATTTACATCTGCGTTTCGCTTGGCGAGTGCAGGTGGCCGGAGGCCCTTTTTACTGGAAATGAGGCATTCCATCTTAGTCCTCACGGGTGACAACGCATCTACATTTTGATTTGTAATAGAGGATAGATGTAGATATCTATGGGCCGCAGCAACCACTTACCATCAGGTGGACTGTGTGCTCGTTGGTCACCCTTTTCCTATAAAAAAAAAAGATTGGGTATTTGTGGGCATAGGTTTAATTTTTACCGACTTCATATTTTATCACCTTATCTGATGTAAATAATTGAAAATGAAGTGCACTGTGAGATTGTATCTCTATTTGATAGAATAGTTCGTGGCATCGCTGACTTTCTAATTACTAGGAACATATGGTCAAAAATCGTACAAAAGCTTTGTTTCAGTTTTTTATGAATTTTATTTAAGCAAATACGAGAGCCGTGTAGCTCGCCGTGAGATTTCATCATGGCGCGGGAGCAAAACGAATACGGGACCTATGAGAACAAATGAATTTGTTATGGGAAATTTTAAGTGCTGACTTACCATGTATAAGTGGTGAAGAATAACTTCGTGGGAATACGTAAATGTCTGAGTAGGTAAAAAAGTCGTGGAAATGTGAAAATCGTTAATACGCATTGAAGCATTGCGGCATACTATTTTCTTCCCACAAAATGCTATAGGTAGTAGTGAGACGTATGTAAACCCCCATTTTAGTTTTTATACCTTTAATGAGACTTTATAAATCAGTTTGTCGCTTAAGATTTTTGTATTTTCGATTTTTCATATTATCAGACAAATCACGTTATCGGTGATGAAAGAAAACCTGCTTCTGAGAAGTACCCCAGTTGAGGTGATCGCGCTTTGGCACTATTTTTGGCCAAAAGCACTGCGGCCTGTGCCCATTAGTGACATGTATGTAGGCTGCTGCTGTTTAATTTTAATGGGGCAATTATGATGTTTTTATTTCATTCATATTATCGCAATTGTTACTTTTTTATTTTCACACTACCGCAAATATTAACGGTAGCAAAGATTCGAAAGAATAAAACTCATCAACGTTATAATTACAACATTTCAAAAGTGCACTGAACTGAATATAGGCCTCTCCATAAATTGTCAAATAGGCTAGATATTTGCTATAGTTGCCACGGTTGGCAGGCGGATTGGCAATCGCAGCATTTATTATTTTGAACTGTTGTCATGATGATGATGTTGCCCATCTCCTGTTTGTTTTCCTCTGTCTCGGATTGGCAATCGCAGCATTTATTATTTTGAACTGTTGTCATGATGATGATGTTGCCCATCTCCTGTTTGTTTTCCTCTGTCTCCTCTTAGGACACACATGAAACGATGTCAGGTGGCGGATTCTCTTTCGCCGCCACAACGAAGCGAACATTCTACTGCTTCCGTTTATGAGTATAATTCTACCCACGCTCACTGCGAATAGAACTTAATTTGCAATAAAGGTTAAGGATTTTGATCGTGTTTAATTTTAACTTTTTAATTCCTGACGTTTCAGGCACTTTAAAGAAACCATTGAGATGGGGGGAGAGGGCTGACTTGTTTGAGCTGACGTTTCCTGATGTCATAGTTTACGAAGACTACAATCAACTTTTAACTTATAATGTTTGGTCCGATCTACACAGGACGAGCTTACAGTACCTTGAAGTCTTGCAGTAGTATGCTTGGGTTTGGATTTAATTTTATTAATTATGGGATGCCAAGTAGAAGGTGGCACCCAGCCATCTTCTCTATTGCAGTTGGGATGTTTTAATTTCCATAGCCTCGCGAATCATCCTTGGTAGGAATCGGTCTTCTATTGCGAGGATTTGTTGTCTATTAGATCTGATATAATGATTGGGACGATACGTACTGAACATGTTGACATACTTCAGACTTCCCATCACACTTCACATCAGCAATATGTTCTTTTACGCAAATTTTTATGGAACTTTCTTCCAAAAATGTATTTTGTACAACCCGCTTAAATAAAAATTGAAATGTGGCGTGATTAATTAAAGTTGTTTTATTACATGTGCTACACATGTAATAAAACAAATTTTAATAAATCATCATAGAACAAATTTAATAAAATTTTGAAGTCTACTTGAACGTAGAAAAATATCAGAATCTATTTCAGAGTGCCCATCATTATTAAATGGGACCAATAATATGAATCAAATATCGCATATAAGACTGTGAAATCATCAATATTTTGTTAAAACTAAATTAACTTTAATTATGAATGAATATAAAGAGTAAATAATAATAATACGTTTTGATTACAAACAATTTATCTTTCTTATGAATACATCGGTAGACACGTCCAATATAAAAAAAATTCTAGACGTACTTATGATAATAATCCAATTTTGAAAAACTTATTTATTTACGTGTTCATGAAGCATATTCTAATATATGTATTCCAAATATTAATCATCTAGGTCCAATAGTCTTTGGGAATTCTAAAAAAATCTTTGACAAACTGACAAAGAGACACAGACTCGGTGTCTGTGTCTTTATGTCAGTCTGTCAAAGATTTTTGCTGTAGTGTATGTATAGTGACTCTAAATGTGACCGAATTTTGCTAAATTTGGCACGGAATAGCATTTAATGATGTTTTTAAATTGAAGACCACGCGAGCGAAGTCGCGAGTAAAAAGCTAGTTAACAAATAATATTTTTTCTAAGTGACCTAAATTAATGAGTGATGCATGTTTTATTAACTATTGTGCGGTAACCCGTGCCGACGAGAAATGAGGGAACCTATGAATTAAGTACATAATAACAAGAATAGTACGATCTAAAATAATGTAAACAAATTAAAATAATATAAATCCTTAAATATTTCATCACTGCACTACACTTATGACGGAATGTCCAGTGGCACGGATCGCGGTTGCTTCCTCGGGGGTGTGACAGCCTCTTGGTCTGCGCTCCTTACCGCCGCCATCGGGATTATGTTTGCTGGGGTGTATGATTTCTGTGATTCTGAGTGCTCATTCAACGCCACTTATCTTCATGGTCTTTGGCAATAAACTGCTCAAAGTCGGAATTATTGATAACATAATTCAGTACCGAAATGCCTGCCTGCGTAGTAGTATGTAGGTACACTTCCAAGTGAGTAATTTTGCACGTGACGTAATGCTGACCAGTATGTACTCATCTTGTAATAAACGGCTTATCTGGTAGAGCCATGCTGCAGCCATATTAGCTGTAGCACGAATGGGTTGGCTCGACCGGGGAAGGACCACGTTCTCACAGAATACCATACGTAAAATATCAGCTCAACGCTGCTGTTTCGTATGTTGAATGTAGAGAATGTAGGAACAGCATTATTGCCGTCGTAAAAATGTTCCTACGGGCGTTATCGCCGGGCGCCTTAAACGTTGTTGTCTTAAGTGGAAGACGGCCGGTGTGACGTCATCACAAGTTGATGATTGAACGTCACCTGTTTGTTGTTCAGTGTGTTCTTCTCTCACAGGTAAAAGTGATAATGTTAAAATAAGTCTCTGCATAACTCCATTCTTAGTTTTGACGGACACCACATGTGCGTATTCGTCTTGCCGGGGGACAAGTTTTCGTCTTTTATAAGGGCAATGTCGTTGTCCTCGATATTTTTGATGATGTTCTTCACTATTTACAAACTTGCTGTTATTGTAAGTAGTCGAGTAGTCGATTGTCGATGATCACTTTTTCCAGAACTGTTTGTTCATGACTTGGATCATCCGCCATCTGGTTTTCAAGTTCATGTGATCTGGATCCATTTGTGGTTTTGATATTAGTGATCCTCCAACCAGGAAGTGTCCAGGTGTTAGGTATTCATCATCTGGATTTTCGGTCAGGACAATCAGAGGTCGGGATTCGAGGCACGCCTCTATCTGGTGAAGTAGTGTGATAAACCATTCGTACGTGAGTATTTGCTCACCTACCACCCGACGTAGATGGTGTTTTAAAATTTTAACGGCAGCCTTTCCCAGCCCACCTGCTAAAGGGATTTGCTGGCGCATAAAAGTGTCATTGAATGTCATAGTCACTACCTTGCGAAACTTGCGAAGATGTCGAAATGCTGCCAGAAATCCAGGTTTACTCAGATCAGACACCAGCTCGAGATGAACAGCCTTTGTCGTGAGGCAAACAAACACTGCGACGTTGCCCTTGTTTGCTTTGATATCAAAAGCTCCGGTAAAGTCGATACCAAAGTGGGAGAATACACGCGATGGAGTGACCCGAGGTTCTAGTAGATCTGCCATAAACTGAGTTCATTTCTATTTTTTGAAACGTCGACATGTTACACACTGGCGAAGTTCTCTCTTCACTGTGCAGAGCCCACTAAGAATCCAGTAATTTCCTGTATGTAAGACAAATTCAGCTGGCACTGGGGAGCCCCAGCCCAGAGATGGTAACAGTATTCCATGTGAGGCTGAACCTGTGCTTTGTAAATTTGCAGGCGGTGTGCCGGCATTAAATACTGTCCTGCTCTGCTGAGCACGCAAAACATTTTAGAGGCCAAATTGGCCTTCTCTTCAAGTGACCACGAAACTGCAAGTCACGCGATTTCCGGTGTTAAGACGTTTTTGTGTTGACGCCACCATAAGATAAGATATTGTAAGTCCTTCTGTGGTTTAGTACCAATCTCCATTAAATTATTGAGGCTGTATGCACTAGATATTTTTGATGCACTATTGAAAACTGTTCGATACCTTGTCGTAGTGGAATCAGTTTTCTCAACACCATGATGTGGAAAATAGTGCACTATTGGACTGTGTGTGTAACCGGAGACATGTGACCTTTTGCTCGTAATCTCGGCATAAATTTTTTGTAACTTTCAGCAAAGACTTAATTTTTTGCCATGTTTTTTTCCAAGTTGTATAATAGTTGCAATCAACCTTGGTTAAGATTCACCTATATCATGTTCAAACCCAGGCTTCATCGGGAGAGTTGCTCTCCGTATCTTCCGTTGGGTAGTCCTCTTGTTGTGGACTGGTAGACTTCATCACAATACTGTTCGTCTGATTTCAATTCAACAGCTGAGTCACTAATCTCTTCGAGTTCTCAGTATTGAGATATCTCTGATATGTCATTTATATACATAATTACAACGTGAAATTTGAAGGTATTCACGTTTCCTGACTGTATCCAGCCCAGTCTCGTTTTTTGGACGATTGGTGTCATGTTTGGGCCTTGGATCAAACCACTCATGATGATCTTAGAGTATATGCTTGCATCTAGTAGCAGATCAAAGGGATTAGAAATGTTGTATTCGCTGTCAGCCAGCCGTATATGTTGCAGGTGAGGCCACTACTCCTTACTGAATAACATATTTGGCAGATTGTTGATAACGTGGCTGATGACTATTGTTTGAGTTGTGAACTCATAGTCTCGGTAAATGAATTGACAATCAAGCGTGAGGTCTCCTTTGCCGTTTTTCTATCTATTTTCAATGCCGGATATATATGCGTGATACCGTTGTCGAGGCAAATCTAGCATCTGAGCGGTGTTCTCAGATATCAGTGAAATTTGAAAGACTTGATCTAGAAAGCATTTCAAAGCTATACACGTGCCATCACTCAATGAAGCTTTGACCATTATAGAAAAGGTCGTCAATAGAATCTTCTCATTATCTGTAGCGACGTGATTAACGCTATGTTGTTTAGTATTTTATCGCGTTGAAACTTGAGGTATTTGCGCAACTGGATCGGTAGGTATGGGCGACGACCAGGCGGTCACGTTAGCTGGCCTGTTTGCTGATGCCGATTGTTGATTAAGGTTCATATTCGCACATGCGTCATGTAACATCGTGTTATGATCTTTGTGACAATCTTCGCGTCTTTTTGTCTGCCGCCTTCCAAAAAGGAGACGGTACTCAATTCGAGTGTATGTTTTTTTTGACAATCTTCGCGTCTTTTTGTCTGCCGACTTCCAAAAAGGAGACGGTACTCAATTCGAGTGTATGTTTTTTTTTTATGTGTGTTACCTCATAACTTTGTACTGGGCGAACCGATTTCGATGATTCTTTTTTTATATGAAAGCTGATAGTTCTCGTGTGGTCCCATATGAATTTGATCAAGGTCAGACAAATGGTTATTGAGTTATTCTTAAATAACCTATATTGAAGTCACTTATATTGAAGTCGGCTGTACAAAATTTTTAATTTTTAATTATTATTGGAGTACATGGATTGTCACTCTGTTAGTAAAGATAATTGTGGCAATAATTTATTTTTTTGACGATCATTAGCCGCTCGACCGATGCAAATTTGATAAATTTGATGCATTTGTATAGGTAGGGACTGTTGTTGCAAATAAGAACAGTTAAACGAGCATGTCGGAACAGCTTGAAATTCTCTGTTAAGAAATTTTCCATAACGATTACCACCAACTTTTTAAAAATGAGAATTGTATTGGCTTGCTGTTAAACAAACCTCCTTTGGTAAGGCTTGTTGGATGATGTTGAAATCTCTCATTCCCTTTAACACATTGGCTCTAGAGCGAAGTAAATACTTGCTCTGTAAAATAATCATAAGTTGAGAAAGCGATGGTAAGTATCTTGGCGATTTTTGAGCTCGTTTATAGTCATGGTATGTTTCAGTATCCAGCTTCTTTGCTATGAAGTGGACTATCAGTGGGTCCCAGGTATATACAACAGTTGTGGGTTGTTATATCTATGTGTTAACAGCTCCCATGCTGTGTCGTAGTTGTCTGCTGAGATGTTTAGATGCTGAATAAGTTGCTCGGAATCTCCCCGTAATTTACCTTTCAGGTGCTGCATTTTCTGGCTTTTTGTAAGCAAGTTGTTGTTACAAAAAATATATTTTTTATAGGATAAGGGTGACAAACGAGCACACAGTCCACCTGATGGTAAGTGGTTGCTACGGCTCATACACATCTACATCTATCTTCGTTTGCGAATCAAAATGCAGATGCGTTATCACCCGTGAGGACTAAGATGAAATGCCTCATTTCCAGTAAAAAGGGCCTCCGGCCACCTGCACTCTCCAAGCGTAACGCAGAGGTAAACCTCTACTTCACGCTGGTATTCTGTGAGGTCGTGGTACCACCCCGATTCGAGCCAGCCCATCCGTGCGACAGCAAAAGCTGCCGCGTGGCTCTACCACTGTTACTATTAATAAATAAGCCTACATTCTACGATCTTTACGTATATATACCATTTTGTGTATTTGCCTGTGAATGTAGATATGTCGATTTGTTATGTTGATTATTGCAAATGTATCGTAGATACAAGTTTTAGATTCAAAGCCTTCTTGATGCTCTTGTATGAGTCTTCGTAAGCATAAAATTTATTTTCATACTGTGTATCCGAACCTTGAAGAATATGATTTATTTGTAGATGCAAAACATAGATTGCATTCCAGTGTGTCGGGATGTTGTATAGCTCATCTTCCAGCTCCCATTTGTCTCGTATCTCGTCAACTTGCAAGCTACTCACTTGTCGGTGGATAGCTCTAAATTAAGTTCTTTGCAGAGATAGCAGTACCGCTGCCTGGCCTTGATCTGTGGGCGAGGTCATCATCATAGATGAAGTTGATGGTACCGTGATTCTCGGCTGTAGTTTAGGTGAAATCGTAATTTGAGCTCTTGTGGAACAAACTTAAGCAGCACTTCTGGTATTGGAGATGGAGAAATTTCACTTGCAGGAGGGAAAGATGATATCATGATGCGCACAGAATCTTGAAACTTTCTCATCAATCAAGAGGTCTGGTAATATTTTATAACCGACAAAAACGTCTGGGATTATTTTTTTCGAATTATATAAAATCTAAATTAAAAGATAAAAAGAAATCAAGTTGTCAAAAAAACATTTTTTTGGATTTTTTTTTTTGCAAATGATATATACTGCGCAGTAACAAAATAACCACATACGCTCAGCCAGACTCGCGGGACTGGATTCGCCAATTGACGAAATTATATTTTTTCACAATTTCAACTTGCCGAAAGGACCTTCCCAAAATTCATCGCCAACTCTAAGGTTAATATATGAAACAAACCCAATGAAAGTCGTTTTAACACTGATTTTATTGTAAAGGAATAATTCTTTATATTATTATATGATCATTATAAAAATGATGTATAATATGCAGAAATACGGAAAAAATTTGGGTGAAATTAACAAAATAAATAATATTATTTCTAAGTGACTAAATTAACGAGTAATGCATGTTTTATTAACTATTGTGCGGTAACCCGTAGATTTTAACTAACTTACTCTTCCATTCAAAAAACTTCCCTTCAAAAAATTATAATCACATCTGGGATTGGCGTGAAGTATGAATATAATAATTATAATTACATACCTTCATTGTTTTGAGTAGACCTATGCGGTTCCTTAGCAGCAGCGCCACGGTGATTAGTGATATTATCGTAATATAGATTTTTTAACTAATTTTAAAACCAGCTGTGCCCGCGACTTTGTTCGCATAGAAACTTTAATTATAAGCTTTATTACCTTGAGCATAATTGATTATTCTGTATTTTATTGCGTCATTTAATAAAATTTCAAAAAATATACAAAGTAATTTTACTTCATATGTAATGACATAATTAAGTACCTAAATGTCTAAATTACCTAAAATTTATAGAAAGTCTAGTATTAAATTAGTCCTCAGCTTAAGACATACATATATTTCTTAGTAGCAGCTTAAAGCAGTGTCGCTACAGGAACTCGACTGTCCAGAAATATAGTATATTTATATCCAGGACCACATCCAATGCAGTCGCGCAGTTTCAAAGCAAGCTATATTCATCCATATAAGATGTTAAGAAATAACTTACTTGAACGTTGTAGAGGTTTATTATTTTTATTGCAGATATCTTCAGATTCAGTGAAGGAATCCTTCTGCGCATATTTTAGTAAAAGGCGCTTAATACGATTCATTATGTTCCCAGTCTACGTTGCTGTTAAGATTTCTACCTTATTTCTGAGTGGTTTGTTTCTAAGAGTTAAAGAAAATTTATGAGTTATCTCGACTTAAATCACAACAAATATCAGCCAATTATTTTGAAATATGCAAGAGATATAATTTTTGCCGTTGAAGTATAGACGCAAAGTTAAAGTTTTTGGAACGAAGTTCCTTATCGGACGGTACGGATTTCGCGGATGGAGACTAGGCGACAAAAAGTGTAAGATTTTTCCGCCACGACGTCTTCTGACGTAGTGTAGACGTAGGCCTTGGTGACTACAAGGAAGCGAGATGGAATAATATGCATCTCCCTCGGACTTTATTATCTTGCCATGAAAAAAAAATATTATATTGTTTTAAATGACGCTTCGTTTTAATAGACGCTAGTAATTCATTTACTTGTATTTGTTAATCTATAATATTACACGTTTATCAATAATAATATACTACGAAAGGAACTTCGATCCAACCGAGTGTTCCACGACGAAGCATGTGGCTCACCTGATGGTAAGTGACTACCACCGTCTATGAACAACTGCAACACCATGGGTATTGCAATTACATAGCCGGCCTTTCAAAAAAGAGTAGGCTCTTTTTTGAAGGTCCCTTAGTCACATGGGTCCGGAAAAATCGGATGGTAGTCGATTTTGCGACGAAGTTGTGGGAGGAAGAAAACTTTTTGTAAATTACACAGTAGTGGATAGCCAATTATTCATATGGTACGGATAGTATCGCTAGTTTTGTCATGATATGTGCGATGATAAAATTGAGCGGCTGAAATTAGTCTGAACAATTCGTCAGAGCGCTCCCCGTAGTAGATGCCATAATATACGCTAAGATTTGCAACATCTCTTTGCAATGCCAGTGAGTTAAGCCGATCAGAAAGGGCTCGGTCGCCGCTCTGCGCTGGATGCGATCAAATGGAAGGAGCTGACACTGGGGAGCCCCAGACAAGAGATGGGAACAAATTTTCAAGTGAGGCCTAACCAGCTCCTTATAAGGCTGTAGGTAACTTTTCCGCTCTGCTGAGCACGCTAAGCTTTTTAGAGGCTAGTTTGTTTTTTTTTCAAAGTGACCACGAAACTGCACGTCACTCGATATGTTGACGCCAAGTATCCTGATGCTGACTGAGACAACAAGGGGAGTGCCCTGAAACTGAGGAGATACGACAAAGGGGTTCTTTTCAGCGCTATGTATACAAACTTGTGTCTTCTGGGGATTGAACTGGACCAGATTTAGTCACCCCCAGTCTGAGACTGTTCAAAAAAGTCTCGACTTCAGAAAATAGTTTGTTCCGGTTCTTGGTAACGTTTTCTCAAGAAATATTGGCTCAGCCAATGTATAAAGCATTACCAGTGCTGTCGTCCGCATAGCAATGAATATTACCGGTTTGAAATATATCACTGATATGCAGAAGAAACAGTGTTGGTGATAGCACGCACGCCTTTGGAACACCAGCGTGAATGGCCTTGAAATTGGAGCACACACCGTCTACTATGACCTTGATGCTCTGATTTGCAAGAGAACTGGTGATTCAATTGCATTGTTTCTCGGGAACCCCATAGGAAGGAATCTTCGAAAGAAGCGCTTTATGCCAAATCCGATCGTAGGCCTTTGCTATGTCCAAACTAACGGCTAACGCCTCCCCTTGGGCTCTACTGCTTCTGCCTATCTATGAGTTAGGTACCCAAGAAGATTATCAGCTCAGCAACCTCGACAGAAACCGTACTGGCGGTCACTAATCAGATGGCGATCCTCAAGGTGCCTCATGAGCTGGTAGTTAATAATTGTTTCCAATATTTTGGAGAACAAGGAAGTGATAGTGATAGGTCTGTAGTTGGACGGATTTGAACGGTTATCTATTTTAGGCACTAAAGCTGTCTTCCATGAGTTCAGGTTTACGCCTAGGATTCACGTAGGCGAAGTAATCGGTTATGTCAGACAATATCCTAAGGCAAAGTCATAAACAGATCTACCCGTATGATCGGTTAAACGGGAACTAAGCCATTCAGCGTGGTGGGCGTTAAAATCACCGAGCATCACGATCTTTGCAGATGGTACCTGTTGTAATCACGGAGTCTGCAGCCATTTGGACGTGGCCGATGAGTCGGTTTGTGTCGGCATTATCGCTATGGGACCTATAAAGGCATCCGTAGATGCGAGGATGCTCATCGCGGTATACGCACAGCCTTAGGACTGATAGGTCCAGCGTCGAAAACAGATGTCCTCTCTGACTTATATATAAAATCCAGCCTGGGGCATAAACGAGTGTTCTAATTTGTACCCCTGGTAAGAGCGATGCGAAATATTAGCTGGAGAGGACACCAGTGACTCGGTTAGAAAGAGCAAGGCCAGTTTCGCCGTCTCCAGATGGTAGTGAACACAATGGTATTTGTTTCTTAATTAAAATAGTAAATAGATCTATTGAATGCTCTGAGCTACTGGCTCTCTTAATGCTTCGTATTAATTTTATGAGATTTAGATAGCAACTCTTGCTATATTGATGCAGAAAATGATTGAAGCAATTCTTTCTGTCTGAATGCATTAACTTTCATGTGTATTAGATATTGGCCTATTTTCTAGTAGTTAAAATCTGTAGAAAAACTAATGAACAGAAAGTGTTTCATTCACACCCGCGAATAGCATGACACAAACCACCAGCTCTTTTGTTTCTCAGCAGGTCGAACTTTGCGCTTTTGGTTGTAGTTGTTGTGAGTGGTTTGAGCAATTCCTGGCGTATTTTAAATTTGCGAAAAGTCAAAAGAAAGTGAAATGTGGAGCTTTGTAATAAGCACTTCTTATTACCATTTCGTAACATTACGATGATATTTGTCTGAAAGCTTTCATAAAATACATAAATAAACAAATATTAAAACAGCAACGTACGTACATGGGAATGCCACGCTGCAGCTATATGGTTTCAGCACGAAGGGTTCGGCTCGACCTGGGTAGGACCACACCCTCATAGAATATCAGTGTAAAATAGCAGCCTAATGCTGCTATCTTTCATATTATGAGTATAGAGAACCGGAGACCCTTTTTGCTGGATAAAAGGCATTCCATCTTAGTCCTCAGTGGTGATAACGTATCTGCATTTTGATTCTTAATTGAGTATAAATTTTGTTATCTATGGGCCAGAGCAACCATCAGGTGGACTGTGTGCTAGTTTTTAAAAATAGCTTTCAGTAATCACAATCAGGACAAAAAACTGAGTATTGGTACAAGCTGTGCACTTGTTACAAATTTGAGCTCTTCTATGCTCTGTTCAGGTTGACGTACCTATATATTGCTATCATAAATGCTCGGAAATATACGTCAACCTGAGCGTAACATAAAAGATCTCCAATTTGTAGCAGCAGCACAAAATTAAAATACGGCATTAAATATTTTAGTGCGAGTCGCGGACACTGCACTGGTACTGCAACTGCACTGTACTCAATTGCCAATTTGTGGAAGTTGAAGTTAAAGAATTTTTGCTATCAGGCAGCCGTCAGGATTACTATCGTAAATAAGTAGAACACCGAGTTCAATTTATTTAGAAATTATAGAATGAACTAGTAAAGTATTCAAAAAAAAAAATAGAAAATTATTCTTGGAGATTATTTAAATAAATAAATACTATTAGGTATTGTCTATAAATAATTAAAATCTTTAAATAATTATAAATCCAGAAATTATTACCAGAAATAGAATTGGGAGACCAAAAGCCTAGTCAACTATTAAGAAGAATCAAGGAATTGGCTAGAGGAAAAATAGAGGACGACACCCTGAATATACTTCGCCAAGGGCACTTACAGTCCTCAGTGAGAGTTGTCTTCGGACTCTGAGCGTAGCAGACAAAATTACAGAAACCTACCAGCCGGCTCGCATCATTTGGGTTTCCCGGAGTCGACAAGAACCTGTAACAGCATGCGAAGTAGCAGCAATCATGGCAGAGATATCAAACATAAACGTGAAAATGGCAGAAATGAATCAGGACAGGGAAAGATACAGAGGAAGGAGTAGAAGCAGGAGCAGGGACAGGAAAGTCAGCTACCAGGAGCAGTAGAATGCCTGACAGTCCAAACTGGTTGTATTCGTACTATTACAGATTCAGAGCGCAAGCCAGGAAGTGTGTGCCGCCGTGAAACTGGAGGAACCCTACAGCACCATCGTAGACGCCGCCACTAACGCCATTGGGAAACTATATGAGGTGCGGCAGACGGCGGTAGGCTGCGCGATCAAGGATTAAAATGCATAACAGATTACTGTTATGCATTTTAATCTTAGCAGGCAATTTAAAATGAAATAAGAAATTGATTAGTAAGCTGAAGTGGCAATATGCTGGGCATATAACTCGAACAACCGATGGGGAAAAAAGGTTCTCGTGTGACAGCCTCGTACAGTGTAGGCTAAGTGTAGGGCGACCCTCCTCTAAATGGAGTTATGACCTGGTAAGACATGCAGGAAGTCAATGGATGCAGGTGGCTCAGGACCGTGCTTTGTGGTATTCATTGGGGGAGGCCTATGTTCAGCGGTGGCCTTGTGAACGGCTGTAATTATGATTAAATGATGAAATGAATGATGAAATTGATTGTGATTTGATTGATTCTTCGATTGATTGTGAAGTTAAATATTAACACAGACATCTGTCTGTAATATCGAAATCAATGCTTTATAAACTGAGGGGGTTATTTGCTTCTTATTATTAAGTGGCGAAGCTTGCGAAGTCACTTATTGATTTCACGATGTCTGTCCGTCTGTCCGTCCGTCTGTCCGTCTGTCCCACGATTATCTCGAGAACGGTTTCGAATTTTCAAATTCTGTTTTCAGCAATCGATTACTGATCACCCAGGCATCTGAACCTCCTATTTTGAAACTGATTGCTTAACGGCAACCGTTAGAAACCGCTACAAAGCTGATTGCTTCGCCACTTTGCTATGCTGTTAGCTTGCTAGGTTTATTTTTTTTAATCTTTTACTATCTTTATGTCTGTCTGTATATATGTCCGCGCTAATTTTTGGAACAGCTAAACCGTTGTAATGAAACTTTACGCATAGATGGAGAGTAATGCCAGAAGTTATATAGGCTATATATTTTCAAAAAAATTAAAATTAAAGACCGAAAATTTATGAAATAAAACTCTTTGAATCTAAATAACGCCGAATTAATAGATCCTACTCAGGGGAAGGCGGGGCGGGTTGCTCGTAGGAAATATTTATTATGTGAGAGCATATAATACACACTTATGCTACTATATAAAGCTTATGTTTCGATTTCCATTTTACAGTTAACCTGAATCGGGATTTGATCTACCGACTAACTTTAACATCTTTATCACATTGTACAATAGAGAATAATAAAACCGAGGCATAAAAATATTTTATGTTGTTTTTATATCGATGTAGAAACAAACAAAATAATAATACTTATTGACTTTATAAAATACTAGTCAGTCACTCCGGCTTCGCCTTCGATTAAGATGTAATGTAATGTAATGTAGTGTTATTTAAATTTAAGATAGTGAAAGACTATTTACGTTATTCTTTTTCGTTTTCTAAAAAAAATTAAGATATTCGACAAAATAAAGCAAAAATTCCCTTTGGCATTGCTCTCGATCTTTTCGAAAGTTTTCCTCACAATCGGTGCAGTCATATCGAAGATTATCCCGGACAGGCGAACAGACAGACATACAAAAATTTTAAAAATAATTACTTATCTCTTAATAGAATGAAAATAACGCGCTGAGCCAGTCATTTCACTGTTGCAGACAGACACTTTAATTTTAATTATATGTCTAGATTACAGAATAATGTACTCGTATGTTATTTATTTAGAATTAATAGTAACTGTGATAAATAAATAATAAATCTAGTAAACTCTTGTGGAGCCCACCAATACACACTACAACAAAGGTGTGGACTTATCAGAAAAAAGAGTAGGCTTGTTCTCAGTATTATATAAACAACTGAATATAATTTTACAGTTTATATATTTATTACTAAAAAGAGTACATTGAGCGTACTATTGGATTCTCTGTCAATCAACGTTGGGAGACAATGAAAAATGTTAGCAGGTGTAAACACGGATTAGTTTCACAGAAATATATAACAAACATGAAAAGGTTAACATTTGTTTAATTCTTATTACTTTTCGGGTGAAAAATACCTGCAATACTTGTCCTGTACCTTTGGTTTTAATGTAAGTAATTGAACATGGCAAGCTTATTGACTTTTCTTTAGTTTATCGGAAAAGACTGCTACGGGAAAGTATTAGTAATTAATAGGTCATACTGAGGCATGTTATGGCTACATCATGAATGAATCGGTTCGACTAACGAATGACCACGCTCGCACGAAATATCAGCATAAAATAGTAGCTTAATGTACTTTTTTTGTATGGTGAGTGACAAGTAAACGTACCTAATAGTTTAACATACTTTTTCTTGACGAAAACTGGAGAACCTTTTTACAAGTAACGTAGAGATACTACATTACTTGTAAAAAGGGTCTATTAGCTCTCAGTGCAAAATGTATCTAATTCTTGTTTCTTAATCGTAGAAAGAAGTTAGTGGAGCGGGTGAGTGGATTATAGGTGGCGAACGATTAGTGGACTGTGTTATTTTCTTGCGTTAAATTAATTTTGTTCGTTGGCTGACACGAAAGGAGATGAGCTGCTGCAGATTAGGAACAATAAATAAAACAGCTCATGAGAAGAATGGATAAATCACATAACCTTGTGCAGAGCGGCGTGCTTCGTATCTCATGATGACTCGATGACATGATGAGCTATGACAACAATAAATTTATTCACAATAGACAGTTCTGATTTCTTATCAATAAAGTCCTGTACACCCAACAATGTTCCAACGACCAATTAATTTTAAGACAACATTACACGAAGACGACCGCGTGTGTTCTATACAATTTCCGTCATCATTTTTTCTTCTTAGGTAGGGCGCGTCGATAAATTAGACGATCGGACGTGTGCCCAACAGTTTTTCACTCAAACTTGCGTGATAGGCATGTGCAGGAAAGGAAGGATAGGGGACGTATTGTTTCAGCAAACATAACTAATAAAATAGATCTTCTTAAATATACGAAATCCTAAGGTGTGCGTTGACTCAACCAGCATTAGTTCCCTATGGCCCACAGAATACAATTTTCAGATGAACTGTGTACTCGTGTTTGTCATCCTGACTTCTATAAAAATATCGTAATATATTGTTTTATTATTTTAACCTTTATTTCGAGTTCAATATTTACCATCAATTTTTAACTAACCTTACTATTATAGTATCCAGCACCATACCAGTGACTTTCAAGAACAAAGATATACAAACCCAAAGAAGGATAAACATTAAAGTCATTTCACTGCGCCGTTCTTAAGACTCCACGCTGCAAACACTCAAATGGGAAAAGTTTAAGCTGTAATGAGTGTTTATTTGTCGCCAGAATAATACTGCATTGACATTAATTTTAAATAAATTTAACTCTGCATCGGGTTTAAGAAATACGTAATTTTAAGCTTAAACTTTAATCATTTAAAAATAAGTGAAGTCGATATTCGGGGTTTTAGATTTGGGCTAAATTCTATCGTTCGATTTTATCACAGGAATAAGATAACACTTTGACTGTCCAGTTTGCAGGCACAATAGTAAGATAATAGCAATGAATTATATGTTGTAATGCATGAGACAGGCAAAGGGTTAAGTTGCCTATGAGTCAGTTGTAATTTTTTTTTTGTGATCAAGACCTTTGTATAAATTGAAAACTTTAAAAAGTTTGAAATATTAGGTAATAAATTTAAAAAAGGACGCTCAATAAACAAAATTATAATTATTTTTTCAACGTAAAAAGTTTTTAATTAAAAATTTGAATATTTTATTCTATATTGATTCTATATTGATAATGACAATTACATCACCTAACTTATCAAATAAATAACTTTTTGTTTTGAAAGTCATGTTTTATTTAACACTGCTTCAGATAGTCTGCTGTCCTGATTTTACCCTGTCTCAGACGTGGATTAATTAAAAAAATATGTGATATTCTTCTGCATTAGCCCAAAAAGTCTACTGTTGAACATTGATCTCTCCCCGATGTATTGCCGATTTACCATAAATGACACGTTTGGCAGACGGATTTGCAATGACAATACCAGACGCCTCGCAACTGTAATGCTCCCTGATCTCGCGTATTTACGCATTATATTACATACATAATATTACGTAAACGGGATGGTTTTACTACCATCTAAAGGAGACCATGAGACTTTTCTGTTGTGTGATTTCTATAACAAAACCCACGAAATGAGAGTAAATTTTCTTAGGCCGCTAGTAATTTTATTTCTTTTTCTAAATACTATAAAAAATGCTAATTGGTATAGCAGAGTGGATGAATCTGATGCGCCAGATAACTGAGCGAGCACTGCGCGAGGTACGAGTAGCTCAGCGATGCATCATGCGATACGTCACTTACGTAGTTCTGCTCAATACCTCGATAATACATATCCAATTCCCCCGCTTGCATTCCTTACTCTAACGTAGAATCACGACTAAACTTTAATAAAATTAAAGGCGACGTCAAGTAACTAAAAGACAATTGATTAAATCAAAAATAATTTCAACGTAAAAACTTTTGAAGTCGGTGTTAAGATAGTGTATAGATAAATGAAAGCCCCGAGTTTAAAAGCTATTATGTGGAAAGTTTTTAAGGAATATGTCTACCCTTTTAATTGAACTAAGTAATAAGAGGAGGGATGGAATTTTTCTCTAAATTACTATGGAAACACTCTTGAAGTTTGTAATTAAAAATTTAAAAATATAATCAATAAAATCGGTTTACAATTGCTGTAGATATCGCTTAACATAAATACAAAGTAGGATCTAGAGTGGAATTAAGAACCTCCTCCTTTTTTGAAGTTGGTTTTGAGGTGGTTTTGCTTGGGGAGACTTTTTTCAGCAGTCATCATCATCATTACAGCCCTTCACAAGTCCACTGCTGAACATAGGCCTCCCCCAAGGAATGCCACAAAGCACGGTCCCGAGCCACCTGCATCCATCGACTTCCTGCATGTCTTACCAGGTCGTCACTCCATCTTGTGGGGGGACGCCCTACACTTCGCCTACCGGTACGAGGCTGCCACTCGAGAACCTTTCTTCCCCATCGGTTGTCGGTTCTTCGAGCTATATGGCCGGCCCACTGCCACTTCAGCTTACTAATCCGTTGGGCTATGTCGGTTACTCTGGTTCTACTGCGAATATCCTTATTCCTAAGTTTATCACGCAGAGAAACTCCGAGCATAGCCCTCTCCATAGCTCGCTGAGCAACCTTGAGCTTCCTCATACGGCCAGCAGTGAAGGACCACGTCTCAGTTCCGTAAGTCATCACTGGCAACACGCACTGGTTGTACAATTTTGTTTTAAGGTTTTGAGGTATTTCTGACGAGAAGATGTGTCGTAGCTTCCCAAACGCTGCCCAGCCGAGTTGAATCCGTCGATTGACCTCTCGGTCGAAGTTGGACTTACCTAGTCGGACTATTTGTCCCAGGTAAACATACTCGTCAACAACTTCGAGCTTAGTGCTCCCAACAACTACCGGCATAGGTGTGACATGGACATTAAACATAATCTTTGTTTTGTCCATGTTCATCTTAAGACCTATCCGTTGGGAGACACTATTGAGGTCATTGAGCATAGTGCTTAGCTCCTCCAGCGATTCTGCTATGAGGACTATATCGTCGGCAAATCGAAGGTGAGTGATGTACTCGCCATTGATGTTAATTCCGTATCCTTTCCAGTCCAGAAGCTTGAAAACGTCTTCCAATGCAGCGGTGAAGAGTTTCGGGGATATAACGTCACCCTGTCTTACACCTCTCTGCAATTGGATAGGTTTCGTACTCTGGTTCTGTACTCGGATAGCCATTGTAGCTCTACTTTACAAACACTTCAGCACTTCGATATACCGACAGTCAACTTGGCACCGCTGAAGGGACTGCAGCACCGCCCAAATTTCGACGGAATCAAAGGCTTTCTAATAGTCCACATACGCCAGACATAGTGGCAAATTGTACTCTTCGGACTTCTGTACAATTTGCCTTAGGGTATGTATGTGGTCTATGGTGCTAAAGCCCTTTCGGAAACCGGCTTGTTCGGGAGGCTGGATGTCGTCAAGTCTGCGCGCGAGACGATTCGTAAAGACTCTCGAAAACAGCACGTAGACGCGGCTCAGAAGGGAAATCGGTCTGTAGTTCTTCAAGAGAGCGTTTTTCAGCAGTGGACTTATAATTTTTATAAGGGATGTGATAGTGATGAATGATGACATATATAATAATAAAATTAACACAGGTAGGTATAGAAACGAACTTTCAATAAATAGGCTAATTATAGTTTTATATGATCTGTATATTTCTAGGATTCCTTTCTTGTCTAGTAATGCTTCCCGTTTACTTAAATCTGTCTTTAGTATCCTTTCTACAATGTTTGTAGAAAGCTTTGAATGTGTGCATTATCATCAGGGGGGAGAGGTATTTGTTACTATAGGTTCTTTATTGTCTCTTGATTAGTCGAATGAGTTAAAAATCGAGGTTAATTTAGGTTATTCAACGCATAATTTTTTTTGTGTATATTATTTATCGATTGGTATATTTCATATTTGGGTTGTGTATATTAAGAAAAATGTTATTCCTGAGGATGCCAAAATAGCATATTCTAGTTGTTTATCTATACTTATAATAATTCTGTAGAGAGGTCAATTCTGTACATGAAATATATTTCCAAAATAACTATTCAGGGGGTAATTAGTGATCAATACTGATGCCAAAAATGCAAACAGTAAAAGTTTTGTCTGTCTGTCTGTCTGTATGTTCGTTATAGAAACAAAAATACGGATGGATTTTAACGAAACTTAGTGCAATCATTATCCATACTCCTGGGCAGGTTACAATATACTTTTCATCACGCTACGATCAACAGGAGCAGAGCAGTGAAGGTTAATGTTGGGGAAACGGGAGAAACTACTTCATTTTTTTTGTTTCCGTCGCGTGTGCAGCCTTAATGGTTAACGCTACACAGAAATCATGTATGACGAAAATGTTCTCCTTAAAATTATATAAAAAATATCCCAAAACAGCATATGTCTATCTTTTATGGTTGACTCATAATAACACGTGTAACTCCCGATAGCTTAGCAGTTCGGAGCTTTCTGATTATATTTGTCTACTCTTACGTTTATAAAACTCTCACTCATCCCTAATTAAAAAAAAGTTAACATTATTATCTATTCAATAAAAAAGAATCATAGAAATCGGTATAGAAACACCAAAGTTATACATGAAATACGCTAATAAACCATCGCGCGTGAATACTGAATCATGCTATAAGGATTATTTTTGTGTAACGGTCGCCGCGCTCGACGCGGCTCGCGGCGGGAGGTTTAAAAAGGCGGGGGTCCGAGTGCGAGCTTCATACAATATTTGGCTGTTGATGCGAATAAACGTTCAGAGTGTTCGACCTTATTGACAGACAATAATTGATTTTAACAAACCGTGCTTATCAGCGCGACTTTAGGTCTACTCTTACGTTTAATAATTTATTTTTAGATTTCTTTGGTTGTTATTTTATAAAATATGTATTAGTTATTTTGGTAGTGTTTAAATATTTCTTAGTATAAGCTTAATTATAAATTAAACTTTTTTATTTAGCTGTAGTTTTAAATAGGTACCTAGGTATCAAATAGGTTATTTAATTCTATTAGACGTAGTTTAGGTACCTACTTATATATTTTTAAGAATTGAATTTTGGATTTAAGGATTTATTTAGGATCCGTTTTATTATTTAAGTAGGCATTTAGATTTTTTAAGTGTATGGTAGCTATAGTAAGGACCTCTAACGTAGATTTGGATAGAAATTCGAGAGAAGCTAAGAGAATGAGAAATGTGCGTTCTCAAGAATCGGCAGAGGAAAGAGCACATCGGTTAAACTCTATGAGAGTTAGTGCCTCAACTTCTCGAGCCAATGAAAGCTCTCCAGAAAGAGAGACGCGATTAGCAGTTCCATCCACGAATGAAGTTGCTGTAGTATTGGTCGACCAGGAATGTGGTAGGCGTGATATCGTTATACGTTCCAGAGACAATCGTTTGCAACGCATTTACGAAACCCACAGGGCTTACGACAGTTTGCAATATCCTTTGATATGCTCTCGAGGGGAAAATGGTTATAATTTCGGTTTATACTAAACTGATCCGCGTACAGGCGCACCTAATTATAATAAAAAGATGTCATGCCTTCAATTTTATTGTTACCACTTGCAAGTGAGACGGAATAGATTTGTATACTTTTAACGTTTTCGTGGCTTATTCAATCAGTTTATTGTTGACATGTACGCAAAAATTGAAACCGAAAGATTAGTTATTATACGATCTAATCAAAGGCAGCTGCACGCTGAAGAATATGTGCACCTTCGCGACGCCATGCAGCAAGATAATGATACGGTGAATATGGGCCGTTTAGTTATTTTACCGTCTTCTTTTACTGGTGGTCCACGCTACATGCACGAACGTACTCAAGATGCTTTTTGTAACGTAAGAAAATATGGACGTCCCGACTTATTTATTACTGTAACTACCAATCCCAAGTGGGATGAAATCACTCGGGAGCTTATTGAGGGTCAAGCACCGCATGACCGCCATGATATTATCGCAAGAGTTTGTATTGAAAAATAAAATCAATGATAGATCTACTTACCAAAGATAACATTTTTGGAAATGTATTGTGTTATATGTATAGTGTTGAGTTGCAAAAACGCGGCTTACCTCACGCACATATCCTGCTTTGGTTAAAAGATAAGGTTCGACCTAATGATGTAGACAGTTCAATCAGTGCTGAAATTCCAAATCACATTGCAGATCCCGTGTTATACGACATTGTTAAAACTCATATGATAATGGACCATGTGGTGCTTTTAACGGGAATGCTCCTTGCATGCAAGACGGTGGTTGCACTAAAATATATCCAAAAGCATTAGTGGATGAAACTGTAACAGGCCATGACGGATACCCATTATATCGTCGCCGTTCAAGAGACAATGGTGGTTTTACTGTTGAAAAGCGAGTGTCTGAACAACAGGTTACTTTAGATAATAGGTGGGTCGTTCCGTATTCGCCTGTGATGTCTAGAGTATTTCAAACTCACGTAAATGTTGAAATATGTAATATTGTAGAGTGAATAAAATATATTTGTAAGTATATTAACAAGGGCAGTGACCAAGTTACATTTGCGTTGAGAAATGAACATGATGAAGTTACTAGATTTCAGTCAGGCAGATATATCAGCTCTTCAGAAGCTGTGTGACGGATCTTAAGTTTCAACATTCACGAAAGATATCCACCTGTGACTCATCTGGATGTTCATCTTGAAGGCGGTCAACGTATATATTTCAACGCCGAAAATGTTACAGAACGATTAGAGAACCCTAGACAAACAACTTTATTAGGATTCTTTCGACTTTGCCAAACTGATGATTTTGCAAAATCTCTTTTGTATGAGGAAGTTCCATCGTATTATACCTACGATAAGCAACGAGGTGTCTTTAATCGTAGACGTCGTGGCAGGCCTGTAGATGGCGAGTCAGGTATGTTTAAAGAACATGTCCTTGGTAGAGTGTATACCGTTCATCCTAACAACGCAGAGTGTTTCTATTTGCGATTATTATTACATACAGTGCGAGGACCAACATCATTTATAGATTTGAGAAAACGATATTGTTTATCCAACTTATCATGCAGCTTGCCAAGAGCGTCGTTTGTTTGAAAATGATCAGCATTGGGATGACGCTTTAGCAAAATCCTGTGTTAGTGATAATCCACGACGGTTACGCCATTTATTTGTAACATTACTCACATTCTGTAATTTGTCAGATGCTGTACAATTATGGGAAAAATATAAAGAAAATTTTCAGAAGACTTTCTTTGAAATTTATCTCACAATGATGAAGGCGCAACTAATGATAATTTCCGTGATCTTGCCATAAATCTGTGCTTATTAGCTCTTCAGGAAGACTTAACAGCAGTATGCGGTAAATCACTCTGTGAATATAGTTTGCCAATACCAAGCTCAGTCGGAAAGGTTACCAATAGGGAATATTCTGCAGAGATTGGTTACAACTCAATAGAACTGCTGGCAATATTAGAAAACGGTGTCCCAATGATGACTGCAGAACAACGTTCAGTCTATGATCGCATGTTCGAGAGTGTTCAGAATAATTTGGAAACAATATGGTTTTTAGATGCACCTGGAGGAACTGGGAAAACTTTTTTGACTAAATTAATATTAGCTTATGTTCGAAATCAACGTAAAATTGCTTTTGCCGTGGTGTCATCAGGTGACGTAACAATTATATTAAATAGGGACAATTTTTGGTTATGCGAAAGATTCATTTTAACTCCTCGCAATGACCAGGCATCTGAGATTAATAACAAAATACTGTCGAATACACAGGGGGAAAGCAAAGTCTATAGTCCAATAAATAGAATGGTCGATAAACAAGAAGCCACTAATTACCCGATAGAATTTTTAAATTCTTTAAATATGCCCGGACTTCCTTCTATGAAATTTGTTTAAAAATTGGCATTCCGATTATTCTGCTCCGAAATTTAAGACCACCACAACTTTGCAATGGAACTGGGCTAAAAGTAACCCAGTTGAAACAAAATATAATCGAGGCTTAAATTTTAACAGGTTGCGGTGCAGGAGAGACCGTCTTAATTCCCAGAATTCCCATAATACCAAATTATTTTCCATTCCAATTTAAAAGAACGCAATTCCCAGTATCATTGTGTTATGCAATGACAATTAATAAGGCTCAAGGGCAGACTTTTCGTGTTGCTGGAGTAGATTTTGGTGTCAGTTGTTTCTCAAATGGTCAGTTGTACGCCGCTCTTTCCCGGGTTAGCTGTTGTAGAAATCTTTATGTTCACGTGCCGGACGGGTCAACTTTCAACATAGTTTACCCGGAAGCTTTGCGCTGAAGTATTTTTGTTCTATAAGTACTTAAGCCTCATGTGAACGTGATCTAAATAATATTACCAATATATTAACTTAATAACACACAAGGAGTTACACTCCATCCAAAGCCCAGCGACACTATAACATATATAGGAATGACGTCTTAGCAAAAGTTGTTTAGTCTGATGGGAATTTCCTGTTGACTTACATAAATGAAAGATCTAGAACGTCTCGAATCGTCTCGCGAATCACGTTGTTTTCCCGTCCCCGGGCTCTTAGAATTCAACATCAGACGTTTCAGATCTTCGATTTTGACGACCCCGTTCTCGCTGGCATAAGCAACAGGATCCGCGTACGAAGTCGCGGCCAGAACTTAGTTACGAATAAAGCACCGGCTACAGAAGCTATTATGTGGAGATTATTAGTTTTATTTTTGAAATCGGTTCTACATTTTATTAAAAGTAATAAAAATGGCGACAAACAATCACACAGTCCACCTGATGGTAAGTGGATGTTGTGGCGGATGCATTGTCATATACATATATACTCAATTAAGTATCAAAATGCAAATGCGTTGTCACCCATGAAGACTACGCAGGAATGCCTTGTTTGCAGTAGAAAGGGCCTCTGGTTCTTTACTCCCACCATTACTTATATTATGATGGTGGAATACGGTGTTACAGTTAGTATGATTTTTTTTATTTGACACAATTGACTTGCAACTTACAAATAACCTCTCACGGATCTTGCCAGAATGTTCAAATATGTATAGAGAAAATAAATAATGATAAAAAAAGTCAAAAATCGTGCAAAAACATTGCATAAGAGTAAATAAATATCCATGATTTATTTTTTTTAAAAGAGGATGCAAAGTTTTTATCATAAAATTGTATTTGCACAGCACAAACTAAAGGAGGTGGAAACAAAAAATTGGGACTATTTCCTTTAATCACGTAGGCATCCACTGAGAACGGATTTTGCCCTTAGACTCGAAGTCTCGAAGAAATAGCGTATTACAGTTGTTTTTACGACACTGTATTTTACGGCACGATTTCATATTTGTATGAATAAGTAAAATATTTAATGATTTTTTGACTTGAAAATTGGTACAAATACATTCGGGTTAAATTACACCATACCATATATAACCATAATGTTTTAAGGTGAGGGTGGAAAGTTCACGCATGAAGAATTATTTTAACTTGCAAGGTGGTGTGGATACCCTTAAATCGAGATTGTGATAAATTATAGGTATTACGTAGTCAAGAACTTCCAAAAACTGCCCCTATTAACCCCTTATGAGGTGGATCGATAAAACATGGCTTTTGGTTGCAAACTAAAACATAAGTGTTTCTCTGGTAATATGACACTTTATATATTACATATTTATTATACGCAATTTTTTAAATATAATAAATGAGAAAATTGTAAATTGTTTACAAGGAAAGAAAATGTTTACTAAAAAGGTATGAATTATACAATTCAGTTAAAAATAATATTTGTATATAAAAACAAGATGATGATATCTGATGGGAAAGTTGTATAGGTACAAGTAGGAATAGAAATAAATATGAGAGAGAAAAAAGAATATAGCACGACGATAACGTAGAGGCAAGGAGTTCCACAAGTGTACAGCTTTAATTGAAAAGGATTTTCTGAATGAGAAAGATGAACCTCCTTAAGTATAAAGAGAAATATTGTTCAAGTGGTTTTCACTATTTGAAAGGCTTTAGTGTAATTTATAATTTGCAATTATTATCATTCCAAAATAGGGGAAAGCTTCCATGTGATTAGCTTGAGCCCTACATATTATGCGATCTCATAATAACCGTGAGTTATAACTGTCTATCGTCTAAACTCTACACCTTACAATTATTTCTGTGTTACGTAAGTAGTAAGAAAGAAATTAAAAATAAATTATCATTTACATAGAAAATAAAAAAACGAATTGTAAAGGAGATAGTTTTGGTTTACCTCCGATTACTAAGACTGTTAATATATACGAATAAATCAAATTACGCTTATTTATAATTTCAGACAACAGTTGTAGCCAGTTTGCAAAATTGTTCGTACCTTCGTCAAGTCATGACAAGTGTTGGAACCAATTAATCCTACATAGAAAGTTTAAACTAAAATTCCGTCAGGTTAAACGCAATTTGAAAGTATAATTTGTAAAATTTGTTTAAAGCTTTAGTATCTAAATGTTTGCCTTGTTGGTCTAGTGGTTGTAGTAGTGCGTCTGCTAATCATGAGGTCCCGGGTTCGAATCCCGGGTCGGGCCAAAAATCAGTTATTGAGTTTTTCCATCAAGAAATTCTCAGTAGCTGCCCGAAGTCAGGAAGTTGGCGGTATCTCACCCCCGTGCCTCGGAAAGCACGTAAAGCCGTGTCGGTTTACCGTCCCATCGGGCTATGGGAGTGAGGGAATAGAGAGTGCACCTGTGCTTGCGCATACACTTGGGCACTATAATCCTGTCCTGCGCCGATGGCTAGTCTCCGTTGAGACTGGTCGCCGTGGCCGAAATTCGGTCTGGAAGACATGATGATGATTATGATGATCGAAATGTGAAATGTACACATTTATCGACATCATTTCTAATACTTTTCAGCATGAACAACATTTTAAGCATTTATCATTAAAAAACATTATTTATACTTACAGAATTAGGGAACATTGTTAAGAAAAAAAATCTGGTGCTTTATTAAATTAAAGATTTCTTTGTTTTGCTTCTTCTTAATTCTGTTAATAATATTACTTGAAACACTACAACGTTTAGTGTTACTCAGGTTGTACTACGGATCTTCATTAATAGGTGGTAGAGCAGGGAAAGTCCAAACGTGGAACTCATTTGAGCTAAATACCTACATAGGTACATATACATACAATAGGTACCATTTTAAATAGTAAAAGAACATTTTTAACTAAATTTGTAATACCTAAATGTTGTTTAGTGTCTATTTAAAAGAGTGATGGTATAGTCTAAGGTTAAACCTACGCTTACGGCTATATTGCAGATACGTTACTTATGTCCAAAATTAAGGCCTACTTACCGTGGTATTATCTATTATAAGTTCTTGTGATATGGTACTTATGATAGAAACAGCCAAACAACATGCAAGCAATTTACCCACAATAAAAATAATTGACACGTCGCTCATCACTTTACCTTGCTCGTAGTTACGATTTTAAATTTGATAAAGTTATGCAGTTCAATGGCAATTTAAACCTTAAAAAATAACAAATAAAACAATAACAAAGTTTTTACTATTTTTAAGCATAATACTAAGTAAATTTCTATTAAATCATTAAAAAATTAAAGTTTTAATTTCACGCTATATACGGCCCTATTTACTATATACGCTATTGCTGGCTACGGTGGCGACCATAGTAACGGCGGGGCAGGGGGTGCTAAGAATCTCCGGTGGAGGTTCGGTTGCCACCTAAGACGACTCGACCTGGCAACATACAACGCACGCGTCCTGAGGACAGACGAGAAGATCGTGGAGCTGGAAGAAGAGATAGACAAGTTACGTTGGCATATTATAGGATTACCCGAAGTCCGAAGAGAGGGGGAGGATACGGTAATCCTCGAATCCGGCAACTTGCTCTATTACCGGGAGGGCGACCATCTGTCCCTAGGAGGTGTTGCATTTATCGTCCACAAGTCTCTCGTTAACAACGTTGTAAAGTTTGGGAGTATGTCGACGAGGGTTGCGTACCTTATACTCAGAATCACCAAACGGTATTCGCTGAAGGTCATACAGGTTTACGCACCAACCTCGGCACAGCCCGATGAGGAGGTGGAGAAAATGTATGAGGATATCTCTAGAGCCATGCATTCCTCCAAAACCCACTATACGGTGTTAATGGGAGACTTCAACGCAAAACTAAGCACAAGAGAGAACAGCGAGCTGAAGGTAAGGAATTTCGGAATAGGGCAACGGAACCCAAGGGGCCAGAAGCTGGCCGACTTCATGGTGAAAGAGGGACTCTTTATGATGAACTCTTTCTTCCAGAAGCGGCCCAACAGGAAGTGGATCGGGTCGAGCCCCGACGGTTCGACAAAAAATGAGATTGACTTCATTATGACGACCAGACGACAATTGTCCAGTGATGTCTCCGTGATCGCGAGGGTGAAAACTGGTAGCGATCACCGAATTGGTAGAGGCACACTGAACCTAAACGTTAAGTTGGAGAGGTCACGTCTAATGAAGTCAACGCTCCGTCCCCCTCGTGCTCTGTTCCAAAGTCCCGAAATCTTTCAGCTCGAGTTACAAAACCGTTTTCAGTGCCTAGAAGACTGCAATGAAGTGGACGATATGAATGACAAGCTCGTGGAAAC
The DNA here is from genome assembly GCA_033319125.1 of Parnassius glacialis. Classification (NCBI taxonomy): domain Eukaryota; kingdom Metazoa; phylum Arthropoda; class Insecta; order Lepidoptera; family Papilionidae; genus Parnassius; species Parnassius glacialis. Next base: position 23,436,826 of record JAVANC010000010.1, on the reverse strand, counting down.
TGTCCACGCGGTCGGAGCTAAGTTCTGTAAGACCCGCTGCAGAAGAACACAAAACTCTCCGACCACACTCTTAATATCATGGCTGTTAGACGGGAGATGAAGCTACATTCTTTAACAGATTTGACAGCATACAGGCAACTGAACAGACAGATCTCCAAATGCATGCGGCGAGACTTACGCAACTTCAATACAGCTTGTATTGAAGAAGCGATCGAGCGGAACCAAGGCTCCAAAGTCTTTGCCAGAGATCTGTCTGCCAGAAGGAGCCAACTGTCAAAGCTGAAGACCGAATGTGGCAGCATCGTTTCCGGGGCACCTGAAATTTTGAGTGAGATTGAGAGGTTCAATGGGCATCTGTACACGTCATCGTTGGAGCCACACGCAAGTGTGAATAACGATCGAAGAGCGAGTCTTATCCGACACTATTCCGAATATATCCAGGACGTCAGTCTGAGCGAGATTAGAATGGCTCTCCAGCCAACGACAAGTCCCCGGGCGAGGATGGAATTACAGCGGAGCTTTTGAAAGCGGGTGGAAAACCGGTACCTGAAGTCCTACAGATGATCTTTAATTCTGTCCTCCATGGTGTTATTACTCCGGAGGCGTGGAGCTGAAGTGCGGTGGTATTCTTCTTCAAGAAAGGCGACAACGCTCTCTTGAAGAACTACATACCGGTTTCCCTTCTGAGCCGCATCTACGTGCTGTTTTCGACAGTCATTACGAATCGGCTCGCGCGCAGACTTGACGACTTCCAGCCTCCCGAACAAGCCGGTTTCCGAAAGGGCTTTAGCAACATAGATCACATACATACCCTTCGGCAAATTGTACAGAAGTCCGAGGAGTACAATTTGCTGTGTCTGGCGTGTGTGGACTATGAGAAAGCCTTTGATTCCGTCGAAATTTGGGCGGTGCTGCAGTCCCTTCAGCGGTGCCAAGTTGACTGTCGGTATATCGAAGTGCTGAAGTGTTTGTACCGTAGACCTATGATGGCTATCCGAGTACAGCACCAGAGTACGAAACCTATCCAATTGCAGAGATGTGTAAGACAGAGTGATGTTTTATCCCCTAAACTCTTCACCGCTGCATTGGAAGACGTTTTGAAGCTTCTGGACAGGAAAGGATACGGTATTAACATCAATGGCGAGTACATCACTCACCTTCGATTTGCCGACGATATCATCCTTATGGTAGAATCGCTGGAGGACCTAAGCACCATGTTGAATGACCTCAATAGTGTCTCCTAACGAATAGGTCTTAGGATGAACATGGACAAAACAAAGATCATGTTTAATGTCCATGTCACACCTATGCCGGTGGTTGTTGGGAGCACTAAGCTCGAAGTTGTTGACGAGTATGTTTACCTGGGACAAATAGTCCGACTAGGTAAGTCCAACTTCGACCGAGAGGTCAATTGACGGATTCAACTCGGCTGTGCATCGTTCGGGAAACTACGACATATCTTCTCATTAGACATACCTCAAAACCTGAAAACGAAATTGTACAACCAGTGCGTGTTGCCAGTGATGACTTACGGATCTGAGACGTGGTCCTTCACTGCTGGCCGTATGAGGAAGCTCAAGGTCGCTCAGCGAGCTATAGAGAGGGCTATGCCTGGGGTTTCTCTGTGTGATAAACTTAGAAATGAGTATATCCGCAGTAGAACCAGAGTAACCGACATAGCCCAATGGATTAGTAAGCTGAAGTGGCAGTGGGCCGGCCATATAGCTCGACGAACCGACAACCGATGGGGAAGAAAGGTTCTCGACTGGCAGCCTCGTACCGGTAGGCGAAGTGTAGGGCGACCCCCTACTAGATGGAGTGACGAACTGGTAAGACATGCAGGAAGTCGATGGATGCAGGTGGCTCAGGACCATGCTTTGTGGCATTCCTTGGGGTAGGCCTATGTTCAGCAGTGGACTTATAAAAGGCTGTAATGATGATGATGATGACGTCCCACTGCTCGACCCAGGCCAGGTAGCTTTCAGAATGAACCGTGTTATTGAAACTAACACACCACGATGATTTTCTACCTATATTTATCAAAGACTAGCTGTGCCCCGCGATTTTACCCGCGTCATCACGTGTCGGAGGTGCGCGACATGACCTAGTTCAAGAATTTTATAATTGCAATTAAATATTTTATTTGATAGCAATGTATGGAAAAATTGGCATAATTAATGGAGTACTTTTATCTGTCGGCATATTATATATGATGTAGAGTGAAGTTAAGTTTTAAGTGTTATCCACTTTCCTTCCCCCCTTCCCCCCTCCCCACTCCCACGTCCCAGAAAGTGTCCCGAAGCGCAGTTTTTTCCAGTTTTAAAGAAAACCGTACACGATACATGAAAAATGTGTAGGCATTAAATGATTCTTGAGCTATTAAACTCTTATACTTATTAATCAATTAAATTTTTAAAATACCATAACAACGTGAAATGAAAGAGTTCAGAAATAAAGATGTAACTAATCGTTGTCATAAAAGTACTCAACTAATTTTTAATTTATTTTAGCTATAATAATTGAACTAACCTTGCTCATAGAAGCTTTTAATACTGGCTTCTCGCAATTCTCACCGGGCGGCTAGGGGTTTTGTGTCGTTCGCGCGCCCAGCCAAGTATTGAATTATTTTAAGTTTACATTATCTCTTAAACTATGCGTCCAAATAACATGGTATACAGAACAAAGTTTATCTTCATAAAATTGTCATGATGATGAAGTAACTTACGTTCTTAGGAATAAATAGGCTATGCCTAATAATAACGCTCATAAATCACTTTTTAATTTTCAGTATTGTTTTGTCAGAAAGTACCTAATTATGGCTTATGTATAAGAAATAGACATATGGTATTACCAAATTTTTTTAGACTGAGTAAAGGTCTATATTTTTCTAGAACATTGTATTTACGTATCCCTAACTAGCGTACAGCGTACGCGGATAAATAATTTGGGGAATGCTTTTTCTTCTGACTTGGTTAACAAATATCCATATTTAAGGCTAGCTGAGTAATATAGCTTAATGCTAGATAGCCTATACTATTTCACATGAATCTGGCTATAATATACAAAAATATTTTTATAAATCGGCCTGGTAGTTCCAGAGATTAGCGCGTTTAAACAAACAAAAAATCAAAAAAAACTCTTCCGCTTTATAATATTAGTACAGATAATTATATTTTTCGATTAGTATATAATTACATCGTTTATATATAAAGACATTATTTAAGATGATCTATGTATTAGATAAATGTTGATATAGTTTCTAAATTTTAGATAAAATAAATCGAATATGAAAAGAAATTATAAATATTACAGTTTACTAATTTCTCATGTCACAAACAGTAAACGTAATCATTTCAAATAAATTAGGTAAATTTCAAGGCATATTAGTGTCTTAAAACTGGATTAGATTAGATTAAAACTCTTAAATACGTCATGAAATACGAAATAAAAGTAAATTTCATTATTTGGTTATCCCTTCTTTTATATTATTTTAGTTACATCAAAACATTAGTATGTCTAGTCAATTATATCCTTAATATTTGTTAGACCATTTGCGTAACACACAAAATGATGTTATTTAAGGATATTGAGTGACTAGTATTTTCTGGAAAAAAAAGTGTTTTAACGTATACAGTATGTAATGATTTCTTATGCTTACGCGAACAGTACATATTAAATAAAACTAATTTTGCGAACTTTGTCGCATTTATTACTAATTATTTTTAATTCATGACGTTTCGGGCGCTTTGCAGCACCCATGATCATTGCGGACTAACGTGATTGATGTCCTGATAGCCAAGTTAAGCCGGAGTACCTTCAGCCCTCTAATAATTACTTTTGATCCAATCTACGCCGAATGAAAATACGCGAAACAACTAATTATAATGAATACAAAAATAAAATATACCTAAACTAACAACCAAATTAAATTTCCAACATCTAGGTCAACGTAAGAACGGAACGCAACCGTTGACAAGACACAGACAAGTTTGGCTACATCTTGAAGAGAGCTTGTATTAGAACATTCTACAAGCCGCGCGACGAGTATTAGTAAGTTCTTACCATGCGTCAAGTATAATACCCCGCCAAGTATAGTACTCATAACACCTGCTTGGGTTCCTTTAATTAATAAAATTAAAACTAAACGCAAACATACCACTGCAAGAATTCAAGACACAGTAAGTTCATTTTGCGTAGATCAGACCAAAAGAAATTATTAAAAACTGAAGTTGCTCTGGGTTTTAACTTTGACATTGGGACGTCAATCACCTCGGTTCACTATGACCATAGGTGCTGCAAAGCACCCGAATCGTCGAAAATTAAAAATAAGTATACGCGATAAAATCGGTGAAAGTAGTTTAATTCAATGTTTACAATATGACTCGATATTAGATTTAGGATAAGAGAGTAAAATTAAAAAATATTAAGGAAAAAGCAAAAAATTTGGCACAATTATATTATGTCTAAAAAAAGTTACAATCAAGTTACTGCCTACTACGTTCCACTCCTGGACATAGATCTCCTCTTATTTCTGAGAAGTTTTTAGGGCTAGGAAAAGTTCGCCACGCTGCCCAATGTGTGTTGATGGATTTCACATGTCTTCGAAATATTTTTTTTATTTCTACAGCATGCAGACTTCCTCACGGTGTTTTTTTTTTTCACCGTAAAATACTTGATATATCAGGACTTAAAAATCGTAACAAACAATTTCAATGGTGCCAGCGGGGCTTAAAACTAGGTCGCTCTCGTACTGTGATGTCTAATAATTTACAGGCTAATATCAAAATGTTCTGGTAACTCATCAAAACTGACGAGGGAAAGTCAGAACAGTCTAGAATGAATATTGCGTGAGATGGGGCTATAGGGATATTTTAAGTTATGAAGTTCCGATAAAGAAAAATGGTCACAATTCTACGAAAGCGTATGAATGAGGAGGCAAGTGTACTAAATTACCAAAAACTACAAAAGAAAAGCAAAGTGGTAGCGAGATAAATATGAATGAAATAATGAAAGCACTAAAAACAAGAAGGTAAACAATGATAACATTAGATGGGAAGGTTGTATAAGTACAAAAAAGATGGAAATAAATATTAAAAAAAGAGAAGATGTAGAAATAAGGAATTTCACAAGTATACAACTGTAACAGAAATGATTTACTGAATAAGGAGGATGAACGTCCTGGGGTACGAACAGAAATATTGTTAGAGGGGTTTTCACTATTTCAAAGGCTTTAGTAAACTTATAATTTGCGATCACTATCATTCCGAAATATGAGAAAGTTTCAATGTTATAGCTTGAGCTCTATATTTTATGCGATCTCAAAATAACCGCGATTATTACTGTCTAGTCCTTACAATTTGGATGCGGGTAACACCTCAAGGCAATAAGCTAGTGTAATTTAAGTAGTAAGAAGTAAATTAAAAATAAATAATAATTTACATAGAAAATAAAAAAGCGTTAGAATTGTAAAGGATAGAGTTTTCGGTTACCTCCGATTCCCAACACTGTTAATATATAAGAATGAATCAAATTACGCTTGTATATATTTCCCACAAAATGTTGTAGCTAGTTTACAAAATTGCTCGTACCTTTGTCAAGTCACGACAAGTGTTGGAACAATTTAATTTTCCCTAAAAATTTTTAACTAAAATTCCGTTACGTTAAACGCAATTGGAAATTATAATTTGTTTACAGCTTTGGTGTCGAAATTTGAAATATATACATTTATCAACGTCATTTCTAATACCCTTTTATTATGACTTGCTGTATGCACAGCACTTTAAGCATTTAACGTTGAAAAAATTATACTTACAATGCTTACAGAATCAGGAAACGCTGTTAAAAAAAAACTGGTTCTTTATTAAACTAAAGACTTCTCTGTTTTTCTTCTTCCAAATTCTGTTATAAATATTACCTGAAAAACAACAACGTTTTGCGTTACTCTGGTTGTACTACGGATCTTCATTAATTATTCTATTACGCACGGAAAATTCAAACCTGGCCCTGATTTCAGCCAAATACCAACATTAAATACACATACCATAGGTGCGAATTTAAATTAAAAAAAAAACTACATATTAAACTAAATTCTGTAATACTTAAATGTTGTTTATTATCTAAGAGTGCGATACTATAGCCTTAAGCTACGCCTACACCTACGGCTATATTGTGAACTCTACATGTTAGTTGCCTGTGATAGTACTATCTACTACAGGTTCTTGCGATAGTAGGCTTAAAACTACTATGAAAATACAAACTCGAAATCAAAATCGAAAGAGCCAAAACAATTTTTTTAATATTCTACTAAGCCAGCGCTTAGCTACGATCCCACCTGATGGTAAGTGGTGATGCAGCCTAAGATGGTGAAGTGCACTGACTTAACAAAAGCCTATTCACTCTTGCCTTGACGACACCCACACTGTAATCGGATGGAAAGACAGATGCTGGCAACTTACATATACTACTATACCTCCACTCCTTTGCTGTACGCATGATGAACGACGTGGCGAACCGTTTGGTTCGAATGCGTGGTAAATCAACAACGAAAGGGTGGAGACTGGCCGTCTGGTTGTCCGATAGTGGAAGGGAGATGGTGGAATTAAGTTATGTAATTCCTGCGCACACTCTCCGAAATGCATCCTGTAGAAAACCAAAACGCTGGCTACTTTACGTCTGTGTTCGAGGTTGATAAGATTGGTTTTAACCAAATTCGGGTCACCAATAAGCCTCTTAGCACGCCTTTCCATTGAGTCTAGAGCTGCTAGGTGGCATTTTGCAGCACCAGCCCATATATGGCAGCAATACTCCATGCACGACCGGACTTGCGCTTTATATAAAGTAAGCAGCTGTCCCGGCGTGAAGTATCGCCGCACCTTTGCAAGGACTCCCAGCTTCCTTGTAGCTGCTTCGGCCTTGGACTCAATGAACCGCCCGAAGTTCAAATTTGAGGATATTTCAAACCCTAACAACTGAAGGCGGTCGGTATATTTCAGTGATACATTTCGGAAAGAAGGAGCCAAGGTGAGCTGGCTCCTTTTTGCTGTGAAGAGACACGCTTGTGTTTTGGAGGCGTTGAATTTCACAAGATTGGCATCGGCCCAATCGGAGACTTCCTGTAATGTGAGATTCACACGCTCTACCATAGCTTCTCTTTCGGACTGGATTTGATCCCGACTGGCCCGAGGACTTGGTTGGTATCTCTCAACAACTGTGATGTCGTCTGCATACTCATAGATACCGGGCATAATCAGATCATTAATATGCAGCAGTAAGAGAATTGCGGAGAGAACGGACCCCTGAAGAACACCAGCGTTAGTAGCCATAGGATCGGATGAGCAGCCATCGACGACGATCCAGAGAGACCATTCACTCAGAAAGTCCTTTACTATATAAGGATAAGCCGTACGCTGGAAGATTACCCTAAAGGCTAGTATGCCAAACTCTGTCAAAGGCCTTCGAGACATCAAGGGAAACAGCAAGTGCTTCCCCACTGTTCTCCAGTGCCTCGCCCCATACGTGTGTGGCATACACTAGAAGGTCCCCAGCTGACCGATTTCGGCGAAACCCATATTGCCGGTCACTAAGGAGGTCGTTCTGTTCTAGGTATGCCATTAAGCGGGCATTCAATATACGCTCCATAATCTTGCAGAGTATGGAGGTAATTGAGATTGGACGATAATTGGCAGGGTCGGCGCGGCTACCTTTTTTGGAACAGGCTGCACGTTGGCCAGCTTCCAGGATTTTGGCACTATTCTAGTACTATTTAAGAGGCGGAACAAGCGTGTCAACACAGGAGACAACTCAGGTGCACAATCCTTTAGGACTATAGCTGGTATACCATCTGGTCCACTAGCTTTATTCACGTCTAGACACCGCAAGGTTTTAAGAACCTCCTTATTCGTTATACGAATCTCTGACATAGAGGTCCCGCAGTGAGGTAATTTTGGTGGAACGTTGTTGCCACTGTCCAGACATGAATTTTTGGCAATGAGACACGCGAACAAGCCCTTTTTCTCCTTAGCCGTATGAGCCAGTGTGCCATCTGGTTTTACCAACGGAGGCAGTGTAGGATGTATAGACACAGGCATAAAGGATTTTATCAATACCTGTATCTACCATCACCCAGATTGTCGAAAAAGTGGGGTATTCAAGGTAACAGAGACGCTGGAAGCAGATGTCATTGCGGACGTACCCACATACTCCGGCACGTGGATGGAATTTGTGCTCCAGGGAGAATACAGGATAGTCAAGGTACGCCGCACTCAATGGACATCCAATTTGCGTGTCTGTCAAGAAAAGTAGGTGCGCCTTTTCTGTCTCAAGATGGTGATGGACTGCGCTGAGATTACAGTGCAATCCTCGAATATTAGTGAGGTGCACTGAGAGGACGTGCAACCGCTGTTTAACACTACTTTTCTTTTTTATGGACATATTAAGTGTTGAGAGTGAATAAGGATGGAGAATAACAGTTGAGCCAGGCGTTGCATTAGTAACCAAACGATACTATCAGAGTTACTGTATCCATGGAATCTTGATCTGGAGACTGCGGGGACGCCCGAATCCCCCCAGAGATCGCCATCGGGTCCTCTTGCCCGGTCGCTAACCGGCACGATGGGGCCACCTTGGGATTTTTCGCCAGTTGGCGGGGCAGCCTTTCATGAGTAGCTAATTCACTAATTGGGCCCCCAACTACCTGCGGTCGGCCAGCGGAACACCGTGCTTCGGATCCCGCTACCCTCCACGACCAAGCACCCGACACAGCAACAACTGACGCTTCGACCCGGTTTACACACACAACGCTACTGTTCAGACCCATTCTCCATATGGCTTCACTAAGCATCATGCCGAAACACGACAAAGTCATTTGGCGGCAAGACTTTGCATTGGTGGGTGGTAACCGAAAAGCCAGCGGCCGAAACCTACCACCGGAATTGGTGCTGCTCGTTTAGCACTACCCGGGGGGCACGTGTAGGGTGTCAGATTTCAAGTATTTCCTACGGACGCGAGCAGCCTCGCCCCCTAACAATAAATAGCTTTTACTCACTCACTAAAAAATATTTGACATTTCACTCATCACTTGACTTTAATCCTAGTGATTTTTTTTAAATTTAATAAATTTATACAGGGCACTGGCAAAAAAAATTAAAAACAGAATAAAATGCAAGATTTTAGAATTTTAAGTATAATCCTCCGTACATTTTTATAAAATAGTAAAAGAATTAAATTTTAATATCGGGCTTTGATGGTGACAGGGCTCTATTTTATTTGTTAATGTCACTTTCTTAAAAGATAAAGTAAAGTAAAATTACAGCATATATACGTCCCACAGCTGGGCACAGGCCTCCTCTTACTTCTGAAAGCCGCGGCCGCCGCGCTACTCCAATGCGTGTTTGCAGACTTCACATGATTAATGGTGACGGGGATACAGCACGCAATTGAGGGTGGGCGGGAGGTGTTCTTCCAACAAGGTATAGTTCTTGCTATTCACGAGTGCGGTCAAGCTTTGGATGGGGTTTGACATGCATGTACATGCACAGTGTGTAGTGTGTGTACCTAGTGAAGCCGTCAGTCGCGTTCGCGAGCGGACGCCCGCTCATGTCACTTGTACTTATTGTTTCCCCGATGCTACGAACGTACGTAACGCCGGCCACGAAGTACTGTCAAATATACATGCAACTAACAGTAGACGCAACCGCATGCACGCACACATTAACACGTATACAGATACGTCATTACCACAACCAAGAGCCAATCGCAATCGTGAAGTGTAAGAACTATAAGACACAACATTTTATTTTACTACGCGAATTATTTTTTTAAGATATTTCCCTTCATTAGATTGAGTTACAACCTGGTAATAGATGCAGGTGGCTCAGCAACGTGCTGAGTGATATTTTTTAGGGAGGCACGAGTTCAACAATGTATTTGTAATGGGTTGTAATGATGATGATGATTTAAATTTAAAACGCCACACAAAAGTTACTCTGACCTATTTGGGAAACGGCATATCATTAATATTTCAATGACCCTACTATAACAGCAGTGGATAAAACATTACAAATTACTTTGCCATTTGGGAATCCTAAAGGTAATCACAGTTTTAATGAAACAATTATCGCTACCAACGATCCGGTATTTTATCGGCAGAAATATTAAAACTAAAATTTGCAGGCTCGTAAAGCTTATAAGCGTTGCCATTACTTGACGTTAAATTTTGGTGACATTCAGTTTTAATAATTTCAACTACTGGTTCAGGTAGCGTTTACAACAATATCGTATTCTAATAAACATCAAAAGAAACTGATTCAAAACTGTATTCAAAATTTATGTAAAATAAAAGACAAAACGTAAAACAAAAAGATACTTTCATAAAAGATTTAACAGATTCACTCTAGATATGCTGTCTTTTTGTGTACTCATTTGTTTATTCCTCTTAAAGATTAGATAGAAATGGTCAGATAAAAATTCAGATATGTTTGCGAAACCGAACCGCTTGTTACTTATATTGGTAGACAAAAGCCGAATGCGAAATTCTGTTTAATTGCGTTCACCGTTCTCAATTAATAATAGACATTAGTACTACTGACATTGAAATGATCTATAAAATGCTTAAATCTTTAAAGAAATTTAAAATTTTAAAGTTATCACAATTGGTTTTAAATTCACCAAATATGATGTTTAGTGAGTGTAAACAACATTAAAATCTGATGATCTCAAAATAAATTAAAATTAGTAATTAAACGCAATTATTGGGATTTTTTGTCAAGAAGTTCTTATTTGCAGCCGGGAGTAAAACATTGGGAGTATCTTACCCCCATGCCTCAAAGTTCAGGTACGTAAAAACAGTTAGTTCAGAGCTTAATGTCTCTCTAGTCGTATTTGACTAAAAAACTACGAAAAGAAAGAATGAATTTTTAAGTGAGGGAATAGTGATGAACCTTTGCTTCGTTGAGACCATAAAGCAACACAGGCTGCCGACGTACCGGATTAGACTGACTTAACCAAAATTAAGTCTGTAGGACATTATTATTATAAGTTTTATTATATATATTATACTTTGTTCTAAACTAAACTTAATATTTCCAGAAAACTATCGTTGAATTTTCTTAATACAATCTATAATAACAAAATCGTCGCTCGTAGTTGAAACGGTCGTTTTAGGCTATATTTTTACCTAGTCGCACGTACACTTGGCGCCAGCTGGATACGATCACTGAACCTTAATAAATCGCTTGTAAGAAGTCAGAACTGTCTACATCTTTACTTTGTATTTATAACTAAAAAAATATACCACAGGAAAAGAAAGAAAGATTTTTTAACATGTCACTTGATAAACAATTATGTCACAGTATAAATTCACATAACAATTTTATAAAATGTTTCTTGTTTATTTAAGTGCGATATGATGTTTTTACAGCGCAACTGTAAATTTTTTTAGTAAGTGATTTATTTAGGTCAACATCATTTGCGTCATTTACTTTATTTTTCAAGCAGTCACGTTTTCATTCCAAACACGGCGGACGCGTACTATATCATTATCAATTTTCTATCAATACCATTATCAATTTTGTATAAATATCATTATTAAGTTTGAATAAAATATTTTTTTCTTTTATCATATATAATTTAAAGGTGTTCCGTACAATGTTTAAAAAGATTCTTTTATATTCTAGTCATATAGTTATTTGAACTTAATGAATCTCTGAGAGATGACTACATATTTGTGCCATTTGCTGTAGAGACTATCGGTCTGTGGGGTCCACGTGCGGTGGAGTTCCTAAAGGAACTCCATCCGCGGCTGGCCTTTGCTTCTGGTGATAAGAGGGTTAGTTCTTTTGTCGCTCAAAAGCTAAGTATAGCCATTCAGCGGGGAAAAGCAGCCAGCGTTCTAGGCACGATACCGGGGGTAGTAGGACTATATGATAGTTAATGAGATCACATTATACAGATTAAATGATTCACGGCTTATTAACGGAATCTTAATTTCAAATATAAAATAATCCTTTGTTATCCTGGCTCTGATCTTCATGAGTTTATATAACTTTTCATAATCTGTATGTATATTTTCAACTAGCAGTGTTAAGTTTTTAGTAAATAATCCGGCAATAACATTTAGTTGTTCTTGTAATTGTTGTGTCGTCAACAAATGTAAATTGAATTAGCCTTGGTAAATAGCTGTAATCGTTTCAACCATTATTGCCTGGATTTCTTTCATTTTATGGATCATATTGGTAGCCATAATTTCCGACATAGTGAAATCATCTTCCTTATCGTGGAAGTGTCTTTATAGCCTCACCAAGATTGTTTAGTTGTCTATTTATAGCTTTATGATGTTTATCCATAACTCCCTCCAACCGTTTCAGATAGTTGTATTCGGATTGCACCACAGATGTCTGATTGATCCACAACCTTTTAAGATGGGATTGGTCTTGTTTGATAAAGTTAATGTCACGTGTATATTGTTCGGCGAATCGCTCATTCAACACTCCGAACAATGTATTAACCAAATAACCGACCCCATTGATAAGGCCGCGTTGTCGCCGTCTGGAGCGCTAGGTAAAATGTTGGGTCAGTTACGGCTGATTATAGTATTGTAACTCCGTATACTCGTGACGTAGCTGTGGAACAATCAGGTTACATTTGTTGTTTGTATCCATAATTATAGTAGTAGTCTAATAATTTCTTGAATGCTTCTGTCCCGTCCCAAAAGGATTCCATCTCATAATAGGTTAATAGGGTCTATTGATCTCTCACAAGCTGTAGTTTTGCCAACGGGTTAAAAAACAATGTTTGTTTTTCATTCATATGAGATTTGTTGCTTGTTCCATTCACCGTAGACACCAATGTTGTAAAAAATAATAGAGCCATAACAATGGAATGTAAACTGGAATGACCTATTGACCTCTTGTTTCTTGTTTAATTTTCTTGCAGATGTTCGCTGCTATCACTGTCACTGCTTGCTTTTTGAATTGGTAAAATGGTTAGTTTTACAATAAGCCGTTTTAAGTAACCCCTTTCCGTTTTAAGAGTTACAACTCGAACGTGGCCGTCGCTGCCGGGATGTAACTCGACCACTCTTGCCATAGGCCACTTCCCAGCAGGCAGGTTGTCATCATGGATTGTTACCAGATCCCCAATTTCTATGTTCCGTTGTGGTCGAAACCATTTGGTTCTTACAGTTAGTTCTAACTAGTACTTTGACCTCCACTTCTTCCATAATTGTTGTAATATTTCAGTTGTTAGATGCCATCTGGTTCTTGCGTTTTCGGTATTTTGAATGATGGTTAATCCTGCTCGTCCAGTAAGGAAGTGCGCCGGCGATAAATATTCTAGGTCTTCAATATTCTCAGTGAGTGCGCACAGGGGCCGGGAGTTTAAGTACGCCTCCAGCTGTGCTAAGATGGTAGAGTATTCTTCAAACGTACGCCGCTGTTCGCCTACGACTCGCTTTAGGTGGAATTTGAGGCTCTGAACAGCTCTTTCAGGGAGCCCCCCAGCGCTCGGCCACGAAGGGGCATAAAAATGCCACTCAATGTTCATGTTAGCCAGCACACTCAAGAAATTGTTATCAAATATCTGTCGGAGCTGTTCGTACTCCTCCTGCATAGCACGGTTGGCGCCGAGAAAGTTCGTTCTACAGTCACTTTATACGTGACACGGGGCTCTGCGACGTGCTGACATTCTTCGCAGGGCAGCAAGGAAGACGGTGCTGGACAGGTCGAACACTAACTCCAAGTGCACCGCCTTTGTCACTATACAGATAAAAACTGCTATTGTAGCCTTTCGATGATTTTACGCTTCTTGTTTTGTTCGCCTTGACTTCTATGAAACCGGTGTAATCTACCCCCGTATGGAAGAATGAGGGCGCAAGCTCCGTTCGTGCAGGTGGCAAATCACCCATCAATTGATGGGATAGTCCTTGCTTGTTCTAGCGACACGTCACACAATTTCTCAACTGTTTTTTCACTGCGTTTAGTCCTCAAACGATCCAGTATTGTTGTCTGAGATTATCAGACGTCGATTTGGGACCTCCATCAAAGGCAAGTGTATGGGCTACTTGTATTAGCAGCTCTGCTAGGCGACTGTTTCAAGGAATGATTTTGGGATGTTTTGCTTCCATATTTAACTGCAATCTTGTTAACCGACCACCAACTCTCAACAATCCGGCTTCGTCAATAAATGAATTCAAATTTATTAATTAACGGCTCTGTGGTGCAGTGGCTTAGCAATGAGTTGCTTGCACTGGGGGGCGCGGGTTCGAATCCCGCACGGAACAAGTATTTGTATGGCCTACAAATAATTGTTCCGTGTCTGGATGTTTGTCCTTGTGCAATTTGTGTTTGTAAACTGCCTCCACGATACAGGAGAAAATCCTAGTATGGGGGTAACGTTTTATAAAAAAAAAAATACTTTTTGTTGCTACTGTGTCCGATTTACATAAATGTTCAATATCCGTTTTAAATTCATTGTGTTGCACATACTTCACGATCAGCATTTTTGCGGCAGCAAGTTCATGTAACGTGATATAGCTCGGCCTTTGCACGCGCGGCTTCGGTGCAAGTGTCCTCTATCTCGTGTATTTGTAACAAATTTATATCGTAAGATCTTCTTGTTTCTGGGTGACATGTACGTGTTTTTTGGGTGACATATACAACAAATCTAGATTTGTTGTATATGTTTCTGTTTGCAGTTGTTCTTTGTTGAATGTTGAGAGCCAGGATGGCCCCTGCCACCACAGTTTGTGTTCCTTAAGTTGTAATACATATAACCCTCTGGTCGCCACGTCTGCGAGGTTTTCGCTTGATTTTACATAACGCCAACACGTGTTTGGTATGACGTCAGTTGTTTTTTGCACCCTGTGTGCAACAAAGGGTTTCCATCGGGTCGGCTCACCTTGGAGCCAGCCGAGCACCGCCGTCGAGTCCGTCCAGCCATAAATATCCAGTTCATGTTGAATAAAAGCTTCTGTTACTTTTTTCATTCGTTTTGATAGTGAATTAGCCCCACAAAGTTTTAGTCAAGGAACTGTCATCGGTTTTTTCAATGGAGCTAACTTGGTTTTTGCGGCTACTAGCGAAGCCTGCTTCCCCTCGATCCTCGCATAAATGACGCAAGCATACGCTTCCAGTGAGGCATCACAGAAGCCATGCAACTGTATGACGTCATCTTTGTGACACACTATCCACCTTGGTATCTTGTTTTGATTAATGATGTTGATTTCTGTCTTTATCATAGCCCATTTTTTCTCTATTTCAGGTGAAACCTTATCGTCCCATTTTAAATCTTCTTCCTTTAGTTTTTGAAAAAGCAATTTCAGTTTTGTCGAAATTGGCGCCAAAAATCCTAGCGGGTCAAAGAGTCTAGAAACTTCAGACAGCAATCTTCTTTTTGTTAATGGTTCTTTTTGTATTTTATGTTGAAATAAAAATGTATCGTCCTTCAAATCCCAGCATAATCCTAATGGTTTTGAAATGTTTTGGGTTTTAAAATTATACACCTCTCTCTGTTATGTTTCCTTGTTGTTTTATGTTTTCTAAAAGCTGTGGTTCATTTGACGACCATTTTCGCAAATTGAAACCTCCTGACTTCATCAGTAGTTTTAAATCAGATATAAGTTTCTTTCCTTCTTCTATGGACGATGTTCCATATAAAAGATCGTCCATAAAAATGCTGATTCGACAATTTTTGCTGCTTCTGGAAAACTTGCTCGTTCGTCAGCTGCTAGTCTTCTCAAAGTCATCATGGCTAGAAAGGGTGCCGCTCGTGTCCCGTAAGTGACTGTTGTTAAGAAAAATGTTTGTATAGGCTATTCAGGTCCTTGTCTCCAAAAAAATTTCTGATATTTCTGGTCATCCTCATTTATTAAAATCATCCTAAATATTTTTTCAATATCAGCTGTAAAAACGTATTGATATTGTCTTCATTTAAGAAGGAGCATCTGAAGGTCAACTTGCAAATTCGGGCCAGTATGCATCAAGTCATTTAGACTGTACCCCGATGATGTTTTGTGTGAGGCGTTGTAGACAACCCTATATTGCGTTGTTAATGAATCGGTTTTTTCTACACCGTGTTGCGATAAATAGTATTCTGGTGTCTCATTACTGTTCGCCGACTTCATATGTTTTAAGGTCAAGTTCTCCATCATGAACGCTCGATAATTGTTTGCCAATTCAGCATTCAACGTGACTGCAATAAAATGCCCGCTTTGTCACAACGAACTCGGTTTATATAATTGTAAACATTTTCTGGAATTAACAAATGACCAAAAACTGAAAAACTGAAATGCACCCGACACTGTTGCGTAACGAAAATGCACTAACCAAATTGGCGGCATTGCGCCAATTGCTGACAAAGGTGTTCAGTTTCACCGAACATGTGTTAAATTACTAAAATTACTATTATGTAGTAAATTACTCAAAACTACAAAAGAAAAGCAAAGTGGTAGTATAAGAAATAAATATGAATGAAATAATGATAGCAATAAAAATATGAAAGCAGGTAATGCTATGCTAAATTATCATTAGAAATGCTGAGAGCTGGAGAGAAAGTAGTGGCAAGCCTGCTGTAAACTTTTTTAATTTATTAATTTATTCTGCTAGTTAAGCAAGTATTGCGAGACTGTGACTGACTGTGCAAAGCCGTTACACTGAATAAAGAAGTTGGTCACAACAGGACTGTAAAACTACTGCGAGGTTGTCGGAAAACTGCTGTTGAAAATTGAAAGAATTGTAAAAGATACTGTTGGCGACGCGCTTAATAGATTATTTAAATTATTTAGAAACAAGCTAATCTATGTTTAGAGTAAATAGATTAAATATAATGATAGGAATATTCGATTGTCATGGGAGAGTTCAGGGTTCCCCGGCTGAAAGTTAATTCCACAAAAATTGTTTTCTTGATTAATTTAGATTCGTGTGTTTTATAGTAATGGGCTATGTAATACGAATGAAATATTTGCATTTAATTAGATACTTGTTTCAGTTAAAATATGTTATGTTCTTGGGATAAGTGACAAGTAACATAATGGCTAAATAGGATTACCATATGTAAATAAATAATGTTATATAATGAAAAGAGATAGCTATAATGTAGACCAATATTTTTACGTGGTAGAGCCATACTGCAGCTATATAAGTAGTATAGTTGTAGCATGAATGGGTCGGCTCGACCGGGGAAGGACCACGCTCTCACAGAATACCAACGTAAAATAGCAGCTTATCACTGCTGTGTTTCGTATGATAAGTGTAGAGAACCGGAAACCTTATATACTGGAAACGAGGCATTCCATCTTAGTCCTCACGGGTGACAACGTATCTGCATTTTGATTTGTCACGAGGATAGATGTAGATGTCTATGGGCCACAGCAACCATTTAACATCAGGTGGACTGTGTGCTTGTTCGCGAATTGGAGTATTGTGGCGGGCGGCGTAACCTTTTATTTGAGCCCAGATTAGCTCAATCGGGTTATATTGGCAATGATACGGTGGAATTCTTAGAACGCGATGACCGTACTCCAAAGCTAGTTCATCGATTTCGTATCGCACATTTGCCGCTTTATTTTCTTTAACTAATTTAATTAGCTCTGGTTTTAGCATCTGCATATCTGCGTCAATGCCTTTTGCTTGTAACCAAGCCACCATTTCTTCTTTTTTATAAGCTTGGGTAGGTGGTTTCTGTATTTGAACCGAGTGATAGGAGGCATTATCCATGAATATTACAGAAGGCTCTGGTAGGCTGGGCAAAAGCACGTTCTGGAACCACTCTTTAAATGTAGTGGCATTCATTTCCTCGAGGTAGTCATTTGTAGTTTTTGATTGAAATGCCAGTAACGCGTTCTCCACAAAGCCGTATTTTGCAGAACCTGCGTGGCATATTATCAGACGGGCCCCCTTACCCATTGGTACTTTCGACGTCGACGCTTGTGTATCATCCGTCCAAGAACGGGAAACCGTGTGATTGGCGTTTAGTCATGTCTCGTCAATGAACACGACATTATCCCAGTTATCAATATATTTTGCTACTCTCAAAAAACTTATCCGTTTTAAAATTATGTCGTATCGTTCTAATAAAATTTTTCTTTTGTCTGTTGTTGTTTTATACGAAAAACCAATATCTTTTAAGATTTTGGTTAAAGCAGTTTTACCGCCGCTAAATAGTCCAGCTTCTCTTAATGATACCAAAAGCTTCTTCCTGTTGAGATATTCATTTCTGGAATAGTAACCATATACATGATTTCTGATTGCACCGGCGTCAAAGGTGTCAATATCTGTCACGGGTTTAGTTCTACGTTTCTTCTTCGGAGTACGTAAAATATTATCTTCCGTGCCAGTAGAGCCGAACTTTTCTTTATTAATATTTGTTATCGTTCGTTTGCTAACTCCAAGCGCCTGAGAGATGCGTTCTTGTACTTATTCGACAGGTAACAGGGGTCCGCCATTTTGTCGCTCCCGCTCAAAGTAATCTTGCAGCTTGATGATTAACTCACGGGCACCACTTTTCAATGTTTGTCCACGTTTAGGCGTTATTATGCACCAAAAGTAAAAAGAGAGCAATACAAAACACAATCGAAGTCCGATTTAGCGCCGATGTCAGTTTGAAAAGCAGAAACAGTCCATTAAACGAAAGCCGGGTAATCAAATAAAAACAGATCGAAAACACTTGAAGAACGTGGTCTATGCGCACGAAACGACAACAGAGGACTGTTTTAGCGTCACAAAATGGCGGCCCATAACGCCATTTGGGGTTACCATTTTCAACCTAAATATAAAAATGCTACTTTCTCTCGCGCGTTCGGTTTGGTCGTAGTTCTATTTTTATATTTAATAAAAGTTATCTTATAGTCCATTATTTTCAAAGTCTTAAAAAGAAAAACAAAACGTATTGTTTTATAAAGTATAACTGTAGAAGAACAGATTACGATACTGTTATTGCCTGTTATTGTTAGCACAGCACTACAAATATAAAGCGCTGACATAACCTTGTAATAGCGCAGTATAGATTTAGAAAAATATTGTTTACCAAGTTTAGCAAGTTTGACACTCAGTTTGGCACAAAATTATAACATTCATTGATAATTGATATAATAATGTTGTTTTAATGCTCATCAATTGTTAAAACGGTAAACAACCAGCAAAAATATTTTTATCGTAACTGCAACGCCATTACAAAGTTACGTCGTCAGTTCAATCGCGACGTGTCAGGAACGCATTCTCTGAACAGCCGAACTATAAGCCATTTATTTTTATGTTAGTATTCTATTTTTAGAACTCCGGATTAATTAATAAAACCAATAAAATGATTTCAATAAATAAACGTAATATAAGCATAAACTAAACGCGTTTATATTTTAGAAGTTGCCATATGTAAAATAACACAAATATCGAAATGATAATTATTTATTTAGAAATAGAAATAACACTAACTATAATTAAACACTTATATATTATACCTAAGAATGCAAAATTGTTGCGAAAAATCATACTAGTTTACGATTTAATGATAGGAATGATGTTCGTCATCAATATTTTTTGTTCATATGGCAATTATTTACTGACAGGTAAAGATTATCTGTCTTTCAGTTCAGTTCAGTTTTTAGTTCTTTGCTGTTGTTTTGGATTGTGGTTTGTGATTGCATCTGAGCAATTTAGCGAATTATCTGGCCGTTTTTACGTTGAGTTGAGCATCTACTTCTCCGTTGTCTATCTCTTGATAGTAGTTTCGCGATAGGACGTGGACCATATAGTGCCACTACAAATGATGCGACCATAATGAATGACTTATTAAACGAAACAGAATTCAATGATTCTTTAGAGAAAATGATGTTTTTATTCTAGATTAAAGTTTACGTGACTGCATGGGTAGTCTGCATGTGAAAGGATACATAGGTCATATGCCTGAAACTAAGAAAGACGGC
The DNA here is from genome assembly GCA_033319125.1 of Parnassius glacialis. Classification (NCBI taxonomy): domain Eukaryota; kingdom Metazoa; phylum Arthropoda; class Insecta; order Lepidoptera; family Papilionidae; genus Parnassius; species Parnassius glacialis. The sequence goes on along the minus strand of JAVANC010000010.1, from coordinate 23,416,914 downwards.
CAATCACAGCTATCCACTCTTGAAGCCAACAGATCACGTTGTGTAACTATAAACAGGTGGATAGTAAAAGCTCTGAATGGGCGTTTTAAGAGAGACTTCAAATTATTCCGCCAAGAATATTTTAACCGTGGTTCTCGCAATATTTGACAGATTTTAAAATAGTATCTGCTCTGCTGAATGCGTTTACTCCGCCATTCAGAGAAAATATACATGCAGAGCAGTTTGTTTCATTTATATATGAACGCCTGTTTTTAACCAACACTATAGCCAAGTTAGTTAGGGAACATAATTTAAACAGACGCGGTTCTTGGTTTGTATCCATAGATTCGACAACCCTATCTTTTCCGCGGCTATCCATGAAGGAATTGATACTATTTGCATGTGGTGTATACCAAATTCGCCAGGCCCGTTCATATGTGGTTGAGCATTTCCGCTTTCATGGAATGTATACTTTAGAGGTATGCCAAGAGAGAATACATGATTTAGAGGGAATAAACCCAATGTCGCATATAAAGTCCCGCCATTCTTCTGGTAAAACTTATTTTGTATTTATAGTTGCAGAAACAAACATGTCGGAATGCAATCAGAAGTTATTGCTGTAACTGCACTGTAGGTTTAAAAACAGTGGGTTGCTGCTCTCATGTGTTGAGCATTTTTTGGTACCTAATACCCGACCTGACCCCTTCTCAGATAAAGTAATATTAAGAATTGAATAATTATAAGTACAATAAAATAAATGTACTTACAAAAACAAAGTATTGTTTTATTTACCTACACTCAAAACTCATCAGAACATTTTTTTATAGGATAAGGGTGACAAACGAGCACACAGTCCACCTGATGGTAAGTGGTTGCTGTGGCCCATAGACATCTACATCTATCTTCGATTACGAATCGAAATGCCGATGCGTTGTCACCCGTGAGGACTAAGATGGAATGCCTCGTTACCAGTAAAAAGGGGTCTCCAGTTCTCTACACTCACCATACGAAACACAGCAGCGTTAAGCTGCTATTTTACGCTGGTATTCTGTGAGAGTGTTGTCCTGCCCCGGTCGAGATAACTATACCAGTAATATAGCTGCAGCAAGCCTCTACCACTTCATCATAATCAGACTGTTTTAGTCCGCTGCTGGATTCTCCTAATGCATCCCGCTGAATAGGTACGATCCTCATCTCAATCTACCTACGAGACAAGCAATCTAGAACATTTACTTTATCACCAAAACAATTTTTATGTGCATATATTATGTAACAATCTACATTGGTACACTAGTACATAACCTTAAAAAATAAAACTGATTATAACTTTTACGTCCGAAGGTTTAAAATTCGAAGAATTTAAATAGGGCTTTTTTATACAACTAACTGCCAATTAAAACCAAAAAGCCAAAAAAAAAAATATTTCAAAATACGAAATTTTTTTTAGCTGCACGAAATTGCCATACAAGCCTGCCGTTCTCCTTTGTATAAGAAAATTTAAGTTGAATTAAAGTGTATTAATGTTGCTTTAAGGTTTAAATTTGTGAATTAAACTATTGTATTATTTAAGATATTCATGTTTATTGATAAAGATTATTGTATTGAATATGTGTGATAGACATTTAAGATTTAGGACTTTTAAAAATGTCTTGTAAAATTATGGTATTTTGTTGAATATATTTTTATCTCTTTGTGTGATGTCGACGTTGTGTATATTATTATAATGTGACTTCTTTGTATATGTTATAAATTGAAATTATGTAATGATATTCTTTTGAGAAATTAAGATATGGCTTTAAATGAGGGAATGCTATAGTGAAAATCAGTGTAAAATTATGTCGAAGTGACGCGTGGCGCGCGTTTCTCTTTCGAGTATAGCTATCGTAGTAAAATAGAAAGCTGGTATTTTGGAAATTTGTTCGGGACCAGCTAACAGTTTCCAGTTTAAATCAAGAAAGAAAACGATAGGGAAAAGTGATAGGAAAAAGTAGTGAAATTTTCAATGTCGCATTTCCAAGGGGGGGTTTATGAAGAATAATTGGTGTTTCATCTAAGAATACGATTTCACGTCGAACCCACTACACGAGATACAGTCCACAGGTGACTGACCTCAAGACCGGGACCATTCCATAGGGATCCGTAACCTTAGTCGTCTAACCTTTATGTTGAGGGAGTGCAGACGGGCTCTGAGTGACACACCTTCTTGTACGCCCACCTTGTTGTACCCAAACCCAACGTGGTGTGGTATTAGTATCTGTGAATAGAAGGTCACTAATTGGTCGATCTCTGCTGCAGGGTGGGTCATGAAGAGCCGCTGAAATCTTTTCAGTTGGTCATTCGGAGCCGGATCAAGACCGGATCAAGAAGACGATCAGGCCAGCATAGGAGACCTGCCGGTTCTGATGCAGGAACAGAAGAAGAAGACGATAGGGCAGCATAAGAGGCCTCGCGGTTCTTATGCAGGACAAAAAGAAGACGGTGACAATCAGGCCAGCATAGGGGGCTTGTAGAAATTGGATAGCTGCCAGGAGAAAAATAACCGGGATTATTGCCGAGCGCGAGTATTTGTGTAAGCCACTCACTGTGCAAGTCCTGTCAAGCAAGGAATTTTTTCCTGCCGGGCAAGTGTGTTTGACATTCGTGCTGCTAGGCAAAAGGCTTGGCATTTATTCCTGCCGTGCAGGTGTACTCGGTATTTACTGCCGCCAGGCGAGAGTGCTTGTGGAAGGCACTCACTGCTGCTTCCAGGCAAGGGTGTTTGCGGAAGGCAATCACTACTGCTGCCGGGCGAGGGTTTTTGTGGAGCACTCACTGCTGCCGTGCGATGGTGCTTGTGGAAGGCAACTGGCTGCGTTGCAGGCAGGATAGAGCGCCTCGGTAAGGCGTCTCCGGTAACTGAGCGGCATGTCACCAGCATACCAAGCGACGACACCTAACGGTGCTAAAGTGGTAGTTTGGATTTTAACACCTTTCGACGTGGCGAAGATCTTTACGAGCAAAACTGCAATGCACAACTCGGCTGCGCCGTTATTTTGTGTGTGTAGCAGGGGCTTCAAAGTAGGCATGCTGAGGGGTGAGTATAACTCCCTCTGCACCCTGACCGACCTTTAAATCGTCACGTCCACTGACGGGTAGTATCTTTTTCTTTCCTGCACGAGTCCATCCTGGGGCGGTTCACCGCGGTAAGCTCCGTTCCAAGATTGATAGGGGCCGATAGGAACTGATAGGGGCCGATAGAAACTGATGCGGTAGTAGGGACCTTAGGGACATTAGGGACCGATAGGGACCATAGGCCAACAATTACCCTCCTGCAAGATGCAGAGGGTACAAGACCAGAATGAGAGGGTCGAATACACCAGGACATAGACAGGGTTTTCAAGGAGGTCTAAAGAAACGGCACCATCTGAAGAGACCACAGCTACTACTTCGAGTGGGGCCGCCACTGAGATATCCACGAACACATGCGACTGTCTGTGACTGCGACAAGGAACAAGACAGACACCAGTGGTACGCAGGCTAGTATCGTGCAAAAATACATTGAGTCCAGGAGTGAAACGATAGCCGAAAAAGCAGCCAAGTGCGAGTCGGTCTCGCCCATGAAGGGTTCCGTAGTAGCAAGTAACATAATTTACGATTTATGACGTTTAAAAAAACTACTAACTAGATCTCGTTCAAACCAATTTTCGGTGGAAGTTTACATGGTAATGTACATCATATATTTTATTACTTTTATCATTCTTTTATTTTAGAAGTTACAGGGGGGAACACATATTTTAGCACTTTGGAAGTGTTTCTCGCGCAAACTATTCAGTTTAGAAAAAAATTATATGATAAACCTCAATATCATTTTTGAAGACCTATTCATAGATAACCCACATGTATGAGTTTGATGGAAAAAGTTTTTGAGTTTCAGTTCTAAATACGGGGAACCCCCAAAATTTATTGTTTTTTTTTTCTATTTTTGTGCGAAAATCTTAATGCGGTTCACAGAATACATCTACTTACCAAGTTTCAACAGCATAGTTCTTATAGTTTCGGAAAAAAGTGGCTGTGACATATGGACGGACAGACAGACAGACAGACAGACATGACGAATCCATAAGGGTCCCGTTTTTTGCCATTTGGCTAAGGAACCCTAAAAAGTAGGTAGGAAGCCATTGACGAAAACTGTGATCGTGCAGACAAATGGTAATAGGTCACGCAAGGGTAGTAGACCATCGCTATAAGCGAGGCTGAGAGCCGAATTGGAGATGCAGATTAAATTCGAACGCTCAGAGCTCAAACGAGCAGAAGCAGCTGCTGCTTTGGCTAAGTCACAATTGGAGTTAGCACGCCTCAACCGGGATAGAGTCCAAGGGGGAGGCCTTAGGCGTTAGAATGGACATAGCGAAGGCATTCGGTCGGCTTGGGCACAAAGTGCTTCTTTCGAAGCTTCCTTCCTACGGGAGCCTCCCGAGAAATTGTGCAATTGGATCACCAGTTTTCTTGCAGATTGGAGCATCAAGGTCGTAGTAGACGGCATGCTCCAATTACAAGCCTATTACCGCTGGTGTTTTACAAGGTTGCGTGATATTACCAACGCTGTTTCTTCTGCATAGGGTAAAAGCCAGATAGTTGCCTCACTTTTTAAAAAAGCTCCATTTAAAAAATATTTACTTGCTGAAAATTATGCAACATGTATCTCAAAAAATAGATGTTTTATCTTCTATAATAGCCTATTTTTGTGAATAAACAATGTCATAATTAAAAACAATTGTAAATAAAAATGACAAACAACAAACGGATAGTTGCTTATAGTGGTGGATAGTGACCTAGCGTAGAAAAAGCTTCGAGGAATACTCGCCTCGTGCAGGGATAGTCCCCCTCGATATATTTTTTTTGGATAGAAACAAATTTATATTAATTTATGAAATCTTCATTAATTCTTTATCAATCTTTAGAATTTACTGAGATATTTTATTAAGTACAACTTATACATTTTGAGTTTTAATATTTTAAAATATAAAAATATTATTCAAACTTAAAGTTATGTAAGTTATTGAACCGGCAGGTCTCCTATGCTGGCCTGATCGTCTTCTTGATCCGGTTTTGATCCGTGTAAAGAAGGAATCCACATGTTAACCACGTCATATTACAAGTTTCACCAAAAATGTGGCAGGCTCTAACTACTGAAGGGCGAGTCCACATTGACTTGCAAAGGCTAACTGTAACAGACCAAAGTCCTCTAATGCAATGCTCAAAAAGCCTGGGCTATGGACATGGGCGAAAATGGTGTAAAGAAACAGAAGATTCATGTAGTCACTGCACTGGATCACACCTGCGAAATGAGTGTCCAAGCTGGAAAGCTGGCGAAACACCGACATGTCGAAACTGTCAGTCAGCAAAGCACGAAAAAGTAGATCACAATACGTTTGACAGCGAGTGCCCAATTAGAAAATAATGGGATGCTTTAGCCAGATCAACTATAGCGTACTGCTAAAGGCCTCGATAACCAATCTAATGAGAATAAACCACAAAACGTTATCAACAATATAAGTAAATACCGGGTAATACAGGCAAATTTACAAAGAAAATAACTAGCGATGGATGAACTTTACATAGAAGCTTAAAAACGAAAAGTTAGCTTTGCGCTTGTTCAAGAACCATATGTCGGAGCAACAGGAGAAATTAAAGAGCAAACAGGTACTAAAGTCATACAGCAAATAAACGCTAGAATATCCCCGGTAAAAGCAGGTATTATAGTTTTTGATAGTAATATACAAATCATATACAACCCTTCCTTAACTTCGGAAAATATTGCCGTAGCTATACTTAAAACAGAATCCTGGTCTATTGCAGTAATATCAATATATTTTGAAGATAATCTTCCAATTGAACCCTACTTAAACAAAGTTAAATCCATCTGTCGAAACCTTCCCACAAACAAAATTTTATTAGGAGGCGATGCAAACGCGTGGAGCACGTGGTGGGGTAGTGTTAGTGAAGACCACAGGGGAGAAACTCTTGTGGGATTTCTTGAAGAAATGGATTTCCATTTATTGAATATAGGAAACGAGCCAACTTTTGATACGATAAGAGGTAATATTACATATCAGAGCCACGTCGATATTACTGTATGCTCAAATGACTTATTTGGTTCAGTAGAACAGTGGAAAGTAGACAAAGGGGTCACTAGTTCAGACCACAATGCAATTACTTTTGAAATTAATATAAAAAAACCAAATCAAGAAATTTTAACTAGTACAACTCGTAAGTATTTTACTACAAAAGCGAACTGGATTGATTTTAAAAAAGAATTACAACAACAACTTATAAACAATGACTTAAACGAAGAAAAAATTAAACTAATTAAATCTAAAGATATTCTTGAAAATACAGTACAAACATACATTAAAAATTGAAGAAATTGCATGCCAAAAAGCTATACCTACAATTAAAAAGAAAAAAAGAAAAATGAACTTACCTTGGTGGAATCAGAACTTAGAAGACTTAAAGAAAGAGGTAGTCCGCAGGAAACGACGCATATCATACGCAGCTCCCCGTCGGAAGCAGTTTGTCATCGGCGAATATCTAAAAATAAAAGCAGAATATGAAAATATGGCAAAACAAGCACAAACCGACAGCTGGAAAAACTTTTGTTCGAAGCAAGATCGGGAAAGCATATGGGATAGCATATATAGAATAATTAGAAGCTCACCAACAACAAAAGTCGAACAATTACTTGCTAAGGACGGAAACATATTGAACGAGGAAGAATCAGCAAATTTTTTAGCTTCTACTTTATTTCCAGAGGATAAGGAAGAGGAAGATAGCGAAGAACATCGCACGATTAGAAGTAGAGCCGATGCATTAGCCAATATTGAAACAAGTCAATTTCACGAACCACCTTTCACAACCATAGAACTTAAAGAAGCAATGTATAGTTTCAATCCTAAAAAAGCCCCTGGAAAAGATGGTTTTACGGCAGATATCTGTGTTAATGCAATATCACAAAATAACACAGTCTTTCTATGCATTGTCAATAAATGTTTGGAACTCTTCTACTTTCCAAAACCATGGAAAGAAGCTGCAATAATAATATTAAAAAAACCAGGAAAAACTGACTACACCCAACCAAAATCATTCCGTCCTATAGGCTTGTTATCAATTTTAGGCAAAATACTAGAAAAAATGCTCATACAACGAATTAAATTTCATGTTCTTCCGAAGATCAATACCCAGCAATACGGCTTCGTACCACAAAGAAGCACAAAAGACTCTCTCTATGATCTATTAAATAACCTCCGTGATAACCTGAAGAAGAAGTTAATAAATATTGTTGTGTCACTAGACATAGAGGAAGCTTTTGATAACGCATGGTGGCCAGCCATTAAAAATGGATTAGCAGAAAAAGGATGTCCCTTAATTCTTAGAAAATTAGTAAACAACTATTTAGAGGAAAGAAGTATAGTTTTACATTATACAGGACATTTATGCAAAAAAATAACTTCAAAGGGTTGCGTTCAGGGTTCAATAAGTGGACCATTATTTTGGAACATCTTACTGGACCCACTCTTGAACGAATTAAACCAAATGAATGTGTACCACCAAGCATTCGCCGACGATATCGTACTTGTGTTCTCAGGAAATTCAATACAAACACTACAACAAACAGCAAATGAAGTGCTCTCACATGTGACCAAGTGGGGCTTCAAAAACAAACTAAGGTTCTCGCCACAAAAGGCAAACGCGATGGTTATAACAAATAAGCTCAAGTTTGAGTCCCCGATTGTTCACATGGGAGGCACGAACATCAAAATCGTTAACCAAATCAAAATATTAGGTATTATAGTAGACCATAAACTTAGTTTCAATAGTCATGTATCCTATGTTTGTCGAAAAGCGACAAACATCTACAAACAATTAGCCAAAACAGCTAAAATTAACTGGGGATTGAATCCAGAGATTATACGTACGATATATACAGCAGTTCATCATATTATACGCTGCAAGTGTATGGGCAACGGCGGCTGATAAATGGATAGTACGAAAACAACTAAATACAGTTCAAAGAGGCTTTGCTCAAAAAATACGCCATTACAAAGTTACGTCGTCAGTTCAATCGCGACGTGTCAGGAACGCAATCTCTGAACGGCCGAACTATAAGCCATTTATTTTTATGTTAGTATTCTATTTTTAGAACTCCGGATTAATTAATAAAACCAATAAAATGATTTCAATAAATAAACTTAATATAAGCATAAACTAAACGCATTTATATTTTAGAAGTTGCCATATGTAAAATAACACAAATATCGAAATGATAATTATTTATTTAGAAATAGAAATAACACTATATATAATTAAACACTTATATATTATACCTAAGAATGCAAAATTGTTGCGAAAAATCATACTAGTTTACGATTTAATGATAGGAATGATGTTCGTCATCAATATTTTTTGTTCATATGGCAATTATTTACTGACAGGTAAAGATTATCTGTCTTTCAGTTCAGTTCAGTTTTTAGTTCTTTGCTGTTGTTTTGGATTGTGGTTTGTAATTGCATCTGAGCAATTTAGCGAATTATCTGGCCGTTTTTACGTTGAGTTGAGCATCTACTTCTCCGTTGTCTATCTCTTGATAGTAGTTTCGCGATAGGACGTGGACCATATAGTGCCGCTACAAATGATGCGACCATAATGAATGACTTATTAAACGAAACAGAATTCAATGATTCTTTAGAGAAAATGATGTTTTTATTCTAGATTAAAGTTTACGTGACTGCATGGGTAGTCTGCATGTGAAAGGATACATAGGTCATATGCCTGAAACTAAGAAAGACGGCCAATCACAGCTATCCACTCTTGAAGCCAACAGATCACGTTGTGTAACTATAAACAGGTGGATAGTAAAAGCTCTGAATGGGCGTTTTAAGAGAGACTTCAAATTATTCCGCCAAGAATATTTTAACCGTGGTTCTCGCAATATTTGACAGATTTTAAAATAGTATCTGCTCTGCTGAATGCGTTTACTCCGCCATTCAGAGAAAATATACATGCAGAGCAGTTTGTTTCATTTATATATGAACGCCTGTTTTTAACCAACACTATAGCCAAGTTAGTTAGGGAACATAATTTAAACAGACGCGGTTCTTGGTTTGTATCCATAGATTCGACAACCCTATCTTTTCCGCGGCTATCCATGAAGGAATTGATACTATTTGCATGTGGTGTATACCAAATTCGCCAGGCCCGTTCATATGTGGTTGAGCATTTCCGCTTTCATGGAATATATACTTTAGAGGTATGCCAAGAGAGAATACATGATTTAGAGGGAATAAACCCAATGTCGCAAATAAAGTCCCGCCATTCTTCTGGTAAAACTTATTTTGTATTTATAGTTGCAGAAACAAACATGTCGGAATGCAATCAGAAGTTATTGCTGTAACTGCACTGTAGGTTTAAAAACAGTGGGATGCTGCTCTCATGTGTTGAGCATTTTTTGGTACCTAATACCCGACCTGACCCCTTCTCAGATAAAGTAATATTAAGAATTGAATAATTATAAGTACAATAAAATAAATGTACTTACAAAAACAAAGTATTGTTTTATTTACCTACACTCAAAACTCATCAGAACAGACAAAATACGACTCAGCGACCACAGCGATGTTAATCGACCACTGCGCCATGCTCTGGAGCAACAGATCCTGAGCGCAGGCGCAGTGGTTGATATTCGCCTGGAGGAAGCTTAATGGGGCCGTTATAGGCATTCCATTTCCGCTTCCTCCACGGGGCGCCCCTCTGCGGGCGTCGGTGTCGCGGCGGCGGCGGCGGCAACAGTGACAGCGGCGGCGGCGGCAGTTGCGGCTGCGGCGGTGGCCATAGAGGCGGTGGCGGCAGAGGAGGGCCCTCCCCTACCCGCGGCCTTGGCCTTGGCGGGTGGCACGCAGGCCCTGCTTCCGGTCCAGTGATCGGCTGGCTTGCCGGTCGCCGCACATGCATCACAGTGCGGCGTGGCGCAGCAGGTCGCCGACTTGTGTCCGGGCTCACAGCAGCGGAAGCAAAGGCCACTTCGGTCAACCTCCGAGGCGCATTTCACTGACACGTGATGTCCCACGAGACAGCGGTAGCACCGCAGAGGTCTGGGCACCAGCAGCTTAACCTGCGCTGAGACCCAGCCCACCAGAAGCCTTCGGCCCTCCACTATGGCTTTGGCCGCCGTAACAGGGCAGCACATGGCGTGGCGGCATGCATACCCTGTTGGTCCGGGCGTATGGCGCCTGACCTGACCTGGTCAGTAGTGCACCCCCCGGACCTGGCGACGGCGGCCACCAACTCCTCCTCCGATACCGAGTCGTCCAGACCCATGATGCGCAGGTCTGCGCATCTGACGGGCCTGGACACTCGGGCCTCGTCCGCGTTCAGGGACGCTCTGAACTTCGCAGCCAGAGCGTCCGCGGTCGCGCCACTGGATTCCCCGGGGATCTCCAGCATACGGGCCCCCGTCTGAGTGACTTTGAGCCAGAGGCCCCCGGTGATCCCGAGCTCCCCGAGATCCACCGCCTCTTTCGCCTTCGCGAGCAGATCGCGGTAGGTAACGCCCTTCTTTTCCGTGTCCGGCTGTAGTGTAATCACTACAGCTGCGATCTTCGGGGCGCGGAGCCTAGCCGCGATCTTGCGCGCCCTGAACTGGCGCTGCCGCTCCTGCTCCTTGGCCTTTTTGGCTGCCTTCTTCCCCTTTTTTTTTCCCCGACAACCTGCCAACCGGCTTCAGCCGCGGGAGGTGTAGGGAGCTGGGGGGGCGGTGGCGGCGGCGGCAGCTGGCTTGACGCTGGTGCTGGCCCATTCGCCGCAGGCACTGGGGCTGGCGCAGCCACCACCTGTGCTGCCGCCTTGCCCATTTTCGCCTTCGCCTTGCCTCTCTTTCCCGTCGCCGGCTTAGCCGGAGCCAGTTCAGCCGGTATCGGTTTTGCCGGAACCGGCTTTTCAGGAGGGGGAGGGGCAACTGCAGCCCCGTCCGAGGGCTGGCTGGATGGCCCCGGCCTGGATGCGGCAGCCGTGGCCGCCGCGTACGAGACCGTTGCCGGCCTCGCCGCCGTCTTGTTTGCCCCTAGGGGGGGGGGGGGGGGGGCGCAGGACGATGCCCTCCAGCACGGAGAACCGGTGCTGGAAGGCAGCCAGCTCCTGCCGGACCAGCTTCAGAACCTGGTTCTCCACCGGCACGGGCTGGCTTGGGCGCTGCGTCTGGGGCGCCGCGCGAGAGGCAGGCTCATGTAGACTGGCCAGGTCTGCGCGGAGCTTCTCATTCTCCTTCTGGAGAATCTCCATGGCGGATGTCAGGCGGGCCTTGTCCGCCCGCAGCTTCGCCACCTCGTCCGCATTAGGCCCGGCTCCAACAAAGTTGGCCTCCGCAGCCGCCATGATGGAGGCGGAGGCCGCGGGAATGGCCTTTAACTTCGAGGAGGCCTTTTGCTTATGGGCCACGACCTTGATCGCGGCCTCCACCTCCTTTACGAATCTGGCCTTACGCTCCACCTCGGAGCCGCCAGTTGCATCCGTCTCTTCGCCTGAGACCCGAGCCGTATCGTTCGGGTGCGCCCCTCCTCGGCAAGCTTTGCCGCTCGTTCGGCCCTCTGATTGGCAGAGAGCTCCCTCCCCTTGCCTCTCAGCCCGCCCCGCCTGTTGGTGGGGATTTTCCGGGCCGAAACCTCCTCTTCACCGGATGCCGACCCCTGGTCGCCATCCCGCCTGGACCGCTTGCGGAAGAACTTGCTGATCTCCGCGGTCCCAGGTCCCACGTGTCGGGAGCTCTCTGAGCCTCCCACGCTGCTCGATGCGGCGTCGGACTCTGTCCCCGCATCGTTCCTCCTCTCCTCTACGTTGCCGTTGCCGGCGGTTTTGTTTTTTTGTATTTCATGTTCCATTTTTTGTACCCACGAGTATGGGAGTAATTAAAGGTCCACCTTGGCAGAGACCCCTTACCAAGGTAAGCAGATTTAGAGGATTTATTACTCGCCAGGGGGTCTGCAGGTACCCTGGTGAGGAGCGCACTAGCGACTGATTTGTTCATAGAACCCCGTCAGCCATCCATCCCCTCGCGGTGCGTCGCCGCTTGAGATTCGGGGTAACTTTTTATAGAGGTTTTCTCCCTCGCGGTCCGGGCGGTTAAGCCAAGACCCTCGGTCCCAATCAAAGCCGCGAGACATGATCCACGACACTTCGATACTGGGATTACGAGACCGGCGGTGACAGCAAAGGATGAATCCTTCACTGTCTGCCCGGAGGCAGGGTAAGTGCACACCGAGCCCGCCCTCACTCCTCTGCTATGCCCTCTGCTGATCAGAGGGTCACGCAGTGGAACGCACCGTTGGTCCGGGACGGACCCCACCCATGTCAGAATAATTAGCCGCGGCAGTAACCTTCCCCAAGGAGTAAGAATTTCTTCTCATTTCTCGAGGATGATTACTGCCGCGCCCAGGGTGCACCGGCCCAGTAGCTGCTCTTCCCTCCAGACGTATCGAGAGGGACCCGCAACTACCAGGCACACGTGGAGGACTTCTGACTTCGCACCTCTCCCATACAAGCCTGCCGTTCTCCTTTTTATAAGAAAATTTAAGTTGAATTAAAGTGTATTAATGTTGCTTAAAGGTTTAAATTTGTGAATTAAACTATTGTATTATTTAAGATATTCATGTTTATTGATAAAGATTATTGTATTGAATATGTGTGATAGACATTTAAGATTTAGAACTTTTAAAAATGTCTTGTAAAATTATGGTATTTTCTTGAATATATTTTTATCTCTTTATATGATGTTGACGTTGTGTATATTATTATAATGTGACTTCTTTGTATATGTTATCAATTGAAATTATGTAATGATATTCTTTTGAGAAATAAAGATATGGCTTTAAATGAGGGAATGCTATAGTGAAAATCAGTGTAAAATTATGTCGAAGTGACGCGCGGCGCGCGTTTCTCTTTCGAGTATAGCTATCGTAGTAAAATAGAAAGCTGGTATTTTGGAAATTTGTTCGGGACCAGCTAACAGTTTCCAGTTTAAATCAAGAAAGAAAACGATAGAGAAAAGTGATAGGAAAAAGTAGTGAAATTTTCAATGTCGCATTTCCAAGGGGGGGGTTTATGAAGAATAATTGGTGTTTCATCTAAGAATACGATTTCACGTCGAACCCACTACACGAGATACAGTCCATAGGTGACTGACGTCAAGAACGCAGTAGAACCAGAGTAATCAACATAGCCCAACGGATTAGTAAGCTAAAGTGGCAGTGGGCTGGCCATATAGCTCGAAGAACCGACACCCGATGGGGAAGAAAGGTTCATGAGTGGCAACCTCGTGCCGGTAGGCGAAGTGTAGGGCGACCCCCACTAGATGGAGTGACGACTTGGTAAGACATGCAGGAAGTCAATGGATGCAGGTGGCTCAGGACCGTGCTTTGTGGCATTCCTTGGGGGAAGCCTATATTGAGCAGTGGACTTATGAAAGGCTGTAATGATGATGATGATGACGATGATGAATATGAGAAATGTGATAGCTTGAGCTCCACATGTTACGCGATCTCACAATAACCGTGTGTTATGACTGCCCAAACTTTACAATTTCGACGCGGATAACGCAGCGGGGCTAGAAACTAATGGTTTTAAGTAGTTATAAAGAAATTAAAATCATTTACTTGAAAAATAAAAACATTTGGAATCGTAAAAGATAAAGTTTTCATTTATTTCCGAAAGTAACATTGTTAATATATAAGAATAAATTAAATTACGCTTGTTTATAATCCCCATCAAAAGTTTTAGCTAGTTTGCAAAATTACTCGTACCTTCGTCAAGTCATGACAGGTGTTTGAACCATCTAAAGGCCGATTTACATTATCTTAGTGTTTAGTATTTTAGTAAAACTTGAAAGGCAATTTCTTTAGTGCTTTAGTGCGTTCCGAGTGGACGTTTACATTTCTTCCAGTAGAGTATCATTGCAGCGCCACAATGAACGCACAACGACGTCGGCAAATACGCTATATTCTACGCAAAATACTAACTGTAGTTATGGAACAAATAGAAGACGAGATTTTATTTGAAATAAATAAACCGAAACGAATGTAGGAGCGTCAACGGATTAGTCGCAGATCCATGCTTGGAGGGAGTTTTTATGTTGCTAAAAGAACTGGCTATTGAAGATCTTAAAGAATGTCGCGATTCGATGAGAACGACAGAAGAATCCTTCAATTGGTTACTAAACAAAGTAAGGCCTGCTATAGAAAAAAATGATACTCACATGAGGAGTGCAATACCAGCCAAAATAAAATTTCTAAGCAATTATTTATATGCTTGCAACAGGAAATAATTTGAGGAGCCTATCTCATTTTTTCAGAATATCTAAATCTAGCCTTTCGTTAATGATTCCTGTAATTTGTAATGCCATCTACAATGTTTTGGAGGAATTTATACAGGTTAGCAAATAAAACATCGTGTAGTTATATTAAATCACATAACTTTAATACTTGAAACTGGGTAATTTTGTCACATAACTTTATAAAACTTTAATAATAAATCACATAACTTTAATACTTTGAAACAATGAAATATTCCTATGTAGACGTTGAACAAAATTACATTGATTAGTAATTTTGTTCGATGTCTACATAGGAATATTTGCCATAGCCTGTGATAAGATATCATTATTTTGTTGAGCTGCAGTTTGTTGGTCACTTATATCAAGCAAATCACCCCTATCAAGATTTATTGCAGCGTCGTGGCTGAAATGTGCTGTATCAGATGAAATATTAGGAGTATATGTCACAATAAACTCAGAGTGAGGTATTTCAGACATAGATGATTGTCCACTATCTGTAGGAGCTTCTTGAGTAGACGTATGCTCATAAGTGGTTTGTGTAGGCACATAACTCGGAGATGGTGTAGACAGATAACTCGGAGATGGTGTACGCACATAACTCGGAGATGGTGTAGGCACATAACTCGGAGATGGTGTAGGAACAACAAAAGTGCGATTGCAGGTTTTTAATTCCTGCAATAGCACTTTTGTAAGATAGGTTTATATCACGCTTTGCGTCCGCAAAGCATTTTCTAAACTCATGGAATTTAGTTGGACGCCAACACTTTTGCCAAACAATTCGAATTCGTTTGTGCCTTCTTATTCGATCATTGATTCTGCGTTGAGCTCGCTTACCACTACTCTTGCTTTGTCTAGAAATGAATTCAGACCCCTCATATTTCTTTTTCTTGAAGGGCGGGTTAGATCAGAAACTGGCCTATCATCAATACTAACAAGCTCAGAATTTCAAGCATCTTGATTCTCTTCCATGTCTTCTTTATACTTAATGGTATTCTGAAATAATAGACTTAAGTCAGTGAAATATTTTCGGTAGCTAGTTGAATAATACAAATATTTATTTTTTCTTTCAGGTACCAAGAAACTCTGAAGAGTAGGAGGCAATTGCAAATGGCTTTAGAAAATCTTGGAACTTTCCTGGGTGTTGTGGAGCAATTGACGGCAAGCACTTGGCACTTGGAAAATGGCTTGCTACCAGAACATCATGTTATAGTAGGAGATGCTGCCTTCCCTCTGAAACCTAATTTGATGAAGCCATTCGGAGGACAAAATTTAACACAAAGAGAAAAAAAATTAATTACCGGTTGTCTCGTGCTAGACGTATTGTTGAAAACGCTTTCGGGATATTAGTTAGCAGATTTCAAATATTCGGAAAACCACTGCCTTATTGCCCAAACACTGTTGATAAAATTGTAAAAGCTCTTTGTGCTTTACACAACTGGCTCAGAATCATCAAAAGTTCGATATTAGAACATACAATGGACTTTGAAGACACTGAGAACGAACATTTTGTAGAAGGGAGCTGGAGACAAATACCTTCAGAGGGACTTGTGCCAATACCTAGACATATGTACAACCATTCGTCGCAAAATGTACGTCAGATCAGAGAAAAGTTTGCAGACTATTTTATGGGCGAAGGATCTGTCTCTTGGCAGGCACGAATGATACATTAATTTTTATGTAAGAAAAAAATCATACCACATTACTCTGCGTCTTTCTATTTTCTAGGTTTACGCTTCGTAACACATCGTGTAGTATGTCGAACTATTTTACACTCGGCTTGTATATGGAATCTGCTCCAGCTCCAGATTTCATTGAATCGTTAATTTTCTTTACCTCTTGCGTATAAGTTGATCTTATGTTTTTAATCTGAAATACAAAACAAACTGTTAATAGAAAAAATGTTATTATTATAACTTCAACCCCCCCCCCCCCCACACACACACACATACATTTACCATCAGCGGGATCAGTGAACCAATTAATAAATCAGTAGAAACTACTGTACTAGAAAAGTTACAAAAATTATATTGATTTGATAAATCACATAATTAATTAATTACATTAATTACTCATTTTTGTGATAACCGCGTTAACGTCGAGGCCAGGAATACCCAGGAATGCCTAGCCTGTTTGTTTTTGTTAAATTGTTTTTAACGTTCCACAAACATTCGTGAACAACATCATATTCAGACACTTTGATAGTTGTATCTTCCGACCATTCAGCCATCTTTAAAAATCAAAAAACTCGCACGCGTTTCACGGCACTTGTGCACTCTCCTAAAGATTTTACTAAATTACGTGTTTACATACAACGAGGTAAGATCTGAGTGCACAGATTAGTGCTGAGTGACGCGCCAGGGGTTGCGCGGGCGCGGGAGGGTATCACTTGAAACAAAAATAAAAAGCGATTCTATTTTGATTCAACTTGAAAGTCAAGTAGAACCGTACTAAAGCAAGTAGCGTTTACATGTTTCAACTAAAGTACTATCCTAAAGCACTCTGCTAAATACTAAGATAATGTAAATCGGGCAAAATACTGCCTAAAAAGTTTTAGCTAAAATTCCGTTAGGTTAAATGCAATTTCAAAGTATAATTTGTAAAATTTGTTTACAGCTTGGTATAGAAATTTGAAATGGACACTTTTATCAACGTTATTGACACTAACACCAAGCATTTATCGTTAAAAAAATTATACTTACATTGTTAAAAGAATCCTGTTTCTGTAAGGAATGTAACTATAAATTTTACATTTATTATAAATTAAAAAAGTGGTTCTTTATTAAAGTAACGACTTCTCTGTGTTTCTTCTTCTAAATTCTATTAAATATATTAATTGAAAAACTACAACGTTAGTCTGGTTGTACTACGGACAAGGAAAGTGCATTGAATACTTATACTATATACTTTTATAGGTACGATTTTAAATAAAAAAACTACATGTTTAACTAAATGATGTAATACATGCTATTTAGTATATTATGTCTAAGAGTGCGGTAGTATTGCCTACGGCTATATTGCGGATATGTAACTTGTGTCAAAAATTAAAGCCTACTTATCGTATTAAATTTAACTACTCCACATATTTATTGCCTGTGAAGATATTGTCAACTATAGATTCTTGCGGTATGGTACTTATTGCAGTTTAAGCCCACTATCAAAATATGAAATTGTAACAGCCAAGACAATGCATAGCTTTTAATCACTCGCAATTAAAACCTTTGACTCTTCACCCACTACTTTACCTTACTCCTAGTGATATATTTAAATTTGATGAATTTATGCAGCCCAATGGCAATTTAAATCTAAAAGTTCAATCAAAAAGTTTTTAGAATTTTTTATCATAAAAGAGTAATAGAATGTAATGTTAATTTGAGGTTTTGATGATGACAGAGCTCTCGTGTACTGCTCTATCTTTTCGTTCCTTTGCTATTTTAAAATAAATCTATAGCTATTAAAACAATATTTTTGTGATTATTTTGTAAAAATCACGATCATATGCGCGGCCCGACTCGACCTTAACGACGACTGCCTGTAAATTCCTAATGCGCTTAAAACACCCGGCCTTAAAGCAACATGGTTCATTTAGATGGTTGTTCTACTAAATTCAAAATACGTGACTGAGTTTGAAAGTTTATCTTGCATAATATAATATAGTTCTACTTAAAATAGACTAGCGTTCAAATATTAATTGACAAGCAAGCACTTTTCTAAAATAAGCAGATATTATAATTTTTAAAATTGATTTTCTACAAATTATATTAGGTCGGGGAAAAAGTTTCTTCACATTTTATACACAAATACAAGACTATTTTAATTCAAAGTTTAATCACATTTAGTTGTAATATATATATATTACAACTAAATGTGATTTTGTTCGATAACTTGTCGCCATCTTATAAGTAGTGACATAAGCCCGTTGCTGTAGAAATCTTGGGATTTTTGATAAAAAAATGCGACCCGTAGTTTTGACAGTTCTCTCTTGATGTTAACTTAACTCTACCCAAATAATTCTGAAGGGACCGAAACAGGTGAAAATCTGAGGGTGCAAATTCAAAACTATATTGTGGATTCATGAACACGTCCAAACCAAGCTCTTAATTTTTGCTGAGTGGCCAAAGATGTGTGTGGTCTGGCGTTATCATGATGAAAGGCCGCTCCTTTTCTGTTAATCACATCCGGCCGTTTTTTTATTGCTTCAGTCTCATTCGTCGTTGGCAATAGAGATTCGAATCGATGGTTTTGCTCGTCGGTAAAAACTCATTATAAACAATGCCTTTCCCATCCCACCGTCCACACAGCATCACCTTATTGCATGTTATTCCAAGTTTCGCTACAGTCTGTGGAGCTTGACTACCCTTTAACCTTGATTTTTTTTACATTCTCGTCATAAGTGATCCACCTTTCATCACTCGGTGATCAATATTTCAAAAATGCCTCGGTTTCATTACGTTTCTACAGAAAATCGCGAATGAGTATTTACACGATTCAATAGGTTTCTTTCAGTAAGATCGTGTCGTACCCAAATATCGAGATTTTTTGTACAGCCAGACTTTTTCAAATGGGTCAAAACTGTTTTTGGTCAATCCTCAATTCCTCGGCTCTGTCTGAACTATTAATATGCCGATCTTACTCCACTTTTTAAAAATGGCATCGACTTTATCCGTATGAGAGCGACCAGAGCAAAATGCATCTTTGGCATCAAAATTCCCGGACTGAAAACGCTTGACCCAACTTTGTGATACCTACTCTGACTAATACTGATTAAGTTGATACACGTCACAAATTTTTTTAGTGGCTTATAAAAATATATATTAAAAAATATTTAGAATCTATCGAATTTCTTCGTTAGATTCACTCATTATCCAGACAGAAGTCATATCAAGTCTCGAACTGGGGGCGACTAAATCTAGTCCAGTTTAATCCTCAGAAGACACAAGTTTGCGCGTTTACCGCTAAAAAGAACCCCTTTGTCGTATCTCCTCAGTTTCAAGGCACTCCCCTGGTTGCCTCAGCCAGTATCGGAATCCTCGGCGTCGACATATCGAGTGACGTGCAGTTTCGTGGTCACTTGGAAGAGGAGGCCAAATTGGCCTCTAAAAAGCTTGGTGTGCTCAGCAGAGCGGGGCAGTATTTCATGCCGGCACACCGCCTGCAACTTTACAAGGCGCAGGTTCGGCCTCACATGGAATACTGTTCCCATCTCTAGGCTGGGGCTCCCCAGTGCCAGCTCCTTCCACTTGACCGCATCCAGCGCAGAGCGGCTCGAATCGTTGACGACCGAGTCCTTTCCGATCGGCTCGACTCATTGGCGCTGCGAAGAGATGTTGCATCTCTTTGCATTTTCTTTCGCATCTACCATGGGGAGTGCTCTGAGGAATTGTTCGGATTAATCCCAGCCGCCAAATTTCACGAACGCACATCGCGGCAGAACTCCCGATACCATCCACACCACCTGGATGATTGGCGGTCCACCACTGTGCGATTTAGAAGATGTTTTCTTCATCGCACGACTTCCTTGTGGAATCCATTACCAATAGCGATTTTTCCGGACCGATACGACTTAGGGACCTTCAAGAAAAGAGCGTACTCCTTTTTAAAAGGCCGGCAACGCATCTGCAATTCCCTCCCTGGTGTTGCAGTTGTCCATGGGCGGCGGTAGTCACTTACCATCAGGTGAGCCGCATGCTCGTTTGCTCCAGCTTCTATAAAAAAAATCATTTAAATGTGATGAAGGGAATATTACTATATCAAATATAGTGTATTAACGTTAACAGCCCCCTCTCCTATAAAAGAAAAAAGGAAGAAAAGAGACAGAATAACAATTGAAAAATAGCGGTAAAATGTTTATTACTTTAATTTTTCTTTTTTTATGTCATATCATATCAATATATAGATATATATATATATATATATATATATATATATATATATATATATATATATATATATATATATATACAGGGTATTTCTGGAATGCTCCCGAAAACTAAGACATACGACAGTACCAACTATACCTTTGATGATGGGTGAAATATAAAATCGATCCTGATGAAAGAAAAATCATCTTTTTTTACAACGTTTTATTAGCTTTATTCATTCTCTATCATGTTAGTACAGCTAAATGAAACGAAAATTTCATAAAAAACTTATGAAAATACTGAAACATAAAACCAGTAGTGAAATTACTGAATTGATATCAGCTGACTAGAGGTCAATGTACGCGCAAACGCAAATTCGCGCGTCTCGCAACTAGCGGGCCATACTACAATACCTAATAATTTACAACACTTGTCTAAATACTTAAGTTATCTACTTAACCTACTATTTTGCCACTGTGCTTGTCTCCACGTAGCCACTTTAATCTGAATTTACAGGTTAAATAACCCAAATAACTGGTTCGATTCCCCGCTAATGAAAAACTACTTATATGAAATGTAACCAAGGTTAGAGTCATGCATTTTTATTCATCGTGTAGGTATGTTTATTATTCTCATGTATTCAGTTATGTACCTATTCAGATTAGTTCAGTACTAAGTTATGAAACAGCTTACCGCTCTAAATCCTAAATCCTAAATGTCGACTCGTCCGTCCAGATGACGTGCTCAATGAAACCAGGCACACGTAGATGTTGGTCTAATAACCAACGGCAGAAAACTAGCCAGCGGTCGTGATCGCCGGTAACTAACGTTTGCAATTTGTACACTTTGTATGGGCGCATTCGGTTACGCTTTAACACTTTGTGAACTGTAAGGTAGTGATATACTTGTTCCATCCCGACGTCTTAACAATTTAGCAATACTTCGTGTACCTTGGTTCGTATTCCGGCGAATGACATCTAAAATGCGCTCCTCTGAGTGAACAGCCACTTGACTTCCACCTCTTGCCGCTACCAGAGCAACGAGCCGATATTCCAACACTCGCTGAAGTGCTGCTGTTATCAGACGAGGGTCAACTGGATGTCGGGCGGTCGGGATTTCTCTCGATAAATTCGCAATGCATGCGAAGCATTCCCGTGAGCTTCTTCAAGGCACATTAACATGTTGCCGTATTCACGAGCACTATAAACGTACGCGTTAGGCATTATAAAAACAAAACAAAAAACTTAAACCATAACACCAAGAATAATATCATGAAGTAATAAATAACAAGAATAATTTAATAAACAAAACAATTGTACTGTCTACTGTCTCTCGTGATAGTCAACACGGAACTGTAACAAAAACTAAAATTATTAATTTATTCCACCAAAACAAATACGCACATAACGCAATGTCCTTGAAGCACTGGAACTTTCCACACACTATTAAAGCGTTATGTATGTTAAGACATCGCCAACGTTTATTTATTTATCCCTACGACTAGTCTTCATATGGAATTTAAAAGTTATGGTTGTCATTTTTAATACCATTACACAATCAATTGTACCTTGACGCAACAAGCAGTTCTTTACTACAAAAATTATTGAAATTAATAAACGTACCTAATTGGGTACTCAGTACTCACACAATTATAAACACTATTTCATCGTTATCTTTGATTTTAGAAATATTTTAGATTTGAGAAAATAGAAATGAAATGGTACTAAATAATTTAGTAGTTAAAATCAATTAAAATTATGGTCGACAGTTGATAAATCTATCAAAATTAATGTAAAAATAATACTTTTACTTTATTTTAATTGACTTTCCGTATTTAATCCGGCCGATACTTTGAATTTAAAAAGAGGTAAGTAAATTATTAAAAATGACTTGCAAGTTTTATAGTGATTACCGCCTCTATTTCTTTTGTCGCCGGAAAACTAAATTTCAGTGCAAAGTGTAGGGAGTGTCTGCGCATGGGTATAGTCGTGTTCTAAAGTACTACGGCTAAGTAAGGCTATTATTTTATAATATTATAGTAATTAATTGTTTTATTGCAGAATCATAATAGGTGTTTTACTAGCTACTTAGAACTGTGGAAAAGGTTGGAATTAAAAATGAATAATGTTTACTTGAACATTATTTGATATTTCTATCGAAAAATATAAAGTAGTTTGTAACAAAAAAACTTAAGCTAAGGATGACACGCCGTCCATTATGTCGTCTTGGGTCACATGGAAGCCAGATGTTGATGGTGTGTTGGTGTTACTGGATGTTACTTCATCATCACTTTCATCTTCGCTTGAGCTTCCGTCATCAGGTCGGTCACATGGTAATTTTTTCGGTTTTCTTCCTCAACACTTTTAACTTTACTCCACAATTTTCCCCATTCACCGTCTCCTATCATATTTACCTTTTCGTTCACTAGTTCAGTCATAAAACAATAGATATAAATAATTTTTCTTTCCTTCCTTTTTAAAACCATCGTCGCGAGTCGCAAAGTAAGCTGTGTATGCGACTGTATTTTGGGAGCGAACAAAGCGCGGGGACCAATAGCATGCGGCCACAGTAATGTTGGCGGATTGTTTCCCCGTCGCGCCCCCTTTTTCTTTCATCAGGATCGATTTCATATCGACATCATCAAAAGTATAGTTGGTACTGACGTCTGTCTTAGTTTTCGGGAGAGTTCCAAAAATACCCTGTAAATATATGAAAACTAGCCAGATACAAACAATACAACTAAAGACATTTTTCTTCAATTTTATACAAAAAAAATACAAAGAAACTCTTTTTCTTATTAGTATAATTAGCAGTATATTTTTTCTGTTTTAATGCAACCTGAAAATATTGAGACAACAATATTACGATAATAAAAAAAATATAAATGGATATAAGCGCTGCATGAGGTTTTTAAAAATCATCTGTTTTTTTTTAATAATATAAGGGTGTTGTGCTGTACCCGAATTTAAAAAATTACGACATTATCATCTCGTCCAACTATCACCACCTTCAAAACTTTGGATTGTGACTATTTCAGTATATTTTGAGTGTATTAAAATTGCTTTTTGGATAATGAATAACAGTTTAGACAGTTTAAGTAATTTAAGAATGTTTTTAGTTAGAACATAACACTAAAACTTATTATTTCATACTTATATAATAAAATGCAGAAAGTTTTTATCAATGTTGAAAGTTATTTCGAGTCACCTGTCTTAATGAGTGTTCCTCGAGGCTCAATTCTCAGTCCATTCCTATTTCTAGTCTTAGAATCCATTATAAAATGCCAGCTCATGCGGTTCCTTGAGGATCACCAGTTCATTAGTGACCGCCAATACGGCTTTTGTGGGGGTCGATCAGCTGGTGAACTTCTGGTCTACCTGACTCGTAGATAGGTGGAGGCAGTAGAGTCCAAGGGGGAGGCATTAGCCGTTAGTTTGGAAAACGCTTCTTTCGAAGCTGCCTTCCTATGGGTTTCCCGAGAAATAGTGCAATTGTATCACCAGCTTTCTTACAGATTGGAGCATCAAGGTCGTTGCAGACGGTGCATGCTCCGACTACAAGCCTATTAACGCTGGTGTTCTACAAGGCTGCGTGCTGTCACCAACGCTGTTTCTTTTTCATATCAATGATATGTTGCAAACTGGTAACATTCATTGCTATGCGGATCACATCACTGGTGGTGCTCTATACACCGGCCATGCTAATATTTCTCAGGAAAATTTCACGGAGTACCGGAACAAACTTATGTCTGAAGTCGAGTCTTTGCTGAACAAAGACTCAGATTGGGGGCGACTATATCTAGTCCAGTTTAATCCTCAGAAGACACAAGTTTGCGCGTTAACCGTTAAAAAGAACCACTTTGTTGTATCTCCTCAGTTTCAAGGCACTCCCCTTGTTGCCTCAGCCAGTATCGGAATCCTCGACATCGACATATCGAGTGACGTGCAGTTTCGTGGTCACTTGGAAGAGAAGGCCAAATTAACCTCTAAAAAGCTTGGCATCCTCAGCAGACAGTATTTCATGCCGACGCAATACCTGCAACTTTACAAGGCGCAGGTTCGGCCTCACATGGAATACTGTTCCCATCTCTGGGCAGGGGCTCCCCAGTGCTAGCTTCTTCCACTTGACCGCATCCAGCGCAGAGCGGCTCGAATCGACGACGACCGAGTCCTTTCCGATCGGCTCAATTCATTGGCACTGCGAAGAGATGTTGCATCCTCTTGCATTTTCTTTCGCATTTACCACTGGGAGTGATCTGAGGAATTCTTCGGATTAATCCCAGCCGCCAAATTTCACGATCGCGGCAGAAGTTCTGATACCATCCACACCATCTGGAGGATAGGCAGTCTACCACTGTGCGATTTTGAAGATGTTTTCTTCCTCGCACGACTTTCTTGTGGAACCGATCACCATCAGCGATTTTTCCGGACCGATACGCTTTAGGGACCTTCAAGAAAAGAGCCTAATCCTTTTTAACGAGCCGGCAACGCATCTGCAATTCTCCTGGTTCCCCTGGTGTTGCA
The DNA here is from genome assembly GCA_033319125.1 of Parnassius glacialis. Taxonomy (NCBI): domain Eukaryota; kingdom Metazoa; phylum Arthropoda; class Insecta; order Lepidoptera; family Papilionidae; genus Parnassius; species Parnassius glacialis. The sequence goes on along the minus strand of JAVANC010000010.1, from coordinate 23,392,198 downwards.
GTTATTCATGGGCGGCGGTAGTCACTTACCATCAGGTGAGCCGCATGCTCGTTTGCTCCAGCTTCTATAAAAAAAATCATTTAAATATGATGAAGTGAATATTACTATATCAAATCTAGTGTTTTAACGTTAACAGTTTACATTTAAACGGACATTAAAGCAATGTATAAAATTTACAACGTGAAATTTTTGAAATCTGTATACCAATGAGTTTGAAATTAAGAACGGAAAGAACTAGTACTATTTTTCTTGCCATCACTCTGACAAAGCTTCAGTAGTGTCTCCATATATCTAAACTTACAAGCAGACTAAACTCTGCAGTTTAAGCTGTATTAAAAATGTGAAGTGTCACTTGAGTTGAGGCGGTTAGATCAGTTTAATTTAGTTATACATAGTATATTGTTTCATGGGATTTTGCTATGTGTAAATCAGTGGCGTAGCGTGTGTTAGATGGGCCCTGTATCAAAATTTGTTGGGGGCCCCAATGAAGAGTAGGAGGATGAAGTTGTTCACGTCCGCAGGAATTGCCGCCCGCACCCTGCACGTGTCCCCTGAGTGGCGCTAAACGAACAACGAACTACTGGCTGCTGTACTGTTGCGCTATAATCCTGCAATCTCACAGCACTATCACAGTCGTTCAAAGAATTATTAAAGCATTTAATTACCCACTTCAAATGCCTCAATGCGATCAGCTCTCCTCGGAGAGCCACCGGACTAGAGATATTGGACCTATTACCCGAATCTGCCAACTTAATATAGAAAGTATTAGTCAAGCTAAATGCGAAGTAGTAAGTAAGATTGTATTAGAAAATGACATAAACGTACTCCTTTTACAAGAAACTCACGCTAGAGATGAACAGAATCTATATAAACGTGGTGTTATCCAGGGATACTACCTTGCTCATTCAATTAACTACGCGCAATATAGCATGGCCACTTATGTTAAAGACGGTATTAAACATGTCGCTGCGGAGATTTGCCTTGGGGTACGGATGTATTTGCCTCTGCAATAAAGATCAATAACCTTACCATTCTAAACGTATAAAAACCACCGAACTCTTCATGGAATTCCAACCTCCCCGCTTTCCCACCCATGCCTATATGCCGGCGACTTCAATAGTCATTACCCGACCTGGATAACAAAAATGATGCAAATGGTGAACACCTCGTGCAATGGGCGGAGAACTTCCAGAAAGCAGACTGGTCCAAATTCAGCGCTGACATGGATGCTGCTATCAGATGGATACCTCCCTATGCCGAACACTACAAGAGATTCACTAAACTTATCATAGCAACAGCAAAAAAGAGCATTCTCCGAGGCTACCGCAAGGCTTACATCCCTTGCTGAAAACAATTTGATGAGTACACGCGCACGGGTAACTATGAAATAGGTGATGACCTTCTGAAATCTCTCGACGAAGAGCATCGAAATAGGTGGCTCAATACCGTAGAGTCAATGGATTTTAAGATTTCCAGCAGGAAAGCTTGGAGGGTGCTCAATGGGTTGGCAGGCAATACTGGAACTGCTCCACTAGCCAACGCGATTGCAAACAGAATAGTTGAAGTATACCGAGTTAAAGGAAGGAAAGATGATACCCGGACGACATGACAGTGCGCTAAACAGCTCAAGGCGTCGCTACCAATTGACTACCAGCTGTCACGAGTATTCTCCCAAGATGAAACCGATCGCGCCTTGAAACTATTGCCTCCTAATAAAGCTGATAGTTTCGATGGAGTCTACAATGAGTTTCCAAAGCACCTGGGCCCGAAATGCAGGAAATGGCTGAAAGAGTTCTCAGATATCCTGTTACGTAAGAAATTGCCTCGCGACTTCAATAGATCGAAGATTATTGCTATGCTGAAACCTCAAAAACCTGCAAACGATCCTAAGAACTACCGTCCTATCGCACTTCTGAGCTGTGTCTACAAACTTCTGGAAAGACTAATCTATAACCGCATTATGCCTCTCATTGATAAGGTGGTTCCAGTGGAACAAGCTGGCTTCCGTTGTGGCAGCAACTGTACCGACAGGTGTTGACCCTCACAACCCACATTGAAGCAGGGTTTCAAAAGAAACTAAAGACGGTTTCTGTTTTAATAGACCTGTCAGCGGCATACGACACAATTTGGCGGCAAGGATTGGTCTATAAGTTCATGTAAACGGTACCATGCAGAAAAATGGTGGGGCTGTTAAATAGCATACTTAGGAACCGTGACTTCATGGTTTTCCTTGGCAACAGTGAAAGTCGTACCAAAAAGCTCAACAATTGATTACCACAGGGTTCAGTTTTGGCTCCGCTGCTCTTCAATCTTTACTTACATTTTTTTTTTATAGGATAAGGGTGACAAACGAGCACACAGTCCACCTGATGGTAAGTGGTTGCTGCGGCGCATAGACATCTACATCTATCCTCAATTACAAGTCAAAATGTAGATGCGTTGTCACCCGTGAGGACTAAGATGGAATGCCTCATTTCCAGTAAAAAAGGCCTCCGGCCACCTGCACTCACCAAGCAAAACGCAGAGGTAAACCTCTACTTCACGCTGGTTTTCTGTGAGGTCGTGGTACCACCCCGGTTCGAGCCGGCCCATCCGTGTGACAGCAAAAGCTGCCGCGTGGCTCTACCACTGTTAAACATTTACGTTTACGTTTACGTTTACATGATACACTAGCTTCCCAACACGAAACCTTCAAACCATCCGAGGGTATCCTTAACGAGGACTTAAACATACTAGACAAATACTTTAGTACCAAACACTGCCAAAACCGAAGTAACTGCGTTTCACTTGACTAACCAAATGGCAAAATACGAGCCCACTGTTGAGTTTGCTGGAGCCATGTTGCACTACAACTCCATTCCGAGATACCTGGGCGTGACTCTCAATTGGAGTCTTACGTACGCTCCACAAATGGACAAAGTATCCAAAAAGCTCCAGACCAGAAACAACATCTTGCACAGGCTAGCGGACACCACTTGGGAGCCAGCGCCGATGTGATGCGTACAACTAGTCTCAGATTGGTGTACTCAACAGCAGAGTACTGTGCACCAGTATGGTCAAATAGTGCACATGTGCTGCATGTGAAAACCCAGCTGATCCAGACCATGAGATGCGTATCTGGAACCTTAAAATGTACCCCCCTCCAATGGCTCCCCGTGCTAAGCCATATAAGCCCACCCCATTTGAGAAGACAACAAATACTACTACGAGAGTCCCAGAAGATCTGGACGGAAATCCCAACCTGCCAGCTCACGCGGAGTTTACTGATCCGCCACCCCACCCTCTGAAGTCACGTAACCATTATACCAGACCGCGTGTGAACTCGTGTCCGGCGGATTTAACATATCTGCTGAGTGGTTGCAGGAATGGAACGCAAAACCCCCTGATAGCATGGGAGTTACCATCAACCCTACACTTAAACCTGCTGGTTTTGCGCTCCCAAGAAGGGAATGGTGACACTTGAATAGGGTACGAACCGGATGCTGGCGAAGCAATGCCTTCATGTCCATGTGCGGGTGGAGGGAATCACCGGGGTGTGAGTGTGGAGCTGCTGTCCAGGATGTTGAGCATATAGCTAGAGACTTTCCACTCACAAGGTACCACGGCTTCCCAACATACTCTCTATACTACTATATCTCTTTCGAATACGACGCTTGAGACGATCCCATGGATTAAGCAATTAAAAAGATAGAATAACTTTATAATTTTGATTTTAATTTTAATTTATTGTGAACGATTGTAAGAATGTCATACGAATAAATAAATAAATGAAGAGTAAAGATTTCATTAAAGGAACAAAAACACTTGAATTAAAATTATTATATATTGATTATATGTAAGTTATTACTAACAATTAATACTTATAGGAACTACCTAGCCAAACAATACTAACATAGCTGAAGACGATTTGGCGGCATTCATAGCTGAACAAGTTTCAGTTTTTTTTAATTCTTTGCTTCTATAGATAATAGTGATAGCCTTTCCTGTCCCGTAGAAGTCCTTGGAATTTTTGGTTACACACGTTCGGGGCCCCTGTACCCCGGGGGCCCCGTATCATTGATACGGCTGATACGGCGGTAGCTACGCCCCTGGTGTAAATGCGGCTGATTTAGAAACTAGTTTTGTTTTACAGAAGAGGGCTGTTTTATAAGAGCTATTTAAAACCTAAAACAGAAAAAGTCTATTGGAAAAAAATTTAAATATATAAATATATTATTAACTTTAACCTTTCACCATATTTATGAAAATTTAATGTACTTTCACAAAAACAAAAGTGGTTTTAATTTAAAAAAATGATAAAAGTACACTGCAAACACGAGGAATAACACAAGCTAGTAATATCTGTTATTCAACTCCACAGAGTCAGAAATTCATTAATAAGGCAGTATATATGCTATTACAACAAATTCCCAGATAATATATAATTTTCGAAAAAAAGTTTATTTTGTTATTAAACATACAATGTTATGGTTATTATCATATTATAAGTGATCGCCTCGAAGATGTTTCTTATATTATGAGTTTTGTGAATATTTGTACAACCTATTATATATTACCGTAGAGAAAAAATGTCCCGCTGGGTTTCTTGTTGGTTCTACCAGGTTCTTTCCAGGAAAAAGGCTTATTTCCTAACCAATAGTCAAAGTAAGACTTTCAATAAATTATTTATAAACTATAAAATATTACTTTAAAAATTGGTCGCTATGTTTTTGTGGGTTTTTCTTAGGTTTTCCAGTAGGTTTTTAGCCTGTGTATTTCTCCAGGTCCCACGCTTTAACTTTTTCAAATTGCACTACTATCGTTCCAGTAATTTAGTTGTTATAAGGAACAATCAGACAGAGTTACTTTCGCAGTTTTATTATTAGCTATAAATGGATATATCAGTTTAATGTATGCCATATATTTCAGGTTTTAAACTCTTCCTTCTGTCTTGTTTCCTGGGGGAATATTTCTGAAATCTCTTTCTAAAATATTGTTAAAGCTTTCATTACCTTATAGTTAGATTCTAACTTTTAAATTTCATGATTATCGCGAACAATGTCTTTCACATCTCAACGGCTGCATTCATTTTTAGAACTATTGTCTGCAGTGTATGGTAACGGATTTTTTATTATAATTATAATTTGATTATAATTTATGTCTATTGCTTACTCCCTCTTACTACTTGGCTAATGAGAGAGAAGATAGGATTACGCCACTGACGCTTATGGCAAACCGACAAACTGTATCGAACAGGCCTACTTTCATCCAAAGTGTCAATTTGCTATTTACAATTTCCCTTTTTATTGTTAATAATTATTAAGCTATTTTTTCGTTACATATTTGCCACTAATTTTCAACACCATAAGGTTCCACCATCCACACTTTACCTTGGGAACCTGCTTCACAAATTTTTACTTGAGCACTTAAAATACAATATGTATTTTAAGTGCTCAAGTAAAAATTAATAGCGTTAAATATTCGTAATGAGTTAGTTAAACATTTTAGCAAATTTTTTGCATGTGATTTCTATAGTATGACAATTTTGTGCTTTAATTATTCATTCATTACAGCCCTTCATAAGTCCACTGCTGAACATAGGCCTCCTCAAGGGAATGCCACAAAGCATGGTCCTGAGCTATCCATTGATCGAATTCCTGCATGTCTTACCAGGTATAACTACATCTAGTGAGGGGATACCCTACACTTGGCCTACCGGTACGAGACTGCCACTTGAGAATCTTTCTTACCATCGGTTGTTGGTTCTTTGAGCTATATGACGGGCCCATTGCCACTTCAGCTTACTAATCCATTGGGCTATGTCGGTAACTCTGGTTCTACTGCGGATATCCTCATTTTTAAGTCTATCACGTAAAGAAACCCCGAGCATATCCCTCTCTATAGCTCGCTGAGCGGCCTTGAGCTTCCTCATACGGCCAACAGTGAAGGGCCGCGTCTCAGATCCATAAGTCATCACTGTGAACAGCACTGTTTGTTGTATGCCTAGCGAGAAAATGTATCGTAATCTCAATTCAAAACGCTTCCAAGTTAAATCCATCGATTGACCTCTTGGTCGAAGTTGCACTTACCTAGTCGAACTATTTGTGCCAGGTAAACATACTCGTCAACAGTTTCGAGCTTAATGCTCCCAAAAACTAATGGCGGAGGTGTAACATGCACATTACACATTACTTTAGTTTTGTCCATGTTCATCTTAAGATCTATCCGTTGGTATAACCTAAGCGTTATGCTCAATGACCTCACATTGAGCATAGTGCTTAGGTCATACGGCGTTTCTACTATAAAGAATATATCATCGGCAAATTGAAAGTGAGTGATGTACTCGCTATTGACGTTAATATATATATATATATATATATATATATATATATATATATATATATATATATATATATATATATATATATATATATATATATATGATATATAAATGGATAAAAACAGCGGTAATATGTACTTGGAATTTTCTAATTCTCTGACACTTATTCGAGGTTACTCAGCTAGAAATTAGATGATATTTCTGTCAGTATGATAGAGGTTATATTACAAACTTAAAATATATTTCAATAACTATTGTTATATTGTAATTATTGTTATTGTTATGGGTAACTTAAACATCTAACTTCTTGCGATTTACCGCATTGATAAGAAAACATTATAAAACAGCTTTTACGGCTTTGATTTGTTATGCTCTGTTCTACGTATGTGATAAAGATGTTAAAGTTTTCCGATAGATCAAATCCCGACCCAGGTTGGCAGTAAAATGGAAATTAAAACAGTGTGCAAGCTGTGTTCACTCATTGAAAGATGTCCTTGATACTTATTTTTGTAAACATAATATGTTACAAAAGAAAAGAAGAAAAGAAGATTGATTAAAAGTGTTTTCTATGCAACTACAGAGAGGCGTAAGACAGAGAAAGAGAATGGATGGATGCAGGTGACCCCAGGATCGTGCTTTGTGATTACTGGTTATTACTTGGGGGAGGTCTAAGGTCAGCTTCGGACTTGTGATCGGCTATAATGATGATTATATAGATAATAATCTTGCTAAAAATGGGTGAATTCTATCAACATTTATAACGGAGGTAAATTTCATTAATACCTGCAACTTATTTCAAATCCATACATACCTAAACCTATAGATTTAAATTAATTAGCACTCATTTACTGTATTCATCGATAGCGAACATAGAACTGCAAACAATTGTCGTCCATTAAAACAAACGTCTATTTGAATTTTCAATCAAAAAGTTTTCTCATTTACGTGATTGAGGGCGATGAGGATTGAAACGGTTATAATCCGTACTGATTACTTCTGATCTGCTCTATACGCTTGATTAAAATATTCACGGCCTAGTGTGTACGTGTCTAATCCCTCAATACAATCATGGTGGAAGAATTATACAATTACTAATTTATCAAATTTCAATATCACGAATATAAACTTGAGACCATTCTTATTTTCATTTGTATTGAATATTCTTCCAAATTTAATAATAGTGTACTGATGGTAAATTCAAAGACTAACAATATTTCAGTTATAATATTTCTATAATTATTATTACAACTATGTATATTTTATTACCTCAGTTACGTGAATGTTATTACTTTTCTTTAATAGCAACATTATTTGTCGCCCTTACTTGCATAAAAAAGCACTTTATTTTAGTTTTCATCAGATCGTAACAGTATGCATGATGAGCGAATGAGCCTGACAAGTAGGTAAAAATTTGGCATTCAAATATATCTATTATTAAAGTTTCTTTTACGTACATCGCACTAGTTTTTTTTCACGTCAATTCATGCTATAATGACGACGAGAAGTTGAAAGCGGTTTTTCAAATTCCCATGATTTTTCGTGCTCTTGGTGTGAGTGACGTCATCTCTCGCGTCTCTCACTGCTCAGCTATTCACCTATACGCAACGGTCAAACGCGCATGTTTTTCCGCATTTGTATTCCGTTTCGGAATTCCAATTCCGGATTCCGTAAATAGATCACATATACGAATAAATAAAATTGAAGTGTATGTTTCTAACGTTAAAATAACAGCTTTTTACTAAATGCATATGAAAGTATGTACGGTACTTATAACAAAATCACAATTTAAAAAAAAACTGTATGTCTGTCTAATCTTCGAAATGGCTGACCGATTTTGACGGGAATTTTACTGGCAGATAGATGATGTAATAAGGAGTAACTTATGCTACTTGCATGCGCCAGAACTCGCTTCCTGCCATTATCTTAAATAAACTGTTTAACCTCAGGAGTTGCATTTCATGACCTTGTGGGCAAAACCCTGGCAGTTCCTGCTGAGTACTGCTGTCAAATATGGGCTGGTGCTGCAAAACGCCACCTGGCAGCGTTGGACTCAGCAGACAGAAGTGCTAAGAGACTAAATGGTAACCTTGATTTGGTTGAAACCCATCTTGTCAGCCTCGAGCACACGCGCAGAGTAGCCAGCCTCTTGGTATTCTATAGGCTGCATTTCGGTGAGTGTGCGTAGGAATTACACGCTTTAATTCCTCCCTCTTATTTCCACCATCGGACTACCAGTCCGTCACCGGGTCTTCACTCCTTTGTTGTCGATATTCCACGCATTAAAATCGAACGGTTTGCTTCGTTTTCTGTAATGCGTACAGCAAAAGAGTGGCATAATTTGCCGGCGTCTATCTTTCCTCCCGAATACAATCTGGGCGTCTTCAACGCAAGAGTGAATAGGCTTTTGTTACGCTAAGACAGTGCGATTTATCATCTAATGCTGCATCACCACTTACCACCAGTTGGGATTATTGTCAAGCACTGGCTTATAATAAGTAAAAAAAAAATACATTTTAATTTGATAACGTGCTTACTGCAAGGTTTCTGCTCGTATCAAAATTTAATTATATTGACTTCTGTAAAAGAAATAAAATTACTCAAATTATCACACCATTAATATGGTAGGGGATATGGAAGGGAATATGGAAAGGGGAGCGCTGCGTAGATTTCAAGTGACGCAAAAATCAAGACAAAACTATGCTTGACTTGTTGTAAAACACGCACTTACGTCTGCATAAAGTTTCAAAAATCATTTGCAAGCAGCAACATGGTTTTGGGTGTTATTACTGTAAATAAGTTTTACGGGCTGATAAAAATAGAAGAAGGTTTAAATTTACGCAGCGCTCAAACTATCTTTCTTTGTCTTTGTTTTCACTTCATTTTGTCAGCACTTCAACAATGGAATGTACTTATTAGTACTGACGCCAACTAACTTCCTACCCAACAAAGCGTGTATGATTTTTTATTTTCAAAAATGTAGTAGGTACCTATGCATAAATAAGCATATGTCCAAGATTGCAAGAAAAACTGTAATGGAATAAATATTATACAAAATGACAGTTATTTTTTCAGTGTACCGTCGACAACAAGAATTTCTTTTATCAATATTGGTCAAGGTGCTTAAATTCATTATCACTATCTTCACTAAAAATGAAATAACTTACGTCCACTGCTTAATAGACCAGTGACCAAAGCAAAAGTTTTTGACATTAACGTTTTTGTATCGTCATCACTTAAAATTGTATGAAAATAAGAACAATGCCACTAGCCTACGTATATGGAACATAGTTTTTAGGGTTCCGTAGCCAAATGGCAAAAAACGTAATCCTTATGGATTACGTTTTTTGCCATTTGGCATGTCTGTCTGTCTGTCCGTCCGTATGTCACAGCCACTTTTTTCCGAAACTATAAAAACTATGCTGTTGAAACTTGGTGTGTATTCTGTGATTCGCTTTAAGATTTTCACACGAAAATAGAAAAAAATAACAATAAATTTTGGTGGTTCCTCATACTTAGAACTGAAACTCAAATTTTTTTTTCATCAAAACCAATACGTGTGGGGTATGTATGGATAGGCCTTCAAACATAATATTGAAGTTTCTAATGTGATTTTTTTCTAAACTGAATAGTTTGCGCGAGAGACTCCTCCAAAGTGGTAAAATGTGTGTCCCCCCCCCCCTATAACTTCTAAAATAAGAGAACGATAAACTAAAAAACATATATGATGTACATTACCATATAAACTTCCACCAAAAATTGGTTTCAACGAGATCTAGTAAGTAGTTTTTTTTTAAATACGTCATAAATCGTAAACCGCAATTTACTTTTCATTCATTTAACTCAAATATAAAAGTAAAACTATTATCAAAACATCGATCAAAGTTACAACGAACTACAAGAACCTTTATATTATGTTACTTGCTGCTACTGAACCCTTCATGGGCGAGTCCGACTCGCACTTGGCCGCTTTTTTTCATACAAATTCATTTGATGGTAATACGAATTCGATATAACACAGAATTCATGCTTATTGGGCTAGCAAATGTATCCAACTTCTGCCTATATGTTTAATCGGGTCATCTCTCCATCTAAAACAGAGCCGCTTAACGCGGCGCTTTCGAGTGTGAGACCAACTACTTGTTACTTTATTTTACTGATCCATTAACCAGTTTTAGTTACCCTTGTTTGGCTGTGAATATAAATATGTACAATACTTTGTTCCAGTTTTTATCAGTTTATGTGGTATATCAAGCTCGCACGGAATATCAGCGAGAAAAATTATACTACTGCTTTGTGAGGTGTGGTGTGTGACGAGAACCTTTTTCCTGATAACGAGGTATTCCGTCTTAGTCCTCAACGATGACAACAATGCATTTTGATAGTTAATGGAGGAATAATATAAGTAACTTTGAGCCACAGTATCTACTTACTATCAGATGGACGGTGTGCTTGCCCTTACTTTTAAAAAAAGTTTGAGAATCTCCGAGCATAGCCTTCTCTCATAATCATTGAATCACTGATCACGCTTTTGTTAGGCTAAGTCAGTGTGCTTTACTATTTTTGGCTCAGTCACTAATTACGATACCTTATGGATATCAGTCAAACACAGGTTTATAATATTAAAAAATACTAATTAAAAATTCTGAAATTTTTTCTGTAGCATGTTATACTCAATAAAGGTAAAGGTAAGTAAAAATATGGTTTTATAATTTCAGATCTTCAGACGAAATTCAGAAATACTATGTGCTGAATGTTTTTTTTAATAGAATAATGGTGACAAACGAGCACAAAGTCCACACGATGGCATGTTTCCAGTAACAAGGGTGTCCGGTTCTCTACACTCACCATACGAAGCACAGCAGCCTTAACCTGTGATTTTACTCTTAAATTCTGTGAGAGCGTGTTCCTACCCCGGCCAAGCTGATACATTTGTACAACAACTAATACAGCTGCAGCGTGGCTCTATAACGTATACAATTGTGACCATCCTTTGTCTTTCATGCGCGGCTAAAATTTATACCCTTTCCAATCCGAACTTTATGGCATCATCAGTATCGTCTCGTATAATTTCGGCAGTAAAGTTTTCCAAATTGTTACGGTAACGTTTAAGCAGCAACAAATTATGTTATTATGCTGTAAACCCTGAATGCGTCCTAGGTGCCAGACGTGAGAACTTTTGGGGATTTGTTCTTTACTTTATTTTGGGGTTTTTTGTGATTCATCGTTAAATATGCATTAATATTTAACGATGAAAGATTAAAAACGTCAAAACCCATTTCTAGCGCTGTCTAAGTAAACGGGACGTACGTAATTAAGAGAGTTTAAGAAGTTCTTTGAGCAACTGTATACATTTCCATTAAAATCATATATAAATTTGTATAAGCCAAAATCAAAATAAAAAGACTAGGATGGCTCGTTCATCTCACAAATAAAGTTAGAAATCAAAATTTTAATGTGAAGTACAAGGTAAGAATATAAATACAGCAGAACTTTAAAAATAGAGTATAATCTCGGTGTTCCATTGTTTCAAAATAAAATATTATTGTAACCTACATTCTTTAGTTCATTTTTAGTTGAAATGACGTGATATTGTTATTTAAGAAAGACGAAAGTCAATAATTAAGGAGTTACAGACAGATGACGATTTGTTAACAGAAATCACTACTACACCATTTCTTGACGTTTAATATTTTAATATGTAAAATGACAGCGTTCGCGAAGCTGTTACAGCGCCGCTGATGATATCATATACTCGATTAGTATATGTCTCATCTCAAACCATTAAATTCTTTTAGTATTTTAGTAAATACCTTACAGACATATTCAACGTTAAAATAAACGACGACAATTTTAAATTATAATAATCAGATTTGACAAAATTTTGCTAAAACTTTACATAAGACAAAACCTAGGTTAACCGAATTTATTTTTACAAGATCATGAAATAAATGTTGAATACTGATTTACCTTTTTAAAAACTTGCTGGCGACTTTTTCATACTACTGTGAAAATAATAATTTGTTTATACACTACATTATTACTTTTAAAAAGAACGTATTTTCAAAGTAAATACTCGTACCCTATTGACTAAATCAAAACATTCCATATCGACTATACCAATAAATGTCATCAGTTCATGTTATAGCGATTTCGAAATGGATAAGCACTGTGTCAACGCCTGTCGCGCATATGACGCCCACTCGAGTCGGACTACATTCGTTTTAATTAAAGCCCTTCGATCCACTTACGTAAGAGCTTTCAATAATTGAATACGTGAATGTCAATAAAGGTTTGATTGCAGTATTCAGAAATAAGCTACCCACAAAAATAATATCGAGATTTTAATGAAGATATTTTTTACTAGTCGGTGAGAGAATGTTTTCACCTGTGGAGAAAAGTAAGACAGAATAGGAAAACTCAAAAACTGCAGCGTTATGTTGCTATTTCAGGATGGTATTCTTTGTGGGCTTGATCGTTCCACGGTCCAATCGACAACTTTGTGTTGCGATTTTATAATAATATCTTCAGCATGATTATCTCGACCGTAACAAGTAGAATAATAGTAGAATATGCGAGTTCGTAATAAAGAAGATCAGTTTTTCTATTACGATCTCATTCATTATTTCCTTGCTAGCGATATGAGTAAGTTCATTAAAATCACTTAGCGAGCTATGAGATAAGTTACTTGTATAAAATTCGTACTTCGTATTCGTTATTTCCATAAAAAAAAATATTTTATAGAAGTAACGGTATGTACACATTCAACCTGATAGTAAATAGATCCTGTGGCCCATAGACACACATTTCATCGATAAAGTATCGAAATGCGTTGGCATAATCACCTTGAGTCCTAAGATTGAATCTGGGGGCACGGCAGTGCCCCCGCCAAGTCGAGCAAAAAAGCGGCACGGCCGTACCATCCTTTTCTTGAAGCAGTTCAGGCCATTTTCGTAACCCTCTAACTTCGTTGTGGATAAAACTAGAAGCCTGAATTTTAAGTAACCAAGTAGGCATTGTATAAACTCAGGATATTTCCAATTTCATTAAATTTGAACCAGTTGTTTAAGAGTTTAACTAGTCAAAGTTTCTTAATTTTGTCACTCACTGACTGACTGATCATCAAAACTCTAAGGCACTTCTAGCAACTTAGAAGCTTCAAATTTGGCATACAATTATTGTTTTATATATAAATCAAGGAAAAATTTAAATATTTTACAATTTCAGTCCAGTTTTTGAGATACGTCAACTGCATAAATAACTTTGTAATCCCATATAAATACATATAGGATTACAAAGTTACATTTGCAGTGAATGAATCAGTGTACCTATATATGCATAATATAATGAAATAATAGGTGTAAATAGGTACCTAGATATAACTATCTACAAAAAGAAATGAGATGCCATCAAAAACATAACTTGTAAAAAATCCAAGTCTCGCAACTCAGTTATTCTACCGTAAAAAGTGTGTGATCTATGTAGTACCAAGTCGGTTAATTTATTCAGTCCCTACTTAAGGGTCCTTCTGTCTTAAGTTACTACGTAATTAGTTAACCTAACAACATCTTATAGTGACCATATCAATGTTAAAATTCTTTAATGTTTTAAATAAACAGATTGACTTGGCCATCGCATAAAAACGCAATGTATCTCTCAAGTAATATATATTATATTAAATTAGATTGTCTAGTGCGATTGCCAAGTCAATTTATTTATTTAAAACTTTTATGATTTTTGATTTTTAAGATTTTTTTCTATCTGGCTCCAAGAACTAAGCATGCACGCACGCACGCACGCACGCACACACGTACGCTCGCACGCATGCACGCACGCACGCACGTACGCACGCTCAAACGCACGCACGCACGCACCCACGCACGCAAGCACGCACGCATGCACGCACGCACGCACGCACGAACACACACACACACACACACACACACGCACACAGACACACACAGACCTGGCGTCCTGAAATACAGGCGTAAAGCCAAGCTTAGGCACCAGTCTCCCACAGTATGACATTGACGCTATACTATAATATTATGTACAATAATTCTGTATTGTGGTGAGAAAATAAATAAATTATTATTATTATAATTCTTTGTGGTATCTATAAAGTTTTGTCATTTGGTTGGGCAATATAAATATATAATTGTAAATAAATATGGTAAACGTACATAAATATCAATAAAATAAAATAAATACATAAAAAATACATAAATATATAAAAACCCAACCAGATGGAAGCTCTCGGCAGGGGAGACCAAACGGCCGAGGGTTAGGGGGAAAGGAAAAGAAACCGGCGGACGATGCGGGCGGTATCCAGGAGCACCGCCTTCTGCATTTGAGCTTGGAGCGGTCCGTCACGGAGTCAAAGTCGCCTCAGATGACCCGAGAGGCTGACTGGAATTAACCCATTTGCAGAGACGACTACAGGTATAATTTGAGCCGGCCGTCCACCCCACATGTCAATCACCTCATGAGCCAGGTCCAGATATTTTGTCAGCTGATCTGTTTCGGCTTTCACGAGGTTCTCGTCATAAGGAATGGTAATGTCGACCAAAAATATCCTTGACTGTGCCCGGTCCATCAGCACAATATCAGGCTTATTCGCAAGAATAGTCCTGTCTGTGATGATGGCGCGGTCCCAGTAGAGCCTGGCGCGGTCATTTTCGAGCACGGCTTCCGGCAAGTACTTATAATATGGCAGTTTCCGATCCACGAGACCGTATTTAAGAGCGAGCCCCTGGTGTAGAATCCTGGCTACTAAGTTGTGCCTGTGCAAGTACTCATAGTTAAAAAGCGCCAAACAACCGAAGATGACATGCCTAAGTGACTCACCGGGATGGCGACAAGCTCAACAGACGTCGACGGTGCCATCATAGGGTGTATCTCCGATAATTGTTGGTCTTAATAACCTGATCCTGTATTGCACAGGCAAAGCCCTCGGTTTCCCCAAAGAGGTCACCGAAACGTAGCCAGTGGAGGGAGGTGATTGTGTCTACAAAAGGCTCATGTAGAGCCTTGTAGAACCTCCCGTGGGGCTCTTTCTCCTTCCATACGGTCTCGTGGTCGGAAATGCTCTGCAATGCCGGGTCTTGCCATTGCTCGTTGGCTAAGGATAGAGGGGTAAGTCCTTTATCATAAGAAATAACGTCCCTATAGTATGGATCATCCGCTCTCGTCAGAAAGTAATTACGGAGGCTGCACACTTCGCGATTATGCATGGTAGGCGCGCTTAAAAAGCCGCGACCACCATGCTTCCGCGGCAAGTACAGCGTCATTACTGACGATCTCGGATGATGCATCCTGTGGGACGTCATTATAGTGCGGACTTTTCTGTCCAGAGCGTTCAGTTCGGTCTGAGTCCTCCTGAGCATGTCAAAGGTATACATGAGAACAGGCATGATCCAATCGTTATCTGTGTCATACCCGCCTCATCTACACCGATGTTTTGTGACATACCCAGGTATCGGTATATTTCAGCCTCGTAAAGGGTCCTTATGTTTATGGGCATATATAAGTCTATGCCCTCAGAGTTAGCAACCCTTCCCCTTTCAGCATGGAGGACCGCACACTTATCCGTCCCCAGCTCCATTCTAATAGAATTACTAAAATCACATGTGATGTTTAGCAGTTCCATAAGATGAGAGCGACTGGAGGCGAATAACTTGAGATCATCCATATAGAAAAGGTGGGTCACTTTTGTACCTCCTTTCCGAAGCTGAAATCCTCTCCCGGAGCCCTCCAGTAAGGTACTGAGAGGGTTCAGAGAGAGACAGAACCAGATTGGACTCAAACAATCGCCCTGGAAGATAGCCCTTCTTATCCTTATGTGGTTCTTGGCAGCCGTCATCCGCTCGCCTAGATGACAAAAGATCGTACTCCATTGCCCCATACACTGCCCGAGGAAGTCTCGAACTGTACAGTTAACCTTATACAGCTCGAGGACCCTCTTAAGCCATGTATGAGGCACCGAGTCGAATGCCTTTTTATAGTCTATCCAGGCGGCGGAGAGGTTCCGACGGTTGCGTTTAACCACCTTGCCAATGACCGCGTCAATGAGGAGTGGTTCCTTTGTTCCACGACCACCGCCCTGACATCCATTCTGAGCCCGCGGCATTTAAGTTCAGGTGACGAGTGATTCTCGCGCTCAAAATGGATGTTAGTGCCTTGTATATGGTAGGTAGATACGTTATGGGGCGGTATTTGCTCGGGTCTGTGGAATCCCGGTCCTTAGGAACCAAATGAGTGATCCCAGTAGTGAAGAGGCTCGGGAGCGATTTTTGGTCGAGAGTCTCTTAAAACTGTCGGGCGAGCACAGCGTGACACACCACGAACCCCTTCAGTCAGTAGTGATGCAGTCCGTCGAGTCCCGGACTTTTCCAGTTCGGGGCCTTACGGACCGCCTCAGCTTCCTCATCCAGCGTTATGATGACGGGGTCCATGGGCGTAACATTCGCACACTGACTCGCCACAACTTCCGTACAAGGGCCTTCGCTGTGGTTTACGGGCTCTGACCACAGGCTGCGCCAGAATGCAATAGTGTCGGCCTGATTCGGTGCTGGGCCCGTTCCACGTACCATTGGTCGCTCCAATGATTCATAGAGCCTATTCTGATCACTCTGGAAGAGACGATTCTGGTTGAACCGTTTCGACATCTCGGTATATCGCCGAATCCGCTTCCCACAAACAGTGATTCTCTGCTTTAGGTCGTCTATGCGCTCCGTCAATTTTTGCGTTATATCCGGCAAACATCAGTTTGTCCCAGCAAACGCCATCCTGACGGTGCGCACAAATCTCGGCCTATTATTTCCCGACCTGAAGCTTATCAGTGTGCCAATAAGGGCCCTTGCCTTTGCGATACGGTCCTCAATCCTTCCTCTTCAGGCTTGGATGGCGCTACTGTGTCTAGTAGCGCGTCCAGCCGTGGGAAGTTTGGCGCCAATAATACAGCAAACTGCCAGTGCAGCACCAAAAAAAATTGAGTCCGTCTCGCAAAAGTCCCGGCTGGCTTCCAAATAGGTCACCAGCATTGGGATATTAAGAGCCCTCACGACAGCACGATTCCGCTTGCTTAGGGGTATGCGCGGGAGTCGCTGTCGATTTTCGAGATGCGTATTGCGCGTTTCCACAATCGCCTAATCTAATTTACTACTCATCTGCTCTAGTTCTTGGAAGACGATTCCATCATCGTCTGAATCAACTACAACTGGAAAATCCATGTGTGCATTTTTTGTCGTCGCATTACCAACTGTAGCATTTTCATCCGATGAGGGAACAGCCTCACGTCGTAGTCGTTCGAGTTTGGCGTCACCAAATATGTTGGAGCGCAGGATTTACTGAACTCGGTCTGCCAGGTTTTGCTCTGATACATGAACAGATGGCTCCAGCTCCCCGAAAAAGCGATGAATCCGAGCCCGATACGCTACCATTCCAGTTTCTTCCTTTTGCCCTAAAATACGCTCGCAATGCGTTTGCGTTCATTATTTTTGTCCAACGCATGCGACGTGTTCCACCAGCGGTGGGTGCCACTTGCTGAGTCCGAGAAGACCCAGCCGGCACCAAGCCCTCTGGTGGGGATGATGGATGCGGGCGGCTACTAGGTGGTCTTGCAGCCCCCTGCGCTTGGCTAGCGACCCGCATACTGTCGCGTCCAGCGCCAGCTCCAGACGCGCCCTGGCGACCTCCAGGCAGCGGTCCTTTTCGCACTTTTTCATTGTCCATCACCCATTGAGTGGGCGTCAATTAACGGGAGACGCCCAGGCCCGGCACCGTTTTGTGGTACGGCCATAAGCACAGACGGACTTTTGCACCCTAAATTCTGCCGAGGCACGGCGCACACACCTCTTGGCAAGGCGCTGACTGCCTGCGCTGAAGTAGCAGTTTTGTCACTTAACTGTTACGTCAGCGGGCAGTTTCGTCACTTTCCTACGCCATATATATTATTATTATTTCTTTGCATCCTACCCATGGGGGCGGAGTGGCTTCTCGCCGGATGATCCCAGTGCTGTTGTTGACTCTGTCGCTGATGTGGTGCTACAGAGAATGGAACTATTTATTCCATCATCTGTAGTACCCATCGGAGTCAGATCTCAGCCTTGGTTTGGTCGCTCCTGTAAGACAGCATTACGCAGTAAGCAGGAGTGTTATCAAGCCTGGGCTGCAGGTTCGGCGACTCGGGATGTAAACAACAGCACACTTAAAAAGAAGTATAATTTCGCCTCCAGGTCCTTCAAAAGAGTTATTTCCAAGGCAAATTCAGAGCACATAGGCAGAATTGGCGAGAAACTAGTTCGCCTTCCTTCGGGAATCCGTGCATTCTGGTCTCTCGCCAAGGCTTTCCAACGGAATTTTTGTAAGCCACCACTACCATCTCTGCACAGGGAGGACGACTCACTGGCCCAAGCCGCAAAAGACAAACCCGACCTTTTAGGCTCCCTTTTTAAGTCCAACTCGAATTTTGATGACGGGGGAAAACACAGCCGACCATCCCGCGGTGTGAGTGGTCCATGCCGGATGTGATGTTCTAACAGCGCTCGGTTCGCAAAGCACTCCTCTCCTTGGACATACAGAAGTCGTGTGGGCCTGACTAAATCCCCCCAATTGTGCTGAGGACGTGTGCTCCGGAGTTGGCACCGGTCTTAACGCGTCTTTTCCGGTACTCTAACTCCCAAGGCGTAGTCCCGAATTCATGGAAGACAGCTTTTGTCCACCCGATCCCCAAAAAGCGATCGCTCAGACCCTTCCAACTATAGGCCTATCGCCATCACCTCTTTATTCTCCAAAAGAATGTAATTCATTATTAACTGCCAGCTCATGCGGCACCTTGAGGATCACCAGCTGATTAATGACAGCCAATACGGTTTTCGTCGCGGTCGAACAGCTGGTGATCTTCTGGTCTACCTGAGCCATCGATGGGCGGAGGCAGTAGAGTCCAAGGGGGAGGCGTTGGCCGTTAGTTTGGACATCACGAAGGCCTTCGATCGGGTTTGGCATAAAGCGCATCTTTCGAAGCTTCCCGAGAAATTGTGCAATTAGATCACTAGCTTCCTTGCAGATCGGAGAATCAAGGTCGTTGAAGACGGTGCATGCTCCGACTACAAGCCTATTAACGCTGGTGTTCCACAAGGCTGTGTGCTATCACCAACGCTGTTTCTTCATATTGTAACGACTTACGTACTTATACTTATAATTGTTTAGAATCTATAACTATAAGATATATAAATATATCTAATTTATATGACCAGTATATTTTGATCTTTCTAAAGGTTTAAATATAGGCCGTTTAATAAATTTATGGCGTGATCGACTTAGTTAGGACCCTTATTTACGTTGTTTTTGCATAGTAACTTAGTTCTTTTAAGTGTATCTTGGAAGAGTGAATATTCACGAGAGCAATCGAAAGCTGGTGGTAGCGTCTTATAAGCTAAAGAACCCCGTTCACGAAGACAGAGCTCAAAAGAGTTAAGAACAAAAAATTGTCCCTATTCCACTTGTATCAGGTTCACAACAGTCAATTCCTTATTAATTAATCCCTTCCCGCTTGGAAAAGGCTCACAAAGTTTATATCAAATACCAGATACAAGGGCTTCGCTCTCCAACATTTAAAAAAAATGTGGAGGAGGTACACGGCTCCGCACACGCCGTGCACGGTAAGCGCCAACCATTTTAATGCGCTCCCCCCGAAGGGTACGCTAAGTTGGGAACGTGACCGTAGTCCACAGCAAAATAACTGGCGAACAAGTCAAAGAGGACTTGGCCCCTTGATAGTGCGTAAGCACAAACATCGACCGAAGTTGCGCTTGTCAATGCGTGTAAACGCCATACAGAATACGATCAAATCCAGCCACAGTGAATGAACGTCACACGGGTTAGGCAACAATAGGCACACTGGCCATAAAAAGTCCTCCGTGAGCGCCACCACCTGCCAGACCGCCGTTCCTGCAGACGTGATGTAAGTGTAAGGCATCACCACCAATTGCATGGTCAGCACGGCCAATTGGCCGCAGAGCGTGTCATGAGTCTGCCGTTCACCTCAAGGGAATGGGGTCCCACGTTGCGCGGCTTTTGGTCGCAGCCTTGAGAGCCTTCTCAGATTTTCCCTCCAGCTACCACCCGCATGAGGTCGACACATATGCTCCACCAACGAAAACAATGGCAGATGCAGCCAATAGGCAGTTATAAAATAATAGTAATAATTTTTTTTAACAGTGGTAGAGCCACACGGCAGCTTTTGCTGTCGCACGGATGGGCCGGCTCGAACCGGGGTGGTACCACGACCTCACAGAATACCAGCGTGAAGTAGAGGTTTACCTCTGCGTTTCGCTTGGTGAGTGCAGGTGGCCGGAGGCCCTTTTTACTGGAATTGAGGCATTCCATCTTAGTCCTCACGGGTGACAACGCATCTGCATTTTGATTTGCAAACGAGGATAGATGTGGATGTCTATGGGCCGCAGCAACCACTTACTATCGGGTGGACTGTGTGCTCGTTTGTCACCCCTATCCTATAAAAAAAAAATTTGCCATCTGACGTTGAGTATACGCATTTTTCGATCATGTTTGTCTCACCCACTAACAAATTGCCTTCAATCTTTCAAAGGTTGGAACTTTATAGAGATATATTATTAAATTGTTATATAAAACATCATGGAGGACAAACAGTCTGCAGCCCCGCAATGAAGGGACCCGACTTGGGAAAAGCTACTTAGGTTGTGAGTCAAACCAAGACGCAGAGAACGCCATTGAGAATAGCGACCCGCCAAACTACCATCGTATAGACGCAATGCTGCAGAACGCAACAAGCATTAATACGACTATCGTCAGGCTTACACCATCCCAAGGTCCTCCATACAGTCCCAGCAGACATCACCACCCGCATACCTCCATCAACCAGAACCACAAGATGCGTCGAATCAGGTGCAGCACACACTCAGATCCATCACAAGACGCAATACTGCAAGTAGCAGCAAGCATCAATGCAACTATAATACGGATGGCGCCCCCTCACAACACACCCACATGATCCACATCGACTTTGGTAACAAAATTGATAATGTTGTTAATTAAAAAATACCACCAACGCATCATAGTAGCACGGTACTAAGACGTCAGTAGCCAAAACTCCACGAATCATAGCGCTATTGCACTAAGACATGGAGTTGAGTATGCTTGCTGCACTTAAAAGTACTACCAAACACACTCACCCTAATCCGAAAGATAGCCGACGTATCATAACGCTATGCGCTAAGACGCCGCCCACAAACCGTGCAAATATTTCTCGGGAAAACGTCGCCGAGTACCGAAACAAGCTTGTATCTGAAGTCGAGTCTTTGCTGAACAAAGTCTTGGATTGGGGGCGACTAAATCTAGTCCAGTTTAATCCTCAGAAGACAAAAGTTTGCGCGTTTACCGCTAAAAAGAACCCCTTTGTCGTATCTCCTCAGTTTCAAGGCACTCCCCTTCTTGCCTCAGCCAGTATCGGAATCCTCGGAGTCGATATATCGAGTGACGTGCAGTTTCGTAGTCACTTAGAAGAGAAGGCCAAATTGGCCTCTAAAAAGCTTGGCATGCTCAGCAGAGCGGGACAGTATTTCATGCCGGCACACCGCCTACAACTTTGCAAGGCGCAGGTTCGGCCTCACATCGAATACTATTCCCATCTCTGGGCAGGGGCTCCCCAGTGCCAGCTCCTTCCACTTGACCGCATCCAGCACAGAGCGGCTCGAATCATCGACGACCGAGTCCTTCCCGATCGGCTCAATTCATTGGAACTGCGAAGAAATTTTGCATCCCTTTTTGCATTTTCTTTTGCATCTACCACGGGCAATGCTCTGAGGAATTGTTCGGATTAATTCCAGCCGCCAAATTTCACGATCGCACTTCGTGGCAGAACTCCCGATACCATCCACACCATCTGGATGATTGGCGGTCCACCACTGCGCGATTTAGAAGATGTTTTCTTCCTCGCACGACTTCCTTGTGGAATCGATTACCACCAGCGATTTTTCCGGACCGATGCGACTTAGGGACCTTCAAGAAAAGAGCCTACTCCTTTTTAAAGGGCCGGCAACGCATCTGCAATTCCCTCCCTGGTGTTGCAGTTGTTCGTGGGTGGCGGTAGTCGCGCTAGCCGCATGCCCGTTTGCCCCCTCTCCTATTAAAAAAAATCTTTCTTCCCGATCAATTGTCGGTTATTCGAGATATATGGCCAGATATGTCGATTACTCTGTTTCTACTTCGGATTTCCTTGTTTTTAAGTCCATTACGCACAGAAACCCAGAGAACAGCCGTCTTCATTAAGCCCGCTCAGTGACCTTGAGCTTCCTCATACGGGCAGTAATGAAGGAGCACATCTCAAATCCATAGATCATCTCTGGCAACAAGCACTAGTTGAACAATGTTCTTTTGAGGTTCAGGGTTTTGAGGTAAAAAGTTTGCTGCATTGGAAGATGTTTTCAAGCTACTGACCTCTCACTTATTTCGATTTATTGATATAGTCCTTATGGCAGAATCGCTGGAGGACCTAAGCACTATGCTCAAGGACCTCAATAGCGTCTCCCAATGGATAGGTCTTAAGATGAACATGGACAAAACGAAAATAATGTGTGACGTCCATGTTACACCTATGCCGGTAGTTGTTGGGAGCACTAAGCTCTAAGTTGTTGATGAGTATGTTTACCTGGGACAAATATTCCGACTAGGTAAGTCCAACTTCGACCGAGGGGTCAATCGACGGATTCAACTCGGCTGGGCAGCGTTCGGGAAATTACGGCACATCTTCTCGTCAGGCATACCTCCAAAGCTTCTTTGGATTCTTTGCATTCTTAAATTCAATTTACGTTGGATTGTATGTTTTAATCTTCATTAAAACATACAATCCAACGTAAATAGAATTTAAGAATGCAATGCAATGGTAATAATTTTAGGTGTTTTTTTTACATATTACTTAAGTTACAAAATCTTCAACATAACTCAATTTTTCTACATGTAAAAGCTTTTCAGCCAAAGTCTGTGTGATATTATAATGTCTGAGATCTCTATGATATCTGAGATATTAGAATCCTGATTAAGTTGCTAAGATACGAGGAGAAATGATCTATTGTATTCTGTGTAAAATTCTACAAAATGGATAATACTCAGTATTTTATTAAACTTACTGTTACAAGCTGATGAAAATTAAGAATTAAAGTAAATACATTTTGATTAATAGAATAAAATGTGAGAAATAATATAGCTTTTACAGTGCCAGTAATTAAATTCAAGTAAATAAAGTAGAAAAATAATAATAATAATCTTTATTTGCGTAAAACATATTATTATAAATGATGTTAACATGTAACAACGAGTGCTCATGTTTTACTTATTTTACATAGCATGCAAATATTTTAAACAATTTTATACACTTCCTTAACTATTTTAATTAAAATTAATCACATAATTTGGTTCAAAATAAAATATGGAGTAATAATATAATAATAATTAGTTAAATTTTAATTCTGTCATCGTCGATTTCAATAGTAAAAAGTCGCATAATTTAATGAAAATTTTATAATAGATATGACCTAATATAGAATCTAATTTTTACTGTTGAAGAATTATTTTAAGCTATAGAAATTATTTGAAACAATGTAATATTTAGAATTTTAAGTTCGTCATGTAATATAAATAATTTTTTAGAGCTATATAAATTCATATTTTGTACTAACCCTCTTATGGATTTTTTTTGTAACATAATATTATATATTTCTTCTTAAATAGAATATCTCCATATATTTCAAACTATCTTAGGATGTTGAACGGTAACTACCGGAAGTACTTTGTATTGATGTTGAGATAAAATAAAACCGCACCGCAAAACAACCCAAGAAAATTGGAAACACGAGTTCAATGAGTCAGCAAATTTGTAGTCGAGCCAGCGAGGCGCTTAAATTTAGTTTCCTGATTAAGTTGCTAAGATACGAGGAAAATACATATAAGTACTTATTTATTTATAGAACTACGTTGCAATATATAAACGTTATTTATTATCAGTCAAGCTTATAGAAGAAGGAAGTTCCGCAGATATGGGGAAGAAACCAGGATTGCTATTATTAAAAGTGTTTTTTTATTTTATTTTGTGTATTTCCACAGGTTTATGATTTCGTAACTTTTGCATTATTCAATTTATAGTACAAGACAATTCAGTACAATTCATTCCAATTTAATGTACACACAGGTCACGAGAAGTGTCCGAACAGGTGTAGTAACCAGAATGCTGTAGGTAAGCCCGTTTAGCAGCCAGTGGGCTGGCGCAAAACAGAAACAGGATTTTTTAAGAGAGTAACCTAGATACAGGTAACAGTAAGTAACCTCCAAAGTGCTTTTCGGCGGCTGCGTGTGTCGTTATAAAAATGAAAATATACCTTAGAGGGAGCTTTCTTTAGGTGCCAACACGACCGATTCCTGACACTTTCTACTATATAATTTTGGTCTGTGGGTCTGTATCAGACATATATCAGTCCGGGCTAATCTTTGGAATGATAGAACTGATTACATATCCCGTCCAGACTAATCTTCGGAATCTTCGGTTTAGCCAACCAATTAAATTAAAAATAAATTATTAGTAATTTATTTTCAAAACGTGGTTTTATTTTAATGCTCTAAAAAGAAGAAAACAAACTTTAAATTAAATTAAAACCATCCAACCATTTATTACATTACACAATTTAGATGACTTAAAAGCAAGGTTGCAGTCGATGTGGAATCACGGAAGAAGAGGATTGAGAGGCGATGCAATACTCGCCCTATCCTCCGCGACTGTGACGGAGCCGCACTGTTGATGCGGTCGTAGTGAGGCCGCGGAGGGAGAAGAGTGTCGGTATTGCGAGGCTCCGCTCTCCCTACCCTACGAAGTCGAATCTTGGTTGGCGGCGGAGCCATAGACCAGATCCGCCGCTTGGGTCAGAAAGGCTAGTGCTTGTGGCTAGTCATGTGTTCTAGTCGTCTTGCTTGAGAAGGAGATGGGGCAGGAATAGCCCTCTCTCGAGAAAGGACCGCTATGGGTCTGGTGGCATTGATGTGGCCGCGGATTTGTGCGAAAGCATGCACGGAAGTTCCAATATGCGGCTAACACTATGGGGTTTAAGTCGGTGCGAGTTCGACATAACCCATCCTTGTCTCCGCAAGGGGGGTATGCGTAGGCATTTCCCCGTGTAAAAAAGGTCGATATTAGTTAAGACACGATCCCGCTTAGTCTTACCGTTTAGCCGGGCAGTAGTACACACTTTTTATTAGCATATATTCTTTTAAGCAAACAAAGGATTCATCTTCTTGTCATCATTTGAATCCATATTATCATTTCATATCCATATCATGAGCGTTAATAAAAAAAAATAGTCCGCCATTTCTGGGATTCCATCATATTGGATTTAGAGTAACGTTATTTTATTTTTCTTATTCATCCCAGCAAACTCCCTCATATAATGAGAGTATATAAAAAATAACTAGTCTGCCATCTTGGTCGGTCCCCCATATAGGATTTAGAATGACGTCACTTATCTAGAAATACTTTTAAAATGCAGTTGCATAATTTGACCCGAACAATCGGACGTCAAAATCGTAATCGGGGACTCCAAAAACCCCGGGATAACAAAATTACAGGCGGATTGGAGCAACTAAGTTTTTGATCGCCAACTTCCGCCATGCTGAATTTTTTTGTTGCCTGCTGTTGACCCTTGTTTTTCCCTGCAACATTTGTTCAAGCACCACCAAACTTTGCTTAACCTTTGCCGAGTTATAACTCTTTAAAATTGGTATGGCGGCCATTTTGTTTTCCGCCTTTTTAGCCATGGCCACATTCCCGCTCCATCATCAGATCAACTATATGTCATAATAAAATTTCAATGTCATATTAGACGTCCGCCATATTGGATTTAGAATGACGTCAGTTTACTCGTGTTTTGCTCATCAAGCCCTTTCATTTGACACCTATATCATAGGGGTTGCTGTGGAAATGATAAATCGCTATTTTGTAACGTCCGCAATATTGTGCGTAACCAAATGTGTATGCCCAATTTTAGCCCGATAGCTTCAGTGGATGTGGGTGAAATATTGGTTGCAAAATTCCAGGACATACATTCAAGTGAAGTTAAATGAAAGCTTTTAATAAAAGTAAATTAATAAATGGTCTTTGATTATTATTAAAAAAAAACAGGTGAACACGGGACAGGTCGCTAGTTTTCACCATAAAAATTAAATATGTAATTGTCTTTTTTTTCCATATTTCAGTCAAGAATATTGTAAGGATATGTTATAATTATTTCTTATAGTACAATAATTAACATTATAATAAAACATGTATATAATCTATACTAATATAATAAAGCGGAAGAGTTTGTTTGTTTTTTTGTTTGTTTAAACGCGCTAATCTCTGGAACTACCAGTCCGATTCGAAAAGTTATTTTTGTATAATATTATAGCCAGATTCATATGGAATAGGATAGCCTATCTAACATTAAGCTATATCACTCAGCAAGCCTTAAATATGTATATTTTTTAAGCAAGTCAGAAGAAAAAGCGCTCCCTAAATGATTTATCCGCGTACGCTGGAGTTATGGTTAGGGATTTTTTTTATTAATTATTTTGAGCTGTTACCTGGTAGATTCTGTTACCTGGTAGATTCTGCTACCTATATCCTGTTTCACTTTCCCTCTGTCACCTCCTATATACGAGTATATTTCCTTATTTACATCAAAATAGCATCGAATTCCTAATAATACAAAAGATGCGTGAACCTCGACTCTAAGTGTTATCATAATATAATTTTATTCTTATTTCATAATATTATTTCACTTTAATCTTTTATGAATAGCTATTAAAACGAAGAATGGTAGCTTTTACAGTCAAAAAAAAGATATGGAATTCATGTAGCTTTTTGGTTACCTCCTCTCTGCTTTTGTATTTGTGTATAGTGTAGATAAAAACATATTTGACGGGCTAGTGTAGTTTAATACACAGATAATAATTTTGTTAATAAATTAAGTATAATATCCCCCCTCTCAATCAATCTATGGGGGACACATAGGCCATGTGCAGCAGTGGACTTTAATAGGCTATAACGGCAATGTTATATTGCTGGGAGGTGGACCTTCTGCTGACCTCTCATCCGGACGGATACCAGGTTTCCGTCGATGCCCTTTTCGGCTCTTCGGACCATTGTCTGATCCGGAGTGTGGTGCCACTCACGCTACCCTCGCGGTTGCTTTCTGCAGGTTGCCGCCGTGTTTGGCTACAGGTCGGCGGATTGGGACGGAATGCGGTCTTTCTTTGCATCCTACCCATGGGGGCGGGTTTGCTTCTCGCCGGATCATCCCAGCGCTGTTGCTGACTCTGTCACTGATGTGGTGCTACAGGGAATGGAACTATTCATTCCATTATCTGTGGTACCCATCGGAGGCAGAACTCAGCCTTGGTTTGGTCGCTCCTGCAAGACTGCATTACGCAGTAAGCGGGAGTGTTATCAAGCTTGGGCTGCGGCTTCGGCGACTCGGGATATAAACACCAGCACACTTAAAAAGAAGTATAAATTCACCTCCAGGTCCTTCAAAAGAGTTATTTCCAAGGCAAATTCAGAGCACATAGGCAGAAGTGGCGAGAAACTAGTTCGCCTTCCTTCGGGAACCCGTGCATTCTGGTCTCTCGCCAAGGCTGTCCAAGGGGATTTCTGTAAGCCATCACTACCATCTCTGCACAGTGAGAACGACCCACTGGCCCACGCCGCGAAAGAGAAAGCCGACCTTTTGGGCTCCCTTTTTGCATCCAACTCAACTCATGATGACGGGGGGAACACACCGCCGACCATCCCGCGGTGTGAGTGCTCCATGCCGGACGTGCGGTTCTCACAGCGCTCGGTTCGTAAAGCACTCCTCTCCCTGGATATCCACAAGTCGAGTGAGCCTGACGGAATCCCCCCAATTGTGCTGAGGACGTGTGCTCCAGATTTGGCACCGATTCTAACGCGTGTTTTCCATCCAACCACAGGCCTATCGCCATCACCTCCTTGTTCTCCAAAATAATGGAATCCAATATTAACTGCCAGCTCATGCGGTACCTTGAGGATCACCAGCTGATTAGTGAACGCCAATTTGGTTTTCGTCGGGGTCGATCAGCGATCAGGTCTATCTGACTTATAGATGGGTGTAGGCAGTAGAGTCCAAGGAGGAGGCATTGGCCGTTAGTTTGGCCATAGCGAAGGCCTTCGATCGGGTCTGGCACAAAGCGCTTCTTTCGAAGCTTCCTTCCTATGGGCTTCCCGAGAATTTTAAAATTTAAGATTTATAAAAAACAAATGCTACCAATATAAACATTAAATATTGTCTACTCCTGTCAAAACCTGTACTACCTTTAGTTTAAATGAATTTATTGATTGCATAAATAGGTCAATATAAGAGAATTTACTGTTAAAATTTTTAACCATTCTGGTGAATTCTTGCCATAATTTGTATGACCTAAGGGAACACTGAATAAAGGTGTATGTTTAGAACTACGTCGGGGTACTTTAAAGGAGATTTGTGAAAGCAGAACAGGGCAATCAAGTTGAGCGCGAAAAATATTAAACAAAAAACCCATGTCTCACATCTCACGGCGTTTTTCTAACGTAAGAAGTTAAATTTACGACAATTACGAGTATCACTGTAAGACATGAATGTTTGCGGGGTGTTACTTTAACCTTTTGCTTTCTTATCCATAAACCTTAAACCCAGTTAAACCATAAACCTTGTTATTTATATGTTATCATGTATAACTAACTAGCTAGTATAAAATAAATTTACCGAACTTTTAAATAAATGCTCTTAATTCTTTCGTTTTCTTTTATTTGCTAAAAATAGCTTGGTTTTAATTCCCATTACGTCTGAACCATAATTTGTTGTCACTCTAGAATAAATATTGTCAGCCATCAATAATAATAATAAAATATTTTACTTAATAAAGGACTAAAACTTGTCGATAACACTATAATAGTGCACTATCCGCGTATGCACGGCAAACGTCAGGTAGAGCGCCGAGCGACGTGACCTGTCTCTGAGAAGAATTGATCCAAACGCGGAGTTTTATTGTGTATTTATAGAAAAATAATAAAGCTATTTTGAGTTTACTTTTGAAGAGTAAGGGTTAAAACATATGTGCTTCTAATATATTAAGCTATAATTTTATAAAATTAAGTATAACATAAATTGGTGAAAATATTAGTTTTATCCACATAAATTGACTTGGTTTGAATTTTTAATTTCTTATGTATATAGCTTAAATGAAAATATCTTTTCTAGTCACTATTTTTTTTTTTTGCGTTTTGTCTAATTGATTTCATTTTATTGATTCATAAAATTAACAGCCATTTCAGATATTTAAAGCTTTGAAATTGATATTAGAAGGGAAATTAAGAAAACCTCTGTTTAATTTTCTTGATAGTGTGACGCCTCATAATTATTATTAATAAATAATAATTAAATTCAATGTAAAGGCATTTAAAAATGTCTTAGAAATTATATTTTAAACAATTAAAATGTTTAAAATTAAGTATAAAGTTCAAATATGTTCATTGGGAATATTGAATATTATAGTATAGTTAACGCATAAATTGTCTCTAAAAAATCTCTAAATTTATTAAAATCTTGTTTAAGATATTCAAAATATATTAAATTATATAAATACAAGTCGATTATATTACAATAATAAGGATAAATAACATTTGTAATATAATAGACAAAATGGATAAAAATTTTCTAATTTGAAGAAGGTGTTCTTGTATTAGTCGGAAAATTTCTAAGTTGATGAAAGTGTTCTTGTAATGGTCTCCATAATAAGGGGCGTTGCCGGAGACACATACCCAAGGTTATACATATATATGGGGTGGTCGGCTGACCGACTGCTAGTACTAATGTTGCACAATGACTAGTCCTATATTAGGGACTTATGATAGTAAGGTCTAACGAACCAAAGCATTAATATAGAAGGTCTTTATGATGCATAAGCATTATGATAGCAGAGTTATGACTTGAAGTCCCATATGAATAAGACATACAATAGTATGGTCTATGAAATAAAGCAAATATGTTGAAGGTCTCAAGTATGTAAAAGCATTATATTGAAAGAATTGGGACTTGAAAAGAATTATTATAGTGGCGTGTAGATTGTTTCACAGCATCCGAGACCGAGGTAAACTTGGACTCGCTAACCGATGTGTCCTTGACATATCATCTTAGTGCCGGTGGTAAGCGGGTTTGTTGTAGCAATACGACTTGCCCGTGGACATCGCACAACCCTACCGTTTGTGGGCGGCGTCTTAGCGCATAGCGTTATGATACGTCGGCTATCTTTCGGATTAGGGTGAGTGTGTTTGGTAGTACTTTTAAGTGCAGCAAGCATACTCAACTCCATGTCTTAGTGCAATAGCGCTATGATACGTGGAGTTTTGGCTAATGATGTCTTGGTACCGTGCTACTATGATACGTTGGTGGTTAATCGATGTGTCCTAGACATATCATCTTAGTGTCGGTGGTAAGCGGGTTTGTTGTAGCAATACGACTTGCCCGTGGACATCGAACACCCCTGCTGTTTGTGGGCGGCGTCCTAGCGCACAGCTTTAGGATACGTCGGCTATCTTTCGGATTGGGGTGAGTGTGTTTGGTAGTACTTTTAAGTGCAGCAAGCATACTCAACTCCATGTCTTAGTGCAATAGCGCTATGATGCGTGGAGTTTTGGCTACTGACGTCTTAGTGGCGTGTTACTGTGACACGTTAGTTGTATTTTGCGGGTGGTGCTGTCTGCTGGGACTGTATGGGGGACCTTGGGATGGTGTAAGCCTGACGATAGTCGTATTGATGCTTGTTGCATTCTGCAGCATTGCGTCTCTGCGATGGTTGTTTGGCGGGTCGCTATTCTCAATGGAGCTCTCTGCGTCTTGGTTTGATTCACAACCCAAGTAGCTTTGCCCAAGTCGGGTCCCTTCATAGCGGGGCTGCAGACTGTCTGCCCTCCATGATGTTTTATATAACAACATATTGATATATCTCTATAAAGTTCCCACCTTTGAAAGATTGAAGGCAACTTGTTGGTGGGTGAGACAAACATGATCGAAAAATGCATATACTCAACGTCAGTGACACAAACCCTTTCTGATGGCGAATTATTACTAATATCTTATAACTGCCTATTGGCTATATCTGCCATTGTATTGGTTGGTGGAGCATATGTGTCGACCTCATGCGGGTGGTAGCTGGAGGGAGAATCTGAGGAGGCTCTCAAGGCTGCGGCCGAAAGCCGCGCAACGTGGGACCCCATTCCCTTGAGGTGAGCGGTAGACTCATGACACGCTCTGCGGCCAATTGGCCATGCTGACCATGCAATTGGTGGTGATGCCTTACACTTACATCACGTCTGCAGGAACGGCGGTCTGGCAGGTGGTGGCGCTCACGGACGGCTTTTTATGGCCAGTGTGCCTATTGTTGCCTAACCCGTGTGACGTACATTCACTGTGGCTGGATTTGATCGTATTCTGTATGGCGTTTACACGCATTGACATGCGCGACTTCGGTCGATGTTTGTGCTTACGCACTATCAAGGGGCCAAGTCCTCTTTTACTGGTTCGCCAGTTATTTTGCTGTGGACTACGGTCCAGTTCCCAAATTTGCGTACCCTTCGGGGGGAGCGCATTAAAATGGTTGGCGCTCACCGTGCGCGGCGTGTGCGGAGCCGTGTAACTCCTCCACATTTTTTTAAATGTGGAAGAGCGAAGCCCTTGTATCTGGTATTTGATATAAATATTGTGAGCCTTTTCCAAGCGAGAAGGGATTAATTAATAAGGAATTGACTGTTGTGAACCTGATACAAGTGGAATAAGGACAATTTATTGTTCTTAACTTTTATTTGAGCTCTGTCTTCGTGAACGGGGTTCTTTAGCTTATAAGACACTACCAACAGCTTTCGATTGCTCTCGCAAATATTCACTCTTCCAAGATACACCTAAAAGAACTAAGTTACTATACAAACACAACGTAAATAAGGGTCCTAACTAAGACGATCACGCCATAAATTTATTATACGGCCTATATTTGAACCTTTAGAAAGATCAATGTATGATTAATATACTGGTCACGTAAGTTAGATATACTTGTATAACTTATAGAAATAGATTCTAAGGAAATAAAGGTATAAATATATATAGAGAGAGTGAAGAGATGAGAAAGGGGGGGGGGGTCGTTACAATAGCATCCACAAATTGATGCCAATATGATGCATTCTAACTGTGGTATATATTGGCTTAATATTTAAATCTCTCATTGATTGAGTCCAATGATTACTTATAAACTGTTTTCGATTTTCTCTCATTATTGCTTTGGCCTTATAAACTCCACAATATGATTTACTTTTATTACAACAGAATTAGCTGTTGAGTGATTTAAATGACCATAATTTGATAAATTTACTGATTGAATAATATTCCATTCATATAGCATCATATTATTTGATTGATGCATATACTGGGTGGCGAATAGGTTATCACGTTAAATAGCACAGCAGTTAATACAAGTCGATATATGTCTGTTAAAATAATAAAATAAACAATCATCATCATCATCATCATCATTACAGCCATTCATAAGTCCACTGCTGAACAAAGGCCTCCCCCAAGGAATGCCACAAAGCACGGTCCTGAGCCACCTGCATCCGTCGACTTCCTGCATGTCTTACCAGGTCGTCACTCCGTCTCGTGGGGGGTCGCCCTACACTTCACCTACCGGTACGAGGCTGCCACTCAAGAACCTTTCTTCCCCATCGGTTGTCGGTTCTTCGAGCTATATGGCCGGCCCACTGCCACTTCAGCCGTAAAAAAATATCCGTAAATAAACACATAAAACATAAAACGCTTAATCCGTAAAAAAATAGCCGTAAATAAACAATAATAAAAGAAAATAAAAAATGCATTTTTCAAACAAAATAAATAGCGTAAAAAATTGACAAGAAATAAAACAGCCTTGATAATATATAGCTTACTGACCTGAAGTGACTTACAAAACGTCGCACGCGCCAGAAAAATAGTAATTTCGACACCCGGTCCCATTTCTTGTCACTTCGCGCATAGAGAATTATGCCTGAACTTCATTATTTTAGGTAAATTTTTCGCTTGAATTTGTTTTCACACACCCGCAGTGCGTGGTCCCTTTGTTTTTAATTTCGCGCATAAAATTATGCCTTAAATTGTTAGCCGTAAGTACAGTTTTTGTTTGATTTTTTCTTTATTTGAGTAGTTCGGATTGACAACGTTTAAACTACCTATATTCGCCTTCAAATGGCATGGATCTTTGACCTTCTAGAATTCATCAGGTGATATCTGTATGCATTTACATGATGTTATTTAATATTAAAACGAAAAAAATGCTACCGCGACTAATGTATTAATTGTTATATATTTTTTTAGTTGTGTATATTTAAAGAAATTTATGTAGCATACGTCTTTTCATTTTATGTGATAACTTTTTCGTCACTCGGTATATATATATACACACATACATATATAATTCTATCTAGTTATATTAACATAAAAATATCATAAATCAATTTTCAATAAAATTTCCTTAAGTTATTAATAATTATCATTTGTGTGAGATAAGCGGTTGATGGATATTACCAGGTTTGAAAGTACTGTTTTGAGCTATTCAGCGCTTGGAACGTAAATTATGTTAGTATGTTTGTTAGGGTTAAATCTTGCCATTGAATTTTAACACTTTCACTGTCCGCTTTCCAGATACAATAGTAAGACAATAGCAGTGCCCTATATGTAGTGCACGGGACAGCGAAAGGGTTAAAGTAGCTATCCTGAAAAAATTATGTCACTTTAAATCCAAAAGGCTGACCGCTCTAGATGATGGACTAGTTATTTTCTATGCACTCTCATGATATGAGTATCAAATTAAAGAAATTGCTGAGAAGAATACAAAAGTAAAATGAAGTCACTATAAATCCAATATAGTTGACTACCAAAGATAGCAGCCAGTGGTAAAAAAACTCAAAATGGCGGAAAACAAGATGACTGCCATACCAATGCACAATGTTGTAGGGGCCGACCAGGGTCAACTGTTGACGATAAAAAAAATAAAAATGGCGGATCTAAGATGGTAATTAAAAACCAGCAATGACGCTTGTAATGAAATCAACAGACTTATAAACATGTACAGTGATAAATAAAAAATAAATTAATACTAAAAACATTAAAATAAAACATTTATTTAAATGCTCTAAACAGAAGAACATAAACTTTAAATTAAATCAAACCCATCAATTTATTACATTACAGAATTTATATGATATAAAAGCTTGTCGCAATAGTTATTTGCTAATAGAACTTCGTTGATATTCAGACATAAACGGTGTTTGATATAATATGAAGTAATGAATAATGCTTTAGAGAAATTAACACACTCGTTTAGCGTAAGTACTTTGCTTTTGAACGTTAATAAAACGAAATGTATTAATTTCACAACACCAAATTTTAAAAATTTGAATACCATTGTGCTTTAAATTCTAGGTAATAATAATAATGAATAGCATTAGCTAATGTATAGCTAATGTTATTCATTATTTAAATGCTACGGAAAAGCATAAGCTAAATATAGCATTTACTCGACTTTAAAGAATAAATAATTCTTTCATTGGTCAAAATATACGCATTTACAAAAGTCCCAATTATATGCAGAATTTATTTATTAAAAAGTTTAAACATATTTAAAATTTTAAACAAAATTGTTTAATAAGAGTAACTAAGGAGCAAAGAGACTTATGAGTAAGTAATTGATAATAACCCCTGAGAGTGAGGACATCGCCACCATGCTGTTTCAGAATGTTTTCATATTAAATTGTATATATTAAAATGTAATAGTGTTTAAATTTGAATAGCTGAAGCTATAATACAGTTGTAGCACAAAAGCTTCCACTCCGCCGGGAAAAGACCACGCTTTCGCAGAATACCAGCGTAAAATAGCATCTTAATTCTGCTGTGTTTCCTATGAGTGTAGAGAACCGGAGGCCCTTTTTACTGGAAACGAGACATTCCACGTTAATCCTCAAGGATGAAAATTCATCTGAATTTTAATTTTTAGTCGAAGATAAAATGTAAATGTCTTTGGACCACAGTATCCACAGTATCCACTTACCACTGTATTATTAGTTTCTCGTTTATTTTTATCGTTCTTTCTATAATATCGGTATATTACGCTTGCATCATATTGTAGAACTTGCGATAAATATTGGATCTTACATGATAATCGCTAGCATTCGTCACAGTGATTATATCCAGGTGTCCAATTCAGACAGTGTCTGAAACGAAATATTACCTCGATGAAGCTTATGGTGACAGCTTACAGTGGTGGTGGTCTACTGTTGGTGTATTCACTTAAGTTCATAACTAGTTAGCCAGTTATTTCTGATAGTCAAATAAACCATTATTAACCTTTTATACGTTATACGTGGTAGAGCCATGCTGCAGCTATATCAGAAAGAAAGAAAACTAGAAAGAAAGAAAGAAAACTTTATTTGACGTATAACACAAGATATAAAAAACATGATTTGTGTACAGTCAAATTAGGTCCCTATTTCAGCTAACAGCTGCTGAACTAAATGACAGCAGCGCTGATTTTCAAATAGAGCCTACTATTGGCTTCACGGACGGTCATACATTAACTAAAGCTAAAACTTAAAGAAAAACATTCAATGTGGGGACAAAGTCAGCATAATAATTGTTATTATTTAAAGAAACGAAACAGTAAGTGAACTGAAAATTAGAGTGGAGATAATATATATATATATACACACATACATACATATATATGTATATATATATATATACATACATACATATACACATATATATATATATATATATATATATATATATATATATATATATATATATATGTAATGATACAAAATAAATTAAAACAGTGAGTCTTACAGTTATTATATATTTTTTAGCATTAAACGAAGGTCCTTTAAATTGTGCACGTAGTAAAAGTAAATTTTAAAATTACGAGGGATATTGGTCTTGTTTTAAAATTGATATCAGTTTTTTTTTTAAATATTCCTAAAGTTTTTAAAGCACGCATTGGTGGCGGTAGGTAGGTAGGTATATCAGTTGTATAGTTGTAGCACAAATGGGTCGGTTCAACCGGGGAAGGACCACGCTCTCGCAGAATAGCAGCGTAAAATAGCAGATTAATGCCGCTTTGTTTCGTATGGTGAATGTAGAGAACCGGCGACCCTTTTTAGGGTTCCGTAGCCAAATGGCAAAAAACGGAACCCTTATGGATTCGTCATGTCTGGCTATCAGTCCGTCCGTATGTCACAGCCACTTTTTTCCGAAACTAAAGGAACTATGCTGTTGAAACTTGGTAAGTAGATGTATTCTGTGAACCGCATTAAGATTTTCATACAAAAATAGAAAAAAATCAATAAATTTTGGAGGTTCCCCATACTCAGAACTGAGACTCAAAAACTTTTTTCCATCAAACCCATACATGTGGGGTATCTATGGATAGGTCTTCAAAAATGATATTGAGGTTTTTTTTATAGGATAGGGTGATAAACGATCACAGAGGACACCTGATGGTAAGTGGTTGCTGTGACCCATAGACATCTACATTTATCCTCAATAAAGAATCAAAATGTAGATGCGTCGTTACCCGTGAGGACTAAGATGGAATGCCTCTTACATATACTTGCTGCTACGGAACCCTTCATGGGCGAGTTCGACTCGCACTTGGCCGCTTTTTAATGCAAAAGGGGCATTCCATCTTAGTGTCACGGCTGACAACGCATCTGTATTTTGATTTGCAAACGAGGATAGATGTAGATGTCTATGGGCCACAACAACCACATACCATCAGATGGACTGTGTGCTCGCTTGTCGTACGTACGTGTAAACGGCTCGTCGCTATTACTTCTTCATTACAACGTCTATCCACATACTGTAAAACAGACGTTGATAAAATTAGTAGAGCTAAAGGTCTTTCCCTTTCCTCATCCACCATATTCCCCAGATCTTGGCCCAACAGACTAACCTTTTTCTAAGTTTACATAACTTTTTGATATACGAAAAATTGAATTCCGACGAAGCAGTACACAAAGCAGGAGCAACAGCATCATCAAACTGCCAATAAAGGGGTAAAATATGTTTACAGCTTAGTTTTATATTTTGTTTCATAATTTTTTTACCACAAAAATGTTTTTAATTTTTCTTAAACAATACAACAATTTTATAGATAAACGCCTAAAATTTTTAGGCAACATGATATGGCCATATATGGTAAAAGTATCCTATTTAGCAATATGTATATAGTACCCAGAAGAGGAGGTTTTAAGATTTAGGTACAATTTTAAAGTCATTTCAGGCAGGTGTGGAGCCAAACATTAACCAAACATTAAACGGTGCACATCGAGCAGTGCTTCCGCCATTAATCATTCATTATTCCCTGGCGGCACGGATCGTAGTATTACCGTTTAAACGTTCACGGAGCTTTTCAGGTGATCACGGCGTAATAATTCTCTATTTATGTGCGTGTTAAGTGAAAACCGATGAACGTTTTGCATTATTTATAGATTTCAACATATTAACTTTTACATAATCCTACATATCGTTTGGAAACCAAAATAGTTTCAACCAAAATCAAATTCCTATTCCTACATCTTGTGGGATAATTTCGATGAGGCAGCTATATATTCATATTACACACTTTATTTAAAAAAATATTTATAGCATAAATCGTATTTGGAGAACGAAAACCACCTTTGCGAAACATCAATATGACAAACAATCAGAACTCTTATATAATCAAATTATAAAATATTACAAACATATCCATTTATCATCACAGTAGTTTGTACAAGTTTTGAGGTATACCTGACGAGAAGATGTGCCGTAATTTCCCGAACGCTGCCCAACCGAGTTGAATCCGTCGATTGACCTCTCGGTCGAAGTTGGACTTACCTAGTCGGACTATTTGTCCCAGGTAAACATACTCGTCAACAACTTCGAGCTTAGTGCTCCCAACAACTACCGGCATAGGTGTGACATGGACATTAAACATGATCTTTGTTTTGTCTATGTTCATCTTAAGACCTATCCGTTGGGAAGCACTATTGAAGTCATTGAGCATAGTGCTAAGGTTCTTCATAACACATCCATTAACGCAATACAATTGTAAGAAAAAAAAAATTCAGTGGGTTAAGAGACTTTTTTTACAAGCATGCGGCTCACCTGATGATAAGTGACTACCGCTGCCCATAAACAACTGCAACACGAGGGGAATTGCAGATGCTTTGTTAGCTTTTTAAGAAAGAGTAGGCTCTTTTATTGAAGGTCCCTAAGTCGTATCAGTCCGGAAAAATCTCTGATGGTAGTCGATTTTTGCGTTGTGCGAAGTATGTCGATGTTGTGCGAGGAAGAAAACTTCTTCTAAATCGCACAGTGGTGGACCGCCAATCATCCAGATGGTATGGATGGTATCGCGAGTTTGCACATACAGACACTCTGTTTCTCTTCTGTTTGTTGCATGTACTTTAGCTAAGGGAGGGCGAACACTTTTTGACACAGGTATTTTATACTTAAAAGAATTTCTGAGTCTTGTACTAATTTAAGAATGTAATGAATGGAAACAATAAACTTTCATAATATTTATAATAATAAATTTCTGTTTTTTTTTTCACCGCTACACTCGGCTGATTAGATTATATTTTTTTTTATAGGATAAGGGTGACAAACGAGCACACAGTCCCCCTGATGGTAAGTGGTTGCTGCGGCCCATAGACATCTACATCTATCCTCTATTACAATTCAAAATGTAGATGCGTTGTCACCCGTGAGGACTAAGATGGAATGCCTCATTTCCAGTAAAAAGGGCCTCCGGCCACCTGCACTCACCAAGCGAAACGCAGAGGTAAACCTCTACTTCACGCTGGTTTTCTGTGAGGTCGTGGTACCACCCCGGTTCGAGCCGGCCCATCCGTGCGACAGCAAAAGCTGCCGCGTGGCTCTACCACTGTTAAAAATTTCTATATTTCTATAACTCTAACTAATCATCATTCTGAAACCTTTTCGTAGGTGTTAAGTCTGATTATTTATTTAATATTGCAATAACTGTAATTATTCTCTATTCCTATCATATATAATTTTATAGTAGTGGGAATACGGACATTACCAAAGCTACGAACAATAACAGGCCTCGAAAACTTTCCGCTCTATTTTTAAAATCGTTTCAATACCCAGCACATTACCATAGAGTGGTCAGTATAAATAATAAGTTCGAGGAAACTGTCTATGTGGTGTAGCTAAGTCCTGCAAGACCGGTCGCAAAAGAGCCGAATACTCTTCGAAAACACTTTTGATCTTATGGCTGTTAGACAGGAAACGAAGCTGCATCTTGTTGTTTTCAACGTTACGCTCGGCTTAGACAAAAAGATACAATTGTCTAATTAGGCAAGAACAACATCGACCGCGAGGTCAATCACCGAATCCAACTCGGCTGGGCAGCGTTCGGGAGATTAGTACACATCTTATCGTCAATTATATTGAAAAACAGAGAATACAATCAGTGCGTGTTGCAGGCTGATGATATATAAGACAGAAACTTAGTCTTTCACTGTTGACCATGTGATGAAGCTCTTGGTAAGAGAGGCTCAAGACCATGTTTTGTGGTATTCTTAAGGAGAGGCCGATCTATAGCAGTGGGCTTGTGCCGTCTGTTATGATGATGATGATGATGAGTACTCGGAATATCCTGTTTTTTATAGTTGATTCGTTTTATAGTTAATGTGTTAATTATTTAAATATATGTACGCTACGATAACGTCATATGTACGCAAATATATGCCAAAACTTTGTAAGAAGAATGCAAGTAACTTGACTACAGACGTGAATAGAACACACTAGGCAGATTAACAAAAGTCTTGAAAAGTGACATATGAGCCTTGAAGAGCTTCGTCTTTATTTGAAGCGCAAATTATTTTATACTTTTCAATACTTTTAGTACATTTAAGGTACCAATATTTATTTTATAGAATAAGGGTGAAAAAGGAGCACACAGTCCAGCTGATGACAAGTGGATGCTGTGGCCCATAGCCATATACATTTATCCTCGATTAAGAATCAAAATGCAGATGCTTTGTTACCCTTGAGAACTAAGATGGAATGCCTCGTTTCCAGTAAAAAGGGTCTCCGGTTCTCTACACTCACCATATGAAACACAGCAGCATTCAGCTGGTATTTTACCCTGGTATTCTGTGAGAGCATGGTCCCCGGTCAAGACGACCCATTTGTGCTACAACCTTAGTATAGCTGCAGTGTGACTCTACCACGTATAGAATATTATCTCTCGATCAATATGATAGCATAATGTATTAAATGAGAGCCCCTGTGTTTTCCTCATATATTTGGAGTACCTAATTTTTCGCACTTTCCTTCTAATACTTTGCAAGCTGTCATAATCAACAAAGAACTTCCATTGTTGTCAAATCATTTCTAAATTTTTTGTATGTTGTGTCTTTTTTACATCTCATACAAATTTAATTTTTTTCCTTTTTATCGGTATAGCTAGTTTCTAAAATACATAAGCTAACTACTTATAACGCTATATAAGTTTTTAAATCTGTTCGTTTCGAAACAGGCCAAGAAAAGCAAATTGCTTAGCGCCACAAATGTTTGGTCTGAGATGCGGAAGTTAAATTAAGTTCAGTGAAATTGCTTTCAAAGAGGCTTAACTAAGCTCATTTAGGGTGACATCCAGCGCCGCAAGTGTTTTAACTTGCCATCTAATACAAACCCTAGATTAGAAAGAAATATTCCTCAGGAATTTATTGCTTCAACAATTTTGACATTTTATTAAAAAAAAACATTTTTTAATTGATTAAAGTAACATTTATTAACTTAGGTAATAAATACATGCAAAATTATATTTTAATAATATTTTCAATAAAATGTAAATAAGGTGTCCGGTAGTTAATGAATAACTTTGAAATAGGTCATAGCAGAACTTATGGCTATTCAGACAAAAACATACAAAAAACTACTTGGGATAAAAAAAAAATTCCCTCAGTCCCTAACATATGTTTGCTTAATATATTTTTTTACCTTATTTCACATTCTTGATCGGTTTTTTATTTAGCACTTTACGATAACTGAGCTGATACATTGGCATTTGGCAATAAATAATATCACTGCTATTGCATGCTTTTTTTTAACTTGAATTATTGCTTTAGTTAGAATTATTCTAAAATATTCATTTTAACAAAATTCTCGCAGCCGTGCTGTAAAATGTATGCAGAGGAGCAAGTACTGAGCCCTGAGGGACACCAGCTTTGATGGGGCGCTGTGAAGATAGCGTGCCTTCGTGTCTAAAACGAAAGGTACGATGATTTAGATAAGAGGCCACGAGACGTACTAGACAATCGGGGAGACCTATTTTGTATAGTTTGTAGATAAGGCCTGTATGCCAGACTCTATCAAAGGCTTTGGCGATGTCGAAAAAGACCGCGATAGTCTTATGACGACGGGGATAAAAACCGCTGAGGATATATTCCACAATACGGTGAACTTGTTGGGGGCAGGAGTGTTTCGCTCGGAAACCGAATTGATGGGGAATGATAAGAGGGTCACCGTCTGTGGGAAACAGATGGCGCCTCATGTGATTTTGGATGACTCTTTCAAAGAGCTTGCCCATGGCTTTGAGGAGGCTAATGGGGCGATGACTGGAGGGGAGGTTGAGAGGCTTGCCTGGCTTGGGAATACCAATCACAGTTGCCTCTTTCCACGTAGTGGGAAAGTAACTAAGGTTGAAGCAGGCGTTGAAGATAATAGATAAAAAGGTTAAGACCTGCTCAGGAAAGTGTTTAAGGGCTTGGTTGGAGATGCCATCCGCGCCCGGAGCCTTTTTGGGCTTAAGTCCTTTGATGAGGGATGAAATCTCATCATTGGACACAGAGATAGGTTCGGAGGCTGTAGGGGGTGAGTTCCGGCGTCGGACCTCATCTTCCACTGCCTGGACGTGTGAAGGGTCAACGGGTTGAGAGCTAGGAGAGCATTGAGCGGCAATGCTGTCTGCAAAGCACTCAGCCTTTTCCTCGTCCTCGAAGGCTACCGTACCGTCGGGACGGGAGAGAGGGGGAGTGTGGGTGATAGCGTCTATACGGAGGGCTCTTGCCATCCGATAGTACGCTGTATGAGAGGGAGAGATATTCTCCATGAGTTTACTCTTTTCGAGGTCTCGAAATTCAGAGAGGCGGAAACGGAGTTCTCGTTGAAGACGATTAGCCGTGTGCCTATATTCGGGCGTGGGGTATTTTGCTGCTCTCCGGAAAGCAGCTTTCTTGGCTTTTAATAGGTTGCTAATATGTAGGGGAAGCCCACTATTATTAGCAACCGGGACTACCCTTTCATTCTCCTTAAAGGAGGTTTTAATAAGGGTGGAGAGTGAATCGACCGCGGTGTCGATTTTTTCGGGACTGTCTAAGTCCGACGATAGGGAGATGGGAGAGTCCTGTGAGTCCAGAGCATTCGCTAGGGACTCCTTGAAGCCCTTCCAATTTGTGAAGGTTTTAGTCGAGGGTGTTGAGGGGGGTGGCTG
The DNA here is from genome assembly GCA_033319125.1 of Parnassius glacialis. NCBI lineage: Eukaryota > Metazoa > Arthropoda > Insecta > Lepidoptera > Papilionidae > Parnassius > Parnassius glacialis. The sequence goes on along the minus strand of JAVANC010000010.1, from coordinate 23,349,228 downwards.
ATGGCCAAGAATGAGGGAGACCGGTCGGTGGTCGGATCCTAGATCGTCTAGTGTCTCGATTGCCCTGAGGTTGAGGGAAACACTTTTGAGTAGTGCAAAATCTAGCACGTCGGGAGCGTGGTCGGTGACATCGGGATAGTGAGTAGCACCTAGGGGACTGTGAACGGTGAGGTCAAGAGACTGCGTGATATCGAGCAGTATCTTGCCACTAGGGGAGGTAGTACGGCATGTCCATTCAGTATGCTTGGAGTTAAAATCTCCAAACATAATGACTGAATTGCCTAAAGATAAAATAGAATCAAAATCTTTTTTGAGGGGATGGGTTCCTGAAGGGATGTAACAGGAGGCTATGAAGATGGACTGATGTCCAGTCATAGCTAGCCTGCATACCGTGGCTTCCATATTGGTAAGCTGCGGAGTAGAAATGGGAGAGCAGTGGAGTGACTTCTTGTAATAAATGGCCGTACCGCCACCTCGGCGGTCGTGCCTGTCATTACGAAGAAGAGAAAAGTTTTTAATAGAAAGGCCTTTAGTGTCCTTAGTTTTGAGATTAGTTTCCTGTAGGAGGAGGAAATCGGCTTCACGATTTTGAAGAAAGAGCTTAAGTTCTGGGAGGTTATTTCGCAAACCGCGAATATTAAAGGATACAAGCGATAAACCCTTAGGTTTGATACGACCGTGAGACTTTGGTAGAGCAACCTGCTCTGTCATTGTAAGTTAAGTTAATTAAGTTAACTTAACTTACAACGAGCACAAAAGATTATGATGCTCTGCAAGAGCGAGGAGACGGTCCTGAGGGGACCTTGCAGCGCGCAATTTGCGTGCTAACACAGCGATTTCCCCAACGTCGATGTTCCTAATAGCGGAATACACCGTTTTTAGGTCATCAGCCATTGAGGGCTGTGATTGTTGTGGGGCGGAGGTTGTTGTCCGCGGTGGGTCTGCCTTTTTGGAGCTCCAGGGAAAGACTGGAGGCTGCATAGGCTTAGCGAAGCCCGGAGGGGGCCGAATAATGCCCTGAGGGGGCCTAAGGGGACCCTGAGAGGGTCGAGAGAAACCCGGGATGGGCTGAGAAAGGCTCTGACGGGGCCGTTGGTAAAGAGCCGGGAATGAGCGATCATTGACCGGCGGTGGAGCTTGCCTACTGGGGCGAGGATGAGGTGCGCAGGGGCAGCCTCTGTAGTTTGCCGGGTGGCCTGTTTGTTTACACAGGACACATGCGGGTGGGGATTCGGCATCTTTGGGCCGAGGACACTCTTTAGTGTTGTGGGGTTCAAGGCACTTAACGCACCTGGGTGGGGCGGAGCAGTTGGCCGCCGCATGACCATATAGCTGGCAGCGGTGGCACTGCGCCGGGAACCCGCGCCTATGTGGGGGCTCAACCCTCACTCTCGACAGGCCACACACTGTGCGTACCTGCCGGAAGATGGCTTTTGCCTTCGGCACGTTGGTTAGAATGACTAGGGCAAGATTGAACCTCTGGCCCGTTCTATTGTGCATTTTGTGCACGGCTTCTACAGGGAAACCTTGGGACTTAAGGTCCTCAAGGATTTCCTCGTTGGAAAATTCGAATGGAATGCCGCGGATGACGGCCCTGACTTTACGCTCTTCCGGAAGAGCGTATGTATGGTAGGAGACTTGTTCAGCTGTGAATAGCTTGGTGATACTACGGAAGGCATCGATAGAGTTTGGAATGATTTTAATAGTCTCCCCGAGGTTAATCGCATGGTCATATTTAATGCCTGCGTCGTATAAGGATTTAGACAGCTTGTTAAATCTTGCCTTGTCTCTTAGGAAGACAGGGGGCGGGACTTGCTTCTTTGCAAGGACTGGGGCACAGCGGGAAGCTGGCTTGGATGGTGGGGCGATGTCCATTGACATTAGGGGAGCCGTAGCAGCAGCGAGGGCTGCGGGGGCAGGGACGGCAGCGGGAGCTGCGGGGTTTGAGGCAGCAACGGGGGCTGCGGAGGTTGAAGGAGCGGCAGGGGCCGCTGAGACGGGAGGTGTGCGGTTTTTCGCGGTGCGTTTACCGCCGCGTTTTGACGAGACAGTCGTGAAGGACGACTCACCGGTTCCGTCGGAGTCACAGGACTCCGATGAATCGGTGCCAGAATAGGTGGCGGGCCTCTTCCGGGGGGCCGACGCAGTGGACTCAGACTCGGAGCATGCGTACTCCATTTCTAGAGGGGCGAAAGAGTTCTTGGACTCTAGGTAGGCCGCTATAACGGGCGGCGGTTGAGTTGCCTGAGGGGCATATGAGGCAATGGTTGCCACGATTGCGGCGAGAGCCGAATTGTCTAGCCTATTAAGGCCTGATACGATGGACCCTATAAGGTCTTGTTTAGACATGATGCTAAAAAACGAATGGGGCTGGGGGGATGCTGTTCTGAAAAGAACAGAGACGTTCTGAACCTATACAGTAAGGGCGGGATCACCGTTCTCAGAAGAACGGGACGTTCTTTATTCCAGGAGTAATGCCCTTACTCTTAAAAGAGCAGGGCCTTGCTCTGAAAAGAGCAAGTAACTCCCTAGAAACAGTATACACGTACACGTTATAAAAATAAATAACGAAAACAAAATAGAAATAGTTAACAAAAAATAACAAAAAAATATAACAGGTAACAAGCGGAGGTCAGTCAAACCTCCCCGCCCGAAGACAGGGGGGCAAGAACTGATAGCAAAAATGACTCACCAAGGCGTCGACGCTGTACAGCGCGAGCAGGACAGCGGAGGCACGAGAGCGAGAGAGCACTACCGTACGGGGACGGCTGCGCGGACTACCTGAGACGACCGCACGAGAGCGGTGCCAGAGGCGGAATGTCATTACATGATTGAATCCATTGCAGCTTATAAAGATGGCCGCTCGACTTAAATTTCACAGTACGAAAAAACACGAATTCGATTTTCAACGAAACTGTAAATCGTAATTTTATTTGGTAAATAAAACTAATTCTTTAGGTAAATTACATGCATCTAGGTAATTTATATGGATGCACTAGGAGAAAAACACGTGAAGAAACTTTCATGTGTAAGTAAATTAAAGCCTAAGAATTCCCAATTAAGCAGCCAAGTGGTCTCTGTCCTTTTAAAAAACGAGGAAAAATGCATGTGAATAGCAGTGAGACGTAAAATTTCATTACTTTTACTTCAGACGTAAATAATTTCGTCATATTTTCTTCGAGTCTTTTTGTTTTAGTCGGTTTTAAAAGATGAAATGGCACAAATAGTTCGACAACAGTGGCTCATTGAAAAATTGAATTTCATTGTAAATTATTTAAATTGAAGTTTAAATTGCTGTCACTTGTTCGCGCTGTTAATTGAGTTTTTGTTAAACAACTACTTCATGAACACTACGCGAGTATGTACTCGACTTCAAATCCGTCCGCTTAAACTGATTTGAATGATTAATTGAAAATAATGGGCCATCCATATACGTAAATAAGTCTATTCACGCTCAATTATCCTATCGATATTGATAGTGCATGTATTTTAGGTATATTATATGTTTTATCTGGGCGATTTTGGTGCGATAACTTTGAATACTTTTAAAATGATTAAAAATGAGATAATAATTAAGGCTATGGTGTTTCTCCATGTAGATCACATGGAGAAACACCATAGCCTTAATTAACTAATAACCAGATTATACTTCTTCATTATCAAACAAAAAAATTCTTTATATCGTTACCATCTGCTCGGTTAAGTTCACTGCCAGACAAGAGCTTCTTCCGGTAATGAATATTTGTCCTAATCAACACGCTTAGCAGATGAATTGACGCTCGCAGTAATAAACGCCTCCTACTTTGTCACAGCTCTCACCGCACTACCAAAGATTAGCTGGCAGAGAATGCCTTTTCGGCATTAAGTTCGCCTTTGTACCAATTTATTTCGTTTGAGAGCAATAAAAAATTTCTATCTATCTATCTATCTACTTTGACACTGCTTCCCGTCGTCGGTCGAAAACAAGACACATAAATCGCCATTTATAAGTTCTTGTATTGTACAGACAAAACCCTTCGATTTCCTCGAAGAGGTCACCAAAGTGTAGCTAGTAAAGGGAGGTAACTGTGTCTACAAAATGCTCATGTAGAGCCTTGTAGACCCTTCCGTGGAGTTCCTTCTCCTTCGGCTGCATCGTCAGAAATGGTCTGTACTACCGGGTCTTGCCATTACTTGTTGCCTAAGCATAGAGGGGTAAGCCCTTTATCAAACAAAATGATATCCGTGTAGAATGGATCATAAGACCTCGCCACGAACTAAATTATATGGCTGCATACTTCGCGATTATACATGGTGAGAGCGTTTAAAAAGCCGCGCCCACCATGTTTCCGCGGCAAGTACAGCCTCATTACTGACCAACTCGGGTGATGCATCCTGTGGGACGTCATGGTAGTGCAGACTTTTCTATCCAGGGCGTTAATTTCTGTCTGAGTCCACATGAGTATACTTAAGTAGTACATGACAACGGGCATGACCTAACATAAGGCACATGCATATAAAACTGTTAAATGCATCTGCCTTATTGCCGCCCGACAAGACTTAGCACTTTTGTCAAGCGTGCAGAAAACAGATCGTGAACTAATTGTTTCATGTCCGCTTCACCGATACCTATATTGTATGTCGTACCAAGTTTCGGTATGTTTCAGTCTCTGAAAGGGTCCTTATCTTGATTGGAATAGATACGTCTATGCTCTCAGAGTTATTGCATGCCTTAAGCGCAAAGCGCACAGGTAAGAACTGCTAGGGCCTAAAAATTAAGATTCTAACGTTTTGTCGCATGAAGTCGTATCTAGAAATCATATTATACATATTAATGATATAAAAGCACATTTTCAGAAATATGTATGATTGTTGAACTTATTAATATTTTTTTTAAATCGATTAATTGCTATTTTTACATAACAACTGGGTTTTAGTGGCTTATGGTGTAGAATTATCAAGTCCGCATTTTTTTATAGGATAGGGTGACAAACGAGCACACACTCTACCTGATGGTAAATGGTCACTATAGCCCATAGACATCTACATATATCCTTGTCTGCGAATCAAAATGCAGATGCGTTGTCACCTGTGAGGACTCACCATACGAAACACAGCAGCGTTAAGCTGCTATTTTACAATGGTATTCTGTGTGAGCGTGGTCCTTCCTTGGTCGAGACGACCCATTCGTGCTACAACTATACCTACTACTAATATAGCTGCAGCAAGGCTCTACCACGTATAAAATAACGATAACTTTTGGAAATATTAATTGTTCAACTCAATCTATTTTTAAAACTCTTCATCTATCATTTGGGAAGCCATTGAATGTAAATAGCAGTTTAATTTTGTTTTGTTTAGTTATAATTAATTTTTTTCGGCTGCGAAATGTCTAAATTTGCGGTTTTTTAGCAGCCTTGTATGAATTTATTTTACTAAATAGACTGCCTCACTCACTCAGTTATTTCGGCGTCAACCACCGTCGTTAGTGGATACTGTATCGGTTGTTTGCAGCGGCTCAAAAAGATCGCTGTACAAATACAAAATATTCGAAAAACCAAATTTCAAACATACTTGATTTCTATCATAATCAAAGATTTTTATTACAATATTTTAAAAGCACAGAATAAATAATAGTAGTACGTACTAAAAGTAAGTAAGATGTAATATCTATACTTAAAATACGTCTTGAACTTTATGGGTTGACCTGAATGATGATATGATGATCATATGACCATTATGAATCGTGCACTTTTGAATTTTCCAAACGTTTTTTCTAATTCAAGTTCGGTATAAAATTATCGGAAAATTGGAAGTATAATAAGGTTAAAAGTGAAAACTGGTGTGTATTTAAACTACTTTAAAAAAATCTGTATAATGATGTTATACGTAATTTTTTAATGCGCTTAGGGCATGCATAATTCGATTTACCAATAGTTTTTTTTTATATATTTGCAGTTTATTATTGACACTTTCACTAATAAACTGCATTCCTTTTCGAGTTTTTAGGTGCGGTATCGGCTGATCACAAGATTCCGCCCTTTATTTTTTAACGGGGACCTACGATCGCTGTCGTATTCCAAGATTACGCCTTTCTGTATTCTGTTCCTCACCCTTACTGCGATACTAAGCTCACTAACAGTTTCTTATTATTATTATTACATCATAACCATCGACAAAATTTGTGGAACAATACAAATAGTTGTGAAAAAATATAAATACGTGGTAGAGCCACGCTATATTATGGTTAGAGCTCGAATTGGCCGGCTCAAACGGAGTAAGACCACGCTCTCACAGAGTACGAGCGTAAAATAGCAGCTGATGCTGGTGTGTTGTTTACGGTGAGTGTAGAGAACCAGAGACCTTTTATACTAAAAACGAGGCATTCCACCTTAGTTCTCAGCGGTGACAGCGCATCTGCATTTTGATTCTTAATCGAGAATAAATGTAGATGTCTATGGATCACAGCTTCCACTTACCATCAGGTGGACTATGTGCTCGTTAGTCACCTTATTCTATAGAAATGCCATCTATTTATGAACGATCCCGGGGTAGAATTTCACCAGGAGCACGTCAGCATATTATACTGAAGTTTTCTATATAATAGTTAAAAAGATGAAATGACATTTATAATTTGTGTATGTTAGAAATATACAATACAAAAGTATATTATACTCGTATAAACAAAATATCTGGTAAAAAGTATAACTTAAAAATATTAATTTGTAGCATTTAATCGAACTGAAAACGACCTTGTTGCTTAATTTACTATACTCGTATATATATAATACTGTAATAACCGGCAATAGCGAGCAACTGGCCGTAAAGCTCAGGTAAAGCGGAATAACTATTGTTCCGTTGGGATATCAAACGGATTTAATCCAACTCAAATGCAAAGTCAATGAAACCGAAACTCCCTAGAAACGAGCCATATTGAATTTTATCCAAATGGTGTACTTTAGTAAATGGTGCTCATGATCGTTTTAGTGCGAGAGAAATACACTCTTCTAAAGCATTTTGCTCAAAATGTTTTAATACGTTATACCTAATATAAAATGTGTTTATTTTAAGAGAAAGAGCAAAATTTTACCTGACACCCAACAAAACTAACACCACGTTATCAAACTAACTCATGTTGAATAGGCTTTTGAGCACATGAGTACATTTTATTATTGACTTCAAGTAAACTTACAGTTCACCAGATGCTAAGTAGCTTCTACAGCTCATGAACACCTGCTACCAATTTCAAATAACCGGAACACTGTTGTGTGCAATGCCATTTGGCCGCAGAAATAGGTAAGGGGGTGTAACTTGTATTTGTATTGATAAAACACAGGTAATGAACACTTCTATCCGTGTGTCACTAGCTACAGTGCAACAAAAAAGTGCAAGCTGTTCATAGTCCTTTAAAAGTTATATGATTTTTAGGGTTCCGTACCTCAAAAGGAAAAAACGGAACCCTTATAGGATCACTTTGTTGTCCGTCTGTCTGTCTGTCTGTCAAGATCCTTTTTCTCAGAAATGCGTGGAGTTATCAAGCTGAAATTCACATCAAATACTCAAGTCTACGGTCCCTTGAAGCTGTGAAAAAATAAAAACTTCTAAGCCAACGCAATCTACAGCCGTTTATGCCGCAAATTTTCGTCATTCGCAAGGGAATCAAAACCTACAGGGTACAGGGTACTTCCCGTGAACTCAGAATCTTGAAATTTGGTATGAAGCAACGTTTTATAGCACAGATAAAGGAAAAATTGCGAAAAGCATATAAAATTTTTAGTTACATCATATAATAAAAATATTTTTATTAATTTTAAACTTATGTATCTACGGATTTGTTCGGGACCCTCGGTGCGCGAGTCCAACTCGCACTTGGCCGGTTTTTTATGAACTCATTGTTATGATTTTGAGACCACTATAAGATTCATATGCAGGTTAAAAATCAATAATTAAATTTGATGCTTGTTAAGAACTACTACGGCTCACCAGTGAGCCTAAGATCAAGCTCAGGGTGAACCGTGCGAGCTCAGAGATTAAGCGCTGGCCGAAGATTTCACAGTACGCAAATAGCGTTTGATCGCCGCAGGCAACAATGAATTCGTTAATTACAATTGTAAGTGTTGCTTTACAACGTGCTCGGCTTTGAAGGAAAAGGTCTTGCGGAAACCTACGTGTCTCAGTAATAAAAATTTCAAGGACATGTGAAGTTCGCAAACGACAAGAGGAGCAGCGTGACGGACTATTATGCCATACGCCTCTTAGGAATGAGAGAGGGCCTGTGCCTAACAGTGGGACAAATATATACTGTAAGCTTACCCATTTTTACTCGCCAAGAAATCACAAAAGGATCATACTGAATTTGTGCACTAGTTTGACGCAACTGAACAAATATTGTTAGTTTGATCGCTTCCTGCCAACAGCTTTTTTATATGTGGAACCTAGCTATGACAGTTTCCAGACGTTAAGCAAACTGAAGTCTTAGTGAAAAAGAAAAAAATGAGCGTAGTTACAATTTACCATAATAATCCGTCAATTCCAATGGACGTTCTTATAAGTGGTAGAAAAAATATAGGCAGTGGCGTAGCTACCCAGGGGCTACGCGGGGCAGTGCCCCGGAGCCCCCAAGCTTAAGGGGCCCGTCGGTCTCCAAGAACTACGTTACATACAATTATCTACTATAATAGTTGTATAAAGAATTTTCTAGTTTAACGTTTTGGCCTCTGACCGCGAACGGCTCGAACTGAAATCACAAAAATTACTCCCACTACCAGAATATAAATATAACATTGTTAAAGATAATTGTCTACTTAGTTTCATTGTCTTTTTTATACAGAAGAGGGGGACAAACAAGTATGCGGCTTACCTGATGGCAAGTGTCGAACACCACCTCACCACACCCGAACAATTCCTCTGAACACTCCCCGTAGTAAATGTCCTAGAAAATGCAAAGAGATGCAACATCTCTTCGTCTCGTCTTCGTCGGTCGTCGACGATTCGAGCCACTCAGTGCTGGATGCGGCTAAATGGAAGGAGCTGGTACTAGGGAGCCCCGGCCCAGGGATGAGAACAATATTCCATGTTAGGCCAAACTTGCCCCTTGTAAAGTCGCATGCAGTGTGCCGGTATAAAATACTGTCCCGCTCTGGTGAGCATGCCCAGCTTTTTAGAGGCCAATTCAGCCTTCCCTTCCAAGTGATCACGAAGCTGCACGTTATTCGATATGTTAACGCCAAAGATTCCGATACTGGATGAGGTAAAAAGGCGAGTGCCCTGAAATTGAGGAGTTACGACAAAGGGGTTCTTAGTAGTAAACGCGCAAACTTGTGTCTTTTGGGCATTGAACTTAATTGTATTTAGTCGCCCCAATCCGAGACCTTATCCGGCAAAGACTAGACTTCAGACACAGGTTTGTGGTACTCGGAGACGTTTTCCCGAGAAATATAGGCACAGTTGGTGTATAAAGCATCACCAGTGCACGTTACTGGTTTGCAACATATTATTGATAAGTAAAAGAAACAGCGTGGCTGATAGCTCGTAGCCTTGTGGAACACCAGCATAAATGGAGTAATGGCTTGTAAATGGAGCATTCTCCTACGACTTTGTTGTTCCAATCTGCAAGAAAACTGATGATCGAGTTGCACAAATTCTCTGGAATCCCATAGGAAGGGAGATTGGAAAGAAGCGCTTTGTACCAAACCCAAACGAAGGCTTTCGCTATGTCCAAACTAAAGGCCAGGATCTCCCTCTCTGCCTCCTCGGATTTATGAGTCTGGTAAGCCAGAAAATCACCAGCTGAGCAACCTCGACGGAAACCATACTGGTGGTCACTTTTCAGTAGGTGATCTTCAACCTCATGAGCTGGCAGTTCTCAATAGTTTTCATTATTTTGGAGAACAACTTGGATAGTTATGAGCGGCCGATTTTCGGTTATTTTTTAGAGATCTGGTGCAGTAAACTCAATGGTGTCTTCTTCGAGTTCGGGACTACGCTTAGGGAGAAAGAGTTTTAGAAAAGACACAATACCACTGATGCCAACTAGGGAGCACACGTTTTGAGCACAATGTGAGGAATTTGACGACTAGAGAGAGTAGTGCTATGCACACCGATCGCTGTGTACCGACCTTTTGGCGAAATTATACTTATTTTTAACAGCGCTAGTGAAGCACTAATATTATAGTGCGATTTTAAAGGGGCGACCAAACCAGGCCCACAGATGATAGAATGACGAGTTCAATTCCCTAAACTACCACATCAGCGACGTTGGAATCATCCGGCGAGAAGCATACCCGCCTTTATCCTCAAGGCAAGGATGCATAAAAGTCTGGATCAGACAACGGTCCAATGAGCCAATAGGGGCGTCGAAGGACACTTGACGCCCCTATTGGCTCATTGGCTCATTGGTCCGGATGAGAGGTCAGCAGAAGGTTCAACAGGGAAGTTGCAAAATCCTCCACATCTAGAATCCGCGTAGGTAAAGCAACTATTTGTGTGGGCCCATATGCCAAGGCGAAGTCATAAACAGATCTTCCCGCATGATCGGTTAAACGAGAACCAAGCCATTCAGCGTGGTGGCCCTTAAACTCACCAAGGATCACAATCTCTGAAGATGGAGCCTGTTATAGCAAGGAGTCTGCAGCCATTTGATGGTGTGGTCGTGGTCGATGAGTTGGTCTGTGTGGGCATTACCTACAGAGGCACCCGTAGATGCGAGGATGGTCGTCGCTGACCTTCAAGACTGCCGAGGCGTTGAGAACAGATTTCCTCTCTGACATATGCGCAAACTCCAGCCCGAGGCGCAAAGGTGGTCTAATTTGTACCCCGGATAGGAGAGAAGTATCGACCGGAGAGGACATCTGCGTCTCGCTTAGAAAGAGCAAAGTCGGCTACGCCATCTTCGGATGGTACAGATGGACTTTGTTAACGTTTGAATGAAATCTCCTGATGTTGCAGAAATTCGCGGATAGCGTGGCAGAGTCACATTTATCTTATTGCTCTATTTATTATATCATTAACTGTAATCTACTTTGTCATTGTTTATGCGTTACACATAACACTTAGTAGTAAGTAGGTTTGCTTTATCATTCCCTGCAGTGGACGACACGGAGCTGATGATGAAGTAGTTTTGCACCTTTAAAGTATTTAGTTTAGTTTAAATAGGGCCCCAATTTCATTTTTGCCCCGGGGCCCTTGGTAACATAGCTACGCCACTGAACATAGGTTGTTTATATACACACTATATTTAGCGTTTGACATTAGCTATCTAACACATTATTTGCAAGATGAATGAGCTTCAGTTTCACTTTTAATTACTTGCTTGATATTGATCGCTTTCGTCCCACGTCCTCCTTTGATGCCAAGCGGATGATACTTTGTAAGTCAATAATAACGTTTGTCACTAACGGTTGGTCATTAACATTAACAATAACGCAAAATAGCGAACACTTATAACACTAAAAACACTTTTCATTGAGAATACTATTTTTATACTCAATAAATGCCCTTTTTCCTACATATTCTAGGCATTAATTTTTTAAACAAAATTAAGAAAAAACATCCTTATCCACCATTTTTCATATTATAATCAAACTATTAATTCTATTTTTCTGTTGCAAAATTTAGCTTTGGACGGAATGATTTCAGCAGTGAATTAAGGTTAAACTATAATGTCATATATCATGATATTCAAAGCTAGTTAGAAATACAGCGGGTGCAATATATAATGCATTATTCACAGCCCTTTCACACCGTATACTTCCTTACACCTAATGAATGTTAAGTGGATGCTATCCATTACTATAGCTTAGGTGATCAGAGCTATTCAGGCTATCGGCCTAGAATAATAGCACTACCAATGCAATAGGATTACAATAGTTGTGGGACATTACGTTAATGGACAAATACATTAAGTATTTATCATCACGGTTATTTACATCGTTAAATGTCAGTAAACTATTCATTATTTATCATGCGGATTGCGAAACATTACTTTTTTATCTACAAATCACCATTCGACTAGTGTTGTAAGCAATAATAATTTCTAATGCAAGAATTTTAATTTAATTTGGAACGATTGCGAAACTACTTACTTATGATAGTTTGGATAGTTTTATATTAAGTATAGTTTCTTTTTAAAGTTTATTAAATTAAATTTGTCTATAGTAATTAGTCTTTGTATTAGCGGTGAAAGAGAATCCACTGGCAGGTATGATCCCGTGGGTATCGTAAGAGGCGACAGAGGAACATGAAAGTGAGGACAGAGGAGAAGGGCAGAAGTATCTTCCTAATAAAACTCAAAATAATAAAATACACCTGCTGCCAAACCGTCTGCTAACCGTAGCAACTATGGCAAATATCCCCTCTATGAGTATAGGTCAATGAATATAGGACTTTATCATTAAAGGTCTATATTCAGCAACGAGTGAGTGATAAATTAATGAAATTGTATATAAACTATAATATACTAGCTCGCCAGGCAGACGTTGTTCTGTCCTTTCCGATGACCCTTCCTATAAAAATTCTTAAATTCGCAATAAAAAATGTTGAGGTTCATTTATCGGGATAAAAATTATCCTATCCATCAAGTTGGACCAAAATGCACACAGTGTGCAAAGTTTCATTGAAATCAGTTCAGTAGTTTAGGAGTCCATCGCGAACAAACAACGTGACACATAATTTTTATATATAAAGATATACAGTTATTTTTGCAATAAAAGATTTTTTTTATGTAGAATAAGGGTGACAAACGAGCACACAGTCCACCTGATGGTAAGTGGTTGTTGTGGCCCATAGACATCTATATCTAACTTCGTATGGAATGTGTTGTCAGCCGTGTGCCTCCAGTAAAATAGGTTTCCGGTTCTCTACACTCACCACGTGCTACAACTATACTATTAATATAGCTTCAGCATGGCTCTACCACGTAGAAGAAGTTGTCACAATAACTCTAAAATCTCTTTAAAAATAAACCAGATTTTAACCGGATGGTTCATTTATTTTGATATCAGCGCTGCTTATTTATATTGTAAAGTTACCAGATATTAAGAAATTACATAGTGCGCGAAAATATAATTTCATTCAACATAAATTATAATGTAGTGAACATACATGAATTTTACTTTAATATGTCGCGTCTAGACTATATATTTTTGTTCTCAATTTAAAATGTTCTTAAATAACCTTTTACCACAAAATGACGCTGAACCTTTGAGTAGTCGAAAAACCTCATCATCATCATTACATCATTACAGCCCTTCACAAGTCCACTGCTGAACATAGGCCTCCCCCAAAGAATGCCACAAAGCACGGTCCTGAGACACCTGCATCCATCGACTTCCTGCATATCTTACCAGGTCGTCACTCCATCTAGTGGGGGGACGCCCTACACTTCGCTTGCCGGTACGAGGCTGCCACTCGAGAACCTTTCTTCCCCATCGGTTGTCGGTTCTTCGAGCTATATGGCCGGCCCATTGCCACTTCAGCTTACTAATCCGTTGGGCTATGTCGGTCACTCTGGTTCTACTGCGGATATCCTCATTTCTGAGTTTATCACGCAGAGAAACTCCGAGCATAGCCCTCTCCATAGCTCGCTGAGCGACCTTGAGCTTCCTCATACGGCCAGCAGTGAAGGACCACGTCTCAGTTCCGTAAGTCATCACTGGCAACACGCACTGGTTGTACAATTTCGTTTTAAGGTTTTGAGGTATGTCTGACGAGAAGATGTGTCGTAGCTTCCCGAACGCTGCCCAGCCGAGTTGAATCCGTCGATTGACCTCTCGGTCGAAGTTGGACTTACCTAGTCGGACTATTTGTCCCAGGTAAACATACTCGTCAACAACTTCGAGCTTAGTGTTCCCAACAACTACCGGCATAGGTGTGACATGGACATTAAACATGATCTTTGTTTTGTCCATGTTCATCTTAAGACCTATCCGTTGGGAAACACTATTGAGGTCATTGAGCATAGTGCTTAGGTCCTCCAGCGATTCTGCCATAAGGACTATATCGTCGGCAAATCGAAGGTGAGTGATGTACTCGCCATTGATGTTGATACCGTATGCTTTCCAGTCCAGAAGCTTGAAAACGTCTTCCAATGCAGCGGTGAAGAGTTTCGGGGATATGACGTCACCCTGTCTTACACCTCTCTGCAATTGGATAGGTTTCGTACTCTGGTTCTGTACTCGGATAGCCATCGTAGCCCTACTGTACAAGCACTTCAACACTTCGATATACCGAGAGTCAACTTGGCACCGCTGAAGGGACTGCAGCACCGCCCAAATTTCGACGGAATCAAAGGCTTTCTCATAGTCCACATACGCCAGACATAGTGGCAAATTGTACTCCTCGGACTTCTGTACAATTTGCCGTAGGGTATGTATGTGGTCTATGGTGCTAAAGCCCTTTCGGAAACCGGCTTGTTTGGGAGGCTGGAAGACGTCAAGTCTGCGCGCGAGACGATTCGTAATGACTCTCGAAAACAGCACGTAGACGCGGCTCAGAAGGGAAATCGGTCTGTAGTTCTTCAAGAGAGCGTTGTCGCCTTTCTTGAAGAACAAGACCACCGCACTTCTGCTCCACGCCTCCGGTGTAATGCCACCATGGAGGACGGAATTAAAGAGCTTCTGAAGGACTTCAAGTACCGGTTTTCCACCCGCTTTCAGAAGCTCCGCTGTAATTCCATCCTCGCCTGGGGCATTGCCATTTTTAAGGTGCTGGAGAGCCATTCTAATCTCGCTCAGACTGACGTCCGGGATATCATCGGAATAATGTCGGATAAGACTCGCTCTTGGATTGTTACTAACACTTGCGTGTGGCTCCAACGATGACGTGTACAGCTGCCCATAGAACCTCTCAATCTCACTCAAAATCTCAGGTGCCCCGGAAACGATGCTGCCACATTCGGTCTTCAGCTTTGACAGTTGGCTCTTTCTGGCAGACAGATCTCTGGCAAAGACTTTGGAGCCTTGGTTCCGCTCGATCGCTTCTTCAATACGAGCTGTATTGAAGTTGCGTAAGTCCCGCCGCATGCATTTCGAAAAACCTAGTTGAAAATAAATTTTGAACCAAAAATGGAGGTTATATATGCGCTAACTAGATTAGAATCTTTCGTTTTTCTAGTTGTTATCTAGAACATACGACTGAAAAGAATAAAAAATTTAACATTTAACAACCGACACCCGACTTCAAAACTGAAAAAAGTAAAATAATTTCCACATACTCCTAATAGTTTGATAATTTGTTGCTAAAACATATCGAGTATCAAAGATAGGTACTGTTACGAGTTTGGGATTCAAGACAATGAAAAACTGCCGAGTGAATTACCAAAATTGACACTTTAATTAGAGAACACTAATTACAATTTAAAACCACACTAATAACAAAACACAATTATATTACTGATCACTTTAGTTCGTAGTTGTATCACTTCGAAGTATTCGCTTGTATCGCCAATTCAATTCTGACCGAGTCGCATTTTTTTACGCCCAAAGCAAGGGGCTACCCTCCGGGAAGCGAGGGAGGTGGTGAATCTCGTAGCATATCCCGCAGCCGACTACGTAGTTATGTGGGACTCACTATGAAGTGCCTACCCACAAAACACCACCTGTGGGACTGACTTTGGTCTGTATGGCCTTTCTGTCGAATCGGAAGAGACCCCATTTAGAGAAAGGGGGCGCAGGGAAAGGGGATGCAGCGTCCGGGTCGCGGTCTATACCAGCCTTATATGGGGCCTCAGATAATTTCCAGTACCTTCTACTGTAGAAACGTCTAGAATGTTCAAGTACGTACCGATGCAGACACACATGTTACTTTTTTATATAAATACAAAAATACAATACAAACACTCACGCCTGTCACCCAGATAGGTAGGGAGAGACTACGGACTTCCATTTGACGCGATCCTGACACAACTCTTTCGCCTCCTTTACATCCATATATCTACGCATACACGCTCGTCGGTTAAGGGTACTCCTAATCTGGCCCATTTTTAATGTATCGCCAATTTGGTCGATAAACCTTCGTCTAGGACGTCCCTTCCCGACCTTGCCGTTCACTTCTGCAACATGAATTTGCTTTGTCACTCTTCCCTCGTTCATTCTTTCTACATGACCAAACCACCGAAGCATTCCTTACAAAGCCGACAAAGCCGATAGGATAGACTCGGCTCATAGCCGTATGGTAGCGGCGTAAAATCTACCACCCCTAAGTTCGCACCATGAGCCAAGAAATAAAAGAAATGGCCCCGAGTTCCCGGCGCCCCTTTAATGGGGCAGGGGTGCGAAGAATCTCCGGGAGAAAAACCGGCGACGAGGTTCGCCACCCGTTACGTCCTGTATCCCGGAGGGGCAAAAAGCGGATTGCGGAGGCCCGTATGGCTACGCTACTTTTTTATGTTTCTCAGTATTTGAGTGAGTATACTCTTTTGAGAAATAAATTTCTTAAACTTCACGGTTGGTAAAAATTGTTTTGTTTACCACCGCTCAATGAAATTAAATGATGTGGCAGCTGTGGCTGACAGCTAAGTGGTCTTTACCTTAGCGGTCAGCCACCGCAGCCAGTCTACTTCACCTGAGGATGGCTCATGTAGAGGCGAAACATGTGTAGTATTGTAGTAGGTGGTGTGTCTTTCCAAGTGCAGTAGTGTTGGGAGTAGTGGTGCTGGGATTAGTGATGACTGGGATAGCGTACGCAATTGAGGGGGCAGGGGGAACTCTTCAAACTAGGTCATCATCATCATTACAGCCCTTCACAAGTCCACTGCTGAACATAGGCCTCCCCCAAAGAATGCCACAAAGCACGGTCCTGAGCCACCTGCATCCATCGAATTCCTGCATGTCTTACCAGGTCGTCACTCCATCTTGTGGGGGGACGCCCTACACTTCGCCTACCGGTACGAGGCTGCCACTTGAGAACCTTTCTTCCCCATCGGTTGTCGGTTCTTCGAGCTATATAGCCGGCCCACTGCCACTTCAGCTTACGAATCCGTTCGGCTATGTCGGTTACTCTGGTTCAACTGCGGATATCCTCATTCCTAAGTTTATCACGCAGAGAAACTCCGAGCATAGCCCTCTCCATAGCTCGCTGAGCGACCTTGAGCTTCCTCATACGGCCAGCAGTGAAGGACCACGTCTCAGTTCCGTAAGTCATCACTGGCAACACGCACTGGTTGTACAATTTTGTTTTAAGGTTTTGAGGTATTTCTGACGAGAAGATGTGTCGCAGATTCCCGAACGCTGCCCAGCCGAGTTGAATCCGTCGATTGACCTCTCGGTCGAAGTTGGACTTACCTAGTCGGACTATTTGTCCCAGGTAAACATACTCGTCAACAACTTCGAGCTTAGTGCTCCCAACAACTACCGGCATAGGTGTGACATGGACATTAAACATAATCTTTGTTTTGTCCATGTTCATGTTAATACCTATCCGTTGGGAGACACTATTGAGGTCATTGAGCATAGTGCTTTGGTCGTCCAGCGATTCTGCCATGAGGACTATATCGTCGGCAAATCGAAGGTGAGTGATGTACTTGCCATTGATGTTAATACCGTATCCTTTCCAGTCCAAAAGCTTGAAAACGTCTTCCAATGCAGCGGTGAAGAGTTTCGGGGATATAAGATCACCCTGTCTTACACCTCTCTGCAATTGGATAGGTTTCGTACTCTGGTTCTGTACTCGGATAGCCATCGTAGCTCTACTGTACAAACACTTCAGCACTTTGATATACCGAGAGTCAACTTGGCACCGCTGAAGGGACTGCAGCACCGCCCAAATTTCGACGGAATCAAAGGCTTTCTCATAGTCCACATACGCCAGACATAGTGGCAAATTGTACTCTTCGGACTTCTGTACAATTTGCCGTAGGGTATGTTTGTGGTCTACGGTACTAAAGCCCTTTCGGAAACCGGCTTGTTCGGGAGGCTGGAAGTCGTAAAGTCTGCGCGCGAGACGATTCGTAATGACTCTCGAAAACAGCACGTAGACGCGGCTCAGAAGGGAAATCGGTCTGTGGTTCTTCAAGAGAGCGTTGTCACCTTTCTTGAAGAACAAGACCACCGCACTTCTGCTCCACGCCTCCGGTGTAATGCCACCATGGAGGACGGAATTAAAGAGCTTCTGAAGGACTTTAAGTACCGGTCTTCCACCCGCTTTCAGAAGCTCCGCTGTTATTTTATCCTCGCCTGGGGCCTTGCCGTTTTTAAGGTGCTGGAGAGCCATTCTAATCTCGCTCAGACCGACGTCCGGGATATATTCGGAATAGTGTCGAACAAGACTCGCTCTTGGATCGTTACTCACACTTGCGTGTGGCTCCAACGATGACGTGTACAGCTGCCCATAGAACCTCTCAATCTCACTCAAAATCTCAGGTGCCCCGGAAACGATGCTGCCACATTCGGTCTTCAGCTTTGACAGTTGGCTCTTTCTGGCAGACAGATCTCTGGCAAAGACTTTGGAGCCTTGGTTCCGCTCGATCGCTTCTTCAATACGAGCTGTATTGAAGTTGCGTAAGTCTCGCCGCATGCATTTGGAGATCTGTATGTTCAGTTGCCTGTATGCTGTCAAATCTGTTGAAGAATGTAGCCTCATCTCCTGTCTAACAGCCATGAGATTAAGAGTGTGATCGGAGAGTTTTTGTGTTCTTCTGCGGCGGGTCTTGCAGAACTTAGCTCCGACCGCATGGACAGTTTCCACGAGCTTGTCATTCATATCGTCCACTTCATTGCATCAAACTAGGTAAGACACATTATTTTATTTTATTGAGCGGATATACGCCAAATAATTTTTACCAACTGTAATAACGTGCCGTGTAGTGGCGGTCAAGAATATCCACTACCCCATATCCTCCCGTGGGTGTCGTAAAAGGCGACAAAGGGAAACAGGCAGGAGATGGGCAGCAGCATCTTCCTGATAATAGCCAAAATTACAATAAAAAAAAAGCGGTTGCCAATCCGCTTGCCAAGCGTGGCAACTATGGCAAATACCCCCCAATGATTAAAGCAACAAACAGACGGCCCCTAGTCCCCGGCAGCCCCGCTATTCCTGGCTACGGTGACGACCATGGTAACGGCGGGGCAGGGGGTGCTAAGAATCTCCGGTAAAGTTTCGGTTGCCACCTACGACGACTCGACCTGGCAACGTAAAACGCAGGCACCCTGAGGACTGACGAGAAGATCGTGGAGCTGGAAGAAGAGATAGACAAGTTGCGCTGGCATGTTATAGGATTATCCGAAGTCCGAAGATATGGGGAGGAAACGGTAATCCTCGAATCCGGCAACTTGCTTTATCACCGGGAGGGCGACCAAGGAGGTGTCGGATTTATCGACCACAAGTCTCTCGTTAACAACGTTGTAAAGATTGAAAGTGTGTCGACGAGGGTTGCGTACCTTATACTCAGAATCACCAAACGGTATTCGCTGAAGGTCATACAGGTTTACGCACCAACCTCAGCATACCCCGATGAGGAGGTGGAGGAAATGTATGAGGATATCTCTAGAGCCATGCATTCCTCCAAAACCCAATATACGGTGTAAATGGGAGACTTCAATGCAAAACTAAGCACAAGAGAGAACGGTCAGCTGAAGGTGGGGAAATTTGGAATAGGGCAACGGAACCCAAGGGGCCAGCAGCTGGCCGACTTTATGGAGAAAGAAGGACTCTTTATGATGAACTCTTTCTTCAAGAAGCGGCCCCACAGGAAGTGGACCTGGTCGAGCCCCGATGGTTCGACAAAAAATGAGATTGACTTCATTATGACGACCAGACGACAACTGTTCAGTGATGTCTCAGTGATCGCGAGGGTGAAAACCGGCAGCGATCGCCGAACGATTAGAGGCACACTGAACCTAAATGTTAAATTGGAGAGGTCTCGTCTGATGAAGTCAATGCTCCAACGTCCCCCTCGTGCTCTAATCCAAAGTCCCGAAACCTTTCAGTTCGAGTTACAAAACCGTTTTCAGTGCCTAGAAGACTGCAATGAAGTGGACGATATGAATGACAAGCTCGTGGAAACTGGCCATGCGGTCGGAGCTAAGTTCTGCAAGACCCGTCGCAGAAGAACACAAAAACTCTCCGATCACACTCTTAATCTCATGGCTGTTAGACGGGAGATGAAGCTACATTCTTCAACAGATTTGACAGCATACAGGCAACTGAACAGACAGATTTCCAAATGTATGCGGCGGGACTTACGCAACTTCAATACAGCTCGTATTGAAGAAGCGAGAAAGATCGAGCGGAGCCAAGGCTCCAAAGTCTTTGCCAGAGATCTATCTGCCAGAAAGAGCCAACTGTCAAAGCTGAAGACCGAATGTGGCAGCATCGTTTCTGGGGCACCTGAGATTTTGAGTGAGATCCGGGCCGATCGATCGACCGAGTCGGGGCCACACGCAAGTGTGAGTAACAATCCAAGAGTGAGTCTGAGCGAGATTAGAATGGCTCTCCAGCACCATAAAAACGGCAAAGCCCCAGGTGAGGATGGCATTACAGCGGAGCTTCTGAAAGCGGGTCGAAGACCAGTACTTGAAGTCCTTCAGAAGCTCTTTAACTCCGTCCACCATGGTGGCATTACACCGGAGGCGTGGAGCAGAAGTGCGGTGGTCTTGTTCTTCAAGAAAGGTGACAACGCTCTCTTGAAGAACTACAGACCGATTTTTTTTCTGAGCCTCGTCTACGTGCTGTTTTCGAGAATCATTACGAATCGTCTCGCGCGCAGACTTGACGACTTCCATCCTCCCAAACAAGCCGGTTTCCGAAAGGGTTTTAGCACCATAGACCACATACATAACCTACGGCAAATTGTACAGAAGTCCGAAGAGTACAATTTGCCACTATGTCTAGCGTATGTGGACTATGAGAAAGCCTTTGATTCCGTCGAAATTTGGGCGGTGCTGCAGTCCCTTTAGCGGTGCCATGTTGACTGTCGGTATATCGAAGTGCTGAAGTGTTTGTACAAAAGAGCTACGATGGCTATCCGAGTACAGAACCAGAGTATAAAACCTATCCAATTGCAGAGAGGTGTAAGACAGGGTGATCTTATATCCCCAAAACTCTTCACCGCTGCATTGGAAGACGTTTTCAAGCTTCTGGACTGGAAAGGATACGGTATTAACATCAATGGCGAGTACATCACTCACCTTTGATTTGCCGACGATATAGTCCTTATGGCAGAATCGCTGGAGGACCTAAGCACTATGCTCATTGACCTCAACAGTGTCTCCCAACGGATAGGTCTTAAGATGAACATGGATAAAACAAAGATTATGTTTAATGTCCATGTCACACCTATGCCGGTAGTTGTTGGGAGCACTAAGCTCGATGTTGTTGACGAGTATGTTTACCTGGGACAAATAGTCCGACTAGGTAAGTCCAACTTCGACCAAGAGGTCAATCGATGGATTCAACTCGGCTGGGCAGTGTTCGGGAAGCTACGACACATCTTCTCGTCAGACATACCTCAAAACCTTAAAACGAAATTGTACAACCAGTGCGTATTGCCAGAGATGACTTACGGAACTGAGACGTGGTCCTTCACTGCTGGTCGTATAAGGAAGCTCAAGGTCGCTCAGCGAGCTATGGAGAAGGCTATGCTCGGAGTTTCTCTGCGTGATAAACTTAGGAATGGGGATAGAATAGAATAGAATAGAATAAAATATTTTTTTATTCAATATAGATCACACGTGTAATTCTTATTGAAAGTCATTTTTTACTTTAACACTGGTTTGAAAAAAAAACCTCCGTCCTGAGAAGAACCAGCAAGAAACCCAGTGGGACTTTTTTTAAAGCAAATTTTACTATAATGGTTATACAAACTGTATAAGTACAAAATTTATTTTAGAAACAGCTTGGAAGCAATCACCTCATTTCCAGGGATTATTATCGACCATGTAATTATTTATATAACCCTTTTTATACAGTTTTAGCTTAACAAAACATTTAAACTTGCTAATAGAGAGAGCTTTTACACTTTCCGGGACCCTGTTGTAATAGCGTATACATTGCCCCAAGAATTAATTACTGACTCTGTGGAGCCGAGAAACTGGTATCACTAGCTTGTGTTTGTTCCTAGTGTTTACAGAATGTATATCACTTTTTTTACTAAAAATACCTTTGTTTTTATGAAAAAACATAAATTTTTTTTTCAGTGGTAGAGCCACGCGGCAGCGTTTGCTGTCGCACGGATGGGCCGGCTCGAACCGGGGTGGTACCACGACCTCACAGAAAACCAGCGTGAAGTAGAGGTTTACCTCTGCGTTTCGCTTGGTGAGTGCAGGTGGCCGGATGCCCTTTTTACTGGAAATGAGGCATTCCATCTTAGTCCTCACGGGTGACAACGCATCTTCATTTTGATTTGTAATAGAGGATAGATGTAGATGTCTATGGGCCGCAGCAACCACTTACCATCAGGTGGACTGTGTGCTCGTTTGTCACCCTTATGCTATAAGAAAAATTCGTAAATATACTTTTTTGCGTATATATACTGAGAGGCCAAAGTTAATATATTTATTTCTTTAAATTTATCTCTAAGAGACTCTCTCGGTTTTAGGTTGTAAATAGCTCTAATGGCCCTCTTCTGTAAAACGAAAATAGTTTCTGAATCAGCCGCATTTCCCCATAGAAAAATCCCATAAGACATTATGCTATGGAAATAACTGAAATAAACTAATCTAGCTGTCTCGACACTAGTGAGACCTCTAATCTTTTTTACAGCATAGGCTGCAGAACTTAGTCTGCTTGCTAGTTTGGATATATGGGGGCCCACTGAAGCTTTGCGTCGAGAGTGATGCCAAGAAAAACAGTGGATTCAACAGGGCTCAGTTCTTACCCATTTAAAAACACATTGGTACTCAGATTTTTAACATTCGTTGTTGTAAGTTTAATACATTTAGTTTTATTTCCGTTTTAATGTAGATTATTAACGTTAAACCAATGCGATAATTTTGATATAGCATTATTCACTTCGTCACATTTAAATGATTGACGTTTAAGTTTAAAAATCAAGGAAGTATCATCAGCAAGTAATAGTATATCATGATTATCCTCTACAGGAGAAGGTAAGTCATTAATATACACTAGAACTAGGAATGGGCCGAGAATCGAGCCCTGAGGGACACCCATTAGTACAGGTGAGCCGGAAGAACTTTTACCATTGATAATAACTTTTTGCATTCTATTACTTAAATATGAAATAATAAGTTTAAGTGCTGTGTTCTTGACACCATAGTACTGTAGCTTCCTGATTAATGTCTTATGGTGAACGCAGTCGAAGGCCTTGGAAAGGTCACAAAATATACCCAAAGCATCCTCTGAATTCTCCTATGTACAAAAAATATGTTTAATAAACTCAACTCCAGCGTCAGTTGTCGAGCGACCCCTTGTAAAACTGAATTAATTTCTATGTAGCAATTTATTAATATTAAAGAAACTTCAAAAACTTTACTAAATGTTGGTAGCACAGCAATTGGTATAGAATTTGGCGGGGTCTAATATACTACCAGATTTAAATAAAGGTATGACTTTACCTTGTTTCATCATATCAGGAAACACACCAGATTCGACGCTTGTATTAAATATAGTGGCTATGTATGGCTTGTATTAAATATATCCGCAGTAGAACCAGAGTAACCGACACAGCCCAACGAATTAGTAAGCTGAAGTGGCAGTGGGCCGGCCATATAGTTCGAAGAACCGACAACCGATGGGGAAGAAAGGTTCTCGAGTAGCAGCCTCGTACCGGTAGGCGAAGTGTAGGGCGTCCCCCCACGAGATGGAGTGACAACCTGGTAAGACATGCAGGAAGTCGATGGATGCAGGTGGCTCAGGACCGTGCTTTGTGGCATTCTTTGGGGGAGGCCTATGTTCAGCAGTGGACTTGTGAAGGGCTGTAATGATGATGACGATGAACTTTAATATGATGGATTTCCGCAAAGTAACGCCTGATTCTATGAAATATTTGTATTGTTTATATATAAAAGAACAACAGTAACTTACAGACCAGTACCAGACATAGATCAGTAAGTTGAAGTGGCAATGGGCCGGATTTTTAAATCGAACAACCAATATCTGATGAGAAAGATAGTTTCTCTAGTGACAGCCTCATACTGTAAAGCGAAGTATTGAGTGACTTTCCACTAGATGGTGTGAAGATCTGATGAAACACACCACTAGTTGATGGTTGCAGGTGGCCTTTTGTCAGTAGTATATTCAATGCAGGTAGCTCGGTACCGTAAGTAATTTGTGGCTTTGACTTTATGGGTTGACTGCATCGTTGGTCTACTGTTTGTAGTAGTGCGACTACTGATCATGATGTCCAGAGTTCGAATCCCGGGTCGGGCCAAAAAAAATCAGTTATTGAGTTTTTCCATCAAGAAATTCTCAGTAGCTGCCCGGAATCAGGAAGTTGGTGGTGTTTCACCCCCGTGCCTCGGAAAGCACGTAAAGCCGTTGGTCCTTCGCCTAATCTTTCTCCGGTCGTGTCGGTTTACCGTCTCCGGTTTACTGTCATCCGGCTATGAGATTGAGGGAATAGAGAGTGCACCTGTACTTGCGCATACACTTGGGCACTATAATCTTGTCCTACCGGTGTACCGATGGCTAGTCTACGTGGAGACGGGCCGCCGTGGCCGAAATTCGGTCTGGAGGACATTATTACTTTGTGGCAAACTATAGTGGACTTGTGATGGGATGTAGTGATAGGGTTAAGTGATAGTATTTGGATTCTGTAAGTTGTGAGGTTTTGTCTTTACCTCACCTACACTCAATTTAGTGGCCGTTGATTAGCTTCACCAGAAGAACCTGTTCTTAATGCAGATACGATTAATAATCAATAGACGACTGATATCATACATTACATAGATTAAGTCCGATATTTAGTGGATATGAGATAATCCGTCATCAACGGTTTATTGCAGGACATGTGTTTCTCTTACAGTAAGACTAGTTTGCTCATTACTTGCAAATTAGAATCCACTTCAAATCGCTGATGATTCGAGATTGTTAAACGCTATTTATCGAAAACTACAAAAACTTCTTTTTACAACAAACGTGGAATAAAATTCGTAATTTAATTTATTTAATATAATAAGCGCCTGTAAAATAGAATAACCGTTTATTCTTTTTTACAGGCGCTTATTCGTTCTTATTACGGTATTCAATAATATTTTCAAGGTTTACTTTTTTTACTTTTTTGTGTATTTATAGTGTACACAGCATCAAAGCTCGAAGTTTTAAGTAACGAAAATGTGATTATATTCATTTTAAATTATCTTACTTTTCCCTAAAAACTTTTATATATTTAAGGTGTTTTAAACAAAACTTTACTATGGTTGTAATATTTTATGGTTGTAGCACGAATGAGTTGGCTCGACCGGGGTAGGATCCCACTCTCACAGAATACCAGTACTATGTTTCTTATGATGAGTGTATAGAACCGGATACCCTTTTTACTGGACACGGGGCATTCCATCTTAGGGCTGAAATCGCATCTGCATTTTTATTCTTGAGTGTAAATGTAGATGTCAAAGACAGTAACCACCTATCATCAGATGGACTGTGAGTTCATTTGTCACCCTTATTCTTTTAAAAAAGTACAAAATACTCTCATGCTACGTTTCGTTCCGTGGATGAAATAAGAGGTAACTACTTATTAAACATATTTTTTGTGCATGGGAGAATTCAGAAGATGCTTTGGGTATATTTTGTGATCTTTCCAAGGCCTTCGACTGCGTTCACCATAAGACATTAATCAGGAAGCTACAGTACTATTGTGTCAAGAACACAGCGCTTAAACTTATTATTTCATATTTAAGTAATAGAATGCAGAAAGCTATTATCAATGGTAAAAGTTCTTCCGGGTCACCTGTACTAATGGCTTTCCCTCAGGGCTCCATTCTCGGCTCATTCCTATTTCTAGTGTATATTAATGACTTACCTTCTCTTGTAGGGGATAATCATGATATAGTATTATTTGCTTATGATACTTCCTTGATTTTGAAATTTAAACGTCAATCATTTAAATTTGACGAAGTGAATAATGCTATATTAAAATTAGTGCATTGGTTTAACGTTAATAATCTACATTTAAACGGAAATAAAACTACATGTATTAAATTTACAACAACGAATGTTAAAAATCTGAGAACCAATGTATTTTTAAATAGGACAGAACTGAGCCCTGTTGAATCCACTGTTTTTCTTGGCATCACTCTCAACGCAAAGCTTCAGTGGGGCCCCTATATGTTCAAACTAGCAAGCAGACTAAGTTCTGCAGCGTATGCTGTAAAAAATATTAGAGGTCTCACTAGTGTCGAGACAGCTAGATTAGTTTATTTCAGTTATTTCCATAGCATAATGTCTTATGGGATTTTGCTACGAGGAAATGCGGCTGATTCAGAAACTATTTTTGTTTTACAGAAGAGGGCCATTAGAGCATTTACAACCTAAAACCGAGAGACTTTTAGAGATAAATTTAAAGTTAATTAATGGCGATAAAATCCGTAAAACTAGTTTTATTCAATGTGTAGTGTTTGCGTAATTATAAGAAATCATTAAATATATTAACTTTGGCCTCTCAGTATATTTACGAAAATTTAATGTTTGTTCACAAAAACAAAGTTATTTTTAGTAAAAAGAGTGATATACATTCTGTAAACACTAGGAACAAACACAAGCTAGTGATACCAGTTTCTCGACTCCACAGAGTCAGTAATTCATTCTTGGGGCAATGTATACGCTATTAGAACAGGATCCCGGAAAGTGTACAAGCTCTCTCTATTACCAAGTTTAAATGTTTTGTTAAGTTGAAACTGTATAAAAAGGGTTATTATAGTATAAATGAATATATGGTTGATAATAACCTTTGGGAATGAGGTGGTCGCTTCCAAGCTATTTCTAAAATAAATTTTGTACCAACCATGTAAAATATGCTTTAAAAAAAGTCCCGCTGGGTTTCTTGCTGGTTCTTCCCAGGACAGAGTTTTTTTTTCGAACCTACTGGTTTGAAAAAAAAACTACTACTCAGAACTGTAAAAAATGACTTTCAATAAGAATTAAACATGTTGTGATCTATATTGAATAAAAAATTATTCTATTCTATTCTATAAAATAGCCAAATTTGCTACGGGCAACAGCATCAAACATGCGATACGTATGATAATAAAATAGTCAATTCGCCTGCCATAACTAAAATGCCGATCAGGGCAGATTCTCCATACAATGAAAAAGGCCCAGGTCCAGCAGTGAACTTCTACGGCCAATAAAGAAAGAAAAGGAATATATTTTGGTTTACCATGTGTATGTATATACACATGATAAACCAAAATATATTCCTTCTCCTATTGTTGTTCTTTAGGCATCTAAAAAAAAACTTACTTGCTATATTCAAAATATAAAGTACCTAATGATATGTATATATGAGCGACTTCCAAATAAGTATAGACCTTAGTTGCTCCTATGGAATGACAAATTGCCTCATAAATTGTAAGAACTTTAGTGTCGCCATCTGTTTAGCATGAGATGTGGTCATGATTCAGATTAACATAGAATAATAAATAAGTAAAGGCATTGAAAATGATTTCGTTAAAATAACATTATAGCTCACTAACTCACACGTATTGTAATTTTTAAATTGCCAATAATTTTGGTAGAGTTATTGAAGCAATAAATTTTTTACATAATGTTATTTTCATTTTCATTTCATTTTAAAGGCTTGTAATATTGAAAATGTATATTATAATGGAATGAATGTATATTAGAAAATAGAAAAGTTATTAAAAAATTAAAACTTGCATTTGACTTTGTATTTAGTATTTTGGGACGATTTTGAAATGACAATCTGTGTACATAATATGTCGAGTATGTCGAGTATCCAAAAATAAATGATATTCCAACTAAACTCTAAACGCTACGCTGCTCTCTTTAGTACGCGACCCACAATAAGGTTATCTAAGAACGTACTTCTATCATAAAATTAAATTATATCTTATTATTCTATAGTATATATTAATATCATTTTTATCACATGTATTTTAATTCAATTTAAGTATCGTTTGTAAACTGTAAATTATTTACATATTTTATTTGGTGTTTTTGTATTTTTGGTGTTTTTTTTTTCTTTTATAACATAAAGTATTTTTAACTAGCCACTGCAAAAAATTAAGTATACAAATAAATGTAATTTTGGATTTCTTTATCCTTATTCTCAAAAATGTTCAAGACTCGTACGATTGAGTCATTGTCGGGAGTGTAAACATGCAACAACAATGTGCTGTTTCCTGTTATCATTTTCCTTACGAATGATTTACTAAGTTTCTAGAACAATCAAGGATAACACTGCGGTTATTATATTTAACTATTAAACAACAATATTTTACATGAAAAAATGTTAAGTTTTAATCCTGAAGCATTTTCCAAAACAAGCGGTCTATGATGGTATTATATCTTCACAGAGATTTTTTTAATTGATAGATTCTAATACTCTTATGATTCAGTTAATTATTATTAATTAATTATTATAAAATACAAAATATTACCTTTGGAAATAAAATATCATATCAGAAAAAAAAAATCTGATTAAGTCAAAGCATCCTAAAAAAATCCAAATATATATATATACATATATTAGGTAAAACAAAGTTAATTAAAGTTATAATCAGAATTTATAATAACATAAAATAAGGATTAGAAATTTTTATTATATTGGGTTACTTAATTATAATAAAAATATTAATATAAACTTAGTAAAACATGAGTTAAGTATGAGTATTGACTGACAACCAACAATAATATTAATAAACACTTTTAAAATAACTATATTTTTAGAATTGTTTCCATAGCACGTAGGGCTGGTCAACAGCATTGACCAAGCAATTTACATTTTCTATTTACTTTGTGTTTTTAATATACTTTAAAAAAATCTTTATATACTTTTATTTACTTCATATAGATATAATATACACTTTTTATTTACTTTATATAGATATAATATTTTAACTAGATTATACGTAAATTTCTATTTGGTAATTAAGGCCAGATCCTCTATCACTTTTCAATCTGATGTTGGCGTACGAAAAACCAACGCCTCCAGCAGTAATTGTGGCAGAAGCATCAGTGTGGTCAAGATCTCTTGCTATAATTCCCTGTAATAATGAAATTCAATATTATTCATTCATCCAAACCTAGTAATTTTAGAATACACATTAAGAACCCTATATAACAATATTTTTTAATTTTGAAATATTATATATTATGCCTATGTCATGATTTTATTAGCTTAAGTTAGTGAAAATTTTCTGATATATTTATTTAAAGGAAATATTTTAAGCTTATAAATGGTATAGTTATGTTGTTAAGTTTGATAGGTATATATTATATTTTTTGGTAACGATGTTAGACAAGAATGATAGCGACCAATCTCATGATTATTATATCGGTGCTTGCATTTGTGACGTCATGTATTATTCATCACTTCACATTCATTGCGTAAAGAGATTATAAAACACATGATGGAAAGATTTCTCTTGTAGAATATAAATACTATAAAAACTACTTTATGTACTGCAAAATTACTATAAATATTTTTTTGTTAAGCGTTAAGCATATTTAGAAATAAATAAAATATATTATTTTGACTCATATTGATGCTGATCTTTTTAAAATTAATAAATAGTGTTATATAATTAATTGTTAAGAAATAATTATTCTAAAACCTTATAAAACTCGCGATGAAATAAAGTTTTTACGTACCTTAATAATTTGTTGTCCAGGGTCCGAAAAAAAGACTTCTTTGACTCTTTTCTTCAATGGAAATGCACTGTATTCGGCTTTTTCTTGCCATAGTAACCTATTGTTGAAACTGGTACCGACTATTAAGTCTTTGCAGTAGCTAACACTTATACATGCAATAATAACTACAAACAAAATGGACGTCGTCTTCATTTTACTATGATAGCCTTTGTACTTAGTATGTTACCTCATCAACGGATGCAAGCGAACTGATCAAGATCAACAAGACCGTTTATGTGCTGTCACAGAACTTGTTTCCTTTTAGCACAAGTGAGTAAGAGGAAAAAACTTATTAAACAATTTAGTGGGGCCACATACAATGACCTTAAGTACCTAGAAGTATAGGAGCGGGACTTTATTTAAAGTATGTAGTTTCGCCTTTATTAGAATAAATTACATTGAAGTATTATTTTATTTAATTTATAAGCTAAAAATACACTTTATGATATTATATTATGTAGGTAGAAGTATGGTATGAGTAGACCAAAATAGTTTGAAAAATCCAAAAGTGCACGCCACATGAGCGTATCATTTAATTTTGATGAAAAAAATAAATTGTATTCTTTACTTTTAAAATAAATTATTCACATGTTTTAAATTCAGTGTTTTATTATTTTAACAGGTAGTTTTAACAACAGAGAAAAATAATGTTTACCAAAATAAATAGATTACACAAAGTATAAAATTGATGTACGCTGTATAGTATACAATTATTGTCCTTTGTCTAACAAGGGCTAAAATTAAATATGAAAGCGCCTTTAATTTTTTAATAGCAATAAAACTTATAAAAGTCTAAAGATACACTTACTAGGCTATTGATATAAAATAGTGAACCAGTTGTTGTAATTCTGAAGCTAATAGAAAACCCCCGTTCTCGATACGTCAATTTTTTGGGAGTTATCGTGACCACAAAATCAACATCCGGACGTCCACGTAAAATATTTTTCAAACCGTTTATTTTTTCAAAGTAGCAATATAAAATTGTTTAATTAGAGTGTTTTCTTGATATACGGCTACTCACATTATCGTATAAGTGCAATATGGTTATGATAGAGGCATTTTTAGAACACAAAATTACTTGACCTTGACGTGTCGAGAGTAAAGCGCTACCTAATAACGCTTCGCGTTATGAGGCGTGCAATAACAAGTACCTACAATAGTGACAAGTGACACTAGTGAGATATTATACTGTCAAATAGCGCAAACAACGGCCACAAATTAGAAAATTTGTCGCATGTTTATAAATATTCAAATCAAATTAAGTGATAGAAACAAACTGCTGTTTATGTCTGCAGCACAAATAGGTAGACCGATCAGTTGGACTATAGAATATCAGGCAAATATTACACATTTTTACCTTTTAATTACTGAGCAGCTACAAAATAATAATTTAAGACACAGACATCAGATCGTAGAAGTCCACTGCTTGAGATTAGTCTCTTTCGTTGTAGGGTTTTGCCTTCATCGTCACACATGGTAGGCGGACTGAAGATCGCAGTTCCAGACGTCTGGCCTTTGGCGCTGCTGCCCGTCGCCAGTCTGGATATTTACAATATGGATATAGATATACAAGTACTTCTTCCCTAAACGAGATAGTATATCCCCATCTATCAGAAATCATACCACTTTGATCTAGTGTATCTGATATTTAATCTCGGGATATCTTCGATCTTATCGCATGAGTGTTATATCGGACATAATTTGCTAAGGACGTCTGAATGCCTCGGTGTTTGCGCATACATTTGTGACATTTATAACATTTTGTGCCCATATTTGTGAGTTATTTAGTACAAAGATAAGATAACACGGTAACTGTCACTATGGTCGGGCTTGGGGTTAAGGTAAAGGGTTAATATTTTTATGGTCAACGAGAAAACATTAACCGCCCTATTACAAAACGTATTTACGAGGATATATAGATTTTGGTTGTCATCGTGGCTTAGTTTTGGGTTTAAGCCATGGTTTAAGAAGAGCCCTCACGAAAAAATCTTTTAGCCGAGGCGACACAATCTTCGCGAAATTTGACATTTGATGTCAAATGCCATACTTAACATTTTAGTGCCCATATTTTGCGGGACTTGTTTAGTGAAACTGATTCTAATTACTAACAACAATTTAATGTAATATAATATATATATATATATATATATATATATATATATATATATATATATATATATATATATATATATATATATATATATACGCACACACACACACACACACACACAGACACACACATATGTGTGTTTTTTTAGAGGTATAGAACTTTAAGTTAGCAATACTTTTTTAACTGGCGGCCATTTTGTCAGCTGTCAAGTGATTTATGTTTAGTTTGGTTTGGCATTTCAACATGAATAGACTGACGCCTGAACAACGCTTCCAAATTGTGCAAATTTATTCTGAAAATCATGTTTCTGTTCGAAATACGTATCGCGCATTACGTCCATTTTACGGTCAACATAATCATCCATCAGAGCAATTAATTCGATTTACTATGGGACGTTTTCGCGCCACGTTTACTCTAAATGATAATACGCATCCACAGAGATGTCGTACAGTGCGTTCAGAAGAAGTCATTGCTGCTCTATAGCGTAGCGTAGAGGAAGACCCGAATCAGTCTATCCGCCATCGTGCACACGAATTGGATATGTGTGTAACTCGTGCAAGAATTGAAGCCTCGCGATCACCTAGCAAGGCGTAGATTCGGTGAATGGACCCAAAATAAGATTGCCGACGATCCTGATTTTCATAAGCGAATTTTGTTTAGCGATGAAGCTCACTTTTGGTTGAATGGATATGTCAATAAACAAAACTGCCATATTTGGAGTGATGATAATCCTCAAATGTATGTTGAGACACCGTTACATCCAGAAAAACTGACTGTGTGGTGTGGTTTATGGGCTGGTGGAATAATTGGTCCGTACTTCTTTAAAAACGATGCTGGCCAGAACGTTACAGTCAATGGTGACCGCTATAGAGCGATGATTACTGACTTTTTCGTTCATAAATGGAACAATCATGATGTGCAGGAGTTGTGGTTTCAACAAGACGGCGCAACATGTCACACAGCTCGTGCTATAATTGATTTATTGAAGGAAACGTTTGGTAACCGCATAGTTTCGCGTTTCGGACCCGTGAATTGGCCTCCAAGATCGTGCGATTTAACGCCGCTTGACTATTTTCTGTGGGGATATGTGCAATCGCAAGTCTACACCGATAAGCCCGAAATGACTGACCACTTGGAGAACAACATTCAGCGCGTTATTGCCGATATACGGCCACAAATGTTGGAAAAAGTCATCGAAAATTGGACCTCCAGATTAGACTACGTCCGAGCCAGCCGTGGCGGTCATATGCCAGAAGTCATATTTAAATTATAATGCCAGAAGATTGTCTTTCGAATAAAGTAAATTTCATGTCAATAAAAAAAATCATGTTTGTTTTATTCCATTTCAAAGCTCTATACCTCTAAAAAAAAACACCCGTTACTAGCTGATCTTCATACCGCCTAACAGCAACTAAAAAAAGAAAAAAGAAAGTTGAACAGTCAACAGTGAATTATGTCAAAAAATAAAAATTATAAAACACTTTCTTTTGTATGGGAATCTAGAAAAGTGTTGTTTTCTAGACTTTTAGAGGAAATTTTTAAAAAAATTCTCTCCGTAAGAACCATCTACATCCATTCTTCAAGGAATATTATAAAAAAAGAATTAGCGAAATCGGTTCAGCTGCTCTCGAGATTTGCGTCTAGCAACACATTCAGCGGTTCATTTTCATATTATAGATATAGTGTGTGTGTTAGTTGCCTCTAACGTTACCCATGGGACGAAATAGAGTATTGAATTTTTATACCGCCACACACGGTATATTTTACAAAAACAAATATATATAAATATTTATGCACGTAGAACGTGAACGTAGGCCTTTCTCACACATTGTTTAATAGGGGGGATTTGGTCATGATGGCCACACTTGGCAGTGGGGTTGGCAAACCCGGTTTCTTATTATGTCTTAGTATGTAAAATGTTACTGCCCATCTCATGGTTCAATTTACCGCTGTCGCCTCTTTCGACGCCCACGGGATGATATAGGGTAGTAGATATTTTTACGCCGACACTAAACAGCAAATAGATACATCAATATTTTTTAATTCAATTTAGAAAACTAAAAAAAGGTTATTTTATCATCGTAATTTCATTTCCCATCAACTTAGGAACTACGGAAGAAAATGTCGATTATTTCTTCAAATGCCAATCTCACCAACACCCTATTAATTAACAGATGAGGTGTTGATGATCGACTGAAAAAAAATACCATAAATGTTAAACACAAATCACGCAGCGCGATTTTGTTCATATTTCATGTAAATGTTTGAAACTTCAAGAAATGCAGGCCTGTGTTATCAAATTCTTAGAAATACTTTTTCTTTTCTATAAAAGGAGGCAAACGAGCTTATGACTCATCTGATGGTAAGGGATCACCACCACTCATAAGCATCTGCAATACCAGAGCTTAAACATGTGCGTTGCCAGCCCCTTAGAGTAAGTAGGCCCTTTACTTAAAGAAAAAGTTTTAGCTAACGCTCCTAAAATACCGCTGGCGGCATTATATTCCACAATGTGAATCAGTATTTCAAAAACTCCTGTTTAAATGAATGATAATGGACTACCAACTTTGTAGATGATGTAGATGAAATTTGAAGTTTCGTCATAGCATATAATGGTGGAATGTAGCGGCTGAATTTCATGCGAACAATTCTTTTAAGTAATTTATATGGTATATGCGATATAGAAGGCAAAGAGATGCAATGTTTTTTTGCAAGTCCAGTGAATCATGGCAATCAAAAAGTACTTACACATCGACGATTTGAGTCGCTGTCCATTAAATATAGTCAAATGGAAAGAGTACCAGTATCATCTACTGTGTTAAACCAGTCCAGAGGTGAGAACTGTATTATATGTTGAGACGTACCTACCTTGTAAAGTAGCAAGCGGTAGTGCTATTTCGTAATCTCTGACTTTATACAGCACAACAAGATTTTTAGAAGCCAATTTAGCCGTACCTTCCAATTGTCTGCGGAACTGTAAGTCATTTAAATCAACCGTGAGCTGAAATGGTTGAAGAAGTAAAATAAATATATGTATTTATGTATTTTATAGTAAATTTATTCTGAAGGTACGTATAATCTTCAAAAGGATGAATATGTTAAATGGTTTTCATATAACTTAGGTACATAATATATACTGCTTACCTAAAACAGAGCTCGCTTACATCTTTCCTAAGCGATTTTTCATGAACGGCGCAGCGTTAATGTGTACAAACGCCTTTGCCTTCAGCGGCATACTTTGCTCGTTTACTGGAAATAAATTATGTGCAAAGCTGCTGGCAGGAATAGACTATGAAGAATTTCTCTAGAGATAACAATATTCTTGTTATTCATTCTATATGCTTTATTTTATGTATTATAAAATATTTGTTAGATAATCCACTATCCCATAACGTTTTGTGGGTATCATAAAAGACGACGAAGGAAAACTGAAACTGGAGAGGGGCAGCAGCATCTTCCTGATAAATAAAACTCAAAATAAAAATAAAAACATGCGTGTGTTGTGGAACACTCGTTTAGAACGAAGTTCCTTTCGTAGTATACTATTATTGATAAATGTTATTATAATATTGATTAACAAATACAAATAAATGAATTACTGGCGTCTATTAAAATGAATCGTGATTTAAAATAAAATAATATTTCTTTCATGGCAAGATAAGAAAAAGTGCGAGGGAGATGAATATTATTCCAACAGGTAACACAGGTACTCAACCTAGTTCAGGCAGGTAGCTAATATTATAAACTTGACTTTTCTATTTTTCTTTTGTAGATTCTATATTATTAAGCTACACATAGTTTTAATTTTATCATAGCATGTTATTTTTGTTAGACTTATTGTTACTTTATTTAATTTTAATCATATTTGTTCCTGTATGTAAACATGTGTAATTGGAAATGAAATAAATATTTATTATTATTATTATTATTCCATCTCACTTCCTTATAGCCGCCAAGGACGTCTACACTACGTCAGAAGGGGTCGTGACGGAAAATTTTTACACATTTTCTCGCCAAACCCCATCCGCCAAATTAGTACCGTCCGATTAGGAACTTCGTTCCAAAATAAACTGCAGTTGCAAGCATATGAGGCAATCTATGAGGGAGGATAATTTATTATTATATTCAGCAGTGGAATTTGCTGTAATAGGCTGTATTGAATGAATGAATGAATGAATTTGTCTCAATACTTAATTACATAATTACAAAGCCACCGAAGGTGTTGGATTATATAAACAAGTTTTATTTATAATTTATTATTATATTCAGCAGTGGAATTTGCTGTAATAGGCTGTATTGAATGAATGAATGAATGAATTTGTCTCAATACTTAATTACATAATTACAAAGCCACCGAAGGTGTTGGATTATATAAACAAGTTTTATTTATAATTTCCTCTAAAAAGTCTAAAGGGTTAAGGCTGTATAAACACATTTTGAAAAGTAAGATTCTTGTTAATAGACTCAGGTGTTACTTTGTGGAAAAAGTTAAGTACCGCGTCTTTAGAGTTTCTTCTTCTTTCAAATATTTTACGACCGTTGTCAACTGTGGCGGGTGGTCTTCCACGCGTACTTTTCGTCGTTAGAAATTCTAGAAAAAGCTTGAACATAATGTAACGCTGCTCCCAACCCCCCATATATTATAAAAGGGGCCGTCTGATGTAAAATTTAAAAATAATATTAAGTATAATATATGTGACAAGCCTAACAAAATAATGTTCTTTCTAAAGGTTTAGCATAGGTTTGTTATGTTTATGACGTGACCGTCTTACTTAGGACCATCCATCAACCAGAACTACAAGATGCGTCAAATCTGACGCACCACACCCGCATATCTATCACAAAACGCAACACCGCAAGTAGCAGTAAGCGTCAACACACTTTCATACGGATGGCGCCCCCTCACAACACACTCACATGATCCCTATTGATATTAGCAACAAAACTTGTACTGTTGTCATATTAAAAACAGCACCAACGTATCATAGTAGCACGCTACTAAGACCAAAAAATACGTCACCAAAAATCCACGTATCATGCAGCTATTGCACTAAGACAAAGAGTGAATCTTGTTGTACTTAAAAGTACTACCAAACACACTCTCCCCAATCCGAAAGATAGCAGACGTACTGTAACGCTATGCGCTAAGACGCCGCCTACAGTAGGTAGAGGCATGCGATATCCACGGGTAAGTCGTATTGATACGATTTCCACCTGCACTAAGATAATATGCCTAGGACATATCGATTAGCGAGTCCAAGTTAACCTCGGTCACGGACACTGTGAAACAGTCTACACGCCACTATAATAATCCTTTTCAAGTCCCATTTCTATCAGTATAATGTTTATACATATTTCAGACCTTCTGCATATTTGCTTTATTTCATAGACCACACTGTTATATTATTATTATTATTATTCTTTATTTCAGAAATTTCTTTCCACCATAGAGTATGTTAATAAATACAAAAAGTACTTATAAGCTAGAGTTAGTAAATAAATGAAGTTACATATATTACCTACTCTATCTACTTTATATTATATGGGACTTCAAGTTACAACTCTAAACTCACAAGCTATTATAATGCTTATGCATCTTAGAGACCTATATTAAACCTTTTGTATCATAGATCTTACTATCACCACTCCCTGATACTACACATTTTGCAACAGTAATTTTAGTAGTCAGGCACCCGCCAGGATTAAATGAACACGCTTCACATCCTTTTTGAATTGAAATTTTTAACTTATTTCCCAATTATAATCGACTTGTATTTCTACTATTATACACATCTACATCTGTCCTCGAATAACAATCAAAATGAAGGTGCGTTATCATCACCGAGGACTAAGATGGAATGCCTCGTTTCCACTAAAAAGGAACTCTACACTCACCATATGATTTTACACTAATATTCTATGAGAGCGTTGTTCTTTCCCGGTCCATCTGACCCATTTGTGCTACAACCTTAATATAGCTTAATATTTTAAATGGTAGAGATATGCTTAAGCACAGCTCTACCATTTAAAAGGTTTCACTCAATGTTTACCATTATTTTATTTAAACTACTATTATTTTGTGAATGTACATTATATTTTCGTAAATATACTGAGACATTTATTTCTTTATATTTCTCTCTAAGAGACTCTGGGTTTCAGGTCGTAAATAGCGCTTTTGGACTTCTTCTGCAAAACAAAAATAGATTCTAATTCAACCGCATTTCTCCTTAGCAATATCCCATAATACATTATACTATGGAAATATCTAATAGAAATCTAGCTGTCTAAACGCGCTGCAGAGTTTAGTCTGCTTGCTAGTTTAGTTATATGGAGGCCTCACTGAAGTTTTGTAACCATACCAACGCATCGCAAGCGTTTCTATTTCACTTTTTCTGGTATCGGGACAACTTTGATTTCAGATTTTGTCATAGTAGTATGACACCCACATAGCCAGCGTAGTATGCGTATAATTACTGTTGTGTATAGTTTGTTAAGATGCAGCTTCTTGGTCGGCCAACATCGTAATCTTTTGTCTTCAATCTACCTTTTGTACTTCAGAAGCGTTTTTGAAAACATGTCGCCTGGGAATTGTCTCAACTTCATTCACCGAACTGTAGATCTGTGAGTAACATCAGTATTAATTTTGCCATTGTTGTTAAGTACTGAGCCTAGTTATTTAAATTGACTCACCGTATAAAGCTGTGTACATCGTACTGAGATCTTAATGTCAGTGAGGTTAAAGTTAATATTATAGTTTAGGTCAAATGTTTCAAGTGCTTCTATCCAGGAGTTTAAGTTGCAGTCCTTCTATATTATCTGAGATCAGAACAACGTCGTCGACATAGAGGATGTTCTACGGCAGTGGATTTTGAAAATGTTTTATGAGATGATCAGTAGTAGTATTAAATAGTAATGGGTTAACCATGGGACCCTGATGCATTCTGATATGAATATCAAAGGTTTCGCCTCTGCCTGCGGGACTTAAGATTTGGGCGGTGATATCTTTACGATACACGTTTTGTATGAGGTTGATATATGCGTAAAACCGCAAATTTGGAAAGAAGTTAATGTGTTCTTCATTTCATATTAAAACGTTTGTTGTTGTAAAGGTAATTTTTTTACATGTAAGAAATGTGATTGTCTGGTCACGGTTCTCTGAACGATGATAACCGAAGAGTTCTTGTCTTAATAAACGTTCACTAAGTTTATGAGTCTTGTGTAATATTTCAAGACGATGGCAGAAAATCCGACGATATTACCTTGGCCTCTTGTGTGGGATGCTGCGTGCGTAGACACTTTGGCTCTCATCTCAGGGGTACCAGAGATAATTGAATTGAGTAAGTGGCGTAACTATGAGTTTCTGAGAGATGACTACATATCTGTGCCATTTGCTGTAGAGACAATCGTTCGGTGAGGTCCACGTGCGGTGAAGTTCCTAATGGATCTGTATCCGTGACTTGTCGTCGCCGTTGCTTTTTTCTCGCTCAAAGGTTAACGTCATTACACCGCGAGGAATAGAACAGATTGATTAATGAATGAATTATTTTGAATTTTAGTGTTTTTACTTTAATAAAAAATATTAATAATATAAAATTTATTAAAATAATTATAGTTAATATTTAAACGACACGATACATGTTTCATTATTATACAATTTTGGTTCTGTTTGGTTTCATTGTCTTTGGATTTATATTTGAGCTTGAAAAATCAGCTTCATTAAACATTTTCAACGTAATGAAGTTATAAAAACAAATGAAATTCATGGTATGAATTTTTGAAAAACTTTCGGTTAGAACCACTAGGTGTAAGTCCATTTTTGACATAGGAATCATTTAATTAGTGATTTTAGGAGGTTTTCTATACGCTAATGAATATACATATATATATATATATATATATATATATATATATATATATGTATGTATATATATATATATATATATATATATATATATATATATATATATATATATATATATGTATATATGTATAATATTTTAAAGGCCGGCAACGCATCTGCGATTCCCCTGGTGTTGCAGTTGTTCATGGGCGGCGGTAGTCACTTACCATCAGGTGAGCCGCATGCTCGTTTGCCCCCTCTCCTATAAAAAAAGGTATATTCTTTAAAAATAAAAGTATAGTTACATTTAATATAGGCACACAACACATAGCTTACAGCCTATATACACACAATAAAAATGCACATGCTACGCTAGTCATTCGGGTGTCACGTTACTAGATAAAATCTGAAATCAAAGTTGCCCCGATACCCGAAAAGGTCAAAGAGAAACACTTGCGGTGGTGATTACATGTTCGACGCAAGACTTCAGTAAGACCCCCATATAACTAAACTATCAATCAGACTAAGCTCTGCAGCGTGTGCTGTAAAAAAGATTCAAGTCTTACTAGACTTGAGAGAGCTATATTTTCTTTTATTAGATGTTTCCAAAGCAAACACCTCAGGGAATTTTGCTATCATGAAGCTTGTTTACTATACTCAGGTGAAGTAGACTGCGGTGGCTGACCGCAAAGTGGGTCTTAGCGGTCAGCCACCGCAGAGTCTACTACACCTGAGAATGCCGCGTGTAGAGGCAAAATACGTGTCGTTTTATAAACAGTGGTGTCTTTCCTGACGTGGTGGTGCTAGAATTGGCGGTGACGGGTATAGTGCACGCAATTGAGGGAGGGCGGGAGGTGCTCTTCAGACTAGGTAGGACACTTTAAACAGTGGTAGAGCTACGCGGCAGCTTTTGCTGTTGCACAGATGGGCCGGCTCAAACCGGGATGGTACCACGACCTCACAGAATACCAGCGTGAAGTAGAGGTTTACCTCTGCGTTTCGCTTGGTGAGTGCAGGTGGCCGGAGGCCGTTTTTACTGGAAATGAGGCATTACATCTTAGTCCTCACGGATAACAACGCATCTGCATTTTGATTCG
This sequence comes from Parnassius glacialis, assembly GCA_033319125.1. Taxonomy (NCBI): domain Eukaryota; kingdom Metazoa; phylum Arthropoda; class Insecta; order Lepidoptera; family Papilionidae; genus Parnassius; species Parnassius glacialis. The sequence continues at coordinate 23,308,436 of JAVANC010000010.1, read as the reverse complement.
CAAACGAGGATAGATGTAGATGTCTATGGGCCGCAGCAACTACTTACTATCAGGTGGACTGTGTGCTCGTTTGTCACCTTATCCTATAAAAAAGGACACATCAATTTATTGTACCACGCGGATATAAGCAAATTAATTTGTAAGATATTTTTAATGGATTTTCGCCAAGTAACGCTGATTCTATCAATTATACTGTTATCATTTGACACAACAATAATGTTTTCTAATCTAAATCTTGGTTAACTGGAAAATATCTTGCATAGCGAAAAAACCCTATTTAACATAATATGAGAGCAGCACCCAATCGTTTATTTCCCAATAATGCACGTGCAATAATCATGAGCGATTGCTTGTCATCCTAATGACCTATCTAAAGAGCGATTAATTACAATGTATTTGTAACACTATCTGGCTTTGACATGTCGTTCTCGAATTATCCATAAATCAGTTACTTGTAACTTTGTCAGGTGTTCTTCCCGCAAATCATTATTGAGCTCAATTATGAATAATACTTTCTCCAAAATATGTTCAGCGTAATAGCTTTCAGCCTGTTTTAATTGGTACACATCAAGAGTGCATAAAACAATTATTCATATTTATCGTAAGAAATAGGAAAAGTATGGCATTTCTAATTTCGGCTTAAATCACTTAATGAACATAAAAAATCACTAGGATTAGATCTAAAATGTATGAAAAGACAGATTTTTCGAACTAAAACAAAACCAAGAACAATGGCTCTACAGCTTTGATACCATATCAATAATTGCTTAAACGAATAAGTTCTCACATAATAATATGACAGTATTTTTTGCCGCCTCTTTTGTACCAAAACGGGGTCATATCTTTTTACATTTTATTTATTAATAATTTTATTTTGTTGTTTGTTCTAATTAACAGCTACTTACAAGTATTAAGTATAATAATTTTAAAAAGGACTGTAATAAGATAAGATAAAATATAATTTATGTTTGATTCGGTAGTTTTGAATAAGTTTGTAATTTTTTTCAGGATTAAAGAATCATGGCCACTCTGCACTCCTGCGCCAACATGCTTGGACTAGTAAAATCTTATTTAACGTAACTTGATGAAACATGTGTCGTTTCAGTTGTCTATATGTATAAATATAACAAAGTGCCGTAGTCAGTAAATCTTTATGTAGTATATTACCTATTAATCTGTTTGGCATTTTGATTTAAAAGGTTTTTCACTGTGTGTGACTATATATGTGTAGTGTGACTATACGTGATAGTCTTGTGCCTGCTCGGTCATTTTAAAGATCCATAGCAATATTAAATAGAGGAGAAGTGGCAAGGGGGCGTGTCTGTGTCCGCACGATATGATCAAAATGCTCAGGTTCTATTCAAATGGCCGTCTTTGCGTATTAGTATACTTTCAGCCGTAATCGTGAAACAATATCAGAATGCCGTGTTATTCAGTGGTTTCTTGTAAAAACCGAAGCCAAAACAAAATCTTTGTAGATCATGGAAGCACTTACCATATGTAAGAACAAGTATTTTACTATCTTTATCTTTAAAATCATGAAAAAGAACAAATCGTAAAATATTTATTGCTCTTAATGCGTTAGTTTTGTTTTCAAATATCACTGCAACGGTACTATTTTGTAGTAAATACATTGCTCCTTAACCACTACTTACGTATATCGCTAAGCGACTGAATAAGCAATGTAAATATGACAAAACGATACTTTATTTATTGGGATACATCGTATAGTACGGCCACTGTATCTTGCGATGAGTTAGTGTTGTGCTTGCACAGATCCACTAACGTATGCTATCGACAACAAAGTCGATTGGCGAATTGCTATTATAGTTTATTCTTTCAATTTGTCAACCGTTTCAGCCCGGTGGGAAGACTGATGTGACATAATGGTATTTAATTATTTTGATTATTTTCACCGTTTACTACACTGAATTCGTAACTAGCGATCATAAAGTAAGTTGCTTAAATAATTAGGTTAATCATCGGTGAAGTGTTTTGGTTTGAATTATAGTATATTATGCCTTATCTTCATGTTAATTCCTTACTTTTATGTTTTCAAAAGCTTCGAATGCGTTATTATACCTAATTGGCATGATCCAAAATTCAGATAATATTATAATAGTGACTTTTGCTAAAAATAAGTCAACATAATTCTCCTGGCTATTTATTTATTATGCATGAGTGTGTGTGTTTTCATATATTTAACAATATCTTATACAACCAGGGTTTTTTTAACAAAGGCTTGCCTGGTACATGGTGAGGTTAAGAAATTGCGTAGGATATATGTAAATGATAAATAAATTATTATCGTACATTTTCAGCTTCCCAAAAGATGCTAATTTAAAAAAGAAATGAAATGATGCCACAGGAAGGCCACTAAACTCCTACAAAAACTAGTACCATATGCCAAAATACCTACTTATTCAATACGCTATGACAATCTAAACCAACATAACCGGATTTTTTTTTATTGTATTTGTTAGGTAGGTTAGGTACTTAATAATTTACGTTTAGCTACATATTGTTTATTTTTATTATATAATTTCCTGTGCATATTGTTTTTTTATTTATTTTATTATCGATTTTAGTGCAATTTTGGTATAAATGGAAGAGAATCGATAACTTTCCAATTTAGTCAATCACTAATGTATATGTAAAATAAATGGCTTTTGTTTTTAAAATGCACGGCACAACGATAGCGACTGATATTTTTGTGTGAGTAAGTAGTACGGTGCATGGTAAATGCACGCTGTTTCTGTAGGGATACGGTTTATAATTGATTGTGTAGTACGTTCTGATTTATAAAATGCGGGTGTGTGCGCGACTGCGTATCTATTGCTTTTACTGATCTGCAAGTGTAGTAGTAGGCGGATGGTAGGGGCCAACTGGAGACACCGGGTTCCGATACATTTTCAACTACCGGGCATATCTCCTTCTATTATTATATCTATGTAAAGATCGCTCCGTACTAGTTCATTACGGACAGTGAACTGGTTCATTATATTAGTACTATTAGCTCTATTCGGTCATTAGTACTAAAAAGAAGTTTACAGTGTATCTGCAAATGGTTATCTCAGTCCTGCTATCTGCCTGAACGGTATCTGCTCGAATCGTAGTGTTGCATTATTACTCGTACATACACACTTGATAATTTCTTGGTCAATGTGGTCTTGGAAAAAATAATTAACGTCAACTTCAACGCGACTAAATCTAGTCCAGTTTAACCCTCAGAAGACACAAGTTTACGCTTTTACCGCTAAAAGGCACTCCTTTGTCGTATCTCCTCAGTTTCAAGGCACTCCACTTGTTGCCTCAGCCAGTCTCGAAATCCTCGGCATGGACATATCGAGTGACTTGGAGTAACTTGAAAGAGAAGGCCAAATTGGCCTCTAAAAAGCTTGGCGTGCTCAGCAGATCGTTCCAGTACTTCATGACAGCACACCGCCTGCAAATTTACAAGGCGTAGATTCGGCCTCACATGGAATACTGTTCCCATCTCTGGGCTGGAGCTCCACAGTGCCAGCTCCTTCCAATTGATAGCATCCAGCGCCGAGCGGCGACCGAGCTCTTTTCGATCGGCTTGACTCACTGGTATTGCGAACAGATGTTGCATCTCTTTGCGTATTTTATCGCATCTACCACGGGGAGTGCTCTGACGAATTGTTCGGACTAGTTCCAGCCGCTCAATTTCACCATCGCGACAAAACTCGCGATACCATCCATACCATCTGGATGATTGGCGGTCCAGCACTGTACGATTTAGAAGAAGTGTTCTTCCTCGCACAACTTCCTTGTGGAATTGTTTACCTCCAGAGATTTTTACGTACCGATACGACTTAGGGACCTTCAAGAAAATAGTCTACTCCTTTTTAAAAGGGCGGCAACGCATCTGCAATTCCCCTGGTGTTGCAGTTGTTCATGGGCGGCGGTAGTCACTTGCCATCAGGCGAGCCGCATACTCGTTTACCTCCTCTCCTATAAAAAAAACAGCAGCGGAATTACAAAACTGCTATAGAGAGAAAATGCGAATCACCTTCAAAATTTGAAGCTGTTAATAAGCAGCGCAGAGTAAAAAAGCAACAAAATTAAATAAAGTATAGAAAGTAATAAAGAAATCCTAAGCAAACAGTGAAAATATAGAAAGAATATTCAGAAAAACAAAATTACAGAAATTATAGCAGAAAATCAAAGTAATATTTGCAGGATTAAAAATGTGGGACTTGTCACAGACAATGAATCAATAACTAAACTTATTTACGTTACCAAATAATTTTTAATACATGTAATGTTTTTTTTATATTTGCTTCGTACTTTTAAATAAAATTTTGATTCATCAAAATTTTAATATTTGTCTATTATTTATAAACCTCTTAAATTTGATTAAAGTCTTAATTAATAGTATTTGCTATACTTATATGTAGGTATGTATGAAATAATGACATCATACATTCTTAACATTAACACAAGAGCGCATTATCAGAAAATGTTACGCATATTATGCTACAAGGCACGTATAATGGTTTAATCTTCAATGAAGCGTTGAAGTTAATTGAAGATAGAATGATATCAATATTTGCCAAAAAAAAACGTATGTTGTCGTGTGTTACCAATTTCCAGATGTTTTTGTCCAATGATTGGCGACCATTCCTATAAAACGCTGGTACGAATTGCCGTCTGAGTGATTCCCAGAAAAGGTCACGTGACGTGACGTCACGTCAAATGACGTCCCATTTTATAGTAATAAATTTTGAATATACATGTTGCTCTCTCATTTGAATTCATATTACGTACAATCTATCTCATTTGTCTGTCTGTAGTGATCATACTTGCGTTTGTAGTAATGTTGTTAATAGTACCTATCGCATAATTAGCAAATTAGGCATAGTAGTATATACAATAATTTACTAATTATGCGATATTTTTTTTATCCGGATGAAATTATGATGCTGGCAAAATATCTAAAATTTTGCTGTTTGCATTATAAACAACATAATATAAAATTTTAAATTTTGGACAACCGACTTCAATAAAAATAATTAAGAATAAATCAAAAACTGTTGGTCAGACCTTGATCAAACTTTTATATGGGACAACATGAAAAGTCATCATCATCATCATAACAGCCCTTCACAAGTCCACTGCTGAACATAGGCCTCCCCCAAGGAATGCCACAAAGCACGGTCCTGAGCCACCTGCATCCACCGACTTCCTGCATATCTTACCAGCTCGTCACTCCATCTAGTGGGGGGATGCCCAACACTTCGCCTGCCGGTACGAGGCTGCCACTAAAGAATCTTTTTTCCCCATCGGTTGTCGGTTCTTCGAGCTATATGGCCGGCCCATTGCCACTTCAGGTTACTAATCCGTTGGGCTAAGTCAGTCACTCTGGTTCTACTGCGGAAATCCTCATTTCTGAGTTTATCATGCAGAGAAACTCCGAGCATAGCCCTCTCCATAGCTCGCTGAGCGACCTTGAGCTTCCTCATACGGCCAGCCCATACGGCAGACACAGTGGAAAATTGTACTCCTCTGATTTCTGTACAATTTTCCAAAGGGTAGGTATGTGGTCTATAGTGCTAAAGCCTCTTCGGAAACCGGCTTGTTCGTGAGGCTAAAAGTCGTCAAGTCTGCGCGCGAGACGATTCGTAATGACTCTCGAAAACAGCACGTAGACGCGACTCAGAAGGTAAATTGGTCTGTAGTTCTTCAAGAGAGTGTTGTCGCCTTTCTTGAAGAACAAGACCACCGCACTTCTGCTCCACGCTTTTGGTGTAATGCCACCATGGAGGACGGAATTAAAGCGCTTCAAGTACTGGTTTTCCACCCGCTTTCAGAAGCTCCGCTGTAATTTCTGCGGCTGATTCAGAAACTATTTTTGTTTTACAGAAGAGGGCCATTAGAGCTATTTACAACCTAAAACTGAGAGAGTCTCTTAGAGATAAATTTAAAGAAATAAATATATTAAATTTGGCCTCTCAGTATATTTACGAAAATTTAATGTATGTTTACAAAAACAAAGGTAGTTTTAGTAAAAAAAGTGATGTGCATTCTGTAAACACTAGGAACAAACACAAGCTAGTGATACCAGTTTCTCGACTCCACAGAGTGAGTAATTCATTCTTGGGGCAATGTATACGCCATTACAACAAGATCCCGGAAAGTGTACAGGCTCTCTCTATTAGCAAGTTTAAATGTTTTGTTAAGTTGAAAGTGTAAAAAAAGGGTTATTATAGTATAAATGAATACATGGTTGATAATAACCCCTGGGAATGAGGTGATCGCTTCCAAGCTGTTTCTAAAATAAATTTTGTACTTATATAGTTAGTACAACCATTATTGTAAAATTTGCTTTAAAAAAAGTCCCGCTGGGTTCCTTGCTGGTTCTTCCCAGGTAGAGGTTTTTTTTTCGAACCAGTGGTAAAGTAAAAAATGACTTTCAATAAGAATTACATATGTGATCTATATTGAATAAAAAATTATTCTATTCTATTCTATTTCATCCTCGCCTGGGGCCTTGCCGTTTTTAAGGTGCTGGAGAGCCATTCTAATCTCGCTCAGACTGACGTATGGGATATCATCGGAATAGTGTCGGATAAGACTCGCTCTTGGATCGTTACTCACATTTGCGTGTGGCTCCAACGATGACGTGTACAGCTGCCCATAGAACCTCTCAATCTCACTCAAAATCTCAGGTGCCCCGGAAACGATGCTGCCACATTCTGTCTTCAGCTTTGACAGTTGGATCTTTCTGGCATACAGATCTCTGGCAAAGACTTTGGAGCCTTGGTTCCGCTCGATCGCTTCTTCAATACGAGCTGTATTGAAGTTGCGTAAGTCCTGCCGCATGCATTTTGAGATCCGTCTGTTCAGTTGCCTGTATGCTGTCAAATCTGTTGAAGAATGTAGCTTCATCTCCCGTCTAACAGCCATGAGATTAAGAGTGTGATCGGAGAGTTTTTGTGTTCTTCTTCGGCGGTTCTTGCAGAACTTAGCTCCGACCGCATGGACAATTTTTTACGAGCTTGTCATTCATATCGTCCACTTCATTGCAGTCTTCTAGGCACTGAAAACGGTTTTGTAATTTGAGCTGAAAGGTTTAGGGATTTTGGATTAGAGCACGAGGGGGACGGAGCATTGACTTCATTAGATGAGACCTCTCCAACTTAACGTTTAGGTTCGGTGTGCCTCTAACCATTCGGTGATCGCTGCCGGTTTTCAACCCTCGCAATCACTGAGACATCACTGAATAGTTGTCGTCTGGTCGTCCATTGAAGTCAATCTCATTTTTGTCGAAACGTCGGGGCTCGACCAGGTCCACTTCCTGTGGGGCCGCTTCTTGAAGAAAGAGTTCATCATAAAGAGTCCCTCTTTCTCCATGAAGTCGGCCAGCTGCTGGCCCCTTGGGTTCCGATGCCCTATTACACATTTCCCTACTTTCAGCTCACCATTCTCTCTTGTGCCTAGTGTTGCATTGAAGTCTCCCATTAATACCGTATATTGGGTTTTGGAGGAATGCATGGCTCTAGATATATCCTCATACATTTTCTCCACCTCCTCATCGGGGTGTGCCGAGGTTGGTGCGTAAACCTGTATGACCTTCAGCGAATACCGTTTGGTGATTCTGAGTATAAGGTACGCAACCCTCGTCGACACACGTCGAGAGACTTGTGGTCGATAAATCCGACACCTCCTTGGGACAGATGGTCGCCCTCCCCGTGATAGAGCAAGTTGCCGGATTCGAGGATTACCTTTTCCTCCCCCTTTCTTCGGACTTCGGATAATCCTATAATATGCCAGCGTAACTTGTCTATCTCTTCTTCCAGCTCCACAATCTTCTCGTCAGTCCTCAGGGTGCGTGCGTTTTATGTTGCCAGGTCGAGTCGTCGTAGGTGTCAACCGAACCCCCACCGGAGATTCTTAGCAACCCCTACCCCGCCGTTACCATGGTCGCCACAGTAGCCAGGAATAGCGGGGCCGCCGGGGACTGGGGGCCGTCTTTTAGTAACTTTATCCATTTGGGTGGTAATTGCCATTTTTGCCAGGCTTGGCGAGCGAGTTAGCAACCGCAGTTTTTTTATTGTATTTTTGCTGTTATCAGGAAGATGCTGCTGCCCGTCTCCTGCCTGTTTCCCTTTGTCGCCTTTTACGACACCCACGGGAAGATATGGGGTAGTGGATATGCTTAACCGGCACTACACGGCGTGAAAAGTACCAGCTAACAAACAAAAAAATAATCATCGAAATCGGTTCACCCAGAATAACGTTATGAGGTAACACACATAAAATAGACATACAGTCGAATTGAGTACCTCCTCCTTTTTGTATTCGGTAGAAACAACTTCTTTCAAACTTTCAAACTTCGGCCGTATGCTTGATACTTTAATCTATTTGCTTTGGATAGTTAGTCTTTTAGTCCAATGATCTGAAGAGGATGGGATTAACAGTATCAATAACAAGAAATTATTTTTTTATGATCAGACTAATATCCACAGTAGAACTAAAGTAATCAATTTAGCGTAGAAAACGTAGGAGACCATATTGCTCAAATAAATCTGACAAACCATGGGGAATAAAGGTTTAACGTGACGGCCTCGTATCGGTTAACGATGTATAACTCCATTTGATGAGGCGATTAACTTTTTTTTATAGAAGAGATGGCAAACGAGCATGCGGTTCCCCTGATGGTAAGTGACTACTGCCGCCCATGAACAACTGCAACACCAGGGGAATTGCAGATACGTTGCCGGCCTTTTAGAAAGGTGTAAGCTCTTTTCTTGAAGGTTCCTAAGTCGTATCGGTCCGGAAAATTCGCTGGTGGTAATTGATTCCACAAGGACGTTATACTAGGGAGAAAACTTCTTCTAAATCGCACAGTGGTGGACCGCCAATCATCCAGATGGTATGGATGGTAACGGGAGTTTTATCGCGATTTGCGATGGTGAAATTGAGCGGCTGGAGTTAGTCCGAACAATTCCTCAGAGCACTCCCCGTGATAGATGCGATAAAATACGCAAAGAGATGCAACATATCGACGCAGTGCCAGTGTATCGAGCCGATCAGAAAGAACTCGGTCGTCAACGATTCGAACCGCTCTGCGCTGGATGCGGTCAAGTGAAAGGAACTGGCACTGGGGTGCCCCGGCCCAAAGATGAGAACAGTATTCCATGTGGGGTCGAACTTGCACTTTGCAAAATTTGCAAGCGACGTGCCGGCATGAGATACAGTCTCGCTCTGCTGCCCACGCCAAGTTTTTAGGCCAATTTGGCCTTCCCTTCCAAGTGACCACGAAACTGCACTCTATTAAATATGTCGACACCAAGGATTCCGATGCTAGCTGAGGCAGCAAGGGGAGTGCCTTGAAACTGAGGAGATACGACAAAGGGGTTCTTTTTAGCGGTAAACGCGCAAACTTGTGTCTTCTGGGGATTGAACTGGACTAGATTTAGTCGCCCCCAATCCGAGACTTTGTAAAGCAAAGACTCGACTTCAAACAGAAATTTGTCCCGGTACGCGGCGACGTTTTCCCGAGAAATATTGGAACGGCCCGTATATAAGGCATCACCAGTGCTGTCGTCCGCATAGCAATGAATGCTACCAGTTAGCAACATATCATTGATATGCAGGAGAAACAGCGTTGGTGATAGCACGCAGCCTTGTGGAATACCAGCGTTAATTGGCTTGAAATCAGAGCATGCACCGGCTACTATGACCTTGATGCTCCGATCAGCAAGGAAACTGGTTATCCATGTGTACAATTTCTCGGGAAGACTCTACTGCCTCCGCCCATCTATGAGTCAGATAGACAAGAAGATCAGCAGCTGATCGACTCTGACGAAAACCATACTGGTGGTCACTAATCAGCTGGTGATCTTCAAGGTATCTGTATGAGCTGGCAGTTTATAATGGATTCCATTATTTTGGAGAACAAGGAGGTAATGACGATTGGCCTGTAGTTTAACGGTTCTGAGCGGTCGCCTTTTTTAAGGGATCGGGTGGACCAAAGCTGTCTTCCATGAATTCGGGACTACGCCTTGGGAGTAGGAGTACCGGAAAAGACGCGTTAAAACCAGTGCCAACTCCGGAGCACACGTCTTCAGTACAATGGGAGGGACTCCATCGGGCCCACTCGACTTGTTGACGTCCAGGGAGAAGAGTATTTTGCGAACCGAGCGCTGTGTAAACCGCACATCCGGCATGAAGCACTCACATCGCGGGATGGTCGGCGGTGTGTTCCCCTCGTAATCTAGAGTCGAATTGGACGCAAAAAGAGAGCTCAACAGATCCTTTTTCTCCTTTACGGTATGGGCCAGTGAGTCGTCCTCTCTGTGCAGAGATGGAAGAGATTGCTGACAGAAGTTCCCTTGGACAGCCTTGGCAAGAGACCAGAATGCACGGGTCTCGAAGGAAGGCGAACAAGCTTCTCGCCAATTCTGCCGATGTGCTCAGACCTTGCCTTAGCAATGACGCTTTTGAAGGACCTGGAGGCGGAATTATACTTCTTTTTAAGTGTGCTGGTGTTTACATCCCGAGACGTTGATGCGTCAGCCCAGGCCCGGTAGCACTCCTGCTTATAGCGTGATGCTATTTTACAGAAGCGACCAAACCATGGCTGGGATCCGCCTCCGACGGGCACCACAGAGGATGGAATAAAATGTTCCATATCCTGAAGTATGACATCAGTAACAACGCTGAGATCTTCCGGCGAGAAGCATATCCGCCCCTAAGGGTACGATGCAAAAAAAGACCACATCCCGGCCCAATCGGTTGACCTATAGTGCCAAACACGGCGGCAAGCTGCAGATTGCAAATGCGATTGGAGCATGAGTGGCACCGTACTCCGGATCAGATAATGTTCCGAAGAGCCCAGAGGGGCATCAATGGAGACCTGATATCTGTCTGGATGAGAGGTCAGCAGAAGGTCCAACAGGGAAGGTACATGGTCTTCCATATCTGGGATCCGCGTAGGCGAAGTAATCACTTGTGTTAGACCATATGCCAAAGTAGAGTCATACACAGATCTACCCGCATGATCGGTTAAACGAGAACCAAGCTATTCAGCGTGGTGGAGGTTAAAATCACCGAGTATCACGATCTCTGCGGATGGGACCTGTTGTAGCACGGAGTCTGCAGCCATTTGGACGTGGTTGATGAGTCGTTCTGCGTCGGCATTACCGCTATGAGACCTATAGAGGCACCCGTAGACGCGGGGATGGTCGTCGCTGTCTACGCGCAGCCATAGGATGGACAGGTCCGTACCTTCAAGACTGCCGAGGCGTCGAAAACTGATGTCCTCCCTGACGTATACACAAGTAGTTTGGTCGTGGATGCTCAGCGAGGGATTCTCCAGGGGTGCTGGTACCCTCCTGGGGTAGTCTTTTATTTATTTTTACTAACATGTTGATGGGGGGCGGGGGAGGGAATTGGGTCACCGGCCACTTGCACTCACCAAGCGCAACGCAAAGGTAAACCTTTACTTCACGCTGGTATTCTGTGAGGTCGTGGTACCACCCCGTTTCGAGCTGGCCTGTCCGTGTGACAGCAAAAGCTGCCGCTTGCCTCTACCACTGTTAACTGTTAAGATATGCGGGAAGTCAATGGATGCAAACAGCTCAGGACCGCGCCTTGTGGCATTCCTTTTGGGCCATATTCAGCAGCAGATAAACGAATTTATCAAAATCAATTTTATAAATTATATTTAATATAGCAATATAATAAATAATATAGGCTTTCCGTGAAACAAAATACAGCAAAACGGAGTATTGAAGTTGGAAACTGCTAGGTATTATTTTTAACTAAAAAAATAACATTGTATAAAACAAATTTTTACAGATTTATCGCGTTGATCATGGTCATGAGTATGGGTTGCTGTTAAGCACCCGAAACTTCGGGAATCATAAAAGTAAATTAATCGCGATGAAATCCGTAAAAAATAGTTTTATTCAATTCGCGTAAATATAAGAAGTCATTAGAAAACAATAACTACAATAATAATAATATTTTAAAATAAGCTTAATTTTTATTACATTAAAGCTCAACACGCGATTTTATACGAGTAATTTTTAATTCATTCAACAATAATACAAGTTGTAATACAAGTTCACCCCTGAACGTAATTTTTCCCCTATGCCGCCAGTATCCAACCACTTCCTACTTATATCTCTTACCAGGTTCACCTATCTTTACATATCTTTCTTCTTCACCTATCCTTCGCTTAACGGTAAAAGCTGCCACTAGCGAACGTTTCTTCTTTATTAATGCGTTGGGATGTATAAATTATTCTTGTTGTGGTGGAATTCTATCACGCAGAGAAAGCCCTGACGGTTCGTGGTAGTAATAAACCTAGCAAGCTAACAGCATAGCAAAGTGGCGAAGCAATCAGCTTTGTAGCGGTTTCTAACGGTTGCCGTTGAGCAATCAGTTTCAAAATAGGAGGTTCAGATGCCTGGGTGATCAGTAATCGAATGCTGAAAACAGAATTTGAAAATTCGAAACCATTCTTGAGATAATCGTGGGACGAATGGACAGACGGACAGATGGACAGATGGACAGACGGACAGACGGACAGACATCATGAAATCAATAAGTGTCTTCGCAAGCTTCGCCACTTAATAATAATCCTACCAAGCTAACAGCATAGCAAAGTGGCGAAGCAATCAGCTTTGTAGCGGTTTCTAACGGTTGCCGTTGAGCAACCAGTTTCAAAATAGGAGGTTCAGATGCCTGGGTGATCAGTAATCGATAGCTGAAAACATAATTTGAAAATTCGAAACCGTTCTCGAGATAATCGTGGGATAAACGGACAGACGGACAGACATCGTGAAATCAATAAGTGTCTTCGCAAGCTTCGCCACTTAATAAACCTAGCAAGCTAACAGCAAAGCTAAGTGGCGAAGCAATCAGCTTTTTTTTTGAGCAATCAGTTTCAAAATAGGAGGTTCAGATGCCTGGGTGATCAGTAATCGATTGCTGAAAACAGAATTTGAACATTCGAAACCGTTCTCGAGATAATCGTGGGACAGATGGACAGACGGACAGACGGACAGACATCGTGAAATCAAGAAGTGTCTTCGCAAGCTTCGCAACTTCATAATAACTATAAAAATGCACCCTTTACTATCATTTCTTTTTTACATATTATAAGCTAGCGCTTGACTGCAATTCCATCTGAAAGTAAGTGTGGTGGTCAATTGCACTATTTGATCGTAACAAAATCCGTTTCATTATTTTGCTTTGAAGAAGCTCAAACTCAAGTTGGACGGTAAGACAAATGCTGGCCGATTATTCAACTTCTTTGCTATACGTATTAAAAAAGAACGGTACAAGTGCGTAGAATTTTGACAACAAAGTGGTGAAGATCCATCGACCCAGGTGGTCTTTATCCGATGTTGGAAAGATGAGGGAGGAATTAAGACATGTAATTCCTGCGCACACTCACGGAAATGCATCCTATAAAATACCGAGAGGCTAAAAATTATTATGTGTTTATTAGTTTATTCAACGATATACCAAAATACTTCACACTTATGAAATACAAATACTACCGTATAATAACCGTGTATGAATATCCACTGTGTGTTGATCCAAAGTGAGTTGTAAGTTGCGACAAAGGGAAACAAAACCAGCAGAGAAACAACAGCTTATTTCTAATAATAACTAGAAAATGAACACTGCGGTTGCCAACCAAGCTATCAAGCATGGCAACCATACCAGTAGGCAATCTATGATAAGCTCTATATTTTGAAGTCGATTCCCGTGTATTGGCGGGTAAGAATACACTACCCCATATTTTCCCGTGGGTGAGAGGTGACATAGGGATACTGAGGCAGATGATGGGGCAGGATCTTTCTGATACCAGCAAAACAACAATAAAAAAACTGAGGTTGCCAACCCGCTCGCTAAGCGTGGCAACTATGGTAATATACCCCCCATAAGGAAAGTCACAAAAAGACAGCGACCATGGTAACGGCGGGGCAGGGAATGCTAAGAATCTCCGGTGGAGGTTCGGTTGCCACCAAAGACGTTTCGACTTGGCAACATATAACGCAAGCACCCTGACGACTGACGAGAAGATCCCGGAGCTATAAGAAGAGATAGACAAGTTGCACTGGAATATTGTAGGATTATCTGAGGTCGCCAGAGAGGGGAAGGAAATGGTAATCCTCGAATCCGGCAACTTGTTTATCACCGGGAGGGCGACCATTAGTCCCAATGAGGTGTGAGATTTATCGTCCACAACTATCTCGTTAACAACGTTGTAAAGATTAAAAGTATGTCGACGAGGGTTGCATACATTATACTCAGAATCACCAAACGGTATTCGCTGAAGTTCATACAGGTTTACGCACCAACCTCGACACATCCCCATGTGGAGGTTGAGGAAATATATGAGGACATATCTAGAGCTATGTGTACCTCCAAAACCCACTATATGGTGTTAATGAGAGACTACAACGCAAAACTAGACACAAGAGAGAACGGTGAGCTGAAGTTAGGGAAATTTGGAATAGGGCAACGAAACCCAAAAGGCCAGCAGCTGGCCGCCTTCATGAAGAATGGGGGAACCATTATGAGGAGCTCTTTCTTCCAGAAGCGGCCCCACAGGAGGTGGACCTGATGGAGCCCCGACGGTTCGACAAAAAATGAGATTGACTTAATTATGACGACCAGACGACAATTGTTCAGTAATGTTTCAATGATCGCGAGGGTGAAAACCGGCAGCAATCACGGAATGGTGAGATTGGCACACTGAACCTAAATGATAGGTTAAAGAGGACACGTGTAATGAAATCAACGATCCGTTGCCCTCGTGATCGAATCGTCTCGCATGCAGACTTGACGACTTCCAGCCTCTCGAACAAGCCGGTTTCCGAAATGGTTTTAGCACCATAGACCATATACATAACCTTCGCAAATTATACAAAAGTCCGAGGAGAACAATTTGCCACTATGTCTTGCGTTTGTGGACTATGAGAAAGCCTTTGATTCCGTCAATTTTTGGGTGGTGCTGCAGTCCCTTCAGCGGTGCCAAGTTGACTGTCGGTATATCGAAGTGCTGAAGTGTTTGTACCTACCGAGGCTACCGAGTACAGAACCAGAGTACGAAACCTATCCAACTGCAAAAATGTGTAAGACAGGGTGACATTATATTCCCAAAACTCTTAACCGCTGCATTGGAAGGCTTTTTCAGACTCCTGGACTGGAAAGCATACGTTATTAACCTCAACGGCGAGTACATTACTCAAATTCAATTTGCCGACGATTTAGCCCTTATGGCAGACTCACTGGAGGGCCTAAGCACTATGCTCAATGACCTCAATAGTGCCTCCCAACGGATAGGAGATCATGTATAACGTAAATGTCACACCTATGCCGGTAGTTGTTGGGAGCTCTAAGCTCGAACTTGTTGACAAGTACGAGTATGTTTATCTGGGACAAATAGTCTGACTATGTAAGTTTAATTTCGACTGATAGTTTAGTCGACGGATTCAACTCGGCTGGGTAGCGTTCGGGAAATTACGGCACATCTTCTCGTCAAAACTTGAAAACGAGACTGTAAAACCATTGCGCGTTGCCAATGATGACCTATGGAACTGAGAGGTGGCCCTACACTGATGTCCAGATGTGGAAGCTCAAGGTCGCTTAGCGAGCTTTGGAGATGGCTATTCTCGGAGTTTCTCTGCGTGATAAACTTAGAAATGAGTATATCCGCAGAAGAACCAGAGAGACAGACATAGCCTAACGGATTAGTAAGCTGAAGTGGCAATGGGCCAGCCATACAGCTCGAAGAACCGACAACCGATGGGGAAAAAAGGTTCTCGAGTCGCGGTCTCGTAACGGCGGACGAGGTGTAGGGCGTCCCCCTACTAGATGAAGTAACGACCTGGTAATACATGCAGAAGTCGATGGATGCCGGTAGCTCAGGACCGTGCTTTGTGGCATTCCTTGGGGGAGGCCTATGTTCAGCAGTGAACTTGTGAAGGGATGTATTGATGATGATGATGTTTATGATGATAAATGAATAATTATAAATAATATGAAATATGATTACTTATATTCACGCGAACACTACACATTGAATAAATCAATTTTTTAAATAAATTAGTAACTCTAACGCGATAAAATCCGTAAAAATAGTTTTATTTAATATGAAATATTTTTCTTCCACGCTTTTATCAATGTTACTTCTTATAGGTTTCAGTGAATATTTTCCTGTCTTTATCCATGAAAGAATTTTAAAAATACACATAACTATATTATGTAACATGTATTGAAATAAGATGAATTGATGTTTGCTTTACCCTTCAAACCAAATGAAATGATGCAAACGTTTACTTAGGCCTTTCATTCAATTACGTATATTTTGTTGTAGTTAATCCATTTGACGCAAGCAATACCAAAGTAACTTAAAGGCAACCCAAGGAGCACAAAAGCGTTATGAACATCAATATAATATCCCACATAGAACTTAGAGTTCATTTAAAAGGGTATAAGAGTTTTGAAAAGAGGTTGTATCCTTATAAGAGTGGTATTTGAGTTATTATACAGCTCAAGCTTTATAAAGTCTGTGTTATGGGATCAAAGTTTTAATTGACAACTTAGAAAGCTTACGGTATGGACGTGTCGACCATAATTTTATAAAAGAAATAATAGTGAAACAAAAGTAAAACCAAGTGCTCCTTACACAGGTTCTTATTTAGTAATAACTCATTTACGCAACTTAGGTCGTTATTGATATCTGTCAACATATTTAACTGTGTGGCGAACGTCAAGTGTTACTTCTCACGTTTTCGTCGTGATACTACGTGGGAGGCGCCACTGATCATATCACGTAAACATATTTTTAAAAACAATAACACACTATGAGTGTCGTTGGATCACCACCGCAGTCGCTTAATACGTATAACGAAGGCAATAGAGATTCGATAGCTACAACAACTGGTGTTAATAGGTTCGAAAAGACTAGTGGTTCACAACCAGATTTGCGAAAGATTTCCATGTCTGATAATACCAACCAGATAACTCTTCGCGCCAAGAGAAAACAGCCGCATGATGACTTGAGTAGACAATTCGATAAATTTCAAGCTAAAATGGAATCGCTTATGAAAAATATGGCTAAAACCCAAACTGAAACTCTTAACAAAATTGCTCAAGATGTCTCAGCAAAAAAGGAAGAGATCAGTATGATCAAGATTACAATTCATCTTCTGTCCTCGGAACAGGTCAAAATAAAATCGGAGTTAGCTTGCATTACAGGTTTCAGAGCTGACATTCAGAAAACAGTGGAGACTATTGAAAATGAAATAGCATCACTAAAATCTGGTTTGACTTCCGCGATTACTACACCTTCGTTTACTTATGAAGATTTAATATCGGAGACCTAGGAACGATCTCAGAGGGAGATAAATGTATTATACGAGGTATAAAAGAGATACGATCCTCAAACTATGAAGAAAGACCCATCGATGACAACGAAGAAGTAAAGAAAATAATAAAAATGGCTGTTCCAGACTGCATGGAACCGACCAAAACCTTTAGGATCGTTTAGGAAAATATAATCCTGATAAATCCAGACCTACAAAGGTTATATTCTCGACATCCGAAGTAGCAAAATCAATCCTACGTAAAAAATCTAACATGAAATCTGAAAATATTAAAATCTACTCTGATGAGACACCCTACCAACAAAGGTATCGGAGTAATTTAAGAGACGAACTGAAACAGCGATTAGATTGAGGTGAAAAGGATCTTACTATAAAATAAGTCAAAGGTATGCCTAAAATTACAAAAATCCAGCCAAAAAACTAACAATGCAAGATACAGATGATATAACTCCAAACACTACTCATGAAGAAACTGATTCATACACTAACTTAATAAAAAGCCCTAAATCCTTTAAATTTCTTTAAGCTAACGCACGAAGCATAGTGAATCCAGAAAAACTCGACGAATTAAACTGCATTATACAATATAACGTATCCAGTCCTGTACATGTAATTATACTATCAGAAACCTGGATTAAGTCAGAATCTGAAGCCAAAAGTTTGAAATTACCAAACTACACCCATTATTATAATATAGGAGAAAAGGTCAGACGAGGTGGAGTATCCATATTTAATCAGGATTGCTTAAAACACAACTATTTAGATGATCTTTGTAAAGAGGACAATCATTACCATTGGGTTCATTTAGATAAATACTCGTTAGACATTGGAGCCATATATAAAACTCCAAAATCAAACGATAATGGCTTTTTGGAGGAATATTTACAGCAGCTAATGAGAAGGCCAAGAGCTTTAGTGTTCGGTGACTTCAACTACGTTCTTCTTAATCCTAACCAATCAATCAATAACTACACAAGGATACTACAAGAAAATGGACACACAATCCTAAACAAAATTGATACAAAATTTTGCACCCGTGATACACCGACAAAAAAATCAATTCTTGACCATGTTTCATCCAATTTGAAAAATCATGAATATCATATGACTATAGTAGAATCGCCAATGTCAGACCACAAACAAATATATTTAGAAGTTAGCAATTATACACCGAAAACGAAAAATAAAGTAAAGTATCATACCTTAGATTACACAGCTCTATACCACACAGTAGAAAGTACGGTTATGAATATATCTAATACTGACTACGAAAGCCTAGAACATATAATAAAGGAAGCAATAAATAAACATAGAATACCAAAATTCAAAATTCAAAACGCATTCAAATCAGACTGGATTAATAAAAACATAATTAAAATGATAACCAAAAGAAATCAAGTGTTGGTGCGTCAGAACTCTCGAAAGATTCCACGCAAGATCCTCAAATACTGTATACAACATTGTATCAGGTGACGAATCCTGGATATACGCGTACGAACCCGAAACAAAAAACCAGTCACGAGTTTGGGTGTTCGAAAATGAGTTAAAGCCAACAAATTTGTTCGTTCACGGAGTGTTGCAAAGAAATGGTGGCCACGTTTGTCTCCAAAACCGGCCATGATACGACTATTCCTCTTGAGGGACAAAGAACGGTTAATGCAGAATGGTATGCTAGCATTTGTTTGCCACAGGTCGTTTCTGAACTCCGTAAAGAGAACTGCAACCGCCGCATCATCCTCCATCACGAAAATGCGAGTTCCCACACCGCACACAGAACAAAAGAGTTTTTAGAGCAAGAAAACCTACCTAAGCCCTAATGATTTCTATATTTTCCCTAAAATCAAGAATAAATTGCGTGGACAGAGATTTTCATCACATGAAGAAGCTGTGGACGCCAACAAAATGGCCATTTTGGAGACCCCAACTTACGAATGGAATGGTTGCTTCAATGATTGGTTCCATCGTATGGAAAAATGTGTCAAATTTCACGGAGAATACTTCGAAAAGCAATAAATACATTTTTAAATAGTAATGTTGTGTCACTTCCTTGATTCCCGAAATTTTCAGTGCCGCCCTCGTATTAAACAAATTAACAAAGAATATCAATTATTGTTTACAAAACGGTTTCTTCCCCGATTCTCTTAAAGTAGCAAAAGTAAGTCCAATTTTTAAGTCAGGAAAAAAGACCGACACAGAAAATCATCGCCCTATCTCAGTCCTACCAATAATCTCCAAAATTTACGAGAAAATATTATATAACCGCTTAGATAATTATCTTAAAACTATTAACTTCTTTTCAAATAATCAATATGGGTTTCGCACAAAATCAAATACACTTACTGCAACAATCAACCTGGTGACAAAGCTGAAAAATAATATTGATGATAAACGCGCAGCACTCGGTATTATTATCTAGGAATTTGATACAATTAGTCATAGCCAGCTTCTCCAAAAACTACATGATATTGGCGTCAGAGAAACAGCCCACGATATGTTTCGGTCGTATCTCTCTAAACAGACAGCAAATTGTCAGGATTGGTGACACACAAAGTAATCACGAATCTTTAATCTACGGCGTACCACAAGGCTCTATTCTTGGCCCCTTACTGTTCATAATATACGTAAACGATATGCATAACCTTAACCTAACAGGTGATATATTACTATATGCTGACGACACTAGTTTATTTTTATTTGGCAATGACATTGAGCAGATCATTAAACAAGCACAGCAAGATTTGGACATCCTCTCCAGATGGTTCCAAGACAATTTGCTTACTGTTAATATATCTAAAACTAATTACATTATTTTCAGTGCTAGTAATAAAAAAAAAACGAAAATCACTCATCTCTATGCATAAATAACGAACCCTTAACCAAAGCTAGTTCAGAAAAGTATCTTGGACATCTAACGTGGCAGCTACACCTCGATAAACTAAGATCTAAGCTATCTTCTATCATGGGTGCGCTTCGAGGTAATATTCGCTGTCTCCCAAAATCAGTGAGATTTATTATATACAACTCTATGGTAAAACCTCATCTAGACTACCTTATAGAGGTGCGGGGTACTGCAGCTGAAACAAATTTAAAGAAAATCGAAACATGTCAAAAAAAGTAATTAAACTACTATTCCATTATCATTATCTAACTCCTACCGAAAAAAAATTACAAAGAAACTAAATTAATGACACTATCCCAGATTTATAAATATAATACATGCATATTAGTACATAAACTAATAAATAAAGATATACACTCTAAAATAACGTTTAAAAAGAAAGGACAAATACAAAAACGTATCACTAGACGAAAAAATAACATTTGCTTAAGGCAGTACCACGAACTAACTACGGAAAGAAAAACATACTATACGAAGGAGCAGAGTTATATAACAAATTGCCTAATAACATAAAAGAGATCCAATCGTTAACTTTGTATAAAAAAACCTTAAAGCACCACATCTTTAAAAAATCTCGATTTGAAACCAATATTAACGCATTTAAAAGGCGAACAAAATTTCTTTAGTTAATTTCATTTTACCACATTAAACTTTTAACTAATAGAAATATATAGATATGAAATATATTTAACTAAAATATTATACCATTTGTAAACATTTAATATAAAATATAAACTTAATTATAAACTGCTTACAAATATGTAATTGCTATAAACTTGCTTTAAATAACGATATGTAATTGTACACTTAATTTTCTTATTACCCTACACATTGCAAGAAGATTGTGCATGCTCAAGTAAATAATAGATCATTTACGAGTACCTGCCGTTCTTCATAAGTTCATGTATTTAGTATCTAAGATTAACTTGTTATTTCTCATGATAAGTGAATTATATTCTTTTGAGGAATAAATTTCTTAAACCACAAGTAATCTTAGAATTCTTAATCAGAATATGAATACTCTAGCATACAAATATAAGTAATTTGTAATGCTTCAATCTGATTTTATCATTAAAGTTGTGGTGTGTTTTGCATGCTATCCGTTGCTTATGCAGCTTTAAGTGTGCAAACCCTCTTCTAAAACTTATTCTTATGGTGTCATTGTACACTTTTGTAAATACAGTAGTTTTATGACTTCCGTCTATGACAGTGATATAAAACTAAAAAAATAAATGACAGACAAAGTACAACTTAAATCTGCATAAGTAACAGAATATCGCCATTTCGCATACGTTTCGTGTTTATATTTTACTAGTGAACGAAATTAATTTATTAGCAGTGTGTGGAAAAAAAGACAAAGATTTGTTGCAGTAAAAATATCATGTTAAATACAAATTAAATTTATCCAACAATGTTCCCAAGACAAGGTTTTTCATCTTTTATACGTATCTCTAAAGAGAGTTATATGTTATGGTGAAAAAACTGATATACAGCATAAGTAATAAAAATATCCTATTATAGAACTGATTAAATACCAATGGCTGCAGGATATAATCCATAACATAGTACTGTAGTAAGTAACGTACTTAGTTACATACTACTAAGATTATTAGACCCTCGAAATACCGTTCAGGCTATTTAGCAAATTGTCGCCATTTTATGACCCATAAAACAAAATTTAAAATATAAATTTGAGAATATTACACATTAGTCTTAGTCTATACCATTAATTTCAGATTGAAATATGATCACTGTGTCCCAATGTTCCATAATATCCATTAATTTTTTTTATTCTAACCTATGCAACCGATATTTAGTTACCGTTTTTAGTATTTTGTCCTTACGTTATTTTGTTATTTTGCTGGCGTAGCAATTTTTTGATAGAAAACTTATACAAGTTTATCGTAAATCTAATTCTCTCCAATATAATATTAATATGTCAAATCATTATAATATATGTATATGTCGCCATCATTCAATAAGCGTTCTTTTTGTTTTATATTAATTTTTTATTCCATGCTAAGACCAATTTAGAACGGTTGTCTTTATAAGTTACTTTTAAGAAAATATCTGTAGTGTAATAGTTTCCTAACGCCAAATAATAGCTGTAATACAGCAGTTATTCAGCCTCTTTTATGCTTGTACATCGCTTAACAGCTGTATAGCGCTACTATCCATAAAGCTACATAGTTTGTGCCATTTTTTTTACTTATAGGAACTGTATAAGCGCTTATACAGCTTTTATACATCCAGAAAATATAAATACACAAATTAATAATACACAAAAAGTGCGTATTCGATTCTCACCGGAAATACATTACACGTTCATGGCGTTAAAAGAAAACGTCCTGAGGAAATTTGCCCTTTTTAGAAATTGAATTTAATTCGAGGTCAAAACTTACCAACATGGAGACAGCAGGTTTTTTCTTACTACAAAATTCTGTCATCTATCCATTACAGTCTGTAAACGTCCACTGCTGAACATAGGACTCCCCCATAGATAGCCTCATAGGAAGAATTATGGCATAGTTACCACGCTTGGCAGTAGGGTTGTCAGCCGCAGTTTTTATTATTTTGAGTTATTATCAAAAAGTGCTGGTGCCAATCGCCTGTTTCAGTTTTCCTCTATCTCTTATGACACATATAGTACAATATAAGGTGGTGTATATTCTTACAGAGCCAATACATAGTAAAAGTATAAAATAATATAAAACAGTGAAAGTATGTTCTCAGCTCAGTCAAACACAACTTGAGCTCTTCTTTTGTTTTTACAAAAAACAGGAAATTCAGACCTAAATATATTTTTTGAGTGTTCATGAAATTAACAAATTTTGAGAATAATTGTTTTGGGTAATAAATAGTTTCCATCTGCTTATAATACCATAATTAAGAAAATTAAATGTGATGCGGATGCTATTAAGTGGTCATCTGTGTATACTGCTTCCACAGTTGATGAAAAAGTCGACTTCTTTAACAGCTACATATTAGGGCTATTTAATGAACATGCACCTAAGGGTGTCGTAAGACTTAAATACAGAACAGGAGGACATTCCATGGATCACGATTGGGGTAAGAATGGCTACGGCAAAACGGGACAGAATGTTACGCGCTTTTAAGAAGAATCGCACTGATCTAAAGTGGCAGGCATATAAAGCTGCAAGAAATCGATGTAATCAGATGGTGAGAGCTGCTAAACGCCGATATATCCACGAACAAGTACTTAATTCCCCTTCGGCTGATATATGGAAGTTTCTCAAAACGCTTGCACATGGAAAATCGCAATTTGACTACAATAGCATCACCTTTTCTCCTGACGATTTCAATCGTCATTTTCTGTCTTCTAAAATAGTTTCTGATATTTCTAGAGCTAAAGCTATCTCATTTATATCTTCCATGCCTCCTTATTCTCACGAAACTTTCACTTTTTCCCCTGTAGACGAAAGCGAGATACGCAAAGCACTTTCTTCTATTAAATCGAAAGCCATTGGCTGTGATGATGTGAGTAGGGTTATGCACGTTTTGGATGCTGTTTTACCCATGATAACTCATATCATTAACTTTTCGCTGATGAATGGTGTTTTTCCAACTCTCTGGCGTAAAGCCTTTATTATTCCCATTCCTAGATCCAGCAATTGCAACGCTATATCCAATTTCAGACCAATTAAGAGAAAACGCAGAATTTCCTTTTCTTTTCTGGAAGCTGTTGTTCATAAAAATATTTCTTCTTTTGTTTTCTCAAATAATATTCTTTCCCCTTATAAGTGGGGTTTCTGTCCTGGTCATTCTACTACTACTGCTCTTCTCAAGGTGACGGAAGATATCCAAGAGGAGATGGAAAAATCAAAACTGACCGTCCTCATCCTAATTGATTTTTCTAACGCATTTAATTCTGTTGATCATAATATCTTGTTGGCCCTTCTTTTTCATTTGAATATCTCGTCTTCAGCTCAGGAATGGTTCTCATCATATCTTTGAGGGCGCCAACAGGCCGTGCGCACTGGACATATACTCTCTGACTGGTGTGATGTGTCTACTGGCGTCCTTCAAGGCGGTATAGTCTCTCCTCTTCTGTTTGCAATTTTTATCAATATCATCACATTAAATCTCAAGTGCTCTTACCATCTGTATACTGATGATCTGCAGTTATATGTGCAAGTGGAAGCCTCAAACATCTCTAATGCTATCTTATTATTAAGTGATGACTTGAAATACATCTCCACTGTGTATGGCATAAACGTGAACCCATCTTAGTGCCAAACAATAAGCTTAGGTAGCCCACGATTATTATCGAAACTAGATATTCCCACCCTACCATCAATTATGTTTAAAAATAATGTCATATCATTCTCTCCTCATGTAAAGAACCTTGGTCTATACGTAGATGGTTGCTTAACATGAAACAAACATATACAGGAGGTGAGTCGCAAAACTACTGGAACTTTGCGATCTCTATATCGATAAAAAAAATTCTTCCCACCAATACTAAGATTTTACTTATCCTACCGATTATTGATTATGTCGATGTATGTTGCTCGGACCTGTCTCAACATCATCTTAATATATTGGATCGTCTACTTAACAACTTTATCAGATAGAATAGAATAAAATAGAATAGAATATTTTTTTATTCAATATTGATTATTACATAATTCTTATTGAAAGTCATTTTTTATTTACCACTGGTTCGGAAAATACCTCTGTCCTGGGAAGAACCAGCAAGAAACCCAGCGGGACTTTTTTTTCAAACATATTTCACTTAACAATAATTTCATTTATACAATTTTTAAATGATTTTTAATAGAACCAGCATGGTGGCGATCACCTTATTCCCAGGGGTTATTTTCATTCATATATTCCTTGATATTATAATAACCCTTTTTGTACAGTTTTTCTTTAATAAAACTTTTAAACTTGTTTATTGATAAACTTTGAATATGTTCTGGGATTTTGTTGTAAAAGCGTATACATTGCCCCATAAATGAATTACTGATTCTGTGGAGTCTAGTAACTGGTATTACTGATTTTTTGATATACTGATATATTTATGGTCTCCGCAAATACGACCATGTATCTTCTTTTCGTGCTCAGCTAAATTGGCTGCCTATCCGTCAGCGCAGATATGTCAGAATACTCTGCACCCTTTTCACAATTCTGAACGATCCATTTTCCCCCGAGTGTCTGAAATCCAAATTTCCATACCTGGGAGATTCTCATAATCGTTCTCTCCGTTCTTCGGCTAATCTTAAGTTGCTTACTCCTTTAAACCGTACTGGTTATTTATCTCAATCTTTCGCCGTCACGGCTATTAGACTCTGGAACGACATTCCTCTTGACATTAAAAAAGCTTCCAACAAGTTTGTTTTTAAAAATCAAGTCCATAAGCATGTGAAAAAATTGTTGCAAGGTCAGGGTGAGGCAACTTTGTATGAAAGCTGAAAAATCTGCACACAATCATGATTTTGTCAATGTTCGTATTAGGCTTGTAATAAAGCGTGAAAAAATATCGCTGTTTCTTTCCTTCATGTTGTTTAAGATTGCCACATTAAAACTTAGATACACGAATTCATATTATATCGGAAGAAGCTCAAAATGTTAATTATGTGTTAAACATTTTTGGTTTGCTCTTTAAAGTATCATTACATACATATTACTCTGAGATTTGCACAATTTAATTCATTTAAATTAAATTATATAATATTAGCAGAATTCTATCAAAAGAAGCCATGAATTAATAGAAGAAAAAAATAACATTTGTTTGTCAACGTCTTTCATATTGAAAATATTTTCTGAAATTTATTAAAATTTATTTATAGGTTTATTTTTTAATATTTATTATTGACTTTTGCTTAAATTCAGTTATCATGTACTTCATTTTCGTATCTAGGCGAATACACAGTCATAATATCGTTGTTATATACCACATACTAAAATATACACATAAAAATCGTTACTGTATATCGTTCCCACATATATTCACAGTATATTTGAGTAATTTTGGTGCAACCTCTCAATGGGAACTTACCCCATAGGTTTGTGAGGTTAGAGCCAAAATTACTCGAATATGCCTTAAATAAAAAGGTTTAAATTTACTGAATACAAAGATTTGAAAATCCCGCTAAAAAAGTTTTATGTGGGCGTCCATCGTAGCGCTTTTAGTGTACACTCATAAACACGTGTTTCCGTTTTTTTCGTATGAAGTTCTCTTGATAGAACGTAATTGTGTTCTGTGTGGAAGGTTGAACTAACACAGCTCTTATTTTCCAACACATATGTATATTTCATATTTGTTCTGACATAGATAACATTTATATGTATTGTATATATATGTGGTGTATGTATATATATGTGTATGTATGTATTTATATATGTATATATTGTGTGTATTTAAGTAAATATGTCTATGTATGTGTGTGTATTTAATATAGTATTTTTTTCCTATTAATATAGTAATCAAAATATTGTATATACATATATTTAAATGTATATACAATATGTTTTTAGCGCTTTCTATTTTGATTACTGCTGCACCGCCTCTTTTTTGTATATCTATGTTGAGCCTAATGGTTGACTGGGAGAGAATGACCTATGGCATTAAGTCCGCCATATGTACAACTTTGTGCATGAAAGATTAAATAAATAAATAAATAAATCCAAATTCAAGCCCACTACAGCAACAATCCAAGATTTAATAATTAAAACTTGAAGGTAGCCTTCGTTAACTATGATATCACGACGTCAAACACCTCAGTCTCTCCACTTTTTTCTTTATTATGTACGAGCAGCTATGCAGGTCTAGAGAGACCAGTATGACTGCGACCTAAAAGATCTATTGTGTACGCTGCTATGTCTATACTTCACTGCTAAGCCTTATGTCCTCAATGAATGGAAGGAGTTGCTTAGCTGTGAGCAATTTAATTTCTTTTGGGCGAAGTACATAGTTTCCCAGATGAGTGCTGCGTTTGCGCATTAAGGGTCCGCAATTTGTCAGGATGTGTAAAGTTTCCTCATCTAGGGAGCTATACCGGCACATACTTGAGTTGCTTAGTCCCAGGATGGACAATTGCTTTATAAGACAACAGTGTCCAGTCAGAGCTCTTACCAGAATGCGCAATTTATTTTTACTTAATCCCAGGTCTTCCGAAGCCAATTTACGATCGGAATCCCGGATTAAGGTTTTTGAATGTTTTAAACCTGGTGTATCAAATAAGATCTTAAGCGATTTATTGTGGTAAAGAGTTTCCAAGGTCAATAGGGTGAGACTTTTTGAGGTTCCACAAAATGGCTCGGGTCCAAATTGTATACTCTTTGAGTCCTCCCGTGCGAGCTTGTCGGCATTTCAGCGCTAGCAGTGCTGCTTGACTATCAGAGTTAATGTAGGTTATATGGTTAACGTAGTGTTTTTGCAGATTGAGTTCCGCACAAATTTCCCCATAAATTCCAAAGCCTACGTTTTGACCTATCGGTATACCATATAAAGCTACCGACCTAACAGATGGCCTGTCCATTCAGCCAGTCTTCCCTGATGAGTAGTTTCATTATATACTTTTTGATAAAAGTATATAGTGGATGCATGATATCTGAGATCACACATAAGACCGGTGTTTCCTTAATTGCCCTGCACCAGTTGTTTATAATGTTTAGGGCTTTTAAATAATTAATGATGAAGAACTGTGTCAAAAGCATCTCGCAATGATAAGATATAGCATAATCCAGAGTTTTTCCAATGTCTTAAGAAGAAAGAAAGAAATGCTTATAGGTCTAAATGACTTTGCTAAAACGTTGTCCTTTCTACCAGCCTTAGATATAAATAGAACTTTGAAAATTGTCCATCGTTCTGGAATATATCCCCATGCAAAACTTGCTCTGAAGATTTTCACCAGATAAGTAAGAAGGATATTGATACCCCTATTTAGAAGGATGGGCGTTATTTCATCCTCCCCACTTGTCTTATATGGTTTAAAGGAGTCAACAGCCCACTGCACCAGCATTATCTTTGTAACCCTACACCAGTCTTCATTACAAGGCCTTCGTAGGGCTCTGAAAGAGTTCGAGGTCAGAGTAGTCATTACAATACTTTAGAACAGCTAAATGTTCAATATTTTTATTGTAGATTATACAAGCTCTGGGTTTACTGCCTTAAGAATTGACTAAGATCTTACCGGCAGCCGACAATCCCAGAACTTGACGGTTGGCCACCCAAGGCTCTTGTATGAGGGTGAGGTTGATGTTGTCCTCTGCAAAGCAAACCTCTACCAAGGCAGAAGCAGCTGCTGCATGGTGTTAATTTTCCTGGAGGACCCTCGTCTTATCCGTGGGGTTAGCGATTTATAGGTGTGGGGGGCTGGGTTCGTTTTCGCCTCCTTAGGACGAAGACGTCCTTTACCGGCGCTCTTGACCCCCGTCGTTCCTTTTGGTTTACCGCTCCCACCTCCCTTCCCCTTACCATTGGCATACACCAGCGGAGGCTTTCGGACCGAGGCGAGATCAGTGCCTTGGGTCATAGTCACTGTCGCTGATATTGTTTCAGTTTCACCCCGCGAGGTGGAGAGCTGGGGGATTGGAGTTGGGGCAGTTCAAGCTCCATTGCCACGTCAGAGTCTCCCCTGACCTTAAAAGTTATAATTTTAAAGCTAAGGACGACTCTGTCGCCTACTGCTCGGAGAGCCTCCGCCGATGGGTCGTCCAGAGAAAAGATTACTAGGACTACGGTGGAGGATTTTACAGAGCTCGATATGGAGCCCTTCATTTTGTGCCCTCAACAGCACAGCCACCTCCTCTGGAGAGTCAGCTTCGCTGCGGGGCAGAAAGGTAATGCCCAGTTGAGGCTTAGGCAGTTCGCTCTCAGGTATTATCGAGAGCTCTGCCTCCGGCCAGGGTTTCAGTTTTCCGATCTCACACACAATCCAGTACTGGCTTGCCTTATTCAGTGACGTTACCAGAATCTAACCTGGCTTGTGGATGAAACCCGAAAATTTTGAACCTGTTGGCCGTCTTAGCAATAGCCTGCGTAAGTTCCCGGTGGACCAGCCGCATCTGCTCCACAGAGCCAACTACGGTACTGAAGCTGAGCTTCTTC
This sequence comes from Parnassius glacialis, assembly GCA_033319125.1. Lineage (NCBI taxonomy): Eukaryota > Metazoa > Arthropoda > Insecta > Lepidoptera > Papilionidae > Parnassius > Parnassius glacialis. The sequence goes on along the minus strand of JAVANC010000010.1, from coordinate 23,279,080 downwards.
TACCCGTTGCCAGCTTCACAGACTTCCTGGGCTTGTCTTTGGGGGACTCCTCCATTTTATTTTACTTTTTAGACTTAGATTTCTTTGGACTTTAGATTTTTCAGGTCTCCTGGTTCCAGTGATGTTTGTAGTGTTAGTCATAAGGCCTATACAGCTTCATCGGATTCAGGCCGCGAACTATAAGGAGTATACGTGTGAGTTATTGTGCCATCGTCCGCATGGAGCATATGGAGTCTTGCGAGCAGAGCTTTAAGGGTGGTGAGAACTATCCAGTCATATGACAGAGTGGTGAGAACGTGGTGTGAAAGGGCAGACGTCGCGTACCATCTGTTATTCCAATAGTTATTATTTCCCTAGGTGATTGTAAAACAGAGGATCGGAGGGCGGCAATAAATTTTAAGAATAGTTTTTTAGCATTACTGTCGCTTTGTGCGCAAATAACCAAACTAGACCACCGAAGGAGACTTCTGCTTTCCGGATAAGTTATAGATATAAAAAAATTGACGAAATTATCATTTACAAAATGTTATCTACGTTTTCTTCTATAAAACTTTGTCGATGCCGATTTAAAATATTTTTTTAAAAACAATATTTATAAGAAGTATTATGGCAATAATTTCAAACTAAAATTTTATACAACTGATTTCAACATAACTTATTAAAAATAACTTAAAAAGCATTGGTCAGACCTTGATCAAATTATATGGAACCACATGAGAAGCATCATCTTTCAAATAAAAAAATCATCGAAATAGGTTTACCCAGAAAGAAGTTATGAGGTAACACATATAAAAAAAGAAAGAAAAACGTACAGTCGATTTGAATACCATCATAGTATCATAGTTGTAGATTGTAATTCCGATGATATTATTACCAAAGTTGGAGGATGTGCGTATGAAATAATTTTACGTTATTTGTAATTCACATATTCATATACGCCACGACGATGAAAACGACGCTTGCATAAGATCGTACAAAAAGTAAGTAAGATGTATGTCGCAGTACTTGTAGCTTATACTTTAGGTCTCTTATTTTTTTAATTGAAGTTACAAAAGCAAACTAACAGTTCTCCTGATGGTAAATCGCTACTGCAACCAACTTTGAACACAGAAGACTAAGATGCGTTGTCACCACTGTGGATTAGTATGGAATGCCTCTCAAGTTGTAATTATACTGGCAATTTGTACACTTCAGAATGAAACACATCAAGGCACGCTAGGTAATCACCTTAAAGATTTACCGGCGTTTTGAGACGCTCATCTTCAAATCTAAGCCTTCAAACTTTGATGATAATCAATTATCCATTTAAACGATCGGTGGCGCGTTGGGGAAGTTTAATATAAAGGCCTTTGTCATCTTCCGTAATTTCAAGTGTCGTATTATTAGCAAAAAGTGCAGTGTTGAGTATATAGTACGTGGGAATAGCGTTCGTATATAGCTTGAATTAAAGCAGCAAATAAACGATCTATTGGGACACTCGCTTTGAACTCGCCCTTCTTATTAATTCCCATAAATCGATAGCGGAGAAATGGTTAACAAGAACAGCTCACATATTGTAAACTCTCTTGTCGGGCACATTCAATTAGTGAAGTTTAGTTACAAATCTAAATAATATGAAACAAGAAAAGAATGGCTTCAAACATATAGGCTTATTTTTATATATGTATACATACATAGAGGAATTGGCGTGAAAATTTGTGGTCACTTTTTCTTCCTAATTTTTTAATGAATAGACGTGACGTGTCTATTCTATTTTACATAACACAGCATACCATACAAAGATGTTTTATAGGTCAAAACATCTTTAGTACCATACTTATAATTAAAGTGACGGAGACGTCTGTGTTTTATGTATGACTAAACCTTCTTTTTGCGTGTAGTGGCAGCATAAGAGAATCCACTACCCCATATTATCTCGTAGTTATTCTAAAAGGCATCAGAAACTTTCTGATAACTCAAATCAAACTCAAAATAATAAATAAACTGCGGTTGCCAACCAGTCTGCCCAGCATGTGAACTTGCAACGAGCGTTGCAACTATGACAATTAAGGGGGATAATATCAGGAGAATTATATAAAAGAAAGGACTATGATTAGTAGTTAACTTTGATACGCTGTAATGTTGACAATGATGTCCTTTTTACAACGGAATAGGCCCATATGCCAATGTATGAAGATGTTATTACAAGTTATTTCATTGTGCTAGCTGAACACTAGTGCAGAAATAATGTTATTTCTATGTCCTTATTAATCAAGTCATGACGGGCAATCTACACTTTGTAACTTCTTTTCAAAAGTTTTTTATTGTGTAAGAAATTTTCTTACACAATGATATTATGGTTAAGAATGATTTAGTTTTGGTCGAATTAACTTTTGGAATGTTCAATTTATTGTTCTAAGTTTAAAAAAAAATAAGGTTGGTTACCTTAGTCACAGTCCACCTAATGGTAAGTGAATGCCTTAGTCTGTACATACCTACATATTATATGCTCGATTAAGAATTCAAATGCAGATATGTTGTCACCCCTGAGGACTTATTTGGAATGCCTCGTTTCCGTTAAAATGGGTTATCCGGTTCTCTAGACTCACTATTGGAAACACAGCAGCACTGAGCTACTATTTTACGCCGGAATTATGTGAGAGCGTGGTCCTACCCCAGCCGAACCGACCCATTCGTGCTTCTACCATAATTTAGCTACAGCGTGGTATTATAACGTTAGTACGTTACTTTACGTTAAGTACGTTACGTACGTCCTGCTTGAGTAATTTATGTTTTTCAAAGTTATTAATTTATTACGAACGTATTCCCATAAAGATGTAGACACGGAAACTCCTATCCTAAATTATATTAAGTTCATCTTAAACCTCGTGTTTGAAATACAATTATGTTTTTATAAGAATATGCACAGCCTTCCTCAGAGTAGAATTTCATAAAAGATAACACTGTAACATACCAAAGTATACTAATTTAGGCAGATAACATAGTACATTAAAAAGTTTATACATGTTAACTACCTAATTTTATGCGTTGTAAAAATTGCAGAACATAATTCGTTTGCAATTTTCTTAATGTGCGCTTTCCTTTGAAACTTGGTACCTAGTATATTATACATATTAAATGTATATTTTATTGGAAGTAAGTACTATCCTTTGGTTATATATATGTCGGGATAAATGTGGTTGATAAAGGGTGAAAAAATACCGTACAACTATTGGCCGGTAACGTTCTCATACCCATATTTGTACTAATTGGGACTGCGTTGCGACTACATGAAGCGCTCTCCACAAAAAAGTCAAAAGTAGCTTATCTATGGTCAAAAGTGACGATTTGCGAAATCAAATTGTGTAGAAACTACAAGAAAAGTAAGAAGAGTAGTACAGGTATTAAATACCACATGTAAGTATTCACAATTTGCCTTAAAACATAAACATATTTTCACATCAGATTAACAAACAAAAATGTTTTTCAAATATTTGAGGACGCTATAATTTCAGGGTTGCAAGGACGGTAGTTTTAAAATTCTCTAAATGTTGCTGTTACTAGTGACTAGACTCTTGCTTTTATAATGAACCAAATAATTATTAAATAGTTAAAAAATCGATATAGGTATAAAAAGCTTGCTTCAAATTTAGAAATTTATTCCTGTTTTACTTCCTGAAATAATAATTTAAACTTTTCAAAATCTTTAAAATAAAAAAGTGTTTTTCCATTTAAACTACCTGCAAGGTTTCATGTTCATAAATTTCATGTAATTTACATTCTAGACTAAGTAAATTTTAAAATCCAAAAACATTGATCTTCCTTTTAAAATTATACATTTTTGGAATCGTTTACGATTAAGTTAGATGTGTATTTCGAATATTTTGATGATGGAATAAAAGACTAATTTTGTTGTAAAGAACCCAAAACAACGGGAATTTAAACCATGTTGCAAGCCACCTGCACTTAGCGGCTTCATCGAGTCTCCACTCCATCTAAAGGGGATCGCACAACATTGCGCTTATAAGTACGAAGCTGCCACCAGGGCTGTAGCTATAGTCGAATTTGAGGTAGTGCACCATTGATTACAGGTAGGGCGGAAGTAAAAAAAATATCATAAGAAATCTGCCTTCGTAGCACGGGTTCCCAAATCAATCACCATGTATATCACTGACCTCTAGGTTAGTGATGTACATTCAATAGCCATTCATAGACAAATAATTTCTGTGATAGAAGATGAGCATGGATCTAAGAACTATTAAATCCTCAATGAAGAAGAACAAGCCAACAAGATGGTTCAACTTCCAGATTTGGATGTAGAGATCCACGTCTGAGTGAGAGTGAGGTAATAATTAATTGTTGGGTGGTGTGATACGAGTAAATAGATAAGACCGAAAATACCATTTGGATCATATTGTTTCTGCAAAATTATTATAATAATTAACAAAGCAATAAAAATATTTAAAACAGCTGAATTCTACGATTTGTCATGTTATTAAAAATACGAAAGACTTAGGTCAAATCAACTGAATTTGTTCTTTTGTTTTCAAAGGCCAGATATACCTTACCAGCCATTCTCTCGTGACCCCTTGACAACCTTTGAGGCATATTGATTGCAGTTAAAGTTGAAAACGTAGATTCACACACTGCAGTGCTACATTCTATGGTTGCCACAGATGCAAAAAGTTCATATGTATCTTTGAACGCCTCTCGTTACCTGTACAAAGCTTGCAATATATTTTCCATTTTATCCTCGTTACGACACAATTAAGCTTTAACCATACTAGCCTCTTCTCTTGGTGGAATTTTCAGACCTGAAAATTTTGTTTAAATTGTAAATTGAATATGACAAATTATTTAAATTATAATTTTTTTTCAAACTTACCCAATTTTTTCAGTGGAACCATTTTATCTACATCTAACTCATCGAGACTTGCAGTCGAATTGATTAGATGATCGCTGTCCGAAAACCTTCTTTGTAATTCAGCGATTAGTATGTCCAACGCTTCGGAATACTAAGACTTAAATAGCTCATCGTTCTCTTCTATATTTTGTCTGGCGGAGGAACAGGAGGAGCCATACGTCAAATAGTCATACATTCGATTTGGTTTTTTTACCTGCCTCTTCGAGGTCTGTGTCCTATTTTCAGATTCGCCGTAGTTGTCGCTTGTTAAAGACTTAGCTTCTTCCAAAATCTGATTATACATTTGATTTGATCTTAATTTTATAATTTCATCTTCGACACACTTTATGATTGTTATGGCGTCTTTCAATCCTGCGATTCGGGCTTGCAAAGCTGCGTCTGCACGTTGTAGCGTGGATAAGATTTGTTTGACCACAACCATAGCCATTCGGAATTCCAGATCAAGCATAACCTTTTTTAATACCGATGCTCTTGGCGACGTCATCACCGTTGAATCTACCATTTTTCATTTCTTTCAAAGTCTGCAAAATCCATGAATAATTATCGTATACAACTTTTGTAACTGCCAAATGTCCAGACCAGCGTTGTTCGAGGAGTCAACCTATCCTTTTTCCACCATATAAGGTAACTATTTTGTCCTGATGAAAGTATTCATGTGACATGATACATTGGTCAAAAAATAAAAGAATGAAAGTCATTTATGAGATAGTTCTGATGACTGCTCTGTAAGGAATTTTTCGGCTTAATTTATTTTCTATTCTAGTCACACCTCCTGAAACTTTCCCACTCATTACACTTGCGCCATCATAGCATTTGCTAAGCATACAAGAAGGGTCAGTGCTATTTTCCGTAAGGGTATTTAACGTTAATTTTTTTTATATGAGAGGGGGCAAATGAGCATGCGGCTCACCTGATGATAAGTGAATACCGCCGCCCATGAACAACTGCAACACCATGGGAACCAGGGGAATTGTAGTAGCGTTACCAGCCTTGTTTAGGCCTAATCCTAAATATTTAAAACTTGCATTCAAAACGCTCGTTTCGGTCGCCTGACGTGTGGGCGAGAAACCAGTTTGACGGCTCGGCCGCCTGACGTACCCGCGACGGCCGTATGATATAGTCTGGAACAATTAATTGTCCACGACGGCCGTGTCGGTTAGTCGTCTGAAAGTTACATTCGGAACGTTAGGTCGCGTTAAGACCGCCTCTGCGAGGCTTCCTTGAATTTTGAGTGATTAACTTAACTTCGAATGCCGTTAATTTGCGTCGACAAGTTGCTTGTGTGGTATTTTAAAATCGTACGAAGAAATTTTGCTTTGTCGGGTGGAACTCTAAAACTTTGTGACCCGTGAGGAGACCGCGTTCCTCTTCGATTATGGTTTTGTGCTAAGTAACGTTAGACTCGAATTTAGATAAAAGTGAACGCCCACTGGAGTGATCGAACATTGTGGAGAAGAGCAGTGCATGTGGGTCTGCTGTCCGATTACATCGGTCACGTCAGGTTACATTTTACACACCTATCTCACACCACTTATATACCACTTACTTGCCCTTGACGGTACCTTGTGGTTGACCCTACCTCCGGAACTCGGTAAGTTGTGTTTGCTTATCCAGCCATTACATAATAATTATCCATAGGCCATTTGGGCCCGAACCCTCTGGTTGCCCGTCGAGTGTGCTACTGATGGGCCCTAGTACATTCGACTTCTGTCGGGGCAACTGAGGGTCGTAACAATACCTGTTAGCAGAGCAAGGTTGATTGTTTCTCCAATCACCCCCGGCCGTATTAGAGAAAAAAAAATTATTATTTTCTTCCTTTGTTTTTATGTTTGTTAGCGTATCGGTGGTTAGAACCACGCCCGTTAGGCTGCGCAAGCAGGAGTGTAATTTAGGGTTAGGTACCTACGCCTCAGGTATTTCGGGTAGGTAGATTAAATTGCCGAAGGGTCGGTCGCCTGAGCGAGGCATCTTTGCTGACCGACTGTAGAAGGTACTTGCTTTATAAAGGAGTAGGCTCTTTTCTTGAAGGTCCCTAAGTCGTATCGGTCCGGAAAAATCGCTGATGGAAATCGATTCCACAAGGAAGTCATGCGAGGAAGAAAACATCTTCTATATCGCACAGTGGTAGACCGCCAATCATCCAGATGGTGTGGATGGTATCGGGAATTCTGCCGCGATGTGTGTCCGTGAAATTTGGCTGCTGGGATTAATCCGAACTATTCATCAGAGCACTCCCCGTAGTAAATGCGAAAGCAAATGCATAGGGATGCAACATGTCTTCGCAGCGCCAATGAATCGAACCGATCGCAAAGGACTCGGTCGTCGACGATTCGAGCTGCTCTGCGCTGGATGCTGGATGCGCAGGAGCTGGCACTGGTGAGCTCCTGCCCAGAGATGGGAACAGTATTCCATGTGAGGCCGAACCTGCGCCTTGTAAAGTTGCAGGCGGTGTGCCGGCATGAAATACTGTCCCGCTCTGCTGAGCACGCCCAGCTTTTTAGAGGCCAATTTCGCTTTCCCTTCCAAGTGACCACGAAACTGCACGTCACTCGATATGTCGATGCCGAGGATTCCGATACTAGCTGAGGCAAGAAGGAGAGTGCCTAGAAACTGAGAAAATATGACAAAGGGGTTCTTTTTAGCAGTGAACGAGCAAAATTGTGTCTTCAATGGATTATATTGGACTAGATTTAGTCGCCCCCAATCTGAGACATTGTCCAGCAAAGATTCGACTTCAGATACAAGTTTGTTTCGGTACTTGGCGACGTTTTCCCGAGTAACATTGGCAAGGCCGGTGTATATAGCATCACCAGTGCTGTCATCCGCATGGCAATGAATGTTACCAGTTAGCAACATATCTTTGATATGCAGAAGAAACAGCATTGGTGATAGCACACAGCCTTATGGAACACCAGCGTTAATAGGCTTGTAGTCGGAGCATGCACCGTCTACAACGTGAAAAGTGGCTGCATCAAGGTTTTCAGTAGTCTTAACCATCAGCAACGACTCATGCAATATTTTCGCGGTTATTTTTATCTCTCGTTCCATCTTCCATTAGAGTAAACCATTTCACGTCAGATTCATTAATATCTTTGACAATAGAACTTCGTACTGCTTGAACCATTGCTTGAATTATTTGATTTTGAATTTCAGGTGAACGATATGTTGCGTTTTGTAGTATATGAGTGAGAACATCGTTCAAATTTGGATCTTTCATACATGTGTATTCAAATAAATTCTGAAATAATTCTGGTTCTTTTTCTTCTTCCAAAATATAATTTCCAAGAAAAGCTATTTTGTTGACAATTAGAAATTGTATTACTTCAAAAAAAAACTTCTGTGGAAGTGTTCGAAACCTGTTTGATGAGATGAGGTTAAAAATTGCTGGCATAGATATAAAAAAGCAGCAATTTTTCTCGACAGAATACTGCAACCATTTATAACGCTCGAACCAATCGAAAACAAAGACCCTGTTATGTTGTTTTGGATATGTGTCTAACACAGGGGTTTCCTAACTTATTCATGACGCGCCCCCCCCTTTCTACAAAAAAATTTATCCGCCCACCCCCTGCTCAAGATAATTTTGATGACTATCAGGTTAGAAAAAAAAATATTATAGTATATAGCATAAAAGTTTTAAATGCTTATTAAAGATACACATAATCATATACAAAACTTCTTAATTATTTAACACATCTTATTTATTAGAATGTGATGGATACGCTTGCATGACTTTAACGAGGTTTCTAATTCTCGATTCGACCACAGAAATCGTACAACGCAAATCGCTATCAATGTTAAGTTTATTTCTGTACTTAGTTCTTATTGCTACAACAGCAGAAAATCTACTTTCCTACAAATATGTACTGGAAAAGGGTAAATAAAATCGAAGTGCTTTCTTTGCTATTTTGGGATAAATTGCAAAATATTGACGCAAAATATTGTTTTGTTTTTTTTTTAAACGTTACCCCCACACTAGGATTTTCTCCTGTGTCGTGGAGGCATTTTACAAACATAAATTGCACAAGGACAAACATCCAGACCCGGAAAAATTATTTGTAGGCCATACAAATACTTGTTCCGTGCGGGATTCGAACCCGCGGCCCCCAGCGCAACAACTGATTGCTGAGCCACTGCGCCATGGAGCCGTCAACCCATTTTTTCGGAATAACATTTAGTAGCAGAACAATTTTTAAATTACATTGGCATCTATGTTAACATGGAATGAATCCATCGCCAATCGATAAACATCATCATCACATGAGATAGAAAAGTAACGGTTGAACTCATCAGTAATGCGCTGCAAATTTTTTGATATTTTTCTCTTGGTTTCAGAATCCTCAAAAACCTTGATAAAATTATTTTCTTCTGAAATACTGCATAATTTGGGAAAACAGGAATAATTTGATAGCTCAGCTAATATCATGCGATCCCAAAGTTGCAATTTTTCAGTAAAACTCTTGATGACATCTTGATGATAAATTATATTTGAATCTCCATCTTGAAGTTTCAAGCTTAAAGAGTTAAATAATAAAATATATCGGATAAATTGGCCAATGCCACTTGGACAATTGGACTTTAGAATCCGTTGTATAGCTCGCTGTGCTGTGCTATTTTCTAAAAATAGTGTTACTTGGTCGCGAAATTCAAATAATCTTGCCATCAAATTACCTTTTGAGAGTCACCGCACTTCTTTGAGAAATAATAATGTTTTATGCTCGCTGTCCAAATGTTCACAGAGAGCTTTAAAAAGTCGAGTAATTGAAGCACTTTTTTTTTACAATTTACGACTTTGATATATAGTTTTAACACGTCGTATAGTTTCACTGGGTAGTGTTTTTGCCGCCAATGCTTGGCGGTATATAAAACAGTGTATCGATGTTATATTGAGATTTTTTTGTTTAATCAGTTGTATAATCCCTGAGCGAGATCCAGGCATTGCTGGAGCGCCATCTATGCAGACGCCTGTCAATTTTTCCCACAAGTCAATTGCTTTTATTGTTGTTGTTAACTCAGCAGAAAACAACAAGTTGTCTTGCATTATTTCATTTGAATTGAATGTATCGTACGAAAACTAATAATTGAGAGCATTGTCCAACATCTGTGCTCTTATCTAACTGTATTGCGAAAAAAGGCGATTGTTTCACGGCATTTACTACTTGTTTTTAATATCTTCGACCATATCGTCAATGCGTCGTTTCATAGTGTTATCGGAAAGTGGAATATGTTGCAATTTTTGCTTACTTTCTGGTCCAAGAACGATGTCGGCTGCTTGCTACATACACGGTTTGACGAGTGTTTTGGAACTAGGAGTAGCGATTGTATTTTGTGCTTCCACCTGTTTTGAGCAGTGAGGTTCTTCGTGGTTAATTTGCTCTTCAACTTTTCGTTTTTTTTTTAAAGAAAGCCTATATATCCATCGCTAGATTAATGAATCTTCAATTTATAGCAATTAGCAAGGAAAATAATAATTGTATCAATTTTTGACTAAAACACTTTACCGTACACTTTACTTAACCAAACTACAAACAATCATAATCAATCTCTAGTTTATGTTTATTTTAGTTTAAAAGGGGATTTCCCGTACCATAGATTGCAATATAGCTCATATTTCAGTCTATAGTACGGGGAATGACATCTACGTCACAGAATTATAGATATGTATTCCTTAATAGCACAGTTTGCTATAGCAAAAGTTTACTTTACAAAAGATTCTTTGAATGTTTCATCAAATTTCCGTCAATTTCGGACTTTTTCATTTTTTACGACAATTTTTTTGCAACTTGCTATTTAATTTGATGTAAAGAACAATGCCCATTTTTCACCTGACAATGTATAGAAATGAAATAAATCTTAAAATTCAGCTAATTCAATTGTAAATTAATTACGCTTATCACAATGTTAAAAGAAACGCAGGAAAAAATATTTTTACATATTTCTATAAGCCTGCGTCAAGAGTAAACGTATTATATATTTTGAACGCATCTCAATTACCCTTTTTCTAGGACGTTCCATTTTTATCACTGCTACTTTACTTTATTTAACTCTGTTTCTGAGTTTTATACATTATTTTATGTTTCATTTAATCAGTAAGTACTTATTTATTTGTATTTGTATAGTACATATTAATATAAAATAATATAATAATAAAATAATAAAATAAATTATTCATTCAGTATGTCATCGAGTGCGGACGAATGAAACGAATTTTTTGACATTTGACAGTTCTGCAATTGGCATCGGCGCAGTTCTTCGTTGTTGCGTTTGCGTCTCGTTGTGTACTGTGTCATTTTGTTTGTGTTACTTCTTTTTACAACCCTATAATATGGTATCAAGAAAATATTTCTGCTCCAGCAGTATTTCTGGATAACGTAGTGGTGAGAGATTTAAGTGAAAATGATGATAATTAATAAACCATGCCACTTTAATGTAGTGTTTTATTTGTTTATCTTATTTTGTTCATCAGGTATGTATGTAAGTATGTACCATAGGCCAATGAAATGTGTTTGGTTGATAAGTGGTGTTTTTGACAATACAAGATGAACTAAATCTAGCTAGAAAATACTTATGTGTGCTGAAGAAATAGCAGATAGAGCTAGACACTCAATATATGGTGACAATCATCGAGAATAAGTGGTGACTTAGGGGCAGTTGGTTTCAAGAAATTCACAAAGTAAAAAAGACGTTTTAGACCATAACTAAATAAGTATTGCTATCTTAACTTCGAGCGTTAATAATAAGTTATAGCACATTTATTTCTTTATTACCTATTTGGTTACGGTAAAACCTAACCTAAAAAGTGACATTAGTATTTATTGGGATTCGTAGCGTTTAAATCGTATATACATCAACTTTCACTATCAGGTTTTTAAATGTATGGAAAGTGGGCATGATTCTTTACTGGTTTACTGCCCGAATTAGACTGGAAATTCAAATTTTTATTTTTAACTTTTGCTGTCAAATTGTCGGCAAATTCAGGCAGCAAATTTCAGATAATTTCAACATCAAATTTCCGTCAATTTCAAGCTAAAGTGCCTTTTAGGGTTATAATTAAATAGAACCACCGCTTTATGTGAATGTGCTATGAAATTAATGTCACAAACCGTGGTATGTTCGGAAAGGTTTAGATAGACTATCTATCGCTACAATTTTATTTTTCTCAAACTATGAACAAACAATTTAATTATAATAATTTATCCTAGTTTTTGGTATTTTCAAAGTAGAGCATTATGATTTCAAGGTAGGGCATTGCCCCACAATCCCTCCCCCCTAGCTACGACCGTAGCTGCCATCTCTGATCCGCTGGATTACGTCAGTTTCTTTTTATAGGATGAGAGTGGCAAACGAACACAGTCGACCTGATGGGAAACAGATGCTATGGCCCAGATACATAAACATCTATCCTCGATTGAGAATCAAAATGCAGATACGGATACCCCTGAGAATTAAGATGGAATGCCTTCTTGCCAGTAAAAATGGTCTCCGGTTCTCTATACTCACCATACGTATACCATAAACAATAACATAGAGCTGCTATTTTACGCTGGTATCCTGTAAGACCCGATTGAGCCAACGTATTTGTGCTAAAAACCTAATATAGCTACAACATGACTCTACCACGTATAAAAAGTTAAAATAAAACGCAATTAAAATCCGTAAAATTAGTTTTATTCCATACGAGTTACTCGGGTTAATTTAATAAATAGTTATACATAATATAATATTAATTAACCCTTTCGCTGTCCCGTGCACTACATATAGGGCACTGCTATTGTCTTACTATTGTGTCTGGAAACCGGACAGTGAAAGTGTTAAATAAAAAACACAATATGGCGATCATTTTCTCTTTAAAACCTTACATTATCAATATATACACTGCTCTGTTAAACTAATTAACATCTATACAAATAAATAAAATTGAAGTGTCTGTTTGTAATGTCAAAATAACAGCTTTTTACTAAATGCATATGAAAATAAATACGGTACTTATAACTAAAATACAAATTTTTAAATTTTTGTCTATCTGTCTGTATGTCCGTCCGTCTGTCTGTCTGTATGTCCGTCTGTCTGTCTGTCTGTCTGTCTGTCTGTTTGTTCTGGCTAATCTCCGAAACGGGTGGACCAATTTTGACCAACTTTCACTGGCAGATCGCTGATGTCATAAGGAGTAACTTTGGCTACTTTTATTTTAAAAAATGAGTTAGGGTTCCGCGAAAAAAAATAAAAACCCAAACACGCGGGCGAAGTCGCGGGGAACAGCTAGTTATAAATACGTTTTAATTAGTAACATGCCATTTGTTATATAAATTCTCCAACTAAAAAATTATTTCTCTTCGTACAGAACAAACAATGATTGAATTTATTCCAACTTTTTGGGGAGAATCTTTAAATAAGACTCCCTACACACTTAATTTAAAAGTCAACCTGGAATCTAGAAATAATATTACATATAGAACGGCATTTGTCGTATCTGCCTACTCTTTGCATAAGGGTTTAGTCTCGTGTTTTGTGGTTTCTTATTTTAGATCTCTAATCTTTTATCGGAAAAGCCTTTCCCGATCGTCATTTATTGGTACAAAGTTGGTCATTTTTGTTATTTCTTAAGTTTTTTCATTTGCATTATTTGATATTGTTTGTGTATGTTTTGATATTTTTACCTGCTAGTATCCGTTGAGACTGGCCGTCGTGGACGTAATTCAGTCTGAAATACATTTTATTATTTTAACGTTATCATCGTTAAAGTGATTTAATAACATCTGATAGGTGCACGTGTTTAATTATAAATCTAAAAAAATAATGTTGATATTATTCAACAAAAGGATTGAGCTAATACTTATGAAAAAATATTTTTGATGGATGACAATTCCCGTCTCCATAATGCTAGAATTGACAGCAATATCACATATCCAGGCGCTTACATCTTTCAAGCTGCCTGTGGCTCCGGTATGAGTAGGTATTATAATAAGAATAAGCAAACAACTGGTATATTTACCAAACATTTTTCTACACTTATTAACATCATTCATTTCATATTTTTGAAATTTATGGCATCTTCCACTTACAGATCACAATAAATTTGATGTACTCTATTATAGTACATTAGACAATTATTCCAATAATTATAACATTTAAAATGACTATATGCATTTTATGGACGTGGTAGAATCATGTTAGACGCGGTATAACCATGCTGCAGCTATATTAATTGTATAATTGAAGCACGAATGGGTTGCTCTACCGGGGAAGCACCACGCTCTCGGGGGATTACCAGCGTAAAATAGCAGCTTATTGCTGCTGTGTTTCGTATGGTGAGTGTAATGAACCGGAGACCCTTTTTACTGGAAAAAAGACATACCATCGTAATCCTCCCGACCGACAATACATCTGCATTTTAATTCGCAAACGAATATAGATGTACCTGTATGACTATGCGCCACAGCAACCACTTACTATCAGGTGGACTGTGTGCTCGTTTGTCACCCTTAGTCTATAAAAAATTGATAAAAGAACATATTTACGCGTGGCTTATGTGTATTATAAAAATATAAAAGTCACGCCTCAAGGCTTACGTTACCGTTTTGTTTTATGTTACGGTAATTCTTGCGACCTTTCGGAAGATTTCGCCTGCTTTACTTTCGCACACGAAAAATATTTATAGGTTGTTAGTCATATTTTCAAATAATGTTTTAAATTTTCGAACAATATTTTATTATATATCCCTTACGATATATTGCATCCACACTAATTTATTTTATTATTCAAAGCTTATTAGTTTTCTTACTTTTAAGATAAAATATCATTACTCCAGCAAAAAGGTTTTAAAATATGCGAGACGCGTTGTTAAAACATTCATATTAATGATAGTGCCATAAAATTTTCTTTGTGACAAGAATGCTTCTATTAAAGACTGCGATAGAAATTGTCTTGAATTCATAAATGTTAAACTTATTCTTCAAGAGCTAATAAAATTATAATTTAAAATTAAACATTTTCTACAACCGACTCCAATATAAATTATTAATAATACCTCAAAAACAATTGGTCAAACCTTGATGAATTTATATGAGACCACATGAGAAGCACTAGCTTTCAAATAAGAAAAGAACCATCGAAATCGATTTGCCCAAAAAAAGTTATGAGGTAACACACATAAAAAATATACAGTTCAATTGAGTACCGTCTCCTTTTTGAAGTCGTAGAAAATATATATGAAGGAATTATTTAACTATAAAAATTTTACAAATAAATTGCCCCAAAAGGTTGTCATTTACCACTGAAACGAGAGTCGGTTAACCAACAAAAAGGTTGGAGTTACACGAAAAAGGCCAATTAGACGAAAAGAGATCTTAACTTTATTTAATCATTTTTATTTTTCTTTTTAAATTTTTCAGCGAAATATAATGAATTAAAAATTTCAAGCATTTTCTTATCTTTATCGACAATCATTTTAAAAGAAAAATCACACAAACGGACGGGTATTCAATTAAAACTAAAACCAATTCTACTACCAAGGCTACTGCTGGGCATATACGCCTTTCCCACCATAGCACAGTAAATATATAGTAGGAAACTGTGACCATAGAATGGTTTTGTTATAATTACCAAATGTCCAGTCTCGTGTTAGCTTATTATACAATAAAACACCAGATTATTATATCTGGATAAAACTATTTTTATGGATTTTATTGCGTTACGTTTTTGAACTGAACATTTTCGATTGTTTTAACCTTTTTTGTTTTGCCGCAAAAAGGAGGTAGATATTAAAAGTTAGTTGTGTGAGAAAAATGTATTGACAGGATGTGATTTTTTAATTTATTTGGATATAAAGTTGTATTGTTATGCAAATAAAATAAATACCTTTTTTATATAATGGCATAATTTCATAATCCTTACACTTTATGTACAAAAAACCGACAAAATTACGTCACGCAATTTTTAAATGAGATTAATAATATTATAAAAATAGAATTTTACATTTATAAAAAAGAATAAAATATCTTAATTTATAACAAATCGATGTGTATAAGTTTTATATACAGCAGGGCATGCAAAATAAAAAAATATAATTTTATATACAGGGTATTTTTGGAACGCTCCCGAAAACTAAGACAGGCGATAGCACCAAGTATACCTTTGATCATGGGTCACAAATAAATCCGATCCTGATGAAAAAAAAACATCTTTTTACAACGTTTTATAAATTTTATTCACGCGCCATCATGTTAGTACAGCTAAATGAAACGATAATTTCATAAAAAAATCATGAAAATACTGAAACATAAAACCAGCAGTGGAATAACTCAATTCATATCAGCTGATTAAAGGTCAATGTACGCGCGAACGCAAATTCGCGCGGTCCGCAACTAGCGGGCCATACCACAATACCTAATAATTTACAACACTTGTCTAAATACCTAACTTATCTACTTAACATACTATTTTGCCACTGTACTTGTCTCCACGTAGCCATTTTAATCCGAATTTACAGGTTAAATAACCCAAATAACTGGTTCGATTTCCCGCTAATGAAAAAACATTTAAATGAAATGTAACCAAGGTTAGAGTCATGCGTTTTTATTCATCGTGTAGGTATGTTTATTATTCTCATGTATTCAGTTATGTATGTATTCAGATTTGTTCAGTACTAAGTTATTTAAAAAAAAAATTGTTATGAAACAGCTTACCGTTCTAAATCCTCCGTGGTCTTATGAGATGCGGCTCAAATTGTGCTTCATTCATTTCAAGGCAGACTCATGGAGGCGGGGCATCATCGTGTGGTCTTCGACACAGTCCGTACGTAGTTTGTCGAAAACATCCACGATCCTTTTGTAGTTTCGTCAGCACTATCACACTCACGATTAAAAACCCTTTCTTTCACATACCCCACAGAAAGAAGGAAGTCTAACGGGGTCAGATCTGGTGAGCGAGGTGGCCAAGCATTCGGTTACGCTTCAACACTTTGTGCACTGCACAGTATGACACACTTGTTCCATCCCGACGTCTTAACAATTTATTTAGCGATACTTCGTGTACCTAGGTTCGGATACATAACATGTTGTCGTATTCACAATCACTATAAACGTACGCGTTAAGCATTATTAAAACAAAAAACGTAACAAGAATAATACCAACACGTTATAACAATTTAATAAACAAAACGCTCGTGCACGCGTGTACAAAATCAACACGGAACTGTTTCAAAAACTTCAATTAATTAACACGACAAAACGGAAACCTACTGCGTCACAGCGTGAGGCGATACGAGCCGGCCGGGTTACATTCTCATGCGTCATAATAAAGAAGGACGCAACTAACAAAAACGTAAAATGGAAATAAAAAATAAATTGATGAATTTTTCTTTCAGACCCTGTGTCTATAGTATATTAAAAGGTTTCTATATGAAAATTGAAATATATACGTAGAGACATGAAGATTTTAAGGACGAACTTATTTTTTTGATAATTTGTTTATTTATTTAAATAAAAAGAATTTTCCTTTTCATCTTAGCTTAAAAAATACATCTAGCAACACAAAAACATCGAAGGAAAGACGCATATAACTATTTGCGTCTTTCCAACCTAATAAATAAAAAAAACTGCCATTCATTTAACATTTTTACATATTTTGGAAAGGTCATTTGAATTTGAAAGGACGCTAATAGTAATTTATTACTTTTTTCTTAGTAAATATTAGAGAACCATTGGTAGTGAGACACAAAAAATAACAACCCTCAACTCTTGAGTAATGATTTTAAAGGGGATATCATACGAGACTTACTACGATAAAAATTAAAAATTAAAAATTTTGAAAGAAGCGAAAGAGGTATGTAAGGATCGTGACACTTGGCGATCTGTTCTCTCTGGCTACCCCGTCAGGGATTGTGCGTGACGATAAGTAAGTAAGTAAAAATTTTGTACAACCGACTTTAATATAAATAATTAAGGATAACTCAAAAACTATTGGTCTGACCTCGATCAAATTTATATGGGACCACATGTGAAACACCAGCTCTTAATAATAAGATATAGAATAATAAGACAAGAATAATTGAAATTTAAGTAATCGATGCAAATATTGTTAAAGATGACGTAGCAACTGGTTAAATAAGTCTTTTCTACTAAAAAAATGTCATCTGTGATCAACAGTTACGTCTAAAATTCTTACGATAATTTCTAAAATATTGATATTTGTGAATATTAAAAAAAATAGTAGATGCGCCTGCTTATCATGAGACGAATGGTATATTTAACTCATTTATTCAAAAATTGTCAGATGCGCCCTTTTTTCTTATGACCGTAACATTGACCGAGCTAGATATAGGTCGGTAGTGAAGGGAGTGTGGGTACAGTCGCGTTCTAAAGTACTACATGGTATTGGGCTATTGTTTTATAATATTATAGTATTTAATTGTTTTATTGTAGAATCATACTAGGCGTTTTACTAGCTACTTAGAACTTTGGAAGAGGTTGGAATTAAAAATGGATAATGTTTACTTCAGCATTATTTGTTATTTCTATCGTAAAATATTTTTAAGTTTGTAAGAAGAAAACTTAAGCTAAGTGTGACACGCCGTCCATTATGTCGTCTTGGGTTACATGGAAGCCAGATGTTGATGGTGTGTTGGTGTTACTGGATGCTACTTCATCATCACTTTCATCTTCGCTTGAGCTTCCGTCCTCAGGTCGATCACATGGTAATTTTTTCGGTATTCTTCCTCAACACTTTTAAATTTACTGCACAATTTTCCCCATTCACCTTCTCCTATCATATTTACCTTTTCGTTCACTAGTTTAGTCATAAAACAATAGATATAAATAATTTTTCTTTCCTTCCTTTTTAAAACATCGCGCGAGTCGCAAAGTAAGCTGTGTATGCGACTGTATTTTTGGAGCGAACAAAGCGCGGGAACCAATAGCATGCAGGCACAGTTATACTGGCGGATTGTTCCCCCGTCGCGCCCCCTTCGTACCAATATGTGATAAATCGCTCAGTGGCCAAGTTCAAGGCCAGCGTTCTTTTTTCACCGTTCGCGCGTACATTAACCTCCACTAGTCAGGTGATATCAATTCAGTTTTCACTGCTGGTTTTATGTTTCAGTATTTTCATGATTTTTTTTATGAAATTATCGTTTCATTTAGCTGTACTAACATGATGGCGCGTGAATAAAACTAATAAAACGTTGTAAAAATATGATTTTTTTTTCATCAGGATCAAATTTATTTGTGACCCATGATCAAAGGTATACTTGGTGCTGTCGCCTGTCTTAGTTTTCGGGAGCGTTCCAAAAATACCCCGTATAGTATAGTATATATAATATTAGCGCCTACCGGTATCACGTGACCTCCCAAACGGCTCTTGACACTTGAAGGCGTAATAACATCAAATGGTCGTTCACATGAGGGGTTAATTTTTTTTATTTATGTTTCTCGACATTTCAAGTGCTTTGCAGGACCCATGGTCACGAGGGGGGGGGGGGGGGGCTGAGATAATTTATCTAAAGTAATAATTAAAACGCTGAATGTACTCCGGGTAAACTTCGACATCGCGACGTCAAACACATCAGTCCCCCCCGCCCCTTCATTAACACTATATGCATGATATACAGTCGTATGAAATGCGGTGGTGGATTCCCTTACGCCGCTACCAAACGGTAAATTTATAAATAAACCAATAATAAATATAGTGTTATTGTAATTTTCTCATAAATGGCTCTCTTGAGAATTTACGGCTTACTCACGTCCGCGTAATATGCGAAGACCTCGATATTATTATAAAAATATAATTATTATCACAGCAATAACAACGCGCTATATTTGATACAGTTTTTGATACATTTAAGAACTTGTAAATGGAACATTTCATTCTTTTCTTTTTTATAAGCCCTACGAAGCCATTGCTACACAAAGGCTTTTCCATTTCTATTGATTTTCCGCTGATCAGGCGAGTTGGGGGACACAAAACTAGAAAAATAACCTCAAAGCAGTAACGCTACTAGTCATCATAAACACGTGAGATTCTGTGAACAGCCAGTGTATATTGATAAAAGAGATTGAATATGTATGGTATTTTGTCTATTTTACAGCAAAATTGCCTTACCACGTTGCAAGCCACCTGCACTTAGCGGCTTCATCGGGTCTTCACTCCATCTAGAGGGGATTGCACAACATTGCGCCTTTAAGTACGAGGCTGCTACTCGAGAATCTTTCTTTACGATCTGCCTTAAATTCACCCTACTGATCCGCTGGATTACGTCAATTTTTTTATAGGTTAAGAGTGACAAACGAGTACACATAGACATACTGCAGCTATATTAATAGTATAGTTGTAGCACGAATGGGTCGGCTCGACCGAAGAAGGACCACACTCTCACAGAATACCAGCGTAAAATAGCAGCTCAATGCTGCTGTTTCGGTAAGTGTAGAGAACCGAAGACCCTTTTTACTGGAAAAGAGGCACTCTATCTTAGTCCTCACGGCAGGCAACGCATCTGCATTTTGATTCGCATACGAGGATAGATGTAGATGTCTATGGGCCACAGCAGGCACTTACCATCAGGTGAACTGTGTGCTCGTTTGTCACACTTATTCTATAAAAAAACATCCTACTACTGGACAGATATCCTCTCAATTATATAAATCCTTCACAGGCTTCGGGGCAGCGAAGATTCTACCGCGTTACTCCAACACATTTTAGCGGATTTTATAACATCATGCACTTTAAATATTTTTAATATCTCAAACATGCAAATTTCCTTATGATGCTTTTTTTACTTTCGAGTACGCGGGATACGAGCGCATTAAATATTCCACTGGTGCTGAAGTGGACCTAACTCAATTTTCTTGCAGATTTTTAAATTTTTATGCAAGCACGAGAGCTACTCTCTCATTAGTCATTCATAAATTATAACCTATCAAAGTCCATTGCCGAACATAGTGCTCCTCATAGATTGCCTCATAAAGGAGATATTGGTCATAGCTGGCACGCTTGGCAGCTGCGTTGGCAACCGTCGATTTTTATTTTCTAGTTTTAATAAATAAGACACTGATGTCCGTCTGCTGGTTTATTTTCCTCTATCGCCTCTAGGAACACCCACGCGACGATATGGATGTTATGCACAGATATTTTGTAGTAATTTAAATATCTATTCTATAGTAATTAAAATAAATTTTAGACTTGTTTAATTTGTTAAATAGGTTCGTAAAATGTTAAAATTTTAAATTAAATCATTTCATTCATCATTTATCCCTAGACTCAATCCATATTAAATGGAATTCATTTATCTTACGCTTGGTGAATGAAGATATCCTAAGGAAAACTGTATATTCCTAAGAAATAAAACATCTTCGTAGACATGTAAAGTAGAATAATTGCTCAGTAACCTTATCAAAAATAGTTTGAGACCTTTGCCCAGCGGTGGGACATAATATAACGGATGTAGCTATAGTTTCCATTTTACTGCAATATTTTGTACATCGTTAGATCTAACTACGTCTTTTTTGCTTCTATTTTCTTACTAGTCCTCATTGTAAGGAGGATTTGTCTCAATGGCGATACATATCGCGTGGATTTGCGATCCAAGTACCAGATGTCTTACAGCTTAAATGCTACTCTTTGTCGCCGATCTGTGTGTTTTACGTCTGGCGTATGCAGTCCTGATAACACCATTGACTAATTCCCATAAATAGCCGCCATATGATTGAAGATCCTTACATCTTATAGTTACATACGTAAAAATACAAGTGGTATTTTTGTGTTGGTAGTACTGTAGTACTGCTATTCTGTCAAGTGTCCGTCTGTGTCGGTAGCTTCGGTTTTATAAAAAAAGTATGTAAAAAATACTCAAAATGTAGTCCAATAAAAATGCGTATTGTCCTTTTTTTCCCAAACGAAATTTTATAAATTTACGACTGCGTAAAAACCTCATAAGTTCTCTATAAACCAATTTGTTGGTTCAAAGGTACGCTGTCTATTGCATGATACTGTTTAAACTCATCACCTTTCCAGTGCCGCCCCTTCCGTGTCATAGAATTTAGGTCATTTATTCTGTTTGAATTGGAGCTATTTTGTAAGAAGAAATATCTGACGTAAGATATTTTTATTTGAAGCTTTCGTTCAATTTCCTTTTAAGGAGCTGCTTCAACTGTGATGATTTTGATATTTTTTTCATTTTAAAATGTTTTAAATTTAACTAGAAAATATGCACTTTTTAATATAAGTAAATTGCATATTGTCTAGTTCTGATATTTTGGTGTACCAATTTTTGAGATGATATAATATTGTCATTTATTTATTTTATTATCAGTATAAATAGTAGTATATTTTAATTTATCAGTATAAATGAAATTTAGACATCGCGTCTTAAATAATGTAGGGGCGCGAATTGGTTTTCTAGAATTTATTTTTGCATTTATTTAAATGCCTTATTAAATCCATGCGAGTGATAATAATATTTTATTTACCCAAAACAGTGGGCGTCGCTTACAATACGTTTTCTTTTATTGCGTTACATGAATATGAACGTAACATCAAATCATAAACCTACCAAAACACATGGCCCCAGCTTATTTCGTTAATAAATTGCAACCAAAATAAAAATAATTTAGCGACCTGAGAAAGTAGGTGATATAAGGTACACACAGACACACACGCAAACACACACACACCCACACACATACACACACACACACACACGCACGCACTGACGCACGCACTGACGCACGCACGCACGCAGAGACGCACGCACGCCCGTATGCACGCACACACACACGCACACACGCATGCACGCACATACGCAAGCACGCATGTACGCAGGACGCACACGTCATTAAAGTTGATAATTTTTATACTTCTTTTCCCAGACTGTATATACGTTACGTATGTACTTGTATCTCTTCATCTTTAATTATGTTACAACTTTTTGATTAATGTAAGACTCAAATTATTAGTCCAATATAATAACAGTTGTACTATTATTTATAGGATGTGAAACGCTATTGAAAGTTCTAAGGTCTGAATAATTATATTATTTCTATTTTCTCCTTGGTTAAGGCTGTTATTCTTTCCAACAGTTTAAAGTTTACAGTGATTGCTTCTGTATCCCCGCACCGCATATCTACCATAAAGTCTGGTCCAACAAGATGTTGATAGCGTATCAGCATGCGTATGTTTCTTTCATATTTTCTACTATAGTCTAAAATTTCGAGTACCTACATAAGAAAAGCTGGAAACAATCCTGCCAAATGACTATGATAAATGACGTCCTCCAAACCAAATGCGCAATAGACGAATTGAACATGAAAGTAAGAAAAACATAAATATATCACTTCGGAATTAGCAAATTTATCTCTGGTTTCTCTAACCAACATTTAATAGTATTTATAATTATGTTAATACGACTTAGTATTTAGTATTATGGGAGTAATTAATAACATTACCAAAATACCAAATTCATAATTATTATTCATAATTTCGTTTGAAAAGTACAACGCGACTTTGCAATTAAAAAAATCATTTTCTCCATTCATGATGCATGATTCTCGGAAAAAATACACGAAAAGTATTTGTATCCATTTTCAAATCACAAATCTATAAATAATTTTTCTCTTTATATAAATATGAAATGGTCTCGTAAAATAAAAATAATATCGAAAAATGTTACATAATGTAAAACAAGACGTATAAGCTGTAACATTGTAACACCCTATTTCACCCTCGAAGGGTTTAAATTTTCCAAAATCCTTTTTAGTGGATACCTTCGTGATTAAAGGAGGCTATAGTTCCAATTTGTCGCGTCTGCATCCAGTGGTTTTGGCTGTGTGACCAAACAAAATATCACTAATACAATCATTTCACCTTCATTTTAAAAGATTTTTGAAATGTGAAACGATATTACTTTAAACAAGAGTATTTGCACCATTTTTACTTATCCACACAAATTTATTGCCTCAATTTCACGCTTTAAAATCTAGCGGACATCTTCTATATATACCCAAATGTTATCTTTGTATATAAAAATTACGTGTCACGTTGTTTGTCCGCGATGGACTCCTAAACTAGTGAACTGATTTCAATGAAATTTTGCACCCTGTGTGCAGTTTGGTCCAACTTGAGAAATAGGATAGTTTTTATCCGGATAAGTGACACTCAATATGTTTTAATTGCGAATTTAAGGATTTTTTCATATGAAGGATCGCCGAAAAGCAGAACAACGTATGCCTGGTCAGTTAGTAAAATATATATTCTATAAATCACGTATAATATCACGTGTGTGTGTGTGTTTATGTGTGTGTATATACATACCTTATCTCACCTAGTTATAAGTCATGTGTATCATGTATTAAAGATGACGAGATACCAGTACATACGTACACGTACATTCAGTCTGGAAAAAGAAATATAAAAATTGTCAACTTTAATGACTCTCCGCATGATCATCTGGCATCAACGTATATACAAGATTTGATGATGGTTGAGACTGCAACTGTTATTTCATTATTTTATCACAGGGATAAATTAATTAACAAGACAGATGCTAATGAGGAAAGAAATAAGTAACTTATACTAATTATTTTATGAAGGTTAAAAATTAGTGGAACAAAAAATAACAATAATTACTGAACCCTGGGATAAATTACAACGTGCTTAAGGTAAGGGTCAATTTACTTCTTCTTCAAGTTCTAATTCCCAAACAAAAGAGACCTAAAGATTCCTTTTAGAAGTGAGAGGAGCCCTGTTCCTACGTAAATAGGTTGTGAATTTACTTTTATATTAAATACAAAAATTAAGAATACACGACAGTGATACTAAATATGAAATAAGAACTTCTAGTTAATTTATTGCAAAAGATTATTTATTTTACAGGTAAAATAAAGAATCTAAAAGGATTGATAATAAGCTATTTTTGAAGTGAAAACTTCTTTAGCGGCGTTGTGCACTTTTTTTGTAATGGGTAAAAAATGTTAAACTCGCGTCAGGTCACGTGTCCTGATCGAAAATTCGTAAGACGGACGGAGAGTAGATAGCCGGCGCGGCGTAGGAGAGGAAGTAAGTTAGGTTTAATTAATTTTCATTTATTAATTAATATAATTTTATTATAAAGATTAGGTTTCGATCGAGTCTACTGTACTGCTTGACGAAATTATTAATATAGATACATATGTACTTACACACTATAGATGTAATATTTGTAATATGTTTATACTTTATAGCATTAACGTATTATAAATTGTCATGTTTGTGTACGATAGCGCAATAAATAAATATTGTTTTATACCACATAAATGATAGTACTTTTATACTGATAATTAAAGCAATTCGTACAAAATTATTCCCTAACCATTCCAAAATATCAAAAATGCACAACGTTAATATTCAAGTTTTCACTTCTGCCGGCACTCCCGGAGTGCAACCCGTCGTATTTTATTTATATCGTTTTTGGGGTTGTATTTATATGGCTCCAGGGGTTTTCAAAAGGCTAAATAAACCAATTTTGACATATCTGCAAAACAAAAACAAGACTGTAACTATAATATTTCCATACATCCATTCACTACAGCCTATATTGCCTCATAGGAGGATTTTTCTATAGTTGACAAGCAAGGCGACTGCATTTTATTTTATATTTTGAGCTGTTATAAGGAGATGCTGCTGGCCATCCCCTGCTTCAATTTCCCTGTGTCGCCTCTTACGACACCACTGGACGATCTGGGGTAGTGGATATTCTTACACCGCCACTATACGGTCAGCCATAATATTTGGATTCCAATAAATTTCTAAATTGAATTAAAGATTAAAAGTAAAATAAGACTAAGAATTTTTTTTGTGAATTTTGAAAAATTGTGCAAACTCAGTACCATAAAATATACAAGCAATTATAATTTAATATAATAATTGTATTTCAAAGGAAAGTCTTTCTCCAGGCAATTTTCACTGTTAGGTATATTAATTTTCCAGCCGTACTATATTATACTAGGCTAACTTCTACAACTCGACGTCTAAGCATAAATGTATTTAGTATAAACATAGCTCTCCCCCAAGGAATACCACAAAGGACGTTCCTTAGCCAAATTTATTTTATTTTATAAAATGTAGGCTTGTACAGTATAGCTGTAGCTAGGTCTAACTATTGACCGCAACCGTATCCTTAACCACCAAGAGCACTTTAGTTTGAAGATTTTTTAATATCGTTAACATTATATAAGTAATTAATGTCATTTCCCATTAATTTTTCATTTTTATTCATTGTTTTAAGGGGACATCATTACCGTTCAGAATATAAGTTTATTCAGTTTCAGTTTATATTTTGGAAATTTTCTAAATAAGAAAATGCAGATTTGATAGATACATTTTTCGACGGTGTCGTTAAAAATTTTTTTCAAATTTTCCTTAATATAACATTATAGTAAGTTAGTTAGTTACAGCCTACATACGTACTACTGTTAGGCACAAGCCTCCTCTCATTGCTGAAAGGATTTTAGGGCAAGGAAATGTCCGCTGCGCTGCCCCAATGTGTGTTGGCGACCTTCGCATGTCTTCGAAAATATTTTTTCATATTTCTCAGACATGCAGGTTTCCTCACGATGTTTTCCTTCACCGCCAAGCAATTTTTTTGAAAATTTAAATTTGCAATTAAGAATTTCGTTGGTGCCGGCGAGGATAGATCCCTGGTTGCTCGCGTACTGTGAAATTTACAGCGAGCGCATAGCCCCTGAGCTACCGCGGCTTTTCCTTAATATTATAATTAAATAGATTTAAGTATATGTGCGATAATTATAATATAAGAGAACATCGCCATTTTTATTGATATCTTTAAATAATTTAATGAATAACAAACGGTAATATAATAGATAATTTTATTTTTTGGACTCTTTGGATAGAAAGAATGAAAGGGAAAGAAAAATGTCCGCCACACTGCTTCAGTTTGGAATAAGGAACAATAAATTAATGGAGTATTTTTAACTCGGGCATTAGAACTGCTCACATTTATTTTCATTTTAAATTGAAATTGATAATTATTCATATGTATATGTAATCACTCTCGGCAATTGTTATTAGTAATTGAAAATAGAATTTACATTACGTTATTGATAAAAAGCAACAACTAAATAGGCTTAAGGCGTATATATCGTACCAGAAGGAAATAACAGGTTTTTAAAAATAATCATATCTCACAAACCGCTCACAAGCAGTCGTGATAGATCGTTTCCGTTCGAGCTACATAAACATACCTACAGGTGTTCCTCAGGACTCTCACTTAGGTCCACTTTTTTACAATGCCTACCTATATGACATTGGTTCGTGCATTGTACATACAAATTATCCCATGTATGTAGATGATAAGAAGATTTTTTGTAAAATTAACACCATACATGACTGCCTATTGATACAAAAGGACCTGGACCGTTTACTTGAAAACTACAAAATAAATAATATAACTGTTAATGCAAGCAAGTGCGAATGTATTAGTTTTACACGGAAATCTAAGTCAATTCTAAATAAATATCACTTTGACGGATTATAAATCAGCTGAAAAGTAAGTGTTAGGGATTTAGGCGTAAATTTTGATCATAAAATGATACTATCTGAACACGTTATGATTACGTTATCAGTAAAGCCTATAAAAATCTTGGTTTTGTTCTTCGCATCTGTAAGCCATTCTCGAATATGAATGCAATTAAAATGGTTTATTTTGCGTTTGTCAGAAGCGTTTTGGAATATGCTAGTTCGATATGGTCTCCACAGTACAATGTCTACAAAAGCCGCCTTGAGCGTATTCAAAAAATATTTGTTAATCACCTTAACTTTCGCCGTCGGAATAAAATCGATACTTACACAGACAGTTGCACTGAGCACGATCTCTTATCTTTGGAACACAGGCGTATTTTGCTTGACATGGCTTTGTTATATGATATAATAAACAGTAATATTGACTGTCCATATTTTGTCTCAAGAATCACCTTTCGTACTCCAAAATTCCGCACCCGCAAAACTACATTGTTACAGACTCCCTGGCATCATTCATACTACTGTCGAAACACTGTTCTTTCGCGACATGCTCGTACATATAATGAACAATTTGGACATATTGACCTCTTTGCGAAATCTAAACTTACGTTTAAAGATTACATTAAGAAAACTATTAAGAAATAGAGCAGTTGAAGTTCAAATCACATACAATCATATATTCTCTGGTCTATTTTTTCTATATATATTTTTTGATTTAATTTATTTAATATATATTATAATTATTTATTTGTATTATGTTTATATATTTATACATTTAATATAAATATTTACATAAGTATGTGTGTATATATATATATATATATATATATATATATATATATATATATATATATATATATATATATAAAGGTAATGTAAAATATCATTCTACCTGACTCTCTCTCCTGATCTGTAAACTTATGACCACCTTTATTACATTGAATTGCTTATAATTTTGCTTATAATTTAGCTACTAGATTGTTCTTTCCTTTTCTTCCAACAACAATACACCTACCATCAAGCAGTCTAAGGGCAACCTGTTATTGGCCATACATTTAGTTTGTTACATTAATGTTAATATTTACTATATACGCTGTTGTTTTTCTAAATAAATGGGTAAATAAATAAATAAATAAACATATTGGATCTGATGTGTGTAAACCTACATAACTGTTCCTGATCCTCACGCGCCCAAAGTTACAAAATATTTTTGAAACGGCTAGGAACAAGTACTATTATGTTCTTGCTTAAGGACGTTACCTAAGATGAAAAGAGAGAGAACCTGGAACACGTGCTCCCCTTAAATACCTGATTTCATATTCAATACACACAAATATAATAATATCAGAAACCTACCATTTCCTTCTTTTGATTATCCCATATCAAGATATCACCGTTAACATAATTTGTTTTTTGTATTCTGTTGCTACTTCATACCCCATGTAGTGGCGGGTAAGAATACTCACTACTTTATATCCTGTAGGTGTCGTAAAAGGCGACAGAGG
This sequence comes from Parnassius glacialis, assembly GCA_033319125.1. Lineage (NCBI taxonomy): Eukaryota > Metazoa > Arthropoda > Insecta > Lepidoptera > Papilionidae > Parnassius > Parnassius glacialis. The sequence goes on along the minus strand of JAVANC010000010.1, from coordinate 23,250,169 downwards.
GAAACTGGGGCAAAAGATGGGCAGTGCATCTTTCTGATAACAGCAAAAAGCAATAAAAACTGCGGTTGCCAACCCGCTCGCCAAGCGTAGCAACTATGGCAATATACCCCCCATAAGCAACGACACTAATAAACGGCCCCCAGTCCCCGGCGGCCCCGCTATTCCAGGCCACGGCGGTGACCATAGTAACGGCAGGGCAGGGGGTGCTAAGAATCTCTGATGAAGGTTTGATTGCCACCTGCGATGACCCGACCTGGCAACTTATAACGCACGCACCCTGAGACTGACGAGAAAATCCTGGAGCTGAAAGAAGAGAGAAAATTTGCGCTGGATTATTATAGAATAATCCGAAGTCCGAAGAGAGGAGGAGGACACGGTAAATTTCGAATCCAGCAACTTGTCCTATCACTGGGAGGGCGACCATCTGTCCCAAGTAGATGTCAGATTTAAAGTCCACAAGTCTCTCGTTAACAACGTTGTAAAGATTGGGAGTGTGTCGACGAAGGTTGCGTACATTATACTCAGAATCACCTAACGGTATTCGCTGAAAGTCATACAGGTTTACGCACCAACCTCGGCACATCCCGACGAAGATGTGGAGAAAATGTATGAGGATATCTCTAGAGCCATGCATTCCTCCAAAACTTACTATACGGTGTTAATGGGAGACTTCAACGCAAAACTAGGCACAAGAGAGAACGATGAGCTGAAAGTAGGGAAATTTGGAATAGGTCAACGGAACCCAAAGGGCCAGCAGCTGGCCCACTTCAAGGGAAATAGAGACTCTCTTTATAATGAACTCTTTCTTCCAGAATCGGCTCCACAGTAAGTGGACCTGGACAAAAAAATTAATTGACTTTATTATGCCGACCAGACGACAACTGTTCAGTGATGTCTCAGTGATTGCGAGGGTGAAAACTGGTAGCGATCACCGAATTGTTAGAGGCACACTGAACCTAAACGTTAAGTTAGAGAGGTCACGTTTGATTAAGTCAACGCTCCGTCCCCCTCTAATCCAAAGTCCCAAAACCTTTCAGCTCGAGTTACTAAATCATTTTCAGTGCCTAGAATATTGCAATGAATTGGACAATATAAATGAAAAGCTCGTGGAAACTGTCCATGCGGTCGGAGCTAAGTTTTGCAAGACGCGTCGTAAAAGAACACAAAAAGTCTCCGATCATACTCTTAATTTCATGGCTGTTAGACGGGAAATGAAGTTACAGTCAATAGATTTGATAGCATACAGATAACTTAACAGACAGATCTCCAAACGCATGCGGCGGGTCTTACGCAACGTTACTGCTCTTATTGAAGAAGCAATCGGGCGGAACCAGGGCTCCAAAGTCTTTGCCAGAGATCTGTCTGCTAGAAAGTGCCAACTGTCAAAGCTGAAGACTGAATGTAGCAGCATCGTTTCCGAGACACCTCAGATTTTCAGTAAGTTTGAGAGGTTCTATGGGCAGCTGTACACGTCATCTTTGGAGCCACACACATGTGTGAGTAAGGATCCAAGAGCTAGTCTTATCCGACACTATTTTGCTGATATTTCGGACGTCAATCTGACCGAGATTAGAATGGCTCCCGAGTACCTTAATAATGGCAAGGCCCCAGGTGAGGATTGAATTACAACGGAGCTTCTGAAAGCGGGTGGGAAACTGGTACGTAACGTCCTTCAGAAGCTCTTTAATTCCAACTTACATGGTGGCACTACACCGGAGGTGTAGAGCAGAAGTGCGATGGTTTCTTACTTGAAGAAAGGCGACAACGCTCTTTCGAAGAACTGCAGGCCGATTTCTCTTCTGAGCCGCGTCTACGTGCTGTTTCCGAGAGTCATTACGAATCGTCTCGTATGCAGACTTGACGACTTTCTAACCTTCCGTACAAGCCAGTTTCCAATAAGGCTTTAGCACCATAGACCTTCGGCAAGTTTTACAGAAGACCGAAGACCATACATACCCTTAGGCAAATTGTACAGAAGACCGAAGAGTACAATCTGCCATTTTGTCTTGCGTATATGTCCATATATATGAAAGAATGCCTTTGATTCTGTCGAAATTCGGGTGGTGCTGCAGTCCCTCCAGCGGTGCCAAGTGGACTGTCGGTATACGGTTGTACAGTAGAGCTACGATGGCTATCCGAGTACAGAACCAGAGTACGAAACCATTTATATTCAACTGCAGAAAGGTGTAAGATAGGTTGATGTCATGTCCCCGAAACTCTTCACCACTGCATTGGAAGACGTTGTCAAGCTACGGGACTGAAAAGGATACGGTATTAACGTTAGTGGCGAGTACATCCTAAGATTTGCCGACGATATAGTCCTTATGGCAGAATCTCTGAAGGATTGAATAAAACTATTTTTTACGGATTTTATCGCGTTTAATTTACTATTTTAATTCCCGACGTTTCGGGTGCTTTACAGCAACCCATGGTCACGGGGGGGGGGGGGGCTGAGATGTTTGACTCTTGATATCACAGTTAGCCCGGTTACCATCACTTTTTTATATTAATTCTAGGTTCGATTTACGCAGAATGAACTTACAGTATCTTGAAGTCTTGCAGTGGTATGCTTGGGTTTGGGTTTAATTTTGTTATTTATAGGATCCCAAGCAGATGGCAGCACCCATCCATTTTCTATATTAAAATTAGGATGTTTTTTTAATTTCAATAGCCTTTTGTATCATCCTTCGTAGGGATCGGTATTCTTTTGCCAGGATTTGTGATCTATCAAATCTGATGTAATGGCGGGGACGATCTTGAACATGTTCACAGACTGCAGACTTCCCAGAGTGTCGGTGCTTCACCTAAGCTACATGTTATTTTTCGCGGCTTTTAATAGAATAACGTCAGGAATTAAAATAGTTAATTAAACGCGATAAAATCCATAAAAACTAGTTTTATTCAATGTGTAGTGTTCGCGTAAATATAAGAAATCATTATCTCTGGAGGACCTAAGCACTATGCTCATTGACCTCAATAGTGTCTCCCAACGGATAGGCCTTAAGATGAACATGGACAAAAAAAATTATGTGTAACGTCCATGTTACACTTATGCCGGTAGTTGTTGACGAATAAGTTTACCTGGGACAAATAGTCCGACCAGGTAAGTCCATCTTCGACCAAGAGGTCAATCGACGGATTCAACTCAGCTGGGCAGCGTTCGGAAGATTACGACATATCTTTTCGTTAGAAATACCTCAGAACCTCAAAACTAGATTGTTCAATTAGTGCGTGTTGCCAGTGATGAGCTATGGATCTAAGACCTAGTCCTTCACTGCTGGCCGAATGAGGAAGCACAAATTCACTCAGCGAGCTACGGAAAGGGCAAGGCTTGGCGTTTCTCTGTGTTATAGACTTAAAAACGAGGATATCCGCAGTAGAACCAGAGAAACCGACATATCCCAAAGAATTAGTATGCTGAAGTGGCAATGGGTAGGCCACATAGCTCGACGAACCGGCAACTGATGGGGAAGAAAGGTTCTCGAGTGACAGCCACGTACCGGCAGGTGAAGTGTAGCGCGTCGCCCTACTAGATGGAGTGACGACCTGGTAAGATATGCAGGAAGTCGATGGATGCAGGTGGCTCAGGACTGTGCGTTGTGGCATTTCTGGGGGGAGGCCTATGTTCAGCAGTGGCCTTGTGAAGAGCTGTAATGATGATGATGATTCTGTTGCTAAAATTAGAAGTGGTACAATTTGGCAGTAAGCATATAGTGAGAGTACCACGGCATCAGTAACAGGAACAGCACATACTCGTACATCTGTTCTGTTCCTGTAGGGATATGAAATCGCAAAAATTTATCGAAACTTGTATAAAGATAGATGAAGGCGACCTGTTCAGCAGTGGACTTGTGAAGGGCTGTAATATGTCGATATTGTAATAAAGCTAGTGTAGGCTACTTCAACTTATAAATCACACTTAACACATTATCACCAAAACGCTCAAGAAACAAATAAATACGTAAACAAGTCCAAAGAACGTAACCTAGAACCCGTGGTCTAACCATTGAATTTAAAGTGCTTCTTTTCGTTCTTATTTTTTTTTGTTGTGGGCGTTCAAAAAAGCAAGAATGCGATATAAACTCTAAAGAATTTAAAAAAGTAAATACGTAAGAAATTTTGTTTTTAAAAAAAGTCATTTGTTTGCTGTTAGTTGTAGCGTGTTGTCTAAAATAGAAAAATCAAAGAATGAATAATTCATTATTATATGAATTGAAATGCTAAATAAAAGGTGACAATGTCAACAATAAAAGTAAAATAATATTCAATGTCACTTTTTATCATACGAAAATTACTCTAGTACAGTGTTTTTATTTTATTCAAATATCACCATTAGAAAGCTTTCATAATCACTTATTTAGATCGAATAAGTGTCAAATACGACTTCAATTTTATTTACTACCTTTGATACTTCAGCATTTGTTATTTTGGGCTTGTGTCGTTATGAGAATTCCCTTTAAAAAATATGCAATAAAAAATCTGGTAATTTATGTGGTATTGCATGCCTTAGGCGTAAAGCGCGTAGGTATGTTCTACTAGTGCCTAAAAATAAAGATTCTAACGTTTTGTCGCATAGAATCGTATCTAACAATCACCACCACCAATTTTCAGAACTTTAAGGCGCAGGTAGTACCGGCAGTCAACGCTCAAGTGCAAGTAGACGTAGCCTACTTTGATTTTAAAAAGATGTTCGAAACGGTGGGTCATGATATTTTATTAAAAAAGTTGGCTCAAGTCGGATGTACTCCGTATCTGCTCCAGTTCTTCGTCAGCTACATGAAGGATTGACAGCAGTACGTGGATTACAATGTGTATGAATCTGGACTATACCATACACGATCCGGTGTGAGCCAGGGCAGCAATTTAGGGCCTCTTGACTTTGTAATAATGATAAATAACTTACCAGAAGTCGACAGATATAGTACGTGTTTAATATTTGCAGATGACATTAAATTGCTGCTACCGGCTAGCATTACATCTGATTGTGAATGTCTGCAGGAGGATATAAACAGAGTGGTGAAGTGGAGCCACGAAAATAAATTGTATTTTAATGTGTCCAAATATTCGCTGTCGTCTTTCACCCGTACGCGTAATCGCTGACGCGTGTGTCTCAGGTACGAGATCTCAGAACTGATCTCACCTCCAATATAACATTTCGCGAGCATATTGTTAAAAGTTGTAAAAAGGCGTATAGAAACCTGGGTTTTGCCCTGAGACTGTCACGAGATTTTAGAAATATTACCACACTGAAAGTGCTATACGATGCTCTGGTCAGGAGTCACTTGGAGTACGGTGCTGTTATATGGGCTCCGCACGAAAAAAAGTACAGTGTAATGCTAGAACGTGTCCAAAACAAATTTATGAGGCACATTTACTTAGAACTGTATGGGGTTGCATTGTTCATGCTTGAGACGGTCGGGTACAACCAGCTCAGAGTGAGACGGGAGTTTGCACTGGCTGCGTACGTAATGAAGTTGCTCCGCGGCGCCACGTGCAACCAGGGGGTACTGCGACACATGCAGCTGTGCACTCCGGACTGCTACGTATGGAGGCGGCACCGCCCGTCGCTGTTCGCGCTACGCCTGGCCAGCACCAATTTGCTTAATAACTCACCTCAAGTCTGAACAATTCTCGAAATGAACAAAGTAGCCTTGATATATTTTCGAGTTATGTAAGTGAACTCGCTAAGGTACTTTTATACATAGTTAGTTATGTAAGTTAGTTGCAATACACAGTATATTTAAGTAGATTAGCGACACTACTGTTGTGGGTTTGGTTAGCCTGTAAGGATAGTTATTAAATGTGTGTATGTAAATAAATAAATAAATATCGAACATATAAATCATATAAATGATATAAAAACCACATTGTCAGAAAGATAAATGATTGTTGAACTTATAAATTAATTTTTTAAAAGCGATTAGTTGCTATTTTTAGTTAGAAAAGTGGTTCTAGCGGCTTATGAATCTACACCAAGATCTATCAAGTGCGCATGGAGTGGTAAACACGATAACTTTTAAAAATATCAATTGTTTAACTCGTTCTATTTTTTTAATCTCTTCATCTATCATGTGGGAAGCGATGAACTGAAAAAGATCGATCGATGTAGAAATACAAAATATTCCAAAAACCAAATTCATACTTGACCAAGGTTATTATCTTTATAATCATTTTAATTACAATATTTTGATTCGCTAAAAGTACGTAGGATTTATTTATTTATTTATATATATATATATATATATATATATATATATATATATATATATATATATATATATATATATATATTGTTTACGCCTAAATTTGGCCATGTTGAACATCATCCAATCACGGTCGACTTCGTGAGTCGCCCGATGGCACCAGGTGTCACGTGCCTCGTGGGGAGGGGGAGCGGTAGGCAGCTTCCCAGCGTGTGACGCTCGTGAGCGAGAGTCAGTAGCTTGCTAGCAGCGACCCGGTTAATCCGCGTGTTTCGGCTATCGCTGCAGAGGTTCGCGCGAGACCGGTTTTTGTTTGATTAGGGTCTAGAATTTAAATTTTGGGCACGTGGCTTCGCTACGTAATTGGGTTTCGTGAAAACTGCCTTGGATTTGGTGGTCTAGGGTTAAGTTCCTGTACAAGAGGCCTTTATGGGGTTTTACGGTTTAAGTAACTTCTTTGAAAGTAATTGTGCATATTAGCTAGATGAAGTGCGTGTTTCTTCGTCACGTAGATATGTGAATTGTGCGATATTTAACTCGTGCGAGAGTGCGGAATTGTGTACGCGCGTCGAGGAGATATACGGTCTAGGATTTGAGCCGCGCATTCCTTGTTTGAGAGTTTCTCCCGGTTAATTGTCGGTATATCGTTATAATTGTGTCGCCGCGTGCAGTGTCTTTTTGTGTTTTGGTTGCCCAGTTAGATTAATTTGAGTTTCAACGAGGCGTATTTTGAATCTTGCGCTAGTCCTTGCCGGATCGAGTATCACGTGTTCGATTCTGCGATGAGTGTGGAATTAGGCGCATTGAAGTTAGTTAAATGTACAATGAAGCTAAGAGACTGAATTAGTGACCTTCCCTCCACCATCCCATGGTCCTTCCCGCCTTGCGGCATACGGACCGAATCACGGGAGACGCACACGGTACTTGCTCGGGGCTCTTTCCCACGTGCGCTTACTTGAATTCCTACAAATCTCTATGTTCCGTCCCTTTTCTCTACATTTCACTTCTCCCCCTTCTGGGGCGTGACTCCACAGCGACGACACTTCGCGTTCGTAGCTATCTGATCGTATTTTCAGTCCTCATACTGTTTTCTTTTGTGATGCCATGCATGCGCAAATCTCCTAAACTCCTTAAAGTTGGATTCGCAGCTTACTAGTTCCCGGAAGTATACTGGTCCTATTTCTGTTCTTTGTAGGCTGTCCAATAATGCGTTTATCTCTTTAATATACAGATCGCAATCCCAGAGAGCATGGTCACGACTCTCCAGTGCTGAGCCGCAGGGGCATAAGCCAGAGTTCCTAAGGTTAAATTTTAGGAGACGCTCGTTGAAACACCCGTGACCAACAAGAATCTGCGATACTGCATAATCCGGCTCGACCCACCTGAAGATTAGACGCTCTGCGATGTCCGGAAAAAACTTGTATAGATCCCTGTCATCTTGGCTTGAATCCCACCGGTCCTGCCAAATGGCAACGACAGCAGCCATCATCTCCCTCTTCTTCTTCCTGCGCTCCTTGTCGGTCAAACCTGTCCCCTCCTCGTCGACTCGTCCCGCACGAAAAACTTCCAGGTCGGCAGGCAATACGCCCGCCAACACCGGTAGCGCTGCGTTGCTAGCCGTCCTGTAAGCCTTCGTGAAAAGAATCAAAGCTGGTCTTTACGTCCTCATCAGTGCGCTTCTGATAACATAAAGGGACGAGTGTTGGTACCATACGGCAGCAGCATATGTTAACATTGCCACATAGGTCCCTGAATACAGGACTCTAAGGGCGTGAGATCTTATGCCCCAGGTCGATGAAGACAGTCGCGACATCTTCCCGAAGCAAGCAGCGGCCTTCTCGCCGATATATAATGCATGCTGCACATAGGACCTAGCCTCGTCCAAAATTATTCCTAGGGCTCTTGCCTGTGAAACACTCGTGATCGTTGCACCGTCCATCTTTATACTGAATTAGTGACAGTGAAGAAAGAAGTGGTCCGGCGATGGAGCAGTCTGGAGCTATGCAGCATTTTGGAGCAGCCTGGAACTCGGCCGCTGCTGGTCGCCTAAGCTTGCCCAGGCCCCACACATTTACAAATCACTGTACATGACTCGCCACCCCCTATTACACACACTCACGGCCTGCCCAAGCCTTGGAGCGAAGTTAGCTTCGTCTACTGGTAAGTATTATTGGTTTCTAGCTTTCTCCTATATAGTTTATTGTAATAGGACATTCCACGTGCCATATTGGGGCCCGACCTGCGTCTGCTCGTGAAGTCTTCTGATGAATAGGCCCCGGAAGATTTGACCCTTGCTGGAGCCGCTGTAGGCCGTAACATATATATATGATATAATTACATAAACGTACCGGCAGGTGAAGTGTAGGGCGTCCCCCACTAGATGGAGTGATGACTTGGTAAGCCTGCAGGAAGTCAATGGATGCAGGTGGCTCGTGACCGTGCTTTGTGACATTCCTTGGGGTAGGCCTATGTTCAGCAGTGGGCTTTTGAAGGGCTGTAATTATGATAATGTTGATGATACGTCTTGGACTTCTTTGAATGCTACTGGAACTCCTCAAAGAACTACTAGAACTACGTGTGCCAAGTTTGGTCTCGTTTTGTTAATTATGATGAGGCATTACCTCCAGACTAGATAGAGTTGCTTGAAAGTTTACTTCGGCGAATGCTACTGGAACTCCTCGAAGAATAGAACTAGCTGTGCCGAGTTCGGCCTCGTTTTGTTAGTTATGATGAGACCTTACCTCCAAATTTGATAGAATGACCTGAAAGTGTACTTCAGTGAATACTATTGGAACTCCTCGAAGAGTAGAACTAGGTGTGCAAAATTGGCCCTCGTTTTGTTAGTTATGATGAGATCTTTTACCTCGGGACTTGATAAAATGACCTGAAGGTGTACTTCGGCGAATGCTACTGGAATTTTTCGAAGAGTAGAACAAGCTGAGCCGATTTTGACCTCGTTTTATTAGTTATGAATATATCTTACCTCCGAACTTGATGGAGTGACTTGAAGGTGTACCTTGGTGACTGCTACTGGAATTCTTTGACGAATAGAACTGCAATTTACATTTTTTTTCACAATCATATGTGTCGTGCCCTTATGGATTTTTCTAGCTTTTTGTAAATTGAAATTTGACATAAATTTGTCGCAAAATTAGAAGTACAGTAATAATTATAAAGTTTTTTGTGAAAATTTATGTGTAATTAAACGATTTTAAAAATGTACGTATAGTAATCATGTTATACGTAATATTTTTAATGCGCTTAAGGCATGCACACCTGGATTTACCAATAGTTTTTTAGTTAGATTCTTCTGTGCTAAATTTATCACAATGGCACATTTATGGAATCACCTCGTTGCCTTTTTTTCTGCCGACTTCCAAAAAGGTGACGGTACTCAATTCGAGTGTATGTTTTTTTATTTTTATGTGTGTTACCTCATAACTTTGTACTGGGCGAACCGATTTCGATGATTCTTTTTTTATATGAAAGCTGATAGTTCTTGTGTGGTCCCATATGAATTTGATCAAGGTCAGACCAATGGTTATTGAGTTATTCTTAAATAACCTATTCGAAGTCGCTTATATTGAAGTCGTATAGTAGTACCCTCTTGTATGTTAAAAATTACTTAGGATGTAGTATGATTTTAATAAATATGCATCCAAATCTTTGGCAAAGTTATTTTATTCTATGGGCCATTCAATTACAAAATAACTTTTAAAGTAGAGGATTAATTATGAAACAACGGCTCTTGACTTATAAGATTCAAAGTAATACCTATATTCGTCAACCATTGATTTTAGAAGTACAATCCTTCTACAAAATGTAACTTTTTTACGATAACAATATGTATATATATAATATTAGTTCTGTTTATTGCTCATGAAGCAAAATTTAATTAAAATAAACAACATTAAATTAATTTTTACTTATATATACATTATTCATAACGAAATTATGTATTTTTCAGAATAATATATTTTAAGCAATTCAGTTAACACGATTTCCATTAAGAGTAGACGAATTTCTGAATCATAATTTTATTTGAGCAGTGTATGAGAGACAATCTCCTTTGTTATATTAAGAGTAAAATAATTCCTATAAGTTGTAAAATTTTACTACCCATTCATAAGATTCGATTGTAAAGTTGTGGATGAAGGGTTTCAAAGACAATAGCAATAAATATCGAAATTGCGACAGCAGTTTACACTGGGTGTTGTTTGCTCTGTCAACAACCGCCTATAATATGCGAGTATATGCGCAAATATTTAAGAGACGCTAACTGCTTAATTAGTCGTAACAGCATATTCTGGTTATAAACAATTGAATTCTTCGAAATAAATCATACAAATATTTTTTAACAAATTAAGTTTGGACTAATATCAAGTGTCAGTAAATTCGAAAAGACCTGGCCATCATAACCACCCCTGAGTTTTGAAACAGTCTGCAATTTTACGATTGACCGCTGGTTAAAGTACAACATATTGCTTACTATAGTGATATTTGGAAAATACCTTTAGAAAGTTGTCAGATTTATTGGTATTTATTTGATCAAATTGTATATTTTTGCTTTGTTTGAAAACTTCTAGTTCAAATTATGCATGTTGTAATGAATACATATTATAACTTCATAATTCCTTGGCTTTATGTAAGACGCTTTTATGAAAAACTGCGCATACGCTTGTAGTCCGGTACGTCGGCAGCCCGTTTTACTTTATGTCCATGTACGATTTTAATACGATAAACATGAAACCGTACAACCGACTTCAAAATAATAATATGAATAGAAATTACTAAGAATAACTCAAAAACTATTGGTCAGACCTTGATCAAATTCATATGGGACCACATGTGAAGTATCAGCTTTCAAATAAAAAAAGAATCATCGAAATCGGTTCACACATAAACACACATAAAAAACATACACTCAAATTGAGTACAGTTTCCTTCTTGAAGTCGGCAGAAAAAGGAATTTTATTAGATTTGTTGCTTTGTAAGCAAATATTTCTAAAAGCTTTGTTTTAGCATCATTTCCAGAAGCTATTATGTGGGTATTATTTTATATTCTTCTTTTAAGCTATTTGAAGTCTTTCTTCTATTTAGCTCTCTAAGTTTTTGTGTCTTTGTTTTTTACATTTAACGCATTTGGCATTTAAAATACTTTTCGTTGTAGCTTAACTAAAACAGGGAATGTCTATAGTATTATTGTTCCTGCTTGAGTTTGATGTCAGCAGCAGCTTCCTTTTAATAACATCTAGAAAATAAAAAGACTGCGGTTTGCAACTTGCTTGAGAGGCGTGGCAACTATGACAAAAATCTATGAAGCAATAGGGGATGTCTGAGGATATTTGCAGTGAAGTTTTAATAGGCTGTAACGATAATGGCCATTATAATTTATTGCAGGAAATTTCCAACGAGGGATTGCAATATACGGACATAATGTCACATTGTATGACGTATTGGCAACAGACTGTATTTAAATGAATCATATAGCCTTTTGTAAGAAGTTTTAGCCATAGTTATCCATAAAAAGCCATTTGTTAATAAAAAACGTACAATGATAAATTTACAAGTTATATTACGGAGAAAAAAATAAACATTATAATAATGTTAACGCATAAAATCTTTATAAGCTCTTGCTAAACTTTCAATCCTTTGTTCTAGGTTATATAGTAATCTGTTTGTAACATTCAATGTAAATGGTTTCCTAATTTGCTATAATGTGAGTAATTTAATAGCACTCACGTCACAAATGTTAAAGCTCTGCAGCTGAAGATATTATTGTCACATCCACATTTCATTTTAATTTGCTTCGTCACTAATAAACAATACGTTGTGTGATATACTGTCCTTTATTTAGATGTCAATTTTTATTAAATCTAGGTTATTCTTTGGACAATAACAACGCTAACTTTTAGGAGTTGAAACCAAAATATTACAAGTGTCGTTGTTGTTGAAGGTTACTAAGTTTGTAATGCTTTACGATATAATAATAGGGAATAAGCATGTTTTTTTATTGTATAAAACTATTTATTATGACTCCCGCCACACCAAAAAAGTCATATAAACTTTTTAAGTCATGAATAACGTCACGAATGAAATTAAACGTCATGAAATAAAATATTTAATTTCCAATAACTAAGAATCAATTCACATTGGTAGCATCTTAGATGACGTCACTAGGTTCATTAGACGCTATAATAATATGATTAAATATATATTTAATATATGAAAAATATAATAGGTCGATCTCCGTCGAAGGCAAATCGCGAAACATCAAATCCAATAAGGGAGCGCCTCCATGTTTTAAAATTCGTTTCTTTTACAAAAATACACTTTAAATCTAACATATTTTAAAAAAAGCACTAAACTTAAAAGTCGTTACACGATAAATTATTATACAAACTCACAAGTTTGCGCTTTTATAGCTAAAAAGAACACCTTTGTCGTATCCAAGAGCACTTCCCTTTTTGTCGCAGCCAGTAGCGGAATCTTCGGCGTCGACATATCGAATGACCTGCAGTAGCATGGTCACTTGGAAGAGAAAACTAAATTGGCTTCGAATAATCTTGGCGTACTCCGTAGAGCGCAACAGTATTTCATGCCTTCACATCATTTGCAACTTTACAAGCAGGTTTAGCCTCACATGGAATACTGTTTTCATCTCTGCGACACTATGTTGTCTTCTTCTGCGCGCGCCTTAGCGCTGCAGGTTCAGGCCTCGGGCATCTCCCCATTGCCTGTGTGTTCATCTCGGCCCATAACTATGGGCCGGTCATGGGTGCCTTCTTGGCATTTATCCCTTTACTACAGCGACGCGGGTTCAATTCCGGTCGCTGTGAGTTGGCATTCAATGTGAGTGGTATTCAACTGTCTATGTTGGCCTTTCTGTGGCATTGTGGGTTTTACTCAACTCCCTAATCTATATAGGGAGGAGTTCTCTTGGTAATGGTCGCCCGTCCGGAGGGCGGGCGTGAAGCGGCGCGAAGTTGTTAAGATGGGGGTGTGGCCCGTTGTCAGCGCGGTTGAACATACCGCGCGCCAACCGTACCACAAATTCTTCGAGGTCTTCAATTTTCAGGTCGGCTGCTATCACGTCGTTCCGGACGTAGCGACCAGCACCGACAATGGTCCTTAATGCCAAATTCTGTTGGACTTGCAGTCGCCGCTTCTGCCGGTCGCTCAGGAGTGCATACCAGGCCGGAGCAGCGTAGGTTAATACAGGTCTTATGTACAGTTTGTAAAGCTTCAACTTCGTCTTCAGTGGTAACTTGGATGCCAGTACGGGACGCAGCGCCGCCCGCGCACCTCTCGCGTTGCGGACGACGAGATCGACGTGCGCGGTCATGCGCAGCATTCTGTCGATCCTGCATCCAAGGTACGTCACGGTCTTCTGGTATGCAATTTCCTGTCCTCTGAGCGTAAATGGTGGTGGGAAGTTCCTGTAGCGGCGAGTAAGCAGAGCGGCCGTCTTACCAACATTGACGGCCATCCTCCACTCATCCAGCCATGCTGGCAGCAAGTCCAACAGCCTTTGCGTCCTGGCGACTGCGATGTGGGCTCTTCTGGACGAGGTGAAGTAGGCGCTATCGTCCGCGTATAGCGCCAGTTCAACGTCGTCCTCCCACTCTCGCAGGTGTCCTTCCAGTGTTGGGATATCGTTGGTATAAGCCGCGTACAGGACTGGTGACAGACAGCTGCCCTGTGGTACGCCGGCTCTGATGGTCTTCATTGCGGCTTCTACGCAGACGTAGAACTTCCTGTCAGCCAGGAATGACGCTACTAGCCGCAACATAGCAGGAGGGATACTGGTTTGTTCTTCTAACTTGTAGAGTAAACCAGAGTGCCACACTCTGTCGAACGCCTTCTCTATATCGAGAAGGACGCCCAACGATGTGCGGCCGAAGTTGTACTCGACCGCTAAGTAGTGCAGCACCCTGGTCAGCTGTGTTGCTGATGAGTGGTTCCTCCTGAATCCGTGCTGCTCCGCCCGAAGTTGGATGCACGGGCGGAGGCGTCTTAGCAGCAGTCTTTCTAGCAGTTTAGCTATGTGCGGTAGTAGCGTAATCGGCCTGTAGCTGGCAGCTCTACGCCTGTCCTTCCCGGGCTTCGGTAACACAATTACCTTCCCTATCTTCCATTCCTCCGGGAAGTGGGATGTCCGCAATATTCCATTGTAGAGTCGTCCGATCTCTACTAGTGTCCTATTGGGCAGCTGTCGAAGCGCAGCGTTGGTGATCCCGTCGTGCCCCGGCGCCTTCCTGGGTTGCAGGCGGGCTACTGTCCTCCGCAGTTCAGCGGGGGAGATGTACCACTCTCCTGCAAGCGGTGGCGCGGGCGATAACAGGAACTCCTGTACGCGGCTCTCCTTTCGAGCATGAAGATCCATGAACTCCGCACTTGCTGGGTTCGGCATAAATTGCTCCTCGAAGTGCTCTACTAGGATATCCGCTCTACTCTTGGCGTCATATCGACGTTCACCCGCGTTGTTGGTCACGGGCATACGGCAGGTCGTTTTTTGGTCAACTGCCGGTTCAATTTGTAGAGCGACGCATCTTGCTCGTCTGCCTTCACAATGCGCCGCTCCCAGGCCTCTCCTCTGTGGGCCTGGATTGCAACCGACAGTTCATCAGAAATCCGATTTAGTTGAGTCTTCAGTCTTGGACAGCGAGTGCTCGCCCAGAGCTTTCTTAGCGCCCTCTTGCGCTTTATCTTTTCGCGTATTGGTCGCGGCAGGACGTCTCTTCTATTTGTTAGCGGGACGACCGTAGAGGCTGCGTCGAGGGCTTCTTTGATGGTGTTGGTTATTCTAGTTGCAGCGGCCTCTACGTCGTCCGCTGTACTGATGGGTGTAAAGACTGGAGGTCTCTCCTGCAGATGTTGATGGTAGAGCCCCCAGTTTATTCTGGTCTTGAATGCTCTGGGCGGCGTAGTCACTGCCCTGACGCCAAGGGTAATTAGTATCGGGAGGTGCTGTGTGCCCATGTCGTACAGCACCTCTACCAGTATCGGGTAGTTGACGTTCCTAGAGAGCACGATGTCCAATACATCCGGACTTTTGCGTGTATCTGTAGGGACGTGTGAAGGTTCCTCGGGACCTAAAACGTCATAGTTGTTCTCCTCCGCATCTTCGTATAACGCACGACCCGGCGTGTTGATCAATCTTGACCCCCACGCCGGGTGTTTGGCGTTTAGGTCCCCGGCGATGATGGTGGGCGTCGTGTCTTCCATTACCGTCCGGACGTCTGAGGAGTGAAATGGAGTCCCTGGCGGGCGGTATGCTGCGTAGATCCTTAGTTCCTCGCCCGCCGCCTCCATTTTGATGCCGATGGAGCGCATCGTTCTGTAGTCTGGTAGCTCTAGCTCTTGGTGGACGATGTCTCTCCTCACTAGAACCGCCCCGTCCCGTGAGAATTGACCTCATCCCGCCTATAGATGTGAAAGTTTGGCAGCTTCAGATGCGTTGATGGTCTAAGTTTCGTCTCCCCCAGCAAGATCATTTGAATGTCCTGTTGTTGAGCGACTGTACGGAGTTCATGGATCCTCTGCTGTATCCCGTCCGGGTTCCAATAGAGGAGGCGCAGGTTACCGTTACTCTCCGCCGTAATGCCGGGCCAGTAAAGTTGCAATCGCCTTCATCACGGCGGTGATAGGATCTGTCCCGGCCCTTATGTCGGCCAGGACTTGGGTGCCGACTTCGATAGCTATGCTTACCAGTTTTTGGATGGCATTAGCTGTCTCGAAGTCGGTTGATGGTTCTGGAACTGTTGTTCTTCTTCTTGGTACTTGCCTCGGGACATTGGATTTCACAATCGGTTCTTCATTACGCTGGGTAGAGCGCGCTCTATATGTAGAGCGGGCTCTATGTTCCGATAGAGCCCTTTCCGGCGCTCTACCCTCGCTGGCTTCTCTCCTAGTAACCTGCGCCTTTGCGGCTGTTGTTACTTGCGGTGTCGGGGTAGAGGTCACAGCCTTAGGAGGTGGAGGCTGTTCCTTATTCTTCCTCTTCCTCCCCCGCTTTCTCTTCTTTGAGGGCTGACGCTCTGTTGCGTCATTAGTGGGGGGCTGTAGAGTCGCCCCGGTGGTTGCCTTCACTTCTGCAGGTTCTACCGTTTCCATTGGTTTTACTGGTGGGGGGGGGGCTGATTGCCTGCCCTTCCCACCCACCGTGGTCCACCCGTCTTCCTGTATGGTTACAGCTCTTGGGCGACTCTGGGGGATCCTCTTCGGGTCCTCCGGTAGTAGGCCCGGCAGAGTAATACCCTGCCTCCTGGCAACCCTCCTAAGGACTGGGCAGCGGCGATCGTTCGCAGTATGGTTTTGTGCGCAATTTGCGCACGTCGGCTCTTCCTTTCTCCCCTTAGGGCAAAGGGCGGCAATGTGCTCCCCGGCACAGCGAACACACTTCACTGGCCTGAAGCAGTTGGCAGAAGCGTGCCCGAAAGCCTGGCAACGGTGGCATTGTGCTGGTCCTGTACTTTTCTGCCAGGCTTCGATGGCGACTCCTCTCATAAATAGGAGTTCGTCGATCTGGTATAGAGAGTTCAGCTGCTCCAGGCTCAGGTGATCCAATTGGGCAAAGTAGAGGCATCCCGGTCTGCCTCTACGCGGTGGAATGGCCTTTACAAATTGAATTGGGAAGCCCTTTGCCCTAACAGCCTCCTCTATGGTTTTGGTATCCGTGCCCGCTGGCAGCTCCCTGATGCCCACTTTTGTGGGCTTCTCCTCCTCCGGGGTAAAGCAATACCAGGACAGGTCTGGTGTGTTCGCGGAGAATTCCTTCATGTATCTCTGTATGATACGGAACTCATCCGGACTCTGCGGTGTAAATCGAACGCCCTTCCCGAATGGGCGGGCATTGGGGGCGTGGCCTAATTTTTCATGTAGTATTTTGAAATGCCCCGTCCAATTCGGGAGACATTCCACTACTATTGGTGGGTATCTCGCCTTTTCGGCTTCTACTGCCGTCTTTGGCTCTTCCACCACCTTCGTCCTGGTTGCTACTGGTGCTGCTGCCAGCTGGGCATAGCTGGTGGATGGCCTCTGCCCATCGTCTTGCGGCAGTCCCGATGGATTGGGGTGAGGCACAGGCGATGAACGTCCGGCAGATGCAGCTAGGGTCGCATACGTTGTGGATCCCCAGCTGTAGGACTCTTCGCCTCCCTGTTCCTCGTGGGCCGAGTCCATCTGGCTCCTTCGGTCCGGCGATATGTAGGTGGCTGGTTGGGGTGGCGATGGGGACTTCGGAGGAGTCCGCTTCTTCTTCTTCCCATTTGTTGGTAATTCCTCCTGCTCTTCATCTGATGATGAGGCGGATGATGATGCGGATGATGATGAAGACGACGGCATCGGTGACCCTATGCACTGTCTTTTCTCTTTTAGTGAGCTCTCCGTTTCTGGTGGGGTGTCCCTCCTCGCTGATTTCATCGGCCGCTGGGGCTTGGGCGTCGATTCCAACCCGCTCGTATACTCAGATACGGTGGGTTGGGTGGCGCTCGGTGCGGCGGTCTTGCTCGGCGAAATTGGCTTCGGATATCTCTTGGGGATATGGCTGAAGGATTCCACTACCCTGGAGCGCTCCGGGTTAGATAGGTACTTCAGTAGTAATGGGCGATCCAGAATTCTCGGGCGGTCCGGGGGTTTCCTAACGCGGGGGGGGGGGGTTCCCCCTTCCCCTTATCCGACATGTTACAGCTGTTTTGTTATACTGTTTTGTGATTGCGATTGTAGTGCCTATGTCTAATTTCCCTATCTACGTTGCAAGTGCTGAGTGACAGACAAGCGACGCGCGACGTACGATACGGAACGGGTACGAGAGAGAGAGATGACCGCAACACTTGGGCGCACTGCCTACCCCTTTCCTCAGGAAAGGGTTGAGAGAAGTGCTAGAGAGAGCACTTAGGTACGCGACTGGGCACAAAAGGCACGGAACGCACTTAAGTGCCAAGAATCTGCCTAAGGGCCGGTGACCTCGACACCTCACGGAGTATGCGGACTCGACGATCGGTGGAGTATGTCGTACCGGCGGTTGCTTGGGACCACTGCTAATCCTCAAACAACACACACTTAGGAGATCCATCTCTACGCCGGGACACTACAGTGCGAGCTCCTTCCACTTGACCGTATAGAGAGCAGAGCGGCTCGAATCGTCGACGACCGAGTTCTCTATGATTGTCTCGATTCACTGGCGCTGTGTAAGGATGTTGCATCCCTTTCCATTTTCTATCGTATTTACCACGAAGGGAGCTCTGAGGAATTGTTCGAATTAATTCCAGCCACCAAATTTCACCAACACACAACGTGAACAAACTTACGTTACCATCCACAACATTTGGATGCTTGGCAGCTCACTACTGTGCGATTTATTAGGAGTTTTCTTAGGAATCGTTTACCATCGGCGATTTTTATGGACCGATACGACTTAGGCACCTTCAAGAAACGAGCTTACTCCTTTTTAAAAGGCCGGTATTGCATCTGCAATTCTCCTAGTTTTATAGAATTATATTAAAATTTTAAAAGAAGGCTATTCATTGACTGGTTTAACTGGTTGTATTGGCTGACATAGATGTTTCACGTTACAAGCAACGGCCACGGGCCCCGGACACAGAACTACCCGATTTCTTTATTGGTATGGCTATGGGTACAGTATCGTTTACTGTTTCACCTCCTTAAATATTGTAGGTGATTAAATTTGCATCTTGTTTAATATTTTTATCATTAGCACCTATTGATAAACGTTGTCAATCATTTACTCTTTGGTGCCGTTACTCGATAACAGAGGACGCTTATTACAATAACGATAAATGTTCTAGAACAATCTACTAGAAGTAATAAAAATTAAAAATTATGGGGTAAATATCTGGGGGTACGGCAGTGTCCCTGCAAAGTCTTGAAGCAGTTCAAGTCATTTTCGACCCCCTATAACTTCGTTGTGGATAAAACTAGAAGCCTGAATTTTCAGTAACCAAGCATGCATTGTATGAACATGGTATATTTTAAATTTCATTAAATTTGAACTAGTCGTTTCAGAATTATAACTATAGTCCGTTCGCGTTAAAAAAATAGTGAGTCATCGTTGTCCGCCGGCCTGGCCACGCCCCGCAGCCAATTAAAATGCAAGAAATTTTTGCAATGCAAACTTAATCTAATTGAAATTAAAATTATGTTGGTGCCAATAACTCCACGTTCAAAATGAGTGACATAAAAAATTATTAGATGATGCAATAGCATTAATAAACGCTAATCGTTGGGAGAAGTGCTGCGACCACGTGATATGCGAAGAAAATACCATGTGGAATTTGGATGACATCATGGAACTTGCAGAACAAAATTCGTTCATAATTAATGTAACTGGAGAATCTAGCGATACTGATTAGTGATTTAAGTAATTTTAAGAAAATTTGTTTCCATTAAACTAAATTAAATGTTGGAAAAAAAAGGAATTTTTACTCCACTGGGAATACACCTTTACCCTGTAGTTGCACTGATGACTCACTATTTTCTTAACGCGAATGGACTATAGTCAAAGTTTCTTAATTTTGTCACTCACTGACTGACCGATCATCAAAATTCTAAGGCACTTCTAGCAAACGTAGAAGCTTGAAACTTAGAACACAATTAGTGTTTAGTATATAAATTAAGGGAAAATTAAAATATTTTGTAATTTCCGTCCAGTTTTCTAGATACACTAATTGCATAATTAACTTTGTAATCCTATATAAATATATAGGATTACAAAGTTATATTTACATTTGAATGAATCAGTGTACCTGTATATGTATAATATAATAGAATAATAGATGTAGAGGTACCTAGATATAATTATGTTCAAAGGTAACTTGTAATATGGTCAACGGAATGAAAAAGCAAGAATGGGACATGTCTTATGAAGTACCAAAATCCCGCAAAGTATTAAGTAGACTAAATTGCCGGAAAACCCGTTGTTGGTATTCAAGAATTAAATGGTACCGGAAAGGAAAAATGAGTAGAACTATCTACAAAAAGAAATGAGATGCCATCAAAAACATAACTTGTAAAAAAACCAAGTCTCGCAACTCAGTTCTTCTACCGTAAAAAGTTGTGAGATCCATGTAATACCAAGTCGGTTAATTTATTCAGTCCATACTTAAGGGTCCTTCTGTCTCAAGTTATTACGTAATTAGCTAACCTAACAACATCTTATAGTGACCATATCAATATTAAAAATCTTTTATGTTTTAAATAAATTGATTGACTTGGCAATCATACAAGTTTATAACTTAATATATAAGACTTGGTGATACAAGTTTATAACTTATCTTGTCGAATAACGTGTCCCGTGTTATGTAAAAATAATTGATTTTTCAAATCCGTTTTTAAAAAGTCTAAAAGCTACATCATAGCTTCTAAAAGTCTTTACTGGGTGACATATAATAGTAGGTAAGAAGCGGCAAAAGAATCACATGTGGACTATTTTTTTTCTAAACAGCTGCAAAATTTAACCTTGTAAAATACAATATCATTTACCTAAGTAAAAAAAAGGCGAAGGGGCTAATTATGACCACGTATTCTCGTCTTTTCAATAATCGTTTAATTTATAATACATTTTCTTCATAATGCTTTTACGTGGGCCTCAAATTTATGCAAAAGCAAATCAGAAATATTATGGGGACTCTTTTATAATAAGATTCCCCGTAATGTTTCTACACTATAGTTATATAGTTTATACATTGGTGCAACAAATGGACCATCACCCATTTTTTCACAGGCAAGCAATAGTCTCTTACAGAAATAATATTATGTAAAATTAATTGTGTTTTTTTTATAGGATAGGGTGACAAACGAGCACACGGTCCAACTGATGGTAAGTGATTGCTGTGACCCATAGACATGTACATTTATCCTCAATAAAGAATCAAAATGCAGATGCGTCGTTACCCGTGAGTACTAAGATGGAATGCCTCTTTTCCAGTAAAATGGGTCTCCCGTTCTCTACACTCTCCATACGAAACACAGCAGTATCAAGCTGCCATTTTACGCTGGTACTCTGTGAGAGCATGGTCCTCCTTCGGTCGAGCCGACCCATTCGTGCTACAGCTATACTACTAATATAGCTGCAGCATTGCTCTAACCACGTACAAAACGGTGTGGAAACAGTTGGGTCATTAATGACATTTAAAATTGTCTGAGTGACACGATAGCTCTATTTTGTAGTAAATTTATTTTAATAACCAATCCCCAAAAATCCCCAACAATGATCCATAAACATCACACTATTATTATAACTGCATTCCCATCGGAACTATGTCTCTTTGACAAGACTTCAATATGAGGTCTTCAGTACATGCAAGAGTCTCAAAGATTACCGTTATAGAAACCGTAGGTAATATAATAATTTGTAAGCGAGAAATGATAGAGAAAATAGCAGCTTCAGGCTGCTGTGTTTCGTATGGTAAGTGTAGAGAACCGGAGACGCTTTTTACTGGAAACGAGGCATTTCATCTTAGTCCTCAGGGGTGACAACGCATCTGCATTTTGATTCTTGATCGGGGATAAATGTGGATGTATATGGGCCACAGCATCCACTTACCATCAGCTCGTTTGTCACCCAATTATTAAATAAAAAAGAGTAACTTTTTAAAATCTTTGCTTAATACTGGATCTGTACTGTAACTTTACTGTAGCGGTTTAGTTATTGGTCTAAAATTCGTAGGATAACGTTTCTTACTCGACTTAAGCAAGGGAAGTAATTTTGCTGAACTTCATTCAATTTGGAACAAAAACCGTTTTCAAGGTATTTGTGCATATTTGTGGGTTTACCCAACAACAATCATACTGCCATTGTAGGAGTGACATGGGCGTAAGACCTTAAGTTGAGCCTGGGCTTCGTTTAGCCCAGTTTCAACTACTTACTTCGAGAGATACAAGGTAGATCACATCTAATGCCATTTCATGCATCTTTTAGCGACTTAACCAAAAGGAATATTTGATCGGTAAACAGAAGTTCAGCATTGTATGTTGATACCATTTCACATTTCTCTTTTTTATTCTACTGATAATATTATTGTTTTATAACTACAATAAAATATAAAGTAATACAAAAAAAAACTAAATTCTAGCAGTAGACGACACTTCACGGACGTCAATTTCTCTTACATAAAAGTATTGATTATGGGCCTTCTACTCGTATTTGATATTCAAAGCGATATCTACCGAGCGTAAAGATTTTGATTTATGGAATAGCTAAAATCGTAAAATGAAGATATAATGAAGCTTACGTCTTATGTAATATTTAAAGTGAAATTAATTCAATGGTATTATTCTACCAATATTAATTCTTTCTTGTGCTATTTTTGTCTATTAGGAACTTAAACATACGGTCAATGTTATAAAGTAGACAACAGACAGTAAGCAGTAAGAAGTAAATATAGCTTAACCGATTATTTGACTTAAGCGGAACAGCCAAATAACAGAATCGAGACAAATAAGATAACCGACCAAATTACTTTTGCGGAATAATCAAAAAGTGTTGTATACCTAAGTACTTACTATGCTTATTAGGCAATCCTAATAAGCATACAATGGTAGTATTATGATTATAGATACCAATTTGAATACATAAAATGTAGCTACATTGTAAGTTCTTGCGGAGAGAATTGTAAGTGGTCCCATGGCAAATAACAGTTAAGTTCAGTAAACATCTTAAATTTGTGTATTTTTCTCGAGCAACTCAGTGGTTGACTTGGATATAACATGCTTGTTCAAAGGTCTCTGCTTACAGCAGCGTTGCGTGATGGGTCGCCGGCTTCCCGACTTATTAAAAGGTAAAACCTGACTCCAAATAACTAAAAAGAACAAAACAGTTTCTATATAATAGCTTATAAAAGCGGGACTTCACTTCTGTTATACAATATTCTTACTTGTAATCACTTCGTCTTCGTCTTACTTGTAATCGTTGAATAATGCTCACTTAAATTACGTATGAATGAACCATAAAATTATGATAGTAATAGACGGCCATAGTGTAGTGTTGCAAGATAAAAAGAATAGCAACTCTCGTCGGCACGCAAGGAATAAGCACTTGGGTATTTTTGATAGGTTCGAGTATAATAGTGGTTATTTTTAGTAGTTGTCTTTAACAATGGTTACTTGTTCTGTGACTGCGGTGTCAAGAGAAAGAATTCTGATAATTGCACATTCACAGGTAACTTCTCAAGACGTCCTCACTTCTATGATGTGTTTATTTTTGTTAAAATGTATGTTATTTACTGTTTAAAATATAATAATCTTTCCATTATTTTTTAATTTTTATATTTTTTGAATAAATTATATTTAATAACACATATTCATGTATCCCTATTGAAAAGGTATCTATATTTAAATACCTGGGTATTTATCTGGATTCGAAACTCAACTGGCAATATCATATTAATACAGTATCAGCACGAATTCGCAAATTAGTTTGGGTTTTTAATAAATTACGATGGATTTCAGATATAAATATTTTAAAAACAGCATACTTTACCTTATGCCAATCTATACTCACTTATTGCACTCGGTCTGGGGAGGAGCCTCTAAAAGTATGATTATCCCACTAGAAAGAGCTCAAAGATCGATCATCAAGGACCTATAAATTATTTCGGTTCCCTACTAAACATCTCTACTCTAACTGTCAATTATTAACAGTTCGTCAATTTTTTGTATTAAGTAGTATTTTCAGGCAACATAAATCTACTTTATTTGATCTAAAACTATTTAAAATAAAAAGAAGAGCTCATAATATATGTACCGTTTCTAAATTTAACACTGCTTTCTCTTATCGTTTTCAATGCTTTCTTGGCCCAAAACTGTACAACAAATTACACAGAGAACTGGACATTTTTCCGCTAAATTATTACTTCTGTAAAGAAAGGGATACGCCTGGTTATTGTGGCTAGATTACGATGAGACAGAAAATTTGTTGACGACACAAAATAAGAATATTAAATACTGTAATTCTGATTTGTAATACATAATATATCACATTAGACATACATATCTAAACTTTCAAAACACAAAATAAAAAACTCCTAACCACCTGCCAATCACGTTGTCCTTCATACATAACTCACGTCCAACAAATATGCTTTAACAAATTTTATCCATTACCCATTGTTTTTGTCATATTTTGTACTATATAGATTTGAGTGTATTTTTCCATATTCTATTTGTTTCTAAGTGTGTTAATTATTCATACTTAAGTTTGGTTGTAAATGTATTATATATCAATGTTTACTATTACAATATGGAAGGTAGGGAACCCTGTAAGACAGATTTACCTAGTACAGGGTTCGCAGAGCATAGATTGTGATATGTAATACCTACTCCTTATAAATATATATAAATAAATAAATAAATTACATACAAAAATATTTTCCATGTACGCTAGGAATTGACTCTACTATATCGATATCAATGTCAACATTTATCTTGAATGTTTATAATTGATTGATAGACTTGCAGCCCACATAACAAGAAGACCAATGAAAATAAATGCTCGACTTGCATTGTAAAATAATAATAATTATTATACTTGTAGTCGTTTCTGCGAACGGGCTAAACCCAGTCAGACTCTCGGGTCACCTGAGGCGACTGGGACTCCGTGAAGGACCACCCCAAGCTCAAAAATGCAGAAGGCGTTTCTCCTCGATACCGCGCCATCGTTCGCTGGTTTCTTTTCCTCCCCCCCCCCCCCTGCCAAGGGCTTCCATCTGGCAGGCTTTTTATTTATTTACGTATTGTTTATAAATGTATTTCATTATATTAATATATGTATATTTATCATTTCCATGTTTATATTTATACAGCCCAACCAGATGAGAAAACTTTTTAAATACCCTCCCATAATCATTTTATTTCAGGCATCAAAAACTTAAAAATTAAAAATATTGGCCCATAGCAATACGTAGCTTAACCTATAAATATATATTTAATATATATAGTGTGTAGTAGTGTAATACAAAAGTGTCGTACTGCATTTGAACAGAGCGAAGATATACTGGTGAGTGAGATAGCACTTTTACCAAGATTTAACGAAACAAGAATCGCCTAACCACGCCCATCTAATCTAATTAATGTTTAAAGCGAAATAACGCCCTTATACGCATTGACAAAAGGTCTTTTAAAAGTTGTATACAGCTATCTCGTTATTTTGCTATAAATTACCTACCCATCGGATTAAACATTTTGCTGTCGGAAAGTCACATCTTGCACCACAAATAGGCCTACAGTTTTTTGTAACTAGGTCGCCTCAAAGTGAAAAAAAACGCTGTGTATATAAATTTAACACAAAGGAGAAAGGAGTTTATATTAATCTTTATTATGCCAATTGAACGTTCACCGTCTAAAACTCAGTTACACTGCTATTCGTCATCCCCGGATTTATCGGGAGACAAAAATATAACTATGAGACCTCAGAAGCGGAAGCAAGGCGATGATATGGAGTTTCTTATGCAGAAATTCGAAAGTATTTTTTCTAATTGGACGTCAACTCAGGACGAGTAATATGCAACACTATTAGAAACAATTAATACAATTAAGGACCAAAACACTCATATATCGTCCTCCCTCGAGTTTTTATCTCAACAATATGACAGTTTAAAAGATAAATATAATAAATTACTTCAAGAGAAAAAAGTGGACAAAATTTATATTGAAAATCTGGAAAATAAAATTGAAATACTAGAGAGAAACAATCGTGCATCATGCATAGAAATTAGAAATATCCCGAGTATAAAAAGAGAGACAGACCAAGATCTGCAAAACTTGGTAACATCTATTGGAAACGTGTTAAAAATTAAATTGGAACAAACAGACATACGTAATATTCAAAAAATCTATACGAAAAGTAAGTCCAAAAATTCTGTTCTAGTAGACTTTTCATCGGTTATGACAAAAAATAAATTCTTAAATTTATTAAAAATGTTTAAAAAGGAAAACAATGGAAAAGGGCTCAGTACAGAGCACCTAAACTTTGAGGGCCCGCATACACCAATATTTATCACGGACTTCTTAACACCTAAAATGAAACACCTGCATTTTCTTGCAAGAAATTTTGCTGCAAGAAACGAGTACAAGTTTTGTTGGGCCACGCCAGGTACCATATATATACGAAAGAAAGAAGGCGATGCACTATTTCGTATAAAAAACGAGCAAGACCTCAAGAAAATAAATATATCATAAGAATTTGTATCATAGATATCTCATACACACTTATATTTTCGTATACAATTTATTTATTTACCTTACTTACCATGCACTATAATTCATTCAATCTACTCAAAATGCTGTTATACACGTTAAATCTTACTAAAACGCTAACAAAATGTATTTTCCATGTACCCACAAGTATACAATCTCAAAACATACCTTTCTTAGGTACTGTAATCACATCTTTAACTGTAATCAACTTTCCAAGACTTCATCAAATTACAACAATTATAAAAATAATAAAGACGTATTTATTTACACATAGAAAAGTATATGAAAACTCTTCATATATAAAATTAAAAATTATATTTTGTAAAATATTAAAAATTTTGTTTTTGAAACTCTTTATCAGTAGCCTAACTTTATTTATTTGGATCGTTCGAGGAGTTAAATATTATTAATACTATAGATGACTATGAAATAACGAAACTTGAAGTTTGCGAACCGGAACATTGCAAAAATGTTATACTGAACCCTAATTTATACCTAAAAATTTTACAACAAAACATTAGGAGTATAAACAAAAATTATAATAATTTTAATGCTTTATTGGGAAGATTAGAATTAACTTGTGACATTATAATTCTCTCTGAATGTTGGCTCTCACATGTTACTAACCTACCTTATATGCCAGGATATTCTACCTTCAGTACAACTTCTAACTATAATCAAAACGACGGTGTAGTAGTTTTGATTAATAATGATCTTGTCTTTAAAATTGAAGACCCAAAATTTTAGAGGCAAATTGTTTACTTTTAAAAATAAATAATGACACCGTTATAATTGCCATTTATAGACCCCCCAGTTTTCATAACATTGACAATTTTATTCAATCTCTGCATAATATACTTGTAAAACACACTCATCACAAAAATATCCTAGTTATAGGGGATATAAATATTAATATTGCAGACCTAAACCAAACAACATCCAGCTATCTCGAAACTTTATCTTTCCTTGGTTTGACCCCTGCTTACTATACACCTACTAGAGGTAATAGCTGTTTAGATCATATCATTTTAAAAACGAAATTAAATTCACATACTTTTATTTTGCAATCTGCCATTACAGACCATGAACCTGTGTTCTTTTGTTTAAATACAAAAAAATGTTTGATACAATCGAAAATAAAACTTAAACAAAAAATTAATTATGAGACTTTACTTGAAGGCTGCAATAATTTTGATTTCAATATAATATTTAAAAATGATGAGAATCCAAGTCAATCCATTAACTTTATTATTGAAAACTTATAAAAATTGATTTAAAAAAATTCTATTAACATAAAAATACCTAGAAGTAAAATAACAATAAAACCATGGATAACAATAGGATTACTTAGGTGCATAAGAACAAGAGACAGAATGCACTTTAAATTAAAAAAAGACCCCTATAATGAGATACTAAGAATCACATACTTAAGATATAGAAACTATTGTAATAACATTCTTAAAAAATGTAAAAGAAATTATGAAAGAAACGAATTAAAAATAGCAGGTAATGATAATAAAAAAATTTCGAGTGCTATAAAAAAAATTAATAATCTTGACCATCCTAAAAATTCACCTCTGGAACTTCTCAAAGCTAAAATAAGTCCCCTTAAATCTGTAAACGCGGTGAATGAATACTTTGCTAAAATAGGTGCTGAATTAGCGAATAAAATTCCACTAAATATTCCCTTACTTCCGCTAAAAATAAATAAAAGAACATCAAAGTGTAACTCGTTTGTTCTCCTAAACACTAGTGAAGAAGAAATCGGAAGGCACATTTTAGGCCTTAAGTCAGACAGCGGTGCAGGATGGGATGGGATCTCTACTAGAGTATTAAAGCTTCTTAAAGACTTAATTGTACGCCCCCTTACACATATTTTTAATGTATGTATATCAAAAGGCATCTTTCCTCCTTCATTAAAGAAATCTATAGTCATTCCCATATTTAAAACTGGCGAAAGAGGCTGTATCTCAAATTATCGTCCTATTTCAATATTACCTTCCCTCTCTAAGATCTTTGAAAATATTAATAACTGTAGGCTTATTAAATATCTTGAAGCAAATGAAATAATTTCGAATGCTCAATACGGTTTTAGAAAGGGAAAGTCAACAACTGATGCTGTACACGCCTTAATAAGTTATATTGTTGAGAAATTGGATAGTAAAAAAAATGTCTTACCATTTTTATTGACCTCCAAAAAGCGTTTGATACAGTCTCTTTCAATAAGTTTACTGAAAAACTGGAAAATTTGGGCATAAGAGGTAAGCAGTTACTTCTTCTTATGGATTATTTACATAATCGAACACAGCGTGTTAGGATAGGTAACATATTAAGCGATGAACAACCAATTATTGTTTTTATGCTACATTAATGAACTTTGTAACTTAAATATAAAAAATTGTAAAATAATATCGTATGCCGATGATACTACACTAACTTTTTATGGGGATTCATGGGAAGAAGTTTTTAATATTACCCAAGAAGGTTTTAATATCGTCTGTCAGTGGCTAGCCATAAATTCACTTTCACTTAATGTTGACAAAACCAAATATATTACGTTTTCGATTCGCAATTTACCAAAATATATTAACAATTATAAAATTATAGCTCATTCATGTTATCAATTTCCTAGTTCAAACTGCAACTGCTTTAATATAATAAATACACAAGAAATTAAATACTTAGGTATAACAATAGATAATAATCTTAAATTCAAAGCACACATAAGAAATTTAACTCAAAAAGTCAGAAAACTTACTTACATTTTTAAAAATTTAAGACATGTCACCAATTGGTTTTTGTTAAAAACTGTTTATATATCTTTGTGCCAATCTATATTAACCTACGGTATTACCGTTTGGGGAGGTTCCAATAAGACACACATGCTTGAATTGGAAAGAGCTCAACGAATGATTCTAAAAGTTGCACTTTATAAGCCAAAATTATTTTCAACTACCAGTTTATTCAAGGAAGTTAAAGTGCTTACAGTACGGCAATTATATATATTGTCTACAATTTTAAAAAAACACACTTGCACTGAGTTCACACCTAACTTTATACAAACCAGGAGAAGAAATTATGAGGTATGCGAAACGATACAAGTAAAATCTACTTTCGCCCAAAAGTTTTATGGGTACAGAATAGGCAGGTTATATAATAAAATTAATAGACAACACTCAATTTTTCAACTAACAAAATATAATTGTAAAAAAAAAGTTAACAGATTGGCTTATGAGGTTAGATTACGAAGAAACAGAGAATTTACTGAAATAGCGGAATAGTGAGATAGAAACACACACACACACACACACACACACACGCGCGCGCGCGCACGCGCACACACACACACACACACACACACACACACACACACACACACTCATGTATATTTATATATGTATACGTATATGATTTTATATAACATTTTGATTATATACTTCAATTTTAAACATATTGCATGCTATACTATATATTCATTATGCCTTTTATTGTTATTTTCACCTAAAAAATCTTATATTCGATCTTCACAGGCAACGATCACTTCATGTCTAGGTATATATTCATCGAATTGTAAAAAAGCCAAGAGGGGGAGCCAGGAGACCCATAGCACAGGGTTACCTAGTTTGGGCTCCTGTCTCCCACAACAACTTAAAACTCTTAAACTATTTATGTAAGAATTGAAACTGTATAAAAAGTGGGAGAAATAAATAAATATTATATATATTATATTATATATATAAACATACCTTAATGCTATTTTGGGAACTACCTTCTTTATCGCGTCCCTATATCGGCAAAACTATCCCAGATGGCTAGTAATCGGAGCGAGAAATGTCTCTTTGTATTTTGTAGGAACCTGAAGTATATAGGATTTGAAGTTAGTTGACCTATTAGACGCCAGAAACTACAAATGTAAAGAGATCGGATTCTCTATGCGGCATCGGCTTCGTTATTCCACAAACCGCAGGACATTTTCTTCCGACGTACTTTTGTTCAAGTGGGAGATGTAGAGCTGTATGGTGGGCTCCACAACACGCAGCCCTTTTTACTGGAAATGAGGCATTCCATCTTAGTCCTCACGGGTGACAACGCATCTACATTTTGATTTGTAATAGAGGATAGTTGTAGATGTCTATGGGCCGCAGCAACCACTTACCAACAGGTGGACTGTGTGCTCGCTTGTCACCCATATCCTATAAAAAAAAATAAAGAATTATACTTGCGTTTATTTTGGCAGTCCCACGCTGGTAACTGACGGGTTTCGACCGACGTTTCTTCTCAACAAGAGTAAACCCGTCATTATCAATCTTATTTCGGGTCACTACAGGAACCGATCTTATATAAACATTCTTTCGTTTTCGACCTCAAGAGGGTGTCGGACGTGAAGATATTAGGGTAACAAACGCAAAGGTAAGGTTGGCTTCGGCGGAAGAGTACCAATGGGTTCAGTCATGGGCTGAGGTTGTGATGCAAAAACGTAACTTTGTTTTAATTTTTACTTTTTATACAAAACATAATAAATTAAGAAAATAAATTTGTAGGAACAAGTTAAATAAGATTGTTCTGTTTAAAGGCCAAACAAAAATTGTAATAAATTTGTTTAAAAATAATTTTGAAATGTTTACTGGTGAAATAAAAACGAAGATACTTAGTAAATAACGTCTGTTTTTTTTATACAAATAGTTACCTGCTTATATTCTTAACATTATGTTAAAAATACTGGCCGTAGGAGAAAGCTCAAGGTCACTTAGTAAGCTATGGAGAGGGCTATGTTCGGAGTTTCTCTGTATGTAAAGTAAAGTAGCAGCCTATTTACGTCCCACAGCTGGGCACAAGCCTCCTCTCATTTCTGAGAGGGTTTTAGGGCAAGAAAATGTCCGCCGTACTACCCCAATGCGTGTTGGCGAACTTCTCATGTCTTCGAAATATTTTATTTTTCTTATTTCTCAGACATGCAGGTTTCCCCACGATGTTTTCTTTCACCGCCGAGCACGTGGTAAATCAGCATTTAAAATTGCAAATAACAATTTAATTGGTGCCGGCGGGGATCGAACCCGGGTTGCTCGAGTACTGTGAAGCTTACAGCGAGCGCTAACCATCTGATCTACCACGGCTCTCTGCATGATAAACTTAGAAATGAGGATATCCGCAGTAGAACCAGAGTGACTGAGATAGCCCAACGGATTAGTAAGCTGAAATGGCAATGGGCCAGCCATATAGCTCGAAGAACCGACAACCGTTGGGGAAAAAAGGTTCTTGAGTGGCAGCCTCGTACTGGCAGGCGAAGTATGGGGCGTCCCTCAACTAGATGGAGTGACGACCTGGTAAGACATGCAGGAATTCGATGGATGCAGGTGGCTCAGGACTGTGCTTTATGGTATTGCTCGGGGGAGGCCTATGTTCAGCAGTGGACTTGTGAAGGGCTGTAATAATGATGACGATGATTATGATGATGATGATTTTAAAATATAAATTTCCAATATAAACTGTATGTAGTGTTACGGAACTAAAATAAATTAATCAACGCCCTCTTGCATCACTTCCACATGAATCGCCAGTGCGAGGGGACGTTGTCTAGTGTCTACCCGCCGTCTCTTTATATAGTCTGTTTGCTAAGATAGTGTCGGTACACCTGGAGGTGCACTTATTACTATGCTTTTAATTTATTATTATTACTGTTTGTTAAATAAATTTTCTTCTATTCTAAGAATAAAATAGAATATTATTTTGGTTATTGTAATAAAATACGAACATAAATAGTAAACACAAGTTAAGTAGTAAATAACCTTTCACTACGGCAAAGAAAATATACACTACGCGAAACTACGGGGCTTCCTTTTAAAATGAAAACTTTTTCCGATGAATTCGTTTTAAATCGTAAATGGGAAAGCAATTAAAAAAAGAAATATAAATATTTAAAAAAAAATTAAACAGGTTTATTTTATTTAAATATCAATTTGTTATATATATACACACACACACACATATATATATATATATATATATATATATATATATATATATATATATACAATATTATAAAATTATAATAAAAAAGTAAAACTAAAATTATCATACATACATACCTATTCCCCGTGGTATCGTGCGAAGAACGCTGTGCGTTTCCTCGCTGAATGGCTATACTTAGCCTTTGTGCTGTCCTCTTATCACTCACAGGGACGACAAGTCGCGAATATAGTTCCGTTAGAAACTTCACCACACGTGGACCACACACATCTCGCTCCAAAACTGAGGGAACATAATATATAGAAAGAAGAGCTCTTTGGATATCATTATTCAGATTACCGTGACGCGACAACCCACCAGCACTTTACTTACATAAAACGACGCTGCTACCACAAGGGCACTGATGAGGAAGACAATTCGTCTCTCCTAATCGGAATCCTACGGCTATGCTCAAGCTTTCCCCATCAATGATTGTGCCGAGATTACTTAACCTTATTATACCTTAGCTTATAACCAGTGACTAGATTCCTTGGTCGATACAGCTAGAAGGTGGGCCTGATCACTATGGAAACTCTGAAGCAAATATTTCTGCATAATCCGTAACGTAACAACAAAATATCCCACTGGTTTTGATTTACTTTCAGTTGAATATTTTCGCGAGACAAAGCGTATGTGGTGTACCTAATTATTTAAAATGAAGTTACTTATATCAATTACACTATGCATCGACGCAACGAAAGCAAGCAATACAATGCTATAAAGGTTTCCAACACCAATACCACCAAATTTATGGGTACAGTAACTTAAGTCTAGGTTGATATAGTTAAAGTTAAATTAGATTTTTTTCTTTAGCTGTTTTAAGATTATTGTAAATATCTTTTAAAATATCCGAACATCTCCAGACTTAACTCGAGCGGGGTAAATATGTAAATCTAGATATTTTCAAATAGTAAGGGTAATGTGGGGTTTAGAATATACAATTTATCAACATGCCTTAAAAACTAATGAAATATTGTTTTTAACACAGTTTTAATACTATCGAAAAACAACAGGGGATCTAGCAGATGTAACGATTCTGCATCAACAATTTTTATTCCTTGTGAAATATAATTAAAATTTCCAATTAAAGTATCTCATTTAGAACTAAATAAATTATTGGAAATAAATATTTCATATTCATTGCTATTAGTTCAACAACAATAATATTTTTAAAATTTGAAATGAGGATATACGCAGTAGAACCAGAGTGACTGACATAGCCCAATGGATTAGTAAGCTGAAATGGCAATGGGCCAGCCATATAGCTCGAAGAACCGACAACCGTTGGGGAAAAAAGGTTCTTGAGTGGCAGCCTCGTACTGGCAGGCGAAGTATGGGGCATCCCCCCACTAGATGGAGTGACGACCTGGTAAGACATGCAGGAATTCGACGGATGCAGGTGGCTCAGAACCGTGCTTTGTGGCATTCCTTGGGGGAGGCCTATGTTCAGCAGTGGACTTGTGAAGGGCTGTAATGATGACGTAAACGTAATGTTAACCCGCCGATACCAAAAAAGAAATAGCAACTGTGGAAAATGCCAATAAAACCTCATCTTTTCCGATAGATGGGGGATGAAGCTGCTCGCGTCCGTAGGAATTACTTGAGTTCTGATTCCCTACACGTATCCCCTGGGTAGTGCTAAACGAGCAGTACTACATACTGGTGGTAGGTTGGCCCTCTACTAGTGAGAGGCCCGGCCGATGGTTAGTTACCACTCACCTGGCAAAGACATACCGGCAAATGATGCAAATCGTGTTCCGGTATGATGTTAGGTGAAACCCATTTCTTAGGGAGAATGGTTCTGTACAGTTGCGTTGCGCGTACGGACCAGTTGCGACACGGCCGTTATGGAGGTTAGCGGGATCCGAAGCACGGTTGCACCGCTGGCCGACCGTAGATAGTTGGGGGCCCAATTAAAGAGCCAGCCACTCATGAAAGGCTGCCCCGCCATCTTACGTAAAATCCTGGGATGGCTCTACCATGCCAGTTGGCGACCGGAGGAGAGGGCCTGGTGGCGATTTCCAGGGGCCTCGGGCGTCCCCGCGATCTCCATGCTAGGTACCATCGATGCTATGACTCTGTTTGCATCCCTAGGTTATATGTGTGACGCCTCGTCCAACTGCCATTATCTCAACCTATTCACTCCCACCATTAATGAAAAAAGGAAAAAGAAGAGTAAGTCTGTACAGTGATTGCACTCCCTCTCCATTAAAGTGCACCTCACAAACATCCGAGGCCTACAATATAATCTCAATGCAGTCCATTACCACCTTGAGACTGACAAGCCGCACTTACTCTTCCTGACTGAGACGAAAATCAGATGTCCTCTAGATGCGGCGTACCTTGGCTACCCTGGGTACACATTAGAGCATAATTTCCATCAGCGCGCCGGAGTCTGTGTTTACGTCCGCAATGACATCTGCTGTAAGCGTATCCGTCACCATGAAGACCCCACTTTCTCTACGATCTGGGTATTGATAGACACAGGAATGAATAAAATTATTTATACTTGTGTCTACCGATCGCACAACGGCGACCAGGAGACAACTAGGCTGTTTGAACACCTCAGTGAAGCCTCTGACGTGGCTCTAAATCGGTACCCTAATGCACAGTTGGTTTTTCTGGGGGACTTTAATGCCTGTCATCAGGACTAGCTGTTCCCATACAAGATGACCGACCACGCTGGGAGAAAGGCGTGGAATTCTGCCTTGTCGCTGGGGCTCTCCCAGCTGGTACAACAAGCGACTAGGGTACCTGATGTGGATGGGCACACAGCCAACTGCCTCGACCTTCTGCTGACGACCGATCCAGACAGGTATAATGTTCAGGTTACCCCACCCATGGGAACTTCTAACCACTGTCTGGTGAAACCTGTGTCGTTATAATCCCCACCTTACTACGTTTTTCACGGAGTGCGACGAATGTGGCGATACAAGTCAGCAGATTGGGATGAGATGTGGCATTTCTTTGTATCTTATCCTTAGCGGGAGGTCTGCTTCTCCTCTGAAGGCCCGTCGAGCTGCGCGAATGCCATAACCAATGTGATACGTCAAGCAATGGAGTATTTCATCCCTTTTGCTGACGTGCCCATTGGTAGTAAAGCTCACCCTAGGTTTAACGTCGAGTGCGCTCGTGCTGAAAAGCACAAGCATATGGCGTACATATCCTGGGTCGATGCTGGTCGATGTTAGCCTTAAGAAGAGAGCCTTTAACCAAGCCGCCAAGTCATGCAAAAAGGCATTACGCCAAGCCAGTTTCGACCGCAATAAACGTATCGGCACAAAGCTCCCTGTCAAACCATCTGGCAGTAGAGCTTTTTGGTCTCTCGTCAAAGCGGTCGAGATAAACTTCCGTCTGTCTACACTGCCTCCGCTGGTAAAACCAGATGGCTCACTGGCGCATGCGCCTAAGGAGAAAGCGAACTTATTTGCTTCTTTTTTTGCTTGTAATTTGCGTCTGGACAGTAGCAACAGCGTACCATCTCAATTACCTCACATCTATGTCTGAGGTCCGTATCACTAACAAGGAGATTCTTAAAACCTTGCGAAGTCTAGACGTGAACAAAGCTAGTGGACCTGATGGTATACCAGCTATAGTTCTAAAGGTCTGTACACCTGAGTTGTCTCCTGTGTTGACAAGCTTGTTCCGCCTCTCATTCAGGACTAAAATATTGCCTAAATCTTGGAAGCTGGCCAATGTGCACCCTGTGCCTAAAAAAGGTAGCCGTACCGACCCTGCCAACTATCGGTCAATTTCAATTACCTCCATACTCTGTAAGATTATGGAACGTATATTGAACGCCCACCTCATGGCATACCTAAAGCAAAATGATCTCCTGAGTGATCGCCAGTACGGGTTTCGCCGAAATCGATCAACTGGGGACCTTCTAGCGTATGCCACTCACATATGGGGTGAAGCCCTCGAGAACAGTGGTGAAGCACTTGCTGTTTCCCTCGATGTTTCGAAGGCTTTTGACAGGGTTTGGCAGGCTAGTCTATTCGACAAGCTTTCAGCGTACGGCTTATTCCCTGGCCTAATTGTCTGGGTGAAGGACTTTCTGAGTGAACGGTCTCTCCGGGTCGTCGTTGATAGCTGCTCATCCGATACTGTGGCGACTAACGCCGGTGTTCCTCAGGGGTCCGTTCTCTCCGTAACTCTCTTCCTGCTGCATATAAATGATCTGCTCATTCCCGGTGTCTATGGGTAGTTGTGGAGAGATACCAACCAAGCGCCCCGGCCAGTCGGGATCAAATCCAGTCAGAAAGAGAGGCTATGGTTGAGCGTGTGAGTCTCACACTACAGGTAGTCTTCGAATGGTGCGATGCCAATCTCGTGAGATTTAACGCCTCCAAACACAAGCGTGTCTTTTTACCGCTAAAAGGAGCCCGCTCACCTTGGCTCCTACTTTCCGGAATGTATTCTTGGAGTACACTGACCGCCTTCAGTTGTTAGGGATTGAATTTTCTCTGAACCCAAACTATGGGCAGTTCATGGAGTCCAGAGCCAAAGCAGCCGCAAGGAAACTTGGTGTCCTTGCAAGGGTGCAGCGGTACTTCACGCCGGGGCAGCTTTTCACCTTATATAAAGCGCAAGTGCGATCGTGCACGGAATACTGCTGTTACATATGGGCTGGTGCTGCAAAATGCATTTTCACATCAGGTGGCAACCTGGCAGCATTGGACTCAGTGGAGAGACGTCCTAAGAGGCTCATTGGTGACCTTAATTTGGTTGAAACCAATATTGTCAGCCCCAAGCACATGCGCAGAGTAGCCAGTCTCTCGGTATTCTATAGGATGCATTTCGGTGAGTGTGCGCAGGAATTACACGTCTTAATTCCTCCCGCTCCTTTCCACCATCGGACAAGCAAACGGTCGGCGGGTCTTCATCCCTTTGTTGCCGATATTCCACGCATTAGAACCAAACGGTTTGCTTCGTCTTTTGTAATGCGTACAGCAAAGGAGTGAAATAATTTGTCGGCGTCTATCTTTCCGTCCGAATACAATATAGGCGTCTTCAAGGCAAGAGAGAATAGGCTTTTGTTACGATAAGACAGTGCAATTTACCATCTAAGGCTGCATCACCACTTACCACCAGGTGGGATTGTCGTCAAGCACTAGCTTATGATTATAAAAAAAATAGATTGCGTTATAACTATCTAGTTTAAGCCAGACGTAAATTGCCCAGACTGCTGACGGACAGAAGTGTCAAAATTACGAGGTATATGCTAATTATACATATAAGCTTTGAACTTGCGCATTTGGTTCATGAAACGTACTTTGTAGGTAATTACTTTATTTATAACAACTATCTTCAGGTCCAATTCCATTACCAAATGTATCTTTCTTAAAATAGAATTTTGTACACGAATTTGCAGATACCATGAGTTGAGCCAGGCCAATATGCAACTATATCTTGAAATATCAATTATGCTTAACACATTGCCTATACACTAAACGAAAATATTTTTTCCGTTTTCTGAAAGCTTGTGCTGTATTTCTATAGGGAGACTGAATCCTAATGTGAGTGCAGTCTATGGCTGATATCGCCCTAGGGATTGTACAAAAGGCTTCCTGCATTTTTCTTATTTCTTCACCAGTTTTTGGCATCTATATACGCGTCTTTTCCAATACTCCTACTCCCTAGGCGTGGTCTCGAAATCATGGAGGACAGCTTTTGTCCACCCGATCCCTAAAAAAGGCGACCGCTCAGACTCGTCCAACTACAGGCCTATCGCCATCACCCCCTTGTTCTCCAAAATAATTCGTTATAAACTGCCACCTCATGCGGTACCTTCAGGATCACCAGCTGATTAGTGACCGCCAATACGGTTTTCGTTGGGGTCGATCAGCTGGTGATCTTCTGGTCTACTTGACTCATAGATGGGCGGAGGCAATAGAGTCCAAGGGGGAGGCATTGGCCGTTAGTTTGGACATTGCGAAGGCCTTCGATCGGGTTTGCCACAAAGCGCTTCTTTCGAAGCTCACTTCCTATAGGCTTCCCGATAAATTGTACAATTGGATCACCAGCTTTCTTGCAGATCAGAGCATCAAGGTTATTGTAGACGGTGCATGCTCCGACTACAAGCCTATTAACGCTGGTGTTCCACAAGGCTGCGTGCTATCACCAACGCTGTTTCTTTTGCATATCAATTATTTGTTGCAAACCGGTAGCATTAATTGCTATGCAGATGAAAGCACTGGTGATGCTCTATACACCGGCCGTGCCAATATTTCTCGGGAAACCTTAGCCGAGTACCGGAACAAACTTGTGTTTGAAGTCGAGTCTTTGCTGGACAAAGTCTCGGATTGGGGGCGACTAAATCTAGTCCAGTTTAATCCTCAGAAGACACAAGTTTGCGCGTTTACCGCTAAAAAGAACCCCTTTGTCGTATCTCCTCAGTTTTAAAGGTACTCCCCTTGTTGCCTCAGCCAGTATTGGAATCCTCGGCGTCGACATATCGAGTGACGTGAAGTTTCGTGGTCACTTGGAAGAGAAGGCCAAATTGGACTCTAAAAAGCTTGGCGTGCTCAGCAGAGCGAGATAGTATTTCATGCCGGCACAACGCCTGCAACTTTACAAGGCGCAGGTTCGGCCTCACATGGAATACGGTTCCCATTGTTCCCACTGGGGAGCCCTCCCCAGTGCCGGCTCGTTCCACTTGACTACATCCAGCGCAGAGCGGCTCGAATCTTTGACGACCGAGTTATTTCTGATCGGCTCGACTCATTGGCGTTGCGAAGAGATGTTGCATCCCTTTGCATTTTCTTTCGCATTTACCACGGGGAGTGCTCTGAGGAATTGTTTGGATTAATCCCAGCCGCCAAATTTCACGAACACACATCGCGGCAGAACTCCCGATACCATCCACACCATCTGCATGATTGGCGGTTCACCACTGTGCGATTTATAAGATGTTTTCTTCCTCGCACAACTTCCTGGTGGAATAGTTTACCAGCAGCGATTTTTCCGGTACCAATACGACTTAGGGACCTTCAAGAAAAGAGCCTACTCCTTTTTAAAAGACCGGCAATGCATCTGCAATTCCCCTGGTATTGCGGTTGTTCATGGGCGGCGATAGTCACTTACCATCATATGAGCCTCATGCTCATTTGCCCCCTCTCCTATAAAAAAATATACTTTGCCTTCAAGCTTGCAATGCTATCAGTAGTTCTTCTAATAATTCGGCATTTTTTGGAGCTCCTGAAGATCATAGCGTAATCATAGTAGTTGTAGCATAGGTGGGATGCACTGGTTCCTGAAACATACCAACTATATTACTAACTGCCACAACTGTACTATTTAGGTGCTTATCCATATCACCGTAATACCACAGTCTAGCTACTACTAACAGTCGGTCATCGAAAGCGTCTAGACGGCGCAATCATGTGATACGGTGCGGGGTGAGATGCGGGTGAAATGCAGGCGGAGCGCTCCCGAGCGGCCGGAGCAGCCCTTAGTCGCTTGGGATCTGTCCGCTAACCCTGTCCTGTCACGCAAAGAAATTAAACTGGTTCACACTACAGGTGCGGTAAAAAACTATGAGTCATCCTCATTTAAAGTTATGAATTAAAGTTTCATTATTTTCCACATACACAGGAATTTGTTTAAACGTGAAATAAAATAAAATCAGTGTATTTTTTTATTACTGGCCGTTCTGACAACCCTAGAAATTTATTGTTTATGTCGGCTTTTCCAACAACATCGAACACGATGACTGGCTGTATGTACGTCTTAGGCTGATTTTAACTTTGTATTTTATCGCTTATTATTTTAAGTAAATGTTGCAAAGGCTCTTTTCTTCAATTAAATACACTAAACTTTACTTTAACTAAAGTGATCGAGCCTGGATCTAACTGTTAATAATTTTCTTTAACGTGGATTTATAAGAGCATCTGCTTCAATTACCAGGTCATTCAGGCTTTCAAAAATATCCACGCAAAAGTAAAATATTTTCTTTAACATGATCGAATGAAACTATTTGCGAATAGATCGTCAACTGATTTTCAAGGGGACAGATAAAGTTATTGCTCGGATAATCGGTTTATTCGTCTAATAAAGCCTATCTGATGATTGAAAAATTAATTTATTTCCATTTGCTATCTGTCTTATAAACGATATTTGTCAGTTCAGCAGGGGATTAAAAACCGCCCCTAAATGAAAAATTATATTTTTAAAATGTTTAGAAAATTCTGAATTACATTATCTCGGTTTTTCGTCATTTTATTTTAATAATGTAAAAATTAACTAAATAATAGTGACATTGATCAAATAAATTATTGAGTTGACTTTAAGCTAAATTAGTAGTATAAATAAACTGATTAAAACTGTTGTAATTGTGAAACTCTCATTATCATTATACGTAGTTAAATTAAGAGGTTTTTATACATATAGATTTACAGTTGTGGCTTTCATATGTAGTTTAATCTATGATATAATAGTGCCATCTAAAAGATATAGGCTATACCTAGTCAGGTCATAAATTCTGTCACATGTTTAATATAAAATAATTGAAACAAGTTTATTCATTATGTAACCATTTATATACCAAAATGAACTTAACAAAACATAGATTCTTAACACTAAAGTTTATTCAAAATGACCTCCGTGATTTTGAATACAGGCCTTCAATCTGCGCGGCCAGTCGTCTATCGCAGCACGAACGAGGTCCATGTCAATATCGGCGGCTGCCTTAATCAAGGATGTCTTGAGTGACTCCAAATTGGGATGAGGCTTTGAGCACGCCTTTTCCTCCAAGTATTGCCATATCTTGTAATCTAACGGATTCAATCTGGACTGGAGGAGGGCCAGTCTTCGTGCCGGATGAAGTCGATTTCACGCGCCGCCAGCCAGTCTTGTGTGCTCTTTGCTCTATGAGCTGGCGCCGAATCTTGTTGGAATACCCAGTGCCTGTTATTGAACATGGTATGAGAAACAGGTTCCACAAGGTTCGTCAGGACTGTATTTTGATACACAACTGCATTCGTTTTTACACCTTTCTCACAAAAATGTACCTCTGTAAGCCCGAATAAGAAACTCCCAACCATACCATGAGCGAGGATGGAAAATGACCTCGTTGGACACGCGGAATACGGTTGCTCGCTTCTTCACTACTGTGTGCGTACACCTTATCATTTTGTTTGTTGTAGCTCTCTTCTACGGTAAAAATTTTTCATCCGAAAAAAGAATTTCCCGATATTTTTTTCCCGCGTACCGCTTCAACAAAGCGCGGCATCTCTTCAGTCTCAGATCCATTAGACGAGCATTCAAACGATGTCCTGTTTTTCTTCGATATGCCCGAAGCCCAAAGCCTTCATTTAACACCCTTTTCACCGTGGTTCTGCTTAACCCCATCTGAAGGGCCAACAGTCTCTGCTTACGTTTGGGATTTCATTGAATTCGCGCCTTCACAGCTTTTATCACTGCTGGAGTCCTAACAGACCGAGGGCGACCACTTCTTGACCTGTCATCTACACTAGAGTTTTCGTTGTATCGTTTGATGGTACGATAAACGAATCTTTTGGTTATATTCAAATTTTTCAGCATGTCAAAAATTTGAATTGGCGCGTAACCGCAACGATGCAACGCAATAACTGCAACACGGTCTTCTTTAAGCGTCCACTCCATATTTAAAAATGAGTAAAATTCTATAAAGTATACAGTTTTATTTTCATGAACAATTCGAAATTCGAATTCAATAAACTTTTTTGTGGCCAGCATTCTAAAAGAAAAGTTTTAACTGTGTGACAATACTTATGACCTGACTGTATATATGTCCCATTGCTGGACACATTTCTGAGAAGGTTTTATACCTGCAGGTTTCCTCCCGATGCTCTCCTTCACAACCGAGCACGTGGTAAATAAGCACTTAAAATTGCAATTTACAATTTTATTAATACTAAATAATAATAATAATAATTTTCTGCATTTGCTACGTTTGAATATAAAAATTAAAATAAACGAGTAAAAATTTTAATAATAAAATGTTTATCTGTTAAAAGTTACGTAATAAGTCGTGGAAAAGTTTCTTTTGTATCTGGCTGGTTTTAATATCAATACATATAGGACATAAAGAGTGGTAGAGCGATGATGCAGCTTTATTTTAATAGTATAGTTGTAGCACGAATGGGTCGGCTCGACCGGGGAAGGACCATGCTTCCACAGAATACCAGCGTAAAATAGCAGCGTATGGTGAGTGTAGAGAACCGGAGACCCTTTTTTACTAGAAAAGAGGCATTCTATCTTAGTCCTCACGGCTGACAACGCATCTGCATTTTAATTCGCAAACGAAGATAGGTGTAGATGTCTATGGGCCACAGCAACCACTTACTATCAGGTGGACTGTGTGCTCGTTTGTCAGCCTATTCTATAAAAAAATCATTAAGAAGAAGAAAAAGTAAGAAACACCTTCCCGCCATTTTTCAATTGTTTTTCTATCCGCCAAAATAAGTGAATCTAACGAAAAAAATTGGATACATTCTAAAATTTTAATACTACAGAAAAGAGAAAAATGCAACTCAAGCCGCGAAACAAAATTGTAACGTTTGTGGACCTAATGCAGTGTCAGTATGTGTAGCGCAAAGTTGGTTCAAGCGTTTACATTTCTGGAATTTCGATGTCAAATATGCAGCTCGCCCTCGTACGGATAAAGTTGATGCTATTTTTTGAAAAGTGGACCAAGATCAGCATATTAATAGTTACAACATAGCAGAGGATTTAAGAATTAACCAAAAAGAGTTTTGACCCATTTGAAAAAGTTTGGCTATACAAAAAAAAACTCGATATTTGGGTACCACACGAGCTCACTGAAGCAAACCTAATGAATCGTGTACTAATTTGCGCTTCTCTATTAAAACGTAATGAAACTGAACCATTTTTGAAAAGATTGATCACTGGTGATAAAAAGTGGATCATCTACGACAAGAACGTACAAAGCAGATAATGGTCAAAGGGTAGTCAAGCTCCACAGACTGTAGCGAAACCCGGATTAATACGCAATAAGGAGATGATGTGTTTATTATGGTGGGATTGGAAGGGCATCATTTATTATGAGCTTTTACCGCCGGGCAAAACCAATGATTCGGATATTTTTCATTCAATTTAATCTCAGCTGTTTTACCGAAAGCTCTTTTTTTATTCCATTTTTAATTATTTATTAAATTTAAAATAATCACTGTACAAGTATAACCTCGAACGTAAACTGACAATAACAACGATTTGTTGTATTTGTCCTTACAGAAAATGGAAATAGTTTTTCACCTTTCAGAATCTAAGCCGAACAAAACGGTCGAGCAATTCGTGAGATAAATCACAATTGAGAAGTAGACAAAAAATGACTCGATAGTAAATCAGCCAAGATATTTTATTTCTTAGTTTTTAGATATTTTGCCTGAGGATTGAAAAATCAGCCCTTAATCATATAAATTATTTATTGTTTTAGTAATCGTACCTACGCAAAATATTTTACTTATTGAATATGACAGACAATGTATTAAAAAGGTACGACGTAGACCTGCTGCGCCACGCCGCACTGTGATGCATGTGCGGCGACCGGCAAGCCAGCCGATCACCGGGCCGGAAGCAAGGCCTGCGTGCAACGCGCCAAGGCCAAGGCCGCGGGTAGGGGAGGGCCCTCCGCTGCCACCGCCTCTGTGGCCACCGCCGCAGCCGCAACTGCCGCCGCCGCCGCTGTCACTGTCGGCGCCGCCGCCGCCGCGACACCGACGTCCGCAGAGGGGCGCCCTGTGGAGGAAGCTGAAATGGAATGCCTATAACGGCCCCATTAAGCTTCCTCCAGGCGAATATCAACCACTGCGCCTGCGCTCAGGATCTGTTGCTCCAGAGCATGGCGCAGTGGTCGATTAACATCGCTGTGGTCGCTGAGCCGTATTTTGTCTGGCCTAGGGAGGACTGGGTGGCGGACCTTAACGGCTCAGTGGCCATCATTTCTTCGGCCGCCGCTGGTACCCCGACCCTTGAAGGTGTCAGGAGGGGTCAGGGGTGCGTAGCAGCATGGTTCGGGGAGTTCGTCGTTGTGGGGGTGTACTTCTCCCCGAACCGATCTCTCGCCGAGCTCCATAACTCTCTTGCAGAGCTGAGAGCAGTCGTCGTCGGAAGCTATCCCCTCCCCGTACTTGTCCTCGGGGACTTCAATGCCAAGAACTTGGCTTGGGGTTCTCG
Source organism: Parnassius glacialis (assembly GCA_033319125.1). Taxonomy (NCBI): domain Eukaryota; kingdom Metazoa; phylum Arthropoda; class Insecta; order Lepidoptera; family Papilionidae; genus Parnassius; species Parnassius glacialis. Next base: position 23,205,569 of record JAVANC010000010.1, on the reverse strand, counting down.
TCGTACAGATGTGCGGGGTAGGATGGTGGAAGACTGGGCTCTGGAGACAGGCCTGGTCGTCCTAAATCGGCGTTCTGTCCCCACGTGTGTGCGGATGCGGGGCGAGTCGGTGGTGGACATTTCATTCGCTAGCCCCGCTCTGTCGCCGCGTGCCATTGACTGGCGAGTCATGGAGGGGGTGGAGACCTACTCCGACCACCGGTACATCCGGTTTGACGTCTCCACCCAGCCCTCGAGCGCGCCAGTCCAACAGGCCCCGAGTGGTCCGCGTTGGGCGCTGAAGCAGCTGGACCGGAAGCTCCTCCTGGAAGCCTCGATCGTGCAGGCCTGGGTGTCATCACCGGATAGGCCTGCCGACGTCAATGATGAGGCAGGGTGGTTCCAGGAGGCCATGTCCGAGATATGTGACGTGGCAATGCCCCGCGTCCGGCCAGGAAGCGCCCGGCGTCAGGTGTATTGGTGGTAGCGTGAGCTGACGTGTCTGCGCGAGGCTTGTGTTGCCGCGCGGCACCTGTACGCCAGGCATCGCAGGCTCCGCATTCGTCCACCGAATGCGGCAGCCATTGAGGCGGAGCTGTACGAGGGATACAGAGCGGCGAAGACCGCCCTCCGGGAGGCTGTCCTGCGGGCCCGGGATCGGGCCCGTGAGGAGATGCTGGAGACTCTCGACAGAGATCCGTGGGGGCGCCCTTACAAGATGGTGCGGGATAAACTCCGCACCTGGGCCCCCCCGCTGACGCAGAGTCTCCGGCCTCAGCTCGTGGAGGACGTGGTGAGCGCTCTGTTCCCTGCGCGAGGGGAACATCCGCCCCCGCCTATGGCTCCGCCACCTGCGGTGCCGGAAGCGGACCACCAGGACGACGACGACGACATCCCAGAAGGGACCGGGGTAGACCTGAGAGTGGCGGTACGTAGGCTCAAGGCCAGGAATACCGCCCCAGGACCCAATGGCTTGCCTGGCAAAGCCTGGGTCCTGGCCTCGGAGGCTCTCGGGCCCCGACTGGAGGGGCTCCTAAGCGCATGCTTGGAGAGAGGCCAATTCCCGCTTCATTGGAAGACGGGGAAGCTGGTCCTCATTTGGAAGCCGGGGCGCCCTGCGGACTCTCCGTCCGCATACCGGCCCGTGGTGCTGCTCGACGAGGTGGGCAAGCTCTTTGAAAGAGTCATTGCAAACCGCCTCGCCGAGCACCTTGCGGGGACGGGGCCGGATCTTGCGGAACACCAGTTTGGTTTCCGCAAGAGACGCTCTACGGTGGACGCCATCATGCGCGTGAGAGCCCTCACGACGGGGGATGCAGTGTCCATGGGGGGGGGGGGGGTTGTTTTGGCGGTGTCTCTCGACATCGCCAACGCCTTATACTCCATGCCCTGGAGCTGCATTAGGGAGGCACTCCGGTATCACCGGGTGCCGACCTATCTCCGTCGTATAGTCGGGGACTATCTGACGGACAGGGCCGTCATCTACCCCGGTCGCAACGGTGAGTGGAACCGGCGAGAGATGTCGTGCGGTGTCCCACAGGGTTCGGTTCTGGGGCCGCCCCTGTGGAACATCGGTTACGACTGGGTGCTGCGCGCCGACCTCCCTACCGGCGTCAGCGTAGTTTGCTACGCTGACGACACGCTGGTACTGGCACAGGGGGGGTCGTACGAGGCGGCGGCGGAAAATATGACACGCGGGGTTGCGATAGTCGTTGAGAGGATCCGGCAGCAGGGTCTTGAGGTGGCTCTGCACAAGTCCGAGGCCATGCACTTCCATGGTCCTCGGAACAGGCCACCACCGGGATCCTCAGTGATGGTAGGAGGGGTATCCGTCGGCGTCGAGTTGACGTTGAAGTACCTAGGACTTGTCCTCGACGGCCGATGGAACTTCGTTGAGTACTTCCGACGTTTGGCTCCCAAACTGGAACGGACCGGGGCTGCCTTCAGGCGGCTCCTGCCGAACCTGGGGGGGCCAAACGCCTCCTGCCGGAGGCTCTACGCGGGGATTGTGCGGTCCATGACCCTTTACGGGGCCCCGGTGTGGGCGCATGGTTTGGCGCGGCTTGCTGTCCACCACCTGAACGCGCCCCAAAGGGTGGTTGCCGTGAGAATGGTTCGCGGCTACCGCACGATCTCCCGCGAGGCGGCGTGCCTCCTTGCCGGATTGCCGCCATGGGAACTGGAGGCGATAGTCCTCGCGCGCCTGCACGAATGGCGCACGGAGGCACTATGCCGGGGGGAAACCCCGCTGCCGCGGCAAGTTGTCGTGCAGCGGACAGACTTCCGGCGTGATCTCATGGCGACATGGAGAGAGCGACTGTCGCAACCCCGTGCTGGGCACGCCACTATAGCGGCGATAAGACCCCTCTTTGAGGAGTGGCTTGAGAGACGCCACGGCGTCCTCACCTTCCGCCTGACGCAGGTCCTCACCGGACACGGTGTGTTCGGGAGGTTCCTGCACCGAATCGGGCAGGAGGAAACGCCCGGGTGCTCCCACTGCGAGGATCGACCGGAGGACACGGTGGAGCACACCGTGGAGGTGTGCCCTGCTTGGGCGGAGCACCGCCGTGTCCTCGTAGCGGCGATAGGCGGTGGCGACCTCTCGCGTCCGGCCCTGGTCGAAGCCATGGTCCGGAGCGAGACGGAATGGGATGCCGTCACCACCTTCTGCGAAGCAGTGATGCTAGCGAAGTAGGTGGCGGAGCGGGAGAAGTAGAGAGCAGCAGCTTTCCTTCCCGGCCGCCGCGGGAGACGCCCCGGGCGTCGGGGGCTACATCGTGGCCCCCGGCCACCGTAGGCGCGGGCCTGTGGATGGCGAGCAATGGGTAGCTCGCCGTCCGTCCGTCTAACGACGACAGGCCGTGTCGACGGCGCGTTTTGTTCCACGTGCGCCTCAAAGAGCTGTCAGCATCGTGAAGGGGCCCGCAAGGGCCGACGCCTGCCGGGGCTGCGGGTTGTTCGAAAGAGATACCGCGGCTCCGGAACGTAAGGGCACTGAAGGAACACGGATGGTTTTTAGTCAGTAAAAGTCTGACACTCCCTTCCGCTCCACCCAGAGCGAAAGGCGTCATTTGATGATTTTCCATCCGCAAAAAAAAAAAAAACCGTCGCGTCAGCGTAGTTTCAAATTATTACACAACGATTAAAATTTGTTATTTATACATTTGAAAGAACACTGCGTTATAACCGCTTATAACTAACAGAATTGTTAATAAACATTATGACAATAAATAAATTAAGGGAAGGAAAAAATAAAACCCTCCGTCAATTAGATAAAAAGTAGCATATAAGTATCCCCGGGTCACTACCTACATACAAATTTAACAAAAATCTGTCCATTCGATTTTGCGTGCAGTAAAATAAACAGAAAGTCAAAAATTCTAAAAATCACTAACTTGGATTCAAAATCCTTTATTTAGTCCCCTGGACCTTTTTTCCAGGAAATAGTTATTATAATTGTCGAAATGAATTATCTACAGATTTGTGATATAAATAAATACTGAAAGCACAAGGAAAATGAGGGTGCGAAATAAAGTTGCCTGTTTTCCTTATATACAACTTATTGTGATGTTCTATGATAGACGACACAATTTAGTCTTAAGCGTAAGTAATTTCATCCGAATAGAATGTAAGCTTGGAGAGGAAACTTCTCATGTATTTTTTAATTTACCGTATTATATCAATTTCGTAAACAAATTTTTATGATGTACGAGTACAATTTAATTATATTTTTATACCAGACTGGGCAATAAACCAGTTCACACTCCACTTTAATTGGATGCTCGGAGACTCACATTTATCCTCAATTAGGAATCTAATGCGTTATCTCCCCTGCTCCACTAGTAAAAAGGGTCGCCGGTTATGGTCACAAACAATTTAAATCACAGCAACATTTACTACCCCAGACGGGTCAACCCATTCGTGCTTACCGCCAACCCCAGCAAGGCTTTATCACGTTAGTAAAATAACATGAAATATTTTATTATTTATTTAATGATTTAACTTTTATAAATATGTATTTGTATTTTTATCACTAATTAGAAATTATAAGGATATTTACAATTAAAAAATAACTAAGCAACGTATAAAAAATTATCTATAATTAACTACGTGATTAATAAAATAACCTTACATTTTTAATTTTTAATAATACCAAAGAGTAAATGTTTTTATTTACTTTAATGCAAACGAAATAAGTTTCATTTGTATAAATTCTGCAAGTAATAAAAAAGGCAAGACTTTTAATCAGTATCTAAAGAAATTAACAATTTGTCAATAACGTTTTACTTTAAAAAGTTAAAATTTGTTTTTACGTAAACATTTTGTCGGTAATAGCTATCTACACCTGCTCACTTTTGAATACTTCCATTTATTCTTCATGGTAATGTTACGGCTATTGCTGTGTAAATATGGTGATGTTTTTCTGAATTTATGATATGTTGTTCTTTTGCAATTCCAATGAATATAATATATTTAATTTAAATGTAATTATTACATACTGGGTACCTATGAAATTGCCGTTTTGTTGAACTTGCCCCTTTGAACTGTAATACTCAAAACTATTCATTCATTTGTTCTTCCGCTTCGTTGATCTAGTGGTCATTACCGCTATTGCTGATCACGAGGTCTTGGGTTCAAATCCCGGGTCAGGCCAAAATCTTTTCTGTCTAGAAATTATCAGTAGCAGTCAGGAAGGAGGCAGTGTTTCACCCCCACTCCTCGGAATACACGTAAAGCAGTTGGTCCTGAGAAGACAAAAGAAACCTATGGTATCAGTTTTAGTGATCAACTATTGTATATATTCACAGTAGCTTCTTGCCATCTATTGTCGCAGTTGTTATTGACAGTTATTTTCTAGAATTGCAATTGGAACTGCAAAATTCCACCTAGTAGCTTTGGATTCAATGTATATGATGTATGTATTCATTTAGATACTTAACTTATTTAAATACTTGCTTTATGTGAGGCCTACGTTCAGCAGTTGACTTGTGAAGGGCTGTAATGAATGATTCATTTAAATGTTTGTAGTTCACTCAATAAGGTTTGAGATATACAAAAAGTATTCTAGATACTATTAATATTTATTTTACATCTTTTCAAAATATTGTCCATCATGCTCTATAAAAAGTTCCATTCGCCTAAACCAACTCTAAAAATACTTTGCCAGTCTTGATCTGACAAGTCGGAAATCGTTTCTACATAGGCAGCCACGGCTTCTTCGACGCTTGAAAAAAACTTGTCTTTTATCTTTTCTTTGACTCTTGGGAACACAAGGAGCTAATTCAGGGCTGTAGGTTGGGTAATTTAGAGTTTCAACACCAGATTCCTCAATAAATGCTTTTGTTCTAAGAGAGGTATGTGAAGAGGCGTTTTCGTGATGCAGCATGATTCCCCGAAGCCCGGATTTTGGTCTTCTCTCCCGCACAGTTTGAAAAGCTTTGGGTAATGCAACTATAATATACCATTCAGCGTTGAGTGACCTACAATTTTCCAGCATTGACGTCGAAAAATGTCCGCTCCGCGAAAAAAAACTAGCCACCATTTTTTGCCGACGTTGCGAGGTCTTTGCAGTTTTGTCGGTAACTGTCCTTCTGAGTAGACCCATACCGATGATTGCCTTTTATTTTCCGAATCATTTTGAAAGATCCATGTCTCGTCACCAGTAACAATTTTTGAAATACGCCTAGATGTCCCGTTTTCAAAACGTAGATGCATTTCATGGCACCAATCCACACGAGTCTATTTTTCGCTTTCGGAGAGCAAACGAGGGATCCATCGAAAACAAAGCTTCCTCACTCCAAGATGTTGATGTAGGATGGTATGAATGCTCCCCGAACTAATGCCTACAATCCTTTCGATGTCCGTATATGTGATTCGTGGGTTTTCTCGTAACAACATATCAGTAGTCCATACAGTTTCTGCCGTTAATGCTATTTGCAATTGTAAAATTAATCTTAAATATGACCAAAGAACCGGGGGCCCCGGTTCTTTGGTCATATTTAAGATTAATTTTACCCCTTTTGAATTCAGCAAACCACCTAAAAGTTGTTGCGCCTGATAGAACTGAGTCCCCTAATGCTGATTGTAACAGTTGTAAACTTAATTGTTTGGTTAAACCAAATTTAAAATCATAATATATCATAGCCCGCGAAGGTTCACGGTTAAGATCCATCGTTTTAAATGAAAAGCGCGGGAAGCGTTGCAGGAAAATTAATAGAATTTTGTTCTTTTTTTAATATTTTTTTTTCTTTCATTTCTTGACCTGCACGGTTTGTGCGTCAACCATATCTTCCATTTTTCAATGTATAATTATCCTTCATAGTACAAATGTATAATTATCCTTCATAGTACACTGCTTCACAATTTTTTGATGCGTCACATTGTGCAGTCCTGGAGAGATTTTGAAGGCAATTTGAGCCAGCAGACAGTTAGCAATGGTATCTCAAGGCACCTAAGCAGACAACCTTATCTTGAGAATCACATCACCATTAGAGCACTTGTTTCACCGTTTCCACTAATAGTTCACATGCGTAGACACTTAATACACAAAATCGCACCACTTTTACATATCAAAGTCCACTTCATACCATTATTTAAACAATAATACAGGAGCAGCAAACCGCCGCCGGTCAATTTCCTGCCAAAACTCTTTTTTAATATTGAACAATTGGCTTATGGAGTTCTATTTTTAAATAAATTTGCTTTTTACAAACATATAACACGGGTGCGTTCCATTTTTAAATTTCTAGCATCTCAAAACTTATTGAGTGATCTACGTATGTTGTTGATGACCTTAATCTGGATACTAGTTACTAACTAGGTGGTAAATAGCCATCCTTTCACTGTTCTAAAGGAGAGTGAATACATATTTGCATTACATAATTCTACCCTCTCCTTTCTACAATAGGACAAACAGACGCTTGGACAGTCTCTACTATTGACATACCAAGCATTCGAACTAAACAGATTTCTTTGTCGCTACCAAGCTATTTCTAATTTGTTGTATTGTTAATTTGTGTAACATCATGATTGTAAGCTGTTATTTAAAAAAAAGTCCCGCTGGGTTTCTTGCTGGTTCTTCCCAGGACAGAGTTTTTTTCCGAACCAGTGGTAATCAAATAAAAGAGTGACTTTCAAGAAGTATTATTTATAATCTAAATTGGATAAAAAACTTTCTGTTTCTATTTCTGTTTCTGTTCGTTATGCGTACACTAGTGGAGTGAAATAATTTTCCATGTGTGTTTTTTCAAGGTAAGAATAAAAAGACCTTTGTTAAACTTATTCAGTGCACTTTAATATATCTTTTAGGCTATGTTTCCATCAGATAAGATAGTAATGTGCTTCGCACCAAATTTTGCTCACAACGGCCAGTCTCAATAGTAACTAGCCATTTGCGCAGGATATGATTATAGTGCCCGAGTGTATACACAAGTAAAGGTGCAGACTGGACGTGCACGTGGGACGGCAAACCGACGCGACCGGTGAAAGATCATGTGAGAGATTATAAGGGAATTGTTATAATGTTGTACTTTATTAATGTACTAGCTTCTGCCCGCGACTTCGTACGCGGATCCTGTTGCTTATGCCAGCGACAACGGGGTCGTCAAAATCGAAGATCTGAAACGTCTGATCTTGAATTCTAAGAGCCCGGGGACGGGAAAACAAAGTGATTCGCGAGACGATTCGAGACGTCCTAGATCTTTCATTTTTGTATGTCAACAGGAAATGCCCATCAGACTAAACAACTTTTGCTAAGACGTCATTCCTATATATGTTATAGTGTCGCTGGGTTTTGGGTGGAGTGTAACTCCTTGTGTGTTATTAAGTTAATATATTGGTAATATTGTTTAAATCACGTTCACATGAGGCTTAAGTACTTATAGAACAAAAATACTTCAGCGCAAAGCTTCCGGGTAAACTATGTTGAAAGTTGACCCGTCCGGTACGTGAACATAAAGATTTTTAGAACAGCTAACCCGGGAAAGAGCGACGTACAACTGACCATGCGAGAAACAACTGACACCGAGATCTACTCCAGCAACACGAAAAGTCAGCCCTTGAGCCTTATTAATTGTCATTGCATAACACAATGATACTGGGAATTGCGTTCTATTAAATTGGAATGGAAAATTATTTGGTAGTATGGGAATTCTGAGAATAAAGACGGTTTCTGCTGCACCGCAACCTGTTAAAATTCGAGCCTCGATTATATTTTGTTGCAACTGGGTTACTTTTAGCCGAGTTTCATTGCAAAGTTTTCTTAAGTTTTGGAGCAGAATAATCGGAATGTCAATTTTTAAACAAATTTCATCAGAAGGAAGTCCGGGCATATTTAAAAAATTTAAAAATTCTATCGGGTAATTAGTGGTTTCTTGTTCATCGACCGTTCTGTTTACTGAACTAGAAACTTTGCTTTCCCCCTGTATATTCGACAGTATTTCGTTATTAATCTCAGATGCCTGGTCATTGCGAGGAGTTAAAATGGGTCTTTCACATAGCCAAAAGTTGTCCCCATTTAATATAATTGTAACGTCACCGTAACCCGACGATATAAGATGTGGTTGGGATTGCACTATACAACATAACTCAGGCGTCAGAATAAGTTTTCCTTGGTGTAGTTGTAGATAGGTACCTTCCCCAATCTTTAATAATTTATCAGAAAATTGACGACCATCCGGGTTATCTCCAGTTCTCACTCGCATGTTTATAGTCAAATGTACGGATTGTATATCACGCCACAAATAAGAGCGTTTTAGGCATGCCCTAACCTCATCAGCTCGGGTTCCCCGTGGTATTACCGGTAAGGTTTGTCGGAAATCACCACAAAATAAAACCGTGATACCGCCCATTGGTCGATCATTTTGTCTTATATCTCTTAAAGTTCTGTCTACCGCTTCTACTCCTTTTCGGTGGGCCATCTTACATTCATCCCATATGATTAAATTACACTCACGTAATACCTTAGCTTTGTCGCTATTTCTTGAAATACTACAGGTTGGACTTTCCATGCGATCTAAATCAATTGGTATTTTAAACATAGTGTGAGCAGTTTTACCTCCTGGTAGCAATGTTGCAGCTATACCTAATGAAGCCACGGCAAGAGCAATTTTACGCTGATTTCGAACATAAGCTAATATTAATTTAGTCATATAGGTTTTCCCAGTTCCTCCAGGTGCATCTAAAACCATATTGTTCCCAAATTATTCTGAACACTCTCGCACACGCGATCATAGACTGAACGTTGTTCTGCAGTCATCATTGGGACACCGTTTTCTAATGTTGTCAGCAGTTCCATTGAGTTGTAACAAATCTCTGCAGAATATCCCTATTGGTAACCTCTCCGACTGAGCTTGGTGTTGGCAAACCATATTCACAGAGTGATTTACCGCCTACTGCTGTTAAGTCTTCCTGAACAACTAATAAGCACAGATTTATGGCAAGATCACGGAAATTATCATTAGTTGCGCCTTCATCATTTTGAGATATATTCCGAAGAAAGTCTTCTGCAAATTTTTCTTTATATTTTTCCCATAATTGTACAGCATCTGACAAATTACAAAATGTGAGTAATGTTACAAATAAATGGCGTAACCGTCGTGGATTATCACTAACACAGGATTCTGCTAAAGCGTCATACCAATGCTGATCATTTTCAAGCAAACGACGCGCTTGGCAAGCTGCATGATAAGTTGGATAAACAACATCGTCTACTTTTCTCAAATCTATAAATGATGTTGGACCTCGCACTGTATGTAATAATAATCGCAAATAGAAACACTCAGCGTTGTAACGATGAACGGTATACACTCTACCAAGAACATGTTTTTTGAAAATACCTGACTCGCCATCTACAGGCCTGCCACGGCGTCTATGATTAAAGACACCTCGTTGCTTATCGTAGGTATAATACGATGGAACTTCCTCATACAAAAGAGATTTTGCAAAATCATCAGTTTGGCAAAGTCGAAAGAATGCTAATAAAGTTGTTTTTCTAGGGTTCTCTAATCGTTCTGTAATATTTTCGGCGTTGAAATATTTACGTTGACCGCCTTCAAGATAAACATCCAGATAAGTCACAGGTAGATATCTTTCGTGAATGTTGAAACTTAAGATCCGCCACACAGCTTCTGAAGAGATGATATACCTGCCTGACTGAAATCTAGTAACTTCATCATGTTGATTTCTTAACGCAAATGTAGCTTGCTCACTGCCCTTGTTAATATACTTACAAATATATTTTATTGACTCTACACTATTACACATTTCAACATTTATGTGAGCTTGAAATGCTCTAGACATCACAGGCGAATACGGAACGAACCACCTATTATATAAAGTAACCTGTTTTTCAGACACTCGCTTTTCAACAGTAAAACCACCATTGTCTCTTGAACGGAGACGATATAATGGGTATCCATCATGTCCTGTTACAGTTTCATCCACTAATGCTTTTGGATATCTTTTAGTGCAACGACCGTCTTGCATGCAAGGAGCATTCCCGTTAAATGCACCACATGGACCATGTATCATATGAGTTTCAACAATGTCGTATAACACGGGATCTGCAATCGGATCTAGAATTTCAGCACTGATTGAACTATCTACATCATTAGGTCCAAACTTATCTTTTAATCAAAGCAGGATATGTGCGTGAGGTAAACCGCGTTTTTTGCACTCAACACTATACATATAACACAATACATCTCCAAAAATGTTATCTTTGGTAAGTAGATCTATCATTGATTTTAATTTTAAATGAAAAACTCTTGCGATATTATCATGGCGGTCATGCGGTGCTTGAAACTCAATAAGCTCCCGAGTGATTTCATCCCACTTGGGATTGGTAGTTACAGTAATAAATAAGTCGGGACGTCCATATTTTCTTATGTAACAAAAAGCATCTTGATTACGTTCGTGCATGTAGCGTGGACCACCAGTAAAAGAAGAGGGTAAAATAACTAAACGGCCCATATTCACCATATCATTTTCTTGCTGCATGGCGTCGCGAAGGTGCACGTATTCTTGCGCGCAGCTGCCTTTGATTAGATCGTATATAAACTAATCTTTCGGTTTCAATTTTTGCGTACATGTCAACAATAAACTGATTGAATAAGCCACGAAAACATTGAAAGTATATAAATCTATTCCGTCTCACTTGCAAGTGGTAACAATAAAATTGAAGGCATGACATCTTTTTAATATAATTAGGTGCGCCTGTACGCGGATCAGTTTGGTATAAAGCGAAATTATAACCATCTTCCCCTCGAGAGTATATCAAAGGATATTGCAAACTGTCGTAAGCCCTGTGGGTTTCGTAAATACGTTGCAAACGATTGTCTCTGGAACGTATAACGATATCACGCCTACCAAATTCCTGGTCGACCAATACTACAGCAACTTCATTCGTGGATGGAACGTTATAACGCCCAGGGTGTTGTGTGGAAGCCTATCGGCATTTATAACAATTTTATAATTGTTATCACCATCTTGAGGAAGAGCTTCTAATGCCGATTTAAAACTGCATACATACGAATTACCTCATGCAACATGTTCTGAAGTTGTGAAATAAGTTTAGTATTTAAATTTGGGAAATATTGATTTCTTATATTCGACTGTTCGTTGTAGTCGGATACAAAATATATTTGAAGAAACTTAGGTTGGTCTTCAGGCAAAAGGGATCCTATCAAATGGTAAACCTGACCTTGTATCTTAAAAGTAGGCATGAAAGGACCTTCTGAGATTTGTTAAGCACCAAAGGATGTCATTTGAAACGCACTATTATAAGTGCGAATATTGTCTAAGAACTGTATAGATTGCAAATGTTCCCCTAAAAGTAGTGACTTCAAAGGTTCTGGTGGATCTTCGAACGAAGGCAAATTCATTTTACCTCCAGAACAACAGAAACCAGCCTTACTCCACTTTGAAGCATTACAAAAAGAACATACTACGTTCATATCGCCTATTAGAGAAGATGATCTGTAATCAATTGTGAGGTTATAAGCAAACCCACTTTTATATTTGTCGGACCACGCCACCGAATTTGTAGATTGATCTTCTATGTGTACATCTAAGTCATTAAGACTATGTCGAAATCTGTCTGCAGTAAGACGGGCCTCTCGCTGTTCGTCCGTTTCAAGAGACCGAATATTTTCAATTCTTAGTCTTTCATTAGACAAACTTATTAATCGTTCTTGTCTCAAAGAATTGTAATATTCGCGTCCCGACTCTAATCGTTGTTCATGCTAATGTTCATCTTCAAGAGATCGAATAATATTATGATGCACCCTATAATTTGTGAAACGGTCTTCATATTGAGTAAAAGTTCTCGAGATAAAATATGACGTTCGCGATCAGCTGTGAGACGTAATTCCCTCTCAGTGTATGTTTTGAACTCGCAAGATTATGTATTTTTTTTATAGAATATGGGTGACAAACGAGCACACAGTCCACGTGATGGTAAGTGGTTACTGCGGCCCATAGACATCTAGATCTATCCTCTATTACAAATCAAAATGTAGATGCGTTGTCACCCGTGAGGACTAAGATGGAATGCCTCATTTCCAGTAAAAAAGGCCTCCGGCCACCTGCACTCACCAAGCGATACGCAGAGGTAAACCTCTACTTCACACTGGTTTTCTGTGAGGTCGTGGTACCACCCCGGTACGAGCCGGCCCATCCGTGCGACAGCATAAGCTGCCGCGTGGCTCTACCGCCGTTCGCGGTCAGCTGTGAGGCGTAATTCCCTCTTAGGGAAGGTTTCGTACTCACGAAATAGTACATGCCGTACGCGATCAGCTGTGAGACGTAATTCCCTCTCAGTGTAGGTTTCGGACTCGCGAGATAATGTTTGCCGTTCGCGGTCAGCTGTGAGACGTAATTCCCTCTCAGTGTAGGTTTTGAACTCGCAAGATAATGTATTATTTTTTTAGGATATGGGTGACAAACGAGCACACAGTCCACGTGATGGTAAGTGGTTACTGCGGCCCATAGACATCTACATCTATCCTCTTTTACAAATCAAAATGTAGATGCGTTGTCACCCGTGAGGACTAAGATGGAATGCCTCATTTCCAGTAAAAAAGGCCTCCGGCCACCTGCACTCACCAAGCGAAACGCAGAGGTAAACCTCTACTTCACGCTGGTTTTCTGTGAGGTCGTGGTACCACCCCGGTACGAGCCGGCCCATCCGTGCGACAGCATAAGCTGCCGCGTGGCTCTACCGCCGTTCGCGGTCAGCTGTGAGGCGTAATTCCCTCTTAGTGAAGGTTTCGGACTCACGAAATAGTACATGCCGTACGCGATCAGCTGTGAGACGTAATTCCCTCTCAGTGTAGGTTTCGGACTCGCGAGATAATGTATGCCGTTCGCGGTCAGCTGTGAGACGTAATTCCCTCTCAGTGTAGGTTTCGAACTCGCGAGATTATGTATGCCGTTCGCGGTCAGCTGTGAGCCGCAATTCTCGTTGTGAACCAGTTTCAGCTCCTCGGGATAACACATGTTGTTCTCGGTCAATGGTAAGCCTTAGCTCTCGTTGAGAAGAACTTTGAGACGCCCGTGATGTAGCTCGTCTCGCTCTGTCAGCTGCTCATCGCATTTCTCTTTCTGGAGAGCTTTCATTGGCTCGAGAAGTTGAGGCACTAACTCTCATAGAGTTTAACCGATGTGCTCGTTCCTCTGCCGATTCTTGAGAACGCACATTTCTCATTCTCTTAGCTTCTCTCGAATTTCGAGATAAAGATAATTGTTTTTTTGGTGGCATTGTGTATTATATTTTTAATCGCCGGCATTAAGTTACCTAACAAAATAATCTACGTTAGAGGTCCTAACTATAGCTTCCATACATTTAAAAAAATCTAAATGCCTACTTAAATAATAAAACGGATCCTAAATAAATCCTTAAATCCAAAAATAAATTCTTAAAAATATATAAGTAGGTACCTAAACTACGTCTAATAGAATGAAATAACCTATTTGATACCTAGGTACCTATTTAAAACTACAGCTAAATAAAAAAAAGTTTAATTTATAATTAAGCTAATACTAAGAAATATTTAAACACTACCAAAATAACTAATATCTATTTTATAAAATAACAACCAAAGAAATCTAAAAATAAATTATTAAACGTAAGAGTAGACTAAAAGTCGCGCTGATAAGCACGGTTTGTTAAAATCAATTATTGTCTGTCAATAAGGTCGAACACTCTGAACGTCTATTGACATCAACAGCCAAATATCATAGATAATACACTATATACCAGGAATAGATGTGCCACTCTCATTTCAGTTTTCGAATGAGTGTACCGTGTACGCTAGATGCCGCTGTATTATTTAGTACAACGCGGGTTGCGGTAGTTACGACATGGTTACCACTAGATGGCGTATTTTGTCATTGACTATATTGATAATTATGAACTATACAGTTTTATTATCAATGTTTCTGTTTATGCATTCTATCAGATAATTATTGGATATCTCCAATAATAATTTAAAATCACCAAATGGTAATTTTGCAGATAGCATAAACACTAATAAAACTTAACCTATTTCACATAAGATTTTTTTAAATATTAATATCAAAGACTTATGAATAATTATGTATTTATTTTCTTTTATGAATGTTATAATATTTAATAGCTTGAGTTTTCACATTATCATTTTCACAATCACCAATTAGTAGTTAATAATTTTCTCTTTAGCAGCATGTTAACATAGGTGCATAAACTGTGAACAACCACATTTATTGTTAAATTTAGTAAATAACCATAAAGCCTAAATTATGATTTTCATAGGAGAGGAACGAAAAGTTGCAAAATATTTTCGTTTCCTGAATTATCGTATTAATAATATTCGTATTTATAAGAAAGAACTTTCTACGAGTGTGTCAACCATAACCATAGACCAAAACAACCATAGATTTAGATTTTTTTGGGCTTTGGATTCTGGGGTTTTGGCCTAATTAATGCCATCTATACAACGCTGAAGATAACTAACCTACAAGTTTATGTACCTTGTCCACTAGAGGGCAGAACTTTCAATGCATTTTTTATTCTTGTAAATTTGTATGGCAGTTTTATCCCCCTGGCCAAATATTGTATGAAGCTCGCACTCGGCGAACGTTACACAAAAATAATCCTTATAGCATGATTCAGTATTCACGCGCGATGGCTTATTAGCGTATTTCATGTATAACTTTGGTGTTTCTATACCGATTTCTATGATTCTTTTTTATTAAATAGACAATAATGTTAACTTTTTTTAATAAGGGATGAGTGCGAGTGTTATAAACGTAAGAGTAGACAAATATAATCAGAAAGCTCCGAACTGATAAGCTATCGAGAGTTACACGTGTTATTGTGAGTCAATCATAAAAGATAGACATATGCTGTCGTAGGATATTTTTAATATAATTTTAAGGAAAATATTTCCGTTATACATGATTTCGGTGTAGCTTTAACCATTAAGGCTGCACACGCGACGGAAGGTTAAAAAATGGAGTAATTTCTCCCGTTTCGCCAACATTTACCTTCACTGCTCTGCTCCTATTGATTGTAGCATTACGAAAAGTATACTTTAACCTGCCCAGGTGTATGAAGAATGATTGTACCAAGTTTCGTTAAAATCCGTCGAGTAGTTTTTGTTTCTATAACGAACATACAGAGAGACAGGCAGACAGAGAGGCAGACAGACAGACAGACAAAAATTTTACTGTTTGCATTTTTGGCATCAGTATCGATCACTAATCACCCCCTGATAGTTATTTTGGAAATATATTTCATGTACAGAATTGACCTCTCTACAGATTTATTATAAGTATAGATTATATAAAGAAAGATATACCTAACAAACGTCGATCACGCGATTTAGTAGCCAGCTTGTTAATAAATATGTTTATGTAATACATGGAAAAGCGGTTTCTGGATAAAGATTTATTGATGCTATCATGCTAGCCCGTCCCGTAGGAATTACATAACTACAAAACGTAAAAGCTAAATGATATATGTATTATAAATCATTCAGCTCTTCGGACAAAATAGTGTTTAAAAAAGAACTTAGCAGTTTCTCACTTTCTTCAGTGACATGAATTAAAAGAACTGATTAAATAAGATTTTCATCATGATTATTTTTCTATTTTCTTTACCTATGATTCATCGACTTACCAAGAAGGAAGATAATGTATGCATAGAGGATACACATTTGCATGTACATATTTAGGTATGTATGTATGTAATATAATTATATTTAGGTAATAATATCAATACTATGTTCTCAAAAAACAATATTTATCATCAATGATTCCTCTGACGCTGCGGACATTTATAGGTGCCGATAATTGCTAACCATCATGTAGGCCACAAGCCAGTTTGCTGCCTCATGTGCAAAACAGGGAAATTAAAAGAAATATCCTATTTTATGATATGTTATTCAAGACATTGTTCAGTTATAAAGTTTCGAGGTAAAAATAAATAAATAACACTTATGATATTGTAACAAACAATGGATATAAAAAGTTTGTTTTGGTCTACAGTAATACTTGAACGTGAACATGAACAAATGGAGGCAAAACTTAGGAAAAGTCCCATTACATCGACTATTTGTTACGAGGAAAATATGAGTTAAGTTTCAAACTAACAGTATTGCCTCACAAAAGTATCAACGGAAATCATGTTCTACAAGCTTTTGTGACGGCGATACAAAGTCAAAGTCAAATTATTTTTATTTAATTTAGACTTGATTAAAACTCTTATGAATAATAAAAACATATACTGGTTCCCAAAAACAAAATCTTCTCCGAAAGTAACGAAAAGAAAGTCTAGAGTCATTTTAAAATCCCATGCCATATTTTCATTTACAAACTATATCAATATGAATAAGATATCAAATATATTTTAACCGAGTTCCGAAATTAAGAATGTTCTAACTTATTCATCAAATATATTCAATAATGTGGCAACATAATGTTGTTGTAATGTAAACATAAACATGTCAGTCATAGGTAGGTTGAGACGAATGAGTGTCTCTGTGTTTACGTACATGTAACTCGCGAGCAGAAATATGCTCGTATTGTGAAAGTGTTGCTAGTGGTATCGCATGAGTATTTCTTTACTCGTGTGGCGGTATAAAGCTGAAAGGCGCGAGAGAGAAGGCGGAAGTACCAGGGTGATTATCGGCAAACCTTCAGCGCGCAAATTTTAATAATACCATACGTTCTCTAGTTATATAACGTATGAAAGACGTCGCTGTAATCGAAATAGGGCAAGAAAACATCATCATCGTATTTAAGACTGACGATCTTCCTTCTCATGACTTCTTTTCTACTCTGCTAAACTGTGGGAATGATTCTCTACTTGAGCTTTAATTACGTGGAATTAAAAAAAAATCAAGGCATTATCTGGAAAACTGTAAAAATTATAGAAATATTCCTCATAGTATAAAAATAAAGTAAGTTTATGGTGCCTTGAACGACTGATTTATAATTCTTTAAAACTGTAGCTATTAAAACTTTTTCAAGTCACGGCTTCTCAGATACTTTAAATTCCAACTGTAGTTAATCAGAGCTGACCGCAGCAGCTTTTAAGTTACGACTTTCTCGTAAATATTATTAAGTTTAAGAGAATGTAGAAAACTTTGGAGATTTATTCACATTTGTAGAATGCAAACGCATTTTTGTCTTTAAATGTTAGATTTAGGTTAAATATTGTAGATATAATGTAGTGGCGATATAAAACAGCGCTGTTGCTGACTATGTCACTGATGTGGTGCTACAGGGAATGGCACTATTTATTCCATCATCTGTGGTACCCATCGGAGGCAGATCTCAGCCTTGGTTTGGTCGCTCCTGTAAAACTGCATTACGCAGTAAGCAGGAGTGTTATCAAGCCTGGGTTGCGGCTTCGGCGACTCGGGATGTAAACACCAGCATACTTAAAAAGAAGTATAACTTCGCCTCCAGGTCCTTCAAAAGAGTTATTGCCAAGGCAAAGTCAGAGCACATAGGCAGAATTGGCGAGAAACTAGTTCGCCTTCCTTCGGAAACCCGTGCATTCTGGTCTCTCGCCAAGGCTGTCCAAGCGAATTTCTGTAAGCCATCACTACCATCTCTGCGCAGGGAGGACGACTCACTGGCCCAAGACGCAAAAGTCAAAGCCAACCTTTTAGGCTCCCTCCCATTATTAACTGCCAGCTCATCCGGTACCTTGAGGATCACCAGCTGATTAGTGACCGCCAATACGGTTTTCGTCGGGGTCGATCAGCTGGTGATCTTCTGGTCTACCTGACCCATAGATGGGCGGAGGCAGTAGAGTCCAAGGGGGAGGGCGTCAGTTATTCTGGACATTGCGAAGGCCTTCGATCGGGTTTGGCACAAAGCGCTTCTTTCGAAGCTCCCTTCCTTTGGGTTTCCCGAGAAATTGTGCAATTGGATCACCAGCTTCCTTGCAGATCGGAGCATCAAGGTCGTTGTAGACGGTGCATGTTCTGACTACAAGCCTATTAACGCTGATGTTCCACAAGGCTGTGTGCTATCACCAACGCTGTTTCTTCTGCATATCAATGATTTGTTGCTAACTGGTAGCATTCATTGCTATGCGGATGACAGCACTGGTGATGCTCTATACACCGGCCGTGCTAATATTTCTCGGGAAAACGTCTCCGAGTACCGGAACAAACTTGTGTCTGAAGTCGAGTCTTTGCTGGACAAAGTCTCGGACTGGGGGCGACTACATCTAGTCCAGTTTAATCCTCAGAAGACAAAAGGTTTGCGCGTTTACCGCTAAAAAGAACCCCTTTTTCTTATCTTCTCAGTTTCAAGGCACTCCCCTAGTTGCCTCAGCCAGTATCGGAATCCTCGGCGTCGACATATCGAGTGACGTGCAGTTTCGTGGTCGCTTGGAAGAGAAGGCCAAATTGGCCTCTAAAAAGCTTGGCGTGCTCAACAGAGCGGGACAGTATTTCATGCCGGCACACCACCTGCAACTTTACAGGTTCGGCCTCACATGGAATACTGTTCCCATCTCTGGGCAGGGGCTCCCCAGTGCCATCTCCTTCCACTTGACCGTATCCAGCGCAGAGCGGCTCGAATCGTCGACGACCGAGCTCTTTCCGATCGGCTCGATTCATTGGCACTGCGAAGAGATGTTGCATCCCTTTGCGTTTTTTTTCAAATCTACCATGGGGAGTGCCCTGAGGAATTGTTCGGATTAATTCCAGCCGCCAAATTTCACGAACGCACATCGCGGCAGAACTCCCGATACCATCCACACCATCTGAATTGGCGGTCCACCACTGTTCGATTTAGAAGATGTTTTCTTCCTCGCACGACTTCCTTGTGGAATCGATTACCATCAGCGATTTTTCCGAACCGATACGACTTAGGGACCTTCAAGAAAAGAGCGTTCTTCTTTTTAAAAGGCAGGCAACGCATTTGCGATTCCCTCCCTGGTGTTGTAGCTGTTCATGAGCGGTGGTTGTCACTTACCATCAGGTAAGCCGCATGCTCGTTTGCCCCCTCTCCTATAAAAAAAAAACAATCCATGTCTATTTCGTAATGAGAGTATCGTAAGAAGCGACTATGGCAAATGCCTAAAGATCTTATGACTTAAGATACCCAGGCCAGTATTTTGTAATTAGTTCTATAAGTATTACAAACGGGAAGCAGCGTCATGTAAAGAAATGAAGACATTTATTTATTTATTAGTACTTATTACTAACTGTTTTTTTACTCATGTGATATTTATACACATATCCGTATCACATAGGGTGTATATCGAGCCAGTAAAAAGGTTAGGCGTCAGCGTAATTCTGCAGAATAACCTGTAGCACTGATGTTTTAAGATAAATCCGCCTTACAAGGAGCTTGTAAAACGAAAAAGAAGACATTTATAAGATTATTGTGTTTAGAAATGTTTCCCTAAATTAAATAATGGATGGCTGAATAATTTTACTGAGATTTTATTTTAGCATTACAACATGGAATCTTTTTAACATTAAAAAAAATCAATTGGTGTTGAAATCGTTTTACGTGACTTTTACAGCTCCATCTGAGTGCGAGAACATAATCCTTCCGAGTTGAGTCAATATATTAGTGCTGCAGTGCTACAACGAGACTCTCCCATTCAGTACTCAATTATTGGAGCAAGAACAACACGAGTTTGAAGTGCCTAATAATGTGATAGATTAATAAAATGGATATACGCAAATAAGCACCACAAATTTTTTTAGCATTTAAAACGTGTCGTCATCTATCAGATGTGAGAGGAGTTAATGAATGCAGATGGCTCAGAGTTGTTTTTGGTGGAGGCCTTTTTCATAAGTACAATTATGAAAATTATGAAATGGTAGTATAATAAATAAATATTTTTTTTGAATCTGTCTAAATTATAAAAACATAATTCAAAATATCCAAGGCCACCATTTTTAACAATGGACCTTTATAGGCTGATAGATCAGACTTCTTTAATAGTTGCAGCTATATCTTGTACAATTCCTTCAAAATTCGGACATATTCTGCAAGAACAACAGTATAGTATTGTCACATACGATTTTAAAGTAAATTTGGATACTTTCAAAACATATGCGGCAATAGCATGTGGAAATTTGTACTATTTTAACATACCGTTACCGCAACAGCCTATTAAAGTCCACTGCTGAACATAGGCTTCCCCATAGATTGCCTCATAGATCAAGTCGCTTGTGCGATTTAGAAAATGTTTTCTTCCTCGAACAACTTCCTTGTGGAATCGATTACCACCAGCGATTTTTTCGGACCGATGCGACTTAGGGAACTTCAAGAAAAGAGCCTACTTCTTTTTCAAAGGCAAGCAACGCATCTGCAATTCCTTTGGTGTTGCAGTTGTTCATGGGCGGCGGTAGTCAGATGGTAATCAAGTGAGGCGCATGCTCGTTTGCCCCCTCTCCTATAAAAAAGCGAGTTGGCAACCGCAGTTTTTTATTTTTATTTTTTGTCGTTATTAGGAAGATGCTGATGCCCATTTCCTGATTTGTTTCCCTCTGTCGCCTCTTACGACACCCACGATATGGGGTAGTGAATATTCATGCTTACACCGCTACTACACGGTTATATTGTATTACCATTTTAACTATTATATTACCATTTTAATATAATAAAAATAATTTAACTTATTTCATATTACTATTTTAAGTAATGTCAAATAAATAAGAAATATTAAATTTAACTTTAGTACGGAGCACGTTGATCCGTATATCGCCAAATCATCGGAGTGTTAGTGTCAAAAGCTCTTTGCGCGAAATTTATCTTTGATTTAATTAAAATAATATTAGGAAATTTACTTAAACCGTGCAAATGTAATGTGTTTTCCTTTATCTGTGCTATAATACGTTGCTTCGTACCAAATTTTAATTCACGGAAAGTACCCTGTAGGTTTTGATTCCCTTGCGAATGGCGAAAATTTTGGCATAAACGGTTGTATCTTTTGATTGCATTGGCTTAGAAGTTTGATTTTTTCACAGCTCTAAGGGACAATAGACGTGAGTATTTGATATGAATTTCAGCTTGATACCTCTACGCGTTCCTGAGAAAAAGGGTCTTGACAGACAGACAGACGGACAACAAAGTGATTCTATAAGGGTTGCGTTTCTTCCTTTTGAGGTACGGAACCCTAAAAATATAAATTTTAATAAATAATTTTTGTTATACTTAATGTTCAAAAGAAATTACTTTACGGGAGACGCGCGCGCAATTAAATTAATAAATTATTTGCTAGAAGGTCGTCGATATTATAACTGTGGTATTTAATTAATAACACAAATTAAATTAAAGGATAATCACTTTACGTTGCTTCACAGATAAAGCTATGAAATATCTTTTAAGAAAAAGCTAAGCTAATTATACTGGTATTCCTTATCTTAATCCTCAGAGGTGACAACGCTTCTGGAGCCCTTTTCTGTTGTCATCACGTGAGCTGACTTACTGTTATTTTGTTTGACACTATATATATATAAATACTAGCTTGCCAGGCAGATGTTATTCTGCCCTTTCCGACGACGCTTCCTATGAAAAAATCCTTAAATTCGCAATAAAAAATTTGAGGGTCATTATTTATCGGGATAAAAACTATCCTATCTCTCAAGTTGGACCAAAATGCACACAGTGTGCAAACTTTCATTGAAATCAGTTCAGTAGTTTAGGAGTCCATCGCGGACAAACAACGTGACACTTAATTTTTATATATAAAGATATCATATTTTAACGGTGGTAGAGCCACGCAGCAGTTTTATGCTGTTGCACGTATGGGCCGGCTCGAGCCGGGTTGGTACCACGACCTCACAGAATACCGGCGTGAAGTAGAAGCTCTGCTTCTGCGTTGGTGAGTGCAGGTGGCCGGTGACCCAATTCCTCCCCCCCCCCCCCCCGTCAACATGGTAGCGTAATTACACGTTAGACTACCCCAGGAGTACCAGCACCCCTGGAGAATCCCTCGCTGAGCATCCACGACCATGTTATTCCACTACTGAGCGTGGGTGCTCAGGCTGCCGCGCGTATTCGGGGGGGTACCAAAATTCCGCTCAAAAATGTTTGGGGCAAACTGAGCAACAAGACCAAGGCGACCCCTGCCACGCTATCCGTGAATTTCTGCAACATCAGGGGACTTCACTCGAACCTAAACGCCGTCTACTGCCATCTCAAGACTGCGAAGCCGGCCTTGTTCTTTTTGACCGATACGCAGGTTTCTTCTCCGGCTGATATTTCGTATCTCTCTTACCCGGGGTACAAATTGGAGCACTCCTTTGTGCCTCGGGCTGGAGTTTGCGTGTATGTCAGAGAGGATATCTGTTCTCGACGCCTTGGCAGTCTTGAAGGTTTGGACCTGTCCATCCTATGGCTACGCGTGGACAGCGACGACCATCCGCGCGTCTACGGGTGCCTCTTTAGGTCCCATAGCGGTAATGCCGAAACAGACCGACTCATTGACCACGTCCAAATGGCTGAAATTCCTCGCTACAACAGGTCCCATCCGCAGAGATCGTGATCCTTGGCGATTTTAACGCCCACAACGCCAAATAGCTCAGTTCACGTTTAACCGATCATGCGGGGAGATCTGTTTATGACTTTGCTTTGGCATATGGTCTGACACCACTGGTTACTTCGCCTACGCGGATTCCAGATGTGGAGGATCATACACCTTCCCTGTTGGACCTTCTGTTGACCTCTCATCCGGATGGATATCAGGTTTCCGTCGATGCCCCGCTCGGCTCTTCGGACCATTGTCTGCTCCGGAGTGTGGTGCTACTCACGCTCCCCTTGCGGTTGCGTTCTGCAGGTTGCCGCCCTGTTTGGCATTACAGGTCGGCGGATTGGGACGTAATGTGGTCTTTCTTTGCATCCTACCCATGGGGGCATGGGGTTTGCTTCTCGCCGGATGATCCCAGCGCTGTTGCTGACTCTGTCACTGATGTGGTGCTACAGGGAATGGAACTATTTATTCCATCATCTTTGGTACCCATCGGAGGCAGATCTCAGCCTTGGTTTGGTCGCTCTTGTAAAACTGCATTACGCAGTAAGCAGGAGTGTTATCAAGCCTGAGTTGCGGCTTCGGCGACTCGGGATGTAAGCACCAGCATACTTAAAAAGAAGTATAACTTCGCCTCCAGGTCCTTCAAAAGAGTTATTGCCAAGGCAAAGTCAGAGCACATAGGCAGAATTGGCGAGAAACTAGTTCGCCTTCCTTCGGAAACCCGTGCATTCTGGTCTCTCGCCAAGGCTGTCCAAGCGAATTTCTGTAAGCCATCACTACCATCTCTGCGCAGGGAGGACGACTCACTGGCCCAAGACTCAAAAGACAAAGCCGACCTTTTAGGCTCCCTTTTTGCGTCCAACTCGACTCTTGATGACGGGGGGAAAACACCGCCGACCATCCCGCGGTGTGACTGCTCCATGCCGGATGTGCTGTTCTCACAGCGCTCGGTTCGCAAAGCACTTCTCTCCCTGGACATCCAGAAGTCGAGTGGGCCTGAGAAAATCCCCCCAATTGTGCTGAGGACGTGTACTCCGGAGTTGGAACCGGTCCTAACGCGTCTTTTCCGGTACTCCTACTCCCAAGGCGTAGTCCCGAATTCATGGAAGACAGCTTTTGTCCACCCGATCCCTAAAAAAGGCGACCGCTTAGACCCGTCCAACTATAGGCCTATCGCGGTCACCTCCTTGTTCTCCAAAATAATGGAATCCATTATTAACTGCCAGCTCATCCGGTACCTTGAGGATCACCAGCTGATTAGTGACCGCCAATACGGTTTTCGTCGGGGTCGATCAGCTGGTGATCTTCTGGTCTACCTGACCCATAGATGGGCGGAGGCAGTAGAGTCAAGGGAGAGGCGTTGGCCGTTAGTCTGGACATTGCAAAGGCCTTCGATCGGGTTTGGCACAAAGCGCTTCTTTCGAAGCTCCCTTCCTTTGGGCTTCCTGAGAAATTGTGCAATTGGATCACCAGCTTCCTTGCAGATCGGAGCATCAAGGTCGTTGTAGACGGTGCATGCTCCTATTACAAGCATATTAACGCTGGTGTTCCACAAGGCTGTGCGTTATCACCAACGCTGTTTCTTCTGCATATCAATGATATGTTGTAAACTGGTAACATTCATTGCTATGCGGCCTTGCCAATATTTCTCGGGAAAACGTCGCCGTGGACCGGAACCAACTTGTGTCTGAAGTCGAGTCTTTGCTGGACAAAGTCTCGGATTCGGGGCGATTTAATCTAGTCCAGTTTAATCCTCAGAAGACACAAGTTTGCGCGTTTACCGCTAAAAAGAACCCCTTTGTCGTATCTCCTCAGTTTCAAGGCACTCCCCTTCTTGCCTCAGCCAGTATCGGAATCCTCGGAATCGACATATCGAGTGACGTACAGTTTCGTGGTCACTTGGAAGAGAAGGCCAAATTAGCCTCTAAAAAGCTTGGCGTGCTCAGCAGAGCGGGACAGTATTTTATGTCGGCACACCGCCTGCAACTTTACAAGGTGCAGGTTCGGCCTCACATGGAATATTGTTCCCATCTCTGGGCAGGGGCTCCCCAGTGCCAGCTCCTTCCACTTGACCGCATCCAGCGCAGAGCGGCTCGAATCGTCGACGACCGAGTCGTTTCCGATCGGCTCGATTCATTAGCACTGCGAAGAGATGTTGCATCTCTTTGCATTTTCTTTAGCATCTACCACGGAGAGTGCTCTGAGGAATTGTTCGGATTAATCCCAGCCGCCAAATTTCACGAACGCACACCGCGGCAAAACTTCCGATACCATCCACACCATCTGGATGATTGGCGGTCCACCACTGTGCGATTTAGAAGATGTTTTCTTCCTCGCACGACTTCCATGTGGAATCGATTACCATCAGCGATTTTTCCGAACCGATATAACTTAGGGGCCTTCAAGAAAAGAGCGAAGGCAGGCAACGCATTTGCGATT
Source organism: Parnassius glacialis (assembly GCA_033319125.1). NCBI lineage: Eukaryota > Metazoa > Arthropoda > Insecta > Lepidoptera > Papilionidae > Parnassius > Parnassius glacialis. The sequence continues at coordinate 23,180,158 of JAVANC010000010.1, read as the reverse complement.
CCCTCCCTGGTGTTGTAGCTGTTCATGGGCGGTGGTAGTCACTTACCATCAGGTGAGCCGCATGCTCGTTTGCCCCCTCTCCTATAAAAAATAATAAATTTTATTTAATTGAATTTTTATTGCTACACTAATTTTCTCATTTGTAAAAGGCTAATAAAAAAAAACAATTTGATAGCGGAATATGAAACTGAAAGTATCTGTTAAGGTGCTCCAGTGTGTTTCTAACTAAAACGCACCCTTGAATTAATAGAGGTAAACTCATGTTTGAATTCTCAAATATGTTTTTTTTTTATAGAACAAAGGGAGCAAACGAGCACACAGTCCACTTGAATGTAGGATGCTGTGGAACATAGTGCCATAGACATCTACATCTATCCTCGATTAAGAATGAAAATACAGATTATTTGTCACCCTTGAGGACTAAAATTGAATGCTTCGTTTCCAGTAAAAAGGGTATCCGGTTCTCTATTCTAAACATACGAAACACAGCAGCATAAAGCTGTTATTTTACGCTGGTGTTCTATGAGTCTTACCCGGTCGAGTCGACCTATTCGTGCTACAACCATAATATAGCTGCGGCGTGGCTCTACCACTTAAAGTGAAAAAAAGGAAAGTTGCAGCCTATTTACGTTCCACTGCTGGGCACAGGCCTCCTCTCATTTCTGAAAGGGTTTTAGGGCAAGGAAATGTCCGCCGCGCTGCCCTAATGCGTGTTGGCGAACTTCACATGTCTTCGAAATATTTTTTTCTTATTTCTCAGACATGAAGGTTTCCTCACGATGTTTTCCTTCACCGCCGAGCACGTGGTAAAGCAGCACTTAAAATTGCAATTAACAATTTCATTGGTGCCGGCGGGGATCGAACCCGGGTTGCTCAAGTACTGTGAAGCTTACAGCGAGCGCTAACTGTCTGAGCTACCACGGCTCTCCACTTAAAGAATCATAATATACTCGTATATAATAATTATATTTAATTAGCTTTCTACTTCTCTCTACACCACCTTTCTCATTCTTATACATCTAATAAAAATAATATGATTGTGGATAATGAAGCAGAAATTATTTCTGTCAAGATGCTCAGGTGTGTTTTTAAACTAAGACACGTCCTTGAAATAATTGAGGACACAAACATGGGTTATGTTTGTGTCCCCAAATATGTTTTTACTCCCCATAAATAATGCATGTAAACATTGGTAAGCGAACATTGAATGTGCTATTTATTTAATTTAATAAATGCTCTTATGTAAAAGCACAACGGTCTGTATAAAATAGCGTAGTGAACATAAAATTGTAGGTAAATATTATTGTAGGAAAATATTTTTTGTTGAGGAGCTCCTCTTCCAAATATAAAAGTATTATTATTAATACAAACATTAGAGACCTTTTTAAAAGTATTTAAATACTAAAATGCTAAAAGCTTTGCTACATACCTAATTTATTTTATACATACATAAACGACACGACTTGCTCTACATTTAATAGGACGTTAAAAAATGTTGAATTGTAAGTCTATAGAGAAACAAGAAGCGATACTGCCAGGCAATTAATTTTGGCGAGAATTGAGTTTAAAAGTGACAGAAATTTCAGGACAAAGTTACCTTTATTAACATAATAAATCGTAGTCATTATTATACTTTTGAATTAATGATCTAAAAGTGTAAGGAACTTAAAAGGGAGTTCTCTTCTCTTGGGGCTTTAATTAATTGGCGCCTACAAAATCTTTCACAGTTACAAATGTAATTATAATTCTAATAATGAAATATTAATGAGGTCCATGTGAAGCAATGGACTGATAACGAATATGAAGAATAAATTTGCTACATGTATAGTAGGTGTATACGTAGTAAGGAACACAGATTACTTTTTTATTGATCATTAACTCCATAGTACGTTGAAAAAATAGCGGTTATCTTGTAATACTAAAAAAGTGTGAAGCGTTATTTTTACATAATACCCATGATGGTTAAAAACTTATAATATAAAATATAAAAGGTTCTCGAAGGAAAAAAGGTTCTCGAGTGGTGGCCTCGTACCGGCGGACGAAGTGTAGGGCATCCCCCCACTAGATGGAGTGAAGACCTGGTAAGACATGCAGGAAGTCGATGGATGCAGGTGGCTCAGGACCGTGTTTTGTGGCATTCCTTGGGGGAGGCCTATGTTCAGCAGTGGACTTGTGAAGGGCTGTAATGATGATGATGATGAATATAATATAATATTAGTGCATATTCCCTATATATGTGTATATAAAAGAATAGATACATATTTTCAAAGTAAAAAATCGCGTAGAGAATCTCTCAAAATAGACCGCAAACTGAATCTCGCGTGATGAATGAAATACCTGCACATTATATAGTAGCCTATACATCACCCTGCCCTAACCGGATCCAAGAAGAAATTATACCTATGGAATGGATAGAGCGGTGTGAAGGAAAGTTAAATTGAACTGGTTTACGTATATTAGTTAATATGTGGTATAGTTCAAATGTGTATGGAGAATGCCAGTAAACACTAACTTTTAAACCACACGATTATTTAAAAATATATAAAAACTCGTAGTACTCGTAACTCAGGGGCTAAACGCTTGTCGTAAATTTCATTGAATGCGAGCAATTCGACTTTGATCTCCACCGGCACGACTGAAATCGTTCAATTTTAAGTGCTTATTTAATAGGTGCTTGGCTTTGAAGGAAAAATCGTGAGGGAAACTTCATGTTTAAGAATTAAAATATTTTCGAGAAACTGTGAAGTCGGCCAGCCAGCACAAGTGTATTGCGCAGAAATAATTGCTCTATACACTTTTCATAAATAAGAGAAAACCTGTGCCCAGCAGAAGGACGTATTTGGACAGCAAAATAGAACGGTCACGTCCCATAGAAAAAGCAAACCCAGACCCGACAGAAACGAGACATATCAATGGCTAATACCAAAATATTGCCTTATTTTTTTGTTCAGACGTTACTCTAAATAATATAAAATGCCTATTTATCTACAAAATTCGATTATGTATGTAACTAAATGACGATACAATAGCTATGTGATGTATCTAGGTGACCTGGAGATACAACTGGATTATATAATTTTTGAACTCCTAGTACAACAATCAACTTAGGATTCATTAAAATCGTTGTATTCGATGATTCATTGCACATCAGTGATTTAGGTACCTATCATTGGGGTTCCATGATCTATAACAAAAAAAAAACAATATGTCGAAATAAAGTTTTATTGAATTTCTATGTCCCTTAAAACATAATCCATACCCAGTGCGGGGTAGTCAAAGTGATCTAGATGTCTAGCCCACCCAAGTAGTAGACAACACTAATGAGGTGTGAGCAACTTCCCAATGTCCTTTTACCATGGTAGCACGAGTAGTAATATTCTGTTATTGCGTTTATACCATTTATATTCTCATCATACATAAAATAAGTAGGTACAATATATTTTTGTCGTAACGTGTCGTGAATGATTTCAGCACCTTATTAAAGTATTATTGTTTATGCCCTCTACTGCCGCTGGATATCTATATATCTCCATACCAGTGGTTTTCAAATTCTCACTGCAGTACGACCGTGCTAACCTCGCGTGATAATTTAATGAATCCAAGTAAATTGTTGTACCAGAAGTTTAAAAATTACATAATCCAGCTGCATCTCCAGATCACCTAGATACATCACATAACTATTGTATCGTCATTTAGTTACATACATAATCGAATTTTGTAGATAAATAGGCATTTTGTATTTTTTTTGTGTATCTGTCTGTTTTTGTGTATTATGTATATATAAAAATAGTAAACAATAATATAAGGCAATATTTTGGGTTAGCCATTGATTTCGAATATAAAAAATATGTAATTTAATTGTATAAAAAAGAATAAAAAACTAAGATATGTCTCGTTTCTGTCGGGTCTGGGTCACAGATGACCGTTCTTCTTTACGACATATCTTCTTGTAACGTATATTTCAAAACTTAAAGATTGTTATTTATGCCAGTGTTGACATATTAATATGAGACGTGGCTCTTCACTACTGGCCGTATGAGGAAGCTCAAGGTCGCTCAACGAATTATAGAGAGAGCTATGCCCGGAATTTCATACCAAGTAGAACCAGAGTAACCGACAAAGCTAAACGGATCAGTAAGCTGAAGTGGCAATGAGCTAGCCATATAGCTCGAAGAACTGACAATCGATAGGGAAGTAAGCTTCTCAGTGGCAGCCTAGCATCAGTAAGAGAAGTGACCCAATAGACAGAGTGACGACCTGATGACGATCTTATACAATAATCACGTTCTTCACAATGGTTAAATCTAGGTGCCGAAGCAAAAAAGTGTCCGAAACGAAAGATTAACCAGAAAAATCTTATGGTGACAGTTTGGCCGTCTACTGTTAGTGTTATTTACAACAGCTTCGTGCCATCTGGTGCAACAGTTACTGTTGACCATTATTTTCAAAAAACTGCAAATAATGGTCGGAAAGTTGGCACTCCAATAACGCCAGTTGGTGAATTACCCTTCCTGTGCCTACGGAGAAAGCAGACTTATTTGCTTCTCTTTTTGCTTGCAACTCGCGTCTGGACAGTAGCAACAGCGTACCATCTCAATTACCTCACTGCGGTACCTCTGTATCAGAGCTCCGTATCACGAACAAGGAGGTTCTTAAAACCTTGTGAAGTCTAGACGTGAACAAAGCTAGTGGCAGGTCCACTAACTTTGTTTACGTCTATGTTATATCAGCTATGGTTCTAAAGGTCTGTGCACCTGAGTTGTCTCTTTTGTTGACACGCTTGTTCTGCCTCTAATTCAGGACTGAAATAGTGCCCAAATCTTGGACGCTGGCCAATGTGCAGCCTGTGCCTAAAATACGTGGCCGTACCGTATAAAATCTTACCATAAAGTGTTAATAAGAGGGTATAAACATTGAGTTACATGTGTACGTAGTACATATAACTCAATGGGGTATAATGTATGCGGGGTAAACACTGGTTTCTAACTATGTTGGTGCAGGTTACTACTTCCAATGAAATTTTGCTAGTTATGGATAATACATATTTTCGAATTTTACATAATCTGCATTTCAGCCTTAAAATGTGGATCGATAAAAATTTATATTTAGGTGTGCAAAACACGTGTTTCTATATTTTTGACAATTTCAACCTCAAAGTGTGTAAAATTTAAGATAAAAATAGTAAGAAATTCTGCTGTGATTTAGTAAATCAAATTGTTAGCATCTTCCTGATAACCACTGAAAATATTAAAAAAACTGCGGTTGGCAACCCGTGTCCGCTATGGTAAATATCGCACCTATGAGGCAATCCCAAATTCAATAAAATTCAATCAACACCATTTAACAATTACGAGTATCAAAATATAAGATAATAAGACCTTTTTTAACGTGAACTTCATATATCTTCAATTTTTATTCCAGCCTTTTTCTCATATCGCACATAGTTCGAGATAATAACAAAAATTGTCCATGTAGTGGCGGTGTGAGAATATCCACTACCTCACAATATCCCGCCGGTGTCCTATGATGCGACAGAGAGAAACAAATCCGGATATGGGCAGCAGCGTCTTCCTAATAACGATTAAAATAAAAAATGCGGTTGCCAACCAGCTTGCCAAGCGTGGCAACTATGACAAATATCCCCCCAATGAGGCAACTATGGGGGCGGCCTCTGTTCAGCAGTGGACTTTAATAGGATGTAATGGTAATAGAAAAAATAAACTGAATTGAAGTGACTTTTCGATATTTTTAACTATTGACCAAAGACCACAATTATAGACTTGCAAGTGTTCTACGCAGACGAAGCCGCGGGAAAATCGTAGTTAAAAATAAAGTAGCCTGAAAAGAATAAGCGTGTTGTTAATACTGATTTAAACAAGCGAAACTTAGTCCTTCAATGCGGGCCATATAGGGAAGCCGGAGATTCCTCGGTGAACTATAGACATGGCTATATTCGGAGTTATTCTGCATTATAAAATCCATAAAAAATATTTCCGCAGAATAACAAGAGTAACTGACACAGTCTAGCAGATTAGTAGGCTAAAACGACAATACGCCGGCCGTGTGATTTGAAACTGACAACCAATGGAAATGAAAGGTTCATGAGTTGTAGTCTCGTACACGCAAAAGCAGCGTTTGGCGAACCCCCACTAAATGGAATCGAACCATAAAGACGATCGATGGATCCAGGTAGCTGATGGCCATGCTTTGACCGATTTTAGTGGACCGATGTTCAGCTTTTCATAGCTAAACATGGGTCTTCCTATAGATTACCCCATAAGGGTTATATTTGATATGATAGCAAAGCTTGGCAGCCGGGTAAGTTTGAGAAATGTTATAGCCATTGTTTAATTATCCATGTTTTCGCGATATCCCTAGATTTTTACCGAAAATTCGGTTTATCAAATTATCCTACGACATATATAAGAATATGAGAGAACATATTCCGTTTACATTGTATAAACATATATGCACATATTTAGGATTATGACTACTTTCACTGATACTATACTGTAGCCATTTATTTTTATCATGTTTTCTGAAATAAAATAAATCAAACGAAATAAAATATAATTAAATAACCTTTACGAATCATAATATCCCCCATATCCATATCCATTGAGGTCAAGTGTTTCCAGCATTATCGATATCACAATAAACACCGAGGTCCTCGACTCGTTCCTGTTGTTATCCCTACGTGACCCGAATAGTAAGGATCAAAATGTTCGGGAATACTTCTGAAATATTTCCGTTACAAAATGCGGTCTTTTGCTAACCAAATGCTCACAATACACATAAAAGTTTATATCTTGCCCCTTCGTATGTACCTAGCTTAGATTCAGGTTGCCAGATATTTACGTTTAATCTAATATTAGCAAAATATAATTCACATAAAATAATTATATATTTGTTGTCTTAATTTCACATGCAAATAGCAACATTGTCGAGGTGGTAGGAACAGAGTTCAAAGAAAGCGACCTCCTCGCACCACGTTTAGTTAAAAATCCATCGCCTACAAAATCACATAATTAATACTCCTATAATAATAGACATTTAGGACATGCTCAGCAAGTATCACAGTTGGCATATTCTTTTTTGTTATACTTAAGTACCACTAAAATATGGAAGCCATAAGTCCCCGACCAATATGATCTTTTTATTTAATCTGCGACATGACACACAATTTAATATCAGGCTGCAAATATTTAGTCATTAATTATTTGCATCCTGGTGTAGCTGTATCATTGTTGAAGTAGGAATGAGCCCGTTCGATTGGAAAAAAACCACCTTGCACAGAATACCAGTGTGGAATAGCATAATAAAGCTGCTGTGTTTCGTATGATAAATAATTAGAACTGGAGATCCTTTCTACTGATAACGTGACATCGCATCAGGTCAAGTCATCAGGTGGTAGTGCATCTGCATTAAAGTGCACAAGTAATTGGTGTAGTAAGTGAATCATTATCATCAACATCATCATTAGCACCCTTGACAAGTTCACTGCTGGACATAGGCCTCCCTCAAGAATGCCAAAAAGCACGGTCCTGAGTCATATGCATCCATAGACTTCCTGCATTCGTGGATGGAACGTTATAACGACCAGGGTGTTCCTGGTTGGACGCCTATCGGCATTTATAACAATTTTATTATTGTTATCACCATCTTGAGGAAGAGATTCTAATGCCGATTTAAAACTGCATACATACGAATTAACCTGATGCACCATGTTCTGAAGTTGTGAAATAAGTTCAGTATTTGAATTCGGGAAATATTGATTTCTTATATTCGACTGTTCGTTGTAGTCGGATACAAAATATATTTGAAGAAACTTAGGTTGGTCTCCAGGCAAATGGGATCCTATCAAATGGTAAACCTGACCTTGTATCTTAAAAGTAGGCATGAAAGGACCTTCTGAGATTCGTTGAGCACCAAAGCATGTCATTTGAAACCGCACTATTATAAGTGCGAATATTGTCTAAGAACTGTTTAGATTGCACATGTTCCCCTAAAAGTTGTGACTTCAAAGGTTCCGGTGGATCTTCCAACGAAGACAAATTTATTTGACCTCCAGAACAACAGAAACCAGCCGACTCGTTACTCCACTTTGAAGCATTACAAAAAGAACATACTACATTCATATCGCCTATAACAGAAGATGATCTGTAATCAATTGTGAGGTTATAAGCAAACCCACTTTTATATTTGTCGGACCACGCCACCGAATTTGTAGATTCATCTTCAATGTGTACATCTAAGTCATTAAGACTATGTCGAAATCTGTCTGCAGTAAGACGGGCCTCTCGCTGTTCGTCCGTTTCAAGAGACCGAATATTTTCAATTCTTAATCTTTCATTAGACAATCTTATTAATCGTTCTTGTCTCAAAGAATGGTAATATTCGCGTCCCGACTCTAGTCGTTGTTCATGCTCATGTTCATCTACAAGAGATCGAATAAAATATTATGGTGCACCCTATCACTTGTCAAACGGTCTTCATATTGAGTAAAAGTTTCAGATTATCGAGATAAAATATGACGTTCGCGGTCAGCTGTGAGATGTAATTCCCTCTCAGTGTAGGTTTCGGACTCACGGGATAGTACATGCCATTCCTGATCATCTGTGAGATCTAATTCCCTCTCAGTGAAGGTTTTGGACTTACGGAATAGTACATGCCGTTCACGATCAGCTGTGAGACGTAATTCCCTCTCAGTGTAGGTTTCGGACTCGCGAGATAATGTATGCCGTTTGCGGTCAGCTGTGAGACGTAATTCCCTCTCAGTGTAGGTTTCGGACTCACAAGATAATATATGCCGTTCGCGGTCAGCTGTGAGCCGCAATTCTCGTTGTGAAGCAGTTTCAGCTTCTCGGGATAACACATGTTGTTCTCGGTCAATGGTAAGCCTTAGCTCTCGTTGAGAAGAACTTTGAGACGCCCGTGATGTAGCTCGTCTCACTCTGTCAGCTGCTAATCGCATCTCTCTTTCTGAAGAGCTTTCATTGGCTCGAGAAGTTGAGCCACTAACTCTCATAGAGTTTAACCGATGTGCTCTTTCCTCTGCCGATTCTTCAGAACGCATATTTCTCCTTCTCTTAGCTTCTCTCGAATTTCGAGATAAAGATAATTGTTTTTTTGGTGGCATTGTGTATTTTATTTTTAATCGACGGCATTCAGTTACCTAACAAAATATTCTACGTTAGAGGTCCTAACTATAGCTACCATACATTTAAAAAAATCTAAATGCCTACTTAAATAATAAAACGGATCCTAAATAAATCCTTAAATCCAAAAATAAATTCTTAAAAATATATAAGTAGGTACCTAAACTACGTCTAATAGAATGAAATAACCTATTTGATACCTAGGTACCTATTTAAAACTACAGCTATATAAAAAAAGTTTAATTTACAATTAAGCTAATACTAAGAAATATTTAAACACTACCAAAATAACTAATATCTATTTTATAAAATAACAACCAAAGAAATCTAAAAATAAATTATTAAACGTAAGAGTAGACTAAAAGTTGCGCTGATAAGCACGGTTTGTTAAAATCAATTATTGTCTGTCAATAAGGTTGAACATTCTGAACGTCTATTCGCATCAACAGCCAAATATTGTATGAAGCTCGCACTTTTTTTTGCGCCCAGAAGCAATTGGAAAAGGGCTACCCTTTACGTTGGGAGGCGGAAACTGCATTTATGCTTCCCACGACAGCCGGTCTGTCGTGGTTATGCGGGGCTCACTGTATCTACCTACGTGGGACCTAAGTGATAATTTATTAATTATGAAAATTTATATTGAGTTGGCTTGAGCCGCCAGGAGGCAGTTCAGGTCGTTTGAAAGTTTATTAGGCGGGTCCGAGTGGGAGTTCCTCGGCCTGCGGACTCGATAGCGAGAGGGGGGTGGGGCTGCATAATTAGCTGCCTCACGAATAAGTTTATTGGAATGCGACTCTGAGGCTTTGAAGAAGTTCTCAGAGAGTTTTTTTAAGAAATTGTTGAATTGTAGGGAGCTCTAGTTCCCGATGAATGTCAGCATTACGGACGTACCAAGGTGCGTTCACAGCTCGACGACAGAAGAGGTTTTGAACTATTTGGAGTTCATTAATAATTTTAGGGTCAGCGTGGGCAAAAATGGGGCCCGCGTAGGACATGACTGGTCGTATACAGACCTTATAAAGGGTACGCTTGTTTCTGAGGGACATTTTACTGTGTCGGCCCAACATACTGTTGAGCCTACTCAGGTAAAAACGTGCTTGACGGGTTACTCTTTTGACGTGGGGCCTGAAAGTGAGCCTTGTATCTAGAGTGACACTTAAATATTTGGCAGACGTATGCCAGGGGACAGGGGTCCCTAGCATACGTATTGGTGGAGTGTTTTTGAGACGGCGTCGTTTATAATCGAAGTGAACGGCGGAGCTCTTCTCCGGGTTCACATCGATGCGCCATTTTTTGAACCAAGCTAATAGGTCATCAACTGACTTTTGGACCTTGTTCCGTATGAAAGGTAGCGAGATACCTTTACAGTAGAGAGCAGTGACGTCTGCGAAGAGGGAGACCTGAACACCATTCGACGGGATGGGAATGTCGTTGGTAAACAGGATGTACAGCAGAGGAGCAAGTACTGAGCCCTGAGGGACACCAGCTTTGATGGGGCGCTGTGAAGATAGCGTGCCTTCTTGTCTAAAACGAAAGTTACGATGCTTTAGATAAGAGGCCACGAGACGTACTAGACGATCAGGGAGACCTATTTTGTATAGTTTGTAGATAAGGCCTATATGCCAGACTCTATCAAAGGCTTTAGCTATGTCGAAAAAACCACGATGGTCTTATGACGACGAGGATAAAAACCGCTGAGGATATATTCCAAAATACGGTGAACTTGTTGGGGACAGGAGAGTTTCGCTCGGAAACCGAATTGATGGGGAATGATAAGAGGGTCACCGTCTGCGGGAAACAGATGGCGCCTCATGCGAGTTTGGATGACTCTTTCGAAGAGCTTGCCCATGGCCTTGAGGAGGCTAATGGGGTGATGACTGGAGGAGAGGTTGAGAGACTTGCCTGGCTTGGGAATACCAATCACAGTTGCCTCTTTCCACGTAGTGGGAAAGTAACTAAGGTTGAAGCAGGCGTTGAAGATAATAGATAAAAGGGTTAACACCTGCTCAGGAAAGTGATTTAGGGCTTGGTTGGAGATGCCATCCGCGCCCGGAGCCTTTTTGGGCTTAAGTCCTTTGATGAGGGATGAAATCTCATCATTGGACACAGAGATAGGTTCGGAGGCTGTAGGGGGTGAGTTCCGGTGGCGGACCTCATCCTCCACTGCTTGAACGTGTGCAGCTCGCACTCTGACCCCCCGCCCTTTTATACCTCTCGCCGCGAGCCGCATCGAGCGCGGCGACCGTTACACAAAAATAATCCTTATAGCATGATTCAGTATTCACGCGCGATGGCTTATTAGCGTATTTCATGTATAACTTTGGTGTTTCTATACCGATTTCTACGATTATTTTTTATTGATTAGATAATAATGTTCATATTCATTATCATCATTACAGCCCTTCACAAGTCCACTGCTGAACATAGGCCTCCCCCAAAAAATGCCACAAAGCACGGTCCTGAGCCACCTGCATCCATCGACTTCCTGCATATCTCACCAGGTCGTCACTCCATCTAGTGGGGGGACGCCCTACACTTCGCCTGCCGGTACGAGGCTGCCACTCGATAACCTTTCTTCCCCATCGGTTGTCGGTTCTTCGAGCTATATGGCCGGCCCATTGCCACTTCAGCTTACTAATCCGTTGGGCTATGTAGGTCACTCTGGTTCTACTGCGGATATCCTCATTTCTGAGTTTATCACGCAGAGAAACTCCGAGCATAGCCCTCTCCATAGCTCGCTGAGCAACGTTGAGCTTCCTTATCCGGCCAGCAGTGAAGGACCACGTTTCAGTTCCGTATGTCATCACTGGCAACACGCACTGGGTGTACAGTCTCGTTTTCAAGTTTTGAGGTATACCTGACGAGAAGATGTGTCGTAGCTTCCCGAACGCTGCCCAACCGAGTTGAATCCGTCGATTGACCTCTCGGTCGAAGTTGGACTTACTTAGACGGACTATTTGTCCCAGGTAAACATACTCGTCAACAACTTCGAGCTTAGTGTTCACTAAAACTACCGGCATAGGTGTGACATGGACATTAAACATGATCTTTGTTTTGTCCATGTTCATCTTAAGACCTATCCGTTGGGAAACACTATTGAGGTCATTGGGCATAGTGCTTAGGTCCTCCAGCGATTCTGCCATAAGGACTATATCGTCGAAAAATCGAAGGTGAGTTATGTACATGTATGTATATGTAGAAAGAGCCAACTGTCAAAGCTGAAGACCGAATGTGGCAGCATCGTTTCCGAGGCACCTGAGATTTTGAGTGAGATTGAGAGGTTCTATGGGCAGCTGTATACGTCATCGTTAGAGCCACACGCAAGTGTGAGTAACGATCCAAGAGCGAGTCTTGTCCGACACTATTCCGAAGATATCCCGGACGTCAGTCTGAGCGAGATTAGAATGGCTCTCCAGCATCTTGAAAACGGCAAGGCCCCAGGCGAGGATGGAATTACAGCGGAGCTTCTGAAAGCGGGTGGAAGACCGGTACTTGAAGTCCTTCAGAAGCTCTTTAATTCCATCCTCCATGGTGGCATTACACCGGAGGCGTGGAGCAGAAGTGCAGTGGTCTTGTTCTTCAAGAAAGGTGACAACGCTCTCTTGAAGAACTACAGACCGATTTCCCTTCTGAGTCGCGTCTACGTGCTGTTTTCGAGAGTCATTACGAATCGTCTCGCGCACAGACTTGACGACTTCCAGCCTCCCGAACAAGCCGGTTTCCGAAAGGGCTTTAGCACCATAGACCACATATATACCCTTCGGCAAATTGTACAGAAGTCCGAAGAGTACAATTTGCCACTATGTCTGGCGTATGTGGACTATGAGAAAGCCTTTGATTCCGTCGAAATTTGGGCGGTGCTGCAGTCCCTTCAGCGGTGCCAAGTTGACTGTCGGTATATCGAAGTGCTGAAGTGTTTGTACAGTAGAGCTACGATTGCTATCCGAGTACAGAACCAGAGTACGAAACCTATCCAATTGCAGAGAGGTGTAAGACAGGGTGATGTTATATCCCCGAAACTCTTCATCGCTGCATTGGAAGACGTTTTCAAGCTTCTGGACTGGAAAGGATACGGTATTAACATCAATGGCGAGTACATCACTCACCTTCGATTTGCCGACGATATAGTCCTTATGGCAGAATCGCTGGAGGACCTAAGCACTATGCTCAATGACCTCAATAGTGTCTCCCAACGGATAGGTCTTAAGATGAACATGGACAAAACAAAGATTATGTTTAATGTCCATGTCACACCTATGCCGGTAGTTGTTGGGAGCACTAAGCTCGAAGTTGTTGACGAGTATGTTTACCTGGGACAAATAGTCCGACTAGGTAAGTCCAACTTCGACCGAGAGGTCAATCGACGGATTCAACTCGGCTGGGCAGCGTTCGGGAAGCTACGACACATCTTCTCGTCAGACATACCTCAAAACCTTAAAACGAAATTGTACAACCAGTGCGTGTTGCCAGTGATGACTTACGGAACTGAGACGTGGTCCTTCACTGCTGGCCGTATGAGGAAGCTCAAGGTCGCTCAGCGAGCTATGGAGAGGGCTATGCTCGGAGTTTCTCTGCGTGATAAACTTAGGAATGAGGATATCCGCAGTAGAACTAGAGTAACCGACGTAGCCCAACGGATTAGTAAGCTGAAGTGGCAGTGGGCCGGCCATATAGCTCGAAGAACCGACAACCGATGGGGAAGAAAGGTTCTCGAGTGGCAGCCTCGTACCGGTAGGCGAAGTGTAGGGCGTCCCCCCACGAGATGGAGTGACGACCTGGTAAGACATGCAGGAAGTCGATGGATGCAGGTGGCTCAGGACCGTGCTTTGTGGCATTCTTTGGGGGAGGCCTATGTTCAGCAGTGGACTTGTGAAGGGCTGTAATGATAAAATAAAAAATAAATAAAAGGTAAAAATTTAGGTAATAATGTTAACTTTTTTTAATTAGGGATAGTGAGAGTGTTATAAACGTAAGAGTAGACAAATATAATCAGAAAGCTCCGAACTGATAAGCTATCGGAAGTTACACGTGTTATTGTGAGTCAACCATAAAAGATAGACATATGCTGTCGTAGGATATTTTTAATATAATTTTAAGGAAAATATTTCCGTTATACATGATTTCGGTGTAGCTTTAACCATTAAGGCTGCACACGCGACGGAAGGTTAAAAAATGGAGTAATTTCTCGAGGTTTGGCCAACATTTACCTTCACTGCTCTGCTCCTATTGATTGTAGCATGACGAAAAGTATACTATAACCTGCCCAGGTGTGTGAAGAATGATTGTACCAAGTTTCGTTAAAATCTGTCGAGTAGTTTTTGTTTCTATAACGAACATACAGACAGGCAGACAGACAGACAAAAATTTTACTGTTTGCATTTTTGGCATCAGTATCGATCACTAATCACCCCCTGATAGTTATTTTGGAAATACATTTCATGTACAGAATTGACCTCTCTACAGATTTATTATTAGTATAGATATTGTTATTTACTAAAGAAAATCTTCAAAGCCAACAATAACCACTGTTAGCCGTAGATTTGATTTGTATTATATTATTATTCTTTTAACATTTAATGACAGTTGTTTATTTTTAATAAATATACTTGAAATATTTACAATCGTACTCAGCTCAAATTAGCTGTTTCTTAATAGATACTGTTAGATATAGATATTGCAAACGGTTATAATGTTAAGACTTTTTTTATCTCGTGAGTTTGTATAAAACGGAACACCTAACCACTACCTTATATTTTCCCGTGGGCGTCAGAGAGAAACTTAAATATAAAATGAGCAGCAACATTTTCCAAATAACAATTCAAAATTATAAAAAAGAACAGCGGTTGCCAGCCCAAGCCAAGCATGGCAACTGTTTCGATATCTCCCATATG
Source organism: Parnassius glacialis (assembly GCA_033319125.1). NCBI lineage: Eukaryota > Metazoa > Arthropoda > Insecta > Lepidoptera > Papilionidae > Parnassius > Parnassius glacialis. Next base: position 23,165,109 of record JAVANC010000010.1, on the reverse strand, counting down.
AAGCAATCAATGGGGAGACCTTTATTAACCAATAGACTGCGATAGGCTATAATGTATGGAAACACCTAAAACTTTGCAAGGACAATAAATAGCGCAACTTGCGGGAACGGATTTGTAGTTTGGAGTGGTCAGAGTCTGAGGACATTTTTCGCAATACTTTATCACCTAAAAATGTCAGAAGAAACATCTATTCTTCTTTTTTATCATCAGCCTGTAAAAGTCTGCGCATTCACCGTGGACGCACACGTGCACATTGCACACTGCAAGACATGGGCCTCTCCCAATGTAGCGGTGATTTGCGATAATTGTCACGGTTAGTTGGCAGATTGACGATCGCAATACAATACTTCTCGCGCCTTTGACGTAGCTGCCCGGAGCCATTCTGGGTATTTTATGTCTGCTTTAACGTAACAGATATGTTTATACCGCCATAAATCGAAAGTAATTAGATTTTTCTAGCGCTTTCCACTGCCACGTCTTACTACCCAGGATGTAACGGTGTATTGGATTCATGTACGCTGCCCCTACACGGCAAACGAATTATCGTTCCCTCCTTATCATTGAACATTGCAAAGCAAGAAATCTGATGCATTTTTAACTTGCAGTAAGTGCATATCTATGTTACTTAGTTTAATTTTGAATACAGTATTGAACGAACACGCCACCCTCGATGCTTAAGTAATCCGTAGTGTTGTTTAAAAATATTACAAATATTCAAAAACAAACACATTACTAAAACTGCCTAGTATTTTATAGATGACTTACTAACACGAGCTCACTTCAGTTGTGCTCAGCTCGAGTTTACTCCAGTCAGATACACCCTAACGCCAGTTCCAACTGGGGTTATTGAACAAGCCAGCAAGCGAGAGCGCGATTCGTTCATCGTGCGTATAGTTATGGTACCAATAGGTTGTTTAAAAATAAATTGATCGTGACAATTACAACCAATGTGTGGGGGCCACTACTCCATAACGTCCCGTGAATGTCATAAGAGGCGACAAAGGCAAACAAACCAGGAGATTGGCAGTAGTGTCTTTCTAATAACAATTTTAGTATAGTTGTAGCACGAATGGGTCGGCTTGACCGGGGAAGGACCACGCTCTCAAAGAATACCAGCGTCAAATGGCAGGTGGACTGTGTGCTCGTTTGTAATCCTATCCTATAAAAAAAACATCAAGATAATAAAAAATCAAAAAGGAACAGTTTAAGTACCCTGGAAATAACATAGTACGTATTTAAATTCAGTATTAACGCACTAGAGAGACCACAATCACAATATCAAAAATATACACTCTTGCATCTTGTATATAACTCTTGACGGATTGTAAGAACTGACTAATCTTCTTCGGCGGCTCGTAGAATGTTTTAATAGAAGGTCGCTTCAAGATGTATTCAATCTTGTCTGTGACACTTCTGACATTATGTTAGTACAGAAGGCACACGCTCAACTATGCCCGGCTTAAGTAAGTAAACTCTTAAGTAAGTGAGTAAACTCGTTCTCTTCGACGTAGGCACGGGACCAGAAGCTTGTTGTCGTGCAAAGCCTACTTCACGTGCTGAAGCTCGGCGATCAGGTATTTGCTATCATAGAACCCTTGCGCTCTCTGTAACAAAGATATGCTCAAGGTAGCTAACTGTGAATGGTGATATTGCAACCGTTGACTACAGACGCGATAATAAACAACGTCAACGCGGGGTCTGTAACCTGTCAAAAAATCATCTAGGTACTTCGGGTGAACTTTGACGTTGAGATATCAATCACCTCAGTCCCCCGATTACTAGAATTATATGCGATGAAATCCGTAAAAGTAATTTGTGAATTCAAAACGAAACTTTGGGATTCCTAAAAATGTAAAAACGAATCTGTATTAATAATGATCATTACCATGTTATATTTCTTGAGGGTCGCCGGTCAACAAACCAAACATAAGAGTGTTTCATTTTAATATAAATTTCGTATTTTTTTTTTTATAGGAGAGGGGGGCAAACGAGCATGCGGCTCACCTGATGGTAAGTGACTACCGCCGCCCATGAACAACTGCAACACCAGGGAGGGAATTGCAGATGCGTTGCCGGCCTTATGATTGTGAAACTTCAAATATACATTTTTTACTTGCGTAATGTTTTATGAGTATATGTAAAATATTTTTTCCTTGTTAAATTCCATTTTCTGAAGGAATTTAGGCGTACGAGATTTAAGTATGACAGATGGAGCATTTTTAAAATAGTCTATAACCACCAATAGACTTAGAATGCCTGATAAAAAGGAATATTCACACAAACTGGATAATAATATCGTAATACTATTATTACGATCTATATCTAATCTAGTGGCGCCAGCTGTGATTGGGATATCGTTATAGTGGACTAACTTAGTACCAAATCCGGATAAATTAATGTACTCTTTACGGTGCTAAATTTATATCCTTAGCGATTTTAAACTTTGTCCGTCCGATATTCTCAATTAATGTGACATTAATTCATCATCATTAATGAAAACGTTATTCATGAAAGTAAAATATAATACTGATTTACTAGGTACTTTTTTGCTTTATATTATTTTGTTTTCTTTAAATAACGGGTACCCATACCCCATACGCTACACTTTCCTTTGTGTCGTGTATTTATTTTGCACTTAAATTGCACAAGGACACCACTACAGCAGACCCGAAATAATTATGTGTTGTTCATATAATAAATATGGACTTTATAATTTCAAATTATAAATTTTGTACAACCGATTTCAATATAAATTATTGTGAATAACTCAAAAACTATTGGTCAAACTTTGCACAAATTCATAAAAGAACACATGTGAAGCACCAGCTTTCAAATAAATAAGAATCATCGAAATCGGTTCACCGAGTAAAAATTTATGAGGTAACACATATAAAAAAACATACAGTCGAATTGAGTACCGTCACCTTTTTGAAGTCGATAGACAAAAGGACTGTATTGCGTAAAGTACTTTTTTATGCGTCCATGATAATATACGAGTATAGTTGTTCCGTATGGCATTTGATCCCTGATCCAATAGAACTACAGCCAAACGTTTTGTCACTATTCTAGGGAAATGACAGAATGTTGACAAATACAGAATACAAATATTTAAGACTTTAAGACTATAAACACACACCTGCACAAATATATAAACTAAGAATATATCCGATACTTAATTGATCTATTTAACCACAAGGTTTTTTCTAAGACGAATATAAACGTGAGCATATTAAATTAATGAATTTAATGAGGAAGCAGTTAATGTAAATATTTAGAATTTATAATTAAATGATAATTTTCAGTATTATGCGATAACACTTAATAATAATGAGCTTGGGATGATATTAACAAAACTAATTTTATATATACCTAGAAATCAACGGGAAAAGTTTTTGATATAATTATAAGGGATACAAAATAAATTCGATTGTCTACTCAGAACTTGTAAACTAATTTGCGACTGTCCATACCAGTGCCAATTAACGGCTATTTAAGTCCCTTATTGAATATGAATAGATTTTATAACGATTTAACAGAATTTGAATCGAGAACGACTATTTAATTTGATTAAAGTGCATTTTAAATTTTTCATCGTATAGAATACATGAATTATAATAGAAGCCAGACGACTAATTTTATTAAATATTTTAATTTAGATAAATAAAATATAACTATAACTCACTATAAATTATAATTATATTTTTTTTTAATATGGAGATACTAAGATAAAATTTACTATTGTCGATTACAACAGTGTAAGTTATTTAAATATATTATAAGCATTCTTTATTGTAAAGTATTATATAAAAATAAATTATATCATCATCATCATTACAGCCCTTCACAAGTCCACTACTGAACATATATATATATATATATATATATATATATATCCTTATTCCTAAGTTTATCACGCAGAGAAACTCCGAGCATAGCCCTCTCCATAACTCGCTGAGCGACCTTGAGCTTCCTCATATGGCCAGCAGTGAAGGACCACATCTCAGTTCTGTAAGTCATCACTGGCAACACGCACTGGTTGTACAATTTCGTTTTAAGGTTTTGAGGTATGTCTGACGAGAAGATGTGTAGTAGCTTCCCGAACGCTGCCCAGCCGAGTTGAATCCGTCGATTGATCTCTCGGTCGAAGTTGGACTTACCTAGTCAGACTATTTGTCCCAGGTAAACATACTCGTCAACAACTTCGAGCTTAGTGCTCCCAACAACTACCGGCATAGGTGTGACATGGACATTTAACATAATCTTTGTTTTGTCCATGTTCATCTTAAGACCTATCCGTTGGGAGACACTATTGAGGTGATTGAGCATAGTGCTTAGATCCTCCAGCGATTCTGCCATAAGGACTATATCGTCGGCAAATCGAAGGTGAGTGATGTACTCGCCATTGATGTTAATACCGTATCCTTTCCGGTCCAGAAGCTTGAAAACGTGTTCCAATGCAGCGGTGAAGAGTTTCGGGGATATGACATCACCCTGTCTTACACCTCTCTGCAATTGGATAGGTTTCGTACTCTGGTTCTGTACTCGGATAGTCATCGTAGCTCTACTGTACAAACACGTCAGCACTTCGATATACCGACAGTCAACTTGGCACCGCTGAAGGGACTGCAGCACCGCCCAAATTTCGACGGAATCAAAGGCTTTCTCATAGTCCACATACGCAAGACATAGTGGCAAATTGTACAATTTGCCGTAGGGTATGTATGTGGTCTATGGTGCTAAAGCCCTTTCGGAAACCGGCTTGTTCGGGCGGCTGGAAGTCGTCAAGTCTGCGCGCGAGACGATTCGTAATGACTCTCGAAAACAGCACGTAGACGCGGCTCAGAAGGGAAATCGGTCTGTAGTTCTTCAAGACAGCGTTGTCACCTTTCTTGAAGAACAAGAGCACCGCACTTCTGCTCCACGCGTCCGGTGTAATGCATGCAGATGCAGGCAGATCTGTGGCAAAGATTTTGGAGCCTTGGTTCCGCTCGATTGCTTCTTCAATACAAGCTGTATTGAAGTTGCGCAAGTCCCGCCGCATGCATTTGGAGATCTGTCTTTTCAGTTGCCTGTATGCTGTCAAATCTGTTAAAGAGTGTAGCTTTATCTCCCGCCTAACAGCCGTAAGATTGAGAGTGTGATCGGAGAGTTTTTGTATTCTTCTGCGGCGGGTCTTGCTAAACTTAGCTCCGACCGCATGGACAGTTTCCATAAGCTTGTCATTCATATCGTCCACTGCATTGACAAGGGTTTCTAGGCACTGACAAGGGTTTCGTAGCTCGAGCTGGAAGGTTTCAGGACTTTGAATTAGAGCACGAGGAGGACGGAGCGTTGATTTCATTAGACGTGACCTCTCTAACTTAACGTTTAGGTTCAGTGTGCCTCTCACAATTCGGTGATCGCTGCTGGTTTTCACCCTCACGATCCAACTATTAAACAGTTGTCATCTAGTCGTCATAATAAAGTCAATCTCATTTTTGTCGTACCGTCGGGGCTCGACCAGGTCCACTATTTGTCGGAACGCTTCTGGAAGAATGAGTTCACCATAAAGAGTCACTCTTTCTCCGTGAAGTCGGCCAGCTGCTGGCCTCTCGGGTTTCGTTGCTCTATTCCGAATTTCCCTACTTTCAGCTCACCGTTCTTTTTTGTGCCTAGTTTTGCGTTGAAACCTCCCATTAACACCGTATAGTGGGTTTTGGAGATATGCATGGCTCTAGATATATTCTCATACATTTCCTCCACCTCCTTATTGGGGTGTGCAGAGGTTGGTGCGTTAACCTATATGATCTTCAGCGAATACCGTTTGGTGATTCTGAGTATAAGGTACGCAACCCTCGTCGACACACTCCCGATCTTTACAACGTTGTGAACGAGAGACTTGTGGACGATAAATTCGTAAAGTCATCAAGTCTGCGCGCGAGATGATTCGTAATGACTCTCGAAAACAGGAGGTAGACGCGGCTCAGAAGGGAAATCGGTCTGTAGTTCTTCAAGACAGCGTTGTCACCTTTCTTGAAGAACAAGAGCACCGCACTTCTGCTCCACGCCTCCGGTGTAATGCCACCATGGAGGACGAAATTAAAGAGCTTCTGAAGGACTTCAACTACCGGTCTTCCACCCGCTTTCAGAAGCTCCGCTGTAATTCCATCCTCGCCTGGGGCCTTGCCGTCTTTAAGGTGCTGGAGAGCCATTCTAATCTCGCTCAGACTGACGTCCGGGATATCTTCGGAATAGTGTCGAATAAGACTCGCTCTTGGATCGTTACTCACACTTGCGTGTGGCTCCAACCATGACGTGTACTGCTGCCCATAGAACCTCAATCTCACTCAAAATCTCAGGTTTCCCGGAAACGATGCTGCCACACTCGGTCTTCAGGTTTGACAGTTGGCTCTTTCTGGCAAAGACTTTGGAGCCTTGGTTCCGCTCGATCGCTTCTTCAATACAAGCTGTATTGAAGTTGCGTAAGTCCCGCCGCATACAGTTGGAGATCTGTCTGTTTAGTTGCCTGTATGCTGTCAAATCTGTCGAAGAATGTAGCTTTATTTCCCGTCTAACAGCCATGAGATTAAGAGTGTGATTGGAGAGTTTTGGGGTTCTTTTGCGGCGGGTCTTGCAAAACTTAGCTCCGACCGCATGGACAGTTTCCACGAGCTTGTCATTCATATCGTCCACTTCATTGCAGTCTTCTAGGCACTGAAAACGGTTTTGTAACTCGAGCTGAAAGGTTTCGGGACTTTTGATTAGAGCACGAGCGGGACGGAGTGTTGACTTCATCAGACGAGACCTCTCCAACTTAACATTTAGGTTCAGTGTGCCCCTAATCATTCGGTGATCGCTGCCGGTTTTCACCCTCACGATCACTGAGACATCACTGAATAGTTGTCGTCTGGTCGTCATAATGAAGTCAATCTCATTTTTTGTCGAACCGTCGGGGCTTACCAGGTCCACTTCCTGTGGAGCCGCTTCTTGAAGAAAGAGTTCACCATAAAGAGTCCCTCTTTCTCCATGAAGTCGGCCAGCTGCTGGCCCCTTGGGTTCCGTTGCCCTATTCTAAATTTCCCTACTTTCAGCTTACCGTTCTCTCTTGTGCCTAGTTTTGCATTGAAGTCTCCCATTAACACCGTATATTGGGTTTTGGAGGAATGCATGGCTCTAGAGATATCCTCATACATTTCCTCCACCTCCTCATCGGGGTGTAACGAGGTTAGTGCGTAAACCTGTATGACCTTCAGCGAATACCGTATGGTGATTCTGAGTATAAGGTACGCAACCATCGTCAACACACTCCCGATCTTTACAACGTTGTTAACGAGAGACTTGTGGACGATAAATCCAAACCTCCTTGGGACAGATGGTCGCCCTCCCGGTGATAGAGCAAGTTGCCGGATTCGAGGATTACCGTGTCCTCCCCCTCTCTTCGGACTTTGGATAATCCTATAATATGCCAGCGCAACTTGTCTATCTCTTCTTCCAGCTCCACGATCTTCTCGTCAGTCCTCAGGGTGCGTGCGTTGTACGTTGCCAGGTCGAGTCATCGTAGCTGGCAACCGAACCTCCACCGGAGATTCTTAGCACCCCCTGCCCCGCCGTTACCATGGTCGGCACCGTAGCCAGGAATAGCGGGGCCGCCGGGGACTGGGGGCCGTCTCTTTGTTACTCTCGTCATTGGGGGGTATTTGCCATAGTTGCCACGCTTGGCGAGCGGGTTGGCAACCGCAGTTTTTTTTATTGTAATTTTGGCTATTATCAGGAAGATGCTGCTGCCCATCTCCCGCCTGTTTCCCTTTGTCGTCTTTTACGACACCCATGGGCGGATATGGGGTTGTGGATATTCTTGACCGCCACTACACGGCACCGCCACTACACGGCACAAAATAAATTATAGTTAGTGATAAATTAAACACGCCATGTATATCAAAACAAATTATCTCAATAGTTTGGGCTTGCGAAGTTTTTCTTCCTTAGGATTAAATGGCATTGTTGTTCTATAATAAGTTTTTATCCGCGGTACATGATGAGGTTACGTTCTTTATTTCTTGGTCATCAGTATAGTCTGGAATATTAGCAAACTAAAAAGCAATTCTACAATAGAAAATTAAATATTTTTACAATTTCAGTTAGTGAACATTGTTACATGGCACCTTGGCAAAAGGCATTGTTGTTCATCATAGACCTGTCTCAAGGACTACCACATAATAAATTCCTGAAAAAATGGGTAAGAAACACAAATTATGTTATTACAAAATCGCCATCTTAGAATTTACTATTTTTTAATTAATTCTCTTATATTCTGTATCCGTATCAAAATACAAACAGTCTTTTATTATTTTTTTAAATATTTTGTTTGTTTTAGAAAAAATAAGTATATAATAAAAACATACCAGATTCGTGCTGGTATCTTGAATTCAAGACGCTTTCTTTAATTTTTTATATAATTGCCACTCCCATTGTCGGCATCGCAATGTTGCATTGTCACGTAAAATAGTCTATATGCAGTAAATTGAAATACGAAAAATATAAATTCAAAAAATATAAATTTGTTAACAATTATAACTACCTAATTATTATTTAAGCCAACACAGACATTAGAGCACAAAAATATATTTACAGGCTACAAATTTACAGGCACAGGGGAGTCTGTCTGTACTGGTCTTATTAGGCTTGGTTTGCTGACAGTAGCAGGCGTAGTAACAGAGCACATCTTCGAAGTTTTAACCTACAATATATATTTAAAAAATTGTTAAATGGGTGGATTGATAAAATTATTATTGGAATTATGAACTATCTTTAAAACGAATACATTAGATTAATTTAACAAAATACACAGTTAAATAATACTGATTGAAAGTCTTCATTTAAAAAGAAAAATGTTCATTTTAAAAAGAAAATGGCATTTAATAATAAAATACTCAAGTTTGGTTATAGAATGGATTATTGACTTGCTGCTAGAAACTGTATATTTTCTACGACAAAAGCAAATACATTGCCCCATAAACAAATTACTAACTCTGTGTGGTCCATAAATTACTCTAGCCACTTACCACTGTTCGTTCTTTTGTCACTTCTGTTTTATAAAAAATATTTGGCTTTTTTGCCATCGTCTTTTATGATCACCTTCGGGCCAAAAAGCATGATGGACTTTTTACATCACTATGGTACGGTGAGAGATCCTTAGAAATATTACAAATTATACCTACGTCTCTAAATCTTAAAGTTTAAAACCTTCATAGTTTGTACTTGTTTTAATATAATTTTTAACTTCATAAGAATTAATTTAATAATTGTCTAAACAGTATTTGTATATTATGTAGGTATATTCTAATAAGAACCAAATTTTCCTGTAAACCTAAGTTGTTAAACCTCAGTTGACGGATCGTCATGTTAGAGTACATCAGAGGCAATAAAAGTTGTCCAATCGACGGTCTAGTAAACTGGAAGCGAAATTGCCAATCCCTTTTCACAATGGACCGTAAAATGCTTTTCCGTTTTTGTCCGGCCAAGCGAAACACGCTCGCTGACTCACTAGACACTGTGGTAGCAAGCTAACGCTAGTTTTTTTTTTTCAAAGCAATTTTCGTAACAATTTGACTTTGAACGTAATTGTAATTAATTGTTTTTAAATAATTTATTTGTCATAATAATATTCATAATAATATTTTTATAGCAGTAAGAATATCCAAATGAACCGAGTACGTTATTCCTTTAGTGATGTATAAATGGCAATTAATATTTTTTTAAATATTCGGTCAGCAAGAAAATTCAGCTAAAAGTTATTAGGAGAGCATAATATGTTTTTGTCAATAAAAAATGATTATCAGAGAATAAGTAGGAGTTAAAATTATTATTTAGTCAACAATATTTAACAATTGGTTAGGTAAGGTAAAGTTAGGTTTTGTAGTTTTATTTTAATTTATTTTCCAATAGGATACAGCAAAAAAATTAAACACTTTTGTTGCTGTAGAAATAAAATTAATTATCCAATCAGTTCATTTTACAACTTGCCAAAATTTGTTAAAATCTTAATTACAATTTGTTGTACTATTACTAATATTTCTGCAGATATATTTACAATTTCAAGGGTAACTAATATCACTTTACTTGCCTATCAATTTAGTTATTTTTGCCGACAAGCAGCTCAGTTTACTTTGTTTGCTGACAAAATACATTTTGGAGCTGACCATTACCAAAACTTCTTTAATCATTTCACGGTTTAAATGATGGCCTACATAAATTAGTACAAAATTTTGACTTATTGTCTAGTAAAAACAGCGCCCTCTCTTAAAACTAAATAATTAAGTTACCTAAAGTAATGAAATATTAAAAAATTTAATCTATTAATAAAACATACACATAAATATTTTTCTATTCAATGTATTGTGTACTTCAAAAATTGAAAATGCCGTAGTGACCTTATGTTATACACATTACCTAAACTGTAAGGGAAATAGTCTGGGGTAAAATCACCGCTTACAGTTTCAATTACACGAGTTAGCTAAATGTTTAATTTTTATAATATAATTTAATAGGATGCTAGAAAATTGAGTTGTCTCGCCAGCAACGCAAAGTCAGGAATTTGCATTTAGAAAAAGCCAAAATCAGGGGCTCTTTAGGTGCTAATTAGGTGCCAAGTTTAAAAATTATATGCTCTAAAATGTTCACCGCACCGAACTGTTGAAATTTGCGTTGATGGCAAAACGTATCGCTAGCAACCACTGATATCTAGAGGTCAGTGCTAGCAACGCAGTGACGATAATAGATATAAGGTAAATGTTAATTAAGGAAAGAATCAAGTGCTAATTAATTGCTGCAAGTACAGGCAATGAAAAGGCGTCCCTAATAAAAATAAAGTCGCTATTCATAACAAAGCAAATGCAAAAATCAGGTCTTCTGAAAATGGTAAAACTAGACATCCGGTACTTGCGTACGGGGTGGAAGGGGGATGGGGGAGGTTGAGGGTTTTGTGGAAGTCCCCTACCCTTCTCCCCCTTGCGGAAATGTATAGTTTATAGTATATAATTTATGAGTAATATTTTTTTTGTAAACTCATAACCTCACTTTTTTACACAGGAATAAAGACACAGTTACTTCTGAAACGGCTTCGTCGCTGCAGGAAGTGCAACCTCTTCGCCAGCAACGCAAATTTATATAGTTTGTTACGATGAACATTTTGTAGCACCTAATTTTTAAACTTGACACCTAATTAGTATCTAAAAAAACCCTAAGTTTGACTTTTCCTAAATACAAATTCCTGACTTTCCGCTGCTTGCAAGATACAGCAAAAAATTATGATTTCGCCAAGACTATCAATAATATTTGATAAGCCACAATGCGTCTTCAGGGCAAGAATGACTAAGCCTTTGATAAGTAGTGTGCTTTACCATATTTGGCTGCATGACCACTTACCATCAGGTGAGATAGAACTTAATCGCTGGCATAGCACAACATGAAAACGATTCTTTCCAGTTCTTCAGTATTCTCTATATTTTTATCCTTGACTATTAAACAAAGATATTCCATATTTTAAAGTTGGGACTTTGAAAATTCATATGAAATTATAACTATTTTACTTTATTTACTTTACTGATCCTTCAAAATAATATTTTATGAATTTAAATGTAATATATTGAATTATAGTTTCTACGTGGTAGAGCCATGCTGCAGCTATATTAGTAGTATAGTTGTATCACGAATGGTTCGGCTTGACCGGGAAGGACCACGCTCTAACAGAATACCAGCATAAAATAGCAGCTTAATACTGCTGTGTTCCGTATGATGAGTGTAGAGAACCGGAGACCCTTTTTACTGGAAAAGAGGCATTCCATCTTAGTCCTCACGGGTGACAATGCATCTATATTTTGATTCGCAAACGAGGATAGATGTAGATGTCTATGGGCCACAGCAACCACTTACCATCAGATGGACTGTGTGCTCGTTTGTCACCTTATCCTATAAAAAAACCGGCCAAGTGCAAGTCGGACCCGCGCATCGAGGATTCCGAACAAATCCATAGGTACATAAGTTTAAAATTATTAAAAATATTTTTATTATATGATGTAACTAAAAATTTATGTTTTTCGCAATTTTTCCTCTATCTATTCTATAATACGTTGCTTCGTACGAAATTTTAAGATTCCAAGTTCACGGGAAGCCCTGTAGGTTTTGATTCCCTTGCGAATGTTGAAAATTTGCGGCATAAACGGCTGTATCTTTTGATTGCGTTGGCTTAGAAGTTTGTTTTTTTCACAGCTCCAAGGGACAGTAAACTTGAGTATTTGATATGAATTTCAGCATGATACTTCCACGCGTTCCTGAGAAAAAGGGTCTTGACAGACAGACAGACAGACGGACGACAAAGTGATCCTATAAGGGTTCCGTTTTTTACCTTTTGAGGTACGGAACCCTAAATAAATAATATATAAAAAGACTCAGAAACACGGTGTAATATTTCAATATTTTTGCTTACTTTGATTGGGAAAATAATTCTAATTACATTTTAGGAACCATAATATGTGATAGTATTCTTACACACTTCTTTAGACACAGTTCTTTTTAAGGTTAAAGTAACAATATAAACTATTATTATTATTGCGTATTTATGTATTCACCGCAAAACGCTTCTCGGAAAAACATCTGCGTTGTTTCTGATGTAAATCCAAGCCATTTTCGTAAATACTAAAATAAAATTAACTAAGCCAACAAAACCTGAAGAACTGTTGGATGAGTTAAGGTTAATCTATAATGAAAATATTATGAAACTATGAAAAAATCTCAACTTACAATGCGTAGTACCGTCAATGAAAAACAAAATGACAAATCGTGGTCTCAGGAACGGTCTTCGTATACGAAATATTTTTGTGGTAGGGAATAATACGATCCATCATCCGCCACTATATACTCGTACAGTTCGATTTGATTAGTAGGTGTTATGCATCCGTATATTAGTTTTTACAAGCGTGTCGCTCAGTAGCGGCACTACATTTTATATGCAGACATGTTATATAAAAATATTCCTAACCCAGTGGGTTGTGAATATTTTTATAAATATTAGTTTCTCGATAACTCAATACATTTAAAAGTACGAACACTAGAAACTAGCTCAAATAAAATCTCGAAATGTATCTGTGTATTTATATCAGCAAAACAGTTGTTCGGCACTCAGTGATCGTTGCGAAATTACATGATCAGTGTCCGAGTTATTTTCACTCTCTCTATCACCTATAATATAAATATCCACTTTATTTAGCTCAATGGCAAAATAGCAAAACATATTCCATCAATAACATATTGTCATTTGTCACGACTGAATAACCATGGTAGAGCCATGCTGCAGCTATATTAGTAGTATAGTTGTAGCACGAATGGGTCGGCTCGACCGGGGAAGGACCACGCTGCTGTGTTTGTATGCTGAGTGTAGAGAACCGGAGACCCTTTTTACTGGAAAAGAGGCATTCCATCTTAGTCCTCAAGGGTGACAATGCATCTGCATTTTGATTATTTATTCAAGATAGATGTAGATGTTTATGGGTCGCATCAACCACTTACCATCAGGTGGGCTGTGTGCTCGTTTTTCACCCTAACCTATAAAAAACTTTCTTTTCAGTAATAAACATTCATCATCATCATCATCATCATTACAGCCCTTCACAAGTCCACTGCTGAACATAGGCCTCCCCCAAGGAATGCCACAAAGTACGGTCCTGAGCCACCTGCATCCATCGACTTCCTGCATATCTTACCAGGTCGTCACTCCATCTAGTTGGGAGACACCCTACACTTCGTCCGTCGGTACGAGGCCGCCACTCGAAAACCTTTTTCCCCATCAATTGGCGGTTCTTCGAGCTACATGGCCGGTCCATTGCCACTTCAGATTAATAATCCGTTGGGCTATATCGGTCACTCTGGTTCTACTGCGGATATCCTCATTTCTAAATGTATCACGCAGAGAAACTCCGAGCATAGATATAGCATATTATATTTTATTAATGAACATTAATAAAATATAATATGTACATTAATATGATTGCCTATATAGTATTAAGATGTGTTCCGTTATCTCTATCAACTAAACTATTACTGAAATACGGGTCCTAACGATAGATGCAAGAACAATGAATTATAGTTTTTCCAAACGGTATCAGCATAGCTATTAAACTTTTTGGAAATGCATAGGCAGTTTAATTGTTGAAAATATTATTAATGCCATCAAAAACATAACTTGTAAAAAAAACAAGTCTCGCAACTCAGTTCTTCTACCGTAATAGTTGTGAGATCCATGTAATTCCAAGTCGGTTAATTTATTCAGTCCCTACTTAAGGGTCCTTCTGACTTAAATTATTACATAATAACTAACCTAGCAACATCTTATAGTGACCATTTCAATATTAAAAATCTTTTATGTTTTAAATAAATAAATTGACTTGGCCATTGCGTGAAAACGCAATGTATCTCCCAAGTAATACAATTATATTAAATTGCCAAGTCAAACTATGTATCAATCTATGGACTGAATAAATTAACCGACTTGGTATTACATGGATCTCACAACTTTTTACGGTAGAAGAACTGAGTTGCGAGACTTGGCTTCTTTTACAAGTTATGTTTTTAATGGCATCTAATTTCTTTTTGTAGATAGTTATATCTAGGTAGCTATTTACACCTATTATTCCATTATACATATATAGGTACTCTGATTCATTCACTGCAAATGTAACTTTGTAATACTATATATTTATATGGGATTACAAAGTTATTTATGCAGTTGGTGTATCTCGAAAACTGGACCGAAATTGTAAAATATTTTAATTTTTCCTTGTTTTATATACTAAACAATAATTGTATTCCAAATTTGAAGTTTCTATGTCAGCTGGAAGTGCCTCAGAGTTTTGATGATCGGTCAGTCAGTGAGTGACAAAATTAAGAAATTTTTACTAGTTATAATTCTTAAACGATTAGTTCAAATTTAATGAAATTTAAAATATACCGAGTCTATACAATGCCTACTTGGTTAGTAAAAATTCAGGCTTCTAGTTTTATCCATAACGAAGTTATAGGGTTTCAGAAACGGCCTGAACTGCTTCGAGATAAGGATGATACGGCCGTGCCGCTTTTTTGCTCGACTTGGCGGGGGCACTGCCCCCAGATATTGTGAGAGCGGACGTTCAACTTGCTGTCCTGCTTACGCAATTAATCATTATCAGCAATAAAACAGGGTACTGTATAGATACAATTTGTACGTACCGTACGATAGACGATACCGTAATATTTTACCGTCATAATTACATAATAGTGAAACATGAGGGACGTAATTACATGATAACACCAAAGTATGTAAACCAGCAGCAAAACTAGTCATCTTATTTTAACATAGAGCAGCATTTTTATCTTAGCACTGGAAGAATTACTACAATGGACAGAACCAGGCTACTTTCATTCTACGAGTTCTAGGCAGCATCTCTCGCACACAGCTTTTTCAGTGAACTTCATACTGCACAAACTAGAGGGGGCTTCCTGATATATCCCGAATTCTACCCTGCTACCATTAATATAAGAGTGATGCAACCTTTCGCTTACTCTCGATCCGTCTGGTATTTCATAGACGCGCCGTCAAACTAAATAAACTAATGAAACAAATTATTGTATATGTATCTTTTGTTCAAAAACATAAGTATCTCTCTATTCATTTCTGTGATGCATTTTGCCCGCGTTTAGTTTGTGTCTCCACTTATAACTATATTTAACATTTGTCCTGCGCGGTTATAATTATCTCGCAAATAATATTCGGCAAACGATAATGCTCCGGTTGAAATTTGCTGGGAGAATATAATGATAAAATCATGCATATAAAATGCAAAGCATGTTTTTAATTATGAGGATATTGAGAATTTTTCAGTAATAGAAATCAGTAAAAGTAAAAACAATTTTATTTCCATACGCCCTTCAATCCACGCCTTCTCCTGCCCCATGGGATGCTATATGGGTATCTGGATATTTTTAGATCGCCAATACGTGTTTATTTATAAGCCCTTATCTCCTAAGTAATCTTTTTTATAGATATTCTAAATAGACTTTGCTAGTCAAGATATTATGTTACATATATTTTTTAATTCTCTTTGGTAATTCATTAATGTAACAAAAATCTTATTATACATATTTACAGCTCAATGAAATCTTTTGCGGACACTCGCCGAAATGTAATCAGTACTTATAACACCAACAGACTGTTAATACTGCCTCTGTCTACAAGCCTGTTGACAATGAGAAGAATATAAGCTGAACCTTCCTGATCAACTTATTCCCAGGAACATGTTATATGAATATTTTTTAAAAGAATGGGGAATGAGTCACTCGCATCCGTAGGCTTCGACCACCTAATCCTAGGCCTACCCTACACGTGTCCCCCGGGTGGTGCTAAACAAGCGACAAAGCCGAAAGAACAGACTCGGCTCCTCGCCGTGTGGTAGCGGCGTAAAAAATACCACCCCTACTTTCGCACCATGAGGCAAAACAGTTACGAAATGGCCCCGAGTTCCTGGCGCCCCTTTAATGGGGCAGGGGTGCGAAGAATCTCCTGGAGGAAAACCGGCGACGAGATTCGCCACCCGTCATGTTCTGTCCCCCGGAGGGGCGAAAAGTGGATTACGGAGGCCCGTCTGGCTACGTTGAATGTATGTGGAGCAATGAATGATAAGATGGGTGAAGTATGCGATATGATGTATGATAGAAGTATAGACGTGATATGTGTAAATGAAACGAAACGGAAGGGAAAGCATGCCACTACACATGGCATGTATACCGCGTACTGGTCTGGTGTAGACGAGACCGAACGGGCATGCCAAAGAGTCGGTATCATCCTTTCAGAAAGAATGGGTCAATGTGTGAAAGAGTATGAATTTGTAAGCCCGACACTGCTATGGATAAGAATGAAAGTGGGCTTAAATAAGTTGTTTATTCTAGGGGTCTACGCCCCAGACATGTCTAAGCCCACTTATATCCGAATGCAGTTTTGGGAGTTGGTAAGGATGGTGCTAATGAAATGCAAGGTTAATGAAAATATTGTGATATTAGGAGATTTTAATGGAAGGGTTGGGGTGAGGAGGCTTGGTTATGAAAGTATATTGGGAACGTTTGGTGATGAAAGTATAAATGAGATTGGTGAAAGCCTCCTCACCGTATGTGTGGAAAAGAATATTTTTGTGACGAACACTTTCTTTCGTCACAAGAAGATTCATACATATACATGGGAAAGAGGTGATGATTGAAGCATGATAGATTTCATAATTGTTGATGAAAGAATGAGGAGCACGGTGGTGGATACAAGGGTTTACTGGGGGTCTAACGTAGGGACGGACCATTACCTGGTCTTATGCCGAATTAATGGTCTTTTCAGACGTTGGCGGCATCGGACATCTATGTCTACCACTACGTTACAGCGTATAAGAACAGAGAGATTACAAGATGAAGGCGTGAAAGAGAAGTTCAAATGTAGATTGAGAGAAAATATAAGTGGTATGGCTGAATTGTGTATGAATGATTTAGACTTGGAGACTGTGTGGTATAATGTCAAGAAATGTTTGGTGGATGCAGCTACCGAAGTATGTGGTGTAAGTAAGAGAACAAATGAAATGAAAAATACCACTTTATGGTGGGATGATGAGGTACGGATGGAAGTTGAAGCAAAGAAGAAAGCATGGCTAGATTTACTAGCAACCAAGGCTAGTAATCCTAGCGGTATGAATGATGATATTAAAAAGAAAAAGGCAGTCTTTAGACATCTAAATAAGAGCGTAAAAGAAGTAGTTGAAAGGAAAAAGCAAGAAAGAACGGATTAGAATGATAGAAGAATATCGGATAACTTCCAGGCAAACATTAAAAGTTTTTTGTGCGTTCGTGGACTTGGAAAAGGCTTATGACAGAGTGGACAGGAATGTATTATGGCAAACACTGAACTCATTTGGGTTTAGCGCTGGGTTGATACAGGCATTAAAGTCTCTGTATAGGAACTCCAGTGCTTGTGTCAGAATCAACGGGGCCCACTCGGACTGGTTTGACATCCATAAAGGTGTCAGACAGGGCTGTCCCCATGGTTGTTTAGCCTATTTATGGACAGTTGTTTGGAAAATTTTAAAGTAGAAGAATGCTGGTTAAGAATGGGTGAGTTAACCGTCAAATGCCTTTTGTACGCCGATGATCAAGTCATACTTGCATCGTCGGGGGCCGAATTGCAAATGATGGTTAAATTAATGAACAGGACATTAAAAGAAAAGGGAATGAAAGTAAATGCAAGTAAGACGAAAGTTATGGTTTTTGAAAGAGAAGAAAGTAAAACGATATGTGAAATAAGAATAGAAGGGGAGTTGGTCGCGCAAGTAGATGAATTTGTGTATTTGGGATGTGTATTTAGCAGGGATGGTATATATGATAAGAATATAGAACAACGAGTGAACGCAGGAAATAGAGTGAATGGGGCTTTACACTTAATTGTGAGTGAGTCCCTACTTTAATGTATGGTAGTGAAAGTTGGGTATGGCACAAGAAGCACGAGAATAGAATAAATGCTGTAGAAATGCGATCATTAAGAAGTATGTTTGGGATGAATCTGAATGACAGAGTGAGAAATTGTGTGATAAAAGTGTGGCTTGCAAGATGATGTTGTGACCAGGATTAAGAAGAGAATGTTTCGGTGGTTTGGGCATGTAGAAAGAATGAATGAGGAAAGAGTAACAAAGTAAATTTATGTTTTAGAGGTGAACGGCCGAGTCGGGAAGGGTCGCCCTAGGCGAAAGTTTATCGACCAAATTGGCGATATATTGAAAATGGGCCAAATCAAGAGTACCTTTAACCGACGAGCGTGTATGCGTAGGTATATGGATGTGAAGGAAGCGAGAGAGGTGTGTCAGGATCGTACCAAATGGAAGTCCATAGTCTCTGCCTACCCCTCTGGGTGACAGTCGTGAGTATTTATGTTTATGTTTTAGAACTATTATGGTAAAAACTCAGTTAATTTTTGCATGCACTAAACTATTTTTTTAATCTTTTTACCGCTTCCTTAGGTCTCTGAATGTAAGACAATATTTACATTGCCACCTCCTATTAAAACATATTGTATGTGATTGTATTTTCTTTTTCTATGATGACAATAGAAATATGTCACATTCGTTAAACATTATGCCTTATTTCCATGAGAAAGTGAGCGGGGAAGTAAACCTGAAATCAGGTAGTGCCAGTAAATACGTTACTTTGTTGGTGTGTGTGTATAAGTCAAAGTTTTTCGCTCACTTGATGCCAAATGCGTAGGTGACGTACTCTGTAGTGAAGTGAGCTTCAAAATATCGTCCTCAATATATATTGAAACAATGAACTTATATGTAGGACTTTAGTCGAATAAACAGTTCTTAAGACATCCAAAGGAAAAAATTGTACCGAGAGAAATGTTAATGTGAATTTTACATTACTGGTTAGTCATAGAAGTGCAGAAAATATATAAGTGATTAAATTACAAATCTTCTTCAATATAAATAAAATGAGAACATCATCAAGTTAGTCGAAGTCAATTAAATACGCATTATTAAGGATCACTCAAAAACTATTGGTTAGATCGTGATCAAATTTATATGGGACCACACGATAAGCATATTCAAAACAAAAGAGAATCATCAAAATCGGTTGTAGTGTTATGGTACTTACATATCATTTTACACTATTTTAAATTTATTTTTCCATTCTGTTTTTGATTTTCTGCATTCATATTTTGCATCACCTTTATTTCCATAGGATCCTGTAACGTTTTTACACAATAACAAATAATTTTCACTTCGTATTTTCACGCTATCAGCACTTTTAAAATCGGTGTCGATGGAGTCTTACCTTTTTCGATCTTTTATTTAGTTCTCCGTAACTCTGCAATTTCGGGTTTCGTGCGCGCTGTTGCGCTATTTTTTTCCTATATCAATAATATCTCATTTCTTACTTAAATCTTGTCGCTTTTTAATTATAAGCCTGAAACCAAAAATTGTTAGTTTTTGACATCGTTATTTATTTGGTTGTCAAGGCAATTTTTATTCAAATTCGTTACCGGTCTGATGTTTTTATTTCAATATTTCCACATAAATACTCTTTTGCTCTGGGTCATTTACAAAAATTTCCTTTTAATTTAAATGATTTCCCGTTCTCTCTAAAAAGATATAAAAGCCGAACTATCGGTGAATACAGACAGTCCCGTTTCAGCTTCCAAACTTGAAGCTGACTTAGAAGACTAAAAGCCTTATCCCGGGGCCGCACTGCCCCGGGATCCTGCAAGCCTCTATCTACACCTGAAGTCGTCGGCGTAGTTTACTCCAAGCGCGGGGCCGCACTGCTCCGGGATCCTGCAAGCCTCTATCTACACCTGAAGTCGTCGGCGTAGTCTACTCCAAGCGCGGGGCCACACTGCTCCGGGATCCTGCAAGCCTCGGTCTTCACCTGAAGTCGTCGCCTAGTCTACTCCAAGCGCGGGGCCGCACTGCTCCGGGATCCTGCAAGCCTCTATCTTCACCCGAAATCGTTGCCTAGCCTACTCCAAGTGCGGGGCCGCACTACTCCGGGATCCTGCAAGCCTTTGCGTTCATCTGGAGTCGTCGCCTGCACCTCCACCTACTAGTGCCCGTGCTATCTTTAGGCGCTGCGACTGTTTACTCCAGGCGCTGAGAGCGCCTACTCCAAGCGCTACGTGTGCCAACTCCAGACGCTGCGTATGCCTAGACCAGGCGCTGCGTGCCACCACCGCAAAGAAACTCCAAGCTCAGCGTGTGCCTACTCCTACTCCAAGCGCAGCGTGTGCCACTTTGACCTTCAGGCTCCGCTTCAATATTCTTCTATCTTTATTTTCTATCTAATGGTAATTTCACGTCACCCATCACCATCATCATACTTCATTTTTTTATATAAAATTGTAAATATCTTTTCAAAATTTTAAATATATTATTTTCTTGTTCTACTTTTGTTGTTTTGTTGTTCTTAGGTTAGGTTCTTTTTTTTAATTGTCGCTTCACGACACGGTTCACCTAGATTTTTTTGAGGTAACACATAAAAAAGTTGAATTGAGAACCTACTCCTTTTTCGAAGTCGGTTGAAAAAATTTTCAACGACATTATCAGTAGGTTTACAGCTACAACTTAGCAGACTTGGTAGACTGTATTGTTTCAGTTTTTGGTGGCAGTTTGCTTGCAGCCTGTATATAAAAATATATCAAATGTTTCTGGTAGGTACTTAAAACTTTTATTACGGTGAATTGACATTTTAACCCATCATCTCTTATGTATGAAGCGGTAATGTGAAAATTCTCTCCCTTCGATGTTGTCGCAGAAATCTTCTATGAAAAAAAAATATTTTTCTTTATTTTTCCGTCAGTATGATTATTTTTATATTGACGGAATCGTGGTATTTCAGAAGATAAACTCGTCCTAAAATTACGCAAATACGCTAGCAATATGATTTGTACCTCCATCAGTAGCAATTTTTTATAAAAGTGCTGATTCACCACGTTATCGATTGCTGAAGTAAAACGTTGTGATTAAACCTACATGTCCAAGTAATATATTAACATTTGTTTTTATAAAAAGTACATTTAAAGTCTGCTAACACGCATTGAGGCAGGGCGGCGGTCTCCTCACTACCCCAAAACTCGCTCAGAAATGTAAACAGGCTTACGAGCAGCAATTGAATATAAATAGGTGTTTACTTTATTTTCTTTTCATACTGTATGTATGTTTTTTTGTATTTTTCTGCAAACTTTTCAAGTTTACTAACTGGTAGGGCTGGGTTACTACAACTCTCTTGCATGTATCTGATACCATCTGTTCTGATCCATCAATACTTCTCTTATATCTTAAGGCTAGTTATATTTCACAAAGTTATGACTTTTGTGAAATAAAATAACTTTGTGAATTATAACTATCCTTAAGATTTGTCAGACACGTTAGACTGTCCTTGTGAATTTGACCTTAAGAGCGAACTTTGCTCATATTTGTTTTATTGGCATTAATCAAAACGTAAAACGTGGCAAAGAAATTAACCTCGAAATAGATAGACAAAGCATTTTGTTCTAAAATGTATAGTAAGTCAGTACAATAATATGATTTAACAAAGAAAAACAATAAGACTGTTTCATATGAAGACAAACATTGTGATAACATTATACAACAACCTTGCTAAAGTCTCTAACCGCACTGGGCCAAAATTTGTTATCTCTTTGTTCATATAAGGAACGGTGCGTTCTGTAGATGCTACTTATTGTTCTCCTAAGTTTTCAGTTTTCTCGAGTTTTATTATCACCAGTAAAGCTTCTTTGTTTACGTATATTACAACTAAACTTCTTAAATTATAACTTAAATTGTTTTTTGTAGTTTTAAAAAAATAATATGATGCGATTTTCAACTCAATGAAGTGGCAATGAGCCGGCCATATAGTTCGAAGAACCGACAATCGATGGGGAAGAATTGTTCTCGAGTGGTACCCTCGTACCGGTAGGTGAACTGTAGGGCGCCCTCCCCACCGCCTCCACTAGATGGAGTAACGACCTGGTAAGACATGCAAGAAGTCTATGGATGCATATGGCTCAGGACCGTGCTTTTTGGCATTCTTTGAGGGAGGCCTATGTCCAGCAGTGAACTTGTCAAGGGTGGTAATGATGATGTTGATGATAATGTTTCACTTACTACACCAATTACTTGTGCACTTTAATGCAGATGCACTACCTCCTGATGACTTAGATGCGATGTCACGTTACCAGTAGAAAGGATCTCCAGTTCTAATTATTTATCACACAAAACACAGCAGCTTTATTATACTATTCCACACTGGTATTCTGTGCAAGGTGGTTTTTTTTCCAATCGAACGGACTCATTCCTGCTTCAACAATGATACAGCTACACCAGGATGCAAATACTTAATGACTAAATATTTGCAGCCTGAAATTAAATTGTGTGTCATGTCGCATATTAAATAAAAAGATCATATTGGTCGGGGACTTATGGCTTCCATATTTTAGTGATACTTAAGTATAACAAAACAGAATATGCCAACTGTGACACTTGCTTAGCACGTCCTAAATGTCTATTATTATTGGAGTATTAATTATGTGATTTTGTAGGCGATGGATTTTTAACTAAACGTGGTGCGAGTAGATCGCTTTTCTTTGAACTCTGTTCCTACGACCTCGACAATGTTGCTATTTGCATGTGAAATTAAGACAACAAATAAATAATTATTTTATGTAAATTATATTTTGCTAATATTAGATTAAACGTAAATATCTGGCAACCTGAATCTAAGCTAGGTACATACGAAGGGGTAAGATATAAACTTTTATGTGTATTGTGAGCATTTGGTTAGCAAAAGACCGCATTTTGTAACGGAAATATTTCAGAAGTATCCCCGAACATTTTGATCCTTACTATTCGGGTCACGTAGGGATAACAACAGGAACGAGTCGAGGACCTCGGTGTTTATTGTGATATCGATAATGCTGGAAACACTTGACCTCAATGGATATGGATATGGAGGATATTATGATTCGTAAAGGTTATTTAATTATATTTTATTTCATTTGATTTATTTTATTCCAGAAAACATGATAAAAATAAATGTCTACAGTATAGAATCAGTAAATGTAGTCATAATCCTAAATATGCGCATATATGTATGTATGTATGTATATATGTATGTACACATTCAATGTAAGCGGAATAATATGTTCTCTCATATTCTTATATATGTATCGTGTCGTATAATTTGATAAACCGAATTTTCGGTGAAAATCTAGGGATATCGCGAAAACACGGATAATTAAACAATGGCTATGACATTTGTTGTAGAATAAATTTTTTTGAAACAGTCCTTTCATGGTCTAAAACCCCCTTGCGTTTGATCGTTACGTTCTGGAACATTCTGTATAATACAATAAATGTTAATGTGTATCAGATTAAGTAGTTAGAATAGAATTAAGAAGTAAATTATTTAAACTAAACGGAATAACTGTGTAGTGGCGATGTAAAAACGTATACTACCCCATATCGAAGAAGCGACAGAGAGAAACAAACCATGAGACGTGCAGCAGCGTCTTCCTTAAAACAACTAGAAAATAAAATACTGCGAATGCCAACCCGGCTGCCAAGCGTTGCTATCATATCAAATATAACCCGTATGAGGTAATTTATGGGAAGACCCATGTTTAGCTGTGAAAAGCTGAACATCGGTCTACTAAAATCAGTCAAAGCATGGCCAGGAGCTACCTGGATCCATCGATTGTCTTTATGGTTCGATTCCATTTATTGAGGGTTCGCCAAACGCTGCTTTTGCACGTACGAGACTGCAACTCGTGAACCTTTCATTTCCATCGGTTGTCAGCTTCAAGTCACACGGCCGGTGTATTGTCGTATCAGCCTACTAACCCACTAGGCTGTGTCAATTATTCTTGTTATTCTGCGGAAGGCCTTGTTATGGATTGTATAACACAGAAAAACTCCGAATATAGCCATCTCTATAGCTTGTTGAGGAATTTACGGTTTGCGTATACAGCCCGCATTCAAGGACTACGTTTCGCTTCTGTAAATCAGTATTAATAACACGCTTATTCTTTTCAAGCTACTTTATTCATAACTAGGATTTTCCTGCGGCTTCGTCTATGTAGAACACTTGCAAGTCTATAATTATGGTCTTTGGGCAATAGTTGAAATATCTAAAAGTCACTTAAAACTCAGTTTATTTATTCTATTACCATTACAGCCTATTAAAGTACACTGCTGAACAGAAGCCGCTTCCCATAGTTGCCTCATTTGGGGGATATTTGTCATAGTTGCCACGCTTGGTAAGCTGGTTGGCAACCGCAATTTTTTATTTTTAGTCGTTATTAGGAAGACGCTGCTGCCCATATCCAGATTCGTTTCTCTATGTCGCCTCATACGACACCGGCGGGATAATGTGAGGTAGTGGATATTCTTACACCGCCACTACATGGACAATTTTTGTTATTATCTCGATCTATGTACGATATGAGAAAAAGGCTGGAATAAAAATTAAATATATATGAATTTCACGTTAAAAAAGGTGTTATTATCTTATATTTTAATACTCGTAGTTGTTAAATGGTTTTGATTGAATTTTGTTGAATTTGGGATTATCTCATAGGTGCGATATTTGCCATAGTTGACGCGTTTCGCAGGCGGGTTGGCAACCGCAGTTTTTTTTTAATATTGCATACCTTAAGCGAAAGCGCAAGGTATGTTCTACTATCGCCTAAAAATTAAGATTCCAACGTTTTATCGAATAAAATCGTATCTAGCAATCATATTATACATATAAATGATATAAAAAGCACATTGTTAGAAAGATAAATGATTGTTGAACTTATTAATATTTTTTTTAAATTGATTAATTGCTATTTACAAATAAAAAAGGGCTTTTTGTGGTTTATGGTGTGGATTTATCAAGTCCGGAAGGCTTGTAAACACTCTAACTTTTGAAAATATCAATTGTTTAACTCAATCTATTTTTTAATCTCTTCATCTATCATGTGGGAAGCCACTGAATGTAAATGGCAGTGTAATTTTGTTTTGTTTAGCTATAATTAATTTTTTTCGGCTCCAAAATGGCGAAATTTTCGTTGATTTGTAGCCTTGTATGTAAATTAATTCTGTAAAGGGAGTTAAAGCCACAGAGTAGTTTACTCACTCACTCAGTTCGACGCACAGAGTACTTTTTATATACTGGTCAGTCACCGTCGTGAGTGGACATTGTTTAGGATGTTTGCAGCGGCTCAAAAAGATCGCTGTGCAAATACACAATATTCGAATAACCAAATTTCTTAAATACTTTATTATAATAATAATAAGAGATTTTTTATAACAATATTTTGGGTGACAATTTGATGGTTTTCGAGAGTGTTGAAACCGATAGGGTTGTTGAAATGTAAATCCAAGATGGCGGCTGAATGAGATACCAATTTTTTCATCATGGGTGTCATTTTCATGGTTTTCGAGGGCGTTGAAGCCGATAGTACTGTCGAAATGTAAATCCAAGATGGCGGCTGCAATAGGTATAAATTTTTTCATCATGGGTGTCATTTTCATGGTTTTCGAGGGTGTTGAAGCCGATAGTGCTGTTGAAATGTAAATCCAAGATGGCGGCTGAATTAGGTACCAATTTTTTCATCATGGGTGTCATTTTCATGGTTTTCGAGGGTGTTGAAGCCGATAGTGCTGTTGAAATGTGAATCCAAGATGGCGGCTGAATTAGGTACCAATTTTTTCATCATGGGTGTCATTTTCATGGTATTCGAGGGTGTTGAAGCCGATAGTGCTGTCGAAATGTAAATCGAAGATGGCGGCTGCAAAAGATATAATTTTTTTCATCTTGGGTGTCATTTTCATGGTTTTCGAGGGTGTTGAAGCCAATAGTGCTGTCGAAATGTAAATCCAAGATGGCGGCTGCAATAGATATCAATTTTTTCATCATGGGTGTCATTTTCATGGTTTTCGAGGGTACTGACGCCGATAGTGCTGTCGAAATGTAAATCCAAGATGGCGGCTGAAATAGAAATCAATTTTTTCATCATGGGTGTCATTCTCATGGTTTTCGCGGGTGTTGAAGCCGATAGTGCTGTCAAAATGTAAATCCAAGGTGGCGGCTGCAATGGGTATCAATTTTTTCATCATGGGTGTCATTTTCATGGGTTTCTAGGGTGTTGAAGCCGATAGTGCTGTCGAAATGTATTTAAACTACTTTAAGAAATTCCGTATAATCATGTTATACGTATTTTTTTATGCGCTTAAGGTATGCTCAATTGGATGTACCAATTATATTTTTTTAAGTTGTTATCAGGAAGATGCTTACAATTTGATTAACTAAATCACGGCAGAATTTCAAACTATATTTTATCTTAAATTTTACACACTAAGGGTGAAATTGTCAAAAATACTGAAACACGTGTTTTGCACACCTAAATATAATTTTTTATCGATCCACATTTTAAGTGTGAAATGCAGATTATGTAAAATTCGAAAATATGTATTATCCATAACTAGCAAAATTTCATTGTAAGTTATAGTAATCTGCACCATCATGGTTAGAAACCAGTTTTTTCCCCCGCAAACATTATACCTTCATATTAACGCTTTATAGTTTGATTTTTTTAAAAGTAATAAATGGGTATTTCTACTTTTACGAATTTTATCGCTCTTAATTTTTTATTTTTTATTAATTCCCGACGTTTCGGGTGCTTTACAGCACCCATGGTTACGGGGGACTGTAAAGCACCCGAAACGTCGCGAATTAATAAAAAATTAAACGCGATAAGATCCGTAAAAGTAGTTTTATTCAATGTTGTTCTTATATTTACGCGAACACTACGTAAATATAAGAAATCATTAAATGGGTATTTCATTATTTTAATCGAAAAGTAATTGTGTCGACCAATTTTCACGCCTACGTATTTAAAGAAAACTATATTGTCATAATGTCATGCTTCTACATGCAGATGTAGAAGCATGACATTATGACAATATAGTTTTGCGGTTTGAGCTGTGCGTCATATCAATATCTTTCATATACAACTTGTACCCACGTTTTAAAACCCGGTGGATATTTTATTTAAAAAATATATAAATTTTATTATTTTAAGCTAAGAGTATACCTAAGTATATATTTCTGAATTGAAAAAAAATGAAGTTAATAATTTTTCTTCATAAAAATGGTGCCACGTACGGGATTGTTATGAAAAATCTCAAATTAAGTTTTTATTTATGTTATTTTCAGGAGTACTTTAGCTAAGTCACGAGTTAATCGCCTAGTAAAATAAAAACTTTCACCCAAAGTATTTCACCCTCTCAGGGGTAGAATTTTTCAAAATCCTTTCTTAAGTACGTTATAAAAGGCAGCTACTCTCCAAATTTCAGATTTCTACGCCTAGCAGTTTGGGCTATGAGTTGATAGATGAGTCAGTCACTCAGGATAGATAAGAACTTTAACTGGAAAATACATGTAAATGACATTTGCATTAGGCTAAGATCGGTGCAAGTATGTTTTACCAATTAAAAAGTGTATTGAACAAACAAACGTTAAGAATAGTATATTTTGCACTTGCCGACTCGCTAGTGAGTTATGGGCTCCTTGTATACGGGCGAAACTTTATTAGATATCTAAGAGATATAAAAGAGTCTGATTAAGTTTTTAGTTAGTTAAAATGTTAAAGATAACTGCAACAAAAACTATGATAAGTTGTTCCCATTTGTAAAATTATACCCATAGATAAAAGGCAGATTATTTGGTAGGTCAGGAATATTATTATAATGAGGAATATCAAGTTAATGTTAAAAACAAGTACAACACACAAAGGGTTAGAGAAAACAAACTGGTTCTACCAAAAATAACGAACTATTATGGTCAGAGAACATCTAAGTATATGGTAGCTAAATCGTTTAACAAAATAGATCTACGAAGAGAAAAAGTAAAAATTATTGATCACTGAAGAAAAAATTTAAAGACATTATACAGGATTGCTAATAGAACTAGGTATATACGAACACATTGTAGTAGATTAAAACATTACTATATAATATATGTATGTATAAGTAGTAGATATATAATTCATATAATTAAAGTTATGTACATGTATATAAGGATATATAGTTAACATAACAACAAGAAGTCATAAGTCTATATATTACTATATTATAATTGTGTATTATTGTGTCCAATATTAGTAGTACATAAGGTGGTTCATTATAATGTAAAAGAGCGCCTCCCGCCATCGAACGTAAAAGTTTGGCGAGTTTAGAATTAAGTAACACCACTGTCTCATAAATTAATTAATAAATAAATTAAAAACAATATACTAGGTAACTAGCAATCCGCCACCGCTGCGCACGGTTAATTCTTGGATCTCGACAACAGCACCACTTACTAAGTCCAATTGTGAATCTAAACCCACCAGGGACCCACTCAAACATACACAAAAAGCGCTAATACGCAATTTTTGTACAAAGCATACAAGTCGCACAACTATATTAACGACACATAAAGAGTAGCAATAATTGTATATCAATGTAATAATTAAATTAAAATAATTCATAGCGTATTTCTATACGTAGTAGAGCCATGCTGCAGCTATATTAGTAGTAGTAGTATAGTTGTAGCACGAATGGGTCGGCGACCGGGGAAGGACCATGCTCTCTCAGAATACCAGCGTAAAATGACAGCTGGACACTGCTGTGTTTCGTATGGTGAGTTTAGAGAACCGGAGATCAATTTTACTGGAAAATAGGCATTCCATCTACTAAGATGGAATGCCTATCATCGGTGACAAAGCATCTGCATTTTAATTCTTTATTGAGGACAAATGTAGATGTCTGTGGGTCACAGTAACCACTTACTATCAGGTGGACTGTGTGCTCGTTTGTCACCCTATCCCATAAAAAAACATACTTTCACGCTTACAAGACATATGACGTTATTGCATAAAACATTTCAACCCTTATAATGGGCGTTAAACGGGTGCAATTTATCTTCAAGCCATAATGAATCACTGCCAGTAAGATAAGCGACATAGTATGGCAGCTGTATACCTGAATATCTACTGTATGAATATTGTAGTAATAATTTACCTAGTGGTTATTTAACGTTTACATGTATAACATTATATTTAAAGAAATAGATGACAAATATTAATTATTTCCTCCTGTTTTAATAGAGCATCTGCCTGATAACAACTTAAATTAACAATAAAACTGCGGTTGCCAACTCGTCTCTGCCAAGCAGGGCAACTATGGCAAAATTCCCCCTATGAGACAATCTATGGGGGAGCCTTATATTCACAGTGTTCTTTTATATACGATTATAGATGGATTTTTAAGATCCTTTTATAGTACGGTGTGTAGGTATAAAAACATTACTTGACTCCCCGCAATTGTCGAATGAAAAGCATTAAAGCGGATAAATTTTAAAAGTAACGACGTACATCCAACGTCGAAGCCTACTTGCAATACCATACTTCTCAAACCTCTGAAGCTGCACCCCATCACTTGTCTACTTACACCTGGCATTATATTACACAAAACTTTCCGAAATTAATTAAGAGGATATGGGATCTTTGGAAGAAGGGCTACGAAATTCTGTCTGTTATGTACGATGTACTTCATTATTTTCCATACGAAATTCAAAGTTTTCCATATGACTTCGATCATTTTGCATCTAAGTTTATGAATAAAGAAGCCTTTGCGATAACCAATTTCAATATTTTGTCGAATAAAGTTTATAATAAATTCAGCGTTCCTTCATATTACACATTGTTCTGTAAATTTAATAGAGCATGTTCTGATAAATAAAACATCCGCACATAGGAAAATTAAATGCCGCCGTCCTTTATAGATCCAAGACAAAGGCATGGGGAGTAAGTTCCTGCTAACCAATCATATTATACAAATACAAATATAATATCATTGCTGCTAACTCAAAAATATATTAAAAATCTGCATAAACATCAACAGGCTTAAAACAATATATATTTTTTTATAGAATAAGTAGATGCTGTGGCCCATACACATCTATCCTCGTTTCAAAATTTAATGTGCCGACGCGTTGTCGCCCCTGAGGAGCTAAGATGCAATGCATCATTACCAGTAAAAAGGGTCTCCAGTTCTCTCTACATGCACCATACGAAACACAGCAGCACTGTTTTGCTGTGTCTACCCGGCCGAGCCAACCCATTCATCCCGAAGCCATATATTTGCAGCGTACCACCACTTAAAAATATACTATAAACTTGAATATTTTAATTTATTAAAATAATTTTAAGTGTTATATTAAAATTAATTAAGAGGACCATAGACAACATTAAGACATCGAAACGTCTGATCTCATGTTTACCTGTTGTAATCTGATCTATCAAATCATCCAAAGTTTACTAATATCCTCCAATATCTATCAAAATTATTCAAGTAAAGAGTAAAGTTTTAAATGATTAAAACTTTTCTTTTAATTTTGATTACTTCGTACTCCTGGTATTGATAAAATTAAATTTTCATCAATTGATGAAATTTAATAAGTTAGAATAAAACTGATATTTCATAAACACTTGGATCTAACTTACAGAACTAAACTGGCGTTAAGGAAACAATTATTTACTCCAGACACTAGGTGGTAGAACTCTTTCCTGCCTAGGTATCCGAATGCGTAGATACAATTTGCCTACTTTCTTACATGTTTAGATCTGGCCTTGCACTGCTGTATTTCGATCTGAAGTACAGGAGAGCCAGTATAATAACAGACTGTGAGGTATTTTACCTTAGTCCATGGAGTTGACAACATATCTGAAGCCTTTTTTGGTTGAAGTTGGCTGCAGGTGTTCATTGACAGCACTAAGCTCAATCACATATTATGTATTACGCGAGTCAATATGACTGTCTCGTTGGTCGACTGGTTGTTAATGCACTAGCTGATCATGAGGTCTCGGGTTCGAATACCAGGTCAGCCCATTATCAGTCAATGGATTATTCTGTCAAAAAACTCTCAGAAGCAGCCAGGAGTCAAAAGTTGACGATGTCTCACCCCCGTGCCTCGTAAAGCCCGTAAATCTGTAAGTACTGCGCCTGATCTCTCTCCGGTCCTGTCCTTACGCATAGATAGCATTATAATGCTGTCCTGCACAGATCGCTAATCTCCTTTAAGACTGGCTGCCGTGACCGATATAAGGTCTGGAGAACATTATTATTACGCGAGCAATCCGGGTTCGACCCTTATCAATTATATAATATCTTGTGAGGAAACGTGTATGTCTGAGTAATTAAAAAATGAAAACATGTGAAGTCCTCAAACACTCATTGAGGCGGCGCGGCGAAATATTTTCTTCGTTTCTTTTGCATATCAATGATATGCTGCAAGCTGGTAACATTCATTGCAATGCAGGCAACAGCACTGGTGATGCCTTGTACACCGGCCGTGCCAGTATTTCTCGGCAAAACGTCGCCGAGTATCGGGACAAAGTTGTGTTTGAAGTCGAGTCTTTTCTGAACAAAGTCGTATTTCTCGTATCTCCTCAGTTTCAAGGCATTCCCCTTGCTGCCTCAACTAGAATCGGAATCCTCGACGTCGACATATCGAATAGTGTGCAGTTTCGTGGTCACTTCGAAGAGAAGACCAAATTGGCCTCTAAATAGCTTGGCGTGCTCGGCAGAGCGAGACAGTATTTCATGCCGGCACATCGCTTGCAACTTTACAAAGCGCAAGTTCAGCCTCACATAGAATACTGTTGTCATATCTGGGCCGGGGTACCCCAGTGCCAGTTCGTTCCACTTGACAGCATCCAGCGCAGAGCGGTTCGAATCATCGACGACCCAGTTGTTTCTGATCGGCTCGGTACACTGGCACTACGTAGGAATGTTGCATCCCTTTGCATTTTATCTATCGAATCTACCACGGAGAGTGCTCTGACGAATTGTTCGAATTAATTCCAGCCGCCAAATTTCACGAATGCACATCGCGTCAAAATTCACGATACGATCCTCAACATCTGGATGCTTGGCGGTCCACGACTGTGCGTTTTACTAGGATTTTTCTTCCTCGTACAAATTCTCTGTGGAATTGTTTACCACCGGCGATTTTTCCCGGACCGATACGACTTAGGGATCTTCAAGAAAAGAGCTTATACCTTTCTTAAAGGCCGACAACGCATCTGTAATTCCCCTGGTGTTGCGGTTGTTCATGGGCGACGTTAGTCACTTACCATCAGGTGAGCAGCATGCTTGTTTGCTCCCTCATCTTTAAAAAAATATGTATAAACTAATAACATAAAACCAAAAACAATGTTAATATCAGTACCCTTGACTATGCTGAACTGAATATCAGTATTTTAAGAAAACGAAATTCGATACTCTATATAATATAGTCAGTATTTACTTTGTAATAAATAGAAAAAAAATTTATGATTTTTATAGATAAAAGTCAGGCATTACCCTATTATACCTCTTTGAATTATCTTAAATTACTGTATGAAAGTTGTATGTGAAAAATTTATTACTATGAAAACATTATAACCGTTATTTTCAGCGTCATGCAAAAATCAAAACGTACTATGCTAATCCTTCGCTCTATTTTTCTAATACGCTTCACTCTTTCTACTCTGACGATGCGATATGGTGAAGTGGATTTTATCATGCAAGTAAGCAAGAATTATTATAAAATAAAACACAAGTATATTTTTGCAAAGCACTGATATATACAAAGCATAGATACTGGGCATTCATCATCATCATCATTACAGCCTTTCATAAGTCCACTGTTGAACATAGGCCTCCCCCAAAGAATGCCACAAAGCACGGTCCTTAGCCACCTGCATCCATCGACTTCCTGCATGTCTTACCAGGTCATCACTCCATCTAGTGGGGTGTCGCCCTACACTTCGCCTACCGGTACGAGGCTGCCACTCGAGAACCTTTCTTCCCCATCGGTTGTCAGTTCTTCGAGCTATATGGCCGGCCCACTGTCACTTCAGCTTACTAATCCGTTGGGCTATGTCGGTTACTCTGGTTCTACAGCGGATATACTCATTTCTAAGTTTATCACGCTGAGAAACCCCGAGCATAGCCCTCTCCATAGCTCACATTGACATTATTCAATTATCTTACGTTTTAATTAAAATTAATCAATATCTCTGTCAATCAAAAGACTCCAATTTATCTTTGCCTAATTCATTCAAATTTAATTAATATAAATAGAAAATTTATACTTATCGAATTAATAGTTTTTTCTGTGATGTTTATGATGTTTACAAAGAGGCTTTTACAGCTTAATCGGATTTAGGGCAGAGATAAACTATAAGAAAGGAATAATAAATCATGAACCATAGCTCAGTTCGTGTCTGTACGTCAGATCTCCGGATTGAGATTTGTTACTCATACGTCTGCTTACTAATGCATAACATAACCATCATCTGAACAGAAACGTTTCGACCCAAGCAATGAAGTCAAAAAAACCGAATATTACCAAATTTAATTATAAAGAATCAATGGTGTGATTCAATAGCACAGTGTTGTGCTATTGATACACATCACAGTGCTTGGCGTGAACAAGATAGCTTAAAATATTTTATTCGCTTCTATTATGCTTATAACAATCCACATTCATTGTTCTTTCCCATGGTATGAAGGATTTTCGGCTGCGCTCCTTCCTTATTTATTTATTATTTAACAGTTTATGTACACACATAATTCGATAGAAAAATGGTAAAAACATAATTATGTACAAAGGCACTGCTTATTCCATAATGAAATTTCTTCCAGCAGGCCTATTGAAGGATAGTTGAAGGAAATAGAAGTAGTCAAAGTGTGCACTTGCATAAATATACATATACTATACAAATATATACAAATATATATACGTATATATATATATATATAAATAAATATTATATATATTATAAATAAATATATATAATTCAATATATATTTTTAATGTTACTTATATGCATACCAACACATTACGATTTAATAATTATGGAGAGAATGATAGTGCTCTTTAACAAGTCTTTTAAATATAGACACCGATTTAGCATCACGAATCCTCAAGGGAAGTGAATTCCACAATCGTACTGCGTTAACAAAAAAAGAATGAGAATAAAGCATGGTATTGAAAGACGGAAATCTTAACAATGTTCTAGTATTTGAGCTACATTGTACGTCTGGAGAATGAACAAAAGTAAAACGATTTTTTAGATATAGCGGAATAGTAGGATTATGTAGAATATTGAAAAGAAGACAGAGGATACGAGTGTTCCTGCGAAGGCGGATTGGGAGCCATTTAAGCTTCTTGCGATAAACAGAAACGTGATCGAACTTCTTTAAGCCAAAAATGTATCGAATACATAAATTTTGCAAGCGCTCAAGTTTATTAATTTGCTCCTCTGTAGCATCCAGATAACAGTCATCAGCGTAATCTAAAATTGGTAAGATAAGAGTCTGGACTATAGATATCTTAGTAGACAAGGGTAGAAAACTTTGAAGACACTTTAGAGAATGAAAGGCATGAAATATTTTCCTACTTACATCCGTAATATGAGCGCCCCAAGTCAGATTGCAGTCAAAAATAACGCCTAGGTTCTTGGCAGTATCTGAGTAGGGAATAGTGGTACCATCAATTCGTAGAGTTCGGAGAGAGGAAAAATCAAGCAATCCACGCGCATATCTTTTGCCTATTATCAAGGCTTGGGATTTATTTGGGTTTATAATAAGACCAAAAGATCTTGACCATTCGCTAATCTTATTTAAGTCATCATTCATAGGTTCAATCGCCAAGTTAGCTTCAGATGCCACAAAATTACGATATAGCTGCAAATCGTCAGCATAGAGGTGGTAATTAGATGATATGACCTTAGTGATACAATTAATAAAAACAGCAAAAAGCAGAGGAGATAGGACTCCACCTTGAGGTACACCCACAGTTACATTATACCATTGGGAGTATATTTCACCTGAACGAACACATTGAGAACGATCTCGAAGATAGGAGTCAAACCATAGAATAACAGATCTAGACACATTAATCGACTTAAGGATACTTATAAGGATATCAAAATCGACAGAATTAAATGCACTGCTGAAATCTAGTAAAACAAGAACTGTTAAAAATCCGTGGTCCATATTCCAACGAATATCATCAGTAACTTTAAGAAGGGCTGTTGTTGTACTGTGACCAGGTCAGAAACCAGATTGATATGGACATAAAATATTGTTACTGTTGAGAAAGGCTGAAAATTGCTTGTGGACAATGTGTTCAAGAACTTTAGAAAGAAATGGCAAGATTAAAATAGGACGAAAGTGAGAGGGAGATGAAGGATTAGATATCTTAGGGATAGGGATAATGTGAGCTAATTTCCATGACGACGGAAAACAACAAGAAGATAAAGAGAAATTAAAAATGTGAGTAAGAACAGGTAGAAGAAAAGAGAGGATAGGCATTACCATATTAGAGCAAATGCAGTCATTTCCAGCAGCCGTAGATGATATATCTAAAATTGATCGGTTAGTATCGTCTTCGGTGACTAAAGAAAAACCAAAAGTGGCACACTGCAGAGCTGGGTGCTTAGCCAATTCTAACATTGACCTAGCTTTATCACGTGCAGAGATAGAAATAGGAGGGCAAGAAAAATGTTGGTTGAGAATATTTAAATCTATGTCTCCACTTAGAAGTGTTTGTGACTTTCCAACGCCAACAGTTTTAAGAAATCTCCAGGCTTTTGCGGGATCACATTTAGTTAGGGAGCCATAAAAATAACTCCTTTTTGCATCTCTGCACAAACGATTGCACCGATTACGTAGGATATTATAATTTGTTAAATTACTCTCCAGTGGAATTCGCTTGTATCTTCTTTTAGCTTTATCCCTACGTGCCATGAGCTCCTTTAAAGCTGGAGTTATCCAAGGGGCAGGATTATGTTTTATTTTAACGCGTTTAACCTTATTCTATGTTTTATCTCACAAAAACGATATAGTATGCTTTGAGTACTTTTGGATATTACCGACAGACAATACTTAATACTAGTCTTAGATCCGCTTGTATATCGCCCACTTTACCACCGATTTATATTATTCTGAACCGTACCGACCCTGCCAACACAAAAATGTAGCTATGCATTTTACGTGTATTTTCTCAGTAAATCGTGTTACTAATAAATTAAGTTGAGATCAATACGTCCTCATGTATGCGCAATAGGTGTGCAGCTGAATACACTGTGTTATTGACTGATGGAAAAGGATGGAAAGCGTGTTTCATTAACTTTGAATTATCTCTGTTACCTACCCCGTAGTGTAGAGAAAAAATAGCTTCAATTTGATATACCTATGAACTACCAATTTGATATAAAATACGTTATGAAAGTACAATTTCAACAAAAAGACGGACACTGTTAACCCCTGGTAGCCTAGACGTTGCAGCCGAACTTAAATTGGCAACCCAAGCTTTTTGAAGTGAAACTTCTTTCGTAGCGTTGTGATTTTAAAACGCGATGAAACAAAAGAGCGATACTAAAATGAGATAAAGATATACATCTATATGATTTAGCCTGCGAGATAATGAGATAGAATTTATACTAATATAATACAGCGGAAGAGATTTTCTGTTTTTTAAACACGCTAATCTCTGGAACTACTTTGTTTACTTATTATAAACCAATGCTTGACCACAATCCCACTTGGTAGTAAGTGATGATGCAGCCCTAGATGGTAAATCGCACTGTCTTAGCATAACAAAAGCCTATTCACTGTTGCCTTGATGACGCCCAGATTGTATTCGGACGGAAAGATAGACGTCGGTAAATTTTTCCACTCCTTTGCTGTACGCATTCCAAAAGATGAAGCAAACCTTTTGATTCTAATGCGTGGAATATCGACAACAAAGGGATGAAGACCCGTCAGCCGCCTGGTTGTCCGATGGTGGAAAGGAGAGGGAGGAATTAAAGCGTATAATTCCTGCGCACACTCACCGAAATGCCTCCTATAGAATACCGAGAGGCTGACTACTCTGCGCCTGTGCTCGAGGCTGACAAGATTGCTTTCAACCAAATCAAGGTCACCAATGAGCCTCTTAACACGTCTCTCCACTGAGTCCAACGCTGCCAGGTGGCATTTTGCAGCATCAGCCCATATAGGCTTAGCTTTCCATTGACTCCCGTCGAGTTGGGGGTTGATATGTATTTTTACAGAAAAGTTACACTATTATAAGCACACACACACAAAGTTACAACATCGGAAAAAGCGTAATTTTTGAGAAAAAAGTTATTGAAAATCAATTATTCTTGCATTGTTCCTACCTACCATATCTTCCTACCATAAAACTGACGCCATTTTGTAATGTCATTGTCGTCAGTAGATATGTCGATTCTTTCCGAAAAAGGTCGATTTTTAAATCGATTCAAATCGTAAGCTGATGTATCGATTCACGAAACATCGATTTCTAAAATATATATATTTTTTTATGTTTGCATTTATAATGTAAATATAATTTAATTATATGAAAAACAAGAAAGATACCATAATAAATGATCTCTTATTGAAATTTGTTTTATTGTAACAGCACCAATTAGGGCAGATAACAAATAAAACGGCTTTGACGGCTCCGTGGCGCAGTGGCTTAGCAATGAATTGCTGCGCTGAGGGCTGCGGGTTCGAATCCCGCACGGAACAAGTATTTGTATGGCCTACAAATAATTGTTCCGGGTCTGGATGTTTGTCCTTGTGCAATTTGTGTTTGTAAACTGCCTCCACGATACAGGAGAAAATCCTAGTGTGGGGGTAACGTTTTTCCAAAAAAAAAAAATAGCTTAGGTTCAACTTATGTCAAAGAACCGAATTGATTGACCCCGACTCCACCTGGTTCGAGTCTGTCCTACCCCTAGAGTGGTTTTAAAGAGCCGGAGGCGCGTAGGGGGAGCAGCATCCGTAGCTTTGCCTTGTTGGTCGCCTTCGGCGACCAGCCTCAGCCGCTCCCGCTCGTCCGATGCCTACAATTTGTAACGCTAAGACGTAGAGGCTGCTCTTCCCGCAGCGCCAGAGACGTAGCAGTCTCAAAATAGTCAGATCAGATCGCAGAGTCGCAGAATCAGTCCCCCTATATTTTATGATGAAGGGGATATTTTTCTCATAAAATGGATTTATATTTACATTATAAATGATGAAAAAAATTATAGATATTTTAGAAATCGATTTTTTGGGAATCGATACATCAGCTTACAATTCGAATCTAAAAATTTAAACAAATCGATCTTTTTCGGAAAGTATCGACATCCCTACTGACAATAACAATAAAAAAGGCGTCAAGCTTCATTTTTGTTGTAGGATTAGACAAACAATGCAAGAATAATTGATTTTCAATAACTTTTTTCTCAAAAATTACGCGCTTCCGCATGTTGTAACTTTAAATGTGTGCTTATAATAGTGTAACTTTTCTGTAAAAATACGTATAAACCCCCAACTCGACGGGAGTCAATGGAAAGTCGTACCCACATATGTGACAGCAGTACTCCATGCACGACCGGACTTGCGCTTTATATAAGGTAAGAAGTTGCTCCAATGTGAAGTACAGCCGCACCCTTGCAATGACACCAAGTTTCCTTGCGGCTGCTTTGGCCCTGGACACAATGAACCACCCATAGTTCGGTTCATAGTTTAGAAGAAAATTCATCCCCTAACAACTGAAGACGGTCAGTGTACTCCAAGGATACGTTCCGGAAAGTAGGCGGCGAGAAATTTTAGCGGTGAAAAGAGACGCTTGTGCTTTGGAGGCGTTATATTGACATTGGCATCGTCCCATTCGGAGACTGCCTGTAGTGTGAGATTCACACGCGCAACCATAACCTCTCTTTCTGACTGGATTTGACCGGCCCAGGCACTTGGTTGATATCTCTCCACGACTGTGCTGTCGTCTGCATACCGGGAATGAACAGATAATTTAAATGCAGCAGGAAGAGAGTTGCGGAGAGAATGGACCCCTGAGGAACACCGGCGTTAGTCGCCACAGTATCGAATGAGTAGCCATCGACGACGACCCGGAGAGACAGTTTACTCAGAAAGTCCTTCACCCATACAATCAGGCCACGGGATAAGACGTACGCTGAAAGCTTGTCCAATAGACTAGCGTGCCAAACCCTGTCAAAGGCCGTCGAAACTTCGAGGGAAACAGCAAGTGCTTCACCACTGTTCTCGAGGGCTTCGCCCCATATTTTAGTAGCATAAGCTAGAATGTTCCCAATTAATCGATTTCGGCGAAACCCTTACTGGCGATCACTGAGAAGATCATTTTTCTCTAGGTATGCTATGAGGTCGGTGTTCAATATACGCTACATAATCGTGCAGAGTATGGAGGTAATTGAAATTGGCCGATAGTTGGCAGGGTCGGTACGGCCACCTTTTTAGGCACAGGCTGCACATTGGCCAGCTTCCAAGATTCGGGCACTATTTCAGTCCTAAATTAGAGGCGGAACAAGCGTGTCAACACAGGAGACAACTCAGGTGCACCGACCTTTAGAACCATAGCTGATATACCATAGACGTGAACAAAGCTAGAGGACCTGCCACTAGGTTTGTTCACGTCTAGACTTCGCAAGGTTTTAAGAACCTCCTTGTTGGTGATACGGAGCTCTGATACATAGGTACCGGAGTGAGGTAATTGAGATGGTACGCTGTTGCAGTTGTCCAGACGCGATTTGCAAGCAAAAAGAGAAGCAAATAAGTCTGCTTTATCCTTAGGCACAGGAAGGGTAATTCACCAACTGGCGTTATTGGAGTGCCAACTTTTCGACCATTATTAGCAGTTTTTGAAAATAATGGTCAACAGTAACTGTTGCACCAGATGGCACGAAGCTGTTGTAAATAACACTAACAGTAGACGGCCAAACTGTCACCATAAGCTTTTTCTGGTTAATCTTTCGTTTTAGGCACTTTTTGCTTCGGCACCTAGATTTAACCATTGTGAAGAACGTGATTATTGTATAAGATCGTCATCATGTCGTCACTCTATCTATTGGGTCACTTCTCTTACTGATGCTAGGCTGCCACTTGAGAAGCTTACTTCCCTATCGATTGTCAGTTCTTCGAGCTATATGGCTAGCCCCTTGCCACTTCAGCTTACTGATCCGTTTTGCTTTGTCGGTTACTCTGGTTCTACTTGCTACGAAATTCCGGGCATAGCCCTCTCTATAATTCGTTGAGCGACTTTAAGCTTCCTCATACGGCCAACAGTGAAGAGCCACGTCTCATATTAATATGTCAGCACTGGCATAAATAACAATCCTTAAGTTTTGAAATATACGTAACAAGAAGATATGTCGTAAAGAAGAACGGTCATCTGTGACCCAGACGCAACAGAGACGAGATATATCTTAGTTTTTTATTATTTTTTATACAGTTAAATTATATATATTTTATATTCGAAAGCAAAATATTGCCTTATATTTTTGTTCAGACGATACACAAAAAAAAAACAAAATGTAAATAGGCATTTTGTTTTTTTTTTTCGTGTCACCAGTGGTTTTCAAATTCTCACTGCAGTACGACCGTGCTAACCTCACGTGATAATTTAATGAATCCAAGTTGACTGTTGTACCAGAAGTTTAAAAATTACATAATCCAGCTGCTTCTCCAGATCACCTAGATACATCACATAGCTATTGTATCGTCATTTAGTTACATACATTTATGAATTTTGTAGATAAATAGGCATTTTTATTTTTTTTAGAGTAACGCCTGAACAAAAACATAGGGCAATATTTTGGTGTTAGCCATTGATATGTCTCGTTTCTGTCGGGTCTGGGTTTTTTTTCTATGGGGCGTGACTGTTCTACTTTACTGTCCAAATACGTCCTTCTGCTGGGCACAGGTTTTCTCTTATTTATGAAAAGTGTATAGAGCAATTATTTCTGCGCAATACACTTGTGCTGGCTGACCGACTTCACAGGTTCTCGAAAATATTTTAATTCTTAGACATGAAGTTTCCCTCACGATTTTTCCTTCAAAGCCAAGCACCTATTAAATAAGCACTTAAAATTGAACGATTTCAGTCGTGCCGGTGGAGATCAAAGTCGA
This sequence comes from Parnassius glacialis, assembly GCA_033319125.1. Lineage (NCBI taxonomy): Eukaryota > Metazoa > Arthropoda > Insecta > Lepidoptera > Papilionidae > Parnassius > Parnassius glacialis. The sequence continues at coordinate 23,123,512 of JAVANC010000010.1, read as the reverse complement.
ATTGCTCGCATTCAATGAAATTTACGACAAGCGTTTAGCCCCTGAGTTACGAGTACTACGAGTTTTTATATATTTTTAAATAATCGTGTGGTTTAAAAATTACTGTTTACTGGCATTCTCCTTATACATTTGAACTATACCATATATTAACTAATATTTACTTCTTAAACTATACGTAAACCAGTTAAATTTAACTTTCCTTCACACCGCTCTATCCATTCCATAGGTATAATTTCTTCTTGGATCCGGTTATGGCAGGGTGATGTATAGGCTACTATATATTGTGCAGATATTTCATTCGTCACGTGAGATTCAGTTTGCGGTTTATTTTGAGAGATTCTCTACGCGATTTTATTACTTTGAAAATATGTATGTATTCTTTTGTATACACATATATAGGGAATATGCAATAATATTATATTATATTCATCATCATCATCATTACAGCCCTTCACAAGTCCACTGCTTAACATAGGCCTCCCCCAAGGAATGCCACAAAACACGGTCCTGAGCCACCTGCATTCATCGACTTCCTGCATGTCTTACCAGGTCGTCACTCCATCTAGTGGGGGGACGCCCTACACTTCGTCCGCCGGTACGAGGCCGCCACTCGAGAACCTTTTATATATTATATTATAAGTTTTTAACCATCATGAGTATTATGTAAAAATAACGTTTCACATTTTTTTTAGTATAGTTACAAGATAACCGCTATGTTTTCAACGTACTATGGAGTTAATGATCAATAAAAAAGTAATCTGTGTTCCTTACTACGTACCTATACACCTACTATACATGTAGCAAATTTATTCTTCATATTAGTCATCAGTCCATTGCTTCACATGGACCTCATTAATATTTCATTATTAGAATTATAATTACATTTGTAACTGTGAAAGATTTTGTAGGCGCCAATTAATTAAAGCCCCAAGAGAAGAGAACTCCCTTTTAAGTTCCTTACACTTTTAGATCATTAATTCAAAAGTATAATAATGACTACGATTTATTATGTTAATAAAGGTAACTTTGTCCTGAAATTTCTGTCACTTTTAAACTCAATTCTCGCCAAAATTAATTGCCTGGCAGTATCGCTCCTTGTTTCTCTATAGACTTACAATTCAACTTTTTTAAACGTCCTATTAAATGTAGAGCAAGTCGTTAAGTTTATGTATGTTGTAAAATAAATTAGGTATGTAGCAAAGCTTTTAGCATTTTAGTATTTAAATACTTTTAAAAAGGTCTCTAATGTTTGTATTAATAATAATACTTTATATATGGAAGAGGAGATTCGCAACAAAAATTATTTTCCTACAAAAATATTTATCTACAATTTTATGTTCACTACGCTATTTTATACAGACCGTTGTGCTTTTACATAAAAGCATTTATTAAATTAAATAAATAGCACATTCAATGTTCGCTTACCATTACATGCTTTATTTATCGGGAGTAAAAACATATTTGAGGACACAAACATGGGTTTTCCTCTATTATTTCAAGGACATGTCTTAGTTTGAAAACACACCGGAGCATCTCGACAGAAATAATTTCTGCTTCATTATCCATTATCATATTATTTTCGTTAGATGTATAAGAATGAGAAAGGTGGTGTAGAGAGAAGTAGAAAGCTAATTAAATATAATTATTATATACGAGTCTATTATGATTCTTTAAGTGGAGAGCCGTGGTAGCTCAGATGGTTAGCGCTCGCTGTAAGCTTCACAGTACTCGAGCAACCCGGGTTCGATCCCCGCCGGCACCAATGAAATTGTTAATTGCAATTTTAAGTGCTGCTTTTCCACGTGCTCGACGGTGAAGGAAAACATCGTGAGGAAACCATCATGGCTGAGAAATAAGAAAAAAAATATTTCGTAGACATGTGATGTTCGCGAACACGCATTGGGGCAGCGCAGCGGACATTTCCTTGCCCTAAAACCCTTTCAGAAATGAGAGGAGGCCTATGCCCAGCAGTGGGACGTAAATAGGCTGCACCTTTCCTTTTTTTACTTTGAGTGCTAGAGCCACGCTGCAGCTATTTTATGGTTGTAGCACGAATGGGTCGTCTCGACCGGGTAAGACTCATAGAACACCAGCGTAAAATAACAGCTTCATGGTGCTGTGTTTCGTATGTTTAGAATAGAGACCTAGACCCTTTTTACTGGAAAGGATGCATTCAATTTTAGTCCTCAAGGGTGATAAAGAATCTGTATTTTCATTCTTAATCGAGGATAGATGTAGATGTCTATGGCACTATGTTCCACAGCATCCTACGAGGGTGGATTGAAAAGTACTCGGCCTAACCAAGAAAATAAACACATACTAAATCAGTTATATTTTTATTTTTCTACATAATCACCATCAAGTTCAATACACTTTTGCCACCTCCCCTTCCAAGCATTTAGACCGTTGAAAAAAAATGATTCTTCCTTAGAGTCAAAATATGCGTCCACAGCTGCTTTGACCTCGTCGTTTGTCGAAAATCTTTGACCTCCCAAGTGCTCTTTTAGGTTAGGGAACAGAAAGAAGTCTGATGGTGCCAGATCAGGTGAATACGGCGGATGCGGTAACAGTTCAAAGCCACAGTTGTGAATTTCAGCCATTGACTGTACTGACGTGTGAACACGGGCGTTATCTTGATGAAACAGGACTTTTCTTCTGAGCATTCCTCGACGTTTTTCTTTTATTTCCTCTCGTAATTGACGTAGTAAGGTGCAGTAGTAATCAGAGTTTATAGTCTGACCCCTTTCAAGATAATCAATCATAATCACACCTTTCGAGTCCCAGAATACTGAAGCCATCACCTTATTTGCCGACAAAATCGACTTAGCCTTTTTAGGGGGTGGTGAACCAGGTCTTCTCCACTGTTTTGATTGTTGTTTTGTTTCCGGTGTACAGTAATGAACCCATGTTTTGTCTATAGTAACAAAACGATTTAAAAAAATCATCTGCATCGGCTTCAAATAACTCCAAACAGTCGCGTGAAATAGTCAATCGCGTCCTTTTTTGTTCAACTGAAAGCAGTCGCGGAACCCACCTCGCAGACACCCAAACTCAACCCTGGAAACCCAACTCGTTGACAATGATGTTTTGAGTTCATTCATAAGAGATGCCTATAATCTCGGCTATCTCTCTAATTTTTAATCTGCGGTCTCCCATTATTAAATCAAGTACTTTTTTAATATTTTCGTCAGTAGTTGACGTCGAAGGCCTTCCAGAGCGGGGTTCATTTTTCACACTCTCTCTACCACGCTTAAATTCTGCTATCCATTTTTTGACGGATGAATATGACAGAGCACAATCGCCTAATGTACTGACCATGTCATCATGGATGGCTTTTGATGATAGCCCCTTCTTATGGAGGTACTTAATGACGGCACGCTGCTCGATTTGTTCCAATCGCGGAAATTATGTCCGATTACTTTGTTAATAAATTTATAAAATCACAGCTAATTATCGCACACGTTTCGAACTTCACACAATGAACTAGTCTGAACTGAACTAAATAATGTGGGTAGATTTGATTTTTAGAATTGAATGGATCTGTGTTAGGCCGAGTACTTTTCAATCCACCCTCGTACATTCAAATGGACTGTGTGCTCGTTTGCCACCTTTGTTCTATAAAAAAAAAACATATTTGAGAATTCAAGCATGAGTTTACCTCCATTAATTCAAGGGTGCGTTTTAGTTAGAAACACACTGGAGCACCTTAACAGATACTTTCAGTTTCATAAGGCTCCATAAGCGTTGTCACCTCTGAGGTTTAAGATATAAAAAACCAGTGTAACTACAGGCTGTAAGGCATTTACAAGTTTAGCTATTTCATAAAAGATATTTCATAGCTTTACCTGTGAAGCAACGTAAAGTGATTATCCTTTGATTTAATTTGTGTTATTAATTAAATACCACCTTCTAGCAAAGAATTTATTAATTTATTTGCGCGCGCATCTCCCGTAAAGTAATTTCTTTTGAACATTAAGTATAACAAAAATTATTTATTAAAATTTATATTTTTAGGGTTCCGTACCTCAAAAGGAAGAAACGCAACCCTTATAGGATCACTTTGTTGTCCGCCTGTCTGTCTGTCAAGACCCTTTTTCTCAGGAACGCGTAGAGGTATCAAGCTGAAATTCATATCAAATACTCACGTCTACTGTCCCTTAAAGCTGTGAAAAAATCAAACTTCTAAGCCAATGCAATCAAAAGATACAACCGTTTATGCCGTAAATTTTCGCCATTCGCAAGGGAATCTAAACCTACAGGGTACTTCCCGTGAACTCAGAATCTTAAAATTTGGTACGAAGTAACGTATTATAGCACAGATAAAAGAAAAAACGGTGAAAAGTACAAATTTTTAGTTACATTATATAATCATTTTTCATAATTTTAAACAGTGAACATTTTCACTGCCTATTTGAATTACAATTGCACAGTTTAAGTAAATTTCCTAATATTATTTTAATTAAATCAACGATACATTTCGCGCAAAGAGCTTCAACAGTGGAATTAAGCGAAAACATACCCAACTTTTGACACTAACATTCCGATGATTTGGCGATATACGGATCAACGTGCGCCCAATACTAAAGTTAAATTTAATATTTCAAATAAGTTAAATTATTTTATTATATTAAAATAGTAATATAATAGTTAAAATGGTAATACAATATAACCGTGTAGTAGCGGTGTAAGAATGAATATCCACTACCCCATATCGTGGGTATCGTAAGAGGCGACAGAGGGAAACAAATCAGGAAATGGGCAGCAGCATCTCCCTAACAACGACAAAAAATAAAAATAAAAAACTGCGGTTGCCAACTCACTTTTTTATAGGAGAGGGGGCAAACGAGCATGTGGCTCACTTGATTACCATCTGACTGACGCCGCCCATGAACAACTGCAACACCAAGGGAATTGCAGATGCGTTGCCGGCCTTTGAAAAAGGAGTAGGTTCTTTTCTTGAAGGTCCCTAAGTCGCATCGGTCCGAAAAAATCGCTGGTGGTAATCGATTCCACAAGGAAGTTGTGCGAGGAAGAAAACATCTTCTAAATCGCACAAGCGAGTTGATCTATGAGGCAATCTATGGGGAAGCCTACGTTCAGCAGTGGACTTTAATAGGCTGTAGCGGTAACGGTATGTTAAAATAGTACAAATTTCCACATGCTATTGCCGCATACGTTTTGAAAGTATCCAAATTTACTTTAAAAATGTATGTGACAATACTATACTGTTGTTTTTGCAGAATATGTCCGAATTTTGAAGGAATTGTACAAGATACAGCTGCAACAATTAAAGAAGTCTAATCTATCAGCCTATAAAGGTCCATTGCTGAAAATGGAGGCCTTGGATACTTTGAATTATGTTTTTATAATTTAGACAGATTTTTTTTATTTATTATAATACCACTTCATAATTTTCATAATTGTTTTTCACCTCACCTAAGTACACATCGCCAACCATGTTTTTTTTCTGCCAGATTTGATTTTAAATGTTTCAAAACTTTTCTTGTGGAAACTATGTCTGCGTTAGTTATATCTTTATTTTTTCTAGTGTTTGAATTTTCATTAATTAGGCTTTCCGGGGTATTCCGGACACATTTTGAGTAATCCACTACATGGTGATCAAATTCATTAAGTCCACATTTTCTGAAACCATTTACTAATTATATTTCTTTGGAGGATTTTTCTTTGGAGGAGCCATCTGATGAAAATAATGTCTTATTGAATCTTCTTCCTAAAACGAAACGTGAATGAAATATTTCATGAAATGTCCGTTAACCAAAGCAGTATTCAATTTTCGGGCAATTCTTTCATATAATTTTAAGTTGGCCGAAAACTAAATAATAATTTTAGACTTAATCTGGTTTTCGGCCACAACTAAAATGGGTATTTTAGTTTCATCAATAATCATTCAAATTGCAATATTTGGTGGCCGAAAACTGAAAACTAGTGTCTTCGCAAGGATACAATTCATTATAAAAAAGAAAGAATACTAATAGTAGGTAACCAAATAAATGAAAGAGACAAAGTATTTAGGCTAAACTCGGGCTACTTTCCGGCCACATGGCCGATAACCAAATAATGTGTGTGTAAGGCCTCCACCAAAAACAACTCTGAGTTATTTGCATTCATTAACTCCTCTCACATCTGATAGATAACGACACATATTTTAAATGCAAAAAAAAATTGTGATGCTTATTTGCGTATATCCATTTTATTAATCTATCACATTATTATGTACTTCAAACTCGTGTTGTTCTTGCTCCAATAATTGAGTACTAAATGGGAGAGTCTCGTCGTAGCGCTGCAGCACTAATATATTGACTCAACTCGGAAGGATTATGTTCTCGCACTCCGATGGAGCTGTAAAAGTCACGTAAAACGATTTCAACACCAATTGAATATTTTTAATGTTAAAAAGATTCCATGTTGTGATGCTAAATAAAATCTCAGTAAAATTATCCAATCATCCATTATTTAATTTAGGGAAACATTTCTAAACATAATAATCTTATAAATGTCTTCTTCTTCCTTTTACAAGCTCCTTGTAAGGCGGATTTACCTTAAAACATCAGTGCTACAGGTTATTCTGCAGAATTACGCTGATACCTAACCTTTTTACTGGCTCGATACACACCTTATGTGATACGGATATGTGTATAAATATCACATGAGTAAAAAAACAGTTACTAATAAGTTGCAGTAAATAAATAAATGTCTTTATTTCTTTACATGATGCTGCTTCCCGTTTATAATACTTATAGAACTAATTACAAAATACTGGCCTGGGTATCTTAAGTCATAAGATCTTTAGGCATTTGCCATAGTCGCTTCTTACGATACTCTCGCTACGAAATAGACGATGGATTGTTTTATAACGCCACTACATTATATCTACAATATTTAACCTAAATCTAACATTTAAAGACAAAAATGCGTTTGCATTCTATAAAATGTGAATAAATCTCCAAACTTTGCTACATTCTCTTAAACTTAATAATATTTACGAGAAAGTCGTAACTTAAAAGCTGCTGCGGTCAGCTCTGATTAACTACAGTTGGAATTTAAAGTATCTGAGAAGCCGTGACTTGAAAAAGTTTTAATAGCTACAGTTTTAAAGAATTATAAATCAGTCGTTCAAGGCACCATAAACTTACTTTATTTTTATACTATTTCACGATGAGGAAAATTTCTATAATTTTTACAGTTTTCCAGATAATGCCTTTATTTTTTTTTATTTCCATGTAATTTAAGCTCAAGTAGAGAATCATTCCCACAGTTTAGCAGAGTAGAAAAGAAGTCATGAGAAGAAAGATCGTCAGTCTTAAATGCGATGATGATGTTTTCTTGCCCTATCTGTATTATTAAAATTCGCGCGCTGAAGGTTTGCCGATGATTACCCTAGTATATCCGCCGTCTCTCTCGCGCCTTGCAGCTTAGTACCGCCACACGAGTAAAAAAATACTCATGCGATACCACTAGCAACACTTTCACAATACGAGCATATTTCTGCTCGCGAGTTACATGTACGTAAACAAAGAGACACTCATTCGTCTCAACCTACCTATGACTGACATGTTACAACAACATAATGTTGCCACATTATTGAATATATTTGATAAATGGGTTAGAATTTTCTTAATTTCGGAACTCGGTTAAACATATTTGATATCTTATATATATTGATATAATTTGTTAATGAAAATATGGCATAGGATTTTAGAAAAGACTAGACTTTGTTTTCGTTACTTTCGGGGAAGATTTTGTTTTTGGGATCCAGTATAGATTTTAACATTCATAATAATTTTAAGCAAGTCTAAATTGATTAAAAATAATTTGACTTTGACTTTGTATCGCCGTCACAAAAACTTCTAGAACATGATTTTTGTTGATACTTTTGTGAGGCAATACTGTTAGTTTGAAACTTAACTCATATTTTCCTCGTAATAAATAGTCGATGTAATGGGACTTTTCCAAAGTTTTGCGTCCATTTGTTCGTGTTCACGTTCAAGTATTACTGTAGACCAAAACAAACTTTTTATATCCATTGTTTGTTACAATATCATAAGTGTTATTTATTTATTTTTACCTCGAAACTTTATAACTGAACAATGTCTTGAATAACATATCATAAAATAGGATATTTCTTTTCATTTTCCCTGTTTTGCACATGAGGCAGCAAACTGGCTTGTGGCCTACATGATGGTTAGCAATTATCGGCACCTATAAACGTCCGCAGCGTCAGAAGAATCATTGCTGATAAATTTTGTTTTTGAGAACATAGTATTGATATTATTACCTTAATACGATTATATTACATACAAACATACCTAAATATGTACACGCAAATATGCATCCTCTATGCATACATTGTCTTCATTCTTGGTCAGTCGATTTAAGATAGTCAAAGAAAATAAAAAAATAATCATGATTGAAATCTTATTTAATCAATTCTTTTAATTCATGTCAAACCCCGATGAGGAGCTAGAGGAAATGGATGAGGATGTACCTAGAGCCCTGAATTTCTCCAAAACCCAATATACGGTGTTAATGGGAGACTTTAATGCAAAACTAGTCACAAGAGAGAACGGTGAGCTGAAAGTAGGGAAATTAGGAATAGGGCAATGGAACCCAAGGGGCCAGCATCTGGCCGACTTTATGGAGAAAGAAGGACACTTTATGATGAATTTTTTCTTCCAGAAGCGGCCCCACAGGAAGCGGACCTGGTCGAGCCCCGACGGTTCCACAAAAAATGAGATTGACTTCATTATGACGACCAGACGACAACTGTTCAGTCATGTCTCCGTAATCGCGATGGTGAAAACTGGTAGCGATCACCGAATGGTCAGAGGCACACTGAACCTAAACCTTAAGTTAAAGAGGTCTCGTCTAATGAAGTCAACGCTCCGTCCCCCTCGTACTCTGTTCCAAATTCCCGAAACCTTTCAGCTCGAGTTACAAAACCGTTTTTAGTGCCTAAAAGACTGCAATGAAGTGGACAATATAAATGACAAGCTCGTGGAAACTGTCCATGTGGTCGGAGCTAAGTTCTGCAAGAGCCACCGCAGAAGAACACAAAAACTCTCCGATCACACTCTCAATCTCACGGCTGTTAGACGGGATATGAAGCTACTTTCTTCAACAGATTTGACAGAATACAGGCAACTGAACAGACAAATCTCCAAATGCATGCGACGGGACTTACGCAACTTCAATACAGCTTGTATTGAAGAAGCGATCGAGCGGAACCAAGGCTCCAAAGTCTTTGCCAGATATCTGTCTGCCAGAAAGAGCCAACTGTCAAAGCTGAAGACCGAGTGTGGCAGCATAGTTTCCGGGGCACCTGAGATTTTGAGTGAGATTGAAAGGTTCTATGGGCAGCTGTACACGTCATCATTGGAGCCACATGCAAGTGTGAGCAACGATCCAAGAGCGAGTCTTATCCGACACTATTCCGAAGATATTCCGGACGTCAGTCTGAGCGAGATTAGAATGGCTCTCCAGCACCTTAAAATTGACAAGGCCCCAGGTGAGGATGGAATTACAGCGGAGCTTCTTAAAGCGGGTGGAATACCAGTACTTGAAGTCCTTCAAAAGCTCTTTAATTCCGTCCTCCATGGTAGCATTACACCGGAGGCGTGGAGCAGAAGTTCGGTGGTCTTTTTCTTCAAGAAAGGTGACAACGCTCTCTTGAAGAACTACAGACCGATTTCCCTTCTGGGCCGCGTCTACGTGCTGTTTTCGAAAGTCATTAGGAATCGTCTCGCGCGCAGACTTGACGACTTCCAGCCTCCCCAACAAGCTGGTTTCCGAAAGAGTTTTTTTTTATAGGATAAGGGTGACAAACGAGCACACAATCCACCTGATGGTAAGTGACATAGACATCTACATCTATCCTCGTTTGCGAATCAAAATGTAGATGCGTTGTCACCCGTGAGGACTAAGATGGAATGCCTCTTTTCCAGTAAAAAGGGCCTCCGGCCACCTGCACTCACCGAGCGAAACGCAGAGGTAAACCTCTACTTCACGCTGGTATTCTGTGAGGTCGTGGTACAACCCCGGTTCGAACCGGCCCATCCGTGCGACAGCAAAAGCTGCCGCATGGCTCTACCACTGTTATGTACCAATTATAATAATAATGGTACATAACATAATTATTAATTTAATAATTATGTTATGTACCAATGTAGATCTCTATGGGCCACAGCAGCCACTTACCATCAGGTGGTCTGTGTGCTCGTTTGTCACCCTATACTATAACAAAAATGTAAACATAACACTGACTGTAATTAGAATAGGGTATTGAAATTAAATGAAAAATTTTATAAAAATTATAAATTTAGCACCAGAGACCACATACATACCCTTTGGCTAATTGTGCAGAAGTCCGAAAAGTATGATTTGCCACTTTGTCTGGCGTATGTGGACTATGAGAAAGCCTTTGATTCCGTCGAAATTTAGGCGGTGCTGCAGTCCCTTCAGCGGTGCCAAGTTTACTGTCGGTATATCGAAGTGCTGAAGTGTTTGTACAGTAGAGCTACGATGGCTATCCGAGTACAGAACCAAAGTACGAAACCTATCCAATTGCAAAGAGGTGTAAGACAGGGTATGTTATATCCTTGAAACTCTTCACCGCTGCATTGAAAGACGTTTTCAAGCTTCTGGACTGGAAAGGATACGGTGTTAACATCAATGGCGAGTACATCACTCACCTTTGATTTGCCGACAATATAGTCCTAATGGCATAATCGCTGGAGGACCTAAGCACCATGCTCAATGACTTCAATAGTGTCTCCCAGCGAATAGGTCTTAGGATGAACATGGACAAAACAAATATCATGTTTAATGTCCATGTCACACCTATGCCGGTAGTTGTTGGAAGCACTAAGCTCGAAGTTGTTGACGAATATGTTTACCTGGGGCAAATAGTCCGACTAGGTAAGTCCAACTTCGACCGAGAGGTCAATCGACGGATTCAACTCGGCTGGGCAGCGTTCGAGAAGCTACGACACATCTTCTCGTCAGACATACCTCAAAACCTTAAAACGAAATTGTACAGCCAGTGCGTGTTGCCAGTGATGACTTACGGATCTGAGACGTGGTCCTTCACTGCTGGCCGTATCAGGAAGCTCAAGGTCGCTCAGCGAGCTATGGGGAGGGCTATGCTTGGGGTTTCTCTGCGTGATAAACTTATAAATAAGTATATCCGCATTAGAACCAGAGTAACCGACATAGTCCAACGGATTAGTAAGCTGAAGTGGCAGTGGGCCGGCCATATAGCTCGAAGGACCGACAACCGATGGGGAAGAAAGGTTCTTGAGTGGCAGCCTCGTACCGGTAGGCGAATTGTAGGGCGACCCCCCACGAGATGGAGTGACGACCCTGGTAAGACATGCATGAAGTCGATGGATGCAGGTGGCTCAGGACCGTGCTTTGTGGCATTCCTTGGGGGAGGCCTATGTTCAGCAGTGGACTTATGAAAGGCTGTAATGATGATGATGATTTGATTCATATCACGAAACTGCTAAGTACTATTTTAAACACTATTTTGACCGTAGAGCTGAATGATGTATAATACATATATCATTCAGCTTTTACGTTTTGTAGTTATGTAATTCCTACGGGACTACCATGATAGCATCAATAAATCTTTATACAGAAACCGCTTATCCATGTATTACATAAACATATTTACTAACAAGCTGGGTATTAAATCACGTGATCGTGTTTGTTAGGTATATTTTTCTTTATATAATATTATATAATCGTTGGTACTTCTGTTAGTGATCGAGTAACTTGTGATCGACTTAACCTCGATTGAGGTCATATTTAAAAGTATTATATATTTCTTTTGTTAAAATGATGTTTCATAGCTGTGCTAAGATCTGATATATATTGATACAAGTTGTACTAGTTATATTAACTCATTATATTTATTCCGTACCAAACTCAGAAACACGGATGCCTTTCTTTCATTTAGAGTGCACAAAGTGTTTTCAATATTCGATTTAAACTTTATCTTTTTCTATCTGGCTTATAGACGGTTTTCTTCTTCAGCGGCCCTTTAGTGAGGCAATTTTCATCGGCCTGTAATATTGCATTGTTGAACATGGCCTCTATTAGGTACAACAACAATCATATTATACATAAAACAATTTTAGATACACAATTAATGCATAATGGGCACATTCTCAATTAACTATATTTAAAAAAATTACAATTATATAGGATTTTTTTACAATATATGGTCAAATTTGCAGAGAAGGCTCAGAATAAGTTATATGGGCGAATAGCGAAAGAAAAAATTAAATAAACAAATCTGAAACATTCTGTCCTTTTTATCTTACTTTTTATTTGTCATTCTGAAACATTCAGAATGCGTGGTAATACATTATTTTAACTAATTGTCATTCATAAATATGTAACGCTTACTAATTTACTACGCATGCACACATTCGTAAAGGTCATTCGATTACAAAATTTAAGTGCCTTGTCACGCATTACGGTTAATCGTTACACTGCTAGGTACCTTGACCGTGACCTCATTACGTACAGGTTTGCTAATGCTATTTTTAAATTTTGGACGGAACGAAAATATTGAAACCGCGAATACTGTGAAACTTTTATTTACTATTACATTTTAGGCCATGAACGTTTACGTGGTGCGTAAAGATTATACGAAAATCAGTCTTTACCTTAGCAACAAATTAACGTACATGTACCAATCGAAAAACTAATGAAAGCTATTTGAAGTATTCAAGTGCAGTAAGCGATAATTTAAATTGCGAATATGAACATAGGTGGATTGCGCACGGAGGCTCTATACTATGGCCTGCAAACTCAATGGAACTTTTATCGTTAGACTTTTAACTGTGGGGTGAAATAAAGAGTCGTGTTTACGTCAAAGAGTTTCAAAGTTATGAAGACCGCCATAGTAAAATTATTGCTGCGTTCACGGAAGTCAAAAGTGCCCAAGCACAGGTAATAATTGTAAAAAATAATCTTAAAAACATACTCGTCTATGCATAGCAAGCAATGGATTCCATTTTAAAGTACCAATATTAGTTATTAGGACTACCTGCATAATTAACTTGTAAATAGTTTATTGCAATTTTTAAATACGCCATAATAATAACAGTCGTCGGTTACGTCGTAATTTTTTTTAATTTTGGTTTTTATGATGCTCCTCAGCCCGTTAAAAGTGTGAAGGAATAATTGGAATTATAATTCGCGTCGTGTAGTTATTAACTTAGTATAAATAGTAAGAAAGCAGTTGACAAAAATTTGAGCAACGAAAACACACACACAGGATTGCACGTACACGTAGTTGATACCCATAAATCACATTCAATTTGGGATAATTTCAAATAAAATTGAAAACCTCATTTACTCGTATTTTCAAAATATGTAATATCGGTATATCATTATTTGTATATTTGAACTTAAATATAAAATTTGGCTGCTCTTTGAGAAGTAACCCTGTATATTACTTAATCGACAAATGTTACAGTTACATGCTTATAAATATTTACTTCACAGAAAAACTTATATATTGCATATCAAAAACGGGCCAATTTAAGAGTACCCTTAACCAACGAGCATGTATGCGTAGAAATTTGGATGTGAAAAAAGTAAGGGAAATATGTCAGAATCGTGCCAAATGAAGGTCAATAGTTTTTTTTTTATAGAAGAGGGGGCAAACGAGCATGCGGCTCACCTAATGGTAAGTGACTACCGCCGCCCATGAACAACCGCAACACCAGGAGAATTGCTGATGCGTTGCCGGCCTTTTAAAAAAGTGTAAGCTCTTCCTTCTTAAGACCTTCTTGAAGGTCGCTAAGTCGTGTTGGTCCGGAAAAATCGCCGGTGGTAAACAATTCCACTGAGAAGTTGTGCGAGGAAGAAAACTCTTAGTATAACGCACAGTCGTGGACCGCCAAGCATCCAGATGGTGAGAATGGTATCGTAAATTTTGACGCGATGTGCGTTTGTGAAATTTGGCGGCTGGAATTAATTCGAACAATTCCTCAGAGTACTCCGCGTGGTAAATTTGATAGAAAATGTAAAGGGAAGCAACATCCCTACGCAGTGCCAGTGTATCGACCCGATCATCAAGAACTCGGTCGTCGACGATTCGAACCGCTCTGTGCTGGATGCGGTCAAGTGGAAGGTGCTGGCACTGGGGTGCCCCGGCCCAGAGATGAGAACAGTATTCCGGTGCCGGCACGAAATACTGTCTCGCTCTGCTGAGCACGTCAAGCTTTTTAGAGGCCAATTTGGCCTTCCCTTCCAAATGACCACGAAACTGCACACTATTCGATATGTCAACGCCAAGGATGCCGATGCTAGCTGAGGCAGCAAGGGGAGTACCTTGAAACTGAGGAGATACGACAAAGCTGTTTTTTTTAGCGGTAAACGCGCAAATTTGTGTCTTCTGGGGATTGAATTGGACAAGATTTAGCCGCCCCCAATCGGAGACTATTGCAGCAAAGACTGACTTCAGACACAAGTTTATCCCGGTACTCGGCGACGTTTTCCCGAGAAATATTGGCATGGCCGGTATATAAGGCATCACCAGTGCTGTCTTCTGCATAGCAATGAATGCTACCAGTTTGCAACATATCATTGATATGTAGGAGAAACAGCGTTGGTAATAGCACGCAGGCTTGTGGAACACCAGTGTTGATAGGCTTGAAATCAGAGCATGCATCGTCTACTACGACCTTGATGCTCCGATCAGCAAGAAAACTGGTGATCCATTTGCACAATTTCTCGGAAAGCCCATAGGAAGGAAGCTTCGAAAGAAGCGCTTTGTGCCAAACCCGATCGAAGGCCATTGCAATGTCTAAACTAACGGCCAGTACCCCCCTCCCCCCCTTGGACTCCCCTGGGACTACGCCCTGGGAGTAGGAGTACCGGAAAAGACGCGTTAAAACCGGTGCCAACTCCAGAGCACACGTCTTCAGCACAATGGGAGACAGCAAAATGGTACACTCGACTTGCTGACGTCCAGGGAGAGTGCTTTGCGAACCGAGCGCTGCGTAAACCACACATCCGGCATTGATCACTCACACCGTGGGATGGTCGGCGGTGTGCTCCCCCCGTCATCTAGAGTCGTGTTGGACGCAAAGAGAGAGCTTGAAAGATCGGCTTTCTCCTTTGCGGCATGGGCGAGTGAATCGTCCTCTCTGTGCAGAGATGGTAGAGATGGCTGACAGAATTTGGGATCTTCCGGCGAGAAGTAAACCCGCCCCCAAGGGTAGGATGCAAAAAAAAACTGCATCCTGTCCCAATCGGACGACCTTTAGTGCCAAACACGGCAAGCGGCAGATCGCAGCTACGATGGGAGCATGAGTGGCACTGTACTCCGAATCAGACAATGGTCCGAAGAGCCCAGAGGGGCATTGACAGAGACCTGATGTCCGTCCGGATGAGATGTCAGCAGAAGGTCCAACAGGGAAGGTACATGATCCTCCACATCTGGGATCCGCGTAGACGAAGTAACCAGTTGTGTTAGACCATATGCCAAGGCAATAGTATCTGTCTCTGGATAACATACATAACAGTTTATGTATGTATATGTAAAAACCCAATAACTGATTTATGGCCCAAACCCGGATTCAAGCCCGGAACCACATGATCAGTATTTGTTATGCGCACACGCACGCCCTATCTCCACAACGCGACGTTTCGATCGTAAATAGTAGCGGTATGTCCTGTACGACACTAAACACGAGTGAATTCGGTTCGGAACGGACCAAGTTCGACGTCGAACCGCGTGGACACGAAAAATTATTATAAATGTCGGCATACTACTCTCCACATGAACAGATTTTGTACAGAGTAATCGAAATCCGTTTTTTTACAAGAGAATGGAGCGATAAAATAAATATTTCTGCGAAACTAAACGCTGACATGTCTTATAGGACATTTATAAAAATGTATTTATATTTTATCCATTTTACCGCAAAACGCTATTAAATGTCAAGATGTCTTCTGTGACGTCACTCAAGAATAGCTTCAGCATTTTTAGCTTTATATTTGCAATATCAAAAGTTCGAAAGTAATAGTATGAGTAAGTATAAATCATTTTCACTTTTAAAAATATTATACTAGAGAAAAAGGCAAAAACGAAAATATAAAATATAAAATAATTATACGATGTGTTGCGCTAAGCACTTATGACATTAAATTAATACGCAGGTTGTGCTGATAGATAACATTGTTATAAAATTCTATCAATTACAGCCTATAAATGTTCACTGCTAAACATAGGCAGCGCCGTAGATTGGATCCTAGGGGGTATCTTGCCATATTTAAAACGTTTGGCGAACGGTTTGTCGACCGCAGTTTTTTATTATTGTGATTTGTTATCAGGGAGATGCTGCTGCCCATCACCTGTTTTAATTTTCCTCTGTTGCCTCTTACGACACCCACGATACCCCATAGTGAATGTTCTTACGTCGCCACTACACGTTGTTATACAATTATCAATTTTAAATTCGCGGATAATTGTTTTTTTTTTTCATTTTCAATGAAATTGAAATCCTGGCTGCAGAGTAAACCGTAAAATTCATTAATAACGTAGACTTACCAAATAAAAATGACTACGTGGCGCGATTCCTCACGACGCGGGCGCGGAGTTTTCCTGCGATGATGCGAAGCAGGCAGTTCGCGTAACCGTTCGTAGCTGACGAGCTCTATTTATATCGATATCTCGTAGCTCTTTCCTGTAGAACTCCACCTTACTTTGCCCACATATATTTAAGCAGCGGTGAATGTTCGCCCTCTCTTTGTGCAACACACTTAGCCACCACTGCTCTTAGTATGATCTTTGTAACATACTCCGTCGACTCAAATTATTTTAACAGGGCAAATGCAAAAAGTCAGTAAAGGATAAAATATCTATTTCACGATAAAGCGGTTCCTCGACCAACACAAACGTCGTCAAATAAACAGAAACCTCTTATCCGTGGTAATTTATCGTTTTCTAAATTCAATTATAAAATTGTTAACACTAAAATAATATGAAAAGCAAACTTTTTAAATTTTACACACATAACTATTATCAGTAGATAGTTATATATATATAACAGTATATCTAACTTAATTGCAATTTTGATGTACATTCAATTCACCGGTAAAACACACTTAGAAATAATAGGGAATTGCTCATTAAGTTTTCTTGTAAAGCATGCAAGTGGAAATTTTCCTATCACGCTTCAATTTCAATGATACTTCTGACTATCCGTGATCCTCTCAATCGACCTCTTTGTTTGTGATTTTAGATGTTCCGAAATTACTTATTGGTAAAGTATTGATAACTCCTAAATATTTACGAATTATGTATGAAAGTAATGTCAAATATCTGAAAATCTAATACCTAATTGATTACATTTAATGTCAAACCGTGTAGTGTGGTGGCGGTGTAACAAACACATTTCAGTAGTAGTAGTAAATATATATTTTAAATCTCTTTGCGGTGTAAGAATATCCACTACTCCATATCATCCCGTTGGTGTTGTAAGAGGCGACAGAGGGAAAAAAATCAGGAGATGGGCAGCAGCGAGTTCCTAATAACGACAAAAATAAAAAATAAACAGTGGTTGTCAACCAGATTGCCAAGCGTGTCATCTATGACACATATTGCCCCTATGAGACAAACTATAGGGGAACCCTATATTCAGCAGTGAATTTTTATAGGCTGTAATGGTAATGCCGTACATATAAGAACGCGTTGTATAATATATCAATACTTTACGCGGTAGAGCCATGCTGCAGCTATATTATGGTTTTAGCATGAATGGATCGGGCGACGGGTTAGCCTAATACTGCTGTGTTTCGTATGGTGAGAGTAAATAAACGGACTGATAAGGAAATGAGACATTCCATATCAGTCCTCAAGGGTGACAACGCACTTGCATTTTGATTCTTAATTGAGCATATCATCATGTGGACTGTGTGTTCGCTTGTCACCCTTATTCTTATTTCTATCTACATATTGTGTTTTTATATCTATATATTATTGTACTATAGTAAAACTTTTTGTAGCCAAATATGCACATAAAATATTTTTGAAAATTTTAGTTGGAAAAGCTAATTTTTTGTCTATCTCTGTCTGTCCATTTGAACACGATTTACTCTGAAACTACTAGATCGATTTAAATTAAACTTGACATCCTTATTGCCAAAAATGGAACTGGAATCTATATAGGTATACATAATATAATAAATCTGTAAAAAATTCATGTCTGTAACTCTTAAAATTCCGAAAAAAAAACAAGTGAATGGGCCTGTATAAGGGATACTGATGCTAAATTAGTGTCTTTTTTAAAAATTTTTGTTCGTCCGTCTGTCTTTCTGTGTATTCACGATGAATGCAAAAGCTACTTGACAGATTTCCATGAAATTTTGTATGTGAGTGACTGGTAATCCAAGGCAACTTAAAGGCTTCTTTTTATCCGACTTTTTTATTCGAACTTCAAAAAGTAGGGTTATATTTTTCTTTCATTTAGAAGTAAACGTTCATGGTTATTAACGATTCTATTAGGCATAAGGGAGACAACGATAAGTCCTAACCATTGTGTTATTATTTCTAACTACGCCGACTCTTTTAAAACATTTACATCTATCATAAAATGCAAAAACTAAAATAATTTGTCTTTGGTCATATCAAAATTAAATAATGCAAACAGTCAACATTTATATATTTCAAAAAATATATTTATATCTATGCTCTGAAAATACTGACTTTTATTATTTAGTTTATTTTTATTTAATTTTAAATGTGTGGTAATTTAAATAAATAATAGTGATATCTAACAAAAATATAAAATTTTGAATATTTTTAATTTAATTAGTAATCTTTAAAAAACTGCCTGCAATTATTAAGTGGCGAAGCTTGCGAAGACACTTATTAAGTGGCGAAGCTTGCGAAGACACATTGATTTCACGATGTCTGTCCGTCTGTCCATCTGTCCCACGATTATCTCGAGAACGGTTTCGAATTTTCAAATTCTGTTTTCAGCAATCGATTACTGATCACCCAGGCATCTGAACCTCCTATTTTGAAACTGATTGCCCAACGGCAACCGTTAGTAACCGCTACAAAGCAGATTGCTTCGCCACTTTGCTATGCTGTTAGCTTGCTAGGTTTATTGATTTCACGATGTCTGTCCGTCTGTCCGTCTGTCTGTCTGTGCGTCTGCCGCACGATTATCTCGAGAACGGTTTCGAGTTTTCAAATTAGGTTTACAGCAATCGATTACTGATCACCCAGGCATCTGAACCTCCTATTTTGAAACTGATTGCTCAACGGCAACCGTTAGAAACCGCTACAAAGCTGATTGCTTCGCCACTTTGCTATGCTGTGAGCTTGCTAGGTTTATTGATTTCACGATATCTGTCCGTCTGTCCGTCTGTCCGTCTGTCTGTCTGTCCGTCTGTCCGTCTGTCCCACGATTATCTCGAGAACGGTTTCGAATTTTCAAATTCTGTTTTCAGCAATCAATTACTGATCACCCAGGCATCTGAACCTCCTATTTTGAAACTGATTGCTCAACGGCAACTGTTAGAAACCGCTACAAAGCTGATTGCTTCGCCACTTTGCTATGCAGTTAGCTTGCTAGGTTTATTGATTTCACGATGTCTGTCCGTCTGTCCGTCTATCCCACGATTATCTCGAGAACGGTTTCGAATTTTCAAATTCTGTTTTCAGCAATCGATTACTGATCACCCAGGCATCTAAACCTCCTATTTTGAAACTGATTGCTCAACGGCAACTGTTAGAAACCGCTACAAAGCTGATTGCTTCGCCACTTTGCTATGCAGTTAGCTTGATAGGTTTATTTGCTTAAAGATCTTAATTGAATACATTTGCTGTCTAACGGCGTAGCAATAAATTCACCAACATCTTTTTGTATTTATTTATCCGACGTAGGTAATAGAAAATTGAGTGCACTGTAAGATTTTTATATCTATTTGATGGGACAGTTGATGACATCGTTGGATGTCTAATTAAGTTCTATCTTGTTAGCAATGAAACGTTATCAGAAACCAATGAAAGTTATGCGGGAATTTTTAACCAAATAGCTCTAGCTCATACCGGTTCTATAATAAAACAAGTTACTCATCTCTTTATATCAAATTAGCAGTAAACAAACCTATTTCAATGATGATTGAATCAAATAATAGGCAAAATTTGTTGCTAATATTTAGTTGGAGGAAAGAGAAAGCAAAAAAACAAAGGCATCCATAAGGACTGCCGACAGTAGCGAAAACTCAATGATATATGCGTATACATGTACACAGGCCGCTATAATATGCGTCGGTAGACTGGCACAAGCGCAAGTTGATGTCACCGGTCTCGTGAACCCATAAGTTTTTCCCCTACCAAAAATTGCTCAACGTGGCTAAAAAGTTTTTACTTTAAACATCCAAGCATTGACCGGACCTGGTAATAGCACAAAAGTAAAGAATTTTTTTACGTGTGGTGATAGTTAACACCAGTGCTCATGCACCACCAAAGGACGCGGTTTTCATAGGCGAGGTGCCTAAGTTCAGCGGTAAACTACTGATACTATATAGTAACAGTAACGGATGTAATTGTTATTGTAACGACCCCCCCCCCCTCTCAATATATCTATACTTATACTTGTATTTCTTTAGAATCTATCTTTATAAGATATATAAATATATCTAATTTATGTGACCAGTATATTTTGATCTTTCTAAAGGTTTAAATATAGGCCGTTTAATAAATTTATGGCGTGATCGTCTTAGTTAGGACCCTTATTTACATTGTGTTTGCATAGTAACTCAGTTCTTTTAGGTGTATCTTGTAAGCATGAATATTCACGAGAGCAATCGATAGTTGTTGGTAGCGTCTTATAAGCTAAAGAACCCCGTTCACGAAGACAGAGCTCAAAAAGGTTAAGAACAATAAATTGTCCCTATTCTACTTGTATCTGGTTCACAACAATCAATTCCTTATTAATTAATCCCTTGCCGTTTGGAAAAGGCTCACAATATTTATATCAAATACCAGATACAAGGGCTTCGCTCTCCCACATTTTAAAAAATGTGGAGGAGGCACACGGATCCGCACACGTCGTGTACGGTGAGCGCCTATCATTTTAATGCGCTCCCCCGAAGGGTACGCTAAGTTGGGAACGGGACCGTAGTCCACAGCAAAATAACTGGCGAACCAGTAAAAGAGGACTTGGCCCCTTGATAGTGCGTAAGCACAAACATCGACCGAAGTGGCGCATGTCAATACGTGTAAACGCCATACAGAATACGATCAAATCCAGCCACAGTGTTGGCCGCAGAGCGTGTCATGAGTCTACCGCTCACCTCAAGGGAATGGGGTCCCACGTTGCGCGGCTTTCGGCTTCACCCTTGAGAGCCTCCTCAGATTCTCCCTCCAGCTACCACCCGCATGAGGTCGACAGATATACTCCACCAACCAATACAATGGCAGATATAGCCAATAGGCAGTTATAAGATATTAGTAATAATTCGCCATCAGAAAGGGTTTGTGTCACTGACGTTGAGTATATGCATTTCTCGATCATGTTTGTCTCACCCACCAACAAGTTGCCTTCAACCTTTCAAAGGTGGGAACTTTATAGAGATATATTATTATGTTGTTATATAAAACATCATGGAGGGCAGACAGTCTGCAGCCCCGCAATGAGGGGACCCGACTTGGGCAAAGCTACTTAGGTTGTGAGTCAAACCAAGACGCAGAGAGTGCCATTGAGAATAGCGACCCGACAAACAACCATCGTAGAGACGCAATGCTGCAGAATGCAACAAGCATCAATACGACTATCGTCGGGCTTACACCATCCCAAGGTCCCCCATACAGTCCCAGCAGATAGCACCACCCGCAAAATACCACCAACGTGTCATAGTAACACGCCACTAAGACGTCAATAGCCAGAACTCCACATATCATAGCGCTAATGCACTAAGACATGGAGTTGAGTATGCTTGTGCCACTTAAAAGTACTACCAAACACATTCACCCTAATCCGAAAGATAGCCGACGTATCATAACGCTATGCGCTAGGACGCCACCCACAAACGTTAGGGTTGTGCGATGTCCACGGGCAAGTCGCATTGCTATAAGAAACCCGCTTACCACCGACACTAAGATGATATGTCTAAGACACATCGATTAACCACCAACGTATCATAATAGCACGGTACTAAGACGTCATTAGCCAAAACTCCACCTATCATAGCGCTATTGCACTAAGACATGGAGTTGAGTATGCTTACTGCACTTAAAAGAACTACCAAACACACTCACCCTAATCCGAAAAATAGCCGACGTATCATAACGCTATGCGCTAAGACGCCGCCCACAAACGGTAGGGTTGTGCGATGTCCACGGGCAAGTCGTATTGCTACAACAAACCCGCTTACCATTGACACTAAGATGTTATGTCTAAGACACATCGATTAACCACCAACGTATCATAGTAGCACGGTACTAAGACGTCATTAGCCTAAACTCCACGTATCATAGCGCTATTGCACTAAGACATGGAGTTGAGTATGCTTGCTGCACTTAAAAGATCTACCAAACACACTCACCCTAATCCGAAAGATAGCCAACGTATCATAACACTATGCGCTAAGACGCCGCCCACAAATGGTAGGGGCGTGCGATGTCCACGGGCAAGTCGTATTGCTACAACAAACCCGCTTACCACCGACACCAAGATGATATGTCTAGGACATATCGGTTAGCGAGTCCAAGTTTACCTCGGTCTCGGAGGCTGCGAAGCAACTTACACGCCACTATAATAATCCTTTTCAAGTCCCATTTCTTCCAATATAATGCTTTTACATATTTGAGACCTTCCACATATTTGCTTTATTTCATAGACCGTACTATTGTATGTCTTATTCATACGGGACTTCAAGTCATAACTCTGCTATCATAATGCTTGTGCATCATAGGGACCTTCTAGATTAATGCTTTGTTTCGTTAGACCTTACTATGATAAGTCCCTAATATAGGACTAGTCATTGTGCAATCTTAATACTAGTAGTCGACCAGCCGACCACCCCATATATATGTACAACCTTGGGTATGTGTCTCCGGCAACGCCCCAATATAAGGGAACATTACAAGAACACCTTCATAACTTAGAAATTTTCTGATTATTACAATAACACTTTCATCAACTTAGAAAATTTCGATCCATTTTTCTATTATATTACAAATGTTATTTATCTTTATTATTGTAATATAATCGACTTGTATTTATATGATTTAATACATTTTGAATATTTTAAGCACAATTTTAATAAATTTAGAGATTATTTTAGTCAGGATGGAAGATGTGATTTAGATGTGGATAGGCGTGTCGCTGCCGGGAACAAAGTCAATGGTGCCCTGACTGCGTTAGTCAAAAGGCAAGGCGTAGCGAAGAGTGCACGCCTTTCAATACATAACGCAGTGTTGGTTCCGACTTTGTTATATGGCAGCGAAACCTGGATATGCCAGAAGAAGCATAAAAGCAAGTTGAATGCAGTGGAGATGCGATCTCTTCGTAAAATGTGCGGCTTTACCATGGCCGACCGAAAGTGAAACGAAGAGATTCGCAATGTGGCAGGTTTTAAAGATGACCTTATCACAAAAATTGATAAGGGCGTGCTTCGATGGTTTAGGCACGTTGAGCGAATGAGTGAAGACCGAATGGTGAAGAAAATATATAGCGCAAAAGTTAATATTAAAAGGTGTCGAGGTAGATCGAGACTAACTTTCGAAGACCATGTGAGCAAATTGCTCGAAGAGGGGAGGGTCATGAGTACTCGGATACCTAGACGTGCATGTATGAAGAAGATAATGAATCTGAAAGAAGCGAAAGCAGTATGTAAGGATCGTGACACTTGGTGATCTGTTCTCTCTGGCTACCCCGTCAGGGATTGTGCGTAAAGATAAGTAGAGATTTTTAGAGACAAATGATGCGTTAACTGTACTATAATATTCAATATTCCAAATGAACATATTTGAACTTTATACTTATTATTTGAATTTTAATTGTTTAAATTATAATTTCTAAGATATTTTTAAATGTCTTTATAATGAATTTAATTATTATTTATTTATAATAATTATGAAGCGTCACATTATCATATTTTTTAATTAATGCATTGTGATGCGTATCAATAAATAATGTTTCTCATTCCTTATGGCTAAAGACCAGTAGCAATAGTTTAAGAAACTGTGCAATTATAAAAAAAAATATAATTAGAAATATCGAAACCGCAAATTTTTTCGTTTCTTAACAGCAACTGTACTGATGGTTCTGTCCAGACCAATTGTAAACTTTAGATATATAGAATATCATGTTTTTTGTGGCTTCTCAGCTTTTTATTTGGTTTTCAACGTGATACAAAATTATTAACCGTTCCTTACCCCAGCAATAAAATTAGGATTTAAACTCATCTATAAAAACTACGTTCTACGGTGACATAGAAAGTGGATAGCTAATACTGGTTGTCAGGTTAAGCCGATTTTTTGTTTTTATTTTGTGGCTGGCTTTTTGAACATTCCTGATTAGTTTCTGAGCAGCAACAAAACCTTTGACTGCATTTCGCGTATGAAAATAATAAACCATGTACCGTAAATACGGTAGCATAGACGAGGGTATTAGCTACCGGCTGCCGGTTCTGATAAATTCTTTCTAAGCAAAAAAATTGTACCTATTATTTGACACGTTTATCATTGATTAATTTTTTTTACTGCTAGGTTGATAAAATAATCAATAATAAACTAAAGTTATCATTATTACATTATTATTTTAAATATATTCGTCTAATGTCAACAGTTCTTCCTCCCTTTCACTTGTTGATGTTTCAGATGAGCCTGATACACATATTTGCCATACCCCAACATCATACGCAGTTCCTCGATACTTTATCTTCTAGTGTAGTTCATGCTATACTCATATCGGAAAGCTGGCTTAAGCCAGAATTCTCGTCCACGTCTTATAATCTTCCAGGTTATATTTTACTTCGTAACGAATGCACAGGTAAAAGGGGCGGAAGTGTCACTATATATCTGCTTAGTGATATACCTTATAAAATATAAAACACTTCTTCCTATATTCCGGTTCAATTATAAGTTATCATGTATCTCATCATATATCATCAGCAAATAAACCTATATCATGGTTATTCTCTACCAAGTAAGGTAAGTTACTAATATAAACTAAGAACAGGAAGGGGCCAACAATTGAGCAGTTCTTCCGGATCGGTAGTGGATGTTTATCAGGATAAACACCCACTCCCGATCCGGAAGAACTGCTCTAATTAATTACAACTGTTTGCGTGGTATATTTAGATATGATGTAATAAATTTAAGCGCTATGTTTTTTACATTATAATGATGTAGCTTCCTGATTAATGTCGCATGGTGAACATAGTCGAAAGCCAAACCTCAGAATTGCGTTAAATTTAATGAAGCGAGATAACCAACGAAATATCGCGGGTGTTCCAAGAAAACAGCGCGGAGGTAAAAACCGTCGCGGCCACGTGGCTAACGTCAACATGTCCCGCTCTCAGCAGCCTGCTATTCAACCTGGTAGTAAATCCCAGGCTACAGGTTATCGACAAGCCCGCTCCCGTTGCTGGGGTCTCCATGCAAAGCGTTACTCCTCTCGCGCCGAAACCAACGGCCACATTGCAATTACAATTATTAACACACTCAATCGGACGTTGCCCGCAGCGGGCATGGATCTCACCACTAGCTGTAGTCATGGTCAGTTGCTTATGTCAAGAAACTGATGCCGCCAATATTTTGTTTAAACTTCGCTCCAGACAACCATGCGTATAGACAGAAGCTTTATAAAGCAACTGAAACAAAGCTAAATTCATTACGAAATAATTACTATATTAGGCCTAAGTAATTGTTACTTACAAAATTGCCTTTTTAAAATATTTATTAAATTATTAACGTATTCTTGCCATTTTGTGAGCAATTTGTTGAGATGCCCTTGCAATAGAGAGCTCGTTAGAAGGTCCATAATACGTCATTAATATTAAGGACGTATTATGGACTTCTAACCACCGCCTACTGTTTGAGGCGAATTTTTACCACGACGAAACACAAAAAAACGCTAATTTTCTCTTTATGTTGTCCTTAGTGTTTTATGGTTATAAATTAAGCAAGATTGCACACACACAAATCCTAAACAAACGAATCAATTACTAACTTTGTAAAAAAAATTCATTCAGTTATTACAACCTATCAACCGTCCACTACTGAACATATAGCTTCCCCATAAACTCCCTAATGGGTGGATGGGAATTCGACATTGTTGCCACGATTAGCAGTCCGGACAATATTTGCAATTTTCACTATTTTCAGTTGTTATCAGGAAGATTCTCTTATCCATCTCTTTTATTATTCCCTCTCTGTCACCTCACCTTTTACGACACGTATGGGATGGTAATGGGGTTGTGGATATTCTCACACTGCTACGACATAGTTTCACAAAACTTATTTTATTTTGTGATAGATAATTCAAACACTTAGCCCATTTTCTTTAATGCTATACAGTCTTTAATCGTTAGACTAGTTTTAGTTACTTATTTGACTAAGCAAAAAACCTGCAATCGAAACTTACTAGAGTATTGATCACTTTCAAGGACAGTATTCGTTAATTCATAGGTAATGTTTGTATATATATTTGCAACTCTTATTTTATGAACAATACTTGGTTCATAAATATTTACTAAGCTTTAGACTTTGGGAGAAATTTTATTCGTTCTAAAAAAGTAACCGCCATACTACGATTTTTAAACATATGAATTTCACAAGGACAATAATTAATCGTAGACCATTTTTAACAGTGGTAGAGCCAGGCGGCAGCTTTTGCTGTCGCACGGATGGGCCGGCTCGAACCGGGGTGGTACCACGACCTCACAGAATACCAGCGTGAAGTAGAGGTTTACCTCTGCGTTTCGCTTGGTGAGTGCAGGTGGCCGGAGGCCCTTTTTACTGGAAATGAGGCATTCCAACTCAGTCCTCACGGGTGACAACGCATCTTCATTTTGATTTGCAAACGAGGATAGATGTAGATGTCTATGGGCCGCAGCAACCACTTACCATCAGGTGGACTGTGTGCTCGTTTGTCACCCTTATCCTATAAAAAAAAAACCATACAAATAATTGTTCCGTGTTGGATTCGAACCCGCAGCCCTCAGCGGTACAACTCATTACTAAGTCAATGCACCATGGAGCCCTCTAATTTATTTAAGAGTTTATTTCACTCAAGCGTTGTTAAAACCATGTTTGAATGTAGATTGTTCGGTAGAAAAAAAAACATTAAAAAAGTAAAATCCGACTTCTAAAAGTATGAACAATAAAGTAATTTCCACATAATAGCTTCTGAAACCGATGCTAAGACATAGTGTATCGAAGAATAAAGCCAACTTTACAAGGTGAAAATATGGTCATATATTATGTTCTGTTTAGGTTTAAAAGTTTCGTTATGGTTTTTTTTTATTTTTTTATCCTTCTTGGTGGACTAAGAAATATCACAAGTTCAAAGTTACGACAAGAATGTTCTTATAGGTATAATTTTTATCGCCCATTTATCCTCCTTTAAGAATGAATTTTTTTCTCAAAATTCATAAAGTTTTTAATGAAGGACCGTTTTAGTAAAATAAATCTTTTCAGTCCAGTTCAGTACCAGTAAATGCACTTCGCTTGGAGAAGTTTAAAAGTAATATAGTGTAAAATCTTCCATCACATTCAAAACAAAATAATCCAGATTTTTTTGTATGGAACAATATTTAAGCTCACTTGCAATGAATTTGAAAATACTTCTAAAATATTTTCCTTGAACAATCGGAAGACATTTAAGGAACGGGTGACTGTAGAAGTCCAAAGTGCACACAAAGGTTATATGAACTTTACGATGAAAATCATATAATCCCAGTGTCGAATTTAAAGAATATGTAAAAAAATATTCATAAATATTTAAAAAAGTGTGCTCCACAGCCAAGGCTTTGCATTTAAGCAACAAAATTAAGACTGCTTCTAATAAAATTAAAGTGACATGGAGTATAATTGACAGTGAAACTGGTGAGATCAAATCTCGCAATCCAAACTACCAGTTAAGTTTTAACAACAAATTAACTAAATCAGATAACGTTGCAATGGTTTTTGAGAAATATTTTACTTATGTTCCGATATTAACCACTAATTCACTGAATTCTTCTCGTGCCGTCACCGAATCATTACTCAACAAAATGTAAATGCGTGTACAAAGAATTTTACATTTCATAAAGTATCATCAAAAGATATTGTAAAATATCTTACAACTATTGGTATTAAAAAAACTGCAGATATGTGGGTGATTTCTGTTAAAATTATGTACCGTACACTACATATAGGTAATTGCTATTGTCTGAATATTGTGTCTGAAAACTCGTACAGTGAAAGTGTTAATACTAGTATCGAATATGGTAATTTCCTGATTTAGTGATGCATAGTAAAGTAATACCTTCATTTAAATCTGGTTGTACATTAGACCTCACCAATTTAAGATCTATTTGTGTACTGCCAACACTCACAAAAGTTTTTGAAAAAAATATTCTTGATAAAATGTTAATTTTTTGTGTTAATAATTTACTTCATAAAAATCAATTCGGTCTCACAAGGGGTCTCTCGACAACTGATGCTGGTATTGAGCTAATAAAATATATCTTCAATGCATGAGAGAATTCACAGGACATTTTGGCTATATTCTGACACCTATCCAAGGCTTTCGATTGTGTTCACCATGAAACATTAATCAAGAAACTTCAACATTATGGTATAAGAAGTGAAAACCTTAAATTAATTATTTCATATTAAAGTAAACAGAATGCAAAAAGTTTTCATTAATAGTATGAGCTCTTTCAGGTCGATAGGGCGTGCCTCATGGCTCAATTTTCGGCCCCTTCCTGTTGTTTCTTGTATATATTAATGACGTACCTTATATAGTAGGGGATAACTATGATATAGTATTATTTGCTGATGACACTTCATTAATTTTTAAATTAAAACGACAATTACTAAAATGTGATGAAGTAAATATTGTTATATCTAAATTAGTAAATTGGATCAATGTTAAAAATTTGAATTTAAATTGCACTATAACAAAATGTATGGAATTGAAGACTCCAAATATCAAACATTTAAATACTAATGTAATTTTAAATGCATAGGAACTGAGTCTTGTTGATACCACCATTTTTCTTGGAATCACACTAGACGCGAAGCTTCAATGGAAGCATAATTTCGTTTGGTATTTTGCTATGGGGGCACGCG
The DNA here is from genome assembly GCA_033319125.1 of Parnassius glacialis. Classification (NCBI taxonomy): domain Eukaryota; kingdom Metazoa; phylum Arthropoda; class Insecta; order Lepidoptera; family Papilionidae; genus Parnassius; species Parnassius glacialis. The sequence goes on along the minus strand of JAVANC010000010.1, from coordinate 23,094,171 downwards.
ACTGACACACCTAGTCAGTAATTTATTCTTGCGGGAATGTATACGATTTCACAACAAAATAAAAAGGGCTATCATAATATTAAGGATGATAATAACTCCTGGGAATGAGGTGACCGCTACCAAACTATTTCTAATTTGTTTTGTGTTGTAAATTGTGTAACATCAGTGATTATAAGCTGTTATCTTTTTTTTAAAGTCCCGCTGGATTTCTTGCTGGTTCTTCCCAGTAGAGAGGTTTTTTCCGAACCTGTGGTAATTTAAACAGAAGAGTGACTTTCAATAAGTATTATTTATGTACTGTTCATAAACAAAGAATTATACCCGTGCATACATTGAAAAAAATGTACGATTCTTGCAAATCACATATCACAATACACTTTTTACTATAAAATTTCACGACACAAGCATTTTTCAGAATTGAATAAAAATTTATTTGAATATAAAGCAGACTGTGGTCAAAGACATTGCAAATTTCCACTCAAATCAGCACCGCTTTAAAGTAAAGTATACGCTGAAGTGCCGAATATTTAGCTAAGCAGTAATTTGCTCAACGATTTTCAAATGAATTTCGGGTACCAATTCCGAATATGCCTCTTAATTTTTTACCCCCTTTGCTCTAGATTATTGTTATAATAGGTCTTCATCTATGAAACTGCCGTTCTGCAGTACTGGGTTTCAATTCAAAATATTTTCAAAATTAGTCATTTGATTATTGATTAGCGTAAAGTTTTCATCACCATATTATGGATACGTTAAAAATTCGTGTAAACATGGGATACAAGTACCGTCGTGGCAGCAACACGGCACAAGCAGCACGCAACAACAACGACGTTTACGGAACGAATACTACAAAATATCGCACCACCTGTTATTGGTTTGCCCACTTCCGTTCCGGAAATTTCGATCTGAAAAATGAACTTCAAGGTCATCTGAAAACTTTAGTCGTATAATTCATATACAACTGAATTGTAGCGTCTAATGGCAGGGCACGGACCGCGAACTTGAAAGGTCGTGGGTTCGCACCCGTCATTCGACTACTGTCGTGAACCACTTCTAACACAAGTATTTTAAGCTTCCCAAGTGGTTAATGGGAATATTAGTAATGTTTAATAGCATTACTAGTACTTTTAAAAAAAATTTAGCAGCAGCTTTCGACGTTAGCATGAAACCAATATTGGCTCATTTGCGTCAACTTGGCAAGGTAAAAAAACTAGACAAATACGTGCTCAAGACATGGGGTTGGAAACTCTCAGTCATCCGCCGAACTCACCATACCTTGCTCCTACAGACTTCTATTTTTTCTTGAATTTGGATAACTTTTTGGCGGGAAAAAAATCGATACCCGAGAGGCAGTACAAAATACATTTGAATAATTTATTGCCTCCCGTCCAGCTGCTCAAGAAGGGCATCAATAAACTGCCACTGCGTTAGCAAAGATGCATCAATTGCTGATTACTTTCATAAATAGAAATAAAAAATATAGAACAAAATTACGTTGACTTATTTCATAAAAACGCCAATTTGATAGGTTAAGACCCAATATGTTAAATTAAATATTATAATACACATATCTGTTTTACTTGGACTTATTTTATTTTACATAGCTACCTTATAAAATATTTAAAAATACTAAAATATAAATACTATACTTACTATAGAGTAAAGTGCTTTTATTTAGGCCGTAATTGATTGTTTCAGGGAAAGATGTGGAGTACAGCACATTTCAAGTTACTATGAATATGTAATATAAAGACTTTTGAGTGTTGTAGAGATCTGTTTAGATTTTTTCATGAATGTCTCTGCTCCGCTACAGTCACAGCCGGATTTCCTACAGTGTCAAAATTGTGCTGACGGTAGGCTGTTTAAAGGTAAAAAGGGATTAAATATACATATTAAACGATGCCATAGTAAAAGTATTTCGGCTTCACAGCCTGCCGTAGAAATTCATAACTCTATTAGCAATTCCTCTAATGACACAAATTTTTCCCTGTTTTCGGAGCAAATTTACAAATATTATCGTAATGTACCAGTGGTTAAAAGAATTCCACGAGGTGCGAGGATACAGCTTGCTAAAGCATTGTCATGCACTATTCAAAATTGTTTCACTAATAGTGAAAATAGTTGGCAAACATTATTTACTTTCGCGTATTCCCATTTTCATTTTGATAAAACAATAAATAAATCACTTACGTCTCAACAAAAAGAGACATCTTTTCAAAATTTAGATTACCCAATTAATACTCATTTATCTCGACCACGTCCTAAATTTGATTTAAAAAAAGTAGTTGAGTCGAAAGTAATGGATGGCGACTTAAAAAATGCATCCCGTGTTTAATTCTCAGACGACATCCTGGCTCCTCGTAATGTCGAAACACTTGAAAGCCTTCGTCAAAAGCATCCTTCGGTCAAACATCCTCAGAGTTTACCGCTGCCTCCCAGGACTTCTATGAAACCTTTACAAATTTCGGAAAAAGACACTTTAGAAGCAATTATGTCATTTTCGAATGGCTCTGCTGGCGGCATTGACGGAATTACGCCTCAACATCTTAAAGATCTTGTAAGCGCTTCTGCTGGTGACGCCGGCGGAGAACTTCTTAAAGACATTACAAAATTATGTAACTTTATGCTTTCTGGTAATGTTAATCCAAATTTCATTCCATTCTTATATGGGGCAAGATTATGTGCCTTCAAAAAAAAGGATAACGGTATCCGTCCTATTGCCGTTGGTTCCACATTTCGACGTTTAACTTCAAAATTAGCTTGCAGGCACATAATCTCTAACCTTAAGACCAAATTTCAGCCTACTCAACTAGGTTTTGGCACTAGAGGTGGCTGTGAGGCGGCGGTACATTCAGTGCGTACATTTTTAACAAACTCTGATGCAGATGTTCTTGTGAAAGTTGACCTAAGGAATGCTTTTAACTCTATCGATAGGGTAATCTTGCTGAAAGAAGTGACTAATAATACCCCCGAAATTTATCATTACGTTTGGCAATGTTATAGTCAAAATACTAACTTGTTTTACGAAAACCATGTTATCGATTCCGCTGTCGGTGTTCAGCAGGGTGACCCACTGGGTCCAGCACTTTTCAGTTTGGGAATTCAACCAATTATTTCAAATTTGAAATCCAAGCTGAATGTCTGGTACCTAGACGACGGTACACTGGGAGGTAGAGCAGATGACGTACTCAGTGATCTTACTCATATTTTTCAAAATTTTAATAATATTGGTCTTGAACCAAATAGCAATAAATGTGAAATATTTTTTTCCAATAATTTATCTACTTCTCATAGAGACACTTTAATTCAAAATTTTAATCATATTTGTCCAGGAATAAAAACTGTCAGTACGGAATCACTATACCTGCTAGGTGTCCCGTTGTTTTTTGATAGTATTAAACCTGTTTTAAAAACAAAATTTGATCAGTTTTTAAACCACGTTGATAAATTGTATAAATTAAACCCCCACATAGCTCTTACTATTTTAAAATATTGTCTTCTTGTACCTAGATTTACATACTTACTCCGCTCGAGTCCAGTCTGGAAATGTTCGGATATTTTACAAGATATTGATAATAATCTTAAAATAGCTATTGAAAAAATTCTAAATTTAACTTTAAATACTACAGCCTGGACTCAAGCTACTTTACTTATAAAATTTGGTGGCATTGGTGTGAGAAATCTTTCTAGCATTGCATTGCCTGCTTTCCTTGCTTCCGTACATAGTGTCAGTGACTTATGTAATATAATTTTAAATAATAAAGCAGACCTATGCTTTGCTACGGAGGCAGGGCAGACATGGCAAACGCTCTGTCCTGGTGAAAATGTTCCACTGGAAGTTAACCAACAAAAACAGTGGGATATTCCATTGGTACAGGGCGTGCAGAAAGATTTGTTTCATAATCTCCAGAGTGACCTAGATAAGGCACGCCTTCTAGCTGTTTCTACTAAGGAATCTAGTCACTGGTTACACGCTTTACCATCAAGTAATCTCGGCACATTACTTGATGCGGAAAGCTTACGCATTGCCGTAGGAATCCGACTAGGAGCGGCGATTTGTCAACCGCATCAGTGTCCCTGTAGTAGCAGCGTAGACAAGTTTGGGCTCCACGGACTTTCATGTAAGAAAAGCGCTGGTAGATTTTCACGACACAGTTCTTTGAACGATGTCATCCGAAGGGCTCTTGTCTCTATAAATGTTCCCTCGGTTTTAGAGCCTTGTGGAATATTTAGAGACGATGGCAGGAGACCCGACGGTATGACATTGGTCCCTTGGGAGAGAGGTAAAGCCCTAGTGTGGGATGCTACTTGCGTAGACACTCTGGCGGTCTCTCATCTCAGGGGTACCTCGTTTAGAGCCGGGGCGGCATCAGAGGCAGCTGAACTGAGTATGTGGCGCAAATATGAGTCTCTGAGAGATGACTGCATATTTGTGCCATTTGCTGTAGAGACTATCGGTCCGTGGGGTCCACGTGCGGTGAAGTTCCTAAAGGAACTCCATCCGCGGCTGGTCGTTGCTGCTGGTGATAAGAGGGCTGGTTCTTTCCTTGCTCAAAGACTAAGTATAGCTATTCAACGGGGAAACGCAGCCAGCGTTCTTGGCACGATACCGCGGGGATTAGGACTATATGATATTTAAGTTTGTAGTTTTAGTTTTTTTTATTATAGTTTTTAGTATTGTATATTTTAATAAATATATTTCTGCGGCAAAAAAAAATACTAAATATATCATATTTAAATGTCATGGTAACGACATATTATGTTTCCTTTCGTACAATAAGTATGATAAACACACAGTGCACATGATGGTATAAGTGGATGATGTAACAATCAAAGTGAAATCTACCTTTTATTAAGAATATAAATGCAGATGTCACCGATGAGGTCTAAGATGGAATGCGTTTTCAGTAAATACGGTCTCTGGTTATCTACACTCATCATACGAAACGCAGCGACATCAATGCTGCTGCTATTGCATACCTTAAGCGAAAGCGCAAGGTAATGTTCTACTATCGCCTAAAAATTAAAATTCCAACATTTTATCTAATAAAATCGTATCTAGCAATCATATTATACATATAAATGATATAAAAAGCACATTGTTAGAAAGATAAATGATTGTTGAACTTATTAATAATTTTTTTAAATCGATTAATTGCTATTTTTAAATAAAAAAAGGGTTTTAGTGGCTTATGGTGTGGATTTATCAAGTCCCTGTGGCTTGTAAACACTATAACTTTTGAAAATATCAATTGTTTAACTCAATCTATTTTTTTATCTCTTCATCTATCATGTGGGAAGCCACTGAATGTAAATGGCAGTGTAATTTTGTTTTGTTTAGCTATAATTAATTTTTTTCGGCTCCAAAATGGCGAAATTTTCGTTGAATTTGTAGCCTCGTATATAAATTGTTTCTGTAAATGGGGATCTACAGCCACAGAGTAGTTTAGTTCACAGAGAACCTTTGTATTAAGTTTAGTTCGGCTTCAGTCGCCGTCGTGAGTGGACATTGTTTCGGTTGTTTTTAGCGGCTCAAAAAGATCGCTGTACAAATACACAATATTCGAATAACCAAATTTCTTAAATACTTGATTATAATAATAATAAGAGATTTTTTATTACAATATTTAAAAGCACATTTTTAAATAATAGTAGTACGTACTAAAAGTAAGTAGTATATTTTTTTTGTCATGGGTGACATTTTCATGCTTTTCGAGGGTGTCGAAACCGATAGGGTTGTCGAAATGTAAATCCAAGATGGCGGCCGCATTAGGAATCAATTTTTTCATCATGGGTGTCATTTTCATGGTTTTCGAGGGTGCTGAAGCCGATAGTGCTGTCGAAATGTAAATCCAAGGTGGAGGCTGCAATAGGTATAAAATTTTTCATCATAGGTGTCATTTTCATGGTTTTCGAGGGTGTTGAAGCTGATAGTGCTGTCGAAATGTAAATCCAAGATGGCGGCTGCAATAGGTATCAATTTTTTCATCATGGGTGTCATTTTCATGGTTTTCGAGAGAGTTGAAGCCGATAGGGTTGTCGAAATATAAATCCAAGGTGGCGGCTGCAATGGGTATCAATTTTTTCATCATGGGTGTCATTTTCATGGGTTTCGAGGGTGTTGAAGCCGGTAGGGCTGTCGAAATGTAAATCCAAGATGGTGGCTGAAGTAGGTACCAATTTTTTCATCATGGGTGTCATTTTCAGGGTTTTTGAGGGTGTTGAAGCCGATAGTGCTATCGAAATGTAAATCCAAGATGGCGGCTGCAATAGATATAAATATTTTCATCAATGGTGTCATTTTCATGGTTTTCGGGGGTGCTGATGCCGATAGTGCTGTCGAAATGTAAATCCAAGGTGGCGGCTGCAATAGATATCAAGTTTTTCATCTTGGGTGTCATTTTCATGGTTTTCGAGGGTGTTTAATCCGATAGTGCTGTCGAAATGTAAATCCAAGATGGCGGCTGAAGTTGGTACCAATTTTTTCATCTCGGGTGTCATTTTCATGGTTTTCGATGGTGTTGAAGCCGATAGTGCTGTCGAAATGTGAATCCAAGATGGCGGCTGAAGTAGGTACCAATTTTTTCATCATGGGTGTCATTTTCATGGTTTTCGAGGGTGGTTAAGCCGATAGTGCTATCGAAATGTAAATCCAAGATGGCGGCTGCAATAGATATAAATTTTTTCATCTTTGGTGTCATTTTCATGGTTTTCGGGGGTGCTGATGCCGATAGTGCTGTCGAAATGTAAATCCAAGGTTGCGGCTGCAATAGATATCAAGTTTGTCATCTTGGGTGTCATTTTCATGGTTTTCGAGGGTGTTAAATCCGATAGTGCTGTCGAAATGTAAATCCAAGATGGCGACTGAAGTTGGTGCCAATTTTTTCATCTCGGGTGTCATTTTCATGGTTTTTAAGAGTGTTGAAGCCGATAGTGCTGTCGAAATGTAAATCCAAGATGGCGGCTGCGCAATAGGTATCAATTTTTTCATCATGGGTGTCATTTTCATGGTTTTCGAGGGTGTTGAAGCCGATAGTGCTGTCGAAATGTATTTAAACTTATTTAATAATTCCGTATAATCATGTTATACGTAATTTTTTTAATGCGCTTAAGGTATGCCCAATTGGATTTACCAATATATATTTTACACTGCTATTTTACATTCTGTGCAAGCGTGGTCCTTCTTCGATCTAGCCGACTCATTCGTTTTACATGATAAAGCTGTGGCGTGACTCTACCATGTAACAAAATTAAAAAGTACACGTTTTACGTATTTAATAATATATACATAAATGAAAATAAATTTAAAAATAGATTGGAAAACCAAGAAATGCACGACTCATGAGTATTTCATTTAGTTATCATGAAACAAATAAATTACCAAATATAAATCGATTGTACTTTATCTATCAAGGGCTAAAGAAAAAATTAAAGCGCTTTTAAATTTTAGTAGCAATAAAACTTATAAAACTTGGAAATCAATTTATCAACAAACTTCGCGTACTAGGTTATTGAAATGAAATAGGGAACCAGTTGATGTAATGCTGAATTAAATGCTAAAGTCTCGATACGTCATTTTTTTTCGAGAGTTATTGTGATCACATACAAAATCAACATTCGGACGTCTACCTAAAAATTTTTTCAAACTGTTTTTTATCAAAGTAGCAATAAAAAACTGATTTTTTATAAACAATAAGATGGAATAATTAGTGTTTTCTTGATATATGGCTATATATTATCGTATAAGTGCAATATGGTTATGATAGAGGCATTTTAAGAACACAAAATTGTTTAACCATTGACATATCGAGAGTAGTAGAAGACGATGTGTCGAGAATAATAACGTTTCGCGTTATGAGGCGTGCAAAAGAAGAATTCGTTATAAAACAATCTAAATAACAATAATTGCTACGCGCTGAGATTGGTCTACGAACCACGCATGTACAACTATTTGACGAGCTTTGCACCTTTATTTTTAAAGGGGTTGTTATAAATTAATTTGCTTAATTCCGCGTAAAGAAAGAAAATGATGTGTCCTGCCCAGCTTTAAGGGGGACCTCCCACCCTCCCTCAATCGCGCGCACTATACCCGTCGCCGTCAATCCCAGCACTACCATCCTCAGCACCACCACACTAGGCTAAGTCACTTAGCGGCCAGCCTCCGCAGAGTCTACTTCACCTGAGGATGCCTCGTGTAGAGGCGAAACATGTATCGTATTTTCGAGAGTGGTGTATCCTGCCATATATATTAAGACATAAAGAGGAAAATAAAAAATAATAAATATACATCAGAACTTTGTGTCGATAAAGTTTCTTTTAAAAGTCTTTAACTTTATGCTTTTGCACATTTTATTTTGTCATAATTTTTCATTTTAACTTTAGTTTTTGCGAAAAAAACTCTATCTAAGAATTTAACACTTTGAGTGTGCAAGTTAGATGAAAATGGAACACAGCTCTTAAGCGGTGACAAATGTTCATAATCAAAACTTGAAATATTTCACTCAGCGCGTTTCTTTTGCATAAAGAAGTTAGAACAGAACAACATATTCGAATAGTCGTTTCTTTATATTTAATAGGGGCAACCTAATGATATTTAAGTGTAAAAAGATATGTATAAAAAATCGGCCTAAGAAATTAAGGGTTTTCTGATGAAAAACAAGCTGCTATTTAATACATAAAATACACCTCCTATTTATAAATGAAATTCCTAAGTCAAAAATTTAAATAAGCTCTTTATAAGAGATTAACCTTCTTTTATTCTTTTAATTCAAATGTATGAAATTATATATACCGAAAATAAACATTATAAACATAAACTTAATTAATATGAAAACGATGGCCTCCTAGCTCATTTTAACCACGGTGACAACTTTACGAGAGTTGTCAAAAAAAGTGAGAATACGGTACAAATTATTTAGAATTCAAAAACTGGCTGGTATAGATGTAATATCTGTAAAAAAACAATAAAATTTGTAATAATCTATTAAGGGAAATCCAATACCTTTCCTGCCACCACGGTGGCGCTACTTTGGAACAGGGTACATGTATTCTGTGCTTTGGAATGCGGTGAAATATTTGACGGATTATTGTTCAGAAAATGTAATTGTTAATGTTTCTCTCCGTAATCTTAGTTATATTTTATATTAATTAGATTAAAAATGAATAAACCAAACTACGAATTTTCCTAAAAGTAGTATAATGTACTCGTAACATAAAAACTTCAAAAATGTGCAATAACAAAAAGCATGCCACTGAGGCATTATTTTGTGTATTAACACTATAAACCGATTTTTTTATTTAAAACGTATATTCTCAATTATAATGACATTTTGTGACAAATCAGTTCACCTCACTCCCCAAATAGCGACTAGCATCTGGTGAGCGTAAGATTACGAGTCCTTAAGTATCATATTTGTTTTAAAAGATAGAATTTATTAACAATTCTCAGGGTAAGTACAAACATATATGGAATCCTAAAATAAATATAAAATTCTTATATTGATTGATATCTGAAAACAAGAGAAACAGATTTTTCATTTTATTATTTGACAGATTAAAAAAATAAGCAAAATAAGTATATCGATGTCTTATTAAATTTTTTCTATTTTTAGGAATATTCATAGTTACAATTCATTTTTATCAAATTAATGAAATAATTAAATTAATTGCTATAGACGTGTGCTCCGGAGTTGGTACCGGTTTTAACGCATCTTTTCCGGTACTCCTACTCCCAAGGCGTAGTCTCGAATTCATGGAAGACAGCTTTGGTCCACCCAAACCACCCTAAAAAAGGCGACCGCTCAGACCCGTCCAACTACAGGCCTATGGCCATCACCTCCTTGTTCTCCAAAATAATGGAATCCATTATAAACTGCCAGCTCATGAGGTACCTTGAGGATCACCAGCTGATTAGTGACCGCCAGTACGACTTTCGTCGAGGTTAATTAGCTGGTGATCTTCTGGTCTACCTCATTGATAGATGGGCGGAGGCACTAGAGCCCAAGGGAGAGGCATTGGTCGTTAATTTGGACATAGCGAAGGCCTTCGATCGGGTCTGGCACAAAAAGCTTCTTTCGCTTCCCGAGAAATCGTACAAATGGATCACCAGTTTCCTTGCTGATCGGAGCATCAAGGTCGTAGTAGACGGTGCATGCTCTGATTTCAAGCCTATCAACGCTGGTGTTCCACAAAACTGCGTGCTGTCATCAACGCTCTTTCTCCTGCATATCAATGATATGTTGCAAACTGGTAACATTCATTGCTATGCAGACGACAGCACTGGTGATGACTTATATACCGGCCGTGCCAATATTTCTCGGGAAAACGTCGTTGAACACCGGGACAAACTTGTCTGAAGTCAAGTCTTTGCTGAACAAAGTCTCAGATTGGGGATGACTAAATCTAGTCCAGTTCAATCCCCAGAAGACCCAAGCTTGCGCGTTTACCGCTAAAAAAACCCCCTTGTCGTATCTCCTCAATTTCAGGGCACTCCTCTTGCTGCCTCAGCTAGCATCGGAATCCTTGGCGTTGACATATCGAATAGTGTGCAATTTCGTGGTCACTTGTAAGGGACGGCCAAATTGGCCTCTAAAAAGCTTGGCGTGCTCAGCAGAGCGAGACAGTATTTCATGCCGGCACATCGCTTGCAACTTTACAAAGCGCAAGTTCGACCTCACACGGAATACTGTTCTAATCGCTGGGCCGGGGCTCCCCAGTGCCAGCTCCTTCCAATTGACCGCATCCAGCGCAGAGCGGTTCGAATTGTCTACGACCGAGTTCTTTCTGATCGGCTCGATAAATTGGCACTGCGTAGGGATGTTGCATTCCTTTGCATTTTCTATCGAATTTACCACGGGGAGTGCTTTGAGGAATTGTTCGGATTAATTTGAGCCGCCAAATTTCACAGACAAACATCGCGGCAGAATTTCCGATACCATCCACACCATCTGGATGATTGGCGGTCTACCACTGTGCGATATAGAAGATGTTTTCTTCCTCGCATGACTTCCTTGTGGAATCGATTTCCATCAGCGATCTTCCCGGACCGATACGACTTAGGGACCTTCAAGAAAAGAGCCTACTCCTTTATAAAGCAAGTACACTTTACAGTCGGTCAGCAAAGATGCCTCGCTCAGGCGATCGACCCTTCGGCAATTTAATCTACCTACCCGAAATACCTGACGTACATCTCGTCAAAATTCACGATACCATCCTCACCATCTGGATGCTTGGCGGTCCAGGACTGTACGTTTTACTAGGAGTTTTCTTCCTCGTACAACTTCTCTGTGGAACTGTTTACCACCGGCGATTTTTCCAGACCAATACGACTTAGCTCTTTTCTTGAAGGTCCCTTACACCTTCCTAAAAGGCCGGCAACGCATCTGCAATTCCCCCGGTTACGTTATCCTGTCTTCCGCAAATATGCATGCTGCATATTGCAGGTCTCGGGCCTCGGGGCTGACCCCATTACCCGGAATCTCCTCGCGGTGCATTACTATGCACCGGTCGTGGGAGCCGTTATGGCATTGTCGGGTTAAAGCAGCGACGCGGGTTTGGTTCCCCGGTCGCTGTAAGTTGGTATTCTAGTTGTCAGAAGTCAGTGTGGCTGGCGGCTAATGCGGCCAGGCGTCTGGGTTGGCCTATCTGCGGCATTGTGGGTTGTTACTCGACTCTCTAATCTCTATAGAGAGGAGTTCTCTTGGTAGAGGTCGCCCGTCCGGTGGCCGAGCGTGTAGAGGAGCAAGGTTTTGAAGATGTTCATGTGGCCCGTTATCAGCGCGGTCAAACATACCGCGCGCTAATCGGGCCACAAATTCCTGGATGGTCTCCACCTTTAAGTTGGCCGCGATGACGTCATTCCGGACGTAGCGATCTGCACCGACGATGGTCCGTAGGGATAGGTTCTGCTGAACCTGCAGCCGCTGCCTCTGCCGTTCGCTCAGGAGTGCGTACCAGGCCGGCGCGGCGTAGGTTATCTTCGTCCTAATGTAGAGCTTGTACATTTTCAGCTTGGTCTTCAATGGCAGCTTGGATGCCAGGACTGGACGGAGCATCGCCCGCGCACATCTGGCATTGCGGACGACGATGTCGACGTGCGCGGTCATGCGCAACATCCTGTCGATCCGGCATCCAAGGTAGGTCACGGCCTTCTCGTACGCAATCTCCTGGCCTCTGAGCGTCAACGGGGGCGGGAAGTTCCGGTAGCGGCGGGTGAGGAGGGCGGCCGTTTTCCCAACATTCACAGCCATCCTCCACTCATCCAGCCACGGTGGCAGCAGGTCCAGCAGGCGCTGCATCTTGGCGACGGCGAGTTGGGGACTCCTGGACGACGCGAAGTAGGCGCTATCGTCCGCATATAGCGCCAGTTCTACGTCGTCCTCCCATTCGCGTAGATGTCCTGCCAGAGTAGGGATGTCATTTGTATAAGCCGCGTACAGGATCGGCGAAAGACAGCTGCCCTGTGGTACGCCAGCTCATATGGGTTTCACTGCGTATTCGGCATCTTCGACACAGACGTAGAAGCTCCTGTCGGCTAGAAACGACGCCACTAGCCGCAGCATAGCTGGAGGGACACTCGTCTGTTGTTCCATCTTGAAGAGTAATCCAGAGTGCCACACCCTGTCGAACGCCTTCTCGATATCGAGGAAGACGCCCAACGATGTGCGGCCCCAGTTGTATTCGACCGCTAGAAGGTGCAGCACTCTGGTCAGCTGTGTTGCTGCGGAGTGTCCGCTCCTGAATCCATGTTGTTCCGCCCGTAGTTTGATACACGAGCGGACTCTTCTTAAGACAATCCTTTCAAAAAGTTTGGCTATGTGCGGTAGCCAGCGTTATAGGTCTGTAACTAGCTGCTCTACGCCTGTCCTTCCCGGGTTTAGGCAGAACTATGACCTTGCCTTTCTTCCAGTCCTCCGGGAAGTGTGAAGTCCGCAGTATGCCATTGTAGAGTCGTCCTAGCTCTACAATGGCTCTATGGGGCAGCTGTCGGAGTGCAGCGTTCGTGATCCGGTCGTGCCCCGGCGCCTTCCTCGGTTGCAGGCGGGCAATCGTCCTCCGCATTTCAGCGGGGGAGACAAACCAGTCTCCTGCAAGCGGTGGCGCGGGCGACGACAGGAACTCCCGTACGCGGCTCTCCTTTTGGGCATGAAGCTCCATGTTCTCCGCACATGCTGGGTTCGGCATAAATTGCTCCTCGAAGTGCTCGACTAGGATATCCGCTCTACCTTTGGCCTCGTAACAACGTCCACCCGCGCTGTTGGTCAGCGGGCAGACGGGGGGTCTGGTCTTAGTTAGCTGTCGGTTCAATTGATAGAGCGACGCTTCCTGGTCTTCAGCCATCCATATGCGCCGCTCCCAGGCCCTTCCTCTGTAGGCCTGTATTGCAACCGACAGCTCATCCGTCAGTGCATTCAACTTGCTTTTTATACGTGGGCAGCGAGTACGCGCCCAGAGTTTTCTCAACGCTCGCTTATGATTGAGCTGCACACGTAGTTCTTGTGGCAGCTCTTCTCTCCGATGTGTTAATGGGACGATCGTAGAGGCCGCGTTGAGGGCTTCCTGGATGTTCTGTGTTATGTTAGCAGCAGCGGTCTCTACGTCGTCCGCCGAGGTAATCAGGTTGCTAACTGGAGGCCTCTCTTGCAGGTATTGCTGGTAAAGCCTCCAGTTGATCTTGGTAGTAAACCTTCTGGGCAACGTAGTCACTGCCTTGAGGCCAAGGGTTATCAGAATCGGGAGGTGCTGAGACATCAGGTCATACAGCACCTCTACCACTACCGGGTAGTTGACGTTCCTAGCGAGCACGATGTCCAACACATCCGGACTCTTCCTGTGGTCAGTAGGAACGTGCGTTCGTTCTTCGGGACCTAAAACGTCATAGTTATTATCTTCTGCATCCTGGTAGAGCTCACGACCCGGCGGGTTGATCATTCTGGATCCCCACGCCGGGTGTTTTGCGTTTAGGTCCCCCGCGATGATGGTTGGTGCTGAGCCTTCCATGATCGTCCGGATGTCTGAGGAGTGAAATGGAGTCCCTGGCGGGCGGTATGCAGCGAAGATCCTCAGTTCCTCGCCCGCCGCCTCCATTTTTATGCCGATGGAGCGCGTCGTATGGTATGACGGTAATCCGAGCTCTAGGTGGACGAAGTCCTTTCTCACTAGAACCGCCGTGCCTCTGTAGGCGGTTCCTAGAGCGTTGACTTCGTCCCTCCTGTAAATGTGGTAGTTGGGCATCTTGAAGTGCATAGATGGCCTCAACTTGGTCTCCCCCAGCAAGATGACATGTATGTCCTGTTGTTGGGTTGTAGTGCGGAGTTCATGGAGCTTATACTGGATACCGTCCGGGTTCCAGTAAAGCAAGCGCAGGTTGGTGTCACTCGCCTCTGTAGTGCCGAGCCAGTAGTACGGTCAGTGCTCTCATCACTGCTGTAATAGGGTCGGTGCCGGTACTGATATCTGCCAGTACCTGGCTGCCGACCTCTATGGCGATGCCTACCAGCCTCATAATTGCGTCCATGGTGGTGGTAGAGTCGGCGGTTGGATGTCTTGAAGTTGTTGTTGGCACTGGTCTCGGCTGGGCATAGGTGTCTCTTCTCAAGGTAGAGCGCGCTCTATGTGTAGAGCGGGCTCTATTTTCTGATAGAGCCCTTTCTGGCGCTCTACCTTCTGTCGTGGTCCTCTTACTTGCCTGCGCTTGCGAGGCTATCGTAACTGCTGGTGTCGGGGTAGAGGTAGCTGCCTGAGGAGGTGGCTGCACCTTCTTCTTCTTCCTCCCCCGCTTCTTCTTCTTAGGAGGCTGACGCTCTATGGCGTCGTTAGCGGGGGGCTGTAGAGTCGCCTCGGTGGTTTCCACCGTTCTTATAGGTGCTTGTGTTGCGGGTGGTGCAGTTGCGGGCGGGGGGGGGCGGTTTGCCTCCCTCTCCCCCTGATAGTTGCCCATCCGTCTTCGTTGATTTCTACCCTGGGGCGACTCGCTGGGATCCTCTGCGGTGCTTCCGGCAGTAGTCCCGGCAGAGTGATCCCTTGTTTTCTCGCAATCCTCCTCAGGACTGGGCAGCGTCGATCATTTGCGGTGTGGTTTTTAGCGCAGTTTGCGCACGTAGGTGGTTCGTCTCTACCCCGTGGGCAATTGCTCGCAATGTGTTCCCCAGCACAGCGGACACATTTAACGGGCCTATGGCAATTGGCAGATGCGTGGCCAAAGGCCTGGCAGCGGTGGCACTGAGCCGGTCCCACTCTTCCTTGCCAGGCCTCTATGACTACTCCTTTCATGAAAAGGAGCTCGTCGACTGCGTAGAGTTCGTTAAGTTTCTCTAGGTTTAGGTGCTCCAGCTGTGCGTAGTAGAGGCACCCAGGTCTGCCTCTACGGGGCGGGATTGCTCTCACGTAGGTTACGGGGAATCCCTTTGCCCTGATAGCCTCAGTTATCTGGACGGTATCCGTGCCCACTGGCAGCCCCCGGATGCCCACTTTAGTGGGCTTCTCCTCCGTCGGGGTGTAGCAGTACCAGGACAGCGCTGGTACTTTCTCCGTGAGCTCAATAAGGTATTTCTGTACCGCCCGGAATTCTTCCGGGCTTTGTGGGGTGAATCTAACACCCTTCCCGAACGGACGGGCGTTAGGAGGGTGTCCCAATTTTTTGTTCAATATCTCGAAGTGCCTCGTCCAGTCCGGGAGGCACTCGGCCACAATCGGTGGGTATCGCGCCTTCTCTTCCTCCTTCTGTGGTTGAGGGGTGTTGGCTGCCTGTGGTACTGCTGGCATCGCTGCCAGTTGGGCGTAGCTGGTCGTGGGCCTTTGATGTGGTGATTTCATGTGGCAGGCCCGATGGGTTGGTGGAAGTCGACGGCTGTCCGGCGGTCGCTATGGTAGCGTATGATGTTGAGTCCCAACCGTGGGACTCCTCTCCTCCCTGCTCGAACTCGGTCGTGTCCATGCTCCTGCGGCCGGATGAGGTGGGGGGGGGGGGGTTGGCTTCGGTGGTGATGGCGACTTGGGCGGCGACTTGTGCGCCCTAATTGCTTCCTTCACGGTTGGGACTCTTTCATCATCTTCCGACTCCGCCGAGGACGATGACGATGATGATGATCCGTATTCAGTTGGTGATGATTCGACGCACTGCCTTTTTTCAAAGAGCGATGCGTCGGTCTCCGGAGGGGTATGCCTGCGTGCCGATTTCCTTGCCCGCTGCGGTAGGGGCGTCGGTTCCAGCCCACTCGTGCTCTCAGACACGGTGGGCGTGAGCGCGGCGCTCGTCGCGGGATCCTCCTTGTTCGGCGAGGCTGGCTTTCGCATGGGGATCTGGCTGAAGGAGCTGACGATCCTTGATCTTCCCGGGTTCGACAGGTCCCTCACGAGTAGTGGTCGATCTAAAACCCCAGGGCGGTCCGGGGGTTTCCTAACGCGCGGTCTCCTCTCTCCCCTTGCCTGACATAGTTACTAGTTACAACAGTTTTGTAGGTGTGATTGCAGGTGCCTATCTGATAAGACCGTTCCTAACGTGGCAGGTGACGCAAGCGACGCGCGACGTTCGAAACGGACGGAAGCGAAGATGGGAGGCCGCAACGCTTAGGCGCACTGCCTACCCCTTTCCTCAGGAAAGGGTTGGGGGAAGTGCTATGTGGGCACTCACGAACGCGACTGGGCACAAAAGGCACGGAACGCACTTGAGTGCCAAGAATCTGCCTAAGGGCCGGTGACCTCGACACCTCTCGGAGTATGCGGACTCGACGATCGGTGGAGTATGTCGTACCGGCGGTTATTTGGGACCACTGTATAATCCGCAAATAACACACACTTAGGCGATCCTTGGTATTCCCCCGGTGTTGCGGTTGTTCATGGGCGGCGGTAGTCACTTACCATTAGGTGAGCCGCATGCTCGTTTGCCCCCTCTTCTATAAAAAAAAATACAAAATATATATTTTATTTCAGAAAGAAACATTAACCCTTGCATTTTCCTAACATGTTAACATTCTCCGCCATGAATTCTGTCAAATATTTTCGCCCATTTTTAAGTAGGAAAAAAGTCGTAAATGCCCTCATCGAACAGCATGCTGTTATTAAGTAGGTAGTTGTTCTGGAAAAAATTTACTACGGAACAAGGCAATAAAGATTTGCGAAATACGTTACTACAAAATCAGAAGAAAAAGCAAAATATTTAGTTCTTTTTTTAATTTTTACAACATGATTTTGGTATACGTTACGTTTTTTCTTTACGCACATTAAAAAATCTTTTTATTATAAATATTGACACCATTATTTTCAGCAAAGATGTAAAAGGTTAAAAGAACGTTTAACATATATATGTAAATTAAATACAAAAGTTAATTACTATAAATCTCCAAAAGCCAAACAAAATAGTTTTTATATTTTTGATACAATTTCTGTTCATAGTATTTGAGTTAATAATGAATGATTTAAAAATGAGCAAACACTCAAAAACACACACAAAATAAAATCCAATAGATATTGAAGAGACTTAGTGAGCTCTACCGTTTTATTAATTTTGACATGGGTCCCTTGAAAGTGGTTAAAGCTTGACAGTGTGAGAATTATAGTGTAAGAATATATGCTCCCCCGTATTGTCGTAATATTTGTGTGTCGTAAGAGATGACAAAGGAAAACAAACCAGAACATAGGCAGCGGCGTCTTCCTCATAAAAAGTAGAAAGTACAAAGCTGATGTTGCTAAGCCGTCTGTTAAGCAAGACTCGCGATATTATCCATATCATCTGGATGGTTGGCGGTCCACTTACTGTGCGATTTAGAAGAAGTTGTCTTCCTCGCACAACTTCTTTGTGGAATCTAATAACACCAGAAATTTTTCCGGACGTATACGACTTAGGGACCTGCAAGAAATAGGCCTACTCTTTTTTAAAAGACCGACAACGCATCGGCAATTCCCCTGGTGTTACATATGTTCATGGGCGGCGGTAATCACTTACCATCAGGTGAGCCGTATGCTCGTTTGCCCCCTCTCATATAAAATGCCTTATGTTCAGTAATGAGCTTTGGTAGATTTTAATGATTCAAGTACATGAATCACCTATGAGCTTCCAAAATACTGGAATTACCTCTACCCCTTCGTTACGATACATCTCTTAAAAATTTCCATAATATATTATTGACCTCTGTTTCCTAAATCTAAAGCTATTAAAAAAATCAAGTTCACATCTCTTTTTTCGTTTCCTGTACGTTAAATATGAACAATTGCATATGCAACTTTAAATATAAGAGATATTAAAAATATTTTGTAAATTCTGTACATAATAACAAAATTAATATTGATCTAAACAAAGAATAAGAAAAATTCAAAAAAGTTACCATTTCACAAACGTGCTAACCGAAATGGTAAATTCAATTATACTTTCAAGACCAGCGAATCGAAAAAATGTACGAGGAATTAAGGTATGTCTGGAAAATAATGAAATATTTATCATCGAATATTTTACTGAAAGCCAATGGTTACTAAATCTTGAATTTACTTTTCATTGAATAATACTATTTGAAGAGCATCTTACTTGCTACTTCTACTTTTTTTATGTTATTTTTTGTAAAAAATTTAACTGAAGTGCAAAGACTAGGGAAGGATCCCTTAACTTGGTCTATTACCAGAAGAGCGACGATTTATTAAATGAATATGTCCCATTTTATTCACTTTTTATACAACTTTTAAAAATCAAGAGTAAGGATTACTTTGTGAGCAAGCAATGTTTTGTGTCGCTACTCATGTGAAAATGTTTGCCCACTAGATAGAGTGTCGACATAATAAAACATAGAGGAAGTCGCTAGATGCAGATGGCTCAAACCGTGCTTTGAAGCTTGCCTTGGTCTGCGTTCAGAAGAACTTGTAAACGGGAGAGCTCTAATGATGAAGCAAGGAATGTTTATTATTACTGCGTACCCTTAAGCCTTGGTCACTCGAATACGCGAGAAACACGAGTTCGATCACCGCCGACACCAGTTAAATCGTTAATTGCAATTTTTCGTACCTACTGATTTACCTCATGCTCAGGTAAATATAGTAAAGAAACCTGCATGTATAAGAAATAAAATATTTTGAGAACATAATATTAAGTCAAACACTGAGCAGCAAAAGTGGACTTATTGTTCTTTGACCCTCTTAGAAATGAGGCCTGTGCCCAGTTGATGGTACTTATATAGTGTTATTTTGCAATTTAGGCCTAAATTTGAAGAAAACTTATTTAAAAAAATATCAGACAATCTGTTCTTTTTATATTTTAAATCCAAAATGCGTGGTAATGTATTATTTTAACTGATTATCATTCATAAATATCTAACGCCTACTATTTTTACTACGCCCGCACACATTCATAAGGGTCGCTCGGTCGTCAAAAACGTTGTGAATTGAATAGCATACAGAGGAGCCCGCGTACGCGTAGCTGTTGCCCATAATTCTCATTCAATTTGGGACAACTTCAAATAAACGTAGAAAAGTTTTAAAACTGCAATAACGGTATATCATTATTTATATATTTGAGCTTAAATATAAAATTTGTATACTCTTTGAAAAATAATCCTGTAAAAACAAATTACAAGAAATAATAAATACTTTTATTTATTGTATTGTTCTACAGCTTTGATTAGAGACTTCAATTTAAAAATGAAAATATAGTATATAACTGTGAGTGGGGAGCGGGAAACACAATTGAATAGTTATAATTAATAGTAGTTGGCAAGTTAATAGTTACTGCACATCAAAACTGACCAAAGTTCATTATCCGCTCACCATTGTACATTATCCATGAGGTAACAGACCTACATCTCGCTGTATGTAGGTCTTTTATCTCAGTGACAAATGACAATCTTTTGTGTGTGCTCTTATGTGACCTCTTTGCGGTGACATTATTATCGCCAAGTGTTGCGTAAATATAAATCTTATCTTAATAATAAATAATGGTAAATCGATTTGGCTAACTATTAAAAGTAATAAAGAATATATTTGTGTTTGACATATGGTGATATGAAATATGAATTCTTTTATGCTGCCATTACACGGTGGGCTTAGAGAATCCACTACCCTATATCATCGCATGAGCGTCGAAAAAGGTGACAATGGATTGAAACAGGAGATAGGCAGCAGCATCTTCCTCAGTACAACCCAAAATAATAAGAAACTGCGTTTGCCAATCTTTACAACCTTGGAAAATATGTAAAACAATATATGGGGGAGGTCAGTGTTCAGCACTGACCTTTTGATAGGCTGTAATAATTTTAAATGAAATATTAATTTATTTTTTACGTGGAAGAGCCATGCTGCAGCTATATTAGTGGTATAGTTGTAGCACAAATGGGACGGCTCGACCGAGGACAGAGCACAATCTCATGGAATACCAGCGTAAAATAGCAGCTTAACACTGCTGTGTTTTACATGGTGAGTGTAGAGAACTGGAGACCCTTTTGACTGGAAACGAGGCATTCTATCTTAGGCCACAGCAACCACTTATCATCAGGTTTACTGTGTACTCGTTTGTCACCCTTACACTATAAAAAAATATTATTATGTTTTTATTTATACCTAGTCAGGTCATAAATTCTGTCACAAGTTTAATATAAAATAATTGAAACAAATTTATTCATTATGTAACCATTTATATACCAAAATGAACTTAACAAAACATAGATTCTTATGACACTAAAGTTTATTCAAAATGACCTCCGTGATTTTGAATACAGGCCTTCAATCTGCGCGGCCAGTCGTCTATCGCAGCACGAACGAGGTCCATGTCAATGTTGCTGCCTTAATCAAGGATGTCTTGAGTGACTCCAAATTGGGATGAGGCCTTGAACACGCCTTTTCCTCCAAGTGTTGCCATATCTTGTAATCTAACGGATTCAAATCTGGAGTGGAGGAGGGCCAGTCTTCGTGCCGGATGAAGTCGATTTCACGCGCCGCCAGCCCGTCTTGTGTGCTCTTCGCTCTATGAGCTGGCGCCGAATCTTGTTGGAATACCCAGTGCCTGTTATTGAACATGGTATGAGAAACAGGTTCCACAAGGTTCGTTAGGACTGTATTTCGATACACAACTGCATTCGTTTTTACACCTTTCTCACAAAAATGTACCTCTGTTAAGCCCCAATAAGAAACTCCCAACCATACCATGAGCGAGGATGGAAAATGACCTCGTTGGACACGCGGAATACGGTTGCTCGCTTCTTCACTACAATGTGCGTACACCTTATCATTTTGTTTGTTGTAGCTCTCTTCTACGGTAAAAATTTTTTCATCCGAAAAAAGAACTTCCCGATATTTTTTCCCGCGTACCGCTTCAACAAAGCGCGGCATCTCTTCAGTCTCAGGTCCATTAGACGAGCATTCAAACGATGTCTTGTTTTTCTTAGATATATATGCCCGAAGCCCTAAGTCTTCATTTAACACCCTTTTCACCGTGTTTCTGCTTATCCCCATCTGAAGGGCCAACAGTTTCTGCTTACGTTTGGGATTTCTTTGAATTCGCGCCTTCACAGCTTTTATCACTGCTGGAGTCCTAACAGACCGCGGGCGACCACTTCTTGACCTGTCATCTATACTAGAGTCTTCATTGTATCGTTTGATGGTACGATAAACGAATCTTTTGGTTATATTCAAATTTTTCAGTATGTCAAAAATTTGAATTGGCGCGTAACCGCAACGATGCAACGCAATAACTGCAACACGGTCTTCTTTAAGCGTCCACTCCATATTTAAAAATAAGTTAAATTCTAAAAAGTAAACAGTTTCATTTTCATGAACAATTCGAAATTCGAATTCAATAAACTTTTTTTTGGCCAGCATTCTAAAAGAAAAGTTTTTACTGTGTGACAATACTTATGACCTGACTGTGTATGGTTGAGTTTGGTTGTCTTTAGTACGTACATTATTAAAAACTAGTATATTAAGATATCCTAAACAAATTAAAAAATTAAATGAGAGATGATGATTTTTGTTTTGTTCATGTTCATCTTAGGACCTATCCGTTGGGAGACACTATTGAGGTCATTGAGCATAATACTTAGGTCTTCCAGCGATTCTGCCATTAGCACTATATCGTCGGCAAATCGAAGGTGAGTGATGTACTCGCCATTGATGTTAATACCGCATCCTTTCCAGTCCATTAAATTATAAATATAAAAGTCCATTAAATATTTATCATTATTTAAACATAAACTAAGATTAGGAAAACATTAAATGACCGATAAAACTATATAACACAAAACTTGTGTTATTATATTAGCATTTTAGAATATTGAAGATAAGTGCAGTTTTAAGGACATATATACGTCCCAAGCGCTGATTAGCTCAAAACAGGACGTATATTTTCACATATTTTATGCATACTTAAACTTCAATTATTTAAATGTGACGAAGTATTCACTTCGTCAAATTTAAATAATTAAAGTTTGCTTTATCTAAAAATAAAAATTGAACGTTTTAGCTACAGGCACGTAAAAAATCAAAAAGCTGTACTGAATATCTAAACATAATTGACAATGACAGCTGAGTAGCTGAGGTGCGACTTTTGGTCTTTGGACTTTTTGCTTATTATTTTATATCAATCTAGAGGTCTTTGACCAGTGATTTTAAAGATAACATGTCCTGAGTGGGCTTAGCCCACGTAACTGGCCTTTTACTTGTCATTAATGAAAAAGAAAATAAATAATAAAAATCGGACGTCATGCAGCGATGGAGCGAATTTTATAGTGAAATGTATGCTTGTGATGATCTTAGTGAGGGATCCGGGGGTGACGCCGTGACTGGTACGCCAGACCCGGACCTCGGTGATACTGAGGTCATCAGTATGAAAGAGATTGAACATGCGATTCAAAGTCTGAAATGTGGTAAGGTTGCGGGACTAGACAGAGTTACAGCCGAAATGGTCAATTATGGTGGGCCTCGCGTCTCCGACAGCTTTCATCTGCTGTGCAATTTGTGCTGGCGGACGGGGGATGTCCCGGATGATTGGCGATCCGAAGTCATTGTGTCTTTATATAAAGATAAAGGTTCACATTTTGATTGCGGGTGCTATCGGGCGATCAGCTTGACCAGTTTAACAAGTAAAGTTTACTCGAAGGTTTTGACACGTAGGATGCAAGAGAAATCGGAAAGATTTCTATGGGAGGCACAATGCGGTGTTGTGCGTGAAGATAAGTAAGTAAAATTGAAAATAAGTCATATATTTCTTTCACTTAATGTTCGAGTTCTGAAAAATGTATTTTTGTTGAATTAAATATAATTATATTATCATTATTTAAATATAAAGTTAGATTATGGTCAGACAAAAAAGATATTGTAGTAAACGTCAACAGGGAATTTAGTTAGTGAACTGTGAAAGCACCGGAAGAGGGGCTATTAAGCGGCCATAACGAATCTTGAGTCGATGTTTCGCCTTGATTAATATCAAGTATAATTGAGTGTTTCCGCAAGATAAAGCCATCTCGGTACTAAGCCCTAATGTTAACATTTATGTCTCAAAATGAACTTAAATTATTAAAAATGGTTTCTAATGAAATGAGTTTAGTTTACTGGAATAAAACTAATAAAACAATAGTAGTAAAGCTATTCAATACTCTATTCTAATTTTAGTCTCAAGTGTTATCTTTACATTTTTTTATAGTATAGGGTGACAAACGAGCACACAGACCACCTGATGGTAAGTGGCTGCTGTGACCCATAGACATCTACATTTATCCTCGTTTGCGAATCAAAATGCAGATGCGTTGCCACCCGTGAGGACTAAGATGGAATGCCTCGTTTCCAGTAAAAAGGGTCTCCGGTTATCTACACTCACCATACGAAACACAGCAGTGTTAAGCTGCTATTTGACGCTGGTATTCTGTGAGAGCGTGGACCTTCCCCGGTCGAGCCGACCCATTCGTGCTACAACTATACTACTAATATAGCTGCAGCATGGCTCTACCACGTACAAAGTACTTGAAATTGACTCTCAAGTAAATATAGCCCATGTGGTCACTTGTACATAGGTAGTCAGATTTCACTATTATTACAGCCCTTCATAACATAAGTCTCTCCCAAGGAATGCCACAAAGCAGGGTACTGAATCACCTACATCCATCAACTGCCTGCATCTCTTTCTAAGTCGTTACTCCATCTAGTGCGAAGCCGCACTATACTTCAACTTCGCTTACCAATGCTTGTTTTCAGTGATGACATATGGATCTGAGACGTGTCCCTCACTGCTGGCTATATGTGAAAGGTCAAGGTCGCTTATCGGGCTATGGAGAGGAGAATGCTCAAAATAAAATCCGACAATCGATGAGGAAAAAGTTATCGTGTGCAGGTTTGTACCGGTACGCGAAGTAGAATATGATTATAAATAAATTATCGGCGCCGTCCGTTAGTGTTTGGTTCAAAAAATTTATTATGACCAAATGAATATAATACGTATTTCGAAAAAATTTAAAAATCGAGTCAGTAGGTACTCTCAGGTTTTCTTAAAAAATGGCATTCGTGCGTGTCGTGAAACACTCGATTGGAACAAAGTTCCTTTCGTAGTATATTATTATTGATAAAAGTTTTATATTATTGATCAACAAATACAAATTAATGAAATTACTAGCGTCTATTATAATAAAGCGTCATTTAAAATAATATTTCTTTCAAGGCAAGATAAGAAAAAGTGCGAAAGAGATGGATACTATTCCATCTCGCTCGCACTAAAGAAGAGTAAGAAAGTCGTGACGGAAAAATCTTGCACTTTTTCTCGCCTAGCCTCCATCCGTCAAATTCGAATCGTGCGATAAGGAATTTCGTTCCAAAAATATCGGATCTAAGTCGAGAATTTGCTGTGTGTGTTTATTGCACAACACAAACTGCAGACACTTTTGCAGCGTTACCACAGCAAATTCTATGATAAAAACTTACTTGATTCAATTCTGTTTTAAGGATCTTATTATACTTTTTTTAATGTTTTTTAATCAGAATATTCTATCTTAGTAAACAGTTATTGTATAAAACTTAAATAGTTATTCGAAAAACAATTGCAGTGCACAATTTTGATTTTAAATTTAGTTTTCAATTTCTATGCTGTCATAATGTGACTTTATTTATGAATTTTGGTAAAAACTTACATTTTGTTTACATTAACTTTTCTGTCACTACTAGCCGCAAAATCTATTTCAGATATAAAGACATCGTGAAATTGGATGGGAGTTCTTAATTGCATTACAACTACATAACGCAAGATAATATTATATCTGCCATGCAATTAATTTTCTGATTAATAATTTTCGAGCATCTATTAACATTATACTTGTACATAAGGAGCAGTGCTTAAAATTTGGCCCCATAAATACTATACCAAATACGCGTGGTCTTTTATATAAGATAAGGTATGAAACTAAATTTAATTTATTAAATGTAACGGTTTATATGTATTACACTCTCTTTTATTTTATTAAGGTAAGTACAACTTCCATTTTAACCATTTGTTACTTTGTAAGATGAGTTTAAATTATATATTGGATTACAATTTGTGTAGTACTTAAAACTATTCTTTGGTTAGGCTGTTAACAAATATAGAATATTAAGTAATATTTCAACAAAAAAATATTTTTGCTTTTATTTGTATGTAACTGCAGCAGCAGCAGTATATTGCTGATATATTGTTTATCGATTACATTTACAAGCTATAACTGTGGTCGAAGACGCCTGAAAACTAAACACGAACACATTTCGTAAGACACTAAATTATGAAATTAACAATGTTATTAAAAAAAGGGAATAATGTGTGTCTATTTGTCTGATTTCGCAATTTGTTTTTATTTGAAATTTTATTTTTAATACTTATGGGTTAGAAGAAAGATCACTCTTTGTGTCACAATTTTCAGCGTTTTCCTTGCTCAGTTGATCTTGTATAATACTCTTAAATTCAATTAAAGAATGAATAAGCTTGTGCACACATAACTGCGGCATAAAAACTCTGTATATAATATAAGACGTGATATTATAATTAACTAAATATACAAGATTTATACGTGTTGGTCATGCTGCAGCTATATTAGTTGTAGCACGAATGGATGAACTCTACTGGGGTAAGACCACGCTCTCACAGAATAGCAACTTAATGATACTGTGTTTCGTATGGTGAGTGTAAAGAACCGGAGGCCCTTTTTACTAGAAACAAGGCATTCCATCTTAATCCTCAGGGGTGACAACGCATCTGCATTCTGATTCTTAATCGACGATAAATATAGGTGTTTAGGGGCCTCAACATCCACCTACCATCAAGTGGACTGTGTGATCGTTTGTCAATCAGCTTCTATAAATAATAATCGGCGAAGTGCGAGTCGGACTCGCGCGTGAAGTGTTCCGTAACATCTTTATACACGATTCTAGTAGAGGAGCCCCTTATAACTTTTAATTTATTTTAATTTTTATTAGTTACCAGCTCGCCAGGCAGACGTCGTTCTGCCCTTTCCAACAACCCTTCCTATAAAACAGTTTTAACAGTGGTAGAGCTAAGCGGTGGCTTTTGCTGTCGCACGGATGGGCCAGCTCGAACCGGGGTGGTACCACGAACTCACAGAATACCAGCGTGAAGTAGAGGTTTACCTCTGCGTTGCGCTTGGTGAGTGCAGGTGGCCGGAGGCCCAATTCCCCCCCCCCCCCCATCAATATGGTAGTGGAATTAAATAAAAGACTACCCCAGGAGGGTACCAGCACCCCTGGAGAATCCCTCGCTGAGCATCCACGACCAAACTACTCCACTCCTGGGCGTGGGTGCTCAGGCTGCCCCGCGTATTCTGGGGGGGGCGAAATTCCGCTCAAGACGAAACCTGCTCGGGGCAAGCGGAGCAAGAAGACAAAGGCAACCCCTGCCACGCTTACCGTGGATTTCTGCAATATCAGGGGACTTAATTCAAACCTTAACGCCGTCCACTACCATCTGGAGATAGCTAAGCCGGCCTTGCTCTTTCTTACCGAGACACAGGTGTCCTCTCCGGCTGATACTTCGTATCTCTCCTACCCGGGGTACAAATTAGAACACTCGTTTGTGCCCCGGGCTGGAGTTTGCGTGTATGTCAGAGAGGACATCTGTTTTCGACGCCTCGGCAGCCTTGAAGGTACGGACCTGTCCATCCTATGGCTGCGCGTAGACAGCGACGACCATCCCCGCGTCTACGGGTGCCTCTATAGGTCCCATAGCGGTAATGCCGACACAGACCGACTCATAGACCACGTCCAAATGGCTGCAGACTCCGTGCTACAACAGGTCCCATCCGCAGAGATCGTGATACTCGGTGATTTCAACGCCCACCACGCTGAATGGCTTGGTTCTCGTTTAACCGATCATGCGGGTAGATCTGTCTATGACTTTGCTTTGGCATATGGTCTAACACAACTGGTTACTTCGCCTACGCGGATCCCAGATGTGGAAGACCATGTACCTTCCCTGTTGGACCTTCTGCTGACCTCTCATCCGGACGGATATCAGGTCTCCGTCGATGCCCCTCTGGGCTCTTCGGACCATTGTCTGATCCGGAGTACGGTGCCACTCACGCTCCAATCGCAGTTGCGATCTACAGCTTGCCGCCGTGTTTGGCACTATAGGTCAGCTGATTGGGACGGGATGCGGTCTTTTTGTGCATCCTACCCTTGGGGGCGGGTTTGCTTCTCGCCGGAAGATCCCAGCGTTGTTGCCGATTCTGTTGCTGATGTGGTACTTCAGGGTATGAAACTTTTTATTATAATAATAATAATAATAATAATAATAATAATAATATCATTTATTCGCTAAACATGGTACATTAAGGATGACAAATAGTTGTGCATAGTTCACATGTTTACCACATTTGGCATGCGAAAATTATTTAACATAACATATTAAATCATTAGTTTAATTAGTAAGCAAGTTAATAAATTTATGTACTTATTAAGGAATAAAATAAAATTAAATATATTAAAATTACAATTGTCGTGTCAATCACTATTGTCTAATAAATAGGCAAATCAATTAAGTATATATAAAAAAAAAATTAAAATGTCAAATGGAGTATTTCATCTAAAGAATATCAAATAAATATAAATGTTTAAAGCAAGGCAATGTCAAGTTTAGTTAACGATATTCTATTCATTTAAGAAGTCTTTTACATCATAAATACACTTTAATAACAGCCAGCTTTTGAGTTTGGTTTTAAATTTACCGATTTCCATCTCTTCTTTAACATTTACCGGTAGTTTATTAAATATCTTTATACTCATCGCGTAACAACCCTTTTGATAAAATGCAGTTTTTGGTATTCGGTCTAAAACTAGTCTATCTGATTTTCTAGTGTTACGCAAATATACATCGGATGCTTTCTTGTACATATGTAAATTCCTTTTTACATGAACACCTGCTTCAAATATATACATTCCTGGCAAAGTTAGGATCTTAAGCTCCTTAAATAATGGCTTACATGATTCATACCATTTAGCTCCAGTTAGGGCTCTTACACACTTTTTTTGAGCCAAAAAAACTCTTTTTGAATAAGAGCTATTACCCCATATTAGTAATCCGTACCTTAAAATTGCTGCCACATACCCATGATATGCAATGAGTGCGGTTTCTCGTGACGATGTTCTCCTTAACCTATTTAGGACGTATACAAATCTATTAATTTTTTTGCAGACTTCGTCAATATGAGCCATCCAATTACAATTACTGTCAACTTTTAATCCCAGAAATTTCAACTGTTCGTTTTCTTTTAGTTTGTCATTATTATACATTATGTCAAGATCAAGTTTGTTTTTAATATTACTATAGAATTGTACATAACAGGTTTTAGTAATATTAACCTTTAAGTTATTGTCATGTAACCATGAAATAACATCATTTATTGCACATTTTATGTCATTTTCATAATAATGTTTATTTCTATGTCTGTTCTTTATAATCAATGATACGTCATCTGCAAATAAGATGCATGGGAACGGAGTTGAATCCGGTAAATCATTTAAATAAATTATAAACAAGAAAGGCCCAAGAACACTTCCTTGAGGAACGCCAGAGTTTTTAAGAACTGTTTGGGAGTAAAATTTTGTCAAAACATTACTTTTGTTAGGGCTTACGATTTCCACACACTGCTTTCTTGATGACAAATACGATTTGATCCATTGTAATGTTAGTCCTCTTATTCCATACTTTTCTAACTTACATAATAAGGTGTCATGGCAAACAAAGTCAAATGCTTTTGACATATCAAAAAATATACTTGTTACATTTACCTTGTCATCTATTGCATCTGTAATTCTTTTAAATAGATATTCCATCCTCTGTGGTGCCCATCGGAGGCAGATCCCAGCCATGGTTTGGTCGCTCCTGTAAAATAGCATCACGCTATAAGCAGGAGTGCTACCAGGCCTGGGCTGACGCATCAACGTCTCGGGATGTAAACACCAGCGCATTAAAAAAGAAGTATAATTCCGCCTCCAGGTCCTTCAAAAGCGTCATTGCCAAGGCAAGGTCTGAGCACATCGGCAGACTTGGCGAGAAGCTAGTTCGCCTTCCTTCGGGAACCCGTGCATTCTGGTCTCTCGCCAAGGCTGTCCAAGGGAACTTCTGTCAGCCATCTTTTCCATCTCTGCACAGAGAGGACGACTCACTGGCCCATGCCGCAAAGGAGAAAGCCGATCTGTTGAGCTCTCTTTTTGCGTCCAACTCGACTCTAGATGACGGGGGGAACACACCGCCGACCATCCCGCGATGTGAGTGCTCCATGCCGGATGTGCGGTTTACACAGCGCTCGGACCGCAAAGCACTCTTCTCCCTGGACGTCAACAAGTCGAGTGGGCCCGATGGAGTCCCTTCCATTGTGCTGAAGACGTGTGCTTCGGAGTTGGCACCGGTTTTAACGCGTCTTTTCCGGTACTCCTACTCCCAAGGCGTAGTCCCGAACTCATGGAAGACAGCTTTGATGCACCCGATCCCTAAAAAACGCGACCGCTCAGACCCGTCCAACTACAGGCCTATCGCCATTACCTCCTTGTTCTCCAAAATAATGGAAGCCATTATAAACTGCCAGCTCATGAGGTACCTTGAGGATCACCAGCTGATTAGTGACCGCCAGTACGGTTTTCGTCGGGGTCGATCAGCTGGTGATCTTCTAGTCTTCTTAACTCATAGATGGGCGGAGGCATTACAGTCCAAGGGGGAGGCATTAGCCGTTAGTTTGGACGTAGCGAAGGCCTTTGATCGGGTCTGGCACAAAGCGCTTCTTTCGAAGCTTCCTTCCTATGGGCTTCCCGAGAAATTGTGCAAATGGATCACCAGTTTCCTTGCTGATCGGAGCATCAAGGTCGTAGTAGACGGTGAATGCTCTGATTTCAAGCCTATCAACGCTGGTGTTCCACAAGGCTGCGTGCTATCACCAACGCTGTTTCTCCTGCATATCAATGATATGTTGCTAACTGGCAGCATTCATTGCTATGCGGACGACAGCACTGGTAATGCCTTATATACCGGCCGTGCCAATATTTCTCGGGAAAACGTCGCCGAGTACCGGGACAAACTTGTGTCTGAAGTCGAGTCTTTGCTTAACAAAGTCTCGGATTGGGGGCGACTAAATCTAGTCCAGTTCAATCCCCAGAAGACACAAGTTTGCGCGTTTACCGCTAAAAAGAACCCCTTTGTCGTATCTCCTCAGTTTCAAGGCACTCCCCTTACTGCCTCAGCCAGTATCGGAATCCTTGGCGTCGACATATCGAATAGTGTGCAGTTTCGTGGTCACTTGGAAGGGAAGGCCAAATTGGCCTCTAAAAAGCTTGGCGTGCTCAGCAGAGCGAGACAGTATTTCATGCCGGCACATCGCTTGCAACTTTACAAAGCGCAAGTTCGGCCCCACATGGAATACTGTTCTCATCTCTGGGCCGGGGCACCCCAGTGCCAGCTCCTTCCACTTGACCGCATCCAGCGCAGAGCGGTTCGAATCGTCGACGACCGAGTTATTTCTGATCGGCTCGATACACTGGCACTGCGTAGAGATGTTGCATCTCTTTGCGTATTTTATCGCATTTATCACGGGGAGTGCTCTGAGGAATTGTTCGGACTAATTCCAGCCGCTCAATTTCACCATCGCACATCGCGACAAAACTCGCGTTACCATCCATACCATCTGGATGATTGGCGGTCCACGACTGTGCGATTTAGAAGAAGTTTTCTCCCTCGCACGACTTCCTTGTGGAATCAATTACCACCAGCGAATTTTCCGGACCGATACGACTTAGGAACCTTCAAAAAAAGAGCTTACACCTTTCTGAAAGGTCGGCAACGCATCTGCAATTCCCCTGGTGTTGCGGTTGTTCATGGGCGGCGGTAGTCACTTACCATCAGGTGAGCCGCATGCTCGTTTGCCCCCTATTCTATAAAAAAAAATCCTTAAATTCGCAATAAAAAAATTTGAGGGTCATTTCTCGGGATAAAAACTATCCTATCTTTCAAGTTGGACCAAAATACACACAGTGTGCAAAATTTCATTGAAATCAGTTCAGTAGTTTAGGAGTCCATCGCGGACAAACAACGTGACACGTAATTTTTATATATAAAGATTTAGTTAATTATATTAATGAGCCGTGGTAGCTCGAGCAACCCGGGTTCGATCCCCGCCGGCACCAATGAAATTGTTAATTGCCATTTTAAGTGCTGATTTACCACGTGTTTGGCGATGAAGGAAAACATCGTGAGGAAACCTGCATGTCTGAGAAATAAGAAAAAAATATTTCGAAGACATGTGAAGTTCGCCAACACGCATTAGGGCATCGCGGTGGACAATTTCTTGCCCTAAAATCTTCTCAGAAATGAGAGGAGGCCTGTGGCCAGCTGTGGGACGTAAATAGGCTGCAACTTTACTTTACTTTTATTAGCTATTATAGTGGCAACAGAAATACACATTCTGTGAAAAATTCAAATATCTACCTATTACGGATCATAAGTTACAGCCCGCTGACAGTCATACATACAGAGGGACGGACAGCAGAGGCTTAGTATTATGATCCCGTTGGATACCCCTTGGGTACGGAACCCTAAAAAAGGTGGCCATTAAATTATGGTCTAGGAACTATTTTCTTCAAAGTCGGTTTTCACATAAAATTACCATTGTGGTTTCATATTAACATCATGCAGGTACACGAAATATGACATAGTAAACATGAAATATAAAGTTTAAATATTGGCATTAGTATGCAGTTAAACTGCATACTTTTACTTCTCATTTAAATCCTGTCTACATTTTTATCGCATTTTATTGGCTATGTCAGTTCTGTTGTCGAAGTATTTCTTTGATCTTTAATTTTTTTTAATAACTGGAATCATAACATAGCAGTCAGAAGAATAAATTCTATAGAAATTAAGCTTCGATTAAACGGTTTTCTTTTTATGACAGGAAATTAATATAATTTTCTAAAGGAGGGCTTGATATTTTATTTCTTATCTGTTCTTCTTTTTTAATATTTTCATTCCTTGAAACTCAAATATTAATATGAAGCACATATGTTCCTTCCTATACAAGTTTCGTCCGAATTTCTTTTACTTGTAATTGGAAAAGAAAGTAGTTTCCTTTTTGTTGTACACCATGTCAAATAAAACAACTTTGTGAAACTACGTAAGCTAAATAACAGTTTGTTAGTTTTATATCATTATACTTCTTCATTACTTCGACTAAATTAATGTTCAATTTCTATTTATCCGAGTACTTGGACACAACAATTTATTTTATTTATTTACACACAAATAAATTTATAGTGTTGTGACTATATTTTTTCTTATTATTTGCTACATTAATTTCATTATAGATAGGGTTTTCTTTAAATATTTTATTAATGACATGAATCTCGTGTAAAATAAGTGTTTGTATTGAGAAATCCTTATTTTACTCGAGATTTATGTTATAAATAAAACGAGATGTATAATTCTTGTTACAAATACTAAGTGGATAGCCGCTTGTACGAATGGTTTGAATTCAAAAACTTTAAAATCTACACATGAAATTTACAAAAAGTGTACACATTTATAAATTGATCGTAGGGTTACAATAAATTTATTTTTATTTTCGTTATAATATTTTATTCAATTCTTAAAATATGATTATTTTCACGTGGTTATATGGACAAAGAAGAATTTTTTTTCGACATTGCAATATAGCCAATTGGTACCTTTTGGTACATTTATCGCTATGGTAACCTTATATTATGGTATAAAAATATCAGATCTCATTTCAAATTGTGCAGTTGTCTTTTCAGAAATAAAAATTCTTAACATTCTTTTCCGAATTGAAGAATGCCCATATATCTATACAAATAAAAAAATTTTAAGTCTCTGTTTGTAATGTCAAAATTACAGTTTTGTTGCTAAATGCATATGAAAGTAAATACAGTACCTATGACTAAAATACAATTTTTTAAATTGTTGTCTGTCTATCTGTTTGATACGGCTAATCTCCGAAACGGCTGGCCCGATTTTGACGGGACTTTCACTGGCAGATAGCTGATTGCTTAAGGAGTACCTTAGGCTACTTTTATTTTAGAAAAAGAGTTAGGGTTCCGAATAAAACATAAAAACCCTAACACGCGAGCGACGTCGCGGGGAACAGTTAGTCATTAAAAATGTTATTAACCCTACGTACTCTACCCAGGCTATAGGTATGCTATAGACCACAAAATGCTTATTTTTTACTATTTGGTTGTATCAGTCATTGACAATAATATTGTTGTCAATGTTATCTTGGTAGTGAATAGTCAATGGGGCAGCCATTTTAGGGAATGCCAACAGCATAAGAAATTTAATTTACTCCATATTTTGCTGGGGCTTCTTTTATAGCAATGCCTACCGAAAAGGTTACAGGCAATTTGTTTAACCAATTATTATAAAATATTGATACCTAAGCAGGCAGCACAATGTACATATGAGCGATGAAAACAGACATAATCTCTACGAATATCGGGAAATCATTACTCGTAGAGATTTTAGTTTCTATAATATGTAAAATAAATATTCAAATTGAATTAAATGAAAAGTTATTTAATTTTTCATTATACAATTAGACATTGAATTTAATTATTATTTATTTTCAAACGCACACAAACACGCACGCAGATACACACAGTATGCATCGTACAAAAACAAATATTATGTTTAATATATACATACTTGTATATACGAGTATACATAGTAGACGTAATATACACATATCTTTAGTAAGTATTAAATGTAAGTAATATTTTGAATAAGAGCATGAAATCCTCTCTTCCGTTACTGTTCATACGGCTCTCAAAGAAAACCTTATTACGAGATTGTTTTCAAGCCAAGCTAGGCTTTACCTCATTTGCGTAACGTTATTGTCTATAAGCTGAAGCAGAAAGCAGCCTTTAAAATTTACTCTAAGATTTTCTCTACATTCTCTTGAAGTTTTATTTATTTACTAAGTATAAGCAATTTAATAATGGTAC
Organism: Parnassius glacialis; assembly: GCA_033319125.1. Classification (NCBI taxonomy): domain Eukaryota; kingdom Metazoa; phylum Arthropoda; class Insecta; order Lepidoptera; family Papilionidae; genus Parnassius; species Parnassius glacialis. The sequence goes on along the minus strand of JAVANC010000010.1, from coordinate 23,059,734 downwards.
TAAAAATGTAAATAAATTCCATAAGCTCTCGAGTGACAGCTTTGTACCGTAAAACGAAATGTAAACCCCCCTCCCCCCCCCTCTAGATAGAGTGACGATCTCATAAGAGAAGCAGGAAGTCGGTGGACGCAGGTGGTTCCGGACCGTACTCTGTGGCATGAAGGTTGAGGTTCATTAAGGTTCAGCAGTGGACTTGTAAAGGGTTGTATTGATTTTGGATGATATAAGATGTGCAATACTATAAAAAATACATAAAGAGACAAAATGTTATTAATTCCTTCGTTCTATATTCAGTTGATCGGTTACTAGATACACGAGGTACTTGAACTCAGCTACTATTGGGGAGATCTATATAGCTGTATGCTTGGTTTAAAATTGGATGATTTATTATTTACCCTTAAAACAAGAAATTAAACTATATTTATAACCGAGTCCATTCATCTCAGCATATTTTTCACAGATATGCAGCAATCTCTGAAAACCGTTAACAGAGGAGCTCAACAGAACCATGTCGTCTGCACAACTAAAAATATTCATATTATATATGGAACATTCGACTCCTACTCCGTGGAGCCTCTCAAGGACCTGGCCTGGGTGACGTTAGACCTCCACACTTCGTTCTGCAGGCGTCGCTAAACATCACATACTTATAATTCTAGTTATCACATCTAACTCCATTTGCTTGATTAAAATACCAATTATCAAACATGGTCATTAATTCTGGTTTAAGCTGGTTTTCTTTCTAAGCGTCTGTCATAGGATTCTATAAGACACCAGCTCAAAAGCTTCAGACAGCACGCACACACCTATATTTTTCTATCAGTGTAGAGTACCGCACAGTCTGCTTGAGACAAAGTATTGCGCTTTCAGTTGATAGTCTAGGCCTAAAACCCAACTGCGCGTCATATAATACGATAAAACATTTGCGAATAAATTTTCCATTTCGCTCTATGAGTATCGTGGGAGAAGTGAGACAAGGAAAGGGGACGACGGTAAGTTATAATAATATTATTCCAATTGATCAGCCACAGTAGCTTCCAGTAATAGTTAAACCAAACTAAAAAGTCCGATGCCTTTGCGTTGCTGCTACCCAATGTAACACACACATGTTTCTTTATTTATGTTTGCTTTTTAGGTGTAATTTCTTTATATGCATTATGTTGTGTGTGTTGAATCAATTATTCATTCATTCATTCACTAGTAAGCCGCTTCTAGCTTATGCGTTTTCGATTGATTTAGAGCAATTTTCTGGAATACTGGCAATTTAAAAAAAATTGTATCAATTAGAAACTACAATATTTTGTTGCTTAGACTACTAACTATTATCATCGCTCTTTGTGTTGCCTTTGCTAAAACTATTAACATTAAGTCGTTGAATTCTGAGGGCTGCGAGAAATGGACCCTTATAACTTAAGTGTCGTTAAGTTCTGGGATCGCATCATTTGCGAGTCGTAAATTATAACTATAACTACTACGCATCAACAACTTACTTGCCAAGCAGTTTTATGAATTACTTGAAACTTATCGGTTCAGTTTGCTGTATGGTTTTTACGAAAAAATGGTAAAAAGTTGGTAATATAATTAATATATTGTTTCATTGACTTTATATATTAAATACCCTTATAATTTTCGATGAAAATTTTTTTTAAATACTTTACCGATGAACGTCATATTCACACAATGTGTTTGTTGAACCAAGACTTAGAAGTTCGCTGTTATCAAGTTTTTTTATCAAATTCAAAATTACTCAAATTCACAATTACCCGATAGGCGGTGCTAAGCCGCTGTAGGCGAATTATTAGAAAGAATTCTAGTAAAGATATATTAGCATTTCATATTGCAGTCTAATTTGTATTTGGTATTTCGTAAACTAAGATTATTGGCTATAGGTGACATTGATAATCTTTATTTGTGTAATACATGGTATAAATGTTGGTAACATGAATATGCGCAATATTTAACACAGAATGCAAGTAGTTTTTAAGAAATTTATTATCTAAGCTATAAGCCCTCTCCATAGCTCGCTGAGCGACCTTCAGCTTCCTTGTACGGCTAGCAGAGAAGGTCCACGTCTAACATCCATAACTCATCACTGGCAACACGCCCTGGGTGCACAAATCTTGTTATCGAGTTTTGAGGTATACCTAACGTGACCATACGTCCGGATTTGGACGGGACAGTCCCGCTTTGGGCGGTTGTTTGTGTGAATATTGAATGTTGTGAATGCTTTTCGAAATTCCCAGATCAGAGTTGTGGTTATATTTCTTACGCAGTGACATTTCATGAAGCTGTGTTAAATATTGAGGGGCAAAACGCATCTACGTTAGAGTCTGCGAAGGAAATTAATCGTCTCCGAGATTACGTGGCACTCAAAGAGAGCACTTTATACATGGTAGAGCCATGCTGCAGATATATTGGTAGTATAGTTGTAGTACAAATGGGTCGAATCGATCAGGAGGGATCACGCTATCACAGAATACCAGCGTAAAATAGCAGCTTAATGCTGCTGTGTTTCGTATGGTGAGTGTAGAGAACCGGAGACCTTTTTTACTGGAAAAGAGGCATTCCATCTTAGTCCTCACGGGTGACAACGCATCTGCATTTTGATTCGCAAACGAGGATAGATGTAGATGTCTATGGGACACAACAACCACTTACCATCAGGTGGGCTGTGTGCTCGTTTGTCACATTATCTTATAAATACAAAGATTTTCCTTCCTCACACCGTCCGTAACAATACTTGTAAAATTACAAGTAACTTAAGTTGCTGTTGATCAGCAGAATATTAAAACTGCAGCGGCTGCGTTTTATAGGACAAGCAAATAATATTTGGAGCAGTGGTGTCAATTCAACATAGAACTATAATTGTATTTCAATGGACAAATTTAACAAAAGCACGGGATGAGGTACAAAAAGTAATGGAGTTGCTGATCACGCAATGGTTTATAAGCAGCAGCCAAGATAGGAAAGTCTGACGAGTTTTCGCTTATTTCCTACTTTGCGACAGATGAAAAATCACTGGTTGGAATAATGAGAATATTGCTGCTGAAGACCGTTGGGTTGAATTATTCCAGTAATTCCGTGCCAACTATCTCCACTTAACAAACTTTTGTACAATTATTTAGTATATTATGTGTCTGCCAGGAAGTAAAACACCGGTAGAAAGAGTTTTTCTCAAACGAACAAAATATAAACCAGTGATAAAACTCAGTCAAGTGTCGCAGTAGTGAAAGCTATTTTAATTACAAAAATAAATATAAATAAATACTGTACTGAGCTCCATATGTACTTAAAAACCAGACTCGATATTTTAAAACTAATTTTTTTAGCCGACAAATACAAAAAAAAACTATGTTTTATTTACCATAATTCCGCAAGAGACGTCCCGCTTTGACAAAAATAATAAATGGTCACGTTAGGTATACCTGACAACAAAAGTTCCCATATATCAATAATTACATCAAAATATTATTATAGATATTATCCGATATACTCTAGTTAAAATTTTATTATTATTATCTATTATTATATCTGGACACACACAGTACAGTTATTGCCATATTTTTGTGATTTTGGTACTTATACCCTTCTTCTTTTTCTCCTTTCCTTTTTTTCGGATTATTTCCTCATATCAGTCTGAATTTCACCCTGGGCATGGCACAAAAACCGATCTTCTTGAGGTTTTTGTAAATATTCAAGAGGGTTTGGAAAATTCCAAATTAATCTTTCATAACTTAATGGATTTCATCAGTTGTACAATGGTTCAGTTTTTATCCTCACGGACGTTGTTGTTTGTATGATATTCTTCACAATCCTCGTTCTCCAGCATTTGAAAGTCCTCTTTTGGTACTTCGGCTTATACCGTTCGATGACCCACAAAAGTTTAACCATCCCAATGCATAAATCCACATACTACTCAGATTCCTTTCCGGTATTATCAATTGCACTTAGGAATAACCTTCCTCGAGATATAAAAGACGCCACTTCAATAAATACATTTAAACGTTAGGATGAGGCACATTACTTAAGAGTACTTAATTAATATTATTGGTCTATATATATTTTACATACTATATTGTATGTATTTGAAAGGGACGAAGAGAAAACGAAGTGTGAAATATGGGTAAATCAGGAATGTCTAGAACAGGTAAATGAAATTGTATACTTGGGGAGTGCTTTTAGCCGGGATGGAAGATGTGATTTAGATGTGGACAAGCGTGTCGCTGCCGGGAACAAAGTCAATGGTGCCCTGACTGCGTTAGTCAAAAGGCAAGGCGTAGTGAAGAGTGCACGCCTTGCAATACATAACGCAGTGTTGGTACCGACTTTGTTATATGGCAGCGAAACCTGGGTATGCCAGAAGAAGCATAAAAGCAAGTTGAATGCAGTGGAGATGCGATCTCTTCGTAAAATGTGCGGCGTTACCATGGCCGACCGGAAGCGAAACGAAGAGATTCGCAATATGGCAGGTTTGAAAGATGACCTTATCACAAAAATTGATAAGGGCGTGCTTCGATGGTTTGGGCACGTTGGGAGAATGAGTGAAGACCGAATGGTGAAGAAAATATATAGCGCGAAAGTTAATATTAAAAGGTGTCGAGGTAGACCGAGACTAACTTTCGAAGACCATGTGAGCAAACTGCTCGAAGAGGGGAGGGTCAAGAGTACTCGGATACCTAGACGTGCATGTATGAAGAAGATAATGAATCTGAAAGAAGCGAAAGAGGTATGTAAGGATCGTGACACTTGGCGATCTGTTCTCTCTGGCTACCCCGTCAGGAATTGTGCGTGACGATAAGTAAGTAAGTAAGTAAGTACATTGTATGTATTTTATTGTTTTTGAAATATATTTGTGTATGTGTGTATAAGTTTATATATGTATAAAGTAACATATATTATTTAGTGTGTGTATAAATAATACGTGTAAATAAGCTTATTTTTTATATTGCAGCTCTACCCATAACTCTCACCACACTACCAAAGGAATAGCTGGCAGAGAATGCCTTTTCGGCATTATGTTCGCCTTTGTACCAAATTGTTTTGAGTGCAATTTAGAATTTTCTCTCTATATATCTACCTAGATTTCTCTAACGTTTAAAATACTGCCGATCACTATATGTTGCTAACTCTACTCTTTCACTTGAATATCTCGTCTTCAGCCCAGGTTGGTACTTATCATATCTTCGAGGTTGCCAACAGGCCGTGCGTTTTGGCCAATATTTCCAATTGAAGTGACGTAATATGTCATCTTCTTTCAATTGGTTACAATAGCCAGTTGGTCTTTTGTTTAAATATTTTATCAATCTTATCAAATTAAATTTCAACTATATGCACAGGCGGAACCATGCAATATTAATAATTCAATACCATTACTAAACGAATTACGAAAACGTAATACAAATGCCGTGTAGTGGCGGTTAAGAATATCCACTACCCCATATCTTCCCGTGGGTGTCGTAAAAGGCGACAGTGGGAAACAGTCAGGAGATGGGCAGCAGCATCTTCCTGATAACAGCAATACCACAATAAAAAACTACGGTTGCCAACCTGCTCGCCAAGCGTAGCAACTATGGCAATATACCCCCCAAATGTATAAAGTAACTAAGAGACGGCCCCCAGTCCCCGGCGGCCCCGCTATTGCTGGCTACGGTGGGTGACCATTGTAACGGCGGGGCAGGGGGTGCTAAGAATCTCCGGTGGAGGTTCGGATGCCATCCACGACGACTCAACCTAGCAACTTATAACGCACGCACCCTGAGGACTGTCGAGAAGATCCTGGAGCTTTTTTTTTATAGAAGAGGGGGCAAACGAGTAAGTGACTACCGCCGCCCATGAACAACTGCTACACCAGGAGAACCAGGGGAATTGCAGATGCATTGCCGGCCTTTTAAAAAGGAGTAGGCAATTTTCTTGAAGTCGTATCGGTCCGGAAAAATCGCTGGTGAAAAATTATTCCACAAGGAAGTTGTGCGAGGAAGAAAACATCTTCTAAATCGCAGTGTGGTGGACCGCCAATCATCCCGATGGTGTGGATGGTATCGGGAGTTCTGCCGCGATGAGCGTTCGTGAAATTTGGCGGCTGGGTTTAATCTAAACAATTCTTCAGAGCACTCCCCGTGGTAAATGCGAAAAAAAGGCAAAGAGATGCAACATATCTTCGCAGCGCCAATGAGTCGAGCCGATCGGAAAGGACTCGGTCGTCGACGATTCGAGCCGCTCTGCGCTGGATGCGGTCAAGTGGAAGGAGCTGGCACTGGGGAGCCCCAGCCCAGAGATGGGAACATTATTCCATGTGAAGTCGAACCTGCGACTTGTAAAGTTGCAGGCGTTGTGCCGGCATGAAATACTGTGCCGCTCTGCTGAGCACGCCAAGCTTTTAAGAGGCAAGTTTGGCTTTCTCTTCCAAGTGACCAGAGTACCTTGAAACTGAGGAGATACGACAAAGGGGTTCTTTTTAGCGGTAAACGCTTAAACTTGTGTCTTCTGAAGATTAAACTGGACTAGATTTAGTCGCCCCAATCCGAAACTTTGTCCAGCAAAGACTCGACTTCAGACTTAAGTTTGCTCTGGTACTCAGCGACGTTCTCCCGAGAAATATTGGCACGGCCGGTGTATAGAGCATCACCAGTGCTGTCATCCGCATAGCAATGAATGCTACCGGTTTGCAATATGTCATGGAGCTGAAAGAAGAGATAGACAAGTTGCGCTGGAATATTATAGGACTATCCGAGGTCCGAAGAGAGGGGGAGGACACGGTAATCCTCGAATCCGGCAACTTGTTTTATCATTGGGAGGGCGAACATCTGTCCCAAGGAGGTGTGGAATTTATCGTCCACAAGTCTCTCGTTAACAACGTTGTAAAGATCGGGAGAGTGTCGACGAGGGTTGCGTACCTTATACTCAGAATCACCAAACGGTATTCGCTGAAGATCATACAGGTTAACACACCAACCTCTGCACACCCCGATAAGCAGGTGGAAGAATAGTATGAGGTTATATTTAGAGCCATGCATTCCCCCAAAACCCACTATACGGTGTTAATGGGAGACTTCAACGCAAAACTAGGCACAAAAGAGAACGGTGAGCTGAAAGTAGGGAAATTCGGAATAGGGCAACGAAACCCGAGAGGCCAGCAGCTGGCCGACTTCGTGGAGAAAGAGGAACTCTTTATGATGAACTCATTCTTCCAGAAGCGTCCCGACAAATAGTGGACCTGGTCGAGCCCCGGCGGTTCGACAAAAATGAGATTGACTTCATTATGACGACTAGATGACAACTGTTTAGTAATATCTCATTGATCGTGAGGGTGAAAACCAGCAGCGATCACCGAATGGTGAGAGGCACACTGAACCTAAACGTTTAGTTGGAGAGGTCACGTCTAATGAAATCAACGCTCCGTCCCCCTCGTGCTCTAATTCAAAGTCCCGAAACCTTTCAGCTTGAGCTACGAAACCCTTGTCAGTGCCTAGAAGTTTGCAATGCAGTGGACGATATGAATGACAAGCTTGTGAAACTGTCCATGCGGTCGGAGCTAAGTTTAGCAAGACCCGCCGCAGAAGAACACAAAAACTTTCCGATCACACTCTCAATCTAACGGCTGTTAGACGGGAGATGAAGCTACACTCTTCAACAGATTTGGCAGAATACAGGCAACTGAAAAGACAGATCTCCAAATGCATGCGGCGGGACTCGCGCAACTTCAATACAGCTTGTATTGAAGAAGCGATCGAGCGGAACCAAGGGTCCAAAATCTTTGCCAGAGATCTGCAGGAAAGAGCCAACTATCGAAGCTGAAGACCGAGTATGGCAGCATCGTTTCCGGGACACCTGAGATTTTGAGTGAGATTGATAGGTTCTATTGGCAGCTGTACACAACATCGTTGGAGCCACACGCAAGTGTGAGTAACGATCCAAGAGCGAGTCTTATCCGACACTATTCCAAAGATATCCCGGACGTCAGTCTGAGCGAGATTAGAATGGCTCTCCAGCACCTTAAAAACGGCAAGGCCCCAGGCGAGGATAGAATTACAGCGGAGCTTCTGAAAACGGGCGGAAAACCGATACTTGAAGTCCTTCAGAGGTTATTTTATTCCGTCCTCCATGGTGGCATTACACCAGAGGCGTGGAGCAGAAGTGCGGTGGTCTTGTTCTTCAAGAAAGGTGACAACGCACTCTTGAAGAACTACATACCGATTTCCCTTCTGAGCCGCGTCTACGTGCTGTTTTCTAGAGTCATTACGAATCGCCCCGCGCGCAGGGTAGAGCTACGATGGTTATCCGAGTACAGAATCAGAGCACGAAACCTAGCCAACTGCAGAGAAGTGTAAGATAGGGTATCGTTATATTCCCGAAACGCTTTACCGCTGCATTGGAAGACGTTTTCAAGCTTCTGGACTGGAAAGGATACATCAATGGCGAGTACATCACTCACCTTCAATTCGCCGACGATATAGTCCTTATGGCAGAATCCCTAGAGAACCTAAGCATAGTGCTCAATGACCTCAATAGTGTCTCTCAACGGATAGGTCTTAAGATGAACATGGACAAAACAAAGATCATGTTTAATGTCCATGTCACACCTATGCCGGTAGTTGTTGGGAGCAGTAAGCTCGAATTTGTTGACGAGTATGTTTACCTGGGACAAATAGTCCGACTAGGTAAGTCCAACTTCGACCGAGAGGACAATCGACGGATTCAACTCGGTTGTGCAGCGTTCGGGAAATTACGGCACATCTTCTCGTCAGGTATACCTCAAAACTTAAAATCGAGACTGTACAACCATTGCGTGTTGCCAGTGATGACTTATGGAATTGAGACGTGGTCCTTCACTGCTGGCCGGATGAGGAAGCTCAAGGTCACTCAGCGAGCTATGGAGAGGGCTATGCTCGGAGTTTCTCTGCGTGATAAACTTAGAAATGAGGATATCCGCAGTAGAACCAGAGTGGCCGACATATCCCAACGGATTAGTAAGCTGAAGTGGCAATGGGCCGGCCATATAGCTCGGAGAACCGACAACCGATGGGAAAAAAGGTTCTCGAGTGGCGGGCCCGAACCGGCGGACGAAGTATAGGGCGTCCCCCACTAGATGGAGTGACAACCTAGTAAGACATACAGGAAGTACCATGCTTTACACTCCTTGGGGGAGGCCTAGAAACAGAAACAGAACAGAAACAGAAACTTTTTTATTCAATATAGATTATAAATAATGCTTATTGAAAGTCACTCCTTTGTATAATTACCACTGGTTCGAAAAAAAACCTCTGTCCTGGGAAGAACCAGCAAGAAACCCAGCGGGACTTTTTTTTTTAAAATAACAGCTTACAATCATGTATGTTACACAAATTAACAACACAACAAATTAGAAATAGCTTGGTAGCGATCACCTCATTTCCAGGGGTTATTATCATCTATAAATTCTTTAATACTATAATAACCCTTTTTATACAAACTTAGTTTAATAAAGTTTTTGAACTTTGAGCAGGTCAAATTTTGTATATTTTCTGGGATTTTGTTGTAAAAGCGTATACATCGCCCCAAGAATGAATTACTGATTCGATGGAGTCGAGTAACAGGTACTACTAGCTTGTGTTTGTTCCTAGTATTTACAGAATGAACATCACTTATTTTTGTAAAACTACTTTTATTATTGTGTACGTACATTACATTTTCATAAATGTATTGAGAGGCCAAAGTTAAAATTTCCTTAAATTTTTGTCGCAGCGACTCATTAGGCATTAAATCATAAATTGCTCTTATGGCCCTCTTCTGTAAAACAAATATAATTTCAGTGTCAGCCGAGTGTCCGTGGAAACAGCTAAAGTAAACTAGTCTAGCTGTTTCAACACTGGTATCTTTCTAATCTTTTTACAGCATATGCTACAGAACTAAGTCTGCTTGCTAGTTTTGATATATGGGGGCTCCATTGAAGCTTCGCGTCTAGTGTGATTCCAAGAAAAATGGTGGTATCTACAAGACCCAGTTTCTCCCCATTTAAAATTACATTAGTATTTAATTGTTTGACATTTTGAGTCATAAATTTCATACATTTCGTTTTAGTGTCATTTAAATGCAAATTATTAACATTGAAGCAATTTACTAATTTAGATATAGCATTATTTACTTCGTCATATTTTAGCAATTGTCTACTTAATTTGAAAATTAAAGAAGTGTCATCTGCAAATAATACTATATCATGGTTATCTCCTACTATGTAAGGTAAGACATTAATGTATAGAAGGAACAGAAAGGGGCCGAGAATTGAGCCTTGAGGTACGCCCATCTGTACCATCGACCCGGAAGAACTCATACTGTTAATGACAACTTTTTGCGTTCTCTTACTTAAATATGAAATAATTAATTTAAGAGCATCACTTCTTACACCGTAGTGTTTAAGTTTCCTGATTAATGTTTCATGGTGAACACAATCGAAGGCTTTGGATAGGTCACAAAATATACCCAAAGCATCCTGTGAATTCTCCCATGCATTAAATATATATTTAATCAGCTCAACACCGGCATCAGTTGTCGAGCGACCCCTTGTGAAACCAAATTGATTTTTATGAAGTAAATTATTTATATTAAAGAAATTTAACATTTGATGAAGAATAATTTTTTCAAAAATCTTACTAAGTGTTGGTAGTACAGAAATAGGTCTAAAATTAGCGGGGTCTAATGTACTACCAGATTTAAATAAAGGTATTACTTTACTATACTTCATTAAATCAGGAAACACACCAGATTCGATTCTAGTATTAAAAATAGTAGCTAAATGAGGCGCGATTGTATCTATTATAGACGCAATAACTTTAACGGAAATCCGCAGTTTTCTTAACATCAATAGTTTTAAAATATTTTACAATATCTTTTGATGATACTTTATGAAATGTAAAATTCTTTGTACACGCATTTACATTTTGTTTAAGTAATGATTCGGCGACCGCAGGAGAAGAACTCAGTGACTTAGTGGTTAATATCGGAATATCAGTAAAATATTTCTCAAAAACCATTGCAACGTCCTGATCTGATTCGGTTAATTTGTTATTAACACTTAACTGGTAGTTTGAATTGCGAGAGTTAATCTTACCAGTTTCGCTATTAATTATACTCCATGTCATTTTAATTTTATTAGAAGCCGTCTTAATTTTGTTGCTCAAATGCAAAGACTTGGCTGTGGAGCACACTCTTTTAAATATTTTTGAATATTTTTTTACATATTCCCTAAATTCGACGCTATGATTATAATCGATACCTCCTAAGTATAATGAGTCAACTGACATTATAGTAATTATATAGGAGAGCGATTTGAAAGCAAATCGTTTATATTTTAATGAAATCAAACTAATTCGAAATAAATTAAATGTTTTTTTTAATAAAGATTGCAAACTCTTCCTTTGGTATAAAATGATTTTGCTGATTTTTGTTTTTAAATGACATTTTATGTACATAGCTGGGTATACGCCAGCGGGTCTCAATAGTAAAATGGTTTACTATTGAGTTTAGAGTATTAGTTGTACATCAAAATCCTTGGTTTACACTAAAATATTATAAATATGATTGTCATTTTATTAATACGAACTTACTTTTGATTTTTTTCGGGATATTCTGTCTCATTTAATAATAAAACGTTGAAATTACATCACTTGACTCATTATACTAGGAAAGTACTAAGCTATGTTAGCATTTGAAACTTCGACGTATACTGGACTAATATACTTCAACGAGGCTTTTTAATTACTCATTTCTAATACTTTACGAAATATGGGATTAAAAATGGCTAGGAAGAAGAAGAAGTATCATAAACAAAAACAGCGCATTTTAAAAAATCGCAATGTATTTTTCACTGTAATTAAGTAGGAACATGTTTTTTGGCCTTAGTAAAAGCTACAAGTTGAATAAATCCACAATAACAAATTATCAAAGTTGTATCATTAAAGTTTCATAAAAAACAACAATCAATAAAAACTTAAACAGGTATACTTCTCTAGTAGGTCAATAAAAATATTAACAACTAAAAATGGTTACTTATGTTAAACAATAATAAAGAGAATAGAAATGTATACCATAAATATCTAATAAAGTCTAGGCAATTGTAATGCTCAAAAATAGCTATAAAGTTTAACAAAAGAAATAAAAATATTAAAGGTTAAAAAATCAGTCTGAACCGCTGTCATCAGCTAAATTAGAATAAGTTGATATCAAATTATTAAAAAATAAATGATACTCTTTAGGAATTACCAGCGTTTTACAAAGATCCATCAAATCTTTGTGCTTATTTTGGTCTATAGGAAGGGTCGTCTGATAAGCTATAGAAATATTATCTATATCAATATTCAACTCTCTTCGATTTCGTGTAGCTTTAAGTTTCTTTACACAATCTATCCACTTGTAAGCATCGTCTTGGTAACTCGTTTTATAAAACACCCTAAATGGATTTTCAGCTTTAACTACTACTTCCGTTACTTTATTCCAAGGCATTTTAGATCCATCATTAGTAGTTGAGCAGTTGTTTATAAGTTTTAGCTTTGATTTGAAGTCTTTTATAAAATCCTGAGACACTTCGATAACTTTGTATGGCTTTTCATCGGATTTGGCAAATCTAAAAGCTGTATACCATTGATCAGGCGTATAAAGTATTTTATTTTTCGTCTGTCTTTCAATTAAGGCGTGCATACTGTTGCCTTCATTTTGCGTGTGACCCACTATTAGAAACCGATGCCTGATGTCTATACTAAACTTCGAACTAGCTAACATATACATTAGGAATACAATTCTGTTTCTATTTTGGCCTCCACAGTTGTCTGACCAGAACCGGTAATCTTTGACTCCTTCACCCACCGTATCTTCTATAAACTTAAAAACACAGCTGGAAATTTCATTTGCACCTCTCTTTGCTGTCTGTTGATGCCATGAAAAACAATAACCTTGGTGAGATCCCAGATTGAATATCGTGATATTATACAAAGAAAGTTTCCGTTTATAATAAAAAGTACTTACGTTCCCGTGGGGTACATTAAGGCACTTTTGAAGATCAAAAGCTGCTGTAAGAATTTCATTATTTTGTAACTCTAATTCTTTATCTTTTGTTTCCATTTTTCTTGCTTTCTCTTTTTCTTTCAAATGCTCTTAATGCTTCTCTTTATCTGTCTGTGTAACTTGCTTGTTATTTTCATAAATGTGGCATTGTTCACAAACATCTTTTTTGGGTTTATGAAAACCTATATTGATATTTTTATTAATGATATCTCGGTATTGTCTCACGGTAGTCGCTTTAGAAGAGTATTTATTAGAATCAAACCATTCATTGTATAATTTAAACATTTTTGGGAAGGATAAAGAGCTCTCAAGTTATTTTCTACTCGATTTTTTGCGAGTGTTATGTGATTCTACAGGAGAAAATGCTTCAACGTGGTCTATAACACTGCGAACGATATCTTCATTGATAATCTTTGGATGATTAATATGCCTTCCACGCTGATCTGCTTCAATAAATCCATTTCCTTTATCGGACTTTTCTAAATCTGTGTAAACAAAATTGAAACTAATAGAAAGGGTTCTTAGGAACATAGTTTTGCAAACCGATATTTTTGTAGACTCAATATTATCCCCTTGACTGCTTGGAAGGTAATAAGAAATAGTGTGAAGACGTTTTGAATTTTCTCTATCCACAGTAAATCTTTTTTTTTCAGATCTTACAGCATATCTTGCCAAAAAATCCCATTGTCTTGAGTGGTCTCCAATACTCCAAAACATATCAAAAATTATTTGCCGAATATCTTCTGCTAATTTCTCACTGCATTTTTTCCGACAAGTTACGTGGCAAGAAGTTTTCATAGTTCTCTTAATATGTACTCTCCGTTTCTACTGACATATTCCAAACATCTATTAACATTATATTTTCTCTCCTGATCCTTCCATTTTTTATGAAAACGTTCTCTTAGTCTTCCTTTATCTTTTTTAGCAATGGAAGTCCGCTTACGACGTTTGGCGTTATTGGAAAATTTATTATAAAACAATTAACACAAAAATATCAAAAATTTAATAAGTACATTATTATAAACATATGAGTCAAGTGTCTTCTTTATAAAGTTTGTTCGCCGTATACTGGTGTAACAGCAGTTGTATGAGTATACGGCGTACTAAGCGACGTGAACAACAATTATCAAAGAAAAGCAACAAAATCACACTTATATACATAAAGATAACTTACCATCTCTATCCCTGTTTTGCATTATATTATCATCGATTCTTGTGTTATTGTTTACTGTATCATTGGTATTATTCACATTTTCATTGAAATAATTTAAAAATTTTTGCGCCCTGTTTGACTGCATTATGTTTCTTATATTAATTAAAAATATAAAACAATATAATACAAATACATCCACTTTTACTTTATTCACTAATTTTACGAAACAAAAATATTAGCTAAAATTGCGTGTGCACTCGCCGCCGTTCATCGAATACTGAGCCACAATAAACTTATATCAATGCGTCCCCCCTCACGCCCCGCGTACATTGGTACAATGTTATTTGGATCAGTATACAATGTACGATTTTAACTGATGTTGAAATTGATTTAGTATACGTGAAATTATCTCGGTAATTATCGTTCTTTTTTAATTTTTTTTAGCACTAACATTAAGATCATGGTTTATTATGTAAGTTTATATAAAAATAATAAAATACCTAAATTTGTTAGATGACTCAGTATACTTAGGAGGTATCTGACTGCGTTAGTCAAAAGGCAAGGCGTAGTGAAGAGTGCACGTCTTGTAATACATAACGCAGTGTTGGTACCGACTTTGTTATATGGCAGCGAAACCTGGGTATGCTAGAAGAAGCATAAAAGCAAGTTGAATGCAGTGGAGATGCGATCTCTTCGTAAAATGTGCGGCGTTACCATGGCCGACCGGAAGCGAAACGAAGAGATTCGCAATATGGCAGGTTTGAAAGATGACCTTATCACAAAAATTGATAAGGGCGTGCTTCGATGGTTTGGACACGTTGATAGAATGAGTGAAGACCGAATGGTGAAGAAAATATATAGCGCGAAAGTTAATATTAAAAGGTGTCGAGGTAGACCGAGACTAACTTTCGAAGACCATGTGAGCAAACTGCTCGAAGAGGGGAGGGTCAAGAGTACTCGGATACCTAGACGTGCATGTATGAAGAAGATAATGAATCTGAAAGAAGCGAAAGAGGTATGTAAGGATCGTGACACTTGGCGATCTGTTCTCTCTGGCTACCCCGTCAGGGATTGTGTGTGACGATAAGTAAGTAAGTAAGTAAGTAAGTACATTGTATGTATTTTATTGTTTTTGAAATATATTTGTGTATGTGTGTATAAGTTTATATATGTATAAAGTAACATATATTATTTAGTGTGTGTATAAATAATACGTGTAAATAAGCTTATTTTTTATATTGCAGCTCTACCCATAACTCTCACCACACTACCAAAGGAATAGCTGGCAGAGAATGCCTTTTCGGCATTATGTTCGCCTTTGTACCAAATTGTTTTGAGTGCAATTTAGAATTTTCTCTCTATATATCTACCTAGATTTCTCTAACGTTTAAAATACTGCCGATCACTATATGTTGCTAACTCTACTCTTTCACTTGAATATCTCGTCTTCAGCCCAGGTTGGTACTTATCATATCTTCGAGGTTGCCAACAGGCCGTGCGTTTTGGCCAATATTTCCAATTGAAGTGACGTAATATGTCATCTTCTTTCAATTGGTTACAATAGCCAGTTGGTCTTTTGTTTAAATATTTTATCAATCTTATCAAATTAAATTTCAACTATATGCACAGGCGGAACCATGCAATATTAATAATTCAATACCATTACTAAACGAATTACGAAAACGTAATACAAATGCCGTGTAGTGGCGGTTAAGAATATCCACTACCCCATATCTTCCCGTGGGTGTCGTAAAAGGCGACAGTGGGAAACAGTCAGGAGATGGGCAGCAGCATCTTCCTGATAACAGCAATACCACAATAAAAAACTACGGTTGCCAACCCGCTCGCCAAGCGTAGCAACTATGGCAATATACCCCCCAAATGTATAAAGTAACTAAGAGACGGCCCCCAGTCCCCGGCGGCCCCGCTATTGCTGGCTACGGTGGGCGACCATTGTAACGGCGGGGCAGGGGGTGCTAAGAATCTCCGGTGGAGGTTCGGATGCCATCCACGACGACTCAACCTAGCAACTTATAACGCACGCACCCTGAGGACTGTCGAGAAGATCCTGGAGCTTTTTTTTTTATAGAAGAGGGGGCAAACGAGTAAGTGACTACCGCCGCCCATGAACAACTGCTACACCAGGAGAACCAGGGGAATTGCAGATGCATTGCCGGCCTTTTAAAAAGGAGTAGGCAATTTTCTTGAAGTCGTATCGGTCCGGAAAAATCGCTGGTGAAAAATTATTCCACAAGGAAGTTGTGCGAGGAAGAAAACATCTTCTAAATCGCAGTGTGGTGGACCGCCAATCATCCCGATGGTGTGGATGGTATCGGGAGTTCTGCCGCGATGAGCGTTCGTGAAATTTGGCGGCTGGGTTTAATCTAAACAATTCTTCAGAGCACTCCCCGTGGTAAATGCGAAAAAAAGGCAAAGAGATGCAACATATCTTCGCAGCGCCAATGAGTCGAGCCGATCGGAAAGGACTCGGTCGTCGACGATTCGAGCCGCTCTGCGCTGGATGCGGTCAAGTGGAAGGAGCTGGCACTGGGGAGCCCCAGCCCAGAGATGGGAACATTATTCCATGTGAAGTCGAACCTGCGACTTGTAAAGTTGCAGGCGTTGTGCCGGCATGAAATACTGTGCCGCTCTGCTCAGCACGCCAAGCTTTTAAGAGGCAAGTTTGGCTTTCTCTTCCAAGTGACCAGAGTACCTTGAAACTGAGGAGACACGACAAAGGGGTTCTTTTTAGCGGTAAACGCTTAAACTTGTGTCTTCTGAAGATTAAACTGGACTAGATTTAGTCGCCCCAATCCGAAACTTTGTCCAGCAAAGACTCGACTTCAGACTTAAGTTTGCTCTGGTACTCAGCGACGTTTTCCCGAGAAATATTGGCACGGCCGGTGTATAGAGCATCACCAGTGCTGTCATCCGCATAGCAATGAATGCTACCGGTTTGCAATATGTCATGGAGCTGAAAGAAGAGATAGACAAGTTGCGCTGGAATATTATAGGACTATCCGAGGTCCGAAGAGAGGGGGAGGACACGGTAATCCTCGAATCCGGCAACTTGTTTTATCATTGGGAGGGCGAACATCTGTCCCAAGGAGGTGTGGAATTTATCGTCCACAAGTCTCTCGTTAACAACGTTGTAAAGATCGGGAGAGTGTCGACGAGGGTTGCGTACCTTATACTCAGAATCACCAAACGGTATTCGCTGAAGATCATACAGGTTAACACACCAACCTCTGCACACCCCGATAAGCAGGTGGAAGAATAGTATGAGGTTACATTTAGAGCCATGAATTCCCCCAAAACCCACTATACGGTGTTAATAGGAGACTTCAACGCAAAACTAGGCACAAAAGAGAACGGTGAGCTGAAAGTAGGGAAATTCGGAATAGGGCAACGAAACCCGAGAGGCCAGCAGCTGGCCGACTTCGTGGAGAAAGAGGAACTCTTTATGATGAACTCATTCTTCCAGAAGCGTCCCGACAAATAGTGGACCTGGTCGAGCCCCGGCGGTTCGACAAAAATGAGATTGACTTCATTATGACGACTAGACGACAACTGTTTAGTAATATCTCATTGATCGTGAGGGTGAAAACCAGCAGCGATCACCGAATGGTGAGAGGCACACTGAACCTAAACGTTTAGTTGGAGAGGTCACGTCTAATGAAATCAACGCTCCGTCCCCCTCGTGCTCTAATTCAAAGTCCCGAAACCTTTCAGCTTGAGCTACGAAACCCTTGTCAGTGCCTAGAAGTTTGCAATGCAGTGGACGATATGAATGACAAGCTTGTGAAACTGTCCATGCGGTCGGAGCTAAGTTTAGCAAGACCCGCCGCAGAAGAACACAAAAACTTTCCGATCACACTCTCAATCTAACGGCTGTTAGACGGGAGATGAAGCTACACTCTTCAACAGATTTGGCAGAATACAGGCAACTGAAAAGACAGATCTCCAAATGCATGCGGCGGGACTCGCGCAACTTCAATACAGCTTGTATTGAAGAAGCGATCGAGCGGAACCAAGGGTCCAAAATCTTTGCCAGAGATCTGCAGGAAAGAGCCAACTATCGAAGCTGAAGACCGAGTATGGCAGCATCGTTTCCGGGACACCTGAGATTTTGAGTGAGATTGATAGGTTCTATTGGCAGCTGTACACAACATCGTTGGAGCCACACGCAAGTGTGAGTAACGATCCAAGAGCGAGTCTTATCCGACACTATTCCAAAGATATCCCGGACGTCAGTCTGAGCGAGATTAGAATGGCTCTCCAGCACCTTAAAAACGGCAAGGCCCCAGGCGAGGATAGAATTACAGCGGAGCTTCTGAAAACGGGCGGAAAACCGATACTTGAAGTCCTTCAGAGGTTATTTTATTCCGTCCTCCATGGTGGCATTACACCAGAGGCGTGGAGCAGAAGTGCGGTGGTCTTGTTCTTCAAGAAAGGTGACAACGCACTCTTGAAGAACTACATACCGATTTCCCTTCTGAGCCGCGTCTACGTGCTGTTTTCTAGAGTCATTACGAATCGCCCCGCGCGCAGGGTAGAGCTACGATGGTTATCCGAGTACAGAATCAGAGCACGAAACCTAGCCAACTGCAGAGAAGTGTAAGATAGGGTATCGTTATATTCCCGAAACGCTTTACCGCTGCATTGGAAGACGTTTTCAAGCTTCTGGACTGGAAAGGATACATCAATGGCGAGTACATCACTCACCTTCAATTCGCCGACGATATAGTCCTTATGGCAGAATCCCTAGAGAACCTAAGCATAGTGCTCAATGACCTCAATAGTGTCTCTCAACGGATAGGTCTTAAGATGAACATGGACAAAACAAAGATCATGTTTAATGTCCATGTCACACCTATGCCGGTAGTTGTTGGGAGCAGTAAGCTCGAATTTGTTGACGAGTATGTTTACCTGGGACAAATAGTCCGACTAGGTAAGTCCAACTTCGACCGAGAGGACAATCGACGGATTCAACTCGGTTGTGCAGCGTTCGGGAAATTACGGCACATCTTCTCGTCAGGTATACCTTTTTTTTTTTTTTTTTTTTTTTTTATAGGAGAGGGGGCAAACGAGCATGCGGCTCACCTGATGGTAAGTGACTACCGCCGCCCATGAACATCTGCAACACCAGGGAGGGAATTGCAGATGCGTTGCCGGCCTTTTAAAAAGGAGTACGCTCTTTTCTTGAAGGTCCCTAAGTCTTATCGGTCCGGAAAAATCGCTGATGGTAATTGATTCCACAAGGAAGTCGTGCGAGGAAGAAAACATCTTCTAAATCGCACAGTGGTGGACCGCCAATCATCCAGATGGTGTGGATGGTATCGGGAGTTCTGCCGCGATGTGCGTTCTTGAAATTTGGCGGCTGGGATTAATCCGAACAATTCCTCAGAGCACTCCCCATGGTAGATGCGAAAGAAAATGCAAAGAGATGCAACATCTCTTCGCAACGCCAATGAGTCGAGCCGATCGGAAAGGACTCGGTCGTCGACGATTCGAGCCGCTCTGCGCTGGATGCGGTCAAGTGGAAGGAGCTGGCACTGGGGAGCCCCTGCCCAGAGATGGGAACAGTATTCCATGTGAGGCCGAACCTGCGCCTTGTAAAGTTGCAGGCGGTGTGCCGGCATGAAATACTGTCCCGCTCTGCTGAGCACGCCAAGCTTTTTAGAGGCCAATTTGGCCTTCTCTTCCAAGTGACCACGAAACTGCACGTCACTCGATATGTCGACGCCGAGGATTCCGATATTGGCTGCGGCAACCAGGGGAGTGCCTTGAAACTGAGGAGATACGACAAAGGGGTTCTTTTTAGCGGTAAACGCGCAAACTTGTGTCTTCTGAGGATTAAACTGGACTAGATTTAGTCGCCCCCAGTTCGAGACTTTGTCCAGCAAAGACTCGACTTCAGACACCAGTTTGTTCCGGTACTCGGAGACGTTTTACCGAGAAATATTAGCACGGCCGGTGTATAAAGCATCGCCAGTGCTGTCATCCGCATAGCAATGAATGTTACCAGTTAGCAACATATCATTGATATGCAGAAGAAACAGCGTTGGTGATAGCACACAGCCTTGTGGAACACCAGCGTTAATAGGCTTGTAGTCAGAACATGCACCGTCTACAACGACCTTGATGCTCCGATCTGCAAGGAAGCTGGTGATCCAATTGCACAATTTCTCGGGAAGCCCATAGGAAGGGAGCTTCGAAAGAAGCGCTCTGTGCCAAACCCGATCGAAGGCCTTCGCAATGTCCAGACTAACGGCCAACGCCTCCCCCTTGGACTCTACTGCCTCCGCCCATCTATGGGTCAGGTAGACCAGAAGATCACCAGCTGATCGACCCCGACGAAAACCGTATTGGCGGTCACTAATCAGCTGGTGATCCTCAAGGTACCGGATGAGCTGGCAGTTGATAATGGATTCCATTATTTTGGAGAACAAGGAGGTGATCGCGATAGGCCTATAGTTGGAGGGGTCTGAGCGGTCGCCTTTTTTAGGGATCGGGTGGACAAAAGCTGTCTTCCATGAATTCGGGACTACGCCTTGGGAGTAGGAGTACCGGAAAAGACGCGTTAGGACCGGTGCCAACTCCGGAGCACACGTCCTCAGCACAATTGGGGGGATTCCGTCAGGCCCACTCGACTTCTGGATGTCCAGGGAGAGAAGTGCTTTGCGAACCGAGCGCTGTGAGAACAGCACATCCGGCATGGAGCACTCATACCGCGGGATGGTCGGCGGTGTTTTCCCTCCGTCATCAAGAGTCGAGTTGGACGCAAAAAGGGAGCCTAAAAGGTCGGCTTTGTCCTTTGCGTCATGGGCCAGTGAGTCGTCCTCCCTGTGCAGAGATGGTAGTGATGGCTTACAGAAATTCCCTTGGGCAGCCTTGGCGAGAGACCAGAATGCACGGGTTCCCGAAGGAAGGCGAACTAGTTTCTCGCCAATTCTGCCTATGTGCTCTGACTTTGCCTTGGCAATAACTCTTTTGAAGGACCTGGAGGCGAAGTTATACTTCTTTTTAAGTATGCTGGTGTTTACATCCCGAGTCGCCGAAGCTGCAGCCCAGGCTTGATAACACTCCTGCTTACTGCGTAATGCAATCTTACAGGAGCGACCAAACCAAGGCTGAGATCTGCCTCCGATGGGTACCACAGATGATGGAATAAATAGTTCCATTCCCTGTAGCACCACATCAGTGACAGAGTCAGCAACAGCGCTGGGATCATCCGGCGAGAAGCAAACCCGCCCCCATGGGTAGGATGCAAAGAAAGACCGCATTCCGTCCCAATCCGCCGACCTGTAATGCCAAACACGGCGGCAACCTGCAGAACGCAACCGCGAAGGGAGCGTGAGTGGCACCATACTCCGGATCAGACAGTGGTCCGAAGAGCCGAGAGGGGCATCGACGGAAACCTGATATCCGTCCGGATGAGAGGTCAGCAGAAGGTCCAACAGGGAAGGTGTATGATCCTCCACATCTGGAATCCGCGTAGGCGAAGTAACCAGTTGTGTCAGACCATATGCCAAGGCAAAGTCATAAACAGATCTCCCCGCATGATCGGTTAAACGTGAACCGAGCCATTCGGCATGGTGGGCGTTAAAATCGCCAAGGATCACGATCTCTGCGGATGGGACCTGTTGTAGCAAGGAATCTGTAGCCATTTGGACGTGGTCGATGAGTCGGTCTGTTTCGGCATTACCGCTATGGGACCTATAGAGGCACCCGTAGACGCGCGGATGGTCGTCGCTGTCTACGCGTAGCCAAAGGATGGACAGGTCCGAACCTTCAAGACTGCCGAGGCGTCGAGAACAGATGTCCTCTCTGACATACACGCAAACTCCAGCCCGAGGCACAAAGGAGTGCTCCAATTTGTACCCCGGGTAGGAGAGATACGAAATATCAGCCGGAGAGGAAACCTGCGTCTCGGTCAGGAAGAGCAAGGCCGGCTTCGCCGTCTCGAGATGGTAGTGGACGGCGTTTAGGTTAGAGTGAAGTCCCCTGATGTTGCAGAAATTCACGGATAGCGTGGCAGGGGTCGCCTTGGTATTGTTGCTCAGTTTGCCCCGAGCAGTTGTTTTTGAGCGGAATTTTGCCCCCCCCAGAATACGCGGGGCAGCCTGAGCACCCACGCTCAGGATTGGAATAACATGGTCGTGGATGCTCAGCGAGGGATTCTCCAGGGGTACTGGTACCCTCCTGGGGTAGTCTTTTGTGTAATTCCGCTACCATGTTGATGGGGGGGGGGGGGTTTGGGCCTCCGGCCACCTGCACTCACCAGACGAAACGCAGAAGCAGAGCTTCTACTTCACGCCGGTATTCTGTGAGGTCGTGGTACCAACCCGGCTCGAGCCGGCCCATACGTGCAACAGCAAAAACTGCTGCATGGCTCTACCACCGTTATAACTTAAAATCGAGACTGTACAACCATTGCGTGTTGCCAGTGATGACTTATGGAATTGAGACGTGGTCCTTCACTGCTGGCTGGATGAGGAAGCTCAAGGTCACTCAGCGAGCTATGGAGAGGGCTATGCTCGGAGTTTCTCTGCGTGATAAACTTAGAAATGAGGATATCCGCAGTAGAACCAGAGTGGCCGACATATCCCAACGGATTAGTAAGCTGAAGTGGCAATGGGCCGGCCATATAGCTCGGAGAACCGACAACCGATGGGAAAAAAGGTTCTCGAGTGGCGGGCCCGTACCGGCGGACGAAGTATAGGGCGTCCCCCACTAGATGGAGTGACAACCTAGTAAGACATACAGGAAGTACCATGCTTTACACTCCTTGGGGGAGGCCTAGAAACAGAAACAGAACAGAAACAGAAACTTTTTTATTCAATATAGATTATAAATAATGCTTATTGAAAGTCACTCCTTTGTATAATTACCACTGGTTCGAAAAAAAAACCTCTGTCCTGGGAAGAACCAGCAAGAAACCCAGCGGGACTTTTTTTTTAAAATAACAGCTTACAATCATGTATGTTACACAAATTAACAACACAACAAATTAGAAATAGCTTGGTAGCGATCACCTCATTTCCAGGGGTTATTATCATCTATAAATTCTTTAATACTATAATAACCCTTTTTATACAAACTTAGTTTAATAAAGTTTTTGAACTTTGAGCAGGTCAAATTTTGTATATTTTTTGGGATTTTGTTGTAAAAGCGTATACATCGCCCCAAGAATGAATTACTGACTCGATGGAGTCGAGTAACCGGTACTACTAGCTTGTGTCTGTTCCTAGTATTTACAGAATGAATATCACTTATTTTTGTAAAACTACTTTTATTTTTGTGTACGTACATTACATTTTCATAAATGTATTGAGAGGCCAAAGTTAATATATTAATTTCCTTAAATTTTTGTCGCAGCGACTCTTTAGGCTTTAAATCATAAATTGCTCTTATGGCCCTCTTCTGTAAAACAAATATAATTTCAGTGTCAGCTGCATGTCCCCATAGCAAAATACCATACGACATTATGCTACGGAAATAGCTAAAGTAAACTAGTCTAGCTGTTTCAACACTAGTTAGACTTCTAATCTTTTTTACGGCATATGCTGCAGAACTAAGTCTGCTTGCTAGTTTTGATATATGGGGGCTCCATTGAAGCTTCGCGTCTAGTGTGATTCCAAGAAAAATGGTGGTATCTACAAGACTCAGTTTCTCCCCATTTAAAATTACATTAGTTTTTAATTGTTTGACATTTGGAGTCATAAATTTCATACATTTCGTTTTAGTGCCATTTAAATGCAAATTATTAACATTGAACCAATTTACTAATTTAGATATAGCATTATTTACTTCGTCATATTTTAGCAATTGTCGACTTAATTTGAAAATTAAAGAAGTGTCATCTGCAAATAATACTATATCATGGTTATCTCCTACTATGTAAGGTAAGTCATTAATGTATACAAGAAACAGAAAGGGGCCTAGAATTGAGCCTTGAGGCACGCCCATCTGTACCATCGACCCGGAAGAACTCATACTGTTAATGACAACTTTTTGCGTTCTCTTACTTAAATATGAAATAATTAATTTAAGAGCATCACTTCTTACACCGTAGTGTTTAAGTTTCCTGATTAATGTTTCATGGTGAACACAATCGAAGGCTTTGGATAGGTCACAAAATATACCCAAAGCATCCTGTGAATTCTCCCATGCATTAAATATATATTTAATCAGCTCAACACCGGCATCAGTTGTCGAGCGACCCCTTGTGAAACCAAATTGATTTTTATGAAGTAAATTATTTATATTAAAGAAATTTAACATTTGATGAAGAATAATTTTTTCAAAAATCTTACTAAGTGTTGGTAGTACAGAAATAGGTCTAAAATTAGCGGGGTCTAATGTACTACCAGATTTAAATAAAGGTATTACTTTACTATACTTCATTAAATCAGGAAAAACACCAGATTCGATACTAGTATTAAAAATAGTAGCTAAATGAGGCGCGATTGTATCTATTATAGACGCAATAACTTTAACGGAAATCCGCAGTTTTCTTAACATCAATAGTTTTAAAATATTTTACAATATCTTTTGATGATACTTTATGAAATGTAAAATTCTTTGTACACGCATTTACATTTTGTTTAAGTAATGATTCGGCGACCGCAGGAGAAGAATTCAGTGACTTAGTGGTTAATATCGGAATATCAGTAAAATATTTCTCAAAAACCATTGCAACGTCCTGATCTGATTCGGTTAATTTGTTATTAACACTTAACTGGTAGTTTGAATTGCGAGAGTTAATCTTACCAGTTTCGCTATTAATTATACTCCATGTCATTTTAATTTTATTAGAAGCCGTCTTAATTTTGTTGCTCAAATGCAAAGACTTGGCTGTGGAGCACACTCTTTTAAATATTTTTGAATATTTTTTTACATATTCCCTAAATTCGACGCTATGATTATATGACCTTTCATGGTAAAGATCATATAACCTATGTCTGCTCTTATGGACTCCTACTGTCGCCCATTCATTAAATGACTTCCGACTGTTCAAGGAGAATGTCTTAGAAGTAAAAGTATTATTAAATTCATTGCAAATAAGCTTAAATGATGTTCCATACAAAAAATTTGGATCATTTTGGTATGTAAGTGATGGAAGTTTTTTCACTATGTTACTTCTAAATTTCTCCAAGCGACGTGCATTTACTGGAACAAACACAACTTTCTTATCTACTTGCTTTTTGTGAACATATGGTAACGAAACTACTTGTCCACAGTGATCAGAACTTAATTTTTGAATTATACATTTATGCAACGGCTTCACATTTGTAAAAATGTTATCTATACATGTTGCACTAGATTGAGCAATACGCGTTGGCTCTAAAAATAAATTAAAAAGACCATATGATTTAAACAATGATCTAAATTTAATATTGATTTAGGAAGCTTCTAGGAGATTGATGTTAAAGTCTCCACATATTACAACAGATTTATTCCGTTTATTAAGCTTAGCAAAAACTTCCTCCATAATTTTTTCAAAAGTATCGTATATAAAACATGGGGGTCTGTAGACGCTCACAACAATGAGGTGCTCAAACTCAACACATGCTATTTCTACAGTTCGCTCAACAGCAGTATTACAGCAGTAACACTATGTTCAGCAGTGGACTTGTGAAGGGCTGTAATGATGATGATGATGACTAAACGATATTATAAGTTTGGTTTATCCAGAAAGGTATAAGTTTGACCGCTTTGTGTGTCTGCACCGTAGCTCTTAAACAGGTAAAACGATTTGGGTGCGGTTTTTTAATTTAAGAGCAGGTTTTCTAGCGGTGGTTTTTAGATATGTTTTATCAAAATCAGTTCAGCCGTTTGAAGATCATTAGCTTTTTTTGTAACGGGGTTTTTATAATTTTGAATCTAAGTTATAGTTTATTTTTGCTCCACTACCTCCCATATGGTCGACTGAAAGAGAATGCTTTAAGGCATTAGGTCCACCATATATACTATTTTTGTGCATAAAATTTTAATAAATAAATATATCCTTAAATACTTGCTAGCTAGACACGATTCATCAGGTCGTATTTTACACATATCCCTCATGCACTTTTTCTGTGCAAGGAATGCGCGATTCCAATCTGTACTATTTGCTTGCGAAAACACTTATTAAGTGGCGAAGCTTGCGAAGACACTTATTGATTTCACGATGTCTGTCCGTCTGTCAGTCTGTCCGTCTGTCCGTCTGACCGTCTGTCCCACGATTGTCTCGAGAACGGTTTCAAATTTTCAAATTCTGTTTTCAGCAATCGATTACTGATCACCCAGGCATCTGAACCTCCTATTTTGAAACTGATTGTTTAACGGCAACCGTTAGAAACCGCTACAAAGCTGATTGCTTTGCCACTTTGCTATGCTGTTAGCTTGCTAGGTTTATTGATTTCACGATGTCTTGCTTGATGAGGTGCTTAGTGTCATGTGACTGATGGCGCCAATATTTTGTGTACTCGTAACTTCTCTCCAGGCAACCATGCGTATAGATAGAAGCTTTATAAAGCAACTGAAACAAAGCTGAATTCATAATATATATATATATATATATATATATATATATATAATTAAGTAATATATACATATTAGGCCTAAGTAATTGTTACTTACAAAATTGCCTTTTTAAAATATTTATATTTATATTTTTATTATAACGTTCCCCCGAGTCCGAATTCCCCCTTTCCCCCTAAACATGGTAGCGGAGTTCAATTATAAACTACCAGCCCCCCGGTGACGGAGAATCCCTCGCTGAGCATCCACGATCAAGCAACTCTACTCTTTGGTCTAAGTCAGTACGGTTTCGGTCGCGGTCGCTCGGCTGGTGATCTTCTGGGGTACCTAACACATAAGACATGCCCTTGCAATAGAGAGCTCGTTATACGGTCCATAATACGTCCTTAATATTAATGACGTATTATAGACCTAAAATCGCTTACCGTTTGAGGCAAATTCTTACCACGACAAAACACAACAAAAAAACGCAAATTTCCTCTTTATGTTTAGTTCTTAATATTTATGTATAAAAATAAGCAAGATGTGTACACACACACAAATACTAAAAAAACGATCCAATAACGAACTTTGTAAAAGAAATTCATTCAATTATTTCAACCTATCAACCGTTTACTACTGAACATATAGCTTCCCCATAAACTCCCTAATGGGGGGATGGGAATTCGACATTGTTGCCACGATTAGCAGTCGGGTGAATATTTGCAATTTATCACTATTTTCAGTTGTTATCAGGAAGATTCTCTTATCTATCTCTTGTATTATTATCTCTCTGTCACCTCACCTCTTACGACACGTACGGGACCGTAATGGGGTAATGGATATTCTCACACTGCTACGACATAGTTTCACAAAACTTATTCTGTTTAGTGATAGATAATTCAAAAATTTAGCTTATTTTCTTTAAAGTTATACAGTCTTTAATCGTAAGATTAGCTTTAGTTACTTATTTGACTAAGCACAAAATCTGCAATCGAAACTTACTTGAGTATTGATCACTTTCAAGGACAGTATTCGTTAATTCATAGGCAATGATTGTACATACATTTGCAACTCTTACTTTATGAACATTACTTGGTTCATAAATATTTAGTAAGCTTTAGACTTTGGGAGAAATTTTATTCATTGAAAAAAAAGTTACCGCCATACCACGATTTTTATACATATAAATTGCACAAGGAAAAACATGAAGACTCGGAACAATAATTAATCGTTGACCATACAAATAATTGTTCAGTGTTGGATTCAAACCCGCAGCCCTCAGCGCTGTAACTCATTGTTAATTTACTGCGCTGCACCATGGAGCCCTCTAATTTACTCAGGAGTTTGTTTCACTCAAGCTTTGTCAAAAACATGTTTGAAAGTAGATTGTTTAGTCGAAAATAAAGTAAAAAAGTAAAATCCGACTTCTAAAAGTAAAAAGAATAAAGTAATTTCCACATAATAGCTTCTGAAATCGGTGCTAAGACATAGTGTATCGAAGAATAAAGCCAACTTTAGAAGGTGAAAATGCGGTATATATTATGTTCTGTTTAGGTTTAAAAGTTTCATTATGTTCTTGTTATTTTTTTATCCCTCTGGGTGGACTAAGAAATATCACAAGTTCAAAGTCACGACAAGAATGTTCTCATATTTATTTTTATATTTTACTAAGCCAGCGCTTATCTACGATCCCACCTGATGGTAAGTGGTGAAGTAGCCTAAGATGGTGAAGCGCACTGACTTAACAAAAGCCTATTCAGCCTTGCCTTAAAGATACCCACACTGTAATCGGATGGAAAGACAGATGCTAGCAACTTATTCCACTCCTTTGCTGTACGCATGATGAACGACGTGGCGAACCGTTTGGTTCGAATGCGTGGTAAGTCAACAACGAAAGGATGGAGACTGGCAAATATGTGGGTAATTTTTGTTAAAATTATTGCGTCTATAATAGATACAATAGCACGTCATCAAGCTATTATTTTTAACCCTTTCGCTGTCCCGTACATTACATATAGGTAATTGCTATTGTCTTACTATTGTGTCTGAAAACTCGTACAGTGAAAGTGTTAATACTAGTATCGAATATAGTGTGTTTCCTGATTTAATGACGCATAGTAAAGTAATACCTTTATTAAAATCTGGTTGTACATTTGAACTCTCCAATTTAAGATTTATTTCTGTCCTGCCAACACTTTCAAAAGTTTTTGAAAAAAATATTCTTGATCAAATGTTATTTTTTTATGTTAATAATTTACTTCATAAAAATCAATTCGGTCTCACAAGGGGTCGCTCGACAACTGATGCTGCTGTTGAGTTAATAAAATATAACTTCAATGCATGAAAGAATTCACAGGATATTTTGAGTATATTCAGAGACCTATCCAAGGCCTTCGATTGTGTTCACCGTGAAACATTAATCAGGAAACTTCAACATTACGGTATAAGAAGTGAATATCTTAAATTAATAATTTCATATTTAAGTAAACAGAACGCAAAAAGTTTTCATTAATAGTATGAGCTCTTTCAGGTCGATAGTACAAATGGGCGTGCCTCAGGGCTCAATTATCGGCCCCTTTCTGTTTCTTGTATATATTAATGACGTACCTTATATAGAAGGGGATAACTATGATGTAGTATTATTTGCTGATGACACTTCATTAACTTTAAACTAAAACGACAATTACTAAAATGTGACGAAGTAAATAATGCTATATCTAAATTAGTTAATTGAATCAATGTTAATAATTTGAATTATAATTGCACTTAAACGAAATGTATGGAATTGAAGACTCCAAATATCAAACATTTAAATACTAATGTAATTTTAAATGCGGAGGAGCTGAGTCTTGTTGATACCACCATTTTTCTTGGAATCTTACTAGACGCGAAGCTTCAATGGAAGCATAATTTCGCTTGGTATTTTGCTATGGAGATACGTGACTGACACACCTAGTCAGTAATTTATTCTTGCGGGAATGTATACGATTTTACAACAAAATAAAAAGGACTATCATACTATTAAGGATGACAATAACTCCTGGGATTGAGGTGACCGCTACCAAGCTATTTCTAATTTGTTTTGTGTTGTAAATTGTGTAACATCCATGATTGTAAGCTGTTTTTTTTAAAGTCCCGCTGGATTTTTTGCTGGTTCTTCCCAGTACAGAGGGTTTTTTTCTGTGGTAATTAAACAGAAGTGAGACTTTCAATAAGTATTATTTATTTACTGTTCATAAACAAAGAAATTATAAATGATTCTTGCAAATCAGAGGTTATACTTTTTACCATAAAATTTCACGACACAAGCGATTTTTCAGAATTGAATAAAAATTTATTTGAATACAAAGCAGACTTTGGTCAAAGACAATGCAAATTTCAACTCAAATCAATGCTCAAGCAAAACCCAAGCCAGTGGAATCAAGCACCGTTTTAAAGTAAAGTATACGCTAAAGTGCCGAATATTTAGCTGAGCAGTAATTTGCTGAACGATTTTCAAATGAATTTTGGGGACCGATTCCGAATATGCCCCTTCATTTTTTACCCCCTTTGCTCTAGATCTTTGTTATAATAGGTTTTCATCTATGAAACTGCCGTTCTGCAGTACCATTTCAATTCAAAATTTTTTTTCGGATAAGAATTCTAATTTCAAATTAATTTTATTTTAAAAACATCGAACTCTTTTTCAAAATTAGTCACTTGATTATTGATTAGCGTAAAGTTTTCATCATCATATCATGAATACGTTAAAAATTCGTATAAACATGGGATACAAATACCGTCGTGGCAGCAACACGGCACAAGCGGCACGCAACATCAACGACATTTACGGAGCGAATACTACAAAAAAACGCACCACCTGTTATTGGTTTACCCGCTTCCGTTCCGGAAATTTCGACCTAGAAATGAACTTCGTGGTCATCCGAAAACTTTAGTCGTATAACCCATCTACAATTGAATTAGCAGCAGCTTTCGACGTTAGCATGAAAACAATATTGGTTCATTTGCGTCAACTTGGCAAGGTAAAAAAACTAGACAAATGCGTGCTCCACGAATTCAAGTGCTGGGGTTGGATACTCTCCGTCATCCGCCGAACTCACCAAACCTTGCTCCCACAGACTTCTATTTTTTCTTGAATTTGGATAACTTTTTGACAGGAAAAAATACACTACCCGATTGGCAGTACAAAATACCTTTGAATAATTTATTGCCTCTCGTACAGCTGTTCAAGAAGGGCATCAATAAACTGCCAATGAGTTAGCAAAGATGCATCAATTGCACTGGTGGTTACTCTCATTAATAGAAATAAAAAATGTAGAAAAAAATTACGTTGACTTATTTCATAAAAACGCCAATTTGATAGGTTAAGACCTAATATATTAAATTAAATATTATAAGTAACATATCTGATTTACTTGGACTTATTTTATTTTACATAGTTAACCTATAAAATATTTAAAAATACTAAAGATATCATATTTATATGTCATGGTAACTACAAATTATATTTCCTTTCGCACAATAAGTATGATAAACACACAGTGCACTTGATGGTATAAATGGATGCTGTAACAATCAAAGTGAAATCTATCTTTTATTAAGAATATAAATGCTGATGTCACCGAAGAGAACTAAGATGGAATGTGTTTTCAGTAAATACGGTCTCCGGATATCTACACTCATCACAGTCATAGGAAACGCAGTGGCATCAATGCTGCTGCTATTTTACACTGCTATTTTACATTCTGTGCAAGCGTGGTCCTTCTTCGATCTAGCCGACCCATTCGTTCTACAACCATTATAAAGCTGCGGCTTGGCTCTACCACGTAACAAAATTATAAAATACACATTTTACGTATTTAATAATATATACATAAATAAAAATAAATTAAAAATAAATTGGAAAACCAAGAATTGCACGCGTCATGAGTATATCATTTAGTTATCATGAAACAAATAAATTACCAAAATAAATCGATTACACAAAGTATAAAATCGATAAAGGCTGTATGGTACATTTGTCTTTTATCTATCAAGGGCTAAAGAAAAAAATTAAGGCGCCTTTAAATTTTTAGTAGCAATAAAACTTATAAAACTTGACAATCATTTTATCAACAAACTTCGCGCACTAGGCTATTGATATGAAATAGGGAACCAGTTGATGTAATGCTGAAACTAATAAAAAAAACCTGGTCTCGATACGTCAATTTTTTTGGCAGTTATTGTGATCACATACAAAATCAACATTCGGACGTCTACGTAAAATTTTTTTCAAACTGTTTTTTATCAAAGTAGTAATAAAAACTGAATTTTTATAAAATATAAGATGGATTAATTAGAGTGTTTTCTTGATATTTGGCTTCTCATATTATAGTATAAGTGCAATATGGTTATGATATAGGCATTTTAAGACCACAAAATTGTTTAACCTTGACATATCGAGAGTAGTGCAAGACGATGTGTCGAGACTAATAAAGTTTTGCGTTATGAGGCGTGTAATAGAATTCATTATAATACTATCTGTTTAACAATAATTGCTACGCGCTGAGATTGTTCTACGATGTCATAAAATAACCACGCATGTACAACTCTTTGACGAGCTTTGCACCTTTTTTTTTGGTTTCTTTGGAATAGATATTTTAATCGAGATCTATTGTGTAAGTAAATAATACTTCATAGGACACAATAGTAAAACCAGGATTTAATTATTTATTTTGATTTTAATTTCTGAAACAAAAAATTGGGTCCTTTTTCTGTATATTTTTTATTATTTTGGAATAGAGCAAATTTTTGTGCTTATAACAAGAAGCAGTACGTATCATGAGCGCGGACCTTTACTTGCGCAGTAAATGTTTTAGGTAGAGATGAACAAAGTCGTTATTTTTCCATCACCGTGGCTATGGTTCCGGTTACCCAAAAGTCAGTTTGTACGTTGTTATCGTCCGATACTTGGAGCGTAGGTACGTTTAAACGTCTCATAATGTGTTTTATTTCAGTTGTCGATTTTTATTATTTATCTAACCTAACTACATAGCTATGTTATAAATTTCATTCTAAACAAATTAAATTCTATTCAACCAAACCTAGCCGATGAGCCGGTGTATACTTCAGGAACGTACCCGTCATTCTCATTTGAGAATCAGTGACAGAAGTAACGGAGAAAATAGTACAGTAATGGCGCAAAGGAACAGGTTTTTTGGAACACCGTTTTTTCCTTAAAAGTCACCATGACTTTTTGGATGACTGATGACGGTGACGTGTTCACCGTAACGTTATTTATCACTCATGTTTAGTTTTAGTTCTGTTAGATGAGCGATGATGAATGTTGAAACGCAAAGGTGGCTTTAATAATACCGCTGTCTAATTGGTTATTTACTCATTCTCTCTTGTAAAACAGAAAATATAACTAAAACTTGCACGACGATATCGAAAATATTTTTCTGTATAATACATATAGTGGTGTATTTAGCGGACTGTAAATTTTTTTAAAAAGAAGTTTTATATTGCTGGCGACGTGGTTTTATATGAATAAAAACCAGTGATGAGAAGTCATCGCATGTAAAGAAAGAGGAAAATACCATCGGCTAAATTCAAACGGTGATATTATACACCTAATATTATTTAGATTCGTAGACAAATAATTTGGTGAGCATGTGCGCAAGTGTGCGTGATAATGCGTGATATTGTGAATAGCGCGTTTGACGATGAAAGTGCCACGCCATCCGTCTCACTCACGGGCATAAAGAGGAAAGTAAAAAATAATAAATATACATCTGAAATTTGTGTCGATAAATTTTCTTTAAAAATTCTTTAACTTTATGCTTTTGCACATTTTATTTTATCATAATTTTTCATTTTAAGTTTAGTTTTTGCGAAAAACTCTATCTAGGAATTTAACACTTTGAGTGTGCAAGTTAGATGAAAATGGAACAAAGCTCTTAAGCGGTGACAAATGTTCATAATCAAAACTTGAAATATTTCACTCAGCGCATGTCTTTTGCATAAAGAAGGTAGAACAGAACAACTTATTCGAATAGTCGTTTCTTTACATTTAATAGGGGCAGGCTAATAATATTTAAGTTTAAAAAGATATGTATAAATATCGGCCTAAGAAATTAAGGGTTTCTGATGAAAAAGAATCTGCTATTTAATAAATAAAATACACCTCCTATTTATAAATGAAATTCCAAAGTTAAAAATTTAAATAAGCTCTTTATAAGAGGTTAAACTTTTTTTATTCTTTTAATTCAAATGTATGAAATTATATATACCAGCAATAAAAATTATAAACTTATAAACTTAATTAATATGAAAACGATAGCCTCCTAGCTCATTTTAACTACGGTGATAACTTTACGAGAGTTGTCAAAAAAAGTGAGAATACGGTACAAATTATTTAGAATTCAAAAACTGGCTGGTACAGCTGTAATATCTGTAAGAAAACAATAAAGTTTGTAATAATCTATTAAGCGAAATCCACTACTTTATCTGCCACCACGGTGGCGCCACTTTGGAACAGGGTACATGTATTTTGTGCTTTGGAATGAGGTGAAATATTTGACAGATTTTTTTTTATAGAATAAGGGTGACAAACGAGCACACAGTCCACCTGATGGTAAGTGGTTGCTGTGGCCCATAGACATCTACATCTATCTTCGATTACGAATCAAAATGCAGATGCGTTGTCACCCGCGAGGACTAAGATGGAATGCCTCGTTTCCAGTAAAAAGGGTATCCGATTCTCTACACTCACCAAACGAAACACAGCAGCGTTAAGCTGCTATTTTACGCTGGTGTTCTGTGAGAGCGTGGTCCTTCCCCGGTCGAGCCGACCCATTCGTGCTACAACCATAATATAGCTGCAGCATGGCTCTACCACGATTATTCTTCAGAAAATGTAATTGCTAATGTTTCTGTCTGTAATCTTAGTTATATTTTATATTAATTAGATTAAAAATGGATAAACAAGACTACGAATTTTCCTAAAAGTAGTATAATGTAACATAAAAACTTCAAAAATGTGCAATAACAAAAAGCAAGCCACTGAGGCATTATTTTGTGTATTAAAACTATAAACCGATTTTTTTGAATTTAAATGTAATTTCTCAATTATAATAACATTTTGTAATTCGCTTCGGCTCGATACACTGACACTGCGTAGGGATGTTGCATCCCTTTGCATTTTCTATCGAATTTACCACGGGGCACTACCCGTGGTAAATTCGATAGAAAATGCAATCTGAGGAATTGTTCGGAGAAAAAAGTCGTAAATGCCCTCATGGAACAACATGATGTTATTAAGTAGGTAGTTGTTCCTAGAAAAAATTTACTACGGAACAAGGCAATAAAGATTTGAGAAATACGTTACTACAAAATCAGAAGGAAAAGCAAAATATTTAGTTCTTTTTTTAATTTTTACAACATTATTTTGATATACGTTACGTTTTTTCTTTACGCACATTAAAAATTCTTTTTATTTTAAATATTGACACCATTATTTTCAGCTAAGGTGTAAAAGATTAAAAGAACGTTTAACATATATATGTAAATTAAATACAAAAGTTAATTATTATAAATCTCCAAAAGCCAAACAAAATAGTTTTTATATTTTTGATACAATTTCTATTCATAGTATTTGAGTTAATAATGAATGAATGAAAAATGAGCAAACACTATTAAATAAAATCCAATGGATATCAAAGAGATTTAGTGAGCTCTACCATTTTATTAATTTTGACATGGGTCACTTGAAAGTGGTGACAGTGTGAGAATTGTAGTGTAGGAATATATTATGCTCCCCCATATCGTCGTAATGTATGTGTGTCATAAGAGAAAGAAAAACAAATCAGAAGACAGAAGAAGATATTGATTTGTACAGTATACTGTAGCCAGCTTTCTTTTTTATTTTCTTTTCTTTTTTTTCTATTTTAATCACACTAATTGTTTAGTTAATGTTAGTTGTAAGTATAAATTTCTTCCATCACGCCAGTGAGTAAGATGAGTTGCCCTTAATGTTAGTTTTGTTTTTTATAATATTGTATAAGTATACATAAGTTAATTTATTTTTTAATTTACCTACATACATATTATTTTATATTTTTATAAATTTTATTTTTAGTAATTTTTTTTAAATATTTTATTAATATTGTGCCTTTTTTTAAATATGTATACAGATAACGATACAGGTAATAATGATAGCTTTTTCTCGTGTTCGACTTCATCTAACAGCTTTTTAAGCCTGGACTCAAAGCCTTCCGTAGATCTTAATCTGCATGATCGTATTTCTACCCTCTTTTCTCAATATCCTGACAATCTTAATATAGCTCACATAAACGCACAAAATATTCCTTGTCATTATTCTGACCTTCTCGGATCCATTGACAGTACTCATCTAGATGCTCTTCTACACAGTCAGGTCATAAGTATTGTCACACAGTAAAAACTTTTCTTTTAGAATGCTGGCCACAAAAAAGTTTATTGAATTCGAATTTCGAATTGTTCATGAAAATAAAACTGTATACTTTTTAGAATGTTACTCATTTTTAAATATGGAGTGGACGCTTAAAGAAGACCGTGTTGCAGTTATTGCGTTGCATCGTTGCGGTTACGCGCCAATTCAAATTTTTGACATACTGAAAAATTTGAATATAACCAAAAGATTAGTTTATCGTACCATCAAAAGATACAATGAAGACTCTTGTGTAGATGACAGGTCAATAAGTGGTCGCCCTCGGTCTGTTAGGACTCCAGCAGTGATAAAAGCTGTGAAGGCGCGAATCCAAAGAAATCCCAAACGTAAGCAGAAACTGTTGGCCCTTCAGATGGGGTTAAGCAGAACCACGGTGAAAAGGGTGTTAAATGAAGACTTAGGGCTTAGGGAATATCGAAGAAAAACAGGACATCGTTTGAATGCTCGTCTAATGGACCTGAGACTGAAGAGATGCCGTGCTTTGTTGAAGCGGTACACGGAAAAAAAATATCGAGATATTATTTTTTCGGATGAAAAAATTTTTACCGTAGAAGAGAGCTACAACAAACAAAATGATAACGTGTACGCACACAGTAGTAAAGAAGCGAGCAACCGTATTCCGCGTGTCTAACGAGGTCATTTTCCATCCTCGCTCATGGTATGGTTGGGAGTTTCTTATTGGGGCTTAACAGAGGTACATTTTTGTGAGAAAGGTGTAGAAACTAATGCAGTTGTGTATCAAAATACAGTCCTGACGAACCTTGTGGAACCTGTTTCTCATATCATGTTCAATAACAGGCACTGGGTATTCCAACAAGATTCGGCGCCAACTCATAGAGCGGGGAGCACACAAGACTGGCTGGCGGCGCGTGAAATCGACTTCATCCGGCACGAAGACTGGCCCTCCTCCAATCCAGATTTGATTATAAGATATGGCAACAATTGGAGGAAAAGGCGTGCTCAAAGCCTCATCCCAATTTGGAGTCACTCAAGACATCCTTGATTAAGGCAGCCGCCGATATTGACATGGACCTCGTTCGTGCTGCGATAGACGACTGGCCGCGCAGATTGAAGGCCAGTATTTAAAATCACGGAGGTCATTTTGAATAAACTTTAGTGTCATAAGAATCTATGTTTTGTTAAGTTCATTTTAATACATAAATGGTTACATAATGAATAAACTTGTTTCAATTATTTTATATTAAACATGTGACAGAATTTATGACCTGACTAGGTAATTTCTGAGTTTTTTCTCAAGCCTTCCCTCCCTTCTATTCAATATTCACTATCTGGTTACGTTCTTATTCGTAACGATGGGGTAAGCAAAGGTGGTGGAGGTGTTGCTATCTATTAACGTTCAGAAATTCCTTATAGGGTTATTAGCGTATCTCCATCAACTTACTCGGAATCTGCGGAACATTTGTTCCTTGAAATCACACTTTATAA
The DNA here is from genome assembly GCA_033319125.1 of Parnassius glacialis. Lineage (NCBI taxonomy): Eukaryota > Metazoa > Arthropoda > Insecta > Lepidoptera > Papilionidae > Parnassius > Parnassius glacialis. The sequence goes on along the minus strand of JAVANC010000010.1, from coordinate 23,022,124 downwards.
TACAAAAATTTTCCTTGGAATCTTGTATAATCCTAACCTTAGTATCAATTACTTTGATACATTAGATACACTTCTTAATAATTTCTGTCCTGTATATAGCCATGTGATCTTAATGGGGGATTTCAACACATGTTTAATTAAAAATGATTTACGTACTTATGAATTGCAATCTCATGTGTCATCTTATAACCTAGAAATCTTGCCACTATTTGTCGCCAACTACTTCCCCAATTGTACTGCATCTCTCCTAGATCTGATTATCGTGTCGTTTTTAAATAGTGTTGCTAACCACGGACAGATATGTGCCTCGTTTTCTTATCACGATCTCATTTACTTATCTTACGTCCCCCTAAGCGCAAGCCACATTTTCGATATCTTATAAGTTATAAGAGCATTAACTTGGAGACGTTGATCATCATCATCATCATCATCATCACAGCCCTTCACAAATCCACTGCTGAACATAGGCCTCCCCCAAAGAATGCCACAAAGCACGGTCCTGAGCCACCTGCATCCATCGACTTCCTGCATATCTTACCAGGTCGTCACTCCATCTAGTGTTGGGACGCCCTACACTTCGCCTGCCGGTACGAGGCTGCCACTCGAGAACCTTTCTTCCCTATCGGTTGTCGGTTCTTCGAGAAATATGGCAGGCCCATTGCCACTTCAGCTTACTAATCCGTTGGGCTATGTCGGTCACTCTGGGTCTACTGCGGATATCCTCATTTCTGAGTTTATCCCGCAGAGAAACTCCGAGCATAGCCCTCTCCATAGCTCGCTGAGCGACCTTGAGCTCCCTCATCCGGCCAGCAGTGAAGGACCACGTCTCAGTTCCGTATGTCATCACTGGCAACACGCACTGGGTGTACAGTCTCGTTTTCAAATTTGAGGTATACCTGACGAGAAGATGTGCCGTAATTATCCGAACGCTGCCCAACCGAGTTGAATCCGTCGATTGACCTCTCGGTCGAAGTTGGACTTACCTAGTCGGACTATTTGTCCCAGGTAAACATACTCGTCAACAACTTCGAGCTTAGTGTTCCCAACAACTACCGGTATAGGTGTGACATGGACATTAAACATGATCTTTGTTTTGTCCATGTTCATCTTAAGACCTATCCGCTGGGAAACACTATTGAGGTCATTGAGCATAGTGCTTAGGCCCTCCAGCGATTCTGCCATAAGGACTATATCGTCGGCAAATCGAATGTGAGTGATGTACTCGCCATTGATGTTGATACCGTATCCTTTCCAGTCCAAAATGCAATGCTAGTTTAATTGACTGGACACCGGTTATTGATTTTTCTAATATTGAGGACAAAGTGATTAACTTCAATTCTCTAATTTTAATTTTTTTTAATCACCATGCACCAGTAAAACGTGTGAAAATAAGACACAACCCTGCACCCTGGATCACAGCTGATATAAAAGATCTGTTGCCGCGTAGAGATAAGAAGGTATAAGCGATATCCCCTTGAACGCAATTTAATCAGCTTTAAAATACTACGAAATCGCTGCAATCACTTGTGTAGAGATGCTAAAAGGTGCTATTTTCATGATAACCTCACAAGTTGCGATACTGCAAAAGCTTGGAGTTTTCTGAGACCTGTCGATGTCGGAAAATATTCTGCTAGCGTAGGAAGTGAAATTAACTTGGATAGTCTCAACTAATATTTAGCCAACCCTCCTGTCATAGTTCCATCATTCACCAAAGCCAGAACCCTACTTGAATTATCTAAATGCCCAATTCGTCATTATTCCTCATTTAATTTCACTTCTCTTACTGAAGATGATACTAAGCGGTCCGTCCTTGCAATTTCATCTACTGCTATTGGAAATGATAACATCTGCTCTAAAATGATTACGTTGATTCTTCCCTTTGTCATCCCTATTCTTACTCATATCTTTAATTTCTCTTTATCTTCTTGTTGCTTTCCATCATCATGGAAGTTAGTTCATATTATTCCTATACGCAAAGTTTCGAATCCTTCATATACAACTCATTATCGGCCTATTTTCATTCTACTATTTCTCTCAAAAGTGCTTGAACATATTGCCCACACACAATTGGCCATGTTTCTTAACCGTAACAATATCATAAGTACTTTTCAATCTGGTTTTAGGCCTGGTCACAGTACAACTACTGCTCTCCTCAAGGTAACGGATGATATCCGGTGTGGTATAGACCAAAAATACTTAACGGTACTTGTACTGCTAGATTTTAGTAGATCCTTCAATTCTATTGATTTGATATACTTCTTAGCATTCTTCATTCTATTAATGTGTCTCCTTAAAATATTCAATGGTTTGATTCCTACCTCCGTGGCCGTTATCAGTGTATTCGTTCAAATTAAACTTTATCTAAGTGGTGCAATCTAGCTACGGGTGTACCTCAAGGTGACGTCCTTTCTCCTTTATTATTTTCCATCTTTATTAACTGTATCACCAAAGTGATGTCTTCAAACTTCCATCTCTATGCAGTCTACTTGCAGCTGTATTGTCATTTTCTAGTAACTGAAGCAAATTCAGCAATGTTTGAAATAAATAAAGATCTAAATAAAATCTATAAATGGTCTAGATCAGATGGACTTGTATAAACCCTAAAAAATCACAAGCAATCATTATAGGCACCAGGTTTACTCGTAGCTTACTTGATTTTACTTCACTTCCAACTCTGCAAATTAATGGCATTCCACTAAGCATTTCAGAAACAGTTAAGAATCTGGGCATCATCATGGATTTCAAGTTAACATGGAATGCACATATCATAGAGATTAGCAGGAAAATCAATTATACTTTTCATTCTTTAAAATGGCTTCAAAGTTATCTGCCGTTATCGACGAAGATTTCTCTTGTCCAAACACTTATTTTCCCGATTCTTAATTATGCTGATGTCTGTTATTTGGATGCGACTGAGGAGCAATTAAACAAACTTGAGGGCTTGCAAAACTTATGTATTCGTTATATTTTCGGGATAAAAAAGTATGACCACGTCTCCTCCTATCGCAAGCAGCTCAAGTGGCCCCAATCCAACTTCGCCGGAATACCCGAATCCTATGCCTCCTCTTTAACATACTATACAATCCAATATCACCACCGTATCTACGTGATTGATTCCGTTTTGCGCATCCCCCCGATGCAGTTTGCAGATCACATTTAAAAACCCTCCTAAATTTCCCTTCCTCCAGAACTAAGTCCTATTCTCACTCTTTGACAGTACGTGCAGTTAGGTTATGGAATTCTCTTCCTGCTGCAATTCGTGAGGCTCAAACAGTTTCCGTGTTTAAAAGGCGAGTTAAAGAGCACTATCTTACTTTATCGTCCCATTAATCTAATGTATGACTTGTGTATATATGTGTATCTATGTGTATTTATTATGTATATATATATATATATATATATATATATATATATATATATATATATATGAGTGTGTGTGTATATGTGTATATATATGTATATAGGTATATGTATGTTTGTATGGATATATGTTTTTATTATATTTACTTTATATTAAGTATATTAATATTATGAGAGTACACCCTAAATCTGCTTCTTTTTGAATTTGTCCAGTATCAGGCCTGCTGGAAGAAATTTCAATATGAAATAAGCAGTGCCTTTGTACAAAATATCTTTATTTTTTATTTTTCAGTGTAACATTACTTTGTGTTTACATAAATTGTTAAATAAATAAATAAATAAAATAAGATAGACAGCAGCGTCTTCTTCATAAAAAGTAGAAAGTATTTTTTTTATAGGAGAGGGGGCAAACGAGCATGCGGCTCACCTGATGGTAAGTGACTACCGCCGCCCATGAACAACTGCAACACCAGGGGAATCGCAGATGCGTTGCCGGCCTTTTAAAAAGGAGTAGGCTCTTTTCTTGAAGGTCCCTAAGTCGTATCGGTCCGGAAAAATCGCTGGTGGTAATCGATTCCACAAGGAAGTTGTGCGAGGGAGAAACTTCTTCTGAATCACACAGTGGTGGACCGCCAATCATCTAGATGATATGGATGGTATCGCAAGTTCTGTCGCGATGTGCGATGGTGAAATTGAGCGGCTGGAATTAGTCCGAACAATTCCTCAGAGCACTCCCCGTGGTAGATGCGATAAAATACGCAAAGAGATGCAAACGCAGTGCCAGTGAGTCAAGCCGATCGGAAAGAACTCGGTCGTCGACGATTCGAACCGCTCTGCGCTGGATGCGGTCAAGTGGAAAGAGCTGGCACTGGGGGGCCCCTGCCCAGAGATGGGAACAGTATTCCATGTGAGGCCGAACCTGCGCCTTGTAAAGTTGCAAGCGGTGTGCCCGCATGAAATACTGTCCCGCTCTGCTGAGCACGCCAAGCTTTTTAGAGGCCAATTTGGCCTTCTCCTCCAAGTGACCACGAAACTGCACGTCACTCGATATGTCGACACCGAGGATTCCGATACTGGCTGAGGCAACAAGGGGAGTGCCTTGAAACTGAGGAGATACGACAAAGGGAATCTTTTTAGCGGTAAACGCGCAAACTTGTGTCTTCTGGGGATTGAACTGGACTAGATTTAGTCGCCCCCAGTTTGAGACTTTGTTCAACAAAGTCTCGACTTCAGACACAAGTTTGTGCCGGTACTTGGCGACGTTTTCCCGAGAAATATTGACACGGCCGGTGTATAAAGCATCACCAGTGCTGTCGTCTGCATAGCAATGAATGTTACTGGTTTTCAACATATCATTGATATGCAGAAGAAACAGCGTTGGTGATAGCACGCAGCCTTGTGGAACACCAGCGGTAATGGGCTTGTAATCGGAGCATGCACCGTCAACAACGACCTTGATGCTCCGATCTGCAAGAAAGCTGGTGATCCAATTGCACAATTTCTCGGAAAGCCCATAGGAAGGCAGCGTCGAAAGAAGCGCTTTATGCCAAACTCGATCGAAAGCCTTCGCTATGTCCAAACTAACGGCCAACGCCTCCCCCTTGGACTCCACTGCCTCCGCCCATCTATGGGTCAGGTAGACCAGAAGATCACCAGCTGAGCGACCTCGACGGAAACCGTACTGGCGGTCACTAATCAGCTGGTGATCCTCAAGGTACCGCATGAGCTGGCTGTTAATAATCGTTTCCATTACTTTGGAGAACAAGGAGGTGATGGCGATAGGCCTGTAGTTGGACGGATCTGAGCGGTCGCCTTTTTTAGGGATCGGGTGCACCAAAGCTGTCTTCCATGAGTCCGGGACTACGCCTAGGGAGTAGGAGTACCGAAAAAGACGCGTTAAAATTGGTGCCAACTCCGGAGCACACGTCTTCAGCACAATAGGTGGGACTCCATCAGGCCCACTCGACTTAAGCTGATGTTGCTAAGCCGGCTGCTAAGCAAAACTCGCGATACCATTCATATCATCTGGATGATTGGCGGTCCACCACTGTGCGATTTAGAAGAAGTTTTCTTCCTTGCACAACTTCCTTGTGGAATCGAATACCACCAGCATTTTTTTCGGACCATAATGTAGTTCACATCTCTTCCTTCGTTTCCGGTACGTTAAATATGAACAACTGCATAATATGCAACTTTAAATATAAGAGAAATTAAAAATATTTTGTAAATTTTATTATATTATATTAATTAGTGATCTAAACAAAGAATAAGAAAAATCCAAAAAAGTTACCATTTCACAAAAGTGCTAAGCGAAATGGTAAATTCAATTTTACTTTCAAGACCAGCGAATCGAAAAAATGTACGAGGAATTAAGGTATGTCTGGAAAATAATGAAATATTTATTATCGAATATTTTATAGAAATCCAATGGTTACTAAATCTTGAATTTACTTTTCATTAAATAATACTATCTGAAGAGCATCTAACTTCCTCCTTCTACTTTTTTATGTTATTTTTGTAAAAAAATTAACTGAAGTGCCAAGACTAGGGAAGGATCCTTTAACTTGGTCTATTACTAAAAGACCGACAATTTATTAAATGAAAATGTCCCATTTTTATTAATTTTTTTACGCAACTTTTAAAAATCAAGTGTAAGGATTATATTGTGAGCAAGGAATATTTTGTGTTGTTGCTCATGGGAAAATGTTTATCCACTAGATAGAGTGCCGACCTGATAAAATATGCAGGAAGTCGATAGATGCAGATGGCTCAAACCGTGCTTTGAAGCTTTCCTTGGCCTTCGTTCAGGAGAACTTGTAAACGGGAGAGCTCTAATGATGAAACAAGGAATGTTTATTATTACTGCTTACCCTTAAGCCTTGGTCACTCACGCCGAAAATATCCGAATACGCGAAAAATATTATTTCGATCACCGCCAACATCAGTAAAACAGTTAATTGCAATTTTAAGTACTACTGATTTACCTCGTGCTCAGGTAAATATTGTAAAGAAACCTGCATGTCTGAGAAATAAAATATATCCAGAACATGTAAAGTTTAGAGCAAGCACTGAGCAACAATAGTAGACTCATTGCTCTTTGAACCACTTAGATATGAGGCTTGTGCTCAGCGGATGAGCTGGGCACACGCCCATTGGTCGTATACAGGGTTATTTTGCAATATAAGTCTCCATACCCTTACTTACTTAGACTATGACTTAGAATATACTGGCGTATAGACTTCCTGACAGCAATAAAATGTGTAACCAATTTTAATTTTTCTTTGTATGCGTTAGCTAGTAATGCATATTTTAATTACAAGGACTATCGAAAAATGATTGTTAAGGGAGCGGTAAAAAAATATAAAAAAAGGTTTAGTGCACAAACTCAATAACTTCAAACATTTACTGCATTTTTACCTTGATAGTTCTAAAATAATAAAAAAATATTCAAATAACATGTTCCCGGGAATAAGCTGCACCCACCTGCCTTTTGTTGGATTTTAATTCAAAATGAACAAAGTCCCAATAATCTCTGAAGAGATGCGTCTACCAATAAACTTAAACAATTTCCTCCGAAGAATCAGAACGGAAAATTGTATTTTCGAGCCATGACCTTTGGAGAAAACTTTACTGCCATGGACAGCTTCCCCGGAATTTCTTTTTTAACAAACCGTTAATCAACTATAAATAGGTAGATACTTAATTTAGTATGTACGTATTTATACTTTATATATTTTATAAAATGTTTTGCCATTGCATCAGTTTTTGAAAAGGTTAGAAGATATAATAAAAAGAAACAAAAATAAATGTTATAAAAGTTCAGGATTATATACAGCTGATACTTAATCACGCTTTTGGAAACCACGCTAGTTGTAAACAATGCTTCTGTGAAAAATGTAGTAGTAGTGTACACAAGAGAATTAAGAACAGACAAAATCTTCCTTTTCAAATTTCCGCCGAGTTGTAAGTAGAAGATCAAATATACCATGTGCCAATTTAATGAAATATATTTTATATGAAGTAATCTTCTGTGACAGCAACTTTACAATTATTTTTACAAGAAACACTAGGAATTGAACCTTGCAGCTTGTTCATTATTATTATTGTTAATACATATAAATGTATATATTATTAATAAATTATTTCCATAATATTTTGTATTATTTTTTGTCCCTATCTAAAACGTTCGAAACTCAAAGGTGACAGGTGACAACTGTCTTTATTTGAAATATTTTATGTACATAAAATAACTATATATTTTAATAATATCATATAAATATAATATAGATATATATATATAAACTCTATTAAACCAAAATTGTGTTGCGTATTTTTGTTAAGCAGGATAATTAAACTTATAACAAATATACATTTAGTTATTAATTTTTTGAGTGCAAAAAGTAATAGTGCGACAAGTTGTATTATTGTGATTGGGAGGAAAGCGATCGCAATTCAGCCTACCGCCTCATACCACTTGACACTGTCTACTCAACATTAGAAGCTGTATTTCCCCACTTTTATTAACGAAAAATTGGCGTATTGCGTCGAGCGCTTGGTCTACGAGCCGCAGGACCCGAGATCAAATCCAAAGGACAAAAGAAATAGTTTCTTTTCTACAAAATTTTTAATTTAAATTGAAATATAGGATCAAGCAAAATATTTACTAGCTTAGTCGCTGAGACTACGAAACTGAGAGCTTTTGGTATTAATGGAATATTATTAAACTGGTGTGCATCATACCTCCAAAGTAGATCTTCGACCGTGGTGATTGATGGGTACTCCTCGCAGCCATATATTGTCTACTCCGGTGTACCGCAAAGCTCGAACTTAGGTCCAGTATTTTTTAACATCTTTATAAAAGACATTGTTTCGATATTTCAACACTCTAAGGTCTACCTATTTGCTGATGATCTCAAAATAGTTTAGAAACAACTCTGACGTCGAATCACTACATGATGATCTCAACAGCATTATTCAATGGTGTAATTACAACCAAATGATTCTCAATGCCAAAAAATGTCAACTTATTAGGTTTACCAGAAAACATAATTATATACAGAATCAATACAATATTGATACTGAGAAACTAATTGCAGTTCGAGCGATAAGTGATTTAGGCGTTTCACTAGATAGCGAATTAAAATTTACCAACCATATTTATAACATAAACACCTCAGCCACTAAGTCACTGGGTTTTATATTGAGGAATTACAAAGAGTTCAAGCAGCCCTCTACTACATTCAAACTTTACAGTAGTCTGGTTAGAAGTAAACTAGAATACTGCAGTCAAATTTGGGACCGCACTACAACATCCATAGTATTAGGATCGAAAGAATACAAAAGCGACTGCTGCGTCATCTTGCGTACCGTTCGAATAACTATCAAACTAATGATTCCTACGAAAGACAGTTGGCACAATTTAACATCACATCACTACAATCGCGTAGAAGTATCTCAGACATGATGTTCCTATACAAAACGCTCAATAATAGTATTGATTGTCCAGCAATAGTTCAATTATTTAACTTTAAGGTGCCATCAAGAATGCCTAGAAATCCGCACGCCTTTTTCAATGTATCCCTTTATAGGTCTAACTTGGGAAAGTATTCCCCTCTAACCAGACTGGCTCGCACTTATAACGAACTTTCCTCGAAGATTTTTGGCCTCGATATTAATTGCGATAGTTTATCCTCCTTCAAATCAAAATTAATCAATTTCTATGAATTAACGAATTAACTAATTATTAATTATAACATTGGAATTGTTTTTGATTTTTATAGTTTGATTATGCATAATATGACAATGAAAATAATTATAATATTGTCAAATAATTCTATTTCTTTTTAATAACTTGTTTTTATTCAATGATGTAATTCAGTTTTTATTCCTTACAAAATAATCAATGCATGTTGTGATTACCCATAAAAAGAACTACAATTATAATGTGTTTAATTTGTTAAGAAAATGATATTTGTATGACTGTTATAATTTCCGTTGGTAATACTAATAAATAAATAAATAAATAAATAAATAAACTCTATAGAAAATGTGGCGTATGAAATGACTGACAATCACTAGAACATTTTATCTAGGTACAAAGATGTTTTACGTTTTTGTGGCCTACACATGATATTTTTCTCAGCATTAGGTACCCTTTTGTATCTGAAACGAATATGAATATTGCATATGTATACGATACAAAATTAAAGTAACAGGCTATATAAGTCCTTCTGCTGGGCACAGGACTCTTATTATTTCTGAGAGGATTTAGGGAAAGGAAATATCCGCCTCGGTGCGCAAATGCGTGTTGACGAACTTCACATGCCTTCGAAATTTTTTTTCTTATTCCTCAGACATTCCGTTTCCTCACGATGTTTTTATTTACCGCCGAGCATGTGCTAAATCAGCACTTAAAATTGCAATTAAAAATTTCATTGGTGCTGCCGTGGATCAAACCCGGGCCAAATTTACAGTTTCGTCAAATTTCGCCCGGGTCTTAACCCAGAACTACTAATACGACACAAATAAATACGTTTTAACAAATATAAAAAAAACACTTACTTAAAACTTAAACACTTGATAGCTCGTGATGCCTACCGGACGAAGCTACAGCACCACATCGTACAATGTAATTTACGAAGCTTAACCGCGACATAATTCTCAGTGATGCGCAAGCTTTCAAGGCAGTATATAACTTATATACTTGTCACCTCTGCAGTCTATTAATTTTGCACTTTTATAAGTAATATAGAAAGTATAACTAGATAGTAAAACTATACCCGTACCTCGAGTCACAAGCTTACAAGCTCAATGTTCAATAAATACTCTCGTGGTTGTAAGTAGTCACTGTACCCTTAAACATCTGCAAACAACTCTAACAAAGAAATGTACAGGTGCGTTAACTCTGAGGACTATAATTAAACGATTTACAGCCTAATTAAGAAATCGTGGCTATAAATGTGAAATTTTGTTATGTAACAACAAATTTTACAATAAACTGTTAAGTTAAAAGTTAAAGTAACAGCTTATATATGTTCCACTGCTGGGCACGGACTCCCTCTCATATTTGAGAGGGTTTTAGAGCAAGGAAATCTCCGCCACGCTGCCCCTATGAGTGTTGGCAAACTTTACATGTCTTCGAAATACTTTTTTGTTATTTTCTGAAACATGCAGGTTTCCTCACGATGCTTTCCTTCACCACCGAGCACGTAGTAAATCAATAAACTGCACTAAATATCATTAATAATAATTCATATAATTCTTTCACATAATATTTACATTCTTTAAAATGCATTTTTGTTTCATTTAATTTTTATCATTATTTAAATATAAAGTTAGATTAAGAAAACATTAAATGACCGATAAAACTATATAACACAAAACTACTGTTAGATGATATACGCATTTTAGAATATTAAAGATAAGTGCAGTTTTAAAGACCTGTATACATTCCAAGCGCTGATTAGCTCAAAACAGTACGTATATTTTTACGTATTTCATGCATACTTAAACTGAAATAATTTAAATGTACCAAAGTGAATAATGCTATATCTAAAAGCATGTAAAATTCAATAAACTGTACAGAATAAAATTCAAAATAATTTATATATTTCTTTCACTTAATGTTCACGCTCTGAAAATGTATTTTTTGTTGAACTCGCGTCCGTAGGCTTCGACCACCTAACCCTAGGCTCACCCTACACGTGTCCCCCGGGTGGTGCTAAACGAGCGACAAAGCCGAAATGACAGACTCGGCTCCTCGCCGTGTGGTAGCGGCGTAAAATCTACCACCCCTTATGTCGCACCATGAGCCAAAAATTGAAAGAAATGGGCCCGAGTTCCCGGCGCCCCTTTAATGGGGCAGGGGTGCGAAGAATCTCCGGGAGGAAAACCGGCGACGAGGTTCGCCACCCGTCACGTCCTGTCTCCTGGAGGGGCGAAAAGTGGATTGCGGAGGCCCGTCTGGCTACGCTGAATGTATGTGGAGCAATGAATGATAAGATGGATGAAATATGCGAAATGATGAATGATAGAAGAATAGATGTGTTATGTGTGAATGAGACGAAACGAAAAGGAAGAGATGTCACTGCACATGGCATGTATACCGCTTACTGGTCTGGTGTAGACGAGACCGAGCGGGCATGCCAGGGAGTCGGTGTCATCCTTTCAGAAAGAATGGGTCAATGTGTGAAAGAGTATGAATGTGTAAGCCCAATGCTGCTGTGGATACGAATGAAAGTGGGCATAAAGAAGTTGTTTGTGCTTGGGATGTACGCCCCAGATATGTCTAAGCCCACTTATATCCGAGAGCAGTTTTGGGACATGGTAAGGCTGGTGTTGACGAAATTCAAGGAAAATGAAAGTATTATTATGTTAGGAGATTTTAATGGAAGGGTTGGAGTGAAGAGGTCTGGTTATGAAAGGATATTAGGAGAGTTTGGCGATGAAAGAATAAATAAGAATGGTGAAGACCTCCTCACCATATGTGTGGAAAATATTCTTTTTGTGGCGAACACTTTCTTTCGCCATAAGAGGATTCACATGTATACATGGGAAAGAGGGGATGATAGAAGAATGATAGATTTCATAATTGTGGATGGAAGAATGAGGAGCGCAGTGGTAGATACAAGGGTTTACCGGGGGTCCAACTTAGGAACAGATCATTACTTGCTCTTATGCCAAATTAATGGTCTATTCAAGCGTTGGCGGCATCGGACATCTGTGTATACCACTGCGTTACAGCGTATAAGAATAGAGAGGCTACAAGATGAAGGTGTGAAAGAGAAGTATAAATGCAGACTGAGGGAAAATGTAAGTGTGTTGAATGAATTTAGTATGAATGATTTAGACTTGAAGAATGTATGGAATAATGTTAAAAAAGTTTTGGTGGATACAGCCACCGAAGTATGTGGTGTAAGTAAGAGAACGAATGAAAGGAAAAGTAATACGATGTGGTGGGATGATGAGATACGGATGGAAGTTGAAGCAAAGAAGAAAGCATGGCTAGATTTACTAGCAACCAAAGCTGGTAATTGTGGCGGTATGAATGATGAGATTGAAAGAAAAAAGGCAGACTTTAGACGTATAAATAAGAGAGTAAAAGAAGTTGTTGAAAGGAAAAAGCAAGAAGGGACAGATAAGAATGATAGAAGAATATCTGATAACTTCCAGGCAAATATTAAAATGTTCCGGAAGCTCGTAAGAACTGCCAGGGGCAATTCAAAACAGCCTAGAATGAATGCTATACGAGACGACAATGGCTGCATGCTGAATGATGAAGTTTCGAATTTAAAGAGATGGAAGGAATACTTTGAAAGCGTGTTTAAGAGTGAAGAGTCGTCTGAAGTAAGTGAAATAGAAATTCCGGAAGAAGTGGAGAGAGGTAGAGAAATAAGTGTAGATGAAATAGTGAAAGCAATGAAAAGCATGAAAGCAGGTAAGGCAGCCGGATATGATAGAGTATCACTCGAAATGCTAAGGGCTGGAGAGGGTGTAGTTGCAGGCCTGCTGTACACCTTGTTTAATTTATGTTGGGAACTGAAGCGGGTACCGGAAGACTGGTGCAAAGCCGTTATAGTCCCAATATATAAGGGAAAGGGGTCGCAGCAGGACTGTAAAAACTACCGTGGTATCAGCTTGCTTAGCATTATGGGTAAACTGTATGCTAAGGTGTTAATTGAAAGAGTTATGGAAGAAACTGATGGAAAAATTTGGAATGTGCAAGCTGGATTTAGAAAGGGGATGGGGTGTACGGATCAAGTCTTTTCCATGCGCATGATTGCGGAGAAATTTTTGGCCAAAAACCAGAAAGTTTTCTGTGCGTTCATGGACTTGGAAAAGGCTTATGACAGAGTGGACAGGAACGTGTTTTGGCAAACACTGACCTCATTTGGGTTGAGCGCTGGTCTGATACAGGCATTGAAGTCTCTATATAGGGACTCTAGTGCCTGTGTCAGGATCAACGGGGCTTACTTCCGAGCGGGCGAACAGTCCGCTGTTTTGGCATCCATAAAGGTGTTAGACAGGGCTGTGTGGCTTCGCCGTGGCTGTTCAACCTATTTATGGACAGTTGTTTGGAAAATTTGAAAGTAGAAAAATACGGGTTAAGAATGGGTGAGTTAACCGTCAAATGCCTTTTGTACGCCGATGATCAAGTCATACTTGCGTCTTCGGCGGCCGAGTTGCAAATGATGGTTACATTAATGAACAGGACATTAAAAAAAAGGGAATGAAAGTGAACGCAAGTAAGACGAAAGTTATGGTTTTTGAAAGAGAAGAAAGTATAACGATATGTGAAATAAGAATAGAAGGGAAGTTGGTAGAACAAGTAGATGAGTTTGTGTATTTGGGATGTGTGTTTAGCAAGGATGGTAGATATGATAAGGATATAGAACGACGAGTAAATGCAGGAAATAGAGTGAATGGGGCTCTACACTCTATTGTGAAAAGTCAGAATGTGTCCAAAAAGGCACGTATGGCAATTCACAATGCTGTGTTAGTGCCTACTTTAATGTATGGTAATGAACGTTGGGTGTGGCAGAAGAAGCACGAGATTTATTCTACAAATGCTGTAGAAATGCGGTCATTAAGGAGTATGTTAGAGATGAATCTGAATGACAGAGTGAGAAATTGTTTAATAAGAGAAGAGTGTGGTTTGCAAGATGATGTTGTGACCAGGATTAAGAAAGGAATGCTTCGGTGGTTTGGTCATGTAGAAAGAATGAATGAGGAAAGAGTGACAAAGCAAATTTATGTTGCAGAGGTGAACGGCAGAATCGGGAAGGGTCGCCCTAGGCGAAAGTTTATCGACCAAATTGGCGATATATTGAAAATGGGCCTTTTTTTTTCGCGGGGAAATCCTCATGGATACCTTCTGCTGCGGGGGCAACAAAAGGTTATGCCGGACTCCTACCGGCTAAAACCCCACGGTGGTCACCATTAGCGTATAAGAGGGGTTCCGGGATCTCCGTTCGGAACGCAACCGGGGCCCCTCCATCGCTTTGCTACACTAATAGCACGTCCCTGGGGCAGCACTTTCTGCCCCCAGCACCCTCGCAGTGCTTCCACGATGTCTCGTGACCACTTCCGAGCCACCGTCCTCCTCGGGGGTTACATAACTAGGCGCTCGAGGCCCCCGCCCCGAGCGTCTGCAACCCCGGAGGCCCCGTTTCTGGTAGGGGAACACCGTTTTCAAGAGGAGGGCCGTGACGAACGCCTTGGTGACGTCGTCTCCGCGCGGGATCTGCCCTCTCCCGATCCCGCTCAGAAGCCTCCTTCTGAATCATAACAGATTCACAGAAGGTGGCTACGGCCCTCCACGCCGAATCCACGCTCAGCATCGCCGACACAACTGCTGGCAGGGAGAGGTCCCGTCCGATGCAATTTACCAGGATTGTCCGTTCCCGTTCCCACGCTGGGCATACTGCGAGTGTGTGGGTAGCGGAGTCCTGGTCCCATCCAACACAGTGGAAGCAGTTCGCCGTTGCCTCACGTCCAATCCTACACAGATAATCACCGAAGCACCCGTGCCCGGTAATTATCTGAGTAAATTTGTAGGTGAGTCTTCCTGCTCGTCGCTGCATCCAGGCTTCGAAGACCGGCAGGATTGCTTCAATGACGCGTCTGCGTTCATAGCGCTCCTCGAGTCGAGAGCGCCAGTCATGGCGCTCTCGACTCGAGGAGAAGTCATTCAGAGCGTTTTGTCGCTCCTGCCGTTTAATTGATTCGAGCGCCTCTTCTGGCTCACTACCACCACTCTGGCGAAGGGCACGAATTCGAACGTTCACCCTCGCGTCCATTTCCGCCAGTATATCTAGTGGTGGAAAGCGAGCCAGGATTGTCGCCGCCTCAAAGGATATTGTGCGGTATCCTCGTACGATCCGTATGGCCATCCTCCGCTGAACACTGTAGATTTTAGTTCTACAGCGTCGGATGGCCAGCCTTTTTGCCCATATAGGCGCTCCATATAGAGCTACGGATCGTATAACTCCCGCATAGAGGCGACGTACTTCCTCTGTCGGTCCCCCTAGATTGGGCAGCAGTCTATGCATAGCACCCGCTACCCTTTCGATCCGGGGGACTAGGCGCTCGAAATGTTCTTCGAAGCCCCAGCGACTGTCCAGGTGGAGGCCTAGGTACTTCATATACCTCCCCACTCTGACTTCAGACCCACCCACGCGGACACACGAGTCGGGTAGTTCCCTACTCCTTGGTAATTTATGGAACCATAGGGCCTCGGTCTTGTGAGGCGCTATTTCTAATCCGTGGATTTTGGCAACGACGACTTCCGCCCCGAGTTCGGCGAGCTCCTTGGCCCTCTCGAAAGTGATCCCGCTGGCGATCACCAAAGTGTCGTCAGCATAGCAGACGATATCTACACCAGCGGGAAGATCGATTCGCAGAACCGCATCATAGGCGAGGTTCCACAGTAGCGGCCCCATCACCGAGCCCTGTGGAACCCCACGTTTGATCTCCCTCCGTACCGTCCTACCATCTTGCCCCATGTACAGAATGTACCTGTCGCGCAAGTAGTCCCCGATAATACCTTGTAGGTAAGGGGGCACCTGATGATATGCCAGTGCCCTCTTGATTGCATCCCAGGGTAGGGAGTTAAAGGCGTTGACGATATCAAGACTTATCGCCAACGCCACGCCACCCTGGGATATTGCTTGTTCCGATAGTGAGCGGACGCGCATAATCGCATCTATAGTGGAACGCTCCCGTCGGAACCCAAACTGGCTATCGGCCAAATCGGGACCGACGCGCAACAGATTCCTATTGAGCCGACCGGCAACTATCCTCTCGAATAATTTGCCAATCTCGTCCAACAGGCATATGGGGCGGTACGCAGAGGGAGAATCAGCGGCCCTGCCCTCCACCTTCAAGAGGACCAATCTTGCTTCTTTCCAGGCTGTGGGGAACGTGGCACAGCGCAGACACCTGGTAAACAGCTGCCTGAGCCTGTCCCCCAGGGCAGCCAGACTCAGCACTAGGGCCCGGCCCGGGATTCCATCGGGCCCCGGTGCTGTGTTCTGGGCTTTTAAGCGGCTAACGGCTCGGTCCAGTTCTTCGACGGTCACCCCCATCTCATCCTGCCACTCCCATGAAGACGGTAGGTGACCTGAGGGACTTGACCGGTCTTCTGGAAAGAGCGTGCTGATCACCCTTCCCAGCAGATCCGGATCTAGAGTCTCCGTCAAGGGGGGCGACCAAGGCTGGAGCTTACCCAGTACCATTCTGTATGGATGCCCCCAGGGATCCTCGTTGAGTCCCTCCAGAAGCTCTTTCCAGGACCGAGACCTGGCATTGGCTATAGCAATTTGAAGTGCCTTTGTAGCCGCTCGGTATGCCCCGTAGAGTCTGGCTACCTCTTCAGGTGGAGCTCGCCTTCTTCTCCTTCGAGATCTGGTGTACTGGCGCCGACTCCGCAAGCAGAGCGCACGGAGTCGTGCGATTTCTGCCGACCACCAGTACACTGCTCTACGCTTGGGGGCGACTGGTTCTGGGCATGGACAGGTCGCAAATTCGCGCCATCGTACCCCGAAACCAGTATGCTTCCACTTCAGGATCGGACTGAACCTCTTCGGCGTTATCCGGCCAGGACGCGACGATGGCGGCGGCTTCCAGCTTATCCCGGTCAAGCCGCTTAAGACACCAACGCCGCGGTGGGCTGCGCCCTCGGCGACTGGGGTTACTGTCTGGCTGGCGAAGTGCGACATCGAACACGATGTGGCGGTGGTCAGACAGTGTAACCGCCTCCTCCGCCACTGGCCAGCCCGACAGCATTTGCATTGCAGGAGGAGTTGCCCCCGTAAGATCTACGATGGACTCCCCCTGCCACCGCACACATGTGCTTACGGACCCCTGATTCATTAATCGGAGGTCCAGCCCAGCCGCCCATTCCATCACTGTCTCTCCCTTCGGATCGTCTCTGGAGTTGCCCCAAGCCCTGGTGTGGGCATTAAAATCTCCTAGGACGATCAACGGACGAGGTTGACATTCGCGAACACAATTCGCCACCTCGTCTAGATACACCTCGTAGTCGGCAAGGGACCTATTGGGAGAGACATAGCAGCCCACTATGGCCAGGGGGCCCCATTACACAGCAACGAAGCCCTGCCCCCTTCTCAATAGGGCGCTGGGTGGGGCTTCTTCTGCACTCCCCCAGTAGATGGCTACAGAGCCCAATTCATCACCGAACCAGCGAGGATGGTCGGGAACAGAATAGGGCTCCACTACTACAGCAAGGGCAACCCGCCACTCCGCAATGGTCTGCATAAGCAGATGTTGTGCATTGCGGCAGTGGTTCAGATTGCCCTGGAGGACTTTAAGGGGTGTGAAATTTATTTTATTTTTCTACCACCTCCATTACCGAGTTAGGACTCGGTGCAGGGACTGATGTCGCTGTGTCCGGCGTATTTATGGATGCAGACGGAGTGTGCTCGTTCTTCCTTCCCTTGTTTTTTTTAGGAGGTGGGGCGCACTTTTTACCCAGTCTGTGGTTGGCAGGCCGCCCGAGATCTGAGCACAGAGGACACCTGAGTTCCGACGCGTTGCACTGTTTGGCTCCGTGTCCAGGCTCACCACAAGCGTAACAGCGTTCGGCTCTATTCACTTCATTGGGGCACCTGCTAGCAACGTGTCCTCTTTCAAGGCATCGAAAACAATGCATGGGCCTGGGCTCAAGTACCTCCACTCGGGCAGACCCCCAACCTATCCGTACTCTCCCAACGGCTGCAATCTTATGGATTGCCACGACAGGACATCGTACCCAGCACGTCCCCATGCGAGTGGGTGTTCGTCGGACTTCCCCGACTTTTATGTTGTCTATTGAACAACCCCCTGCTTCAGCCATCGCCGCTGCAATCTCTTCAGCGCTGACGGCATCGTCGAGGTCCCTGAGCCGAACGTCGCTTGTTTTGATTGGGCGACTAATTCGCACGTTCAGGTCCGAGAGAACCTCTCGCATCTTTGCCGCCAGCTTGTCCGCCTTCTCTCCACAGTCCGGACCTGTTATCTCCAGCAGGAGTCCTCCAGTTACTGCGCGTTTAAGGCGAACAGTTTCTATACCAAAGTCTGCCAAGTTAATTTTGGCTTTGGCTTCCTCCATAACTTTAGCATAAGTAACGGAGGAGCTTTCCAACACCGTGACCGTTACTGCTGCAGAAGTCGGGGCACGCAAAATCATTTTCTTGTTGCTCCTTTTTTGTGTTTTACTCAGAGGCGAAGCCGTCGTGTTGGACCACTTTTAGATGGCCCTTGCTTTTTTCGGCTTCTTAGCAACTTCCACCCACGAACTGACATTCGGTGCTGAATTATTCAACACTGGTGAACCTACTGGGGGCAGAGCGGCCGGCAGTGGAAAGGCGGACTTCTTTTTTTTCCTCTTCACCCTTTGTCTCTTAGCCTTCTGCGGCTGCAGTGGTGCCTGTGATTCCAACGGTTGAGGTGGATGTGTTGACAATTGCGGCAACGTTGTCTGCGGCTTATTCGCCCCTGCCAGTGGAGGTCGGATAACCCTATCTGGAAAAATATTGGCCTCAAAGATAGCCAGCTTTCTCTCAATTAGGGATCCAATGCGCTTCATGAGGCCCTCCTCTTCACTCCAGATTTTTGTTGGACTCGACCCGGTCGATTTGACCTTGTACTAGCTGTTTGGGATGGATCAGGCTTTTGCTTACGGAGGAGATTAATCTCCCTCGTTAAGTTTTCGGTCTTGTCGGCAAGGCTGGCGAGCTGCGATCGCAGCTCCGTATTTTCCCTCTCTAGTCTTTTGATATTCTCGCTGGTAGCGGTCCTTCGTGCAAGTTCTTCAGTTGCCGCCTTTATATTAAGTACGGCTAGCCTTATGCCCCTCACAAAATTACCCTTTAGGTTGCGGGAGCGGTCCGCTACCTTTTCGACGGCCTGAAGTTTGAGGTCGATTTCTTGACCGAGCTCCCCGTCACTATGAGTCGCCATTTCGCGGGCTAACTCCTCTAGGCTGGGCAGATTTTTCTTAGCCCTGGTGTTTGTGGGTGCTACGGAGGGGTCGAAAAGGTCCTCCTCCGTTTCTATCCCTGTAGCGGCCTCTTCTTCAGAGGCTGTGGCCGACACTGCCGCGAATTTGGCCGCCACAACCGCAGCGCTTGGGGGCTTGGCCCTTCTCTTTCTTCCCCCTTCCGGTGGGGCCGATGTAAGTGAGATGATCGATCCATCGGACCCGCCTCCATCGCTTTCAATAGCCTGATTTACTGGCATATTAGGGCGTTTAGAACGCCCACGTTTGTCTTGTGTCGTCACAGTTCTAACCCCCGACACGGCTCCAGTCTTCTTACTTTGCCCCGTGGATGTTGTGGGGCCCGCGGTTGACGCTTGTGCATCCCCGCGATGCAGTGGATTGCCCCCCCCCCCAGATACGATGGGGCTGCCACAGAGCTTATTAAAGCTGCTGGGGGTGGACTCCCCGCTTTTGGCGGGACCACCCTGGGGAATAGATTTTTTGTCGCACTGCATACTTGGTTTCCTTTTTTATACAGGGTGAGGTCCCTGAACCCCTAACCCCCCCAAAGGCTTGGGACTGGGCTCCCCCCCAGCCATTCATCCCCTCGGCACCTTAGACCTTAGGATTGGGGTTATTTTTGAAGAGGTTTTCTTCCTCGCGGCCCTGCAGGGGCCCCCGGGCCCGGGTAATGGGCTTACGGGTTGTCCGGAATTGGTGCGCTTGGCACATTGCCGCACAGAGATCGCCCGATATCGGTGCGCTTGGCACATTACCGCGCGGGGTCACCCAGCGTTGGTGCGCTTGGCACATTGCCGCGTGTGTTGCATCCCCTGTTCGCTCTAATCAAAGAGCGATACCGGGAGCACCGACAAGCCTGTGAAGGCCCATCTCCTAGGACAATAAGCCCCGGGCGTTTATAGTCCTAATGGAACCACGGGTACGCCAAACCCCGGCCAGTTTTGGTCCGCGGCGGTTTCCCGCTACCACCCATATCTGGATGGTGTTCCCCTATCCGCCACCTGGGCACGCGCCCGATGGGAGCTCTGGCAACTCCACACGGGATATTGAAAATGGGCCAAATCAAAAGTACCTTTAACCGATGAGCGTGTATGCGTAGGTATATGGATGTGGAGGAAGCGAGAGAGGTCTGTCAGGATCGTGCCAAATGGAAGTCCATAGTCTCTGCCTACCCCTCTGGGTGACAGGCGTGAGTGTTTATGTATGTATATGTATGTATTAAATATATATTATCATTATTTAAATATAAAGATAGATTATGGTCAGACAAAAAAGATATTGTAGTAAATCTCAACAGGGAATTTAGTTAGTGAACTGTGAAAGAGGGGCTATTAAGCGGCCATAACGAATCTTGAGTCGATGTTTCGCCTTGATTAATATCAAGTATAATTGAGTGTTTCCGCAAGATGAAGCCATCTCGGTACTAAGCCCTAATGTTAACATTTATGTCTGAAAATGAACTTACATTATTAAAAATGGTTTCTAATAAAATGAGTTTGGTGTACTGGAATAAAACTAATAAAACAATAGTAGAAAAGCTATTCAATACCCTATTCCAATTACAGTTTCAAGTGTTATCTTTACTTGAAACTGACTCTCAAGTAAACATATCCCATGTGATCACTTGTTATGGTGGTCAGATTTGTTATATAGGTCAGGTTTGTTATTATAAACTTAATTCCTCCCTATTATTACAGCCCTTCATAACATAAGTCTCTCCCAAGGAATGCCACAAAGCACGGTACTAAACCACCTACATCCATCAACTACCTGCATCTCTTTCTAAGTCGTTACTCCATCTAATGAGAAACCGCACTGCACTTCAACTTCGCTTACCAATGCTTGTTGTCAGTGACGACATATGGATCTGAAACGTGTCCCTCATTGCTGGCTATATGTGAAAGTCAAGGTCACTTACCGGGCTATAGAGAGGAGAATGCTCAAAATAAAAACCGACAATCGATAAGGAAAAAAGTCATCGTGTGCAGGTTTGTACCGGTACGCGAAGTGGAATATGATTATAAATAAATTATCGGCGTTGTCCGTTAGTCTGTGGTTCAAAAAAACCAAAACTCAACCAAATATCTCGAGTACTACTTGACAAAATGAATATGTATTTAAACAATATCGAGTCAGTAGGTACTCTTAGGTTTTCTTAAAAAAAAACATGCGCGAGTGTCGTGGAATGGAACACGTAGGTACGTTGGAACGTACGTACCTTTCGTAGTATATTATTATTGATAAACGTATTATATTATTGATCAACAAATACAAATGAATGAAATTACTAGCGTCTATTAAAATAAAGCGTCATTTAAAATAATATTTCTTTCGAGACAAGATAAGAAAAAGTGCGAGAGAAATGGGTACTATTCCAACTCGCTCGCACTAAAGAAAGGGGGTCGTGACGGAAAAATCTTGCATTTTTCTCTCCTAGCCTCCTTCCGTCATATTCGTATCGTGCGATAAGGAATTTTGTTCCAAAAATATCGGATCTAAGTCGAGAATTTGCTGTGTGTGTTTTTTGCACAACACAAATAGCAGACACTTTTTTGCAGCGTTACCACAGCAAATTCTATGGTAAAAACTTGTTTGATTCGATTCCGTTTTATGAATCTTATTATATTTTTTTTAATGTTTTTAATCAGAATATTTTATCTTAGTAAACAGTTATTGTATAAAACTTATATAATTATTCGAAAATAACGTGCACAATTTTGATTTTCAATTTAGTTTTCAATTTCTATGCTGTCATAATGTGACTTTATTTATGAATTTTGGTAAAAACTTACATTTTGTTTACATTAACTTTTCTGTCACTACTAGCCGCAAAATCTATTTCAGATATAAAGACATCGTGAAATTGGATGGGAGTTCTTAATTGCATTACAACTACATAACGCAAGATAATATTATATCTGCCATGCAATTAATTTTCTGATTAATAATTTTCGAGCATCTATTAACATTATACTTGTACATAAGGAGCAGTGCTTAAAATTTGGCCCCATAAATACTATACCAAATACGCGTGGTCTTTTATATAAGATAAGGTATGAAACTAAAACTTTAATTTATTAAATGTAACGGTTTATATGTATTACACTCTCTTTTAATTTATTAAGGTAAGTTTTAAGTATTTGTTACTTTGTAATATGAGTTTAAATTCTATATTGGATTACAATTTGTGTAGTACTTTAAACTATTCTTTTGTAAGGCTGTTAATAAATATAGAATATTAAGTAATATTTCAACAAAAAAATATTTTTGCTTTTATTTGTATGTAACTGCAGCAGCAGCAGTATATTGCTGATATATTGTTTATCGATTACATTTACAAGCTATAACTGTGGTCGAAGACGCCTGAAAACTAAACACGAACACATTTCGTAAGACACTAAATTATGAAATTAACAATGTTATTAAAAAAAAGGGAATAATGTGTGTCTATTTGTCTGATTTCGTAATTTGTTTTTATTTGAAATTTTATTTTTAATACTTATGGGTTAGAAGAAAGATAACGCTTTGTGTCACAATTTTCAGTGTTTTCCTTGCTCAGATGATCTTGTATAATACTCCTAAATTCAATTAAAGAATGAATAAGCTTGTGCACACATAATTGCGGAATAAAAACTCTGTATATAATATAAGACGTGATATTATAATTACATAAATATACAAGATTTATACGTGTTGGTCACGCTGCAGCTATATTAGTTGTAGCACTAATGGATGAACTCTACTGGGGTAAAACCACGCTCTCACAGAATAGCAACTTAATGATACTGTGTTTCGTATGGTGAGTGTAAAGAACCGGAGACCCTTTTTACTAGAAACAAGGCATTCCATCTTAATCCTCAGGGGTGACAACGCATCTGCATTCTGATTCTTAATCGAGGATAAATGTAGGTGTTTAAGGGCCTCAATATCCACCTACCATCAAGTGGGCTGTGTGATCGCTTGTCAATCAGCCTCTATAAATAATAATCGGCGAAGTGCGAGTCGGACTCGCGCGTGAAGAGTTCTGTACCATCTTTATACACGATTCTAGTAGAGGAGCCCCTTATAACTTTTAATTTATTTTAATTTTTATTAGTTATTTAGTTAATTATATTAGTGAGCCGTGGTAGCTCAGATGGTTAGCGCTCGCTGTAAGCTTCACAGTACTCGAGCAACCCGGGTTCGATCCCCGCCGGCACCAATGAAATTATTAATTGCAATTTTAAGTGCTGATACCACATTGCAATTTTAAGTGCTGGTGCCACATGCTCGGCTATGAAGGAAAACATCGTGAGGAAACCTGCATGTCTGAGAAATAAGAAAAAAAATATTTCGAAGACATGTGAAGTTCGCCAACACGCATTAGGGCATCGCGGTTGACAATTTCTTGCCCTAAAATCATCTCAGAAATGAGAGGAGGCCTGTGGCCAGCAGTGGGACGTAAATAGGCTGCAACTTTAATTTACTTTTATTAGCTATTATAGCGGCAACAGAAATTCACATTCTGTGAAAAATTCAACTGTCTACCTATTACGGATCATAAGTTACAGCCCGCTGACAGACATACATACGGAGGGACGGAGAGCAGAGGCTTAGTTTTAGGGTCCCGTTGGATACCCTTTGGGCACGGAACCCTAAAAAAAGGTGGCTATTAAATTATGGTCTAGGAACTATATTCTTCAAAGTCGGTTATCACATAAAATTACCATTGTGGTTTCATACTAACATCATACAGGTACACGAAATATGACATAATATACATGATATATAAAGTTTAAATATTGGCATTAGTATGCAGAATAACTGCATAATTTTACTTCTCATTTAAATCCTGTCTACATTTTTATCGTATTTTATTGGCTATGTCAGTTCTGGTGTCGAAGTGGTTCTTTGTACTTTAATTTTTTTTAATAACTGGAATCATAACATTGCAATCAGAAGAATAAATACTATAGAAATTAAGCTTTGATTAAATGGTTTTCTTTTTATGACAGGAAATTAATATCATTTTCTAAAGGAGGGCTTGATATTTCGTTTCATATCTGTTTTTCTTTTTTAATATTTTCATTCCCTGAAACTCAAATATTAATATGAAGCACATATGTTCCTTCCTATACAAGTTTCGTCCGAATTTCTTTTACTTATAATTGGAAACGAAAGTAGTTTCCTTTTTGTTGTACACCATGTCAAATAAAACAACTTTGTGAAACTACGTAAGCTAAATAAAAAAATAAACCGGCCAAGTGCGAGTCGGACTCGCGCTCCGAGGGTTCCGCACAAATCCGTAGTTTAAAATTATAAAAATATTTTTATTATGTGATGTAACTAAAAATTTATGATTTTCGCAATTTTTCCTTTATCTGTGCTACAATACGTTGGTTCGTACCAAATTTTAAGATTCTGAGTTCACGGGAAGTACCCTGTAGGTTTTGATTCCCTGATTCCTTTGCGAATGTCGAAAATTTGCGGCATAAACGGCTGTATCTTTTGATTGCGTTGGCTTAGAAATTTGATTTTTTCACAGCTCTAAGGGACAGTAGACTTGAGTATTTCTGATGAATTTCAGCTTGATACCTCCACGCGTTCATAAGAAAAAGGGTCTTGACAGACAGACAGACAGAAAGACAGACAGACAGACAGACAGACAGACAGACAGACGGACAACAAAGTGATCCTATAAGGGTTCCGTTTTTTCCTTTTGAGGTACGGAACCCTAAAAACAGTTTGTTAGTTTTATATCATTATACTTCTTCGTTACTTCGACTAAATTAATGTTCGATTTCTATTTATCCGAGTACTTGGACACAACAATTTATTTTATTTATTTACACACAAATAAAATTATAGTGTTTGTGACTATCTTTTTTTTCTTATTATTTGGTACATTAATTTCATTATTCATAGGGTTTTCTTTAAATATTTTATTAATAACATGAATCTCGAGTAAAATAAGTGTTTGTATTGAGAAATCCTTATTTTACTCGAGATTTATGTTATAAATAAAACGAGATGTATGATTCTTGTATGAATACTATGTGGATAGACGCTTGTACGAATGGTTTGAATTCAAAAACTTTAAAATCTACACATGAAATTTAAAAAAAGTATACACATTTATAAATGAATCATAGGGCTACGATAAATTTATTTTTCGTTTCGTTATAATATTTTATTCAATTCTTAAAATATGTTTATTGTTACGTGGTTATATGGACAAAGAAGAATTCATTTTCGACATTGCAATATAGCCAATTGGTACCTTTTGGTACATTTATCGCTATGGTAACCTTATATTATGGTATAAAAGTATCAGTTCTTTTTTTAGATTGTGCAGTTGTCTTTTCAGAAATAAAAATTCTTAACATTCTTTTCTGAATTGAAGAATGCCCATATATCTATACAAATAAAAAAAATGAAGTGTCTGTTTGTAATGTCAAAATTACAGTTTTGTTACTAAATGCATATGAAAGTAAATACAGTACCTATAACTAAATTACAATTTTTAAAATTGTTGTCTGTCTGTCTGTTTGTTCCGGCTAATCTCCGAAACGGCTGGACCGATTTTGACGGGACTTTCACTGGCAGATAGCTGATTTCTTAAGGAGTACCTTAAGCTACTTTTATTTTAAAAAAAAGTTAGGGTTCCGAATAAAAACATAAAAACGCTAACACGCGAGCGAAGTCGCGGGGAACAGCTAGTCAATAATAATGTTATTAACCCTACGTACTCTACCCAGGCTATAGGTATGCTATAAACCACAAACTGCTTATTTTTTACTATCAGTCATTGACAATAATATTGTTGTCAATGTTATCTTGGTGGTGAATAGTCAATGGGGCAGCCATTTTAGGGAATGCCAACAGCATCAGGGATTTAATTTACTCCATATTTTGCTGGGGCTTCTTTTATAGCAATGCCTACCGAAAAGGTTACAGGCAATTTGTTTAACCAATTATTATAAAATATTGATACCCAAGCAGCCAGCACAATGTACATATGAGCGATGAAAACAGACATAGTCTCTACGAGTATCGGGAAATCATTACTCGTAGAGATTTTATTTTCTATAATATGTAAAATAAACATTCAAATTGAATTAAATGAAAAGTTATTTAAGTTTTCATTATACAATAAGACATTGAATTTAATTATTATTTATTATCAAACGCACACAAACACGCACGCAGACACACACAGTATGCATCGTACAAAAACAAATAGTATGTTTAATATACACATACTTGTATATACGAGTATACATAGTAGACGTAATATACACATATCTTTAGTAAGTATTAAATGTAAGTAATATTTTGAATAAGAGCATGAAATCCTCTCTTCCGTTACTGTTCATACGGCTCTCAAAGAAAACCTTATTACGAGATTGTTTTCAAGCCAAGCTAGGCTTTACCTCATTTGCGTAACGTTATTGTCTATAAGCTGAAGCAGAAAGCAGCCTTTAAAATTTACTCTAAGATTTTCTCTACATTCTCTTGAAGTTTTATTTATTTACTAAGTATAAGCAATTTAGTAATGGTACTAAAAATGTAAATAAATTCCACCTCTCGAGTGACAACTTTGTACCGTAAAGCGAACCCCCCCCCCCCCCACTTGATAGAGTGACGATCTCATAAGAGAAGCAGAAAGTCGGTGGACGCAGGTGGTTCAGGACCGTACTCTGTGGCATTAACGTTGAGGTTCATTAAGGTTCAGCAGTGGACTTGTAAAGGGTTGTATTGATTTTGGATGATGTAAGATGTGCAATACTATAAAAAATACATAAAGAGACAAAATGTTATTAATTCGGCGTGAGACGGCGAAGCCGGCCTTGCTCTTCCTGTCCGAGACGCAGGTTTCCTCTCCGGCTGATATCTCGTATCTCTCCTACCCGGGGTACAAATTGGAGCATTCCTTTGTGCCTCGGGCTGGAGTTTGCGTGTATGTCAGAGAGGACATTTGTTCTCGACGCCTCGGCAGTCTTGAAGGTTCGGACCTGTCCATCGTTTGGCTACGCGTATACAGCGACGACCATCCGCGCGTCTACGGGTGCCTCTATAGGTCCCATAGCGGTAATGCCGAAACAGACCGCCTCATCGACCACGTCCAAATGGCTACAGATTACTTGCTACAACAGGTCCCATCCACAAAGATCGTGATCCTTGGCGATTTTAACACCCACCATGCCGAATGGCTCGGTTCACGTTTAACCGATCATGCGGGGAGATCTGTTTATGACTTTGCCTTGGCATATGGTCTGACACCACTGGTTTTTTCATCTACACGGATTCCAGATGTGGAGGATCATACACCTTCCCTGTTGGACCTTCTGCTGACCTCTCATCCGGACGGATATCAGGTTTCCGTCGATGCCCCTCTCGGCTCTTCGGACCACTGTCTGATCCGGAGTATGGTGCCACTCACGCTCCCTTCGCGGTTGCGTTCTGCAGGTTGCCGCCGTGTTTGGTATTACAGGTCGGCGGATTGGGACGGAATGCGGTCTTGCTTTGCATCCTACCCATGGGGGCGGGTTTGCTTCTCGCCGGATGATCACAGCGCTGTTGCTGACTCTGTCACTGATGTGGTGCTACAGGGAATGGAACTATTTATTCCATCATCTGTGGTACCCATCGGAGGCAGATCTCAGCCTTGGTTTGGTCGCTCGTGTAAAACTGCATTACGCAGTAAGCAGGAGTGTTATCAAGCCTGGGCTGCGGCTTCGGCGACTCGGGATGTAAACACCAGCAGACTTAAAAAGTATAACTTCTTATAACTTCGCCTCCAGGTCCTTCAAAAGAGTTATTGCCAAGGCAAAGTCAGAGTACATAGGCAGAATTGGCGAGAAACTAGTTCGTCTTCCTTCGGGAACCCGTGCATTCTGGTCTCTCGCCAAGGCTTTCCAAGGAAATTTCTGTAAGCCATCACTACTATCTCTGCACAGGGAGGACGACTCACTGGCCCATGACGCAAAAGACAAAGCCGACCTTTTAGGCTCCCTTTTTGCGTCCAACTCGACTCTTGATGACGGGGGGAAAACACCGCCGACCATCCCGCGGTGTCAGTGCTCCATGCCGGATGAGCTGTTCTCACAGCGCTCGGTTCACAAAGCACTTCTCTCCCTGGATATCAAGAAGTCGAGTGGGCCTGACGGAATCCCACCAATTGTGCTGAGGACGTGTGCTCCGGAGTCGGCACCGGTCCTAACGCGTCTTTTCCGGTACTCCTACTCCCAAGGCCTAGTCCCGAATTCATGGAAGACAACTTTTGTCCACCCGATCCATAAAAAAGGCGACCGCTCAGACCCGTCCAACTATAGGCCTATCGCGATCACCTCCTTGTTCTCCAAAATAATGGAATCCTGGGAATAATGGGAGTTTTATCACTGGTTTATATTTTGTTCATTTGAGGAAAACTCTTTCTATCGGTGTATTACTTCCTGTCAGACACATAATATACTCAATAATTGTACAAAAGTTTGTTAAGTGGAGATAGTTGGCACGCAATTACTGAAATAATTCAACCCAACCCAACGGTCTTCAGCAGCAATATTCTCATTATTCCAACCAGTGATTTTTTATCTGTCGCAAAGTAGGAAATAAGCGAAAACTCGTCAGACTTTCCTATCTTGGCTGCTGCTTATAAACCCTTGCGTGATCAGCAACTCCATTACTTTTTGTACCTCATCCCAAGTAAGGTGCTTTTGTTAAATTTGCCCATTGAAATACAATTATAGTTCTATGTTGAATTAACACCACTGCTCCAAATATTATTTGCTTGTCCTATAAAACTCAGCCGCTGCAGTTTTAATATTCTGCTGATCAACAGCAATTTAAGTTCCTTGTAATTTTACAAGTATTGTTACGGACGGTGTGAGGAAGGAAAATCTTTTTTTTTATAAGATAATGTGACAAACGAGCACACAGCCCACCTGATGGTAAGTGGTTGCTGTGTCCCATAGACATCTACATCTATCCTCTTTTGCGAATCAAAATGCAGATACGTTGTCACCCGTGAGGACTAAGATGGAATGCCTCTTTTCCAGTAAAAAAGGTCTCCGGTTCTCTACACTCACCATACGAAACACAGCAGCATTAAGCTGCTATTTTACGCTGGTATTCTGTGAGAGCGTGGTCCCTCCTGGTCGAGCCGACCCAGTTGTGCTACAACTACACTACCAATATATCTGCAGCATGGCTCTACCATGTATAGAGTGCTCTCTTTGAGTGCCAGGTAATCTCGGAGACGAATAATTTCCTTCGCATACTCTAATGCAGATGCGTTTTGCCCCTCAATTTTAACACAGCTTCATGAAATGTCGCTACGTAAGAAATATAACCACAACTCTGATCTGGGAATTTCGAAAAACATTCACAATATTCAACATTCACAACAAAGAACCGCCCAAAGCGGGACTGTACCGTCCAAATCCGGACGTATGGTCACGTTAGGTATGCCTCAAAACTCGATAACAAGATTTGTGCACCCAGGGCGTGTTGCCAGTGATGAGTTATGGATCTTTGACGTGGACCATCTCTGCTAGCCGTACAAGGAAGCTGAAGGTCGCTCAGCGAGCTATGGAGAGAGCTAATAGCTTAGATAATAAATTTCTTAAAATCTATTTGCATTCTGTGTTAAATATTGCGCATATTCATGTTAACAACGTTTATACCATGTATTACACAAATAAAGATTATCAATGTCACTTATAGCCAATAATCTTAGTTTACGAAATACCAAATACAAATTAGACTGTAATATGAAATGCTAATATATCTTTACTAGAATTCTTTCTAATAATTCGCCTAAAGCGGCGCAGCACCGCCTATCGGGTAATTGTGAATTTAAGTAATTTTGAATTTGATAAAAAAAACTTGATAACAGCGAACTTCTACGTCTTGATTCAACAAACACATTGTACTTGTATGTATTGAACTTTTGAACCGATGAACGTCATATTCACGACGTTCATCGGTCAAGTGTTAAAAAGTTTATTCATCGAAAATTATAAGGGTATTTAAGTAAGAACCATACAGCAAACTGAACATTTTAAGGTAAATTTAAGCTTAAAGGTTTGACAAACATTATTTTACTTCGAAATAAGTTTCAAGTAATTCATAAAACTGCTGTTAATAACTGCAACACCAGGGAGGGAATTGCAGATGCGTTGTTTAAAAAGGAGTATGCTCTTTTTTTGAAGGTCCCTAAGTCGTATCGGTCCGGAAAAATCGCTGATGGTAATCGATTCCACAAGGAAGTCGTGCGAGGAAGAAAACATCTTCTAAATTGCACAGTGGTGGACCGCCAATCATCCAGATAGTGTGGATGATATCGGGAGTTCTGCCGCGATGTGCGTTCGTGAAATTTGGCGGCTGGGATTAATCCGAACAATTCCTCAGAGCACTCCCCGTGGTAGATGCGAAAGAAAATGCAAAGGGATGCAAAATCTCTTCGCAGTGCCAATGAATCGAGCCGATCGGAAAGAGCTCGGTCGTCGACGATTCGAGCCGCTCTACGCTGGATGCGGTCAAGTGGAAGGAACTGGCACTGGGGAGCCCCTGCCCAGAGATAGGAACAGTATTCCATGTGAGGCCGAACCTGCGCCTTGTAAAGTTGCAGGCGGTGTGCCGGCATGAAATACTGTCCCGCTCTGCTGAGCACGCCAAGCTTTTTTGTTCATGGGCGGCGGTAGTCACTTACCGCGTGAGCCGCATGCTCGTTTGCCCCCTCTCCTATAAAAAAAAACAACTAAAAATATTCATAGTTCTACGTCATATATGGAACATTCGACTCCTACTCCGTGGAGCCTCTCAAGGACCTGGCCTGGGTGACGTTAGACCTCCACACTTAGTTCTGTAGGCGTCGCTAAACATCACATACTAATAATTCTAGTTACCACATCTAACTCCATTTGCTTGATTAAAATACCAATTATCAAACATGGACATTAATTCTGGTTTAAGCTTGTTTTCTTTCTAAGCTTCTGTCATAGGATTCTATCAGACACAAGGTCAAAAGCTTCGGAGAGCAAGCACACACCTATATTTTTCTCAGTGTAGTACCGCACAGTCTGCTTGAGACAAAGTATTGCGCTTTCAATTGATAGTCCAGGCCTAAAACCCAACTGCGCGTCATATAATACGATAAAACATTTGCGAATAAATTTTCCATTTCGCTCTACGAGTATCGTGGGAGAAGTGAAACAAGGAAAGGGGACGACGGAAAGTTATAATAATATTATTCCAATTGATCAGCCACAGTAGCTTCAGTAATAGTTAAGCCAAACTAAAAAGTCGGATGCCTTTGCGTTGCTGCTACCAAATGTGTTTTTGTGTGTGTTTCTTTATTTATGTTTGCTTTTTAGTTGTAATTTCTTTATATGCATTATGTTGTGTCGAATCAATTATTCATTCATTCATTCACTAGTAAGCCGCTTCTAGCTTATGCGTTTTCGATTGATTTAGATCAATTATCTGGAATACTGGCAATTATAAAAATTTGTATCAATAAGAAACTACAATATTTTGTTGCTTAGACTACTAACTATTATCATCGCTCTTAGTGTTGCCTTTGCTAAAACTATTAACATTAAGTCGTTGAATTCTGAGGGCTGTGAGGAATGGACCCTTATAACTTAAGTGTCGTTAAGTTCTGGGATCGCATCATTTGCGAGTCGTAAATTATAACTATAACTACTACGCATCAGCAACTTACTTGCCAAGCACTTTTATGAATTACTTGAAACTTATTTTGAAGTAGAATAATGTTTGTCAAACCCTTAAGCTTAAATTATAACTTAAACTGTTCAGTTTGCTGTATGGTTCTTACGAAAATATAATACAAAGTTGGTATTATTTTTAATACATTTTTTGATTGACTTTATACATTAAATACGCATATAATTTCGGTGAATAAACTTTTTAATACTTTACCGAATAACGTCATATTCACACAATGCGTTTGTTGAACCAAGACGTAGAAGTTCGCTGTTATTAAGTTTTTTATCAAATTCAAAATTACTCAAATTCACAATTACCCGATAGGCGGTGCTGCGCCGCTGTAGTCGAGTTATTAGAAAGAATTCTAGTAAAGATATATTAGCATTTCATATTACAGTCTACTCGTAATTTGTAGCTTGATATTTCGTTAACTAAGATTATTGGCTATAAGTGACATTGATAATATTTATTTGTGTAATGGTATGGTATAAATGTTGTTAACATGAATACGAGCAATATTTAACACAGAATGCAAAAAGTTTTTAAGAAATTTATTATCTAAACTATTTGAATTAAGTGTAAGTAGTCCCATAATTTAATTAAAGATAAAATTTTGAGAAATAATGTAATAATAATTAGTTAAATTTAAATTTTGTGAAATAAGAACATCAGACCAGTGACGAATTTGAATAAAAGTTACCATAACAACCATATTAATAATGGTTGTCAAAAATATAAATTTTTGGTTTAAGGTATATAATTGAAAAATAGTTACATTTAAGTAAGAAATGAGATATTATTCACATAGGAAAAACTATAGCGCGGCAGCGCGCACGAAACCTGAAATTGCAGAGTTACGGAGAACTCAATAAAAGATAGAAAAAGGTAAGACTCCATTGACAGCGATTTAAACGGTGCTGATAGCGTGAAAATACGAAGTGAAAATGATTTTTTATTGTGTAAAAACATTACAGGATCCTATGGAAATAAAGGTGATGCAAAATATAAATGCAGAAAATCAAAAACAGAATGGAAAAATAGTGTAAAATGATATGTAAGTAGCATAACACTACATTTTCCCCCCGACCCTGGAAAATTTTTGACTCAGCAAAAATTTTGACATGTACATTCTAAAATAAACCATAAAAACACAACTTTGCAGAAACAGACATCAGCAGGCAAAATCAGATATACTATCTCTTACATTCATCATCTGCATTCAGGTAAGGGTGGAGTTCACATTCAATGACTACCACTCTAAAAGTGTGTTTTCGAAAAGACATTCAGGCTTATTTAAGGAGTAGTCAACCGCTCCTGTGTGGAAAAAAAAAATTAGTCGAAGAGACACCACTCTAAAAGTGTGTTTTCGAAAGGACATTCAGGCTTATTTAAGGAGTTGCCATCCGCTCCTGCGTGAAGATAAAAAAATTAAGGGAGTAGTCAGCTGCTCCCAAGTGAAGATAAAGATAAAGAAAATTAAGGGAGTAGTAAGCCGCTCCCAAGTGAAGATAAAGGTAAAGAAAATTAAGGGAGTAGTTAGCCGCTCCCAAGTGAAGATAAAGGTACAGAAAATTAAGGGAGTAGTTAGCCGCTCCCAAGTGAAGGTAAAGAACTTAATCTTTAGTCGCTATGACGTTGAAGAACACTGGAACACCAAACAAACAAACAAATTAAAAGAAATAAAAATAATAAGGTGAAAATGGTGGTGATATTTATACATATATACAAATTAACAGTTAATAAATGTTTAGAAAAGTTATGATTCGTCTCACTTCAGCTTTCAAAAACAATAAAGTGCAAAGTGTAAAGTTAAGTTTAAGAAATAAAAATTTTATTAAAAATTGTACCTCTTTAAGTTACCTAGAATAAAATTATTAAGGTGATGAATGTAAGTGAAGTGTTATATGTAGGTCTAAATATAATCCAGATAAGTTGAAAAACTAGATGAAGTTTTGTTTTAGAATTTGGAAGGTATGAAAAGGATGAATAAATGAATGATGAATAATGAGTTAAGAACGAAAGGGAAAACAATTAATTCAAAAGGAATGGACAAGGCGCAGTAAAGGTGAAGAATTAAAAGAGAAAGAGGACTTTTACGTTGGGCGCCAAACTGTCGTGAAGCGACAATTAAAAAATAATAATAGAACCTAACCTAAGAACAACAAAACAACAAAAGTAGAACAAGAAAATAATATATTTAAATTGTTTATAAAAGATAATTACAATTTTATAAAAAAATTAAATATGATGATGATGATGGATGAAGTGAGATTACAATTAGATTAAAAAAATAATGATAGGAGAATAGGAGAATATAGTGTTGTAGTGGAGCCTAAAGGTCGAAGTGACACACGCTGCGCTTGGAGTAGTAGTAGGCACACGCGGAGCTTGAAGTTTCCTGGCGGAGACGGCACGCAGCGTCTGGTCTGGGCACACTCAGCGTCCGGAGCCGGCGCACGTAGCGCCTGGAGTAGGTGCGCTCAGCGCCTGGAGCAAGCAGTCGTAGCGCTCAAAGGTAGCGCGGGCAGTAGGTGCACTCAGCGCCTGGAGCAAGCAGTCGTAGCGCTCAAAGGTAGCACGGGCAGTAGGTGCACTCAGCGCCTGGAGCAAGCAGTCGTAGCGCCCGGAGTAGTGTGGCCCCGCGCTTGAAGTAGACTACGCCGACGACTTCAAATATAGATTGAGGCTTGCAGGATCCCGGGGCAATGCGGCCCCGGGATAAGGCCTTTAGTAGATGCTTCTTGTTTGAAAACTGAAGCGAGACTCCCTGTATTCTCCGATTGTTCGGCTTTTATACCTTTTTAGAGAGAACGAGAAATTATTTAAATTAAAAGGAAATTTATTGTAAATGACCTAGAGCAAAAGAGTATTTATGTTGCAATATCGAAAAAAGAACATCAGACCAGTGACGAATTTGAATAAAAGTTACCATAACAACCATATAAATAATGGTTGTCAAAAATATAAATTTTTGGTTTTAGGTACATAATTGAAAAATAGTTACATTTAAGTAAGAAATGAGATATTATTCATATAGGAAAAACTATAGCGCGGCAGCGCTCACGAAACCTGAAATTGCAGAGTTACGGAGAACTCAATAAAAGATAGAAAAAGGTAAGACTCCATTGACAGCGATTTAAACGGTACTGATAGCGTGAAAATACGAAGTGAAAATGATTTGTTATTGTGTAAAAACGTTACAGGATCCTATGGAAATAAAGGTGATGCAAAATTTAAATGCAGAAAATCAAAAACAGAATGGAAAAATAGTCTAAAACGATATGTAAGTAGCATAACACTACAATCTTCAATGGCCATGATAAAAATTTGCATAACTTAAAGATATATTGTAACAATACTACATCATCATTATCAGCCTTCCCCCCCTCCCAAAGAATGCCCCCCACAAAACACGGTCTTGGGCCACCTGTATCCATCGACTTACTGCATGTCGTACCAGGTCGTCATTTAATCTAGTGGGAGTGCCACCCCACATTTAGCCTGTATAATATACATTCGTCAGTTTTTCGAGCTATATGGCCAGCCCATTGACACTTCAGCTTACTAATCCGGATATCCTCATTTCAAATTTATTACGCAGAAAAAAACCAGCATAGCCCTGTCCATAGCTCGTTGAGCGACCTTGAGCTTCCTTGTACAGCTAGCAGCGAAGGTCCACATCTCAGATCCAAACTTATCACTGGCAATACGCCCTGATTGCACAAATCTTGTTATCAAGTTTTGAGGTATACCTGACAACAACAGTACCCATATAACAATAATTACATATAAATACATAATAGATATGATTGTCCGATATTGTCTAATTAAAATGTTATTATTATTATTTATTATATCTAGACACACATAGTACAGTTTTTGCCATATTTTTGTGATTTTGGTACTTATATTCTTCTTCTTTTTCTCCTTTCCTTTCTTTCGGATTCTTTCCTCATATCAGTCTGGATTTCGCCTTGGGCCTGGCACAGCAACCGATCTTCTCGAGGATACTGTAAATATTCAAGATGGTATGGAAAATTCCAAATTAATCTTTCTTATTTTAATGGATTTTATCAGTTGTACAATGATTCAGTTCTTATCTTCGCGGAAGTTGTTGTTTGTATGGTATTCTTCACAATCCTCGTTCTCCAGCTTATTTGAAAGTCCTCTTTTCGTACTTCGGCTTATACCGTTCGATGCCCCACAAAACTCTAACTATCCCAACACATAAATCTACATACTACTCAGATTCCTTTGCGGTATTCAATATCAATTGAGAGCCGTGGTAGATCTGATGGTTAGCGCTCGCTGTAAGTTTCACAGTACGCGAGAAACACGGGTTCGATCCCCGCCGGCACCAATGAAATTGTTAATTGCAATTTTAAGTGCTGATTTACCACTATTCTATATATTTTTCTATATGTATTTCTATTCTATTCTATTCTACATGTGAAGTTCGTCAACACGCATTGGGGCAGCGCGGCGGACCTTTCCTTGCCCTAAAACCCACTCAGAAATGAGAGGAGGCCTGTGCCCAGCAATGGGAAGTGTATATTGTCTGTAACTTTTATTATCAATTGCACTTAGGAAAAATCTTCCTCAAGATATAAAAGATGCCACTTCAATAAACACATTTAAACGTAAGGTTGAGGCACATTACTTAAGAGCACTTCATTAATATTATTTGTCTATATATTATATTTTTCATACTATATTGTATGTATTGTATTTATACTATAGTGTATGTGTTTGGAATTAACGAAGTGTGGTTTATCCATACTTCGTTATATTTGCCATTTTTAACCCCCGACGCAAAAAGAGAGATGTTAAAGAGAGGTATAAGTTTGACCGCTATGTGTGTATGTCTGTCTGTGTGTCTATTAATGGCACCGTAGCACTTAAACGTGTAAAACGATTTGAGTACGGTTTTTTTTATTTAATAGCAGGTTTTCTAGCGGTGGTTCTTAGATATGTTTTATCAAAATCGGTTCAGTCGTTTACAGATCCTAATGATCTCTTTGTTTCGGGATTTTTTCTATTTTTTATTTAAGTTATAGTTTATTTTTGCTGCACTACCCCATACGTTTATCTCTGCTTAGCCTAATAGTCGACTGAAAAAGAATGCTTTAAGGCATTAGGTAGGATAAATACTAGCTTGTAGTATGTAGCTGTCTCTACGTGAGCGAGTAGACTGTACTCGAACCTTACAGGCGTTTTTAAACAAGTGTGTATGTCTTTGGGCAAAATTATAAATATCTAAAATATATAGTGTTGGCATTCGCAGTACTCGAAGACCTTTAAATAGCGGCTGACACGATTCACCAGGTCGTACTTTGCAGATTTCCCTCATGCAGTTTTTCTGTGCAAGAAATGCCCGATTCCAATCCGTAGTATTTCGATTAGTAATATAAGACACATAAAAATATTATAAAACATAACGAACCAATGAACGGCTTTGGTCGAAAATGTTTGATTACAGTATTGTTTTAGAGAAAATATTTTTCTTTCGATATAAATCAAACAAGTTTAATACTTTTAAAAATAACTAACGTAAAAAGGAAAGAATTATATATATTATGTATTTCTTTAATTCTTTGCATTAATATTTATTATTTCATAATTCCAAGCTAAGAGCGGTCTCTCAGTTGTTTCACTTTATCCCACTTAAAACTTAAATTTATAAAACAGATCAACTTCTCTTCGGAGCTGTATAGTTTAGTTTTAATCTTTCTTTCAGATCAAAAAGAAACTTTATACTACCAATTAAACAGATTATGGTACAATTATAATTATGCATATTTTCGCTATTTCAGTGGTCGATAGAAGGAAAACGTCGACCTGATGCGAGTAATAGAACTAAACCACTCTGGTAGAATGCAGAATAAGATTCTAAAAAAACAATTTTAGAGCTTCTATTACAATGGTATTACACCCAATTTCCTTAAGGTGAAGGACAGTTTGGACGAGGATATCTTGAGAATAATAAGAGTAACTGTTAGAGCCCAGCGTTAGGCCTGGATTTATAGCTCAAAAAACTGACAACTGATGGGGAAGAAAGGTTCTTAATCTCGTACTTTCAAGTGCAGCGTTGGACACGATTCGCCTAATGGAATCACTAGATAGAGTGTCGACCTGATAAAACGGATGAGATGGTTCAGTTACATTCGTAGTGGAAATGTGGGAAAAAGGATGGTGAAGATGATTAATCGAACTCTTTGTAATTGGTGTGGTCAAAATTAAGGAATAGATATTTCAATAAGCAATATTTTAAAAGATTAATTTGACAAATATTTAATACATTTTATTAATTCTGTCATGTCTTATGCTGTACCGTTCTATACTATTCTGTTCTTTTCTATTCTATTCTTTTCTATTGGATGCTTTATTTCTTATTATACGTTATCTTATTACATTTCAAGTCTGAGAACCTAACGTAAGTAAGTACTTTTGCCAGCATCAAGTAATAAGAGAAAATTAAACTTTCTAATATTTTTTTTTAAATACATACATACATAAATACTTTCCCACAAGTATAGAAGCATCTCACTGCGGAGTTTTTGGGATATTTTAAGCCAGTTTACGTAATTAGACAGCCAATGACGACATTATATCAAGTTCTTAAAGCGCATAAGCGCTTAAGCGATGTTATTGTTATAAATTAAAAAAAAAACTTCAAAATGTATCACCGACAACATTGAGATTGCGATGTATTTAAAATAATACAATAACAGATATTACACAAAAATGTGGATAAGCTTAACGCTCTCATTAACTTTTCAAAGAAAACAAGAATAAAAAAAAGCCAATTGATGCCACGACAACGGTTTTCTTTCATTTTCTTGTCACGCAGTAAAACAAACCATTATTTTAAATTATGCTATTACATAATATATTGGTGGTAAAAACAAAATTCATTCCATTTTTCTCTTCACTCTTTTTATTTAAAAAATGGCCGGCAATGTAAAGCTGGTAACTTTTGCTTCTATTTTATCGTCATATTTAATATAATATGTAATTTAATATTAAGTCATTAAATGTAATATTTTATAGTGTAAGTTATTTTATGTTTTTCAATAAGCACACAGTCCACCTGCGTATGGTAAGCGGATGCTGTGTTACATAAAAAGCGGCCAAGGGCGAGCCGGACTCGCCCATGAAGGATTCCGTAGCAACAAGTAACATAATTTACGACTTATTCGTTTAAGAAAAAACTACTTACTAGATCTCTTTTAGTTTTATCATTCTCTCATTTTAGAAGTTACAGGGGGGGACATACATTTTACCACTTTGGAAGTGTCTCTCGCGCAAACTATTCAGTTTAGAAAAAAATCACATAAGGAACCTCAATATTATTTTTAAAAAACCTATCCATAGATACCCCACATGTATGGGTTTGATGGAAAAAAAGTTTTTGAATTTCAGTTCTAAGTATGGGGAACCCCCAAAATTTATCGTATCTTTTCTATTTTTGTGTGAAAATCTTAATGCGGTTCACAGAATACATCTACTTACCAAGTTTCAACACCATAGTTCTTATAGTTTCGGAAAAAAGTGGCTATGACATACGGACGGACAGACAGACAGACATGACGAATCCATAAGGTTTCCGTTTTTTGCCATTTGGCTACGGAACCCTAAAAATCTACATCTTTCTCTATTATTAAGGTTAAAAGTGGAAACGCGTTGTTACTACTGAGGACCAAGATGGAATGGCTCGTTGCCAGTAAACAGTTTTTCCAGTTCTCTACTACCGTACAAAACACGACAAAATTAAGCTACTATTACACACTGCTATTCTGTAAAAGCGTGGTCCTTCCCCGGTCGAGCCGACCCATTCGTGCTTCAACCAGAATATAGCTACAGCATGGCTCTACAATATAACTGTTAAATCATGTTGCCGTGTAGTGAAGGTGTGAGAGAATCCATCTCCTTATTTCATCCCTTGGGAGGCAGGAATCGTAAGAGTTGACTGTAGGTGACCTCATGGTCCAATAGCGATAGATGGCGGTATAGCTGTCTCATTTATGCTAGACGTAAAATATCGAGACCGGCGACGGAGAGCAGCGTCAAAGATCCGGGACGTCTAGTACTGTGATTACCAAACGTGGCATTTATTTTATATCCTCTCTAAAACCCATACAACTCCCTATAGGCATGTTCAGTATAGGAATCTTACGAGTCGACAAAAGAAAAATTAATAAAGTTTATAGTAAAATTTAATTTAATTTTTTTAATTTTAAAATAATTGAAAGAGGTATGTAAGGATCGTGACACTTGGCGATCTGTTCTCTCTGGCTACCCCGTCAGGGATTGTGCGTGACGATAAGTAAGTAAGTAAGTAAGTAAAATTTAAACTAAAGGCTAAGTATGACATTGGGACGTCGAACGCGCATTCCCCTCGACGCATACTGTAAAGTACTCGAAACGTCGGAAATATAAAATGAGTTAACACACGTGATAAAATTCGTGAAAACTAATTTCATTTAAAGTAAGATGCCCATTTTTCACCTGACTATGTATAGAAATGAAAGAAATATTATAATTCAGCTACTAATTGAATTGTAAATTAAATACGATTATCACAATGTTAAAAGAACGTGAACGCAGGAGAAAAATATTTTTTAATAAAAGCTTATTCTACGTCAAGGGTAACCGTATTACCACCATATTTTGTACGCATATCAACTACCCTTTCTCTAGGACGTTCCATTTTACACACTACTACTTGACTTAATTGAACTCTGTTTCTGAGTTTTAAACAATATTTTATGTTTTATTAAATCAGTAAGTATTTTTTATTACTCTTTGTATAGCACAAATTAATTAAAAATAACATAATAATAAAATAAATTAATCATGAAGTATGTCATTGTGTGCGCACGAGTGAAACGGATTTTTTTGACATTTGACAGATCTACGATTGGCATCGGCGCAGTCCTTCATTGTTGGAGAATATAATCACTTGTTTGTTACGTTTGCGTCTCGTTGTGCATTGTTTGTGCTATTTTGTGTGTTTTTCATGAATCATATAGAATAGAAACATGTAGGTATACACAACACTTTTCTCAGTATAATCTCAGAGGAAGTGGTGATAGAACATGCATTAATAAGAGAAGAGAAAAATTAAGTATTTGGTAACGGCAAATCCTAACCTAAAGAGTAGCATTAATATTTTCGGGTTTCGTAGCGCTTAAATCGTAAAAATGACTACATGACATTATTTTCTAAACTTACAGTAAGTTCTTCTACTATACCTTATAACTA
This sequence comes from Parnassius glacialis, assembly GCA_033319125.1. Taxonomy (NCBI): domain Eukaryota; kingdom Metazoa; phylum Arthropoda; class Insecta; order Lepidoptera; family Papilionidae; genus Parnassius; species Parnassius glacialis. The sequence goes on along the minus strand of JAVANC010000010.1, from coordinate 22,980,786 downwards.
TACATAAACTTTTACTATCAGGTTTTTAAATGTGTGAACAGTGGGCATGGTTCTTTATGAAATGAAATTTCTTGTTGCAGAAAAATGCATAAATGAGTAGAGTGGCAATTTTCTTATATAAAGAAATAATGATTATTATCTCAACAAATATGTTATAATATATTTTCCAGTGCGGTACAACATGATACCACATACATAAGTAACATTCCGGCTACATTTTTATTCAAACCAATAATACTTTTTTCCAAAGCTAGCGCTCGGAGATCGGAAATAAATTTGGATTTTAGTACATAGACACGGAAAAAATAAATCCAAACAAGACCAGCTTTTCGTTTTTACACAAACACAAACAAGCTAACATCTAACAGTTCGCCTGGTCTATCCTGTTGCAGGTCATGAAGCTATAAGCTTAATAAGCAACATATGCCTGGTCACCAACCCTGGGGGCTATCACAGAATGCCTTTTAACCTATTTTATACTGTGTCACTTACTAAAATGTCCCTTATAACACTGCACTGCTGCTTACTCGTAGAAGCAGTACTTGAAGAACATTACACGGCTTCTGACGAACATGTAATTTTGTTTATTAATAAGAAATCAACAGACTACATAATCAAATGAGATTCGGTCTGGAAGACATTGTTGTGACCATGAGCGAGTATACTTACTGCATTCTTACAAGATAATTCATACTTCAAACATTTAGCTCAACTTTACTTACTTAGCTAGCTTATCTTTACTTAGTGAGAAAAAGAAGAAATAAAACAAATATACATATTTAAAACGAAATAAATTAGGCGAATTTTATAATTCATATCCAACGCTTTTGCAACGCTATTTCTTAAATAACGAATTTTTTAAATATTGTAGTGGCCTATTACCAAATATCTTTCATTATATTGTTGTAACTGTAAAACCTATTATTCAACCATCAATAACCAATTTTCAGACACCTACTTCTATTGCGCAGAGGTTGCTTATAACTTCAATATAAGTCTCACACAAGTCACATCTCTATTAAAAAAAATCCGCATTTAGTAGCTTTTGTCGCAGTTATTTACGCGACAACGTAATGTAGACCGCGTGTATATATAGCTACTTTTTGATATTTTCGTTAGGACCTGCACTCACAGATGCCATGGCAACGCTGTATGCTGAATGTTCTTGTGGCATCTCGCGTCGTCCCGAAGGATCTTGTGGCATCTCGCGGCACGCCAAACAAGTCAAGACGCGCTCGTGTACCGGGCGCTCTCGTACGAGTCGCTGAGATTGCAACCGCAACAGGCTAGATTCAACAAATTCCTTTAACAACATAAAGTAACCTATGCGTTTAACGTGATTCAGCAGCGTGCCGCGGTATCCCATAGAATTCCGTGACGTGACGCAGCATTCTGAAGGATGACGTGACGTGCAGCAGCATGCCGCGGTTTCGCGCGAGATGTTTCGGTAAATTCGTGTTGGAATAAAGGATTGTCAGTGCTTATTTCTTTTAAAATAAGGTCGACAATATTTTGTCCGCGAAAAAATCCTTTGACACGCCGTGCCATACCGTGCCGTCTGTGAGCGCAGGTTCTTATGCCGCATCGAATCGCTGCGCCACATTTATTGTTTACATAGGACAATGCCTCAGACGTTGTTCTAAGTGAAGCACAAAAAAACACAATGCAACGTACAGGAAGGGATGTAACGCGACAAGTACGAATATAATATCAAATTAGTTGTAGCCGGAACGGGTCGGCTCGTCCGGGATGTGGTCCTATCGCGAACGAGCCGACCTATTCTCACAGAATACCAGCGTAATATAACAACTTACTGCTGCTGGTTCCTAAGTTGAATGTAGAGTACCGGAGGCCCTTTATACTGGAACGGAAGCATTTCATATTAGTTCTCAGAGGTGACAACGGATCTGCATTTTGATTCTTAATTGAGGATAAATGTAGCTGTCGATGGGCCACAGCTTCCACTTACCATCGGATGGAGTGTTTGCTCGCTTGTCACTCATATTCCATAAAAACTTGACACTTGGCCTCATCACAACATTGATCACGTGACGATTTTTCCCCGTCTGTCGACAAAAAAATATGTGTGACGAATGGGCAGCGACACAATGCGTTCGGAAATAATTCCTATGTTCGCATATAGCGTGAGTTCGATCACTGAACTGTATTTATAATGTTCTAACTCTTCCTGGAACTCCTTTCCATACACACATATTAAATGTAGGTCATCCGTTAACCTGTTTACTCTGGAACTATAATTCGCAAAAATCGTGTAACGACTCTAGATTATAAATACTATTAAAATATATATTTTTCATCTGATGTCATCATTCGGATGTATCCTAGCCTACACACATGGGATAAAAAACTATTGATGGGTTTTCTTGCGTAGCGACACACGCCAGCTTTTCCGTCTAATCAGCTGACATGGTACGTGTCCCTAATGAGTGTTGCTGACACATTTTTTTTATAATGAGTACTTGATGAAAAATCACTTGACATTACTTTTTATTTTTATTTTATGTTATTTTAAGAGAGAGGTGTTATTTTAAGTAAGAGTGACAAAGCAAATTTATGTTGCAGAGGTGAATGGCAGAGTCGAGAAGGGTCGCCCTAGGCGAAAGTTTATCGACCAAATTGGCGAAATATTGAAAATGGGCCAAATTAAGAGTACCTTTAACCGACGAGCGTGTATGCGTAGGTATATGGATGTGGAGGAAGCGAGAGAGGTGTGTCAGGATCGTGCCAAATGGAATTCCATAGTCTCTGCCTACCCCTCTGGGTGACAGGCGTGAGTGTTTATGTTATATATATGTTATGTTATTTTGTCTGCACTAGCAACTTTTAGCTGATTTGTGCTCACTTACACGCTTTACGTTTTGTTTTCAAAAAATTTTGCTTCAAGTAAGCTTATACAAACTGATCTTGGTTGTTATATTTAATAGGTGGTAAGGTTGCATTACGTGAGAGACGCCCATGTTCAGCAATGGAGATGTGATGGGCTGTAATGATGATGATTATGAAGACTCCTGCGTTTCGCATCACAAGATCTGTATCTTAATATTATTGATGTAACGGAAGTGTCATAACGGAAGCAGAAACAGAAACAGAAGTCAAAAGTATATTTAAGCGGAAACAAAAATGGGAACGGATGCGGAAGTGAAAGTGTAAATACAAATATTTTTTTAATTAATATTCAAACTTAAGTAGCGTTAAGTTATTAATCTGTTCCATTCTTCATCATCAAACGGTTATATTTTCAAAGAGTAGCCAAGTTTTCAACTTTAGTTCAAATATATAAATAACGATATACCGTTAATGCAGTTTTTGAAAATACCAGTAAATAAGGCTTCTACTTTTATTTGAAATTATCCCAAATTGGATATGATTTATGGGCAAGAACTACGCGTACGCCCGCTCCTGTGTATGCGCTTTGATTCACAACGTTTTTGCCGACTAATCGACCTCTATACTTCTCTATACTCACCATATGAAACACAGCATTGACCTGCTAATTTACGATGCTATTCTGTGAGAGAGTGGTCCTATACCGGTAAAGCTGACCCATTCGTGATACAATCATAATATCATATCATATCATAATATAACTGCAACATGGCTCTACCACATTCATGCCTTTGTAACACTGACTTGCCCGCCCGCATCCGGTAGCAGTACTACCTGGTCTTATTTGTAATTAGGCTTCAAGTGAATTTAGTGACCTGCATAGAATTTGGTTTTGATTGATGCTTATGATTATATGAAAAGTACCTTTGGAATAGGTATATATAGCTGTAGATGCAGGAAAGCCTTGTCGATAGTGTTCTTCAAAAGATGTTGCTCAAGGCCGTACGGATTTTTTAAAAAAGGCAGGGTTTCTTACGAGTACTTATTCTCAGAATTACACAATCTGTATGTAATAATAATAATGTAAAGGAATGCTTTGTGGCATTCCTTGGAGGAGGCCTATGTTCAGCAGTGGACTTGTGAAGAGTTGTAATTATGATGATGAATAATAATGTCCTACAGACCGCATATCGGTCACAGAGGTCAGCCTCAAAGGAGACTAGCCATCTTTGCAAGACAGGATTATAGTGGCCAAGTGTATCCGCAAGCACAGGTGCACTCTCTATTCTCTCACTCTCATAGTCTGACGGGACGGTAAACCGACACGACCGGAGAGAGATCAGGCGCAGGACCAATGGCTTTACGATATGCGGGGGTGAGGCATCGCCAATTTACTGATTTTCACCGAATTTATTGACGGAAAACCTCAATAACTATTTTTTTTTGGCGTGACCTGGGATTCGAACCCGGGACCTTATGATCAGCATTCGAATTTGCACGTATAAGTTACACAGACCAATATTTTTATTCGCATTACTGCTTAGTGATATATATGTATAACAGCAATTGACATGCATAATGAAGAACACAACTTTTTCAACTTTTTGAATCACTATATCTCAGCAATGGTGATTCTGAGGCAAAAGAGCGTAAGAACCTTTCTTATAGATAATTGTACGTTCTAAAACTTTTGTCTTATTTATTTTTATGATAAAATTTACCGTTTAGCTGAAAAACGAAAAACTAAAAATTTTATAATATTTTTTTTGCAGATGTGAGGTAGATGGGTCCTTTATACATACATACATACATATAATCATGCCTCTTTCCCATAGGGGTAGGCAGAGACCACTTTTTTCCACTTGCTACGATCCTTGCATACTTGTTTCGCTTCGTCCACTTTCATTATTATTCATATATGCTCTACGGTTTAGGGTACTCTTGACCTGGCGTCCCTGATTTGGTCTTCAAATGTCCACCTAGGTCTACCCCTTCCAATACTTTCATTCACACTCGCCTTATACACTTTTTTCGTCAATCGTTCTTCATTCATTCTCTCGAGATGGCCAAATCACCTACCAGCATATCTTTTTCAATTTTTGTCACTACATCTTCTTTCAGACCACAACGTTTCCTTATCTTACTATTTCTTACCCTGTCACTCAGTTTAACTCCTGTCATACTTCTTAATGCTCTCATCTCAATTGCATTTATTCTGCTTTCATGTTTCTTCTGCCATACCCAACTTTCACTTCCGTACATGAGTGTCGGAACCAACACCCCCTCATGCACAGCCAAACGAGCCTTGTTAGACACCTTCCAACTGCTCATAAAGGAGTGCAAAGCTCCATTCACCATGTTTCCTACATTCACTCTTCTTTCGATATCACTCTCACACTTTCCATCTCTTGTAAACTTTGACCCCAGATACACAAACTCTTTCACCTGTTCAATTTGTTCATCTCCAATCACGATATTGCATTCTGTCACTGCTTCATCTCTTTCAAACACCATCACTTTCGTCTTCCTTACATTCATCTTCATTCCCTTCGTAACAAAAGCTTCAGTGAGCCTCCTATCAAAATCATCCTTTCGTTCTTCTTTCTTTCTAGACTAAACCTCTTTTGCTGCTGTTTTAAATCTTTTATACTTCGTTCTTGCTTCCTTTATCTCGTCATCCTTTGCCTTTGCCTTTGACAGCCTTTCTAACTTTTTGGTTAGCTTTTGTTGCTAACCAATCCAACCACGCTTTCTTCTTTTCTTGCACAATCCTTTGTACATCCTTATCCATTCACATGTTATCGTTCTTTCTTCCTTTTCTCCTTTTAGCTACCCCGCATACCTCAATAGCAACATTCACGACCCCTTTCTTAAATGTCTCCCACAAATCTTTAATCACACCTATCGCTTCTATGCCTTTAAAACTTTCTTTCAGTTTCTCTACATACTCGCCTTTCTTTTCTTTTTCTTGTAAATTTTCCACTTTTACTCTGTCCAAAACACTCGCAGGCTCGGGCCGTCGGTATCGCCACCGTTTAAAGAGGCCACGCATTCGGGCTATGACCAGGGGGTGGTCTGTACCGAGGCCTACACCGCGGTATGCCCGAGTGTCTAGCACTATCTTCCTCTGTCTTTCATCCACAATTACGAAATCAATCATGCTTCTAGACTTACCCTCATCTCTTGTATACAAAGGGATCTTTTTGTGGTCAAACATTGTGTTGGCCACGCACAGATTCCATTCCAAGCATACTTCAAGCAGGCTTCTCCCATTGTCATTTACTTTCTCGTCCCCAAACGTACCCAGAACTCCTTCCTACCCATCACGCTTTACTCCAACCCATCCATTAAAGTCCCCTAACATCATGATCCGTTCATTTTCTCCGCATTTATTCAAGACCTCTCTCATGCTATCCCAAAATTCCTCTCTCTCTTTCTTGTTGGGATCTTAATGACTCACCTCCACGTAGATTCGTCGGTGCATAGACCCCAAGGATAAACAAGCGAGTAAGTCCGACTTTTTACTTAATCCAGAGGAGTCTTGGGCTTTCACATTCATACTACATCACACATTCAACCATTCGAGATGAAAGAATCACACCAACTCCCTGACATCCTTGCCAGCCGTGTAGGTTCCATGAACCGTGGTGTCACATCCTTTCCTCTTAGTTTGTTCACGCACAGAATATCAATGCATAGTTCATCCATCATCTGACGTATTCATCTACCTTACCATCCATTCCTCCTCTTACATTCAACGTAGCGAAGCGGCTCTCCGTGGGCCGCTTTTGGCTCCCACGAGAAACGAGACAACATGATGGGTGGCGAACCACATCGCCGCCATTTCGGTTAATTAAATTATTTTTACGATTATCCATTGCGTTCCCACGAATTGCGAGGGAAAGATTTGCCCCGCCAAGAGAGCCCCGCATGCCAGGGTTAGGCTTGCCATATTCTAGGGTCGCCCGGTCCCAGGGCAGTGTGGTACGCTAACGACTAGGCTTGCCCCTAGCCATGCATTCATCCGCGTGGCAGACGTTGGATTGACGGAGAGGGTAGGAATAGGAAAAGAGGAAGGATAGGTGGTGTGAAAAGGAAGAGTGTGTGATAAGTTAGGTTGGGAAATGGGAAATGTAGGATATTACCGTCCAGGAGGGCAAGGGATAGGACAGTAATGGCTAGGAAAGCCGGGGTCGCATACCCGTATACTATACCGCAACTACCGGCCAGGTAAATTGGGATGAGTATCCCACGACTATTATCCTTTATATATTTCATTTATAATGGTGTTCCCAACATTTGTAACAATTATCAGCTCTATGCGAATTATTGTAACCTTGAATGTCTATTTTGACCTGACAAGATAGAGACAAATTCCACAAGTGATCTGGACTATATTTTCTGCCGACTTCCAAAAAGGAGACGGTACTCAATTCGACGCGTATGTTTTTTTTATGTGTGTTACCTCATAACTTTTTACTGGGTGGACCGATTTCTATGATTCTTTTTTATATGAAAGGTGATACTTTTCGTGTGGTCCCATATGAATTTGATTAAGGTCAGATCAATAATTTTTGAGTTATTGGAGTTATTCTTAATAATTTATATTGAAGTCGGCTGTACAAAATTTGTAATTTTTAATTATATCCGAATAACTTGGATTTTTTTCTTTTTTACTTTTAATGAAATTAATAAATAAATTGATTTAAGTAGCCTATGATGGTTATCTTAAAAAGAAATATAGGTGTATTAAGATGTTCCACTCAGACGAAACCAGGGCGTGTCGCTAGTTAAAAAATAACGTAACGGAACCAAGCTAAACTACTTATTAAGTTTTAGTAAATGGGAAAATTTAGACCAGAAATTATTGAATCGCCAGCAGGTACACGGATGAATAGAGGTGAAACTTTAGAGAAGTCCCATTACTTCGGCCATTTGTCAAACAAAAAATATAGCTTAGCTTTCAAATCCGCGGTGTTACAAAACTTGAGTTACATTAATGTCTTTTGCCACAGTCATATTTTACTCCGAAAGTACGGCTATTACTGAAACAAATTCTTTTATTCAATATTACTTTGTTCATATGTATTATATTAAAGAATATATAAAATAAATTTATTTGAAAACTGTGAGATAAATTCATAATATCATGAAGACAAAATCAACAAATACAAGCGCATGCGAATTTGCGGTCGCATTTACGTATTGGTGTAGAAAGCTTTGGCTATAGCTAATATTAAAAAGAAAACACACAAAATATACAAGTAAAATAAATAAAATAACCGACTGTAAACATCATTTCATCATCATTATTATCACAGTCTATCAAAAGTCTTCTCCTGAACATAGGCCTCCGCCACAGATTGCCTCATGGGATATTTGCCATGGCTGCCATGCTTGGAAGGCGGGTTGGTAACTTTGTTTTGATTTGTTTATTGTTTTTTTGCGTTAATTTTTTTTATAGGATGGGTTGACAAACGAGCACACAGTCCACCTGATGGTAAGTGAAATGCCTCTGTTCCAGTTAAAAAGGGTCTCCGGTTCTCTACACTCACCATACGAAACACAGCAGTGTTAAGCTGCTATTTTACGCTGGTGTTCTGTGAGCGCGTGGCCGTTCCCATGTCGAGCCGACCCATTCGTGCTACAACTATACTACTAATATAGCTGCAGCATGGCTCTACCACGTAAAATTTTGTTTTGAGTTATTATAAGAAAGATGCAGCTGCCCATATCTTGTTATATTTCTCCTTGTCGCCTCTTACGCTAACCACAGGATGATATGGGGTAGTGGAATTACTTACGCCGCCCCTACACGGCGTAGGTGTTTCATCTATCTATTATTATAGAGGTATTTTGGCATTATTACCATAAAAATTAGTCTATGACACTGGAAATCCATCAAGCAGTTAACACTATAAGAGAAACCGACATACATATTTATGTGCATACATACCATCATATATACATTTTACATACACCCGTAATCCACATTGCAGAGCAATCGAGCAAGAATAAAGATTGACACGTAACTGATCATAATGTTATAGCATATGTATTTACTCGTCTTTTTCTTTAAATTTAAAATTGCCACTGTCTTAAAACACAGTTTTTGTAAGTATTTTTATAGTTACCTTTGAAACCTACATAATTATTTTTGACAAGAAGTTACAGTTTTATTAACGTTGTCTTTATTAAACACCGGAGTAAAAATACATTTATTTTATAACGGAGCGAGTAAGAAACCGCTTTTGTGGAAGCTCATACATTCGTAGCGGTAATTAGCATAAGTGGGGCGATCCTAGCACTTAAGAGCACTTAGGCACGCTTCAAGGATCTTTTTATCACCCTTTGCGTGACCGAGGACAGCTCTCTAAAATTTTGTCTAAATGTCATAATTAGAAGCGGCGTTAAATAATGATGTAATTAATTTAATAATTTAAAATTTTGTACAACCGACTTCAATATAAATTGTTAAGAATAACTCAAAAACTATTGATCATACCTTGATCAAATTATATATGAGGCCAGAAATAACACCAGCTTTCAAATAAAAAAAATCATGGAAATCGGTTCACCCAGAAAAAATTATGAGGTACACATAAAAAAACATACAATCGAATTGAGAGAGAAAATTAATTAATGTTAAAATCATTTAATAAATAATACTAGTTGTCATATTTAAGACTAGCTGTGCCCCGCGGTTTCACCCGCGTCATCACGTGTCCGAGATGCGCGACATGACATTACACCTAGTTCAAGCATTTTATAATTGAAATTAAATATTTTATTTGATAGCAATTGTATGGAAAAATTGACATAATTAATGGAGTACTTTTATCTGTCGGCATATGTATGATGTAGAGCAAAGTTAAGTTTTATCCACTTTCCCTCCCCCTCCCGGTAGAACGTCCCCCCCCCCCCCTCCCTCTCACGCACAAGAAAGTCCCGAAGTGCAGTTTTTTCCAGTTTTAAAGAAAACCGTACACGATACATGAAAAGTGTGTAGGCATGAAATCATTCTTGATAAATTTGCTATCAAATTCTTATACTTATTAATCAATTAAATTTTCAAAATACCATAGCAACGTGAAATTCAGAAATAAAGATGTAACTAATCATTGTCATAAAAGTACTCAATTAATTTTGAATTTATTTTAGCTATAATGACTGAACTAACCTCGCTCATAGAAGCTTTCAATACTGGCTTCTCGCAGTTCTCACCGGTCGGGTAGTGTTTATGCGTCGGTTGCGCGCCCAGCCAAGTATTGAATTATTTTAATTTTACGTTATGTCTTAAACTATGCGTCCAAATAACATGGTATAAAGAACAAAGTTTATCTTCATAAAATTGTCTTGATGATGAAGTAACTTTCGTTCGTAAGGATAAATAGGCCATGCCTAATAATAACGCTTATATACCTATTATATATATATATATATATATATATATATATATATATATATATATATATATTATATATATTATATGCTTATATATCACTTTTAAATTTTCAATATTTTTTGTCACTAAATACCTAATTATGGCTTATGTATAAGAAATAGACATATGGTATCGCGGACTTTTTTTTTAGATGGAGTAAAGATCCATATTTCTCTAGAACATTGTATTTACGTATCCCGAACCATAACACCAGCGTACGCGGATAAATCATTTTGGGAGTGCTTTTTCTTCTGACTTGCTTAACAAATATCCATATTTAAGGCTAGCTGAGTGATTTAGCTTAATGCTAGATAGGCTATACAATTCCACATGAATCTGGCTATAATATACAAAAATAATTTTTCAAATTGGACTGCTAGTTCCAGAGATTAGCGCGTTTAAACAAACAAATTCTTCCGCTTTATTATATTAGTATAGATATATATTTCATAAAACGTATCGGATGAATAGTATAGTAACGCATAGAAAACGATCGAACAAACAAACAAATATTATTTTTTTATTTTTTTAATCATACACATACGCTGGCGTGCTTACAACAACTCTTCATTCTCATCGTAATGTAATGAATGGTATAGGTTAACAGTGGTAGAGCCACGCGGCAGCTTTTGCTGTCGCACGGATGGGCCGGCTCGAATCGGGGTGGTACCACGACCTCACAGGAAACCAGCGTGAAGTAGAGATTTACCTCTGCGTTTCGCTTGGTGAGTGCAGGTGGCCGGGGGCCCTTTTTGGTGGAAATGAGGCATTCCATCTTAGTCCTCACGGGTGACAACGCATCTACATTTTGATTTGTAATAGAGGATAGATGTAGATGTCTATGGGCCGCAGAAGCCACTTACCATCAGGTGGACTGTGTGCTCGTTTGTCACCCTTTTCCTATAAAAAAAAAGGAACGCATACGGAACAAACAAACATTACTTTTAGAGTTAACTACAATCCGTCTCGGCTTTTCTAAGTTTGAGCAAAACTTCCTCTTAAATCTTTTCAAAATAGTCATAAGTAGCACATCTAGGTCTGTAAACCCTTACAACAATGAGGTGCTCGAGCTCGACAAAAGCCATTTCTACAGTTTGCTTAACAGAGAGGCTCACAACTTGTTTACGTTATTTATATAATAAAGTTTTATCTGCTAATATTAGGGAACTATCACTGAAACTTTTTTCTCTATTGAAGGAATTAACCACCTGGTGATTACTGAAATTAAACATAAAATTATCATCTTTTAGCCAATGTTCAGTAATACAAAAAATATGTTTATTAATTCAAAAACAATTCCACTTCCAACTCTTTGCCCATCATGCCTTGTATGTTTTAATGCACCAGGTGTAAACAAATTACCACTTTTTTTAAGTCACCTTCTTGTTTGTCTGTCTGTTTGTCGTTCCGAGTGGGATTTAGTAATTGATTTTAAACTAACTTTCAGATTAGCTGGAAGCTTGAAATTTTGAATATAGCTCCAATTCGGATGACCAATCTACCAATGGTAGGTCCTTGGACGTTTTAAGTTTTTGGAGCACAAGCTGGAGTTGGTACTTCATCTGTCGCATGTTGGCGTTGCGAGTATTCATTTTACTATTTATTGTAAATAATAAAAAAGAAATGATCGAAAACGGTAGCTGCTCCTTCCGTAGTAAACTAACGTCGAGTTGTTGGTTTTTTTATTATTATTATTATTTACAGATCTCAAATCTGTCCTGTCGCTTTTTGTTCCCACACTAAAATGGTGTTATAATATTTATGTACCGAGCTTCTTAATACTTAATACAAAGCGGCAGTAATTACCAACTATAACGCAAAAGTGAGGGGGATGTTATGAATGTACAATATTTATATTATTAAAATCATTCGGGACCAATTACTTTTACAACTTATCACCTTTTTTTACCACTTACCATCAACATATTATATGAGTTTGAGACCCATCCCACGCACAGTCCAGACCTCGCCCCAAGCAGTTTTTTTATTTTCCCAGAAATTAAGATAAAAGGTTTCACATTTACGGAGTCAGAAGAGGCCGTAAAGCTTTCAACCAGCAAGTGAAAAACATGCTCTCCGACAAATGTTCCTAATGTTTTCAAAATGGTTTTAAAAACTGCTTAAACTGTAATGGATAATACTTTGAAAAGCATTAAATGTTTAAATTTACATATAAATTGTTTTATTTATGAGTCAAGCAAAATTTTCAGGGTATCCCACGTAAATACGCGACGTCTAAGTGTTAAAAAGAAGGCACGAGATTATCGATAGCATTGCTAAGTAAGTGAGTTTAAAATACGAGAAGGTTCTATTTTCGATGTGTGTTTTTACATATATTCACCGATTTCCCGGTAACAGCTGAACAAATAGATGTTTATTAATAAATAGAATGTCAAACTGCAAGTCTGGCCTATCAAACCTTCACATTTTAAATCGGACCTATTTATTATCTTTATATATAAAAAGTACGTGTCACGTTGTTTGTCCGCGATGGACTCTTAAACTACTGAACAGATTTCAATGAAATTTGCACATTGTGTGCATTTTGCTCCAACTTGAGAGATAGGATACTCTTTATCTCGCTAAATGACCCTTAAAATTTTTTATTGCGAATTTAAAGATTTTTATAGGAAGGGTCGTTGGAAAGGGCAGTACAACGTCTGCCTGGTCAGCTAGTATGCCATATAATATATATAAAAATAAATACTTTTATCTAAGAAAAATATAATATGAATATATTGGGGATAAATATTTTAATGTAACTATTTAGATGACTTTCTAGATTTTATATTGAACTTTTGGTATTTCTAGACCACTCAAAGTAAAAATCAGTTTCAAAAACTTAAAACAATAAAAAGGTTTCCACAACATATCCCTTGAAATTATTCTAAAGTTGTAAATTGTTGTGTTGGAATTTACTTAAAATTTCCACGCTCTTTAAATGCAATGTATCACCTAGTCCTTAAATATCGCTTTTCCAATTAAGACTTCAGCGGTGTTAGCGTTTTTGACTATATGTTACAATAAATAAGCACAACATAAATGCGGTGTACCTTTCTGACCGACAGACGTCGCACTGGCAACCAAGTGATGGCAAAATCTGTCCAAAAATCTGAACACAAACTGTTAGTAAGGAGCAAAACCACCGATATTGCGAAATTTTTGGCTTTGGACTTACCAACCTGCCTTACCAGTATGAAAAATATATTTGTTAATCTTCTAAGTGAGTAAAGTAATTCTAAACAGCAAGCGAATTCTTGGGAATCTGTAACTCCAGTAGTGGATTTAAAGTTTCTACACGTGATTTGATATGACAGCGGAAGCAGTAAGTTGAGAAGTAAAATAATTTAAAATTAAAAATTTTGTAGAGCCGACTTCAATACAAGCGACTTCAATATAGGTTATTTAAGAATAACTCAATAACCATTGGTCTGACCTTGATCAAATTCATATGGGACCACACGAGAACTAGCAGCTTTCATATAAAAAAAGAATCATCGAAATCGGTTCGCCCAGTACAAAGTTATGAGGTAACACAAAAAAAACATACACTCGAATTGAGTACCGTCTCCTTTTTGGAAGTCGGCAGAAAAAGAAGTAATAAGAACAAGAAGTAAACACGAAAAACGTTGTATATTTTATCGCAATGTTTTAGAAAGCAAGAAAATTTGATAAAAATGTCACGCATCTCAACGCTATCGAACTAGCAATGAACAAATCCCAACGTGCGTTTGAGGCATGTTTGTGAAGACCGCATCTTTGAAATGATTTTGAAACTTTAGTAGAAAGTATGTATCTATTCTTATGGATAATCTATGTGAGAAATTGATGTAAATATTGATTAAGGAGTCATTAAGTAGTAAATGAGTATATTTTGGACTATCAACAATACCACCATCCATTTCTGAACTTTGTAAAGTAAATACAATTTTGTACTACTTAATATAAATGTGGTTTCACAATTCAAATGTTCAAAACAATGCAATATTTTTTATATGGTATTTTTTCTTCGCCAGCCTATATAAGCCTATTGCTAAGGGTTGAGGCTAAGAATTAGCCTCTTGAGTCTCTTCGCATCGTATCTAAATATTCCACAAGGCTCTAAAACCGAGGAAACATTTATAGAGACAAGAACCCATCGTATGACATCGTTCAAAAAACCGTGCCGTGAAAATCTACCAGCACTTTTCTAACATGAAAGCCCGTCGAGCCCAAACTTGTCGACGCTGCTACCACAGGGGCACTGATGGGGTTGACAATTCGCCGCTCCTATTCCTACGGTGATGTGCAAACTTTCCCCATAGAGTAATGTGCCGAGATTCCTTTATGGTAAAGCGTGTAACCAGTGAATAGATGCCTTAATTGAAACAGCTAGAAGCCGTGCTTGATCTTGGTCACTATGGAAATTATGAAACAACAGAACACTAACAGAGTAATAATTTCTTATTTTTAGCGAATATTTCTTATTTTTATACTGAATGAAATTTTTTTAGCAGATTTTGTCGCCTATTTAATTTTAACTTATTTATGATTCCCGACGAGAGCTTTGTTATACTCATGGTCATAGTAGGTCAAAGAATTGATGCACTTATTTATTATTATATTATTAAACACAATAAAATTTCTAATATAGTTTAACCTGATATATAAATTAAAACAGCAGGGTGAAATAGATGAAGAAATAACTGGCTGAAGGATATCTAGCTGTTCAATCCTGACGATAATCTTCATAATGTACCTACCCTATGTTGGATATACGTAATTTCGTGTGTGACTTATAAAATATTTTTCAAGTAAGAAGAAATACCTATGTTCAGTGGAAAGGTCTATGTTCAGTAGCGGACTTGTAAATGGCTGTAATAATGATGATGATGATGATGATTTAAAAGATACAGAAACTTCAAATTGAATAATATCCAAGCAGAGAAAAGATTATTTTGTTTTTAGTCTCAAAGATGTAATTTTTTTTAAGAATAATAATAGTATTAAACGAGCACACAGTCGATCTAATGGTAAATAGATGATGTGGTCCATAGATCTACACTTATCCTCGATTAAGAATAAACATGTAAACTGAGGACTAATATAGAATGCCGCATGAAAAGCAAAAAGGGTCTACACTCACTATACTAAGGGTATTACTACTAAGTTATAAGAAGCTATAACATTAAGATATTCTGTGAGAATGTAGTCTATCCCGGTCGAGACAACCTATCTGCTGCAACTATAATGTAGCTACAGCGTAGCTCTACGATATTAAAAACTTAAAATTCCTATAAAGAGTGATTTCAGATTTACTATTGTCTGTCAAATTAATTTAAATGAGTAAAAGTAAAAAATAAATCCGAGTATGAAAATACTCTCATTCATTGCTTGTTTCGGTAAATGTGGGTATTTTACTGAGGGGCTCGTTAGTATTCGGTTCACTTCCACGGGATTAAATTAGCCTCTAGCTACTTAGAACTGGAGACTGTGCTGTGAACCGAATGAGCAAATGTTCCGAATAAGTTTTGCCTGTCTACTTATACTATTATCAAAATGATTGAGCTAAATATTTTTCACTTTCACTTAAATATATTCTTATTAGTTAGAAGAACAATTCAAACAAATTATTACGTACTTAAATATTCTTTTCTTGTATGATTAGCAAATTTTGTTTACTTTTATAACGGCACATTCAACGAGGGTAACATTTATGATTATTATTAATAAAATTTACATTACGTCATGGGCATTAATTACGTTAAATCAAATTTAGACTCTTAAAAATTTTCATCGGCGTGATCGTAGAAATAACATTCCATCCATAGATTCATCATCATTATAGCCGATCAGAATTCCATTGTTAAATATAAACCAGGCTTCTCTTAAGGAATACCTCACGTCTATGTCACACCTACGTCGGTAGTTTTTGGAGTAGCACGTCCGAGCATGTTGATGAGCATGTTTGCCTAGGACAAATTGTACGAGTAGGTTATATTTTTATATAAAAGGTGGCAAACGAACATGTGGAAAGAACGACCTCATGGAAAGTGACTACCGCCGTTTATGAACAACTGCAACACCAGGGGAATTGCAAATGCGTTGCCGGCCTTTTAAAAAAAGTAGGCCCTTTTCAAAAAGGTTAGTTGACAGCTCTGTACTAACACACGGAGCATTGGCCGCTTCCACGGCTAAACACCTTGCCTCCCCTTCTGAAGATCTACCCTTTTCCTTACACGGTTAAAGAACCAGAATAACTGATAACTAACTGAAGTAGCTTTGTGTAGGTCATGTGGCTCGAATAACCTACGATCTAGCAAGGCCCTGTGAAAATATCACCGCCAAAGAGGCAATCCAATACCATCGTTATTCAAATCGTGTATCTTATACATGATAGATAGAATACCGAAAAGTCACTGTGATCACTTCCCATGTGGTTACTGTAAGCTGGCTTGTCACACAGCCTTTAAATGTCCACTGCTGAACATAGGCCTTCTCGTAGATTGCCTCATAGGGAGATTTTTCCATAGTTGCCAGGCTTGACATGTGGGTTGGCAACCGCAGTTTTTTATTATTATGAATTGTTGTCAGGAAAATGCTGCTGCCAATTTCCTGTTTCAGTTTCTTTCACCTCTTACGACACACACAGAACGATATGGGGTAGTGGATATTCTAACACCGCCAAGCACTACACGGTCGCTCTAATATGTAAAATATACTATGTAACTTCGTATAACTCACAAATATATCTTATCTAAGCATAATAAAATGCGCATAGAAGAGAATGTCAATTACCTTAATACATTATTGAGAGGTGGATCTTGCATTTCGAATTCGCAATCTCTGTAACGAAATATAATATGCAAATAAATATCTTGATAATATATCAATAGAAACAAATTAAAACTTAATAAAATGATACAAGCCAATCACATTTTAAAACAATACGAAAAAAATATATTTTTGAATTTAAAATTTATAAATAACAGGAAAATGTAATAACCTACTTCAATCTTGAAAAATATAACAAACGTCATCCTTGTCAGCCTGGCGGTCTGCTGTTTACAAATAGGTGTGCTGGAATGATTAATCGTTCTGTACATTGAATTCGCAGATATAAATGAAATGGTTGAATAATAGGTAATAAATTATTAAGCACCAGCTGGGCGCAAACTGAAACGTTCTAAAATAGTAACATGAATGTTTGTCTTTTTTATATTTTTTTTATTTACGCTTTCAAAAAGAAATGCTTTCTAAAATTGTTTATTAATTCTTCTTTTTCATCAATAGTATCATTATCGTCCTATCATAAAAACTCACTGTTGGACATGCAAGCTCTTCCATTGTAAGGAGCTATTTCCTTTAGAATAAAAAAAAACTTCGTTGCTCAACTTCTTCAAAATATATTTTTACTCTGCACTTTTAGCATTGCAATCAACCATAATGCTCCGAGTAAAAACAAGCGGATCTTCCCGGTCCGAAAGAAAACCGAGTTCGCTACCTAACCGACTACACGCGGTTCGCTAAAATCCGGTGAGAAATACGAGTAACTGGTATTACTAGCTTGTGCTTTTTCGTGGTATTTACAGAATGTACGTCACTATTTTTAGTAAAACTATTGTTGCTTTTGTATACATACATTGTTCAGTCGCTAGGTATTTGTTTGGGCTAGTTGTTACTACACTTTATTAAATAACGAAAATGTTACTCTAGATTTTAAGTTAGCTAGTGTCATTAACAAAAAAAAATTAAATGTCAAAAGATAATGAATTCATCTTTTTCTCAAGATGGCTGTCCCACGGTGACTCTTTTAATATTTTATTGTGGTAATCATATGTTATACTTTGGTAATTTCCTATTGATAGAATTAAACATTCGGAGCCCACATTTATTTTCTTTTCAAGGAGCTGGCCACAAGAAAACTTCAATTTGAACTTCCCTAAGATATTCCGAGAATATCGCGGCTGTGTGCACCGAGCATTGTTTATTTTTTATTTATTTACTTAATCTTTATTGTAAACTTTATAAATAGGGTATCAAAGGGCGGCCTATCGGTATTGTCTGTCTGTCTATATATATATACATACATATATATATATATATATATATATATATATAAATATATATATATATATATATATATATATATATATATATATATATATATATATATATATATATATATATAATCTAAAAAGTGTAGCAACTTCTTAAAACAGCCCATACTAGGCGGTTTCTTACATTTTTGGACAAGGTTTATCATGCATTTAAAGAAAATTATCTTTGACTTATTGGGTCAAAAGGCATCACAATCAACTCCAAAATATCTGTTACGTACCGTGCCGCAGTCAGAACCCCGTTTTCCATACTGTGTATCTCCGTACGTGCCTCCTAATCAAAATAATAAATTTACTGACCTACAAACTATTATTGATCCCCCACGGTCATTTTTATTGAATAGGCTTTTTCTATGGTATTTAATAGAATCAGTCTGTATTTTGCGGAAATCCATTATATCAAAGTTGGTAAAAAATTATTTTGCCCATATCCGCTCAATGAAATTAAATGGTGTGTCTTACTGCTCTTCGAACTAGGTAATAAACATAATTTTATTTCATTTCTTTCTTTCTTATTTATTTTCATTGAGTGGATGTAGGCAAAATAATTTTTACCAACCCTAATTTTTTCCATTAATTTTATACTATTGTCCATTTCGTCTCTATACTTTGATTGGATTAAGACAAAACCAGGACTTGTCATTGAAGAATATTTTCTTCAACTATCACTATCTCAATATCGGTTTGAAGGAGCAAAATGGGATCTACTGTGGTAAGTAAAGGTCCTCTTGTAACCAAATGTGTAATTTTAGCCACTAACTGTCAAGTTGAAGTACGATTTCATTTAGGATTTCATAGTACATTGCTTACAATAAATCTGTTGTCCTTCGTTGTTGTAACTTGTTTGTGACCTTATCCTTTACACATATTCTCCAGTCTGCCGGTGGAGATACTGTGAAAAGTTTCAAACTTGGAAACTTGTAATGTTCTAGTTATTTGATTGTAAGTGTATCCATTATCAATTAAAGTAACAACTCTGGAGATTTGAGTTTCGGAATTATCACTTAAGTAGAATAATTAAAAACTAAACTAGAATTGCTAAAAACAGGAAAATTAGTAAGCTTTCTTATAGTTAGCATTGATTAAATTAATACGAACCCGAAAGAAAGGAAATAAAACTTAGAAGTTTTTTTTTATAAAAGAGGGGGCAAACGAGCATGCGGCTCATCTGATGGTAAGTGACTACCGCCGCCCATGAACAGCTGGTTGCAGCTGACCAGGTCGCAGAATCGCAGACGCGTTGCCGGCCTTTTAAAAAGGAGTACGTACGTAAATAAAAGTAAATTAAAATCCTTCTTTTTTTCAAATCACATGTGCATTTTTAGACTGTCAGTTTGTAATGAGAACATATTAAACATTTTCACCATGTTTTTATTGAGTCACTTTCTTGTTTGTCTGTCGTTCCGGGTGGAATTTAGTAATTGATTTTAAACTAACTTCCCGATGAGATGGAATTTAGAAATTTTTAGTACAGCTCAAATTCGGATGACAATGCAAAATATGATTAAAAATGTAGTAAAATTAAAAAAAAAATATGTCACTCTTTTTTACTTTCCTGTAAGTATACCCATAAACATATGATAATATTTTAATTAATGAAGAGTAGGAAATTAGGATACATCGTGAGAAGTGTATTCTACAAGAATACGTACAGTATTCACCATTAACTAAAATTCTGTCAACACAGCATGCCTGTTTCAGAGAATTCACTTTGTAATTTGAAGCAATTTATTACCTATTGTATGACCATTCCATTAATCTCAGTGAACTGATTGTACATGATAATTAATCATTGCAAAACACCTATTTGTAAACAGCGCACCCAACCAGCGAGGGATGATTTTCCTCATGTTGGAAGTATTTTCTTTTCGCACATTTCTTTTGATACCCGCATTTATACAGGTACTTTAATGTATTTACACGATTTGCTCGCAGTCGTGTTAAATGAAAAGAGTGTACAGACATTTCCTTTTTGTTTTCGAGGAAGCACAGAGCATACAGACTATTGTGTGGCCAAGAAGATACTCAACAATACATAATATCACATATACTCGTCTCGTCTCACGCATTCCTCAATACCTTCAAACCAGAGTGTCATGAATAGAACCAGTGCGTGCTACTAAGACGTGGTTCTTCACTGCAGGCTGCAAGTAGAAGCTTACGGACACGCACGCTATGGATATGGCTATGCTTGAAGTTTCTCTGCATGATAGAATCCGTACCGAAGATATCCGAAGCAGAACTAGAGTAACCGACATGTATATACAATGACCACAATTTAATAACGATAATGATGACGATTTATTTATATTTCGATACATTACCACTTATTTATTAATTTATCTTTAATGACAAATTATTTACTTAAGCGTGCAATAGCTCGACTTCATACGTTGTGTCATTCTCTATCTGTAATTTTAAAAAGTGTGACAGTGGTAGAGCTATGCTGCAACTATATTAATAGTATAGTTGTAACACGAATGGGTCGGCTCGACCGGGGAAGGACCACGTTCTCACAGAATACCAGCGTAAAATAGCAGCTTAATGCTGCTGTGTTTCGTATGGTGAGTGTAGAGAACCGGAGACCCTTTTTACTGGAAAAGAGGCATTTTATCTTAGTCCTCACGGCTGACAACGCATCTGCATTTTAATTCGCAAACGAAGATACCATGCCACAGCAACCACTTACCATCAGGTGGACTGTGTGCTCGTTTGTCTCCCTATTCTATAAAAAATAGTTGGTAAAAAGACTAGTACGACATGATTTTACCTACCTATTAAAATTTATTATGTAAATATCATTTTTAACAGACGACTTAAAATAGGTAGGAATATTTCGCGTCACATCGAGCAAACTCGGCAGCATCAGTACATCCAGTCGCGGATTTAATTTAAAAACTGAAATATGGCTAGGCGAAACTCCGTCTGTATTGACTAGTGGTACATGTTTCACTTCAAACTTTAATTTTATTTTATTTTTTGCGAAACTGAACAACAAAAGAACTTACATTCCTCCTGATGATGGACTCCTACAACCAACTACAAACGAAGAACGCTACAGATGCCTTGTCATTTCTAAGGACTAATATGGAATGACTGACAGCATGTAATTATATTGGCTTTCTAGACCTTTCAGATCGGAGGCAAAGGATAAAGTAGTGCAGACAGTGTTTTTGGGCGGAAGACAGAAAGAGAAAGAGAATGGTGGCTACCAAGACGGACTCCTAGACAGAAAAGTAGTTCTACCACTCAGTTTTATATAGTACTAGCTATTCCCCGCGACTTCGTCCGCGTGTAATTTAGAGTTGTAATTATGTTGCGCGGAACCCTAATTATTTTTGTAAAATATAAGTAGCCTAAGTTACTTCTTATAACATCACCTATCAACTAGTGAAACCCCCGTCGAAATCGATCCAGCCGTTTCGGAGATTAGCCGGAACAAACAGACAGACAGAAGTTTTATAAATTGTGTTTTTGTTATAAGTACCGTATATACTTTCATATGCATTTAGTAAAAAGCTGATATTTTGACATTACAAACAGACACTTCAATTTTGTTTATTTGTATAAATTTAAAAAGTTTTTGAAGTGATAATTTACTTAGCCGCATTGTGCGATTTTTGGTAGGGGAAAACTTATAGGTTCACGTCACCGATGACCTCGATGCGTAGTAGACAAGCATATCTACTACGCGTCACTAGTATAGCCCAAGCCAGACTACCGACGCGTATTATAGCGGCCTGTGTACATGTATACGCATATATCATTGAGTTTTCACTTATGTCGGCAGCCCTTATGACTGCCTCTGTTTTTTTTTTACAATTTTATGCACAACACATCTACTTTTGCAATAATATATTAGTAACTCCTATAAAATATTAATATTTGCAGACATAATACATCAACATTGATTTAGTAGTTCTAATATCTGGCTACTACGCACGCGTCCTGGTTTCGGATTCCAGTCGTAAAGGGCAGATAAATACTCGCACCCGACAGTTTCTCAGGCAGAGACGAACTGAGACAGCTATGCTTGAAGTAGACACCTAAAAATTCAACGACAATTCGTCTCACATAACGTCATGTACGTCTGCTGCGATATTTACTTCAATAACATTGCCAAATCATAACGCGTGTAAATGTAATAGAAATCTTTATCTCAATCAATAATTGTTAGTTAGTTAGATTTCACAAAATATTTATTGCGTTTTTAGTAAATAAGTTGTTTTATTAATTACTCAATACAAAATGCTACGAAGTGATATAAAAAATTTGTGAGATTCGTGATTTTTGAGGGGATGGACGTTTATTTTAAACCCAGAACAAGTTTGATTTCTGCTAGCAATGATAATATTGCTTATTTTCTTTTTTTGCGAGAACCGTGGTGGCTCAAGGACTAAACTCTCACTGTAAATTTTACAGTAGGTACGCGATCAATACGAGTTCGATCCCCGCCGGCACATGAAATTTCTGATTTAGAACGTGCTCGATGGCACATAATTGAAAAAAAAATGTATATTGAAGAAATTTAAAGTCAGCCAACACGCACTAGGCAGCGCGGCAGACATGTTCTAGCCATAAACTCTCGCAGAAATTAGAGGAGGCTTCGGCCTGGAGTGAGACATGTATATAGGCTGTAAATTATTATTTATTTTTAGTGAAGAATTACCACATAATCAACGATGCAAGAGCCGTGGTGGCTCAGATGGTTAGCGCTCGCTGTAAGCTTCACAGTACTCGAGCAACCCGGGTTCGATCACCGCCGGCACCAATGAAATCGTTTATTGCAATTTTAAGTGCTGATTTACCACGTGCTCGGCGGTGAAGGAAAACATCGTGAGGAAACCTACATGCCTTTTTTTTATAAGGGATAAGGGTGACAATCGAGCACATAGTCCACCCGATGGTAAGTGGTTGCTGCGGCACATAGACATCTACATCTATCCTCCATTACAAATCAAAATGTAGATGCGTTGTCACCCGTAAGGACTAAGATGGAATGCCTCATTTCCAGTAAAAAGGGCCTCCGGCCACCTGCACTCACCAGGCGAAACGCAGAGGTAAACCTCTACTTCACACTGGTATTCTGTGAGGTCGTGGTACCACCCCGGTTCAAGCCGGCCCATCCGTGCGACAGCAAAAGCCTCCACGTGGCTCTACCACTGTTAAAAAAATATGTTAAAAATGTCTGAGAAATAAGAACAAAATATATTTCGAAGACATGTGAAGTTCACCAACACGCATTGGGGCAGCGCAGCGGACGTTTCCTTGCCCTAAAACCATCTCAGAAATGAGAGGAGGCCTGTGCCCAGCAGTGGGACGTTACTTTTACATTACAACGATGTATGAAAGAAAAAAGGTAAGGGAACGGTCGCCAACTATTTGACATACATGGGTCACCTTAACAGATAAATTATTAAAAAAGAACCCGACAGTGATCTAAATAATAAAAGATATTTTTCATTTTATGCATATTATATGTATATATTTGGGAAGTACCCGTTAATATCTTTCATCTTGGGAAAGGATGTGGATCCTTTATACCATCCTTTTTATTTCCTTTACCTCAATTTACCTTAAGGAATGTTTTGATGTCTTTCACCTCTCCCATCCCCTGTCCTTGCGCTCTTGTGAATTCCTCCATTTAAAGTCTTTTACCTATTCCACGATATTTTATATTGTTACTAATACTAATACCTAGTAAGTAAATATTATTAATTTATTTTAATAATTTCTACATGTCTTTCACGTTTCATGTCCACCATAATTAATTTTAGATGACATCAAATGAGGCATATAGAATCAAAGGCAGCTAAGCGACAAACTTTCAAAAAAATAACTAAGTATGGAGCCATCTAGTGAATTCTTGGTTGTAACTCTTTATTTTATTATTGTAAGAAACAAATACAGCTAAAGCCCTTTAAATTTCGTTCAAAAATTGATTTTGGGATCAAATACAGCTAAGTCACCTTAGGTCGCAATCAAAGACAGCTAGGTGATAAAACAACCAATCACAACGCTTGAATTCTCGAAAACAAAATGGCGATTTCTATACAACCGCGTTAGCCACACCTAATATTTTTATTGTATTTTTAGTGTTTTTAGTGAGTTCTCGTGCAAAATTTATTGTGAAACGACTATTATGGAGGTCACTGTAGAACCGGCAAGTACTGGCAGAGGTCGAAAACGCACACGAAACCAAGAAAACTGGAAGGCAAATATTGCTAAGAGAGAAAGGTTAGTGATGTGCCTTGCTTCTACACTCTGCACAATGTATAGATAAAGATAAATAATTGCAATCGAATTAAATTCATTTTTCGCAATATTTATTTTTCAATGTATTTCCATGTACTTTAACGCTAATACAGTATGTATTTTCGTTAAGGTACATTGGAGGGATGGACATGGAGGATCTAACTGTAACTAAAATTGTGCTAAGATAGAGAAGTTTGAGTGTTAAAAATATTTATTATTGTTTTTATTTTATTTTATCTCCCAATAATGTGTTATTATAATTTTTACTATGTATGCAAACCTACCTACAAGTACCAGTGCTGTACCTACTAAGTAAAATAATAGCTACAAACTAGTAGTATGTTTAATAACACCCCTTTTTTCGTCAGGAGTTAAGTTCTTTACAGGTTCCTAGTACCTAACCAAATGTTTTTTTTTTCACAGATACTCCTCAACTGCTTTACCTCAAAGAGTGAACTGTTCACATAAAAACCCAACGCTAAAATGTGCAACCCTGACAATGAATGAACTTCTAAAATTTCACCAATCATTTTATGCCTCAAGAAAAAAAAGCTGTCAAGATGCTTTTCTTCTTAAGTGCTGTCAAATAAAACAAATTAAAAGAAGGCGTCCTAACCAAAATAAAAGGCTTAGAAGAGATTTTAATATCCAGTACAGGATTTTAAACAGTCAGAATAAATTTGTGATTGTCTGCCAAACATTTTTTTTGAGTTCCTTGCAAATAAAAAAGTATAGAGTGGAATTTGTTATGAAGGTGTTTTACTATACAGGACAGATTGCTAAAGAAAACAGGGGAGGAAATCATAAAATAAACAAGTATAAGGATCAAAAAGATATAGTTAGGCAGTTTATTATTAAGTTAAAATGCATAGAATCACATTACTGTCGATCTGCAACACGAGAACGAAAATATCTGCACAGCGATTTGAGTATAAACAAACTTTATAAGATGTTCAGAACCGAAAATCCTCAGTCTTTTGTAAAGAAGTCTTATTTTCGTGCAATATTCAACCAAGATTTCAATTTAGGATTCGGTAATCCGAGAACAGACGTTTGCTCGAAATGCATTGAATTGGATGGGAAAATTGAAATGGAAAACGACCAAGAAAAAAAGAAAGACCTCATGATCGAAAAAAGAGTCCACAGGCTCAGGGCAAAAGCATTCTTTAAATTGCTTCGGGAAAAATCAGACGATATGATCACTTTCTCATTCGACTGTCAAAAAAATAATCCCCTACCCAAAGTACCTGACCAAAGTGCGTACTACAGTCGCCAAATATATCTCTACAATTTTACGATTGTTCAGGGTTCTTCTAAAGATCACCTGAATAAAGACACAACTTATGCATATTTGTGGACAGAGAACGAATTTCCAAAAACATCTAACCAGATAGCCTCTGCAGTGTACCACCGTTTAAATAAAACTAATTTTGAAGGGATTAACACTGTTCGTCTTGTAGCTGATGGATGTGGCGGGCAGAACAAGAATAGCATATTGCTATGTATGCTGTCAAGATGGCTTCTCGACAACACGTCTCTGAAAAAAATTGAAGTCGTTTTCCCCATTACTGGGCATTCTTTCATGCCACCAGACAGAGTTTTCGGAAACATTGAAAAAGTCCTTAAAAAACAAGAAGTAATCATTCGACCTGAAGATTACATAGACATCATTGCAACAAATGCAACCATTACAAAAATGCGTGACATTCAAATGTTCGACTTCAGAAGTGCCGCAAAAGATGTCCTAAAACCGACTGCGAGATGGCCTTTTAAAATAAGTGAATGCAAAAGATTCATTTTAAAGAGATCCAAAACTGTTGGAAATGTGCTTATTCGTGGAGAACTGCATTTTAATTCAGATATAGGTAAAGCAGTAAATCTTTGCAAAACTGGAATGAAAACCAATATGATAATCCCATCCACAGTGCCACTAGGAGCACCCATGAATCGTGCAAAAATAACTGACGTCGATGCATTATTAAAAAAGCATTTTGGCGCTGAATGGGAAACCAATGCAGAATGTCAGTTTTATGTAAATATTATAAGATCGCCAGTTATTCAAGAGGGGGATTCAGAAAGAGGGGAAGATGATAATGAAAACTATTGTGAATGTAGGGATGATACTGTGGATTTAAGAATTTAAATTTTGTTTGTGTTCAAAAAGAAGAAACAGCTGATTTAGTAATAAGAAAAGGTTTAAAGGTTTAATTTATGAACTATCATAAGAATAGAATATTGTTTCTGAAAGTAAAGAAAAGTCTGATTAAAACGAGAAAAAGTGTTGTTTTTTTGTTAACTTGTTGATTATTGGATTTAAGAATTTAACTTTTGTTTTTGTTGAAAAAGAAGAAACAGCTGATTAAAAGTAATAAGAATAATTTAGTAATAGGAAAAATTTTAAGTTCATAGGAATAGAATATTGTTCGTAAAGGAAAAGAAAAGTCTGATTAAAAAGAGAAAACGTGTTTTTGTTTCATAACCATTTTGATTATTATTTGAAGTTTTATGAAAATTTTAAATATCTACATGAAAACATGTTTTAATTACTGGTCCATGCTATCGACATCTGTAGGGAACATCACTAACATTGTAATGTCAATATGGCGCCAGTCATTATCAAAGACAGCTAGGTTCACTTGAGTAAAAATCAAACACAGCTAAGACATTTAATGTCGTTTTTATCCCTTCGGGGGAAAGAAAACGTTTGCTATTTTAAGCCACCAATTTTCATTTATCTATTAATAAATAAACCAACCAATATTATACAGGGTTAATTTTCAATAACCAGCCAAATTTTCAGAGAAGATTCATCATCATCATCATCATTACAGCCCTTCACAAGTCCACTGCTGAACATAGGCCTCCCCCAAAGAATGCCACAAAGCACGGTCCTGAGCCACCTGCATCCATCGACTTCCTGCATGTCTTACCAGGTGGTCACTCCATCTTGTGGGGGGACGCCCTACACTTCGCCTACCGGTACGAGGCTGCCACTCGAGAACCTTTCTTCCCCATCGGTTGTCGGTTCTTCGAGCTATATGGCCGGCCCACTGCCACTTCAGCTTAATCCGTTGGGCTATGTCGGTTACTCTGGTTCTACTGCGGATATCCTCATTCCTAAGTTTATCACGCAGAGAAACTCCGAGCATAGCCCTCTCCATAGCTCGCTGAGCGACCTTGAGCTTCCTCATACGGCCAGCAGTGAAGGACCACGTCTCAGTTCCGTAAGTCATCACTGGCAACACGCACTGGTTGTACAATTTTGTTTTAAGGTTTTGAGGTATTTCTGACGAGAAGATGTGTCGTAGCTTCCCGAACGCTGCCCAGCCGAGTTGAATCCGTCGATTGACCTCTCGGTCGAAGTTGGACTTACCTAGTTGGACTATTTGTCCCAGGTAAACATACTCGTCAACAACTTCGAGCTTAGTGCTCCCAACAACTACCGGCATAGGTGTGACATGGACATTAAACATAATCTTTGTTTTGTCCATGTTCATCTTAAGACCTATCCGTTGGGAGACACTATTGAGGTCATTGAGCATAGTGCTTAGTTCCTCCAGCGATTCTGCCATGAGGACTATATCGTCGGCAAATCGAAGGTGAGTGATGTGTACTCGCCAAAGATGTTAATACCGTATCCTTTCCAGTCCAGAAGCTTGAAAACGTCTTCCAATGCAGCGGTGAAGAGTTTCGGAGATATAACGTCACCCTGTCTTACACCTCTCTGCAATTGGATAGGTTTCGTACTCTGGTTCTGTACTCGGATAGCCAACGTAGCTCTACTGTACAAACACTTCAGCACTTCGATATACCGACAGTCAACTTGGCACCGCTGAAGGGACCGCAGCACCGCCCAAATTTCGACGGAATCAAAGGCTTTCTCATAGTCCACATACGCAAGACATAGTGGCAAATTGTACTCTTCGGACTTCTGTACAATTTGCCGTAGGGTATGTATGTGGTCTATGGTGCTAAAGCCCTTTCGGAAACCGGCTTGTCCGGGAGGCTGGAAGTCGTCAATTCTGCGCGCGAGACGATTCGTAATGACTCTCGAAAACAGCATGTAGACGCGGCTCAGAAGGGAACTCGGTCTGTAGTTCTTCAAGAGAGCGTTGTCACCTTTCTTGAAGAACAAGACCACCGCACTTCTGCTCCATGCCTCCGGTGTAATGCCACCATGGAGGACGGAATTAAAGAGCTTCTGAAGGACTTCAAGTACCGGTCTTCCACCCGCTTTCAGAAGCTCCGCTGTAGTTCCATCCTCGCCTGGGGCCTTGCCGTTTTTAAGATGCTGGAGAGCCATTCTAATCTCGTTCAGACTGACGTCCGGGATATTTTCGGAATAGTGTCGAATAAGACTCGCTCTTGGATCGTTACTCACACTTGCGTGTGGCTCCAACGATGACGTGTACAGCTGCCCATAGAACCTCTCAATCTCACTCAAAATCTCAGGTGCCCCGGAAACGATGCTGCCCCATTCGGTCTTCAGCTTTGACAGTTGGCTCTTTCTGGCAGACAGATCTCTGGCAAAGACTTTGGAGCCTTGGTTCCGCTCGATCGCTTCTTCAATACGAGCTGTATTGAAGTTGCGTAAGTCTCGCCGCATGCATTTGGAGATCTGTCTGTTCAGTTGCCTGTATGCTGTCAAATCTGTTGAAGAATGTAGCCTCATCTCCCGTCTAACAGCCATGAGATTAAGAGTGTGATCGGAGAGTTTTTGTGTTCTTCTTCGGCGGGTCTTGCAGAACTTAGCTCCGACCGCATGGACAGTTTCCACGAGCTTGTCATTTATATCGTCCACTTCATTGCAGTCTTCTACGCACTGAAAACGGTTTTGTAACTCGAGCTGAAAGGTTTCGGGACTTTGGATTAGAACACGAGGGGGACGGAGCGTTGACTTCATCAGACGAGACCTCTCCAACTTAATATTTAGGTTCAGTGTGCCTCTAACCATTCGGTGATCGCTGCCGGTTTTCACCCTCGCGATCACTGAGACATCACTGAACAGTTGTGGTCTGGTCGTCATAATGAAGTCAATCTCATTTTTTGTCGAACTGTCGGGGCTCGACCAGGTCCACTTCCTGTGGGGCCGCTTCTTGAAGAAAGAGTTCATCATAAAGAGTCCCTCTTTCTCCATGAAGTCGGCCAGCTGCTGGCCCCTTGGGTTCCGTTGCCCTATTCCAAATTTCCCTACTTTCAGCTCACCGTCCTCTCTTTTGCCTAGTTTTGCATTGAAGTCTCCCATTAACACTGTATATTGGGTTTTGGAGGAATGCATGGCTCTAGAGATATCCTCATACATTTCCTCCACCTCCTCATCGGGGTGTGCCGAGGTTGGTGCGTAAACCTGTATGACCTTCAGCGAATACCGTTTGGTGATTCTGAGTATAAGGTACGCAACCCTCGACGACACACTCCCGATCTTTACAACGTTGTTAACGAGAGACTTGTGGACGATAAATCCGACACCTCCTTGGGACAGATGGTCGCCCTCCCGGTGATAGAGCAAGTTGCCGTATTCGAGGATTACCGTGCCCCCCCCCCCTCTCTTCAGACTTCGGATAATCCTAAAATATGCCGACGCAACTTGTCTATCTCTTCTTCCAGCTCCACGATCTTCTCGTCAGTCCTCAGGGTGCGTGCGTTGTACGTTGCCAGGTCGAGTCGTCGTAGGTGGCAATCGAACCTCCACCGGAGATTCTTAGCACCCCCTGCCCCGCCGTTACCATGGTCACCACCGTAGCCAGGAATAGCGGGGCCGCCGGGGACTGGGGGCCGTCTGTTTGTTGTTTTGATCATTGGGGGGTATTTGCCATAGTTGCCACGCTTGGCGAGCGGGTTGGCAACCGCAGTTTTTTTATTGTAATTTTGGCTATTATCAGGAAGATGCTGCTGCCCATCTCCCGCCTTTTTCCCTTTGTCGCCTTTTACGACACCCACGGGAGGATATGGGGTAGTGGATATTCTTGACCGCCACTACACGGTATACCGCCAATAAGTAAAATAGGAAAATGGTGAAGAAAAAAGCATATAAAAAATCTCAAATATTTTGATTTTACTGCGCACGCACACATTTGTTAGGGTCGATCGGTAGGCAAAAACGTCGTTGCCCATAAATCACATTTAATTTGGGTTCTCTTAGTTCAGCATTTCGACAGTCAACAAATACAATCACTATCATCGTTATCATTATTACAGGCTTTCACAATTCCACTGCAGAACAAAGGCATACCCAAGGAATACATAGTGCGGTACTGAGCCACCTGCATCCATCGATTGAATGCAGATGCTTGGACACTGCACTTAAGGGTACATGGCTTCTACTTGAGTACCTTTCCTCTTCATCAGTTGTCTGTTCTTCCTTAGAATTTCGAATTCCGAATGGTAGCTCAACGATCAATGTTAGGCTCAGAGTTTATCTAAGTGATAAACTTTGAAATAAGGAT
This sequence comes from Parnassius glacialis, assembly GCA_033319125.1. Classification (NCBI taxonomy): domain Eukaryota; kingdom Metazoa; phylum Arthropoda; class Insecta; order Lepidoptera; family Papilionidae; genus Parnassius; species Parnassius glacialis. The sequence continues at coordinate 22,949,695 of JAVANC010000010.1, read as the reverse complement.
ATTCGCAATAGAACCATAGTCCAACGAATCAGTAAACCAGACGTACCACGTCTGGTTTACAGCCACGTTGCAGCTATATTATGGTTGGAGCACGAATAGGTCGGCTCGACCGGGATAGCACCACGCTCTCGCAGAATACCTGCGTAAAATAGCTGCTTAATGCTATTGTGTTTCGTATGGTGAGTATACATTTTGATTCTTAATCGAGGATAAATGTAGACGTCTATAGGCCACATGATCCACTTACCGTCAGGTGGACTGTGTTCTGGTTAGTGCACTTATACAAAAAAAAACTCAAGTTGCAGTGGGCCGGCCATATGGGTTATTAAAGTCATACAATACAAAGAAAAAAGTTTAACAAAATTATTATAAAACTAATCCTTGCAGTAGTAATTTCAAGAGCTTAGTGTACGTTATCTCGCCCACCAGCCCTCTTATCACTTGAAGTTGTGAGCTGACGCGGATACATTTACATGAAGGGATCTTCTTTACAGTAAATGAAACAACTACATAGTTAAATAACTCGGGATACGGTGTTTTATATCTTATTATCATTTCATCTAGTACAAATATTTCTGATTCCTCAAAAATATGAACTAATTAACTATTATATGAGACTGATAGGTTACTTTATTGCTATATGCTGCAGAGCACAGACTATTTTTGAGTAGAATTGAAGAATATCCCTCACACAGCTCATCAGAATAAGAGAGGCTTAATTTGAATTTTTACTTTGACCAGTCCTTAAAAGTTTTAGTATCACCTAAGCTATAAGTTGCCCACTAGAAACATCTATTTCATTAGAGATGCTAAGCTTGTTATAATATATTTTTGCGTTCAAAGTACCTTAACTCGAATCTACATAATATAATTTGTTTAAAACTAGTTTATCTTATTTGAAAGTTATACGACATGGCGACTTATTGCATTATTAAACCCAGATCAAAAAAAATATTTTTATGAATAAAAATAATTTTACGCATTTTATCGCGTTTGGTTTTTATTTGTTTTTTACTCCCGACGTTTCGAGCGCTTAACAGCACCCATGAGAACGAAGTTGTTGAACGTATCAATGCCACAGCTACCACCTGAGATACTTTCATCTAACACGTTATTATTTATTTGTATTCCAATGTACGTAAAAAGGCCTTACAATAACTTGAAGTCATATAGTAGTTTCCTTGGTTTAATTTTATTGATAGTTGTGCATTTGAGTGGTTTTAAAAGTATAAAATTATGTTTGCCTACTCCAACGTGAGCTGAACGTAGCAACAATGTTCTTATATGCTGTAATGTATGAATTTAAGTATGGTGGATTTAGTGCAGATTAAGAAATTATTCATTTAATAATAATATTCACCTTTCTTTACATGTAAAACTACATTCGGACATATATATCACTTAAAAGTCACATTCTATATACATCCCACTGCTGCGTACAGTCATCCTCAGGCGTTTTGGTGAACTTTACACGTCTTCGAAATATTTTTATACTATATTTTAATACTTTTAGCGCGTTTGGGAAAAATGATGAGTGATTTCTTTACGATGCGCGCGCACCTAACCGACACCTAAAACGACACCATGAAGTTTGTTACGATGCACGCGCACACTGACACCTAAAAACGACAACTTCAATGGGTAATTGTCTCTCAATTTTTTTTTGTTTTGTTACGCTAAAGCAGTATAACTTCCTACGTGCGTACATAAGTACACACACACACACACACACACACACACACACACACACACACACACACACTTTTTTTTTTGCTTCTCATACATGCAGGTTTCCTTACGATGTTTACCATCACCACCAAGCACAGCACTTAAAATTGTAATTCACAATTTAATTTTTGCCGGCGGGGATCGAACTCGGATGTGTACTGTGAAATTTACAGCAAGACCTTAGCCCTTGAGCTACCGTGGCTACAAAATTTATTTAATAAACAAAAATAAAATGGAAAGTAACACAATTAGAATACAGCCTGGATGTTGGCCGTAGCCAATTTGCAAAGTTATCTGAACCAAAAGGTATTTATGTACATACTATAGAGTTTTGTGTTGTTAATTCATATTACACAGTATACTGAAATTCATATAGCGTGAGTAGCACGCTATATGAATTTCAGTATATGAAAAAATATTATTATTTTTACTAGTCGATTAGCCCACGAATCTATGTCATAAATATGTATATGAATATTTTTAAATGGCTCCGGGGCGGCTTAGTATTGAGGTGCAACGCTAAGAGCCGCGGGTTCGAATTCCACACGAAACAAGTATTTGTATCACCTACAAATAATTGTTTGAGTCTGAAAGTTTTTTCTTGTGCAATTTATGTATGTAAACTGTCTCCACGACGCAGGAGAAAATCCCAGATTCTGGAGAAGTTATTTTTAAAACATAAAAAGGAGAAAATATTAGCATTACTATATTTTAGAACAGTTATATGTTAGAACTCCTTGGTTTTAAAAATCGAATACCATTTATTTATTTGAAAAAAGATTCTCGGTCTTGTCACAAGGATTTGTCAAACTTGTTTAGTCGTTGAGAAAATGGAATTGACTCGAGAAAATTCAAGAGCGATAATTTATTATGACTTTCGAAGTGGTTTAACACAAAAACAGTGTGTTAACCGGATGATTTCTGCATTTCATGATGAAGCCCCATCTAAAACCACAATTTATCGCTGGTTTGTTGAATTTCAACGTGGACGTGTCAAGCTCAGTGATGATCCTCGTCAAGGTCGTCCAAAAACTGCGGTCACCCAAGAAAACGTTGATGCTGTGCGTAAGCTGATTGAGGAAGATCGACATGTGACATACCGCGAAATTCAGGCAACTTTAGACATTGGCATGAGTCAAATACAAATAATCTTGCATGAACAATTAGGTGTAAAAAAGTTGTTTTCCCGATGGATACCGCATTCACTCTGTGAAGAGCAAAAAGCGGCTCGCGTTACTTGGTGCGTCAGAACTCTCGAAAAATTCCACGCAGGATCCTCAATTGCTGTATACAACATTGTATCAGGTGACGAATCCTGGATGTATGCGTACGAACCCGAAACAATAAACTAGTCACGAGTTTGGGTGTTCGAAAATGAGTTAAAGCCAACAAAAATTGTTCGTTCACGGAGTGTTGCAAAAAAAAATGGTGGCCATGTTTGTCTCAAAAACCGGCAATGAGAGGAATAGTCGTAAATTCCTCTTGAAAGACAAAGAACGATTAATGCAGAATGGTATACTATCATTTGTTTGCCACAGGTCGTTTCTGAACTCCGTAAAGAGAACTGCAACCGCCGCATCATCCTCCATCACGACAATGCGAGTTCTCACACCGCACACAGAACAAAAGAGTTTTTAGAGCAAGAAAACATAGAATTATTAGACCATCCGCCGTACAGCCCCGACCTAAGCCCTAATGATTTCTATACTTTCCCTAAAATAAAGAATAAATTGCGTGGACAGAGATTTTCATCACCTGAAAAATCTGTGGACGCCTACAAAACGGCCATTTTGGAGACCCTAACTTCCGAATGGAATGGTTGCTTCAATTATTGGTTCCATCGTATGGAAAAATGTGTCAAATTTTGCGGAGAACACTTCGAAAAGCAATGAATAAATTTTTAAATAGTAATATTGTGTCACTTCCTTGATTCCCGAAATTTTTAATGCCGCCCTCGTATTACATTCACATTACTAATATTCCTGTTAACAACTCCAGCGGGGTTTGCCAAAATGTCATTAGACGATCGTTAACGCCATAGAAAACTATAAAAATGAATGGGAATAGAATATCTTGACGTTAATTGACAGTCATGTGATTAATCATTAGTTAGATTAATGATAATAGAATCATCCAATCACAGTCATTGAGGCGTACCTTGCTTGTAAGCAGTGACGAAGCTAGGGCTCCAAACTAGGGCAAGTCCAAGATTTTTATAAAAATAGAAAAAGAATTTTATAAAAATACACTAATCTTGATCTGTCTCCACACTTCAGTTTCATATTTAGTGTTGTCGAGGACGTATTTTTTTTATAGGATAAGGGTGACAAACGAGCACACAGTCCACCTGATGGTAAGTGGTTGCTGCGGCCCATAGACATCTACATCCATCCTCTATTACAAATCAAAATGTAGATGCGTTGTCACCCGTGAGGACTAAGATGGAATGCCTTATTTCCAGTAAAAAGGGCCTCCGGCCACCTGCACTCACCAAGCGAAACGCAGAGGTAAACCTCTACTTCACGCTGGTTTTCTTTGATGTCATGGTACCACCCCGGTTCGAGCCGGCCCATCCGTACGACAGCAAAAGCTGCCGCGTGGCTCTAGCACTGTTAAAAAACTGTTAACTGTTAACAAAGCACACAGAAAGCATACTACTGCTAGATACATTGTATGACTATATACATACCTTCGGTGGCTTTGAAAAAAGCCGTTTGGTATTGCTTGAGCGAAAGAAAAAAATATTTACACACAACAAAATACATGAACAAAAAGAAAAGCATGAACAAAGTACAAACAAACTATGTATAAATTTAAAAAAAAAAACAAATTATTTATATTCTAAATCGAATCGTCTCTCTTTCTTAAAGAAAGAGTTGATTACGTCTGCGTAAAATGTTGTTGGACGTTTTAATTGTACTAATAAGTGTTTACATGGATATGAGCAGTTTTTCTCAACAAAGTTTAAATGTTTTACCTTTTCCACGCGAAATAGCACTTTAACACACTTCAATTCATCACACTATTATCCTCCATTTTCACTAAAAGTATTTAGAAAACCATTAAAGTAAACACACAGAGTAAACATTGTAATGTGAAGTGAAGTTGCAATCGTATCGCCCGCATAGATAAATAAATATGTAGCAAGCTAATCGCCCGGGCGCCCCCACGCTCGGCTAACTTCTTGATATTATTGATTGAGCAGTTTGATAGGGCAAGCCCGACTTCTCGGCTACTATGGAGGCTTCGCTACCGCTTGTAAGTCTTAAATGCTTATGTTAAGAATGATCGCACAACAGTATTTGAATGGCAGACCGCATGTTACTCGTACAATTAGGTTATTATTTCTCTATTACTAAATGAATATAAAGTTTGAAAAGTTGTAAAGTCCACAGCTGGACATAGGTCTCTCACATTATTGATTATTTGCCTTAATCGCGACGCTAGGCTTTCATTTTTATTTGATATGGCAATGTACTGGTGATCGCACGTCCAGCAGTTTATACGTGGTACAGCCGCAATGTAGCTATAGGGAAGGATCACGCTCTCACATAATACCAGCGTAAAAGGCAGCTCAATACTGATGTTTTTCGTATGAAGAGATCTAGAGACGCTTTGATGAGGCATTCTACCCTAGCCCTCAATCTTGACCACGCATCTGCATTTTGAATATTGATTAATGATTGATGAAGATTTCTATGAGCCACAGTATCAACTTACCATCGGGTGGACTGTGTTCTCGTTTGTCACCCTTATTCTATAAAAAAAAACAGACGTCTCGCACTATAGACATTGCTCCCGTGCCTGTCTGTGTATTTTACATTAGGCAATAACGAAATAGTTACACTGCCATCAATCGGAAACTATGAGATTTTTCTGATATTCCCATAGTAGTATTTTATGACTCCCACGATAGAAAGTCGTATAATGGATTACTTTACGCCGCCCCTACGTGATAAGAGAATAAGTTAGTTCATAATAAAACGAAAGTACTATTAACCCTTACTAAAAAGTATACAAGCAGGTTCTTATTTATCGAAAAATAATAAAAAACATAATAGAACGACTTGCTAAGCTTCACTAGCATTATGGAATTTTTGCTAGACCCTTTTTTATTGGTAACGGGGCATTCTACCTTGGTACTCAGGGGTGAAAACGCGTCTACAACTTGATTCTTATTCGAGGTAGTGCTACCAGACGTCCTTTATTTTAAAGGACATCCTCTATTTCAAACTCTCAAATTGATATTTTCCCATAATTTGAAATCAATAATAGAGAACAAAGCATTATTCCGCGTATACGACATTCCATCTGCTAGTTGAGGTGAGAGTTAAAAATCATTTTGAGGTGTCGCGCGTTGTTAAAGACTTACTTCGTTACAATGTGTAATAACATGATTGATACACGTACTAATATCATAACAGTATTATTTAAACAATATGATATCTTTGATTTTCATCCTACATCCTTTTTTTAATCTTATCAAATCCCCTAAAATATCAAACGGGAGCTGGTAGCCCTATATGTAGGTGTTAATAGGCAACCATATCCACTCAGCATCCGGAGGACTGTGTCCACCAGGGCATTTTACAGACAAATTAATTTGGACAAACAACCAGGCCAACAACACATATTTGTGGGCCATACAAATACACAAACGTATAGAAATCGTGTTAGAGAATAGCAGCAGACACCTAATATTACTTCTTTTCTCATTACTTCTAAGTGAGAATCGTTTTCTTTGATAACTTAATACATTCGGGTTATCTATGTTACGTATACATAGTTATTTTTCAAATATATAAATAATGATATACGGTTATTGTAGTATTTGAAAATACGAGTAATAGTAATTCTATTTTAATTGAAATTATCGCAGATTCAATGTGATTTATAGGCAACAAATACACATACGCACGCTTCACTCTGTGCGATATAATTCACGTTTTTGCCGACCAATCGACCCTTATGTGCGTGCGTACTAAAATAATAGGCGTTAGATATTTATGTGAAACTCAGTCAAAATAATGCATTACGCATTCTTAATTTAAAAGATAAAATGGACAGACCGTATGAGATTTTTTAATTAATTTTTATTCATCATTCACCTATATTACATAGTCTGAATCTTCTCTGCAAATTTGGCCGTGTATTGCAAAATAAGGCGTATTTACTTGTATATACACAGGGGTATATATATAAGTAAATACGCCATGTAGAGGAGGCGTAAGAGAATCCAATATCCCATACGTCCATTACGTGGGTGTCGAAAGAGGCGACAGATGGAAACTAAAACAAAGATGGGCTGATAACAACTGAAAATAATAAAAAATACGATTGTCTGCCAAGCGAGGCAACTATAGTAAAATCCAATTTACAATGCAATTTATTGTTTGGGAATTAAAATGAAATGAAACGAAAACTAAGATAGTTATTAGAATTTCGTTTATCAAAGTGGAAAGGGAAGGAGATCCATAGGTAATCAAAGCATATTCTAAAATAATATTACATAACAAAAAAAAATATAAAAATTGAAGGAAGTAAATATGTTGTAGACCCGAGACCAGACCAGTCCACACAAGCAGCATCTATTCACAAGCATGACCATGAAGCTAATACTTTATATTTGCTTCATGAGCATGACACATGGTGCAGCCATCGCACAAATAAAAGGAAGTGGACGATCGGCCACACGACGTCGCACCGTCGCAAGCAAAGACTTTACAAGCGAACTTGATACACCCGAGTCTACCATGTACACTAAAATTTTATTCAATAAACTAAATAATTACTAATACACATTTAGTATACTTGTGATTTTTATGGTATGTATGTACAACATGTTCATATTGTAAAAAATTATCACAAAAACTTATTAAAGGCGTTTAATATTATTCCAAGCTTCGTTGTCATCAAAATAAGCATAATAGGCCTAGGATAATACTTTTGTATAACTTTTAAATTTTGTTTCCGAGAGGCTTAACACTTGGTCGGGAATTTTGTTATTTAAGCCTGTACATCGACACAAAAAAGAAATATCTGCTTTTCGTAGTCTAAATACCAAGTGTTTTATGTTCAGAAGCAATCACTTTATAGGTTATATGAATTAGATGAAGTTTTGTATTTAGATAATGGCTTACTTTTCAAATTTATCTACGTAGCTGTGATCCCTGAGAATTTTTTTCTTTCTACGGACGAGTAAAGCTCAGTTGCCAAGGTACTACGTAAATTATATTATATATATATATATATATATATATATATATATATATATATATATATATATATATATATATATATATTTTGATAGTGTCTAATTATATAAATAATAATATATGTATGTGTGTTACGCAGCCCTAATCCAGGCAATCTGCTGCGTTGCATCGGCTTACGACAATCACGAGGCGCCGTGTCAGCATAACGTGTCTAGTGTCTTACATTACCTGAGTCTAATATTTTACCGTGTGAAATCATTCTAGATTCAAACATCGAATTAGAGTCACCTCACTTAGTTATAAGAATTAATTGTAATTATTATTTTAAATTAAATATATTTTAAATAAAGATTGCTTTTTTTTGCAATCTCTGGCTGGAGCCCACATAATTGGCGCAGTCGGTAGGATCTTCTAAAGTAGAGTCAGTTATTCAAGAGTGACCAAGAAGATACAGAATCTACGGGAGCACCAGTCCAGAGGCGAATCCAGGCATCGATTCCGCAAAAAGAAGTAATGCTGTAAGTGCTTGAATCTTTCAATCCTTACCCTTCCTAGTTCCGTAATTATTTTTTTTACTCTATCCTAATTTTATATACATTTATATCCTGTTGTATTTTACTGTGTTTTACATATAACTGTGTTAGAATAAAGCTTCCAAAATTTTCCATCCAAGGGGAACACGGAACGTTAGGTTAGATAGTAGTAGGTCTTCTAAGCTTAGTATTATAGACGAGAACAGAGGTTTGGAAACCGATAGTATGGCACAATCAAATGAAATAGACCTAGTTTATAAGTCACTTAGAGTTTTGCCCGAATTTGACGGTAACCCGTACATCCTTACGCGCTTTATTAACCTGTGCGATCAACTTGTGTTAACTCACGTGAGAAATGAGCCCGGATACGAATTAGCCAATCTTTCTCTCATTAACGGGATTTTAAATAAAATAACTGGGCCCGCGGCTAGGCTAATAAATTCAAATGGAATACCCGAAACCTGGGCCGGCATCAAAAGCGCTCTTATAAATAACTTCGCCGACCATCGCGACGAAACCGCATTATACAGCGATTTATCATTACAAACCCAAGGGTCTAGTACCCCGCAAGAATTTTACGAGCGAGTTCAAAGTTTATTTAGTACAATAATGACCTATGTCACTTTACATGAAACTATTAGTACGACAATTGAAGCTAAGCGCGCACTCTATAAAAAACTGACCTTGCAAGCTTATTTACGCGGATTAAAAGACCCCCTAGGGTCTAGAATAAGATGTATGCGTCCCGAAAGTATGGAGAAAGCACTTGAATTCGTACAGGAGGAATTAAACTACCTTTACCTCCAACAGCGAAATGAAGGCAGTCAGATCAAGAAGGAATGGACTCAACGTTCACATAGCCTACCATTAAATAATTTCCTTCCAAAACCTACCACGTTTAACATGCCGCCGCTACCTAGACCACAGGGTAATAATATGCTGAACTCGTTTAGACAGCCACCTATGCAACCGCATGCTGCACAGGGTTGGAGACCCAATTTACCACCCCAGATGCATCAACCACGCGGTCCCACTCGTACGCAACAGATGATGCGTGCTCCTCCACCAAATTATAACCCCCAGAGCAATGTATTTAAGCTTCCTAATAGACCTCAACAACCACAGGGCTTCAACTTAAATAATAACATGCGCCCTTCTCCTATGAGCGGTGTCACTCCATTTGTTACAAAACCCTTACCACCGACTGGACATGACTGGAGACGGTTTGGCAACCCACCGCCGAGCAATTACTTTAAGACACGGGAGGTAAACTTTAACGATACTGATTTTGACTACGACTACAGCACCGACGCGTACTATGAATACGACTATCTTGACTATAACGATAATCAGGAGTATTATTCTTACGAACAATATCCCAACTATGGATACGAGCAACCGTATAACCACGCGGAAGCTCCTATCGTAGAGGAAGTAGACACTAGTTTTACCCCGACTAACAATGAGGATTTTCGGAAGTGCCCCAATTCAGAAAAACAAAAATAGAAGTCAATTTCCACATACAAAGGCAACTCGGTTACATTCAGACAAGTAATCCCCCACTGAAATTCTTAATAGACACCGGCGCAAACCAATCATTTATTAGTCCCGAAGCTGTACGAAAACATTTTAGCCATATTTCACTGAATTATGACCCATTCGAGGTCACCAATGTTCACGCGACAAGTAAAAATAATTATTCTATAACTCTCCCATGCCCTTTAGAATTTAATGAAAGAGATAATATAACCTTGTTCATTTATAAATTTCATAATTACTTTGACGGACTGATAGGGTTTGATTTACTAGACATATGGGGTTCTAATATCGATCTTAGAAATAAATTACTTATTACTCGTAACGCAAAAATTCCAATCGAAATGTATGACTCACGTAACGCAAATTTATATGAGGAAATTATACCCGCGCAGTCATCAAAATTAGTTAGGTTGCCTATAAACTCAAAGGACGGTGACGTAGTAGTTGAAAATCAAATAATTTGCAACTGCATAATCTCTGATTGTATAACGAAAGTAATTAATAATCGTGGTTGGGTCGAAATTACCAATAACAGCTCAAATGATGTAATTTTTTCAATGGACCGTCCGGTAGAAGCCGAAATATATAATGTCGAGTGCCAGTTTACTGAAACGTTATCGGATCGCGCTAAAAATGTTTTATCCCGTCTTCGCACCGATCATCTTAATCCTGAAGAGCTAGCAAACCTACAACGGTTATGCGCCTCATATGCCGACGTGTTTTACCTTGATGGTGAACCTTTAACATTCACCAACAAGATCAAACATAGAATTAAAACACATGATGAAATCCCCGTACATACTAAGAGCTACAGATACCCGTATGTCCACCGACAGGAAGTCCGGGACCAAATCAATAAGATGCTCGAACAAAATATAATTAGACCATCCGATTCTGCCTGGAGCTCTCCTATTTGGATTGTACCCAAAAAGGCGGACGCTTCCGGCAAAATAAAATGGCGTCTTGTTGTTGACTTCAGGAAGGTGAACGAAAAGACAGTCGATGACAAATATCCTATTCCTAATATAACCGATGTGCTAGATAAACTGGGCAAATGTCAGTACTTTACCACGCTCGATTTAGCCAGTGGATTTTATCAGGTAGAAATGGATTCCGCGGATATTCACAAAACTGCTTTTAATGTAGAGAATGGGCATTATGAATTTCTCAGGATGCCAATGGGCCTGAAAAATAGTCCATCAACCTTCCAAAGGGTGATGGACAACGTATTAAAGAACTTACAGAACGAAATTTGTTTAGTGTATCTAGATGACATAATTGTCTTCAGTACATCCTTACAAGAACATATGACAAATCTGGAAAAAGTATTCAAAAGGCTACGGGAATCCAACTTCAAAATTCAGATGGATAAATCAGAGTTTTTGAAGCTGGAAACCGAGTTTCTAGGTCATGTTATTTGTAAAAACGGGGTTAAACCCAACCCAGACAAAATTAAAGCCATCGAAAAATACCCACTGCCAAAAACTACAACTGAAATTAAGCGTTTTCTAGGACTTCTAGGATACTATAGAAAATTTATACCAGACTTCGCACGTCTCACAAAACCACTCACTCAATGTCTTAAAAAGGGATCAAAGATAACGTTAGATCAAAATTATATTAACTGCTTTGAACATTGTAAAACTCTCTTAACAAATGACCCAATTTTACAGTATCCAGACTTCAGTAGAGATTTTATTTTGACAACCGATGCCTCAAACGTGGCGATTGGCGCAGTTTTATCACAGGGGACAGTCGGTTCAGACAAACCCATTGCATATGCTTCTCGTACACTTAACTCCAGCGAATGTAACTATAGCACGATAGAGAAGGAACTTTTAGCTATCGTATGGGCGACTAAGTATTTCCGTCCCTATTTATTCGGCCGTAAATTCAAAATTATTACAGACCATAAACCCTTACAATGGATTATGAGCTTAAAAGAGCCCAATTCGCGTCTAACCAGATGGCGCCTTAAGCTGAGTGAATATGACTTTACTGTCGTATATAAGCAAGGCAAGTGTAATACGAATGCCGATGCACTATCGCGCATCGAACTTCACAACGACGAGCTAAGACCCATAATAGATGAACTGCTTTCCATCTTACCTAATCCCTCCGAAGGGGTACACACTTTAGACGACTCTAGGACTATAACGGCTACCGAAGCCGCAGATGATTCCAGAACTATCACCGTTCATACAGATAAAGAAAACCCCATCCTCGAGGTTCCCATTTCTGACGAACCGCTAAATAAGTTCACTAAGCAGATAATCTTAAATATAGTAGGCGATATAAAAGCTAGACCAGTTATCACTAAACCATTCGAAACACACACACGCATTACGATACAAATAGCTCAATCAAACATAGAAGAGGATGTCATTAATGCTATAAAAGAATACGTCCATCCGAAAATTAGGACAGGATTACTCATTAATCCAAACTCTGCAATGTACACTGTCATACCAATCATACAAAAGTCTTTTAAAAGTTCATCTCTTAATCTTTTTCTAACAAAAAGTGAATTGGAAAACGTTAGGGAGTATTTAAGACAGCAAGAAATCATTCATAAATATCACGATGGAAAGACGAACCATCGAGGCATTAACGAGTGTTTCTCGGCTTTGTCCCGCAAATATTACTGGCCGAAAATGAGAGCACGTTACTAAATTTATTAATGACTGTACAGTATGCGGACAAGCTAAATACGACCGCAATCCAGTTAAACAGAAATTTAAAATTGTACCACCAGCTTCTAAGCCTTTTGAACTAGTTCACGTAGATCTATTAACAATTCAAGGGGAAAAGTATTTGACAATAGTTGATAGTTTTTCTAAATATGCTCAGGCGTATTATTTGCGAGACGGCACTGCTGTCAGTGTAGTACAAGCTTTACTGATTTTCTGCACACATCATGGAATTCCAATTACCATAGTTTCCGATAACGGCCCTGAGTTTACCAACCAGCTTATTGCAGAATTCGTTAGACTTCATAAAATTCAGCACCATAGAGTAGCCCCACATGCACCCAACGAAAATGGTATCGTTGAACGATTTCACGCCACCATACTAGAACATCTCCGTATTTTAAAGATAAATCAAAAGAATGAATCCGCTATTAACCTTATGCCCTATGCTCTATTAGCTTACAATCATAGTATACATAGCTTCACAAAATGCAAACCAATAGAAGTAATTACAGGACATTTTGACCCTCGCGATCCTTTTGACATAGATCTGTCCGCCCACTTACTTCAACAGTACGTCGTAAACCATAAAGACAGAATGACTGAGACCTATAAAACTATTCACGACCTATGTAATGACATGCGTAAAGACTTGACCGATACTCGCAATAAAAACCGAGAACAGGAAGCTGAATATTCCCCGGAACAACAAATCTTTATAAAAAATCCATTCGCATCCCGTCAGAAATTAGCTCCTCGATACACACACGACACAGTAATGGCAAATCTCCCAATTCACATTTATACAAAGAAAAAACGAGGTCCCGTAGCAAAAACTCGATTGAAGAGAATACCTAAAACGAACCAATTGTTACAGGACTCTCCTGGTACTTCATCTCCTTCTGGGACCAGCTCTAATGCAGGAGATAAGACTTGAAAGTCTTAGTGATGGACCTGGTATATTACCCTTCAAATTAGGCCCCGCTCGAATCCTATCCCACTACCATGCATTTCTGCAATATGTTAATCTCCAAGAATTAGAAGATAAAGTAAATTCTGTTAAAATACAGTTAATCAGTATTAGCCCTAACCTTAACAACATTACTAATTCCTTATTTCAGCCTCATATTGATTATCTTAAAAATAAGCTTGAAAGTGTCACCATACAGTTGAGAAGCTTTAAAACGAACCGCGAGAAAAGAGGACTCGTAGATGGTCTCGGTTCCATCATAAAAAGTATAACCGGTAACCTTGATTATACAGATGCAGATCATTTTAATCGCGCTGTAAAATCCATCCGCGAAGACGAAAATAAAATCGTTACGGAATTTAATAATCATGTAAGCTTAACTAAAGATTTAACAAATCAATACTCCAAAATAATAGATAGCATTGTGGATAATCAAAATAAATTAGAAATATTAATAGGTAAAATAAATCAATCCGAGGCTACCAGAGACTATGACCTAATTAAATATGCCCATTTTGGACAAGTATTAATGATCCTTAGTGATAACGTTGATTCCATTTCACAGGAATTAATTAAGTTACAGAATAACTTAGCATTTATAAGAGCTAACACTATGCACCACTCTATAATTAATTTAGAATCTATCGGAATAATGATTAATAGGGCAACCCGACTTTATGGAAGTAAAAAGGTAGGAGATTTAGATATAAGAGAATATTATGATATTATTAGATTAGGTTCATATTATGTAGGAAATGAAATAGTAATAGTATTTAAGTTCCCAATTTTATTACCCCATATATATGATATGTATAAGTTATCTATTGTTCCTAACAAGAAACACGAAATCCTCACACCACCCTTTCCATTCCTAGCCATTTACCAGAAAGATTTTCAGTACATAGAGGCAGAATGCCCGAAGACCAGTAAATGGTACATCTGTAAGGAAAAGCGGAGCCTGAGAGGTCAACCATCCCCTGATTGCATCCATCACCTCATCACCAAACAACAAACAAATGCAGTATGTAACCCGTTCACGGTCACCCTAGATAAACCAGCTTACGAAGAACTGGACGACAAGCACTACACCATCACTTTCCCCACACCAACGAAAGTACATCTATCCTGTGGACAAGATCTCTACAAAATACTTCAAGGTAGTTATCTCGTTATTGTCCCTCTGAAATGCTATATAGAAACGCCACTATTCTTGATCTGAAACACTAAAGATCGATTGAAGGGACAAGCGTTAAAGCTAATGGACATACCTGAGGAAAACACCAGCATCCCATCTCCTGCATCGGCATATAAACTAAATTCAATAAACCTTCAACATCTTCATGCAACGAACACTAAAATATCCCAGCAAGCACCAATAAATCTATGGAGAAACGAGGACTACAGTCTATACCATACTACAATACCATTTTACGCATTAATAATAAGTGCAGGTGCACTGATTCTATGCGTACTATATAGAAAATACAAGCCGAAGCCAACTGGAGTTACGCAAAGAAACACAGAAGAGGACCATCCTAAATCATTAAGGGTATACGCTATTCCAGACACTGAGAAGATTAATCCCGATCAACTCCCAGCTCAATTCACGACCAAGGTCTTCCATAGTCGCTGTTCTTCGGGGGGAGGTGTTACGCAGCCCTAATCCAGGCAATCTGCTGCGTTGCATCGGCTTACGACAATCACGAGGCGCCGTGTCAGCATAACGTGTCTAGTGTCTTACATTACCTGATTCTAATATTTTACCGTGTGAAATCATTCTAGATTCAAACATCGAATTAGAGTCACCTCACTTAGTTATAAGAATTAATTGTAATTATTATTTTAAATTAAATATATTTTAAATAAAGATTGCTTTTTTTTTGCAATCTCTGGCTGGAGCCCACATAATTTGTGTATATGTGTGTATGTTTGAGTATGTATATATTATTTATTGAAATTATGTATTGAAGCGGTGTACTGCAGCTGGTTTGTGCATTTGCTTGTAACTTAAACTTAATTACGTTCCTGAGTGAATTGCAATGCAACCTCTTACAGTACTAAGAATATTTTATAAGAATTATGACAATATTATAAGAAATAAATTTTTGTTATTATATTTGGTTAAACACTACAGAACTGCCCTCTGCACATAAAGAATATATAATATACGTATATATACTTTTTTATACTTATTTGTGTATTTTTTAATTTATATATATATAAGGGTACCACTGAAAATCAGGGTTGGGGTGCTGTACTTCTGATACATTCCAACATATCCTGAGTGGCTTTCCTTTTTGGAGCAGAGCAGCATTAACGGGTGGATTATCTTTATAATAAATACACCTTATGCATTACTCCTTATTTTCTAGTTCTTTATTTTTATTGTTTTTTTTTTTAGTTTTATTGTTTGCTTTTTTGTTTCTTTTTTTTTAGTTTAATTTTACCATATCTATAAACAAGGAGTTAAGGTCCTGTTTCATGATTTCTATGTATAATTTTTTTATGTTTGTTTGTATGACTACTTAAATGTTATGTGTTTTATGTAATCCGCTTGAGTGTGCTGCATGTGCCAAATAAAATCTGTTTCTTTCTTTCTTTCTTTCTAAATAATGACCAAAATCAAAACAGATTAATACACAACAGATTAATGCCTAAACCATTTTTTATTTATTATCCTGCATAATTTTATTCAAAATAGTGTTTGATGTTATTTATCTTCTCTTTTTGATCATATAATATTATCTTTTATCTTATCTCATACGCATGCAATCAACTCCGTGTAGTGTCGGTGTGAGTATATCCACTACTCCATATCGTTCCGTGGATGTCGCCACCAGTGGGGAAGAAACTAGGAGATTAGCAGCAGCGTCGTCCTAACAACTACTAGAAAATAAAAAAACTGTGATTGCTAACCTGCCACCAATGTGTTATCTATTATATATCATTTAATATTTTTTCCTGAAAAATATAACCTGCATACCAATGTGTATATATGTTATATATTATCTAATTATTCTTCCTGCAAAATATAAATTACCAGCGATCCGCCCCGGTTTCGCACGAGAAATTTCTGGATCTCGACAACAGCGCTACCTACCGGGTCCAAATGTGAAACTAAATCATCTAAGGACTCATTGAAACACACAAAAATTTCATCAAAATCGATGATGGTCGAACAGTTTTTGAGTTTTAGCGGATCTAACGGACAACAATGATTGATTTTTATGTATAGAGAATTCTAATTATTCTTCCTGCATAGTGAAAATAATTATACTTCATAACAAAAAAACAGTTCAGTGTAAAAACTAAATAGAATGAAAAATGATACCGTGGCACACACTGGTAAGTGCAGTAAAGTGCTAGTTGCGCTAATTTATGCCAATTACCGCGCGAGCCTGGAGAAGTTCTCGATATAATTTTCATATCGTACTATATTTTATGCAGAGAGGTGCATGCACGTTTTACAAATGCTTTCCTTTATATGTTATCAAAATTATTATTATTATTTATTTTGGGTGGTATGTAATAGTTTTCTCATCTGGTTGGACTGTAAACATAAAAATGGAAATGATAAATACGCATAAATATACATATATTAATAAAGTGAAAGAAAAACGCCGAACAACCGAAGGTGAAATGCCTATGTGACTCACCGGAATAGCCACAAGCTCAACAGATGTCGACGGTGCCAACCATTATGATGTATCTCCGATAGTTGTTGGTCTTAATTAACTGATCCTGTATCGCACAGACAAAACCCTCGGTTTCTCCAAAGAGGTCACCAAAACGTAGCCACTGGAGGGAGGCAACTGTGTCTACGAAAGGCTCATGTATAGCCTTGTAGAACTTTCCGGAGAGCTCCTTCTCCATCCATACGGTCTAACGGGCGGAAATACTTTGTACTGCCGGGTCTTGCTATTAAACCCTTTACCACAAGAAATGACGTACCTATAGAATTGATCATCCGATCTCGTCGGAAAGTAATTACGGAGGCTGCACATTTCGCAATTATGCATGGTAAGCGCGCTTAAAAAGCAACACCCAAAATGTATCCGTGGCAAGTATAGGCTCATAGTCGACGATCTCGGGTGATGCATCTTATGGTATGTAATAGTAGTGTGGACTTTTCTATTTAGGGAGTTAAGTTCATTTTGAGTTCACCTAAGTATGCCAAGGGTATACATGAGGACAGGCATGACCAACCGTTATATGTGTGTATCTTATTCACACCCGACAAAAGACTGTTAAGCACTTTGGTCAAGCGTGCATTGAACACATAGCAAGCTGATAGTTTCATACCTGCCTCATCGTTCTCTGACATACCCATGTTGGTATGTTTCGGTATGTTTCAGCCTCGGATAGGGCCCTTAAATTGATAGGCATACATAAGTATATGCCCTCAGAGTTAGCAACCCTTCCCCTTTCAACATGAAGGACCGCAGACTTATCCGCCCCCAGCTCAATAGAATTACTACAATCACAAGTGATGTTTAGCAATTTTATAAGATGGGAGCGACTGGAGGGGAATAATTTGAGATAATCCATATAGAAAACGTGGGTCACTATTGTGCCTCCTTTCCGAAACTGAAATCCCCTCCCGGAATCCTCCAGTGAGGTACTGAGAGGGTTCAGGGAGAGGCGAAACCAGACTGGATCCAAACAATCGCCCTGGAAGATGCCCCTTCTTATCCTTATGCGGCTTTCCACATCCATCATCCACTCACCTAGGTGACGAAAGATTGTACTTCACCGCCCCATACACTGCTTGAGGAAGTGTCTAACTGTACAGTCAACCTTGTACAGCTCGAGAATCCTCTTTACCCATGTATACGGCACCGAGTCGAATGCCTACTATAGTCTATCCAGGCGGCGGAGAAGTTTCGGCGGTTGCGTTTAACCACTTTGCCAATGACCGCGTCAATGAGGAGTAGTTCCTTGGTTCCAAGACCACCGCCCCAACATTCAATTTGAGCACGCGAAATCACCTGATTTAAATCCAAGTCACGAATGATTCACGTACTCAAAATTGATGTAGGTGTCATTTATTTTATTATTATTAATTGTTACTTTATTGCTCCTTTGAAAAGCTTTGTCTAATTTAAATTAAATTTAAAGCATTGACAATGGCAATGTGACTCACTGATGTTAAATAATTAAAATTATTCTTTATCGCGTAAAAACCGCGACAGTCAAAAATAATTTTCACATATAACACCTTCAGGAGTCAGTTGTAAAATATAAAGTATAGATGAATAACTTCAGAAGCAGTTATATAGAAATTGTAATATAGTAGTTATATTTTTTGTAACTTTTACTTTTTTATTAGAAGTTTAATATTTGAAGCTTTTTGAGTAGAAAATAGTTGTAAGGAATTTCACTAGCTCAATGTAACAACTAAACTGTATCTAAATAGTTACATTAAAAACTTCATACCTTTTATATATTAACTTAGTGTGGGAAAATATTTCCATTTTAAGAAGTGGAAATTTTTTGAAAAATTTGTAGGAGACCACTCCCGAGGTAAATCTATTTCATAAAAATTTATTAATAAAATTGCTTCACAATTGACGAAGATAATGTGTACATCAAAAAAAGATAATAGCATCAGACATTACTTTCCGTAAATTCCATTAAATTAAGAATGTTAAAATTAGATTTTCAAAGAAAAATGGAAGCCGGCTTCAAAGAACTAAGAATGATAAAATAATGTCCACATAATTTTTTTGAAGTCGGTGCTAAGACGTACTCGTAGTTTATAAACGTCACAGATAAAAAGCGAAGTACACCAAGGTTAAGCCGGCTACAAGTAGGTACAGCCGATTACTGTTGGTTAAACTTAAGTATATTCGATGTATTCATAGCTATAACTAGGTGTGGGCGGTTGCTTGTAGGTAAAAATAGGTGCCTATAGTAAAATTCGAATAATAATAATTAAAATGGCTATGACTTCTATTGCTTAGTGAAAATAGCCTAATTTGTCAAAAATACCTAAGCACATATAGAGTAATATCTGGTAGGTTAAGGTTTGACAGGAGTGGTCAGAAAAGAGAATTATTTTTTGACATAGGTATATATTAACATTAGCGTTTCTAAAGTTATTTATGTTTTATGGTTCACCCATAAAAGGAGAGACGCAGATAGCGACTTTTAAATAGTATAAAACAAAGTCGCTATCCGCGTCTGTCCTTATTAAGCTGTTGTTCAACGCTTATTTTTTTTTAAATACGTAGCGGATTTTGATGCAGTTTTCACTTGCTTTAGAAAATTTTATACAAAAGATTAATATGTGCAAAACATTCTTATAAGATTTTTGTATAGGACAGGAAATTTAATTTCGTCAAAAAGTCCTTTTTTGAGCGCTTACATGGCCTACGCTGCCTTAAGATATACATCAAAATATAATGCTATGAAGAATTGTGTTTTTGTTTTTAAAGACTAAAAACAAGTCCGACATGACATATTACGTTTATCTGCTACGGTTAGAAGCCATTATTATCTTTAAAATATTGATTATAAATATTAGATTATATTAGGTATACGTGGTAGAGCCATGCTGGAGCTATATTAGTAGTATAGTTGTAGCACGAATGAGTCGGCTCGACCGGGGAAGGACCACGCTCTTACAGAATACCAGCGTAAAATAGCAGCTTAACACTGCTGTGTTTCGTATGGTGAGTGTAGAGAACCGGAGACCGTTTTTACTGGAAAAGAGGCATTCCATCTTAGTCCTCACGGGTGACAACGGATCTGAATTTGAATTCTTTATTGAGGATAGATTTAGATGTGTATGGGTCACAGCAACCACTTATTATCTGGTGGACTGTGTGCTCGTTTGTCACCCTCTCCTACAAAAAAATAGTGAATCCATTCGCGATATAGTTTTTATATATTTTTTGATAAAAAATAATTTTTAACCAGTAAACAATATGATACTTCTCATACTCGATATCATTACTCCAGTTCTTACTCACATCGTCAATTTCTCACTTTCTACTGGTGTTTTCCCGAAGTTATGGCTAAAAGCTTTTGTCTTGCCACTCGCTAAAGTACCAAATCCATCGCTTTCTTCCCATTTTAGACCTATTTCCATACTGCCGTTTCTCTCCAAAGCACTTGAATCATTGGTACTAAAACAAGTCACCTCTTTCATTTCAAAATGCAATTGCCTTAGTACATTTCAGTCTGGCTTCCGCCCGGGACACAGTACAACCACAACATTACTTCAAGTTACAGAAGACTTTAGAGATGGCATGGAGAGGTCATCTTTGACTGTTCTTGTCCTTATTGACTTTTCGAACGCATTCAATTGTGTTGATCACGACTTACTTCTTGAAATACTTTCACGACTAAATTTCGCTTCGTCAGCACTGAACTGGTTTTCCTCTTATCTTCGCGGTCGCAAGCAGGCTATTCGGTCTGGTCAGGATTTTTCCGACTAGTGCGACCTGTCTCTGGGTGTACCGCAAGGTGGCATTCTTTCTCCTCTCTTGTTTTCGGTGTTTATCAATCTTCTAACTCCTCACCTTCAATGTTCTTACCACCTCTATGCTGACGATCTCCAGTTATACTCACAAGCGTCCTTGACTGAAATTAATTCTGCTATCGCAGCTATTAATCGTGACTTACAAAGTATATCACACTGGTCACAGCGCTTTGGTATAACGGTAAATCCCAATAAATGCCAGGCTATCGTCATTGGTAGTCGTCGAATAGTGTCGCAACTTAATATATCTGAACTACCATCCATTTACTATGAAAACTGCGTTATACCCTTCAGAAATAATGTAAAGGATCTGGGTTTAATTATCGACCCGACTCTTAGTTGGATATCACAAGTGTCAGAGGTTTGTCGTAAAGTCACAGGCATACTTCGTTCCTTCTATCGCCTTAAGTTCTTTTTGCATCCTTCAACTAAACGTCTTCTCGCCCAATCTCTAATTCTTCCATTATTTGACTACGCCGATGTTTGTCTAACTAATATTTCTCAGGAGCTGCTAAATAGATTGGACAGGTTACTTAACAACTGTATCCGATTCATCTTTGGCCTGCGCAAATATGATCACGTATCAGAATTTCGCTCTCAGTTAAAGTGGTTGACTATACGCCAGCGCAGAGATTTCCGAATCCTGTCCACTTTGTTTTCAGTTCTTAATGAACCTTCCTCACCACTTTATCTAAAAGAAAGATTTCAATTCTGTAGTGACACTCATTCTCTCAATCTCCGTTCTTCACACAGTTTAATCCTGTCTACTCCTCTCCACCATTCTCGGTCTATGTCAAATTCTTTCACAGTTACTTCTATTACCCTCTGGAACAAATTGCCTGTTGACCTGCGAACAATACCTGTCAAAAATGTTTTTAAAAGAAAACTATATGAGCATATCCGTAGCCTATATATATATATATATATATATATATATGTGTGTGTGTGTGTGTGTGTGTGTGTGTGTGTGTGTGTGTGTGTGTGTGTGTAAATGTGTGTATTTATTTATATATGTCTGTATTTCTTACAGTGGTAGAGCCACGCGACAGCTTTTGCTGTCGCACGGATGGGCCGGCTCGAACCGGGGTGGTACCACGACCTCACAGAAAACCAGCGTGAAGTAGAGGTTTACCTCTGCGTTTCGCTTGGTGAGTGCAGGTGGCCGGAGGCCCTTTTTACTGGAAATGAGGCATTCCATCTTAGTCCTCACGGGTGACAACGCATCTGCATTTTGATTCGCAAACGAGGAAAGATGTAGATGTCTATGGGCCGCAGCAACCACTTACCATCAGGTGGACTGTGTGCTCGTTTGTCACCCTTATCCTATAAAAAAAATGTATATGAATTATATATATTTTATGTATGTGTTGCATGTACATATATTTGAACTGAATAATATCATGACA
This sequence comes from Parnassius glacialis, assembly GCA_033319125.1. Lineage (NCBI taxonomy): Eukaryota > Metazoa > Arthropoda > Insecta > Lepidoptera > Papilionidae > Parnassius > Parnassius glacialis. Next base: position 22,927,128 of record JAVANC010000010.1, on the reverse strand, counting down.
ACTTAACTGCCCAAACTCACTTTCTGTTCTACCCAAGGTTAGCTGGTAGAGAATGCCATATAGCATTAAGCTCGCCTTTTGTACAAATATTTGGTGCAAAAAAGAATAAATAAATAAATAAAATAAATAAACGAAAGAGTAAAAGCCGATGTTAATTCAGATCCACAGAGCATATAATCACTGTCTAGACCATGTAAAGAAATAACCCACATGCGCATGTACGAGAGCGTTTTAGGAGCGCTTCGTTACGACTAACAGACTAAGTGGATGACATTAAAAATTGTGCAATACTTACAATCATCTCATGTCGCAGTTGTTCGTGAGCGGCAGTAGTCACCATCAAAAAAGCCGCGTGCCCGCCCCTTATTTAAAAAAAATCGTCTCGTGATTTATATAGGACAATGAATAGCTGTACTCTACTAGCAGTTATTTGATAGTAACCAGGCATTAATAACAACCCGGTAAAAGTTTGAGAGGCATTCAACGATTCTATAGTCAAGATAGCAAATGCCAGTGACATATTTCTAAAATACGATGTCTTACCTGATGGAGCCATATAGCAGCTATATTACAGTTGCATTATGAATGGGTCTACTGGAACGGGGAAGCAACACAATCTTACCGAATACCAACGTAAAACGCATTTTAATGCTTCTTTAAGTGTGTTGTGTAGTGCTTCGTGTATTTCGTATGATGTTTCTAAAACCAAAGAACCTTTTTTTACTAGAAACTAGGCATTCCATCTTAGTCTTCAGGGGTGAAAACGCATCTGCATTTTGATTCTTAATCGAGGATAAATCTAGATGTCTCTGAGCCACAGCATTCACTTATCATTAAATTGTATGCATGTTTGTCACCCTTATTTTAAAAAAAACCGCTTCAACTTCCAGAATTGATTAAGTCTGTTCGTTGTTAATTGGTATTCTGAGTTCCGAGGTTTGTCTTAACCTGTTTCTCTGTTACTTATTCTCCACGTGATTTCATTTTACTTTTAGACATCTTTATTTTTTTGCTAAGAACTAAGATATTAAGATTTAGCTGTGGAGCCCACTTTGATATATTTAGAATTTTGAAAAACTCTCTAAATATCTCGGTGATAATTAGATGATATATCTATCTAATCTATTCATTCATCTATTCATCTATCATATTTCATATTAAAGTACACTTTCGCCTGCTCTAATGTACTATGAATTCCTACTGTTTGTAGTTAACTGAAGTGTGTTATTCAGTATGATATCAGAACATCAAACAAGGCATTCCTACATTACAAAGGATGTAACAAATTCGAAACGTCGAGAGCAGAATAATTCTTAAAATCTAGTTTATACTTGAAAATCAATTAAAAATTAACATGTTATGTATAATAGAAAATACCTACAACCTACGTCCTAAAAAGTGTTTATTTTTTACCTGGCCCACTCGATGATAAATAAATCACACAGACTTTTAATAAAAGCTCTTGCCTTGAGAACATATCACACCCACATAATAATCGGATGGCAAGAAACGATGGCAAATTATTTCACTCATTTGCTATAGGTATGTAATACGTCACGGACATATGTACGCACGCAGTAAACTCATACGATTAGGTACGTGGTATTATGAAAACAAAGGAGTTTATGCATATCAAGAGTCTATACACACAAACTACCTTTTATTTGCGTATGATAAAAAGATCTTTTATAAAATTAATAATATTCAAGACTGCCTTACCCTTCAAAGCACTTTAAACAAACTGTCGTATTATTACTCTGTTAATAATATAACTTTAAATGTACTTAAATGTCAAAAAATATCATTCACACGCAAAAATAAACCTATAAAATATACATATTATATAAATAACATCCAAGTTGAAGAAGTAGATGTAGTTCGTGATTTAGGCATTACACTTGACAAGAAAGTGACAATGACAAAACACGTGGATACTATAGTGCAAAAAGCTTACAAAAATCTAGGATTTATTCTACGTATTTACAAACCTTTTTCAGACATAAACTGTATTAAAAGTATTTACTACGCGTACGTTCGAAACGTTTTAGAATACGCAAGTAGTATTTGGTCTCCCTATTATATTATCCAAAAACAACAAACTGAAAGTGTTCAGGCAAAGTTTGTAAGGCATCTGAATTATAGAACTCACACTTATTCTGATTATGTTACAGGCTGCCAAAATCATAAAGTAACGTCCTTAGAAAATAGACGTACTCTCTTAGATATGATGTTTTGGATACCTGGATTCCCCGGTTACACTATCTGCAATAATTGTAAATGTACCCAAGAAGCATACAAGACACACCCCTTTATTCGCTCCCAACGCTCGAAATTCTAACTATGCAAGAAACTCACCCTTGACTCGGATTTGCTCAATATATAATAAAAAATTCTCGAACTGAGATATATTTTACATATCCAGAGATAAATTAAAACAAGAAGTTCTTAAGCTTTTAAGGTAAATAACTTATCTATTCGCATACCTATTATTATAACATTTAAGTATATCATTTCATATGTTGTTTATTGTTTTTTTTTGTATTGATATATTATAAATAATACGTACGTTAAAACATTTATTTATATATCTATAGACCCATACCAATACGAACACACACACACACACACACACACACACACACACACACACACAGAGAGAGAGAGAGAGAGAGAGAGAAAGAGAGAGAGACACACACACACACACACACACACACACACCACACACACACATATGCGTGCGTGCGCGCAAGCGCATACCTCTTAGTCATAGTTTACTAGTTTCACCTTGTTCTTATTTGATATGTATTAAGGGTAGGAAATACCATTTAAGATTTATACAGGGAAACCTATGATTGGCTGTTATAACCATTTATAGATTATTATCATTTGTAGTGTTATGCTACTTACATTTCATTGTACACTAATTGTCCATTCTGTTTTGATATTCTGCATTCATGTTTTGCATCACTTTATACTATTTTTTTCATTCTGTTTTTGATTTTCTGCATTTATATTTTGCATCACCTTTATTTATATAGGATCCTGTAACGTTTTTACACAATAACATATCATTTTACTGCGTATTTTCACACTATTTAGTACTTTTAAAATAGCTGTCAATGGAGTCTTACCTTTTTTTGGTCTTTTATTGAATTCTCTGTAACTCTACAATTTCAGGCTTCGTGCACGCTGCCGTGCATTAGTTTTTCCTATGTGAATAATATCTCATTTCTTACTAAAATGTAATAGTTTCTTAATAACAGTCCAAAAACCAAAAATTGTTAAATATGACAACTATTATTTATATCGTTGTTATGGTAACTTTTATTCAAATTCGTCTCTGGTATGATGTTCTCAGTTTAATATTTTTACATAAATACTCTTTGGCTGTAGGTCATTTACAATAAATTTCCTTTTAATTTAAATAATTTCTCGTTCTCCCTAAAAAGGTATAAAAGCCGAACAATTGGAGAATACAGGACAGTCTCGCTTCAGTTCTCAAAGGAGAAGCATCTACTAAAGGCCTTATCCCGGGGCCGCATTGCCCCGGGATCCTGCAAGCCTCCATCTACATCCGAATTCGTCGGCAGTCTGCTTCAAGCGTGGGGCCACGCTACCTTCGGGCACGCTACGACTGCTTGCTCCAGGCGCTGCTGACTCTGTAGAAGAACTGAAGAAGATCATCTCGCAACTCAATGGCAAGAGTGAAGAACTGATCGCGCAGGGTCGTGAGAAGTTGTCGACCATGCCCGTCGGTGGAGCAGCACCCGTGGCCGCGGTCGCCGCTGCTGCAGCGCCGGCAGCTGAGAAGAAGAAGGAAGAGAGAGTCCAAGAAGGAAGAATCTGAGTCTGACGATGAAGTTATGGGCTTCGGTCACTTCGACTAAAGCTTGCTTAAATTATTTTTTTTTCTCTTTTCTTCACCTTTACTGCGCCTTGTCCATTCGCTGAGGCGCTGCTCCAGGCGCTGAGTGTACCTACTGCCCGCGCTACCTTCGGGCACGCTACGACTGCTTGCTCCAGGCGCCGAGTGCACCCACTGCCCGCGCTACCTCTGGGCGCGGCGACTACTTCTCCAAGTACTGAGCGCACCTACCCCAGGCGCTACGTGCGCCGGCTCCGGACGCTGCGTGTGCCCAGTCCAGGCGCTGCGTGCCGTCGCCGCTGAGAAACCTCAAGCTCTGCGTGTGCCTATTTCTACAAAAGCAGCGAGGCTCCAGGCTCCACTATAAAACTATATTGTCCTATTCTCCTACCTTTATTTTTTTTAAAACCTAATTGTAATCTCATTTCATTCCATCATCTTCATATTTCATTTTTTTTATAAAATTGTAAATACTTTTCTGAAACTTTAAATATATTATTTTCTTGGTCTACTTTTGTTGTTTTGCTGTTCTTAGGTTAGGTTATATTTTTCTTTTCTTTAATTGTCGCTTCACGACACATTGTATTTTCATAAGAGCTGTTGGTTTTCTAAATAAATAAATACTATCAAATGAACCCCTATCGCAAACGTCGGGACCTAGATCCGAGAAAATCGTTAATTACGATTACCCTATTCAGCCGCCAGATCCCCTGTGAAACAACGGCCAACCTGTAACACATTCGCAATGTAAGCAACCAAGCGAAATTCGTTACTAGTCGCCACCATCCACTAGTTAAGAGTGTAACGACAGTTGGAAGAATGAATATTCACGAGAGCAATCGAAAGCTGTTGGTAACGTCTTATAAGCTAACGAACCCCGCTCACGAAGACAGAGCTCAAAAAGTTAAGAACAATAAATTGTCCCTATTCCACTTGTATCTGGTTCACAACAGTCAATTCCTTATTAATTAATCCCTTGCCGCTTGGAAAAGGCTCACAATATTTATATCATATACCAGATACACGTGTTTCGCTCTCCCACATTTAAAAAAAATGTGGAGGAGGCACACGGCTCCGCACACACCGTGCACGGTGAGCGCCAACCATTTTAATGCGCTCCCCCGAAGGGTACGTTAAGTTGGGAACTGGACCGTAGTCCACAGCAAAATAACTGACGAACCAGTAAAAGAGGACTTAGCCCCTTAGTAGTACGTAAGCACAAACATCGACAGAAGTCGCGCATGTCAATGCGTGTAAACGCCATATAGAATACGATCAAATCCAGCCACAGTTAATTTACGTCACACGGGTTAGGCTACAATAGGCACACTGGCCATAAAAAGCCTTCCGTGATTGCCACCACCTGCCAGACCGCCGTTCCTGCAGGCGCGATGTAAGTGTAAGGCAACACCACCAATTGCATGGTCAGCACGGCCAATTGGCCGCAGAGCGTGTCATGAGTCTACCGCTCACCTCAAGGGAATGGGGTCCCACGTTGCGTGGCTTTAGGCCGCAGCCTTGAGAGCCTCCTCAGATTCTCCCTCCAGCTACCACCCGCATGAGGTCGACACATATGCTCCACCAACCAATACAATGGCAGATATAGCCAATAGGCAGTTATAATATAATATTAATAATTCGCCATCAGAAAGGGGTTGTGTCACTGACGTTGAGTATATGCATTTTTCGATCATGTTTGTCTCACCTACCAACAAGTTGCCTTCAATCTTTCAAAGGTGGGAACTTTATAGAGATATATTATTATGTTGTTATATAAAACATCATGAAGGTCAGACAGTCTGCAGCTCCGCAATGAAAGGACCCGACTTAGACAAAGCTACTTAGGTTGTGAGTCAAACCAAGACGCAGGGATCGCCATTGAGAAGAGCGACCCGCTAAACAACCATCGCAGAGCTGCAATGCTGCAGAACGCAACAAGCATCAATACGACAATCGTCGGGCTTACACCATCCCAAGGTCCCCCATACAGTCCCAGCAGACATCACCACCCGCATACCTCCATCGACCAGAACCACAACATGCGTCGAATCAGGTGTAGCACACCCGCAGGTTCATCACAAGACGCAATACTGCAAGTAGCAGTAAGCATCAATGCAACTATCATACGGATGGCGCCCGCTCACCACATACCCACATGATCCCTATCGACTTTAGTAACAAAATTGATAATGTTGTTTACTAAAAATACCACCAACGTATCATAGTAGCACGGTACTAAGACGTCAGTAGCCAAAAATCCACGTATCATAGCGCTATTGCACTAAGACATGGAGTTGAGTATGCTTGCTGCACTTAAAAGTACAACCAAACACACTCACCCTAATCAGAAAGATAGCCGACGTATCATAACGCTATGCGCTAAGACGCCGCCCACAAACGGCAGGGGCGTGCGATGTCCACGGGCAAGTCGTATTGCTACAACAAACCCGCTTACCACCGACACTAAGATGATATGTCTGAGACACATCGGTTAGCGAGTTCAAGTTTACCTCGGTCTTGGACGCTGTGAAACAATCTACACGCCACATAATAATCCTTTTCAAGTCCTATTTCTTTCAATATAATGCTTTTACAGATTTGAGACCTTGAACATATTTGCTTAATTTCATAGACCATACTACTATTGTATTGTATTGTACTATTGTATGTCTTATTCATATGGGACTTCAAGTCATAACTCTGCTATCATAATGCTTATGCATCAAAGAGACCTTCTATATTAATGCTTTGGTTCGTTAGACCTTACTATGATAAGTCCCTAATATAGGACTAGTCATTGTGCAACCTCAGTACTAGCAGTCGATCAGCCGACCACCCCATATATATGTACAACCTTGGGTATGTGTCTCCGGCAACGCCCCCTTATAAGGAAACATTACAAGAACACCTTCATCAACTTATTTGATCCATTTTTTCTATTATATTACAAATGTTATTTATCTTTATTATTGCAATATAATCGACTTGTATTTATATGATTTAATACAATTTAAATATTTTAAACAGAATTTTAATAAATTTAGAGATTTTAGAGCCAATTTATGCGTTTAATATACTATAATATTTTTTTTATAGGACAAGGGTGACAAACGAGCACACAGTCCACCTGATGGTAAGTGGTTGCTGCGGCCCATAGGCATCTACGTCTATCCTCGTTTGCGAATCAAAATGCAGATGCGTTATCACCCGTGAGGACTAAGATGGAATGCCTCATTTCCAGTAAAAAGGGCCTCCGGCCACCTCCACTCACCAAGCGAAACGCAGAGGTAAACCTCTACTTCACGCTGGTATTCTGTGAGGTCGTGGTACTACCCCGGTTTGAGCCGGCCCATCCGTGCGACATCAAAAGCTGCCGCGTGGCTCTACCACTGTTAAAATTCAATATTCCAAATGAACATATTTGAAATTTATACTTAATATTGCATTTTAATTGGTTAGTATATAATTTTTATGATATTTTTAAATGCCTTTATAATGAATTTAATTATTATTTATTAATAATAATTATGAAGCGTCGCAACAGGACGAGCAAATTGTCCTTAACACATAAGCCCCCATCTTTACAAGATTTGCGTATGACCTAACATGTCTTACGCAAGCACAGCTTTCGCGTACCCGCCCCATCGTAGTTTGTACGACCTCCAAGTCATTCAAACTATGGTCGTTCGCAAAGCCACACATCGCTCGTTGGTATGAGAGAAACTCTGATTAACACAGGGATTACCATGTTCCGACAATCTCGGAATATTTCATGGGAATATCTCACTATATCAGAACTAATTTTAGAGAGCTGAGACACCTTCCAACCCGTAGTGGCAAAAGCAGCCACCTACACTCCGTATCCAAACGTCACAGAAGGTATCCAGAGACAGAGACCCCGTAATGTTTTATTCTACCGTCAGTTTTGCTAGACTCTGTACACCTGTTACACACCTACACGACACTCTCACCTAGAGTAACAAACACCAATACGACAACGGACGGACGCCGCGTGTCCGCAGACGGGCGCGCCGCACACCGCGCCTCGCCGGGTACTTATCGTACATCTGTTTGGACACGAGTTTGCCGTCAGAGACGGGGCCCGCCACCCCTGTTCCGGCAGCGGTTAGATAACTCATATAAATATGAACATCGTTACGTTGAAATAATATATCATAACCTCCCTCTTTTATAACTAGTGGCATAGCGGGCTACGAGCCCTTGATCTGATGAACACTACAGAAATTAGAGAGGTAGTTACTAGTTGATAAGGAATAATTAATATGGATATGGAGTAGTGAATATAGCATGTAATGGCGGCGTAAGATTATCTTATATCATCCGCTGGGTCACGTACGAGGTGACAGTGGGAAATTACGTGTAAACAGGAGATGGGTGTGGCGTTTTCATGATAACAACCTAAAAATACAAAATACGATTGCCAACTCGCCTGCAAAGCGCTATGAAACAATTTATTTATTCTTGATAGGCTTATTAAATGTTATGATTAACCTATTCTAATCACGCAACCTGTAATTCATTCTCTTTCACTTAATTAATTACTAACTTTCCCTCGACATTTCTGTGAATGTTTTCGTTTAATTTAATATTTTCTCAAGATATTTGATTACATGTAAAATCTGCAGCTTATTAAGACAAACAAATAACAACAATAATAAAGACATCTAGACCAAACCGTGCTAAAATTCTCACAAAGGACTCTCCATAAATCCCATTCGATATATGGAGGTTGATCATTATTGCTGACAAATTTCTAAAGCGATGCGGTATGAATTTTTCAAAAGAATTTCTCAGCTCTTTTCAGAGTTACGTCTACCAAACATGTTAATCAATGATGATTTGCCCCATTTTTTTTTCAATTTTAATTGTTCTTTTGTTTGTTATCTCAATAAGAAGATTTAACAGAAAAAATACTCATTAAGTGTGTTGTATCAAAAAAAATCTAGTAGAAATGAATTTAATCTGATTCTGATTGTCACCTAATATGAAAATTGGATCACTGAAGATGAGGATTTCGACAAATGCTCTACTCACATGTTAGGCAACTGTGTCAAAAAGGCTACTTGTGACAATATTTTGCACTAGTATTAGCATTATTTATAAGAGTTTCTTGAAATCTGGTACAACAATTACTGCAAACACCGTCAATAACTGCAAACAATACTGGACAATCTCCCTCAAACAGTTATTTGTCCACAAACACTGTAACAACAAGATATCCGCTGTAAAACCACAGTAACCAACATTGCACGACGTATCAGTAAGCCTCAGTGACAATTGGCCGGTCATATAGCTTAAAGAACCGATAACTGACGAAAAGTTATTTTTTCTGTTAATTTTTTTTTATAACGTTACATACACCACGCTTATAGTTTTTCCTCTATCCTGGAGACAGTTTAAAAACATAAGTTGCAAAAGAATCAAAATCCCATCGTGTAATAATTATTTGAAGACCATACAAATACTTGTTCTGTATGGGATTCGAACCCACGGACCTTTTACAAAAACATTTTTAGACAACTTTGATTAGCATCTCACAGTACTCGCCGTACCTTTCTCTCTCTGATTTACTTTTTTTTCAAGTATAAAATTTCTTATTAAAAATGAAACATTTCATAAGTGGAAAATGCTTTCAAAGAATTCTTCAATTCCAGTTCGCAGCAATTCTATACAGCGGAGGTATTAATAAAATTCCATCAAAATGGCAAAATATTTGTATTGATTTAATAAAAGTATACGTATAAACTTACCTTCTTTTATTCTTATTTTATTGGAAGTTTTATAAACTATATGTAATTTTATTTTCTCTATTCTAGTCTTTGAGTTAATTGAATCTATCTGTAAGGACATTCAAGTCATTACATTGTTTGTGTAACAGTAAACCCAACTCATTATTATTTCTTTCATTCATATCCGCGTAATTTTGTGGTTTCCATGCTAGCTGGTTCTCTAAATAGAAGCTTTTCTATTTAGAGACCATTAAGTAACTTTATGTGACTGATAGCTGCGTAAGCCTATCAAAAAATGCAAACGCAGATAGACAACTGCATAATTTACATTAATAGGGTAAGGGATGCAAGAATATTGCAAGTTATTTAGAAGTAGGCTACTTGTCAGTTTTATAAGTCATGGTAATGTGATCCAACAGGACAGACTAAAAAGCGTTCCATGTAACAGAGAAACTATTAAATATTAAATCACCTCGGATACGTACAAAAGGTTAAATTTTGACTTCACTCTGTAATTTAGGTCTGTCTTTTGATTTCTCATCATGAGCTCAAAATGCTTTAGTAGCATGTTTAACATTTTTATTATGTATAATCATTATTTACATAATAAGTAGTATCCTAGTATAGGTAGATATATTTAATAAGAATATATAATATAGTATAAGGTCATGTCAATAAAATATCATGTGAATATATAATGTTCTTAAAATAATTGTTTGGGATTTAAACTTAATATAAACTTTTTTATAGAATAAGGCTGACAAACGAGTACGAGTTCATCTGATGGTTAATAGATACTGTGGTCCATAGATATCTACATTAATACTCAATTAAATAGGTACAATATTTATCATATACGAACCTAGATTTAAATCTATGTAACGATTACAAACCTAGACAAAATTTTTGAGCCATCGGGCTTACGGCTTAGATATCAAATAAAAATACATTTATAATAGGTATATAAAATATCGACCTTATTTGAAACAATGATTACAAAGCATCTAAGAGCTCCATTACTATTTAGTGAGGATTATATGAACAGACGACTTAAGCCGTGAGCTTAAGTTTAGATTGCATGAGATACATTATTATGAACATGACTGGCTTACGAATCTGAAATGTATTTTAATTAATTTAATATAGGTATTTGTAAACTGGGAATAGACCTCCTTTTCTGCCCAGGGCTCGGCTAAGTAGGTAATAGTAAAAATCTTGTAGTATAATTACATTATGTCTATCGCCAAACAACAAGACATATTCCTACTCATCATACCGGGTTCTATGATAACTCCTTCACTGTTCAGGCTGCACTTCTTGGAATCACTTGCCCGAGAGTTGGTTCGCAAACGTTTATGTAATTATTAGAATTACAGAAAAATACTATTTTTAATTAATAAGGCGTATTTATTAATGTATTTGTGTATATATTACGTGTTTATTATATATATTTATATTATGAATATGTGTTTATATAAATAAAGGGAAATAGATGTATTTACTAACAATATTAGGTATATCATAATATAAATTTTGATACATTTAATGTGTATTTATATTAGTTTCCATTTCTTTTCTTTCAATTGCTTCCTTCGTCAAATTTTTACCACTATGTGGGTTGGCTGGTAGAGAATATTTAGGCATTAAGTACGTCCTATGTATCCTTTTTTTCTACAATGCAATAATTTAATTTTATGATTTAGTATTCTTACTTGGAACATTATAGTTCATGATAAATGCATGTTATTTCAGTTTTAATACATTTTATGTTATAAATCTTTACTTAATCTATTTCCTCAAAAAGGGAACAAAATATAATAGGTAAGTAGGTATGTTCACAACGTGTTTCAATATTACTAGTTTAGCCACTTAAGAGAAAAGATTTACCAGCATGGCATATACCAGTACCTAGGCAAATTTTCTCCATCTTTCACAAAAATAAGAAACATGCTGCTACAGCATAAGGTTAGTGGTCTAACAAGCTACACGCTTTTGATATCATCTTTTTAAATACCTTTTAGTCATATCACAAATAAGTACTGTATTTGATATCACAATAAGTTTCTTGACCATAGACACTTTTGTGTTTGTGATAGGCTTACTTAAAAGAATAATTTAAGGTGTCTATGAAGTGAGGTTTCCTATAGTTGATATAACTCTTTTGAACTTGTGCAGGTATAAAAATACTAAAGGAGGCCGAAAGGCACAACCATTCTAAATGTTTGGTGGGTCTAAAGCGCTTTGGTGAGCATAAGTGCCATGTCGGGGATACTACCAATACTAATAATATTGTTAACGTTACTGATATAGTAACTAGTAGTAGTAGTAACTTCTCCAGGTAAGCTTAAAATGCTTGCGCTAGGAGTGGTTCGCGATATCAGACAAAAAGCGAATTCGAACTCACGAATTATTGAGTTCGCGGTACGCACGCTACCATTGGTCTACTGTCGCTTAAAAATATGAAATAGTTGCCACTCCTGGCAGACTGGTTGGTTTCTCCAGTTTTTTTAATATTTTGACTTTTTATCAGGAAGATGCTCCTTCTCCTGATTCAGTTTCCCTCTGTCGCCTATTACGACACCCATAGGATGATGTACCGATGATGTCCCACTACCCATGTAGTGGTGTTATGTAATTAAATACCATTTCTACTGAGAACTTTATGCAAGACTTTATTCGATGTAACTCGAGCATTTATCCATATAAGGGAATCAGGATTTTAATAAGATCATACCATGTAATTTGAAGATTTTTTTATATAGGATAAGGGTGAAAAACGAGCACACAGTCCACATGATGGTAAGTGGTTGCTGCGGCCCATAGATATCTACATCTATCCTCTGTTACAGATCAAAATGGAGCTGCGTTTTTACCCGTGAGGACTAGGATGGAATGCCTCATTTCCAGTAAAAAGGGCCTCCGGCCACCTGCACTCACCAAACTAAACGCAGAGGTAAACCTCTACTTCACGCTGGTATTCTGTGAGGTCGTGGTACCACCCCGGTTCGAGCCGGCCCATCCAAGCGACAGCAAAAGCTGCCGCGTGGCTCTACCACTGTTAAAAATGATGATCATTAGAAACCATCACTTAAAACCAACCTATATACCAACGGGATCATTAACCTTTCTTTGTTAGAATTAAGTATAATATTTTAATAAAGCAGTCTTATTTCAACCATCGCATCGCCACGAGACTTCATTTACCCAAGGCTCCCCTCATCGCAGTGGATTCCCTACGCCGCCACACTGCATAAATAAATTCCTTAATATTAATATACTATATAATTGTGCTTACTGATAAAATGTTAAAGGCCATGGCCAATTCATATAGGGCTCGCTGTTTATGTAAGATCCCGTGTTCATCAATATTTGTCATTTCTAGAATTTCTTTTACACTAAAATACCTCGATATCAGTTCTCATGACAAACTGTAGTCTTTTTAAAAATGTATAAATATAAACTTCAGGTGTTATGCTGTACCTGAAGTTTTGTTTATGAATTCCTTCTTAAAAGAGTAACTACTACGTTTTAGTCTGTTTTGTATTCACAAATATACAGCCGCATTGGAACATTGAAATAATTTTTATTTTATACTAAATTATTATCAAAGATCACAAAACAATCCTATCCCTAGCAATAAGTCAGCGGTTGTAAGATAATTTAAACTACGGTTTCTGGTTCGGTCCACGTTAGTTTAACATCCTAAACTATATCATAAAAGTCATTTTAACAAATGTACGCTATTAAAAAGTTAGTTTTTGGGGTTCCGTACCTAAAAAGGAAAAACGGAACCTTTATAGGATCACTTTGTTGTCCGTCTGTCTATCTGTCTGTCTGTCAAGACCCTTTTTCTCAAGAACGCGTGAAGGTATCAAGCTGAAATTCATATCAATTACTCAAGTCTACTGTCCCTTGGATCTATGAAAAAATAAAACTGATAAGCCAACGAAATCAAAAGATACAGCCGTTTATGCCGCAAATTTTCGACATTCGCAAGGGAATCAAAACCTACAGAGTACTTCCCGTGAACTCAGGGTCTTGAAATTTGGTACGAAGCAACGTTTTATAGCACAGTTAAAGGAAAAATTGCGAAAAGCATAAATTTTTAGTTACATCATATAATAAAAATATTTTTAATAATTTTAAACTTATATACCTACAAATTTGTTCGGAACCCTCGGTGCGCGAGTCCGCCTCGCACTTGCCCGATTTTTTTAAATACTCAAGCCAGCTGTTTTAAGATTTCATGCGCAAGAATTTGAACATAAATATCTCTTAAAGATAATGATGTTTGCCAGGCCCACAATTCGTATAGAATGGCATTAACAATAAGGTCACCCTTGCAAATACTCCTACAAATAAACATCGATTGTTATTATATTTATTACTTAAAAACAATTGCATCGCTCTTAACATGATTAGTCATCAGTCATTATCCTCAAGAACTGCACCGTTGCTACACCCTACTTTAACAACCATTACTTATTGTACTCATATATATTTGAAACGTACGTAATTCCACGCAATTCCATACCTCTAAACAGCTCTGAGAATAACGTTATGGAAATGTAATTAGTGTGTGTCCAAAGGCAACGGTCTTTACTATAATAGTCAACCATTAAATATAACCGCACTGTTCGTATAAAAAAACTGCAACTTAGACGTAAATATCAACAAATGGAGCAAAATGTGATGGTCGGAAAGGATAATGGGAGTACTCCCTCCGGGCAAGGTGTTCAAACCCGGGAACGGTCAACTCCATATGATTACTATTGTTCTATATACTAAGAAAAAAGAGTCGTTCAGAAACTTAAATAGCGATTGATTAGACTTTTGCTGTAGTTCAATCCGTTTACGCTATTGGGCGTGATGACAGCGCCACCATCCAAGCCTTTTACTAATACCTGAGGTCGATGGTGAAATCCAGTTGTCTTGGTGGATATTCAAGTTACCAGGAGCTTCCTTGTCGTCTGCGGTGAGTCGAAATGAAGAGGCAAGTAATGAATTGATAACTAGGTTAATTTTATAAAACATGTTTTTAAAAGTTTCATTCAAATCGAATACTAATTGGTTGTTTACTTCATAACTTTGGTTCTGTTGAAATATTAACGGTGTAGTAAAAACAAGCTATTATTTTAAAACTTATATTCCGTAAGTCGCAGCCCAGTTAAGATATAAGAGTTCCATTTTAACATAGAACAGATGCAGCTCTACTCAGAAGCTTTAAATCATACTTATTTGGCGTCGCACCAAGCGGAGGCAACTTTTAAAGAAATGTTTGTATGCGTCCCTTTCACTCCCAGATAATAACTAATTATATCTAAGAAATTATATCTGAAATAACAATAATAATATTGTAAAATGTTTATTAAAAATCGTCTATCTCCCTTTCTTTATCAGCCTTTACAGCTGGGTATATGGCCTCTCTCATATTAATATTGGTAAAAATTAATGAATATGAAGTTTATAAACATTCTAGATCAAACCGGACAAGATTTGGGCAATTTCTATAATGCTGCTATGCTCAACAGAGTTGGATTAGACCACAACACCGTCCCAACGTCTAAGCACAAGTGAGATTACGTGTGTGCTTACGAAGGTGAGTGCGTGTGCGTGTGTGTGCGTGTTTGTGTATGTGTGCACATGTGACAGTGTGTCACACATGCAAATTCCCTCATAATATTGAGCTTATTTTACCCATATTTAACTACTACCGGTATAGGTGTGACATGAACGTTAAACATGATTTTTGTTTTGTCCATGTTTATCTAAAGACCTATCCATTGGGAGACACTATTGAGGTCATTGAGCATAATACTTAGGTCCTCCAGCGATTCTGCCATAAGGACTATATCGTAGGCAAATCGAAGGTGCGTGATGTACTCGCCATTGATGTTAATACCGCATTCTTTCCAGTCCAGTAGCTTGAAAACGTCTTCCAATGCAGCGGTGAAGAGTTTTGGGGATATAACGTCACCCTGTCTTACACCTCTCTGCAGTTGGATAGGTTTCGTACACTGATTCTGTACTCGGATAGCCATCGTAGCTCTACTGTACAAACACTTCAGCACTTCGATATACCGACAGCAAACAGGGCCTGCAGCACCGCCCAAATTTTGCCAGAATCAAAGGCTTTCTTATAGTCCACATATACCAGACATAGTGGCAATTTTAACAATTTGCCGAAGGGTATGTGGTCTATGGTGCTAAAGCCCTTTCGGAAACCGGCTAGTTCGGGAGGCTGGAAGTCGTCAAGTCTACGCGCGAGACGATTCGTAATGACTCTCGAAAACAGCACGTAGACGCCGTTCAGAAGGGAAATCGGTCTGTAGTTCTTCAAGAGAGCGTTGTCACCTTTCTTAAAGAACAAGACCACCGCACTTCTGCTCCACGCCTCCGGTGTAATACCGCCATGGAGTACGGAATTAAAGAGCTTCTGAAGGACATCAAGTACCGGTTTTCAACCAACCTCATGGACAGTTTCCACTAGCTTGTCATTCATATCGTCCTCTTCATTGCAGTCTTCTAGGCACTGAAAACAGTTTTGTAACTCGACCTGAAAGGTTCCGGGACTTTGACACAGAGCACGAGGGGGACGGAGCGTTGACTTCATTATGCGAGAACTCTCCAACTTAACGTTTAGGTTTAGTGTGCCTCTAACCATTTGGTGATCGCTACCAGTTTTCACCCTCGCGATCACGGAGACATAACTGAACAGTTGTCGTCTGGTCGTCATAATGAAGTCAATCTCATTTTTTTTCAAACCGTTGGGGCTCAACCAGGTCCACTTCCTGTGGGGCCGCTTCTGGAAGAAAGAGTTCATCATAAAGAGTACCTTTTTCTCCATGAAGTCGGCCAGCTGCTGACCCCTTGGGTTCCGTTGCCCTATTCCAAATTTCCCTACTTTCAGCTCACCGTTCTCTCTTGTGCCTAGTTTTGTGTTGAAGTCTCACATTGACACCGTATAGTGGGTTTTGGAGGAATGCATGGCTCTAGAGATATTCTCATACATTTCCTCCACCTCCTCATCGGGGTGTGCCGAGATTGGTGCGTAAACCTGTATGACCTTCAGCGAATTAGTATAAGGTACGAAACCTCGTCGACACACTCTCAATCTTTACAACGTTGTTAACGAGAGACTTGTGGACGATAAATCCGACACCTCCTTGGGACAGATGTTCGCCCTCCCGGTGATAGAGCAAGTTGCCGGATTCGAGGATTACCGTGTCCTCCCCATCTCTTCGGACTTCGGATAATCCTATAATATGCCAGCGTAACTTGTCTATCTCTTCTTCCAGCTCCACAATATTCTCGTCAGTCCTCAGGGTGCGTGCGTTGTATGTTGCCAGATCGAGTCGTCTTAGGTGGCTACCGAACCTCCACCGTAGATTCTTAGCAACCCCTGCCCTCCGTTACCATGGTCACCACCGTAGCCTGGAAAAGCGGCGCCACCGGGGACTGGGGGCCGTCTTTTTGTAACTTTTATAATGGGGGGCCAATATTGCCAAAGTTGCCACGCTTGGCGTGCGGATTGGAAACCGCAGTTTTTTATTGTTGTTTTGTTGTTATCAGGAAGATGCTGCTGTCCACAGATCTGCCTGTTTCCGTTAGTCGCCTTTTACGAAACCCACGGGAAGATATGGGGTAGTGGATATTCTTAACCACCACTACACGGCAATAGTTGATTTACGTACGAACATTTATCTCACAATGGCGGACCAATTGCAAGCTTAACAACGCTGGCGTACTTCAAGATGCTATAGTAATGTACCTAGTTATACAAATATAAATATTATATATCTTATTCAAAGTGGTGCCTAACATCAATATTTTTATTCGTGACCGATAACTTATATTTTAAATTAATTTAATCGTAACCTGATTGTCATTAAATAATGTCACAAACTCGCATTCAATACTTATATTTTAAAAATGTTTAATAAATACAAAGCCTCAAATATAGTTTCGTATCCTCAAATATAAGCCTCTCAACTAATAGTAACACCTGCAAAAATAAAAGCAAAACCAGAATATGACCTCCGATCTATACCATTCGTTGCCAAATCGGCATCCACAACACTGACCAATGAAAAACCTGTCCTCTCATACACTAAACCGTAGTTAGGAGTGCCTTTCAAATATCGCAATACACGTTTTGCTGCCTTCCAATGCTTAACGTTATAATTAGTACTAAATTGGCTTAAGCAGTTAATGCTGTAAGTGATATCAGGCCTAGTTGATACTGCCAAAAACATCAAAGCACCTACCAAGCTTTGACACGGATACTATTTCATTACACTCTCAGACTTTATAAGTTTTACCTTAACATCAACAGGCGTTAATGTTGGTTTGCATTCACACAATATCAAAGTGTTCAAAGAGTATTTAAATATACACACTCTGTTTACAGATATAGTTCCAGTGTTTATCTTCATTATCATGAGAAAACTGTATTCCAAAACAATCAGATATTTTTTCATATTTTTCATCTCAAATTTATTTGACAGTTTACTTTTAACATTTTTTTAACCATACATTATCATTTGTAGCTAAAGTAAGATCATCGACATCTATTGCAATCGACATTATATGCTCATTCTTTCGCGCTATAAAAACACTGATCTTGAGGTAATGCCTTAATGTGCCTAATACCTTAACAACATTCGCACTAATTATTTATGCCACTGTAGCCTTGACTGACGTAAACCATACAAATACTTCTTCAACAAACTATCAAAATCGTCCATCATAAATATGGTTTCCATCATCGACAATTAGCTTTGATTTTGGTATATCACGAAACAATTTCGAACGTCTTTGATGTCTTTTAGAAGGTTCTATCAATCTTGCCCATGATACAGTAGCCTTTTTTTCTCTTGGTGATCGTGTAACCATTCTACTTCTTTCATCGTCTTCATTATTTGAGTTGTCAAATGGTTTTCTCATTCGTTCTATATTTCTGCAGGTCCATTTAAATCTGCTGTTATTTTATCCTGTTATACCTGTTGTTCTTCATCCAATATATCTTGATATTCATATCTAAAAGCTGTTTCGTTCATAAATTTAACATCCCTACTCATATCATTTTCTTGTTTCTTGGATTATGATTTCTATAAGCTTCTGACTGTATATCCTATCCCATAAAAATGCCTACTTTTGAAACTGAATCAAACTTTCCCCTTTGTTTACCTTTCTCCTTATAATAAACTTTAGATTCGACTACTTTCATAAATATAACTGTAGGTTTATTTCCTTTCTATATGGAAAGGAAATAAACCTAAAATTGTGTGTATAGTGAATGATATCTCCCCATTAATAAATAGCTCTTGTTGGACATCTATTTCGTATATAGTTAGCGGTATTAACTGCATCTGCCCAGAACGACACAGTGGACACCTGGCTTGGTGCATCATACATCGTGCCATTTCTATTAAAGTCCTATTCTTTGTTTTAGAAATGCGATTCCGTCGGGGTGCATGTGATACTGATAATCTCCTTGTGATGCCATTTGTCTTTAGAAAATTATTAGAATCATTGTTTATATATTCACATCCATTATCTCATTGAAGCCACTCTATTTTCTTTCCAATAATATTTTCAACTTTGGCTTTATACTTTTTAAATACATTAAATACATAACTTTCATTGCGAATAAATTAGGCTTCATCATCATCATCATCATTACAGCCCTTCACAAGTCCACTGCTGAACATAGGCCTCCCCCAAAGAATGCCACAAAGCACGGTCCTGAGCCACCTGCATCCATCGACTTCTTGCATGTCTTACCAGGACGTCACTCCATCTCGTGGGGGGACGCCCTACACTTCGCCTACCGATACGAGGCTGCCACTCGAGAACCTTTCTTCCCCATCGGTTGTCGGTTCTTCGAGCTATATGGCCGGCCCACTGCCACTTCAGCTTACTAATCCGTTGGGCTATGTCGGTTACTCTGGTTCTACTGCGGATATCCTTATTCCTAAGTTTATCACGCAGAGAAACTCCGAGCATAGCCCTCTCCATAGCTCGCTGAGCGACGTTGAGCTTCCTCATACGGCCAGCAGTGAAGGACCACGTCTCAGTTCCGTAAGTCATCACTGGCAACACGCACTGGTTGTACAATTTCGTTTTAAGGTTTTGAGGTATGTCTGACGAGAAGATGTGTCGTAGCTTCCCGAACGCTGCCCAGCCGAGTTGAATCCGTCGATTGACATCTCGGTCGAAGTTGGACTTACCTAGTCGGACTATTTGTCCCAGGTAAACATACTCGTCAACAACTTCGAGCTTAGTGCTCCCAACAACTACCGGCATAGGTGTGACATGGACATTAAACATGATCTTTGTTTTGTCCATGTTCATCTTAAGACCTATCCGTTGGGAGACACTATTGAGGTCATTGAGCATAGTGCTTAGGTCCTCCAGCGATTCTGCCATAAGGACTATATCGTCGGCAAATCAAAGGTGAGTTATGTATTCGCCATTGATGTTAATACCGTATCCTTTCCAGTCCAGAAGCTTGAAAACGTCTTCCAATGCAGCGGTGAAGAGTTTCGGGGATATAACATCACCCTGTCTTACACCTCTCTGCAATTGGATGGGTTTCGTACTCTGGTTCTGTACTCGGATAGCCATCGTAGCCCTACTGTACAAACACTTCAGCACTTTGATATACCGACAGTCAACTTGGCACCGCTGAAGGGACTGCAGCACCGCCCAAATTTCGACGGAATCAAAGACTTTCTCATAATCCACATACGCCAGACATAGTGGCAAATTGTACTCTTCGGACTTCTGTACAATTTGCCGTAGGGTATGTATGTGGTCTATTGTGCTAAAGCCCTTTCGGAAACCGGCTTGTTCGGGAGGCTGGAAGTCGTCAAGTCTGCGCGCGAGACGATTCGTAATGACTCTCGAAAACAGCATGTAGACGCGGCTCAGAAGGGAAATCGGTCTGTAGTTCTTCAAGAGAGCGTTGTCACCTTTCTGGAAGAACAAGGCAACCGCACTTCTGCTCCACGCCTCCGGTGTAATGCCACCATGGTGGACGGAATTAAAGAGCTTCTGAAGGACTTCAAGTACCGGTCTTCCACCCGCTTTCAGAAGCTCCGCTGTAATTCCATCCTCGCCTGGGGCCTTGCCGTTTTTAAGGTGCTGGAGAGCCATTCTAATCTCGCTCAGACTGACATCCGGGATATCTTCGGAATAGTGTCGGATAAGACTCGCTCTTGGATCGTTACTCACACTTGCGTGTGGCTCCAACGATGACGTGTACAGCTGTCCATAGAACCTCTCAATCTCACTCAAAATCTCAGGTGCCCCGGAAACGATGCTGCCACATTCGGTCTTCAGCTTTGACAGTTGGCTCTTTCTGGCAGACAGGTCTCTGGCAAAGACTTTGGAGCCTTGGTTCCGCTCGATCGCTTCTTCAATACGAGCTGTATTGAAGTTGCGTAAGTCCTGCCGCATGCATTTGGAGATCTGTCTGTTCAGTTGCCTGTATGCTGTCAAATCTGTTGAAGAATGTAGCCTCATCTCCCGTCTAACAGCCATGAGATTAAGAGTGTGATCGGAGAGTTTTTGTGTTCTTCTGCGGCTTAAAATAGGCTTCACACCAGCGTAATTTTCGTCAATAAAGTTAAAGTTACAGCCTATATACGCTGCTGGGCACAGGCCATCCCTTATTTCAGAGAGGGTTTTAGGGCAAGGAAGTAGCCGCTGCGCTGCCCCAGTGCGCGTTGGCGAACTTCACATTTCTTTGAAATTTTTTTTCTTATTTCTCAGATATGCCGAATTCCTTACGTTGTTTTCTTTCACTGCCGATCAAGTGGTAATTCAGCACTTAAAATTGCAATTAACAATTTCATCAGTGCCGGCGGGGATCAAACCCAGTTTGCTCCTGTTCTAAGAAATATACAGTGAGCGCTAACCACCTGAGCTATCGCGGCATTTTCGTCAATAAATGTAATAAAATGTCTTTTTCCTGCAAATGATTGATGACATATTGCACTTGTACGATTCTTGATGCTCTTAGGAAAAGGTTTACAAGCTTTCTTCTCGCTCATACAAATTTCACACTCAATAATATTTCGTTGTCCAATATGTTTAATTAATGCACAAGATGGCTGTTCGTCAAGGCTTTTAAGTCACGTTCATTAAGATGACCTAAACGCTCGTGCCATAAATCTATTGACTTTTTCGCAGCTTCAACATTACTAACATTGCTTTGATAGAATAGCACATGATATAAGTTGTCAATTCGATCAGCTAGCATATGAACTTTATTTTCTTCGTCAATCACGATTGCGTCATTCTTCATAACTCGCACCTCGAAACTGTGATCAGTTATTTTAGCCACTAACAATAAATGTATACGTAAATCAGACGTTGTCGATGTCAACTCGATGCTCTTCGCTGCCTTTGTCCACATTAATGCTGACCTTACCTTTTCCAGTAATACGTGTGCTCTCCTTATTATTGGCCAAATTTCATTCACTATCTACATTAGCAAATCCCTTCAATTGTTGCCTCTAATTGCACATATGCCCCGTGCACCCACTGTCGATGCACCACACATGACTATTATGTTCACCTGACATCACTTATTCAGTGGTACTCTGCATTATACTAATACTACCTGTGTGTTTCTATTCTAACTATTGCGCACTTTGTTTTGTTTTCTTTATGAACTTACTTCTACATTCCTTCGCATAATACCCATAGCGACCGCAACTATAGCATTCAGTTTTAATATTATTTTTATTTATATGCGTTTCGCCTTTCTTATAAATATGCACTTAGTCACGCTTCACGAACATTGAAATTTGATCAGACTTCTTCGATTTTCTGGTTTCATATTCCTTAATAATTTTAATTTTTTATATTTCTGTAGATGGTAAATCATCCCGCGACTCCATAACCGTACGAAACATTGTCCTGGGTTCGATTAAACTGTATAATAATAAAATGGCAAGTAGTTCATCAATGACTACGAGACCGATTTCTTTTAATTTTTTGACATCATCGTATAAATCTGCTATGCGTTTACGTAACTCATCTTTTTCTTGCATACGAATCAAAACAAGTTTCTTTAATAAAGACGCTTTCCGTACCGGTCTACTAGACTGCTACATTGATTTCAATTTGTCCATATAGATTTAGAAGTATCTAATCCATCCAGTGGTATTAACTCGTTCGGGTTAAAAGCTTACAAAATGTCTGACTCGGCTTTACCGTCCATTTTACACCATTCGGTAAATTTAGCGTCAGTATTTGCAGGCTTCACTATCGCGCCCGTTCCATAATCCCACTGATAATTTTTCTTCAAAATAGCCCACATATTATGTATCTTCCATGTATCATAATTATCGCTAGTAAGTTGTTCGATTTTAACCGGAGCAGCCATAATAAAGTTAATTAATCTTCTTCAATAATGAAAATAAAACAATGACAGGTTATACAGGGTCATTTTTAATTTACTAAAAACCTTTTGGGAATATATTGGTTACATCATTACAAACAATTTTAGCGAGATCACTCTTCACAGAATATAATACATTAACGAAAAAACTACTTTTAAGGTTTCGTTGTCATGTCTGACTCCTTTTAAGTCTGTATTTTGTAGTACCTAAACAATGTCAGAATAAATCGTCAAAGAAAATACCTAATTTATTTTACACTTGATATCAGTATCACACATTGTGTTGAAATCATTAAACATAATTAAATGAGCAAATAACATTCAAAAAAAAATCGCAAATATTAAAATTTATAACAAGTAAGTATGACCGCCAGGCCGGTCGACGACAGCGCCCAGCTGATTGTGTTGCAAGTGCCTACTAAACCATTCATCACTGTGCCATTGCATCAGGGCGCCACTTTAAATGACTTTACATTAACTTTTCACATACTTCTATATTTTGCATAAAAACATTTGATGAACTATTTGATTCTTTTATTAATTCCTTTAAGAATTAATAGACATTCTTTAATAGACATTTAGGTAGTTTTTTTACGAATACTGTTTCTAGCAAACGCTGCCTGCATCCAAGAGGCAACGTCGCATCCAGCTGGTAGCAACGCCTCAACGTCGCACATGCGGCGGCCCAAGGCCAAGCCAAAGGTATATTATGACGTCGACACAGGTGTCATCGTCATAAAAGGCGCCGCCTGCCCTTTTCGGTTTGCAGCCATCGATTTGGTGATCGATGTTTGCAGCACGTGCAAATTAAATGAGTATTATTAACTATTTTTTTTATTTAATGTAAGTTGTATTTAAAGAATGGATGCTGGTTAAAATAATTACAAATATTACAATAAAATATTTATAATGATTAAATACAAATTAACAGTAATTGAATATAAATATTAAGGTATAATAGTTCAATAAAAATATTAAAATACAAATTTAAAAATTAGACTTACCTAGGTACTTGTCCGCGAATGGCGGTGAGTATCGCGCACTTAGCGTTCAAAATAATCACCTCCACATTCTATGCATAGGTGACACCTAAAACTTAACTGTTTACCGACACGAGATAATACTTGATGATTCATTTTGATTTGATTTCCAAATTATTTTTTTCTTTCAACATGTCGTGGGTTTCGGATGCGCGACCAGTATAGACTATGTCTTTATATGCCCCCACAAATAAAAATCTATTGGTGTGATATCTGGCCATCTGGGAGGCCATGCACAAGGTCCGTCACGACCGATCCAGCGACCAGGCTATTCTCTGTTTAAATAATCCTTAACTTGTCGAGCATAGTGCGCCGGCGCCCCGTCATGTTAGTAATACATATTGCGTAGAGATGCAAGTGGTATGTCCTCTAACAACTCTGGCAGCGTGTCGGTGAGAAAACTATGATAGTGCTCGCTGCTGGATTTCGTTCAAAGAACTGCAGTATGTCTTCCTGCTCACGTACTGTGCGCCGCGATGGACGACCACGATCGATTGATACAGGCTGGAATTGCCCGTAATCTCGTAATCGCTGTGTAGTACCTAGCATCGTAGCGTAGCTCGGTGCACGTGAGTTGGGAAATCGACTTGAATATTCACGACAGGCTTCACTAACGTTATCATTTCAAATTGCTAAAATTCGCACCATTTCGGTATACTCAACATTTGAGTATCGGTAAGCCATCGTAACAACGCGTAACGTTCGCGATATTAATCTCACAACGGAAGAGGAAACGTCGCGGGCGCACCAAAGGCGACTGACAACACAGGTAATTAGGTCAAGTTCAAATGAGCAAGCGCCGCCTCCTACACCCCTCCACCCCTACCCCGCCACGCGCTTTATTTTGCTATTTAGGATTATTGCTGTTTAGAAGTTCCAATTAAAATATTTTTATTTTTGTATGAAAATAAAAATTGAAGAAATATATTTTTTTTCTTACAGATTTTGTTGTCATGATGTAAATAATATATTCCCAAAAGGTCTTCAGTAAATTAAAAATTACCCTGTATACATACAATCGGTACGTAAGTATAATATAAAATACGATCTTCTCGTAACTCGTAAATAAATTTTGTACTTATATAGTTGTATAACCATTATTGTAAAATTTGCTTTAAAAAAAAGTCCCGGTGGGTTTCTTGCTGGTTCTTCCCAGGACGGAGGTTTTTTTTTCGAACCAGTGGTAAAGTAAAAAATGACTTTCAATAAGAATTACACATGTGATCTATATTGAATAAAAAATTATTCTATTCTATTCTATTCTAACTGTCGTTACTTATGAGCTTATGACTTATGACACCGCATTGTTATATGTATGCACTAATTACGCTTCTTTGTTTGCTTACGAGTATCTTTAATATTATTATAAGATGAACACAGTTTATATGTCACTTTTAGTCTTCTTAACACTGTACTCTGGGCTCGTAACCTATAGGGTCAGTGAATCGAAACCATACATTGTTAGAACTATGAAAAACTTTATTATATATTAAAGACAGGCTATTATAGTTGATTTACATACGAACATTTATTTCACAATAGCGAACCAACTGTAAACTTAACAACAATGTCGTTCTTCACGATAGTATAGCAACGTACCTAATTATAAATACATAAATATTGTACTTTTAAACTATCTGTTATACTCCTTATATTGGCTCCCAATTTTCGCGATTATTTCATCACTACAACACGTTCAACTGAACTTAATTTGTTTTTATAGATATACACATAATCCAACGCTTTCTCATAATCTACATACGCAAGATACAATTAGCTGACCGTATAGGTTATGTATAAAGTATATATTACTAAAGCCTTTTCCGTAACTAGCTTGTTCGGGAGGCTAAAAGTAATAAATTTTTCGTATGAGACGATTTGTAAACACAGCACAGCAGCTAGACGTGGCCCGTAGAGGAAATCGGTATGTAGATGTTCAATAGGCCGCTGCCGCTTTTCTACTCCCCTGCCTTGATGTTTTAGTGGTTTAACATGACTGACACTACTCTACACACTGATCATGAAGTTTGAAAATAACTCAGTTATTGAGATATTCTGTCAAGAAATTCTCAGAAGCACCCCAGAGTCAGAAAGTAGGCGTTGTTTGACCCCCATGCCTCATAAAGTATGTAAAGTTGTTGATCCTGTACCTGATCTCTATCTGATCGTGTCAGATTGCTATCCCATCGGAGTATAAAAGTGAGGGAATAGGAAATTCACCGGTTTTCTACACTCATCACACGAAACACAGCAGCATTAAGCTGCTATTTTACGCTGGTATTCTATGAGAGCTTGGCCCTTCCCTGATCAAACCGACCCATTCGAGCTACAACTGTAGGTAATGGAATAGTTATATTATAACATAACTGTAGCATGGCTACCACGTGCACAAAATCTTCTTCTTACTGGAATTAATTTTGTAATTCGACCTGAAAGTTTTAAGTTTATAGCATGA
The DNA here is from genome assembly GCA_033319125.1 of Parnassius glacialis. Classification (NCBI taxonomy): domain Eukaryota; kingdom Metazoa; phylum Arthropoda; class Insecta; order Lepidoptera; family Papilionidae; genus Parnassius; species Parnassius glacialis. The sequence goes on along the minus strand of JAVANC010000010.1, from coordinate 22,900,604 downwards.
GGTGAACAAAGCGGACTTCATTAGAGCGATTTCTCCAAATTAACTTTAAAGTTCAGTGTGCTTATCACCATTGGGTGATCGCTGCTAGATTTCACCCTCGCGATGAGACTCTACTAAGCAGTTATCGCTTGGCCGTCAGTATGAAGTCCACACAAACAATATAAAAGTACAAAAGAAAAAATGGACGAAGCCATTATAGCCTATAAAAGTCCACTGCTAAATATCGGCCTTCTCCATACAATGTCTCACTAAAACATAGAATGTTGCGATTGAAACAGAGATTAAAAACTAATGAACTAAACGTTAGTGCAGTTATCTGCTTGGATTTCATCGTTTATGCCAATTACCGTAAAAGCGTAGGGAAACAAGGTTATTGAAGTGAAAACTTCTTTAGCGGCGTTGTGCACTTTTTTTGTAATGGGTAAAAAATGTTAAACTCGCGTCAGGTCTATTGTCCTGATCAAAAATTCATAAGACGGACGGAGAGTAGACAGCCGGCGCAGCGTAGGAGAGGAAGTAAGTTAGGTTTAATTAATTTTCATTTATTAATTAATATAATTTTATTATTAAGATTAGGTTTCGATCGAGTCTACTGTACTGCTTGACGAAATTATTAATATAGATACATATGTACTTACACATTATAGATGTAATATTTGTAATATGTTTATACTTTATAGCATTAACCTATATTTTCATAACATCACAATAAGCACATGTGCGGTGTAGGTTTATCAAATAAATAATTTCGAATGAAAATAAATGAAAAAAAATAATAATAAATAATCTCCGCCATTCCAAAATATCAAAAATGCACAACGTTAATATTAAAGTTTTCACTTCTGCCGGCACTCCCGGAGTGCAACCCGTCGTTTTTTTTATTCTAAATCATGTTAACATATAAGAGTTATTTTTTATTTTATTTTTACCATTTTAAGCCAATACTTGACTACTACTATTCCATCTGGTGACAAGTGGTGATGCTGAAGATGATGAAGCGCACTATCTTAGCCTAAAAAGAGCCACTCTTGCCTTGAAGATGGTCATCGGATGAACATTTGAAGCATTACTCAGAGTTATATTGAAATATTATTCTCGTTTGCCGTTGGTCGTCCAACTGCTAACACGAACAGGGACTCTCTTTTTAAGAAAATGTTGTTATGCCTTTGTCATGTGGCGCCGATGTTAGAGAATCACATTTTGTTGACGTCAGAGTAAACGAACAAAAATGTTCGAAAGATTTCTAGACTTACAAGACAGATGCTTTAGGCATCTAAGCCACTTTGTTTACGCTAGACGTAAAATAGTTTATATAGCTATAGTTAAAACATAAATGGGTCGCCTCGACCAAGGAAGGACCATGCTCTCACGGAGTACCAACGTAAAATAGCAGATTAATGCAGCTGTATATGGTGAGTGTAGAGAACCGGAGACCTGTTTTACTCGATAAAAGGCATTCCTTCTTAGTTCTCAGGGGTGACAATGCATCTGATTATTTAAATGTCGATGTCTATGGGCCACAGTATCCACTTACCATCAGGTGAGCTATGTGCTCGTTTGTCACCCTTATTCTATAAAAAAAAACCTCGTCGGTCGCATCATCAATATTGCGAGATCTGCTACTGTGATTGCTAATCGACCTGCGTGCGTGAGTTTTACAAGCAGAAAAGATAATATAAACAAAGAGGTATTTTTAGACTATTGAAATACTTTTTCTTTTTTTTTTCTCTATACAAATATTACTATAGAAGTTTATGAAGATAGAGTGTATTATGTATTATTAATTATCTTTATTAAATATAAAATTCTATTTCTATTTCTATTGACTTTATATTTTATAATTAAATTATCATCGTATTTGTATATTTTGTAAATTTAGAAGTACTAAGTACTCAGTAATTTAACTTCAACTTCATCCTAGAAATCCCTTGTTGAGACATACCATAATAAAACCTCCTTTGTACAACAAATTGTGCCGAAATTTAAATATATGAAGTGAAAATCAAAGATTTCAAAGTCAAATAGGCCTAATTTATAGTTTCTTATTAAAATAATCTAGAGTCTTTTGAATTTTATTAAAGAAGCCACTTCGCTAAGATAGATTGAACTATTTGTTTAGTACCTAAAAGTACTCGAGAAACCTTTTGTGTTCAAGGTATTACCTACTACAAATCATTTTTAAATTGTATTCCGAATAAACAAGCAACAGTAGCCTAATGGTTAGCCCGTATACTACGAATTTGAGAAAACGTGAATTCATATCCACCTTTCGTAAGTATGTTAAGCGTATTCGAAGTGAACGGGACTATCACTATGTACTACTACTAAATAATAATGTCTTACGGTCCGAATTTCGGTCACCGCGGCCAGTCTTGATGAAGACTATAGTCCGTTCGCGTTAAGAAAATAGTGAGTCATCAGTGCAACTACAGGGTAAAGATGTATTCACTGTGGAGTAAAAATTCTTTATTTTTCCAACATTTAATTAAGTTTAATGGAAACAAATTTTCTTAAAATTACTTAAATCACTAATCAGTATCACTAAATTCTCCAGTTACATTAATTATGAAAGAATTTTGTTCTGCAAGTTCCATGATATCATCCAAATTCCACATGCTATTTTCTTCGCGTATCACGTGGTCGCAGCACTTCTTCCAACGATTAGCGTCTATTAATGCTATTGCGTCATCTAATAATTTTTTATGTCACTCATTTTGAACGTGGAGTTATTGGCAGCAACATAATTTTTTATTTGGGCCTAAACCAATTCAATTGGATTAAGTTTGCAATGGTAAGGCGGTAAGCGAAGAATTGTAATGCCATTACTTTTTGCAGTCTCATCTATTAATATTTATTATTTCTTGACAGAAAAAGCCAGTAACTAATTTAGGCCCATCCCGGAACTCGGGACCTCATCAGCAGCGCTGTTGCTGTTTGATATGCATTCTTTACCTTTACCTTTCACGTTTTAGGTATGATTTGAAATAATCACTACGCATGGCTGGCGGATTGGTTATTGGCAATACCATACGACTTGCACCTTTGGCGTTGTCAAAAATAAGTTTTATTTATAAAATATTTTTACATTTTATTTATTTATTTATTATTGTTTATTAACAACTTTTGTAATGTTAAATGTGTTTGTGGAAAAGCATAAGACAATTGAAGCATATGCTATATAATTGCATTATATAACCCGATGTACATTACATCATAATCTAAGACTAACTTCTATGCGATCAAACTAAATATCTTTAGAGTAACATCAAGCAAATTCGGCACAATTTGGATGATGTTACTAATGAGTGATTCGAATTAGTTTGGAAACTAGCGTTCCTTTAGAACAATTTTAGTATGCTTGAACAAAATTCAGAACGTTTTGACAGAAAGAAAGAATTAAAATAATTTTATTTAGTAACACATAGTAAATTGCTTACAATAATAGCAATAGTAACATATTATATATTTGAAAAGTGGTTACCAAAAAGTTGCCGAACTCAGCATAGTCTTGGTACTAATAAAGTACTTAGAGGTTGGTCTTCCCTGAGTGCCAAAAAATTTAACAAAACAGTATTCATTATTATAATTTTAAATAAAAATGTTTTTTCTTTGAGCAAACCGAGCTTGATTTCACCGTCACCAATTAACTTTTAATTAACAGCGTGTTCGCCGGTAAACAATTCGAGGACATTTGAAGTCCGCCAGCAAATTGGAACAGGTTAATGTACTCTTTCTGGCCTAAAACTCTTTCAGAAATAAAAGGACGCCTATGCCCAGCAACAGGACGTATAGCCGGTTAGAGTACACTAATAACAATAGTAAATATTAAGTACACAAAAGATAAGAAGCAAAAAGCAGATCTGATTCATTTTTATAAATTATTATTGGCTTTAAATCATATTATTAATTTTATATATGTATATATATATATATATATATATATATATATATATATATATATATATATATATATTTATCTTTATTAATTTATTTATTTACTAACGTTCCACCCCGGCTTCAATCTTTCTGTCTGTCCTTAATATCCAAAAAACCGCTATTTATCGAGCTAAGGGGGTGCATGACATTAAGCATGAATAAGCATATGTAAAAGTGGTAAGTTTTTGTCTGTCTGTCAGTCTGTCCAGGCTAATCTTCGGAATTAATCAATGAATATACATAATATTTTACAATCAAAAAATTTGTACAACCGATTTCAATATAAATTATTAAGAATAACTCAAAAACTATTGGTGAGACCTTCATAATACAAGTGAAGCACCAGCTTTCAAATAAAAAAATAATCATCGAAATCGGTTCACCCAGTAAAAAGTTATGAGGATACATAAAAAAACATACAGTCGAATTGAGTAGCGGCTCCTTTTTGAAGTCGGTAGAAAAACATACGCAAGAAATTTCTCTTTTTTGAAATCTGTTAAAAGGCGGACCTCTAGATGTGTTACTTTTAAAAATAATTTCCAATGATGTTATATGCTATTTGTATTAACCATACTAATATTTTTTAAAGAAATGTGTCGTAGCTATTTTATGTTTAGTAGTTATTGTTATTTGTCATTTGTGCACCGGTGCTTATAACATTGCCAGTTAGAAGTATTACTTTTATTTTGTCGTATGACCTGAAATTCACGTCTCAAACTATACAACTAATATCTTGACTCAACAGTGTAGAGGCGGTGTAAGAATTCGCACTGCCCCATATCGGGATCGTGGGTGTTGGAAAAGGCGACAGAAGGAAACTGAAACAGGAGATGTCATCATCTTAACATCTAAACTGAGCTTGCCAACCCATGGTTACCAAGCGTGGCAACTATTAATGACGCCTATGAAGCAATTTATAGGGGAAGTCTATGTTTAGCAGTAGACTTTTATAGGCTGTCATGCATAATGGATATGGAGCTTGGCACGTATTTATGTCTCAACTTTTTTATCAGCAAATCCTACAACCCTGAACGTCGTTTGCCCCCTCTTCACATTTTGCTGCGTGGTGTTTTTTTTATAGGAGAGGGGGCAAACGAGCATGCGGCTTAGCTGATGGTAAGTGACTACCGCCGCTCATGAACAACTGCAACACTAGGGGAATTGCAAATTGCAAATCGCCGGTGGTAAACAATTCCACAGAGAGGTTGTACGAGGACGAAAACTCCTAATAAAACGCACAGTCGTGGACCGCCAAGAATCCAGATGGTGAGGATGGTATCGTGAATTTTGACGCGATGTGCGTTCGTGAAATTTAGCGGCTGGAGTTGATCCGAAAAATTCCTCAGAGCACACCACGTGGTAAATTCGATAGAAAAAGCAAAGGGATGCAACATCTCTACGTGATTTTACATACACATACACATAATTTTATATACACGTGCATAATAAAGTTTTTAAATTACCTCGATTGTAGTTAACTCGCGGGTCATCAGACAAAACGTTCCGTTGTGTTCGGTCAGATTGAACACGTTCTGCCTTGAAGTCTAGGTCGCTGTGTTAATGAGTAAGAGAACAACTGAGAATACTTAAAATATATTATTTACAAAAAAATTTAAGCTAAGTGTAGAAAATTTTAAGGGAATTTCTAATGGCTCCCAAATTAAACATTTATGAAAGATTCTGTTAAAACTGAAGTTTGAAGTGGTTTTAATATCAGTTTTAATCAAAAAAAATCAGTTAACAAATTTTTATGGGCATAATAAAATCATACTTCCTCAAGACCACTTAGATGGATTTTATGAAAAGTTCAAAAATGGGAATAGTCCTGCTACTTGCTCGTTGTGATCTATTCACTTCCCACCAAGTTAAAAAAATAACAAGGGCAAGTGAGAGCAATATAGTAGCGATTACTGAGGCTGGTCTGTACAAAGAAAAAAAAACGTTTAGATAATTTCTGATACCTCGACAATTAATAACTAACTGTATTTAAAAATGTACAACTGGAGATATTCAAAAACGATTATTGATTTAAAATCATATTTTCAAAATATCAGGCATTTAAAATAATTGCCGATTTTACAACATAATTCGTGGTTTAATATAAATACTACAACTTAGGACAGTATCAAAACATTGGTTTCTACTATTGAAGTAAAATGTACTAGTAGCTTAGTAAATATTATTTCAATAGTTTATACCTGGAGTACCATCTTTGATATCATTAATTTACACACTTCAGACACCAAGCGGTTTTGTACTCGCTGTTATGTTTCGGTTTGTAAGTAACATACCAAAACTAAAATATTCTCTAGCAAGAGATAACAGAGCCAGTATAATGAAAGGCTATGAGACATTTCGTCATGATTCAAAAAGGAGACAGCACAACGATTTTTTTCTTAATTCTTTATCAACTTAGCTTACGGAGAGTCGTTATAATTATTTTAATCAAAAAAATTTTTTGGGCAAATTTTTTGCGACTCACCTGTATGCGCAGCACCAGGTGTACCCAGGTAGCCCAGGCAAACAGTCAAATACCTGCTTATTGAGTAGACTTATTACTTTTCTACAAATTTCATGATGCATCAAACACTTCATGAAAAATATGTCATGAGCTCTCGGACTGTATGTGAACATCGTTACGTTGGAATAATATATTATCACCTCCCTCTTTTATAGCTAGCGGCCTTGCTGGCTACGAGCCCTTGATCTAAGGAACACCACAGAAACTAGAGAGGTAGTGAATATAGCATGTAATGACGGCGTAAGATTATCTTATATCATGCGTTGGGTCACGTACGAGGCGACAGTGGGAAATTACGTGTAAACAGGAGATGGACGTAGCGTTTTCATGATAACGACCTAAAACTAAAAAATACGATTGCCAACTCGCCTGCAAAGCGCTATGAAACAATTTATTTATTCTTGATAGGCTTATTAAATATTATGATTAACCTATTCTAATCACGCAACCTGTAATTCATTCTCTTTCACTTAATTAATTACTAACTTTCCCTCGACATTTCTGTGAATATTTTCGTTTAATTTAATATTTTCTCAAGATATTTGATTACATGTAAAATCTGCAGCTTATTAAGACAAACAAATAACAACAATAATAAAGACATCTAGACCGAACCGTGCCAAAGTTCTCGCAATGGACGCTCCATAAATCCCATTCGATATATGGAGGTTGATCATTATTGCTGACAAATTTCTAAAGCGATGCGGTATGAATTATTCAAAAGAATTTCTCAGCTCTTTTCAAACAGAGTTACGTTAACCAAACATGTCAATCAATGATGATTTGCCCCATTTTTTTTCAATTTTAATTGTGCTTTTGTTTAAAAAAGCTTTTAGAAAAATTTACTTTGCAAATATCCGCGTTATAAAATAAAATGATGTGTCTTACCTAGTTTGAAGAGCACCTCCCGCCCTCCCTCAATTACGTGCACTATCTCCGTCACCACTAATACCAGCACCGCTACTCCCAACACCACTACACTGGGCAAGACACACCACTGACGATAATACGACACGTGTTTCGCCTCTACACGAGGCATCCTCAGGTGATATGGACTCTAGCGCGGACTAACGGCGGACTAACCGCTAAGTGATCACTTAGCGGTTAGTCGCCGTAGTAGGCGTATTATCGTCAGTGGTGTGTCTTGCCTAGTGTAGTGGTGTTGGGAGTAGCGGTGCTGGGATTAGTGGTGACGGAGATAGTGCTCGCAATTGAGGGAGGGCGGGAGGTGCTCTTCAAACTAGGTAAGACACATCATTTTATTTTATAACGCGGATATTTGCAAAGTAAATTTTTCCAAAAGCTTTTATATAATGGATTTCCGCAAAGTAACGCCTGATTCTATTAAGTGCTTTTGTTTGTTATCTAAATAAGAAAATTTAACAGAAAAAATACTCAATAAGAGTGTCTCAAAAAAATCTAGTAGAAATTAATTGAATCTGATTCTGATTGTCACCTAATATGAAAATTGGATCACTGAAGATGAGGATTTCGACAAATGCTCTACTCACATGTTAGGCAACTGTGTCAAAAAGGCTACTTGTGACAATATTTTGCACTAGTATTAGCATTATTTATAAGAGTTTCTTGAAATCTGGTACAACAATTACTGCAAACACCGTCAATAACTGCAAACAATACTGGACAATCTCCCTCAAAGAGTTATTTGTCCACAAACACTGTAACAACAAGATATCCGCTGTAAAACCACAGTAACCAACATTGCACGACGTATCAGTAAGCCTCAGTGACAATTGGCCGGTCATATAGCTTAAAGAACCGATAACTGACGAAAAGTTATTTTTTCTGTTAATTTTTTTTATAACGTTACATACACCACGCTTGTAGTTTTTCCTCTATCCTGGAGACAGTTTAAAAACATAAGTTGCAAAAGAATCAAAATCCCATCGTGTAATAATTATTTGTAGACCATACAAATACTTGTTCTGTATGGGATTCGAACCCACGGACCTTTTACAAAAACATTTTTAGACAACTTTGATTAGCATCTCACAGTACTCGCCGTACCTTTCTCTCTCTGATTTACTTTTTTTTCAAATATAAAATTTCTTATTAAAAATGAAACATTTCATAAGTGGAAAATGCTTTCAAAGAATTCTTCAATTCCAGTTCGCAGCAATTCTATACAGCGGAGGTATTAATAAAATTCCATCAAAATGGCAAAATATTTGTATTGATTTAATAAAAGTATACGTATAAAACTTACCTTCTTTTATTCTTATTTTATTGGAAGTTTTATAAACTATATGTAATTTTATTATCTCTATTCTAGTCTTTGAGTTAATTGAATCTATCTGTAAGGACATTCAAGTCATTACATTGTTTGTGTAACAGTAAACCCAACTCATTATTATTTCTTTCATTCATATCCGCGTAATTTTGTGGTTTCCATGCTAGCTGGTTCTCTAAATAGAAGCTTTTCTATTTAGAGACCATTAAGTAACTTTATGTGACTGATAGCTACGTAAGCCTATCAAAAAATTCAAACGCAGATAGACAACTGCATAATTTACATTAATAGGGTAAGGATGCAAGAATATTGCAAGTTATTTAGAAGTAGGCTACTTGTCAGTTTTATTAGTTGTGGTAATGTGATCCAACAGGACAAACTAAAAAGCGTTCCATGTAACAGTGAAACCATTAAATATTAAATCACCTCGGATATGTACAAAAGGTTAAATTTTGACTTCACTCTGTAATTTAGGTCTGTCTTTTGATTTCTCATCATGAGCTCAAAATCCTTTAGTAGCATGTTTAACATTTTTATTATGTATAATCATTATTTACATAATAAGTAGTATCCTAGTATAGGTAGATATATTTAATAAGAATATATAATATAGTATAAGGTCATGTCAATAAAATATCATGTGAATATATAAAGTTCTTAAAATAATTGTTTGGGATTTAAACTTAATATAAACTTTTTTATAGAATAAGGCTGACAAACGTTAATAGATACTGTGGTCCATAGATATCTACATTAATACTCAATTAAATAGGTACAATATTTATCATATACGAACCTAGATTTAAATCCATGTAACGATTACAAACCTAGACAAATTTTTGAGCCATCGGGCTCAAATAAAAATACATTTATAATAGGTATATAAAATATCGACCTTATTTGAAACAACAATTACAAAGCATCTAAGAGATCCATTACTATTTAGTGAGGATTAGATTTTTAACAGTGGTAGAGCAACGCGGCAGCTTTTGCTGTCGCACGGATGGGCCGGCTCGAACCGGGGTGGTACCACGACCTCACAGAATACCAGCGTGAAGTAGAGGTTTATCTCTGCGTTTCGCTTGGTGAGTACAGGTGGCCGGAGGCCCTTTTTACTGGAAATGAGGCATTCCATCTTAGTCCTCACGGGTGACAACGCATCTGCACTTTGATTTGTAATAAAGGATGGATGTAGATGTCTATGGGCCGCAGCAGCCACTTACCATCAGGTGGACTGTGTGCTCGTTTGTCACCCTACTATAAAAAAAAAGGATTATATGAACAGACGACTTAAGCCGTGAGCTTAAGTTTAGATTGCATGAGATACCATTATTATGTACATGACTGGCTTACGAATCTGAAATGTATTTTAGTTAATTTAATATAGTATTTGTAAACTGGGATTAGACCTCCTTTCTGCCCAGGGCTCGGCTAAGTAGGTAATAGTGAAAATCTTGTAGTATAATTACATTATGTCTATCGCCAAACAACAAGACATATTCCTACTCATCATACCGGGTTCTATGATAGCTCCTTCACTGTTCAGGCTGCACTTCTTGGAATACTTGCCCGAAAGTTGGTTCGCAAACGTTTATGTAATTATGAGAATTACAAAAAACTACTATTTTTAATTGATTAGGCGTATTTATTAACGTATTTGTATATACAACGTGTCCCAAAATTCAACGATAAGCCAACACCGGAGGATAGACCTGCCCCGGACTAATTGGGGAAAAAAAGAAAAAAAAATATATCCTAATTATATTTTCATGTTATATAAAAAAAATAATGCTTCAGAAATTGAGACCGTTTATGATATTTTTTCACTACCATGACACAATTTTTTAAATATTTATTTCTTTTTTTTATAGGCAACCTGAATAGTACTGCTATCTACCACAATTCTTAAAAACTCCAGAATAACTCTTGTTTTATCACGAAAATTAATGAAACTTATTTTATTCCCCTAAATTTTTTGAAGACTTTTACTTTTAACCAAAATTTAACTTATCGTGGTGTAAAAAAAAAAGTATGAACACTAGTATGGCAAGTTTTTTAAAATTGACGCAACTAACCAACATTCCAAAATGGTATAATACTCTAGGAAAACAAGTTATAAAAAAATATGGGCCTATTATTTCCTAAACAGGGGCAAATTCCTTAATTGTAATTGTTAGTAATCACTTTTACTACATGCCCAAAATTGGTTCCTGTTACAATTTCTAGAATTCGAATGGGGCATTGATACCTTAGATATTAGAGAGAGATAGATAGATAGAGATATTTACGTTAAAAAGAGACAACAACAGGGCAGGTAGAGAAGCTGTTATTATTCTCAGCAAGTTATAAAAAAAAATATGGGCCTATTATTTCTTAACAGGCGCTAAATGACGGTCGGGTGTAATAAAAGTATTAGTTCTTGAAAAATGTTAATATTTCAAAACAAATGGTACAAACAGTTTAACGTGTAATTTATTAAGTTATTTACATTATAGCAAATGTTCGAACTGTTTGCCACCAGCATTAATACATGCACGACATCGCCTTAAAAATGATCGTTTTATTTGTCTTGCATATCTTCTGCTATTAATGTAATCAGCAGCCTGAGTGATATTTCGACGAAGCTCGTCCAATGTCACAATGGGTTTTGAGTAGACCCTGTTTTTAAGACAACCCCAATAGAAGAAGTCCAGGGGGTTCAAATAGGGTGAACGGGGTGGCCATAAGATAGGACCAAGTCGCCCGATCCAACGCCCCTGGATACTCTTGATTTAAATATTCTCGCACAGGACGGGCATAATGTGCTGGGCAACCATCATTTTGGAACCACATGTTTTGAAGATCACTTAAGGGCACGTCGTTTAACAATTCTTGCAAGTCATTTTGTAAAAAGTTTAAATAACTATTGCCATCTAAGTTTCCTTGTAACTCAAAGGGCCCAATTACTTTTCCATTTAATATGCCGGTCCATAGGTTATCCTTAAATTGATATTGGGATTTGTCTTGTCTCATCAAATGTGGATTTTCATTACTCCAACTATGTAGGTTGTGAAGATTTAAATACCCATCTTTCTTGCACGTTATTTCATCCGACCATAGAATTTTGTCTGGAAAGTGGGGATCTTCACTGTGCCTTTGCAGCATTAAACGGTAAAATGTGACCCGTAGCGGATAGTCCCGCGGTAATAACGTCTGCACACGCCTGTAGTGATATGGGTGAAGCTTGTGACGTTTTAATATTCGATGTGCAGAATTTTTCGGGATTCCTGTAGCTTCTTCTATGGCACGTACCGAAGTAGTCGAGTCATTTTCTATCTCATTGAGAACTTCTTCATCACGATCCAATCTAGGTCTTCCAGCGCTTCTCCTATTGGATGGCATACGACCCTCCGAAAACGCTTGATGCACATTAATACACACTCGATAATCAGGATATTTTTGAGCATTTGGGTATCTTTCTCGATACAGTCTGCTAGCAGCGTTAGCATTACATCGGCATTCTCGATAGATTAAATGCATATTAGCGTATTCCTGTGGTGTGTACGGTTGCGGCATGTTAAACGCCAAACAGTCCAAAATGCGCCAGAACTCTAAATCACAAAACACACAATCTTAGTCCAAGATAATGCCAGGTCAGTTCAGTTTGCAGATCACTTCCAGTCCAAATAATGCCAGGTCAGTTAAGTTTGCAGGTCGATTCCAGTCCAAAAAGCCAAGCCAAAAGTCGATAGTATGTACGAGGGCCACGTAAGTTGAATTGGGAACGGTGCGCAGTAAACAAAGGAGCAGAGCGTACTGAACCGACTTGCTGAGAATAATAACAGCTTCTCTACCTGCCCTGTTGTTGTTTTTTTTTAACGTAAATATCTCTATCTATCTATCTCTCTCTAATATCTAAGGTATTAATGCCCCATTCGAATTCCTAGAAATTGTAACAGGAACCAATTTTGGGCATGTAGTAAAAGTGATTACTGACAATTACAATTTAAGGAATTTGGCCCCTGTGTAGAAATATTAGGCCCATATTTTTTTATAACTTGTTTTCCTAGAGTATTATACCATTTTGGAATGTTGGTTAGTTGCGTCAATTTTTAAAAAAACTTGCCATACTAGTGTTCATACTTTTTTTTTACACCAAGTTTTTAAAAAATTTAGGGAATAAAATAAGTTTCATTAATTTTCGTAATAAAACAAGAGTTATTCTGGAGTTTTTAAGAATTGTGGTCGATAGCCGTACTATTCAAGTTGCCTATAAAAAAAAGAAAAAAATATTTAAAAAATTGTGGTCATGGTAGTGAAAAATATCATAAACGGTCTCAATTTCTGAAGAATTTCATTTTTTTATATAACTTAAAATATAATTGGGATATATTTTTTTTTCTTTTTCTCCCCGATTAGTCCGGGGCAGGTCTATCCTCCGGTGTTGGGTTATCGTTGAATTTTGAGTTTTGGCGGTGTCTCTCGACATCGCCAACGCCTTCAACTCCATGCCCTGGAGCTGCATTAGGGAGGCACTCCGGTATCATCGGGTGCCGACCTATCTCCGTCGTATAGTCGGGGACTATCTGACGGACAGGGCCGTCATCTACCCCGGTCGCAACGGTGAGTGGACCCGGCGAGAGATGTCGTGCGGTGTCCCACAGGGTTCGGTTCTGGGGCCGCCCCTGTGGAACATCGGTTACGACTGGGTGCTGCGCGCCAACCTCCCTACCGGCGTCAGCGTAGTTTGCTACGCTGACGACACGCTGGTACTGGCACAAGGGGGGTCGTACGAGGCGGCGGCAGAAACTATGACACGCGGGGTTGCGATAGTCGTTGAGAGGATCCGGCAACTGGGTCTCGAGGTGGCTCTGCACAAGTCCGAGGCCATGCACTTCCATGGTCCTCGGAACAGGCCACCACCGGGATCCTCAGTGATGGTAGGAGGGGTATCCATCGGCGTCGAGTCGACGTTGAAGTACCTAGGACTCGTCCTCGACGGCCGATGGAACTTCGTTGAGCACTTCCGACGTTTGGCTCCCAAACTGGAACGTACCGGGGCTGCCTTCAGGCGGCTCCTGCCGAACCTGGGGGGGCCAAACGCCTCCTGCCGGAGGCTCTACGCGGGGATCGTGAGGTCCATGGCCCTTTACGGGGCCCCAGTGTGGGCGCGTGGTTTGGCGCGGCTTGCCGTCCACCACCTAAACGCGCCCCAAAGGGTGGTTGCCGTAAAGATGGTTCGCGGCTACCGCACGATCTCCCGCGAGGCGGCGAGCCTCCTTGCCGGATTGCCGCCATGGGATCTGGAGGCGATAGTCCTCGCGCGCCTGCACGAATGGCGCGCGGAGGCACTATGCCGGGGGGAAACCCCGCTGCAGCGGCAAGTTGTCGCGCAGCGGACAGACTTCCGGCGTGATCTCATGGCGACATGGAGAGAGCGACTGTCGCAACCCCGTGCTGGGCACGCCACTATAGCGGCGATAAGACCCCTCTTTGAGGAGTGGCTAGAGAGACGCCACGGCGTCCTCACCTTCCGCCTGACGCAGGTCCTCACCGGACACGGTGTGTTCGGGAGGTTCCTGCACCGAATCGGGCGGGAGGAAACGCCCGGGTGCTCCCACTGCGAGGATCGACCGGAGGACACGGTGGAGCACACCGTGGAGGTGTGCCCTGCTTGGGCGGAGCACCGCCGTGTCCTCGTAGCGGCGATAGGCGGCGGCGACCTCTCGCGTCCGGCCCTGGTCGAAGCCATGGTCCGGAGCGAGACGGAATGGGATGCCGTCACCACCTTCTGCGAAGCAGTGATGCTAGCGAAGGAGGTGGCGGAGCGGGAGAAGGAAAGAGCAACAGCTTTCCTTCCCGGCCGCCGCGGGAGACGCCCCGGGCGTCGGGGGCTACGTCGTGGCCCCCGGCCACCGTAGGCGCGGGTCTGTGGACGGCGAGCAATGGGTAGCTCGCCGTCCGTCCGTTTAACGACGACAGGCCGTGTCGACGGCGCGTTTTGTTCCACGCGCGCCTCAAAGAGCTGTCAGCAGCGTGAAGGGGCCCGCAAGGGCCGACGCCTGCCGGGGCTGCGGGCTGTTCGAAAGAGATACCGCGGCTCCGGAACGTAAGGGCACTGAAGGAACACGGATGGTTTTTAGTCAGTAAAAGTCTGACACTCCCTTCCGCTCCACCCAGAGCGAAAGGCGTCATTTGATGATTTTCCATCCGCAAAAAAAAAAAAAAAAAAAAAAAAGGAGGGAGTGGTTCCCGATATCAGACAAAAAGCGAATTCGAACTCACGAATTATTGAGTTCGCGGTACGGACGCTACCATTGATCTACTGTCGCTTAAAAATATGAAATAGTTGTCACTCCTGGCAGACTGGTTGGTTGCTCCAGTTTTTATTATTTTGACTTTTTATCAGGAAGATGCTGCTGCCAGTCTCCTGATTCAGTTTCCCTCTGTCGCCTATTACGACACCCACAGGATGATGTACCGATGATGTCCCACTAACCATGTAGTGGTGTTATGTAATTAAATACCATTTCTATTGAGAACTTTATGCAAGACTTTATTCGATGTAACTCGAGGATTGATCCATATAAGGGAATCAGGATTGTAATAAGATTATACCATGTAACTTGAGTATGATCATTAGAAACCGTCACTTAAAACCAACCTATATACCAACGGGATCATTAACCTTTCTTTGTTAGAATTAAGTATAATATTTTAATAAAGCAGTCTTATTTCAACCATCGCATCGCCACGAGACTTCATTTACCCAAGGCTTCCCTCATCGCAGTGGATTCCCTACGCCGCCACACGGCATAATTAAATTCCTTAATATTAATATACTATGTAATTGTGCTTACTGATAAAATGTTAAAGGCCATGGCCAATTCATATAGGGCTCGCTGTTTATGTAAGATCCTGTGTTTATTTTATTTCTTTTACACTAAAATACCTCGATATCAGTTCTCATGACAAACTGTAGTCTTTTTAAAAATGTATAAATATAAACTTCGGGTCTTATGCTGTACCTGAATTTTATGTTTATGAATTCCTTCTTAAAGGAGTAACTGCTACGTTTTAGTCTGTTTTGTATTCACAAATATACAGGCGCATCGGAACATTGAACAATTTTTATTTTATACTAAATTATTATCGAAGATCATAAAACAATCCTATCCTAGCAATAAGTCAGCGGTTGTAAGAGAAGTTAAACTACGATTTCTGGTTCGGTCCACGTTAGTTTAACATCCTAAACTATATCACAAAAGTCATTTTAACAAATGAACGCTAATAAAAAGTTAGGTTATAGGGTTCCGTACCTGAAAAGGAAAAACGGAACCCTTATAGGATCACTTTGTTGTCCGTCTGACTGTCTGTCTGCCTGTCAAGACCCTTTTTCTCAGGAACGCGTGGAGGTATCAAGCTGAAATTCATATCAATTACTCAAGTCTACTGTCCCTTGGATCTGTGAAAAAATAAAACTTATAAGCCAACGAAATCAAAAGATACAGCCGTTTATGCCGCAAATTTTCGACATTCGCAAGGGAATCAAAACCTACAGAGTACTTCCCGTGAACTCAGAGTCTTGAAATTTGGTACGAAGCAACGTTTTATAGCACAGTTAAAGGAAAAATTGCGAAAAGCATAAATTTTTAGTTACATCATATAATAAAAATATTTTAATAATTTTAAACTTATATACCTACGGATTTGTTCGGAACCCTCGGTGCGCGAGTCCGCCTCCCACTTGCCCGGTTTTTTTAAATACTCAAGACAGCTGTTTTAAGATTTCATGCACAAGAATTTGAACATAAATATCTCTTAAAGACAATGATGCTTGCCAGAACCACAATTCGTTTAGAATGGCATTAACAATAAGGTCGCTCTTGCAAATACTCCTACAAATAAACATCGATTGTTATTTTATTTATTAATTAAAAATAATTGCATCGCTCTTAACATGATTAGTCATCAGTCATTATCCTCAACAACTGCACCGTGGCTACACCCTACTTTATACACCATTACTTATTGTACTCATATAATATTTGAAACGTACGTAATTCCACGCAATTCCATACCTCTAAACAGCTTTCGGAATAACGTTATAGAAATGTTATTAGTGTGTGTCCAAAGACAACGGTCTTTACTATAATAGTCAACCATTGAATATAACCGCACTATTCGTATAAACAAACTGCAACTCAGACGTAAATATCGACAAATGGAGCGAAATGTTATGGTCGGAAAGGATAATGGGAGTATTCCCTCCGGGCAAGGTGTTCAAACCCGGGAACGGTCAACTCTATATGATTACTATTGTTCTATATACTAAGAAAAAAGAGTCGTTCAGAAATTTAAATAGCGATTGGTTAGACTTTTGCTATAGTTCAATCCGTTTACGCTATTGGGCGTGATGACAGCGCCACCATCCAAGACTTTTACTAATACCTGAGGTCGATAATGTAATCCAGTTGTCTTGGTGGATATTCAAGTTACCAAGAGCTTCCTTGTCGTCTGCGGTGAGTCGAAATGAAGAGGCAAGTAATGAATTGATAACTAGGTTAATTTTATAAAACATGTTTTTAAAAGTTTCATTCAAATCGAATACTAATTGGTTGTTTACTTCATAACTTTGGTTTCGTTGAAATATTAACGGTGTAGTAAAAACAAGCTATTATTTTAAAACTTATATTCCGTAAGTCGAAGCCCAGTTATGATATAAGAGTTCCATTTTAACATAGAACAGATGCAGCTGTACTCTGGAGATTTAAATCATACTTATTTGGCGTCGCACCAAGCGGAGGCAACTGTTAAAGAAATGTTTGAACGCGTCCCTTTCACTCCTAGATAATAATTAATTATATCCAAGAGTGAAAGAGTGAAATAATTATGAGAATATTGTAAAATAATTATTA
Source organism: Parnassius glacialis (assembly GCA_033319125.1). Taxonomy (NCBI): domain Eukaryota; kingdom Metazoa; phylum Arthropoda; class Insecta; order Lepidoptera; family Papilionidae; genus Parnassius; species Parnassius glacialis. Next base: position 22,882,999 of record JAVANC010000010.1, on the reverse strand, counting down.
AAAATCGTCTTTCTCCCTTTCTTTATAAGCCTTTATAGTCTATTGCTGGGTATATGGCCTCTCTCATATTATTATTAGTAAAAATTAACGATTATAAATTTTTAAACATTCTAAATCAATATTATTATATATATATATATATATATATATATATATATATATATATATATAATAGTATTAGACCACAACACCGTCCCAACGTCTAAGCACGAGTGAGATTACGTGTGTGCTTACGAGGGTGAGTGCATGCGTGCGTGTGTGCGTTTTTGTGTATGTGTGCACATGTGACTGTGTGTCACACGTGCGGATTCCCTCATAATATTGAGCTTATTTTACCCATATTTAACAACTACCGGTGTGACATGGACGTTAAACATAACTTTTGTTTTATCCTATCCGTTGGGAGACACTATTGAGGTCATTGAGTATAATCCTTAGGTCCTCCAGCGATTCTGCCATAAGGACTATATCGTAGGCAAGTCGAAGGTGAGTGATGTACTCGCAATTAATGTTAATACCGAACTCTTTCCAGGCCAGTAGCTTGAAAACGTCTTCCAATGCAGCGGTGAAGAGTTTTGGGGATATAACGTCACCCTGTCTTACACCTCTCTGCAGTTGGATAGGTTTCATACACTGATTCTGTACTCGGATAGCCATCGTAGCTCTACTGTACAAACACTTCAGCACTTCGATATACCGACAGTCAACTTGGCACCGCTGAAGGGACTGCAGCATCGCCAAAATTTCGCCGGAATCAAAGGCTTTCTTCTAGTCCACATATACCAGACAAAGTGGCAATTTTAACAATTTGCCGAAGGGAATGTGGTCTATGGTGCTAAAGCCCTTTCGGAAACCGGTTTGCTCGGGAGGCTGGAAGTCGTCAAGTCTACGCGCGAGACGATTCGTTATGACTCTCGAAAACAGCACGTAGACGCAGTTCAGAAGGGATATCGGTCTGTAGTTCTTCAAGAGAGCGTTGTCACCTTTCTTAAAGAACAAGACCACCGCACTTTTGCTCCACGCCTCCGGTGTAATACCGCCATGGAGGACGGAATTAAAGAGCTTCTGAAGGACTTCAAGTACCGGTTTTCAACAAACCGCATGGACAGTTTCCACTAGCTTGTCATTCATATCTTCCACTTCATTGCAGTCTTCTAGGTACTGAAAATAGTGTTGTAACTCGAGCTGAAAGGTTCCGGGACTTTGGAACAGAGCACGAGGGGGACGGAGCGTTCACTTCATTAAACGAGACCTCTCCAACTTAACATTTAGGTTAAGTGTGCCTCTGATCATTTGGTGATAGCTACCAGGTTTCACCCTCGCGATAACGGAGACATAACTGAACAGTTGTCGTCTGGTCGTCATAATGAAGTCAATCTCATTTTTTTTCGAACCGTCGGGGCTCGACCAGGTCCACTTCCTGTGGGGCTGCTTCTGGAAGAAAGAGTTAATCATAAAGAGTCCCTCTTTCTCCATGAAGTCGGCCAGCTGCTGACCCCTTGGGTTCCATTTTCCTATTCCAAATTTCCCGACTTCTGGCTCACCGTTCTCTCTTGTGCCTAGTTTTGCATTGAAGTCTCTCATTAACACCGTATATTGGGTTTTGTAGGATAGCATGGCTCTAGAGATATCCTCATACATTTCCTCCACCTCCTCACGGGGTGTGCCGAGGTTGTTGCGTAAACCTGTATGACCTTCAGCGAATACCGTTTGGTGATTCTGAGTATAAGGTACGCAACCCTCGTCGACACACTCTCAATCTTTATTACAACGTTGTTAACGAGAGACTTGTGGACGATAAATCCGACACCTCCTTGGGACAGATGTTCGCCCTCCCGGTGATAGAGCAAGTTCCCGGATTCGAGGATTACCGTGTCCTCCCTCTCTCTTCGGACTTCGGATAATCCTATAATATGCCAGCGTAACTTATCTATCTCTTCTTCCAACTTCACAATCTTCTCGTCAGTCCTCAGGGTGCGTGCGTTGTATATTGCCAGGTCGAATCGTCTTAGGTGGCTACCGAACCTCCACCGGAGATTCTTAGCACTTCCTGCCCCGCCGTTACTATGGTCACCACCGTAGCCAGGAATAGCGGGGCCGCCGGGGACTGGGGGCCGTCTTTTTGTAACTTTTATAATGGGGGGTATATTGCCATAGTTGCCACGCTTGGCGAGCGGGTTGGCAACCGCTGTTTTTTTTATTGTTGTTTTGTAAATATCAGGAAGATGCTGCTGCCCACAGATCTGCCCGTTACCGTTTGTCGCCTTTTACGACATCCACGGGAAGATATGGGGTAATGGATATTCTTAACCGCCACTACATGGCAATAGTTGATTTACGTACGAACATTTATATCACAATGGTGGACCAATTGCAAGCTTAACAACGCTGGCGTACTTCACGATGGTATAGTTACCTAGTTATACATACATAAATATTATATATCTCATACAAAGTGGTGCCTAACATTAATATTTTTGGTTCGTGACCGATAACTTCTATAATAAATTAATTTAATTGTAACCTGATTGTCATTAAATAATGTCACAAGCTCGCATTCAATACCTATATTTTAAAAATGTTTAATAAAAACAAAGCCTCAAATATGGCCTCGTATCCTCAAATATAAGCCTCTCAACTAATAGTAGCACCTGCAAAAATAAAAGCAAAACCAGAATATGAACTCCGATCTATACCATTCGTTGCCAAATCGGCATCCACAACACTAACCAATGACAAACCGGAAACAAGACCTGAGACAAAATCTCTCATACACTAAACCGTAGTTAGGAGTGCCTTTCAAATATCGCAATACACGTTTTGCTGCCTTCCAATGCTTAACGTTATAATTAGTACAAAATTGGCTTAAGTAGTTAATGCTGTAAGTGATATCAGGCCTAGTAGATACTGCCAAAAACATCTAAGCACCTACCAAGCTTTGACACGGATACTGTTTCATTACACTCTCAGACTTCATCAATTTTACCTTAACATCAATAGGCGTTAGTGTTGGTTTGCATTCACACAATATCAAAGTGTTCTAACAGTATTTAAATATACACACTCTGTTTACAGATATAGTTCCAGTGTTTATCCTCTATATCACGAGAAAACTGTATTCCAAAACAATCAGAAATTTTTCCCATATTTTTCGTCACAAATTTATTTGACAGTTTACTTTTAACATTTTTTAACCATACATTATCATTTGTAGCTAAAATAAGATCATCGAGATATATTGCAATCGACATTATATGCTCATTCTTTCGCGCTACAAAAACACTGATCTTGAGGTAATGCCTTAATGTGCCTAATACGTTAGCAACATTCGCACTAATTTTTTATGCCACTGTAGCCTTGACTGACGTAAACCATACAAAGACTTCTTTAACAAACAAACAAAATCAACACATTCGTCCATCATAAATATGGTTTCCATCATCGACAAGTGGTTTTGATTTTGGTATATCACGAAACAATTTCGAATGTCTTTGATGTCTTTTAGAAGGTTCTATCAATCTTGCCCCTGATACAGTAGCTTTTCTTTCTCTTGGTGATCCTGTAACCATTCCACTTCTCTCATCATCTTCATTATTTGAGTTTGAGTTGTCAAATAGTTTTCTCATTCGTTCTATATTTTCTACAGGTTCATTTAAATCTGCTGTTATTTTATCCTGTTATACCTGTTGTTCTTCATCCAATATATCTTCGTATTCCTATCTAAAGGCTGTTTCGTTTTTTTTTGAGAAAATGATTTGAGTAGTGATTTAACATCACTACTCAAATCATTTTCTTGTTTCTTGGATTATGATTTCTATAAGCTTTTGACTGTATATCGTATCCCATAAAAATGCCTACTTTTGAAACTGAATCAAACTTTCCCCTTTGTTTACCTTTCTCCTTATAATAAACTTTAGATCCGACTACTTTCATAAATATAACCTACAGTTGTGTGTATAGTAAATGGTATCTCCCCATTAATAAACAGCTCTTGTTGGACATCTATTTCGTATATAGTTAGCGGTATTAACTGCTTCTGCCCAAAACGACACAGTGGACATCTGGCTTGGTCCATCATACATCGTGCCATTTCTATTAAAGTCCTATTTTTTTCTTTCAGAAATGCCATTCCGTCGGGGTGTATGTGATACTGATAATCTCTTTGTGATGCCATTTGTCTTCAGAAAATTATTAGAATCATGTATATTCACATCCATTATCTCATTGAAGCCACTCTATTTTCTTTCCAATAATATTTCCAACTTTGGCTTTATACTTTTTAAATACATTAAATACATCACTTTCATTGCGAATAAAATAGGCTTCACACCAGCGTAATTTTCGTCAATAAAGTTAAAGTTACAGCCTATATACGCTGCTGGGCACAGGCCATCCCTTATTTCAGAGAGGGTTTTAGGGCAAGGAAGTAGCCGCTGCGCTGCCCCAGTGCGTGTTGGCGAACTTCACATTTCTTTGAAATTTTTTTTCTTATTTTTCAGATATGCCGAATTCCTTACGTTGTTTTCTTTCACTGCCGATCAAGTGGTAATTCAGCACTTAAAATTGCAATTAACAATTTCATCAGTGCCGGCGGGGATCAAACCCAGTTTGCTCGTGTTCTAAGAAATATACAGCGAGCGCTAACCACCTGACCTATCGCGGCATTTTCGTCAATAAATGTAATTCGATGTCTTTTTCCTGCAAATGATTGGTGACATATTGCACTTGTACGATTCTTGATTCTCTTAGGAAAAGGTTTACAAGTTTTCTTCTCGCTCATACAAATTTCACACTCTACAATTGTTCGTTGTCCTATATGTTAAATTAATGCACAAGGTGGCTGTTCGCCATGGCTTTTAAGTCACGTTGATTAAGGTGACCTAAACGCTCGTGCCATAAATCTATTGACTTTTTCGCAGCTTCAACATTACTAACATTGCTTTGATAGAATAGCACATGATATAAGTTGTCAATTCGATCAGCTCGCATATGAACTTTATTTTCTTCGTCAATCACGATTGCATCATTCTTCGTGACTCGCACATCGAAACTGTGATCAGTTATTTTAGCCACTAACAATAAATGTATACGTAAATCAGACGTTGTCGATGTAAACTCGATGCTCTTCGCTGCCTATGTCCACATTAATGCTCATCTTACCTTTTCCAGTAATACGTGTGCTCTCCTTATTATTGGCCAAATTTCATTCGCTATCTACATACGCAAATCCCTTCATTTGTTGCCTCTAATTGCACATATTCCCCGTGCACCCACTGTCGATGCACCACACATGACTATTATGTTCACCTGATATCACTTATTCAGTGGTACTCTGCATTATACTAATACTACCTGTGTGTTTCTATTCTAACTATTGCGCACTTTGTTTTGTTTTCTTTATGAACTTACTTCTACATTCCTTCGCATAATACCCATAGCGACCGCAACTATAGCATTTACTTTTAATATTATTTTTATTTATATGCGTTTCGCCTTTCTTATAAATATGCACTTAGTCACGCTTCACGAACATTGAAATTTGATCAGACTCCTTCGATTTTCTGGTTTCATATTCCTTAATAATTTTAATTTTTTATATTTCTGTAGATGGTAAAACATCCCGCGACTCCATAACCGTACAGAACATTGTCCTGGATTCGATTAAACTGCACAATAATAAGATGGCAAGTAGTTCATCAATGACTACGAGACCGATTTCTTTTAATTTTTTGACATCATCGAATAAATCTGCTATGTGTTTACGTAACTCATCTTCTTCTTGCATACGAATCAAAACAAGTTTCTTTAATAAAGACGCTTTCCGTACCGGTCCACTAGATTGCTACATTGATTTCAATTTGTCCCATATAGATTAAGAAGTATCTAATTCATCCAGTGGTACTAACTCGTTCAGGTTACCAGCTTACAAAATGTCTGACTCGGCTTTACCGTCCATTTTACACCATTCGGTAAACTTAGCGTCAGTATTTGCAGGCTTCACTATCGCGCCCATTCCATAATCCCACTGATAATTTTTCTTCAAAATAGCCCACATATTATGTATCTTCCATGTATCATAATTATTGCTAGTAAATTGTTCGATTTTAACCGGAGCAGCCATAATAAAGTTAATTAATCTTCTTCAATAATGAAAATAAAACAATGACAGGTTATACAGGTTCATTTTTAATTTACTAAAAACCTTTTGGGAATATATTGGTTACATCATTACAAACAATTTTAGCGAGATCACTCTTCACAGAATATAATATATTTACGAAAAAACTTCTTTTAAGGTTTCGTTGTCATGTCTGACTCCTTTTAAGTCTGTATTTTGTAGTACCTAAACAATGTCAGAATAAATCGTCAAAGAAAATACCTTATTTATTTTACACTTGATATCAGTATCACACATTGTGTTGAAATCATTAAACATAATTAAATGAGCAAATGACATTAAAAAAAAATCACAAATATTAAAATTTATAACAAGTAAGTATGACCGCCGGGCCGGTCGACGACAGCACCCAGCTGATTGCGTTGCAAGTGCCTACTAAACCATTCATCACTGTGCCATTGCACCAGGGCGCCACTTTAAATGACTTTACATTAACTTTTCACATACTTCTATATTTTGCATAAAAACATTTGATGAACTATTTGATTCTTTTATTAATTTCTTTAAGAATTAATAGACATTCTTTAATAGACATTTAGGTAGTTTTTTACGAATACTGTTTCTAGCAAACGCTGCCTGCATCCAAGAGGCAACGTTGCATCCAGCTGGTAGCAACGCCTCAACGTCGCACATGCGGCGGCCCAAGGCCAAGCCAAAGGTATATTATGACGTCGACACAGGTGTCATCGTCATCAAAGGCGCCGCCTGCCCTTTTCGGTTTGCAGCCATCGATTTGGTGATCGACGTTTGCAGCACGTGCAAATTAAATGAGTATTTTTTTTTTGTATTTAAAAAATGGATGCTGGTTAAAATAATTACAAATATTACAATAAAATATTTATAGTGATTAAATACAAATTAACAGTAATTGAATATAAATATTAAGGTATAATGGTTCAATAAAAATATTAAAATACAAATTTAAAAATTAGACTTACCTAGATACTTGTCCGCGAATGGCGGTGAGTATCGCGCACTTAGCGTTCAAAATAATCACCTCCACATTCTATGCATAGGTGACACCTAAAACTTAACTGTTTACCGACACGAGATAATACTTGATGATTCATTTTGATTTGATCGAATTTCCAAATTATTTTTTCTTTCAACATGTCGTGGGTTTCGAATGCGCGACCAGTATAGATTTGTCTTTATATGCCCCCACAAATAAAAATCCATTGGTGTGATATTTGGCCATCTGGGAGGCCATGCACAAGGTCCGTCACGACCGATCCAGTGACCAGGGTATTCTCTGTTTAAATAATCCTTAACTTGGCGAGCATAGTGCGCCGGCGCCCCGTCATGTTGGGAATACATATTGCGTAGAGATGCAAGTGGTATGTCCTCTAACAACTCTGGCAGCGTGTCGGTGAGAAAATTATGATAGTGCTCGCTGCTGGATTTCGTTCAAAAAACTGCAGTATGTCTTCCTGCTCACGTACTGTGCGCCGCGATGGACGACCACGATCGATTGATACCGGCTGGAATTGCCCGTAATCTCGCAATCGCTGTGTAGTACCTAGCATCGTAGCGTAGCTCGGTGCACGTGAGTTGGGAAATCGACTTGAATATTCACGGCAGGCTTCACTAACGTTATCATTGCAAATTGCTAAAATTCGCACCATTTCGGTATACTCAACATTTGAGTATCGGTAAGCCATCGTAACAACGCGTAACGTTCGCGATATTAATCTCACAACGGAAGAAGAAACGTCGCGGGCGCACCAAAGGTGACTGACAACACAGGTAATTAGGTCAAGTTCAAATGAGCAAGCGCGGCCTCCTACACCCCTCCACCCCTACCCCGCCACGCGCTTTATTTTGCTATTTAGGATTATTGCCGTTTAGAACTTCCAATTAAAATATTTTTATTTTTGTATGAAAATAAAAATTGAAGAAATATATTTTTTTTCTTACAGATTTTGTTGTTATGGTGTAAATAATATATTCCCAAAAGGTCTTCAGTAAATTAAAAATTACCCTGTATACATACAATCGGTACGTAAGTATAATCTTTATATATAAAAAGTAAGTGTCATGTTGTTTGTCCGCGATGGACTCCTAAACTACTGAACTGATTTCAATGAAATTTTTGGTCAATGTGCAGTTTGGTCCAACTTAAAAGATAGGATAGCTTACATCTCAATTTATAGTCGAAATACAATATTATTTTACTGAAAATTATTTGTCTATTATTTGACAGTCACAATTATCTGTTAGCTCCAAAGGATTCTGTCTGATGACGATATCTGTTGACTGGATTGAGTAAATATTTAATAGATGGCGCTATGTTAAAAATGCAAACGTTTAATATAAGCTACAATTTAGTAGTATAACCGCCACGTGTTCCTGCAAGTATTCAACAAGTAGAACCGATTTCAAAAAAATTTTGCAGACTGTGTGCAGTTTGGTCCAACTTGAAAGATAGGATAGTTTTAATCCCGATAAGTGACCCTCAATTTTTTATTGCTAATTTCAGGAGTTTTTTGGGAAAGCAAATGGTCGTTCGGAAAGGGCAGAACAACGTCTGCCTGGTCAGCTAGTATATAATACGATCTTCTCGTAACTGACGCTACTTATGAGCTTATGACTTATGACACCGCATTGTTATATGTATGCACTAATTACGCTTCTTTGTTTGCTTACGAGTATCTTTAATATTATTATAAGATGAACACAGTTTATATGTCACTTTTAGTCTTCTTAACACTGTTCTCTGGGCTCATAACCTATAGGGTCAGTGAAACGAAACCATACATTGTTAGAACTATGAAAAACTTTATTATATATTAAAGACAGGCTATTATAGTTGATTTACATACGAACATTTATTTCACAATAGCGAACCAATTGTAAAATTAACAACAATGCCGTTCTTCACGATGGTATAGCAACGTACCTAGTTATACATACATAAATATTGTACTTTTAAACTATCTGTTATACTCCTTATATTGGCTCCCAATTTTCGCGATTATTTCATCACTACAACACGTTCAACTGAACTTATTTTTTTTATAGATATACACATAATCCAAGGCTTTCTCATAATCTACATACGCAAGATACAATTTGCCGACCGTATAGGTTATGTATAAAGTCTATATTACTAAAGCCTTTTCCGTAACTAGCTTATTCGGGAGGCTAAAAGTAATAAATTTTTCGTATGAGACGATTTGTAAACACAGCACAGCACCTTTTTTTTTTTTTTTATCGTGGGGAAATCCTCATGGATACCTTCTGTTGCGGGGGCAACGGAAAGGTTATGCCGGACTCCTACCGGCCAAAACCCCACGGTGGTCTTCATCAGCGTATATGAGGGGTCCCGGGATCTCCGTTCGGAACGCAACCGGGGCCCCTCTCACGCTTTGCTCTATTAAAGCACGTCCCGTGGGCAGTCCTTACTACCCCCAGCACCCTCGCAATGCTATCACGGTGCTCGAGACCACTTTCGAGTCACCGTCCTCCTCAGGTGTTACATCACTAGACGCTCGGGGCCCCCGCCCCGAGCGCCCGTAACCCCCGAGGCCCCGTTTCTGGTAGGGGAACATCATCATCAAGGGGAGGGCCCTGACGAACGCCTTGGCGGCGTCGTCTTCGAGCGGGATCTGTCCTCTCCCGACACCGCTCAGCAGCCTCCTTCTGGATCATAACGGATTCACAGAAGGTGGCTACGGCCCTCCACGCAGAGTCCCTGCTCAGCATCGCCGACACGACCGCCGGCAGGGAGAGGTTCTGACCGATCCGGCTTATCAGGGCCGTCCGCTCCCGTTCCCACGCTGGGCATGTTGCCAACGTATGGGTTGCGGAGTCCTGTTCCTGCCCACCGCAGTGGAAACAGTTCGCCGTCGCTTCCCGTCCAATCTTACACAGATAATCACCGAAGCACCCGTGCCCGGTCATTATCTGTGTGAGTCTGTAGGTGAGTCGTCCTGTTCTTCGATGCATCCAGGCTTCAAAGTGCGGCAGGATTGCTCCAACAACGCGTTTGCACGCATAACGCTCTTCAGAGAGGCGAGCACGCCACGTTACGAATGCGTTAATTCGTTCCTGCCGCTTGACCCCTTCGAACACCTCATCTGGCTCACTCCCGACGCTCTGGCGGAGGACACGCGTCCGGTCGTATACCCTCGCATCCATGTCCGCCAATATGTCCAGAGGTGGGAAGCGAGCCAGGAGTGTCGCCGCCTCAAAGGATATCGTGCGGTATCCTCGCACGATCCGTATAGCCATCCTCCGCTGCACCCTGTAGATTTTAGCCCTACAGCGTTGGATGGCCAGCCTTTTCGCCCAAACAGGCGCCCCGTACAAGGCTACGGACCGTATCACTCCTGCATAGAGGCGACGCACTTCTTCCCTTGTATTCAAGTCGATTTCCCAACTCACGTGCACCGAGCTACGCTACAATGCTAGGTACTACACAGCGATTGCGAGATTACGGGCAATTCCAGCCGGTATCAATCAATTGTGGTCGTCCATCGCGGCGCACAGTACGTGAGCAGGAAGACATACTGCAGTTTTTTGAGCGAAATCCAGCAGCGAGCACTTATGAGGCAGCCCGACACTTCAATGTGTCACAGTACTACACATGGAGTATCATACACAATGAAGGGAAGTACCCTTTCCACTTGCATCGTGTTCATGAACTCAGCGAAGCTGACAAACCAGCGCAAGTTACATTTTGTAACTGGTTACTAGCTGCTGAACGAGATAATATTTTAAAGACTGATGAAGCAACATTTGGCAGAAGAGAGAGAGGACTATTTAATTCGCACAATGGACACTTGTGGTGCTATGAAAATCCACATGAACCAAGACCGCATAGCTTTCAACACCGGTTTAGTGTCAATGTGTGGGCAGGCGTTATTAATACAACGTTACTGGGCCCGGTCTTCATAAAAAGCGTAAACGGTGAAAGCTATCATAGTTTTCTCACCGACACGCTGCCAGAGTTGTTAGAGGACATACCACTTGCATCTCTACGCAATATCTATTACCAACATGACGGGGCGCGGCGCACTATGCTCGCCAAGTTAAGGATTATTTAAACAGAGATTATTTAAACCCTGGTCGCTGAGTCGTGTCGTGAAGCGACAATTAAAAGAGAAAGAAAACCTAACCTACGATCAGCAAAACAACCAAATAGACCAAGACAAATAATATATTTAGGATTCGAAAATATTTACAATTTTATATATCAAAAATGGAGTATGAATATGAGGATGGATGATGTGATTTACAAATTATATTTAAAAAAAAGGTAATAAAAAAAGAGATTTATGTCGAAGCTGAGTCCGAAGATCCCAAGCGTGCTCTCAGCGCCTGGAACGAGCACGCACGGCGTAGGTGGGAAGGCGTGGGCGTCTCTAGGCGACGACCTCAGGTGAATGCGGCGATTGCAGGATCGGCGATTTCAGCCCAGACAGGAGCTTGCAGGATCCTCAGCGACTTCAGACAGCGCAGTGGCCTGCAGGATCCGGTGACTGCAGGCGGAACAGAGGTTTGTAGGTTCCGGTGATTTCGGGCGGAACAGAGGTTTGCAGGTTCCGGCGACTCCAGGTAGAACAGAGTCTTGTGGGATCTCGGCGACTTCAGGCAGAGCAACGGTTTGTAGGATCCGGCGACTTCAGGTAGAGCAGAGGTTCGTAGAGTCCAGTGGCTTCTGGCAGGACAGAGGCTTGCAGGATCCCGGGGCTGAGCGGCCCCGGGATAACGCCTTTAGAAGATGCTTCCGATACGAGAACTGAAGCAAGACTGAATTTCTTCACCGATTGTTCGGCTTTTATATCTTTATAGAGAGAACGGAAAAATTATTTAAATTAAACGCAATTTTTTTGTAAATGGTCAAGAGGAAAAAGTATTTATGTGGAATTATCGAAATAGAAACTACAGACCGGTAACAAATTTGAATATAATTTCCAAGGAGACCAAATAAACATCAGTAACAGAACATGTCAAATTTTAGTTTTAGGCTTGTTATAAGAAAATGGAAAGATTTAAGTGGAAAAGGAGATATTATTGAAATAGGAAAAAAGGTAGCGCAACTACCCACACAAAGCCCGAAATTGTAAAGTTACGGAAAACTAACTAAAAGATCGAAAAAAGGTAGACTTCATTGACACCAATTTAAAAGTGCTGATAATGTGGAAATACGAAGTAGAAATGATTTGTGATTGTGTTCTTATGGTTTGAAATCGTTACAGGATCCTATGGAAATAAAGGTGATGTAAAATATCCCGATTTGAAGTGAATGCAGAGAATTGAAACAGAATGGAAAAATGGATTTAAATTAATGTAAAATGATAAGTAAGTAGCATAACACTACATTTTCCCCCCGACCCTGGAAAATTTTGACTCAGCAAAAATTTTGATATATACATTCTAAAATAAACCATAAAAACACAGCTTTGCAGAAACAGACATCACCAGTCAAAATCAGATATACTATCTCTTACATTCATCATCTGCATTCAGGTAAGGGTGGAGTCCACATTCAATGACTACCACTCTAAAAGTGTGTTTTCAAAACGACATTAAGGCTTATTTAAGGAGTAGTCAACCGCTCCTGTGTGGGAAAAAAAAATTAGTCGAAGAAACACCACTCTTAGAAGTGTGTTTTCAAAAGGACATTCAGGCTTATTTAAGGAGTTGTCAACCGCTCCTAAGTGAAGATAAAAATTAAGGGAGTAGTCAGCTGCTCCCAAGTGAAGATAAAGGTAAAGAAATACCTCAAGTAAGCTTTAGTCGCTATGACTTAAGTAAAGATTAAGAACGGCCAGAGCGGTAGGGCTCAAAGCCAGAGATCAGCAACATCACCAACGAGATGTGTCTGAAATAAAAATAAAAAGTGACGATTAACCAACGAAAGTTCAAGGTCCTAAAGCAAGATGTGTTGAAGAACACTGGATCATCAAACAAACAAACAAATTAAAAGAAATAAAAATAATAAGGTGAAAATGATGGTGATATTTATACATATATACAAATTAATAGTAAATAAAAGTTAAGAAAATTTATGATTTTACATCTTTTATGTGCCACTTGCCTCTAACTCCATTAGGGTCTTCAAGCACATAGACTAGTGGTGACAGTTTAGCTATCACTTTGCACTTGATGAACTTAGGGGCAAGTTTAGCATTAAAGTATGCGTCGGCATCGCTTAAAACATGGTTTTTACGCCAAACAGTGTCTCCCACATTGAATTCTTTAAAAGACCGACGAAGATCATAGCGAGCGCTATTTTTAGCGTGAGCTATGTGAAGTTTAGTTTGAACTTTGTGAAATATAGATGAGAGGAGACCAGCATTAGACGCGTAAATATCACGAGGCATAAATACCAATTCCTCGAGGTTCTGAGTTGGAGTATAGAAGGAACCACAAGGTATTGTTTCCCTACCAAAGACTAAAAAATTTGGAGTAAAACCAGTAGCTACATTTGTAGCGCTGTTCATTGCGTACTGTATCTTAGCAAGATGGTTGTCCCAGGATCTATGATCGTCTCCTACTAGAGATGCTAGAGCTGTAATAATTGTGCTATTAAACTTCTCCGTAGGATTAACCTGAGGACAATATAAAGCTGTGTGAAAAATACAAGGAACATTATAAGAATTTAAAAATGAGTGGAATTCTCGCGACTGAAATTGAACAGCGTTGTCCATTATAATAGTTTGAGGAACGCCATGAACTAGAAAAACTGAATTTTCCAAAACATTAATAATATTAGCTGAAGTAGCACGTTTAAGGGGAAAAATCATAGTATATTTAGTAAAATTGCAGTTAATCACTAGAATATACTGATTTCGTCTTCGAGTCATTGGCAATGGACCCATAAGATCTAAGGATATAGTTTGAAAAGGTCTGGAGCAAAGTTAGGGTTTACCCATAAGACCATAGGGAGAATGATTAGGGTGTTTGTAGGTTAAGCAGGTTTCACAAGTCGAGATTAATTCAGCAATGTCCTTAAACATACCAGGCCAATAGTATTTTAATGATATTTTCTTGAATGTTTTGAAGATACCAAGATGGAGTTCTGAAGGGGAACCATGGTTAGCTTCAATAAGTACCTGTCTATCTTGAGGTAGTGGAACTTCTTTCCAAATAAAGTCATCGTTTAGACGATCGGGAGAATGGATACAGCGGTAAAGTTTGTTATCCCTGATAGTGTAGTTGGGATATGCGTCTGGATTGTTGGAACATCCGAGAAAAATTTTGTTGTAGTGTTCAAGTCTACGATCAGGTGGTTCTTCAATCGTAATGGGATGTACGCCTTGAGGTGAAGTTTCTCGTGTATTAGGAAACGTTCTCGTTTTATAAAGTAACGGACACCACGCTATCTTCATTTTAAGTTCGTAAATTTTATGCATGATAGTCGTAATCAAATATCTTAAACATGAACCAGAAAAAATGTTTTGTAAATTATCACTACCATCAACAGATTACACGATTTAAAGAGGCTGCTGTTACTGATGCTTGCTAAAATACTTGGAAAACCACCTTGTCAGGCAGACAGGTTTGTGTCAACCGAGCTGATACTACTGTACGTTTTACACTGCCCACAATCAGTCAGAGAGATTTAAGGTTGGAATTTTGGGATGAATGTTCATTTGTCGGCCACCATATTCTCGCGTGCAACGTTTGATTTAAGGAATGAACCGCGATCTACTTGAAATATAAATAGATATATATTATATATTCTAGCAGAGTTAATGGTTTCAGGGGGGTTCTTGATTTTTATGTCTTGATAATAAATCTGGAACAACGTTATCCTTTCCTTTTTTATGTTTTATGACAAACTTAAAGCATGATAAGCGTAAAGTCCAGCGAGCAAGTCTTCCTGATGGGTTTGATAAATTCTGAAACCATTTAAGCGCAGCATGATCAGTATATATTGTAAATTCTTTACCATTGTCTAGGTAACATCGCCAATGTTCTAATGCAGTTATTACAGCCAATGTTTCTCTTTCAGTAGTTGAGTAGTTCCGTTGATTTTTATTTAGTGCTTTACTCATGTAAGCAATCACGACTTCTTTATCATCTTGTTGTTGGGTAAGCATTGCTCCTATGCCATAATTTGATGCATCACAATGTACAGAGAAGGGTAGTTCGAAGTTAGGGCAAGCAAGGACAGGAGCAGTTACCAAGGCTTCTTTAAGTTTCTGGAAAGCAGCTGCAGCTTGTGAATTCCATAAAAATTTAGGAGCGTTCTTCCCGGAACAGGTTAGTTGGTTGAGTGGAGAGGCAATAGTGCTAAAGTTTGGAATGAATCTTCTGAACCAGCTGCAGGTGCCTATGAATCTTCGTACTTCTTTTCTGCAAGTAGGTACAGGATATTCTAAAATAGCTTTTATTTTATCTGGATCTGCACGTAAACCATACTCGTCCACAAGAAAACCAAGGTATTTAAGTTCTTTCTTGAAGAATTGACTCTTCTCAAAGTTAATAGTTAGATTGGCATATGATAGTTTTTCATGAACTTTCATGAGAAGCGATATGTGTTCATCAAAAGTCTCACTAATAATAACAATGTCGTCCAGATAGCAAAATACCTTGTTCTCAAATTCAGGAGTAAACAGCATATCCATTAATCTTTGTAGAGTTGCAGGTGAGTTGGTGAGGCCAAAAGGCATTACTTTAAATCTAAACATACCTCTTCCAGGTACATAAAAGGCAGTTTTATCTTTATCCGCAGGATTCAAGGGAATTTCCCAAAATGCTTTTGCAATGTCAATGCTTGATAAGTATTTGGCATTCTTCAGGTTGTCCAAAATGTCGCTTATTAGTGGCAACTTATAAGCATCACGACGTGTAATTGAGTTAAGCTTCCTGCTGTCAACACAGAAACGCCATTCACCATTCTTCTTCGGAGTGATGAGAACTGGAGATAACCAAGGACTTTCGCATTGTTCAATGACCTTCCATCCCAGCATCTTGTCAACTTCATTAATTAACGCCTTTTGTTTTTCAGGAGACAGTCTATATCATCTTTGTTTGATTGGAAGAGAATCACCAGTATCAATCTTGTGGGTGATTAAATGTGTGCTTCCCAGGATACCTTTTTCCTCAAAAGAAATTGTTTTGAAGCGTTGGATGATGTCGTTAGCGATGTTCTTTTGGTTAGGAGTTAAATGCTCATAAGGTAAAACTTTAGTATCTTTAGTTTCGATAGCAGAACATTTAGATTCTGTAAAGTTAAGAGAAGATAAAACACTAGGTAAAAGATTAAATTTTCTCCAAAAGTCAATACCTAATATTAGCGAAGGAAATATTTCAGGGAAAACATAAGCTTTAATTAAATGAGTTTGATTATTAAAATGAACAGGTAAGTCAAAATAACCCAAGGAATTAATTTTTTGATTATTAGCAGTAGAGACAGTAATAAGATCTGACTTGAAAAGTTTGCAGCCCAGTTTAAGAATTTCCAAATGAGAATTATTACCCAGAATAGTTACTGAACTGCCAGAATCTAGTAAACCAGATAAAGTTAAGTTATAAATTTTGACATTAACGAATGGACGATTAAGATCTTGTTCCTTGGAGTAGAGTGTAGAAGAGATTTTGTAACAAGAAAATAAGTTTTGAATTGTTTTATTCCAATTAGTCCAATCGTCGTTATCAAAGTTTAAGTTACTTTTCAAGTCAGTAGTTAGTTTTTTGAACTAGTATTAGGTTTGGGAGAACAAGTCCCTACTACAAGAACAAGTAGGGCAATCTGCAGTTTTAAAACCTTTAAGACCACATTTGAAACAAATCACGAATCGTGGTTGAGTACAGGTGTTTAAAGAATGACCTTGTTTACGACAGCGAACACAAAAGGAGCTTTCTTGAGGAGCTTTGGTTTGAGAGAGACTATTAACTTGCCTAGAAGGGTATTTGTAGGATGAAGTGAATTTATTCATGAGGGGAGGAGAAGGTCTTGAGTTATTAGAAAAATTTGAAGAGTCAACTGAACTTGAAGTGGAATGCTTGTAGTTGAATTCAGAAATAAGAGGACTTTGTTGTACATTTGGTTCTTTAAATTGTTTGTCTCTGTCTAGGAATTTTTCATAGTTTTGGCAAGTAGCCAAAAGAGAGTCGATAGAGTCAATGTCGGGTCATCAGGAGGGTCAAGTGATGGAACGTCATTTTCAGTTGAAGGTGGAGTCAAGGATTCGAATTGTTTAGCCATAGCGTCATATTTCATCTTCAAAGTCTCGAAATTAGCTTTAAAGTCTGGATATAAGTCAGTATCTATTCGCTCTAATCTGTAAAAAACATGGTTAATAAAAGTTTCTATTAGTCGTAAATATTTGGTTTCACCTTGTAAAAATTTTTTAATTTTACAGTCCAGATAGGTCAATGTAGAATCAATTTGAGACAAGTCATCCTCGATCGGAATTGGAGAAGTCAGAATATCTTCAGGGTGAGAATTCGCAACTAAACGTAAAACTTGTTTTTTTAGAAGCAAAACAGTATTAGCTGGTTCCTCACATCTAATCTTCACTTCGTATTCAAGTTCGGCCTTGTTAAGGAATTCGTACTTAATAACCCTTTTCATTGTTATAATTACGTGTAAAGTTAAGTTTAAGAAATAAAAATATTATTAAAAATCGTACCTCTAAGTTATCTAGAATAAAAAATATTATAGTGATGAATGTAACTTAGAGTGATGAATGTAAATGAAGTGTTATTTGTAGGCCTAAATATAATCCAAATAAGTTGAAAAACTAGAAGAAGTTTTGTTTTAGAATTTTGAAGGTATGAAAAGGATGTGTAAATGAATGATGAATAGTAAGTTAAGAACAAAAGGGAAAGCAATTAAATCAAAAGGAACTAGACAAGGCGCAGTAAAGGTGAAGAATTAAGAGAGAAAGAGGACTTTTACGTTGGGCGCCAAACTGTCGTGAAGCGACAATTAAAAGAGAAAGAAAACCTAACCTACGATCAGCAAAACAACCAAATAGACCAAGACAAATAATATATTTAGGATTCGAAAATATTTACAATTTTATATATCAAAAATGGAGTATGAATATGAGGATGGATGATGTGATTTACAAATTATATTTAAAAAAAAAGGTAATAAAAAAAGAGATTTATGTCGAAGCTGAGTCCGAAGATCCCAAGCGTGCTCTCAGCGCCTGGAACGAGCACGCACGGCGTAGGTGGGAAGGCGTGGGCGTCTCTAGGCGACGACCTCAGGTGAATGCGGCAATTGCAGGATCGGCGATTTCAGCCCAGACAGGAGCTTGCAGGATCCTCAGCGACTTCAGACAGCGCAGTGGCCTGCAGGATCCGGTGACTGCAGGCGGAACAGAGGTTTGTAGGTTCCGGTGATTTCGGGCGGAACAGAGGTTTGCAGGTTCCGGCGACTCCAGGTAGAACAGAGTCTTGTGGGATCTCGGCGACTTCAGGCAGAGCAACGGTTTGTAGGATCCGGCGACTTCAGGTAGAGCAGAGGTTCGTAGAGTCCAGTGGCTTCTGGCAGGACAGAGGCTTGCAGGATCCCGGGGCTGAGCGGCCCCGGGATAAGGCCTTTAGAAGATGCTTCCGATACGAGAACTGAAGCAAGACTGAATTTCTTCACCGATTGTTCGGCTTTTATATCTTTCTAGAGAGAAAGGAAAAATTATTTAAATTAAACGCAAATTTTTTGTAAATGGTCAAGAGGAAAAAGTATTTATGTGGAATTATCGAAATAGAAACTACAGACCGGTAACAAATTTGAATATAATTTCCAAGGAGACCAAATAAACATCAGTAACAGAACATGTCAAATTTTAGTTTTAGGCTTGTTATAAGAAAATGGAAAGATTTAAGTGGAAAAGGAGATATTATTGAAATAGGAAAAAAGGTAGCGCAACTACCCACACAAAGCCCGAAATTGTAAAGTTACGGAAAACTAACTAAAAGATCGAAAAAAGGTAGACTTCATTGACACCAATTTAAAAGTGCTGATAATGTGGAAATACGAAGTAGAAATGATTTGTGATTGTGTTCTTATGGTTTGAAATCGTTACAGGATCCTATGGAAATAAAGGTGATGTAAAATATCCCGATTTGAAGTGAATGCAGAGAATTGAAACAGAATGGAAAAATGGATTTAAATTAATGTAAAATTATAAGTAAGTAGCATAACACTACAGTCGGTCGTGATGGACCTTGTGCATGGCCTCCCAGATGGCCAGATATCACACCAATGGATTTTTATTTGTGGGGGCATGTAAAGACATAGTCCATACTGGTCGCGCATTCGCAACCCGCGACATGTTGAAAGAAAAAATAATTTGGGAATTCGATCAAATCAAAATGATTCATCAAGTATTATCTCGTGTCGGTTAACAGTTAAGTTTTAGGTGTCACCTATGCATAGAATGTGGAGGTGATTATTTTGAACGCTATGTGCGCGATACTCACCGCCATCCGCGGACAAGTACCTAGGTAAGTCTAATTTTTAAATTTGTATTTTAATATGTTTATTGAACCATTATACCTTAATATCTATATTCAATTACTGTTAATTTGTATTTAATCATTATAAATATTTTATTGTAATATTTGTAATTATTTTAACCTGCATACATTTTTTAAATACAACTTACATTAAATAAAAAAAAATAGTTAATAATACTCATTTAATTTGCACGTGCTGCAAACATCGATCACCAAATCGACGGCTGCAAACCGAAAAGGGCAGGCGGCGCCTTTGATGACGATGACACCTGTGTCGACGGGGTATAGCAACGTACCTAGTTATACATACATAAATATTGTACTTTTAAACTATCTGTTATACTCCTTATATTGGCTCCCGATTTTCGCGATTATTTCATCACTACAACATGTTCAACTGAACTTAATTTTTTTTATATATATACACATAATCCAAGGCTTTCTCATAATCTACATACGCAAGATACAATTTGCCGACCGTATAGGTTATGTATAAAGTATATATTACTAAAGCCTTTTCCGTAACTTGCTTGTTCGGGAGGCTAAAAGTAATAAATTTTTCGTATGAGACGATTTGTAAACACAGCACAGCACCTAGACGTGGCCCGTAGAGGAAATCGGTATGTAGATGTTCAATAGGCCGCTGCCGCTTTTCTACTCCCCCGCCTCGATGTTTTAGTGGTTTAACATGACTGACACTACTCTACACACTGATCATGAGGTTTGAAAATAACTCAGTTATTGAGATATTCTGTCAAGATATTCTCAGAAGCACCCCAGAGTCAGAAAGTAGGCGGTGTTTGACCCCCATGCCTCATAAAGTATGTAAAGTTGTTGATCCTGTACCTGATCTCTATCTGATCGTGTCAGATTGCTATCCCATCGGAGTATAAAAGAGAGAGAATAGGAAATTCACCGGTTTTCTACACTCATCACACGAAACACAGCAGCATTAAGCTGCTATTTTACGCTGGTATTCTATGAGAGCTTGGCCCTTCCCTGATCAAACCGACCCATTCGAGCTACAACTGTAGGTAATGGAATAGTTATATTATAACATAACTGTAGCATGGCTACCACGTGCACAAAATCTTCTTCTTACTAGAATTAATTTTGTAATTCGACCTGAAAGTTTTAAGTTTATAGCATGAGGTGAACAAAGCGGACTTCATTAGAGCGATTTCTCCAAATTAACTTTAAAGTTCAGTGTGCTTATCACCATTGGGTGATCGCTGCTAGATTTCACCCTCGCGATGAGACTCTACTAAGCAGTTATCGCTTGGCCGTCAGTATGAAGTCCACACAAACAATATAAAAGTACAAAAGAAAAACTGGACGAAGCCATTATAGCCCATAAAAGTCCACTGCTAAATATAGGCCTTCTCCATACAATGTCTCAGTAAAACATAGAATGTTGCGATTGAAACAGAGATTAAAAACTAATGGACTAAACGTTAGTGCAGTTATCTGCTTGGATTTCATCGTTTATGCCAATTACCGTAAAAGCGTAGGGAAACAAGGTTATTGAAGTGAAAACTTCGGCGTTGTGCACTTTTTTTGTAATGGGTAAAAAATGTTAAACTCGCGTCAGGTCTATTGTCCTGATGAAAAATTCGTAAGACGGACGGAGAGTAGACAGCCGGCGCGGCGTAGGAGAGGAAGTAAGGTAGGTTTAATTAATTTTCATTTATTAATTAATATAATTTTATTATTAAGATTAGGTTTCGATCGAGTCTACTGTACTGCTGGACGAAATTATTAATATAGATACATATGTACTTACACATTATAGATGTAATATTTGTAATATGTTTATACTTTATAGCATTAACCTATATTTTCATAACATCACAATAAGCACATGTGTGGTGTAGGTTTATCAAATAAATAATTTCGAATGAAAATAAATGAAAAAAGATAATAATAAATAATCTCCGCCACTTCTGCCGGCACTCCCGGAGTGCAACCCGTCGTTTTTTTTTATTCTAAATCATGTTAACATATAAGAGTTATTTTTTATTTTTTTTTACCATTTTAAGCCAATACTTGACTACTACTATTCCATCTGGTGACAAGTGGTGATGCTGAAGATGATGAAGCGCACTATCTTAGCCTAAAAAGAGCCACTCTTGCCTTGAAGATGGTCATCGGATAAACATTTGAAGCATTACTCAGAGTTATATTGAAGTAGTATTCTCGTTTGCCGATGGTCGTCCAACTGTTAACACGAACAGGGACTCTCTTTTTAAAAAAATTTTGTTATGCCTTTGTCATGTGGCGCCGATGTTAGAGAATCACATTTTGTTGACGTCAGAGTAAACGAACAAAAATGTCCGAAAGATTTCTAGACTTACAAGACAGATGCTTTAGGCATCTAAGCCACTTTGTTTACGCTAGACGTAAAATAGTTTATACAGCTATAGTTAAAACATAAATGGGTCGCCTCGACCAAGGAAGGACCATGCTCTCACGGAGTACCAACGTAAAATAGCAGATTAATGCAGCTGTATATGGTGAGTGTAGAGAACCGGAGACCTGTTTTACTCGGTAAAAGGCATTCCTTCTTAGTTCTCAGGGGTGACAACGCATCTGATTATTTAAATGTCGATGTCTCCACAGGCCACAGTATCCACTTACCATCAGGTGAGCTGTGTGCTCGTTTGTCACCCTTATTCTATAAAAAAAACCTCGTCGGTCGCATCATCAATAATGCGAGATCTGCTAATGTGATTGCTAATCGACCTGCGCGAGTGAGTTTTTACAAGCAGAAAAGATAATATAAACAAAGAACGTTTATTATACGTTTCGTTTTCGTTTCGTCAGGAATTAAAAAATTAAAGTAAACGCGATAAAATCCGTAAAAATTAGTTTCATTTAATGTGTAGTCTTCGCGTAAAGATAAGAAATCAACAACTTAATATAATAAAAAAACTGTGGTTGCCAACCCGCTTGCCAAGAGCGATAACTATGACAAATTCTCCCCATGAGGCAATCTATTAGGGAGGCTCTATATTCAGCAATGGACTTTTCTAGGCTGTAATGGATGGTTGGATAGAGGTTCAATATTCTGTTCTGTTTAATTTACTCGATATTCATATCTTATGTTCCACTCCATTCGAATTTATTTAATTAAAAGTATTTTTTATGAATTGAAACACTGGCAATGAAACATTTCACGAACTCAAAGTGGTTAAGCACAACAAAAAAAACACAGAATCCAATCGAAGTAAGTTTTAATTTGAAATACGAATCGAATTCGAAATCAATTTTGGGAGTAAGCCTGCTGTTTTCAGTTTCGAGTGTACAAAATTACATTAATTTCGAATATAACTCGATTGATTCAGAACTTGATTCTGTCGGGAGTAGGCCTGCAGTTATAAATCCCAGCAAAGTTAACTTGAGACTTCGGTCGGATAACGCAAGTGCGGCGCACTAACTGAAAAAAGTAGGGTTTATTACTAGTAAACATTATTAAGCATCGATTAATTTATAGGGTAAAATAAAAAGTATATGTTTTATTTTATTTTTCATTAAAAAAAAGGTAGTGCTCCAATAATTTACGAACTTTATCGCATTTAATTTAAACTCTTTTTTAGCTCCCGATGTTTCGGTCATTTAACAGCACCCTGAGTCACAGATCCCTTGTGGTCTCTGATACAACGATTTTCTCACGGAAGCTGTGTGATTGTGGTAAGATTCACCGTGTAAATATCGGTAATTAAGGGTTTTTTTAGTATACACGGTACGACTAATGGAATTTTTACAACGGTGAGAGTGATAAGCGTGATATCTCAATTTAACTTTTGCTTTAATAATTTTTTGCCAGAAAAGAAAAACCTTCAACACTTTTATGTACCTACTGGTGTTTGTAAGATTTCATCATCATCATCATTACAGCCATTCACAAGTCCACTGCTGAACATAGGCCTCAACCAAAGAATGCCACAAAGCACGGTCCTGAGCCACCTGCATCCATCGACTTCCTGCATATCTTACCAGGTCGTCATTACATCTAGTTCAGGGACGCCCTACACTTCGCCTGCCGGTATGAGGCTGCCACTCGAAAACCTTTCTTCCCCATCGGTTGTCGGTTCTTCGAGCTATATAGCCGGCCCATTGCCACTTCAGCTTACTAATCCGTTGTACTATGTCGGTCACTCTGGTCCTACTGCGGATATCCTCATTTCTAAGTTTATCACGCAGAGAAACTCCGAGCATAGCCCTCTCCATAGCTCGCTGAGCGACCTTGAGCTTCCTCATCCGGCCAGCAGTGAAGGACCACGTCTCAGTTCCATATGTCATCACTGGCAACACGCACTGGGTGTAGTCTCGTTTTCAAGTTTTGAGGTATACCTGTCGAAGTTGGACTTACCTAGTCAGACTATTTGTCCCAGGTAAACATACTTGTCAACAACTTCGAGCTTAGTGTTCCCAACAACTACCGGCATAGGTGTGACATGGACATTAAACATGATCTTTGTTTTGTCCATGTTCATCTTAAGACCTATCCGTTGGGAGACACTATTGAGGTCATTGAGCATGGTACTTAGTTCCTCCAGCGATTCTGCCATTAGGACTATATCGTCGGCAAATCGAAGGTGAGTGATGTACTCGTCATTGATATTAATACCGTATCCTTTCCAGTCCAGAAGTTTGAAAATGTCTTCCAATGCAGCGGTGAAGAGTTTGGGGGATATGACGTCACCCTGCTTACACCTCTCTGCAATTGGATAGGATTCACACTGGTTCTGTACTCGGATAGCCATCGTAGCCCTACTGTACAAGCACTTCAACACTTCGATATACTGACAATCAACTTGGCACCGCAAAAGGGACTGCAGCACCGCCCAAATTTCGACGAAATCAAAGGCTTTCTCATAGTCCACATACGCCAGACATAGTGGCAAATTGTACTCCTGTAGTGTTATGCTACTTACATATCATTTTTACACTATTTTTCCATTCTGTTTTTGATTTTCTGCATTCATATTTTGCATCACTTTTCACGCTATCAGTTATGCTACTTACATATCATTTTACACTATTTTTCCATTCTGTTTTTGATTTTCTGCATTTATATTTTGCATCACCTTTATTTCCATAGGATCCTGTAACGTTTTTACACAATAACAAATCATTTTCACTTCGTATTTTCACGCTATCAGCACCTTTTAAATCGCTGTCAATGGAGTCTTACCTTTTTGGGTCTTTTATTGAGTTCTCCGTAACTCTGCAATTTCAGGTTTCGTGCGCGCTGCCGCGCTATAGTTTTTCCTATATAAATAATATCTCATTTCTTACTTAAATGTAGCTGTTTTTCAATTATATACCTAAAACCAAAAATTTATATTTTTGACAACCATTATTTATATGGTTGTTATGGTAACTTTTATTCAAATTCGTCACTGGTCTGGTGTTCTTATTTCGATATTTCCACGTAAACATTTTTTTGCTCTAGGTCATTTACAATAAATTTCCTTGTTGAATTTAAATAATTTCTCGTTCTCTCTAAAAAGGTAGAAAAGCCGAACAATCGGAGAATACAGGAAGTCTCGCTTCAGTTTTCAAACAAGAAGCATCTACTAAAGGCCTTATCCCGGGGCCGCATTGCCCCGGGATCCTGCAGGCCAGGCGCTGCTGACGTCGAGAAGATCCTCAGCTCTGTGGGTATTGAGGCACTGAATCCGAGATACTGAAGGAGGTCATCTCGGAACTCAATGGCAAGAGTGAAGAACTGATCGCGCAGGGTCGTGAGAAGTTGTCGACCATGCCCGTCGGTGGAGCAGCGCCCGTGTCCGCGGTCGCCGCTGCTGCAGCGCCGGCAGCTGAGAAGAAGAAGGAAGAGAGAGTCCAAGAAGGAAGAATCCGAGTCTGACGATGAAGATATGGGCTTCGGTCTCTTCGACTAAAGCTTGCTTAAATTAATTTTTTTTCTCTTTTCTTCACCTTTACTGCACCTTGTCCATTCCCTTTTGATTTAATTGCTTTCTCTTTCGTTCTTAACTCATTATTCATTATTCATTTTTTTTATAAAATTGTTTATGAAAGCTGAAACGAGACGAATCATAAATTTTCTAAACATTTATTAACTGTTAATTTGTATATATGTATAAATATCACCATTTACACTTTATTATTTTATTTCTTTTAATTTGTTTGTTTGTCTAGTGATCCAGTGTTCTTCAACACATCTTGCTTTAAGACCTCGAATTTTGGGATCGGCTGACTACTCCCTTAATTTTCTTTTTCTTTATCTTCACTTGGGATCGGCTGACTACTCTCTTAATTTTCTTCATCTTTATCTTCACTTGGGGGCGGCTGACTACTCCCTTAATTTTTTTTTCTCCACGCAGGAGCGGATGACAACTCCTTAAATAAGCCTGAATGTCCTTTCGAAAAGACACTTTTAGAGTGGTGTCTCTTTGACAAATTTTTTTTTTCCACGCAGTAGCGGATGACTACTCCTTAAATAAGCCTTAATGTCGTTTCGAAAACTCACTTTTAGAGTGGTAGTCATTGAATGTGAACTCCACCCTTACCTGAATGCAGATGATGAATGTAAGAGATAGTATATCTGATTTTGCCTGTTGATGTCTGTTTCTGCAAAGTTGTGTTTTTATGGTTTATTTTAGAATGTATATGTCAAAATTTTTGCTGAGTCAAAAATTTTCCAGGGTCGGGGGAAAATGTAGTGTTATGCTACTTACATATCATTTTTACACTATTTTTCCATTCTGTTTTTATTTATTTATTTATTTAGAAAACCAACAGCTCTTATGAATATACAATGAAATAATTTATAAATGGTTATAAGTTATAACAGCCAATTATAGGTTTCCCTGCATAAATTTTAAATGGTATTTCCTACTCTTAATACATATAAAATAAGAACAAGGTTAAACTAGTAAACTATGACTAAGAGGTATGCGCATGCACGCACGCTCGCAAGTGTATGTGTTTGTGTGTGTGGCGCGTGTGTGTGTGTGTGTGTTTGTGTAGGTATGGGTCTATAGATATATAAATAAATGATTTATCATACGTATTATATATATTATATCAATATAAAAAAACAATAAACAACATATGAAATGATATACGAGTACTTTAATGTTAGAATAATAGGTATGTTTTTGATTTTCTGCATTCATATTTTGCATCACTTTTCACGCTATCAGTTATGCTACTTACATATCATTTTACACTATTTTTCCATTCTGTTTTTGATTTTCTGCATTTATATTTTGCATCACCTTTATTTCCATAGGATCCTGTAACGTTTTTACACAATAACAAATCATTTTCACTTCGTATTTTCACGCTATCAGCACCTTTTAAATCGCTGTTAATGGAGTCTTACCTTTTTCGGTCTTTTATTGAGTTCTCCGTAACTCTGCAATTTCAGGTTTCGTGCGCGCTGCCACGCTATAGTTTTTCCTATATGAATAATATCTCATTTCTTACTTAAATGTAGCTGTTTTTCAATTATATACCTAAAACCAAAAATTTATATTTTTGACAACCATTATTTATATGGTTGTTATGGTAACTTTTATTCAAATTCGTCACTGGTCTGATGTTCTTATTTCGATATTTCCACATAAATACTCTTTTGCTCTAGGTCATTTACAATAAATTTCCTTTTAATTTAAATAAATCTCGTTCTCTCTAAAAAGGTATAAAAGCCGAACAATCGGAGAATACAGGGAGTCTCGCTTCAGTTTTCAAACGTGAAGCATCTACTAAAGGCCTTATCCTGCAAGCCTCCATCTACATTTGAAGTCGTCGGCGTAATCTACTTCAAGCGCGGGGCCACACTACTCCGGGCGCTACGACTGCTTGCTCCAGGTGCTGAGTGCACCTACTACCCGCGCTACCTTTGGGCGCTACGACTGCTTGCTCCAGGCGCTGAGTGCACCTACTGCCGCGCTACCTTTGGGCGCTGCGACTGCTTGCTCCAAGCGCTGAGCGCACCTACTTCAGGCGCTACGTGCGCCGGCTCCGGACGCTGCGTGTGCCCAGACCAGGCGCTGCGTGCCATCACCGCCAAGAAACTACAAGCTCAGCGTGTGCCTACTTCTACTCCAAGCGCAGCGTGCATGGCTCCACTACAATACAATATTCTCCTATCTTTACTTTTTTTTATCTAATTGTAATTACACGTCATCCATCATCATCATCATATTTCATTTTTTTTATAAAATTGTAAATACCTTTTTAAAAATTTAAATATATTATTTTCTTGTTCTACTTTTGTTGTTTTGTTGTTCTTAGGTTAGGTTCTATTTTTTTTTAATTGTCGCTTCACGACACTCCCCGGACTTCTGTACAACTTGACAAAGGGTATGTATGTGGTCTATGGTGCTAAAGCCTTTTCGGAAACCGGCTTGTTCGGGAGGCTGGAAGTCGTCAAGTCTGCGCGCGAGACGATTCGTAATGACTCTCGAAAACAGCACGTAGACGCGGCTCAAAACGGAAATCGGTCTGTAGTTCTTCAAGAGAGCGTTGTCGCCTTTCTTGAAGAACAAGACCACCGCAATTCTGCTCCACGCCTCTGGTGTAATGCCACCATGGAGGACGGAGCTAAAGAGCTTCTGAAGGACTTCAAGTACCGGTTTTCCACCCGCTTTCAGAAGCTCCGCTGTAATTCCATCCTCGCCTGGGGCCTTGCCGTTGTTAATCTGCTGGAGAGCCATTCTAATCTCGCTCAGACTGACGTACGGGATATCATCGGAATAATGTCGGATAAAACTCGCTCTTGGACCGTTACTCACACTTGCGTGCGGCTCCAACGATTAAGTTACAGCTGCCCATAGAACCTCTCAATCTCACTCAAAATCTCAGGTGCCCCGGAAACGATGCTGCCACATTCGGTCTTCAGCTTTGACAGTTGGCTCTTTCTAGCAGACAGATCTCTGGCAAAGACTTTGGAGCCTTGGCTCCGCTCGATCGCTTCTTCAATACGAGCTGTATTGAAGTTGTGTAAGTCCCGCCGCAAGCATTTGGAGATCTTTCTGTTCAATTGCCTGTATGCTGTCAAATCTGTAGAAGAATGTAGCTTCATCTCCCGTCTAACAGCCATGAGATTAAGAGTGTAATCAGAGAGTTTTTGTGTTCTTCTGCGGCGGGTCTTGCAGAACTTAGCTCCGACCGCATGAACAGTTTCCACGAGCTTGTCATTCAAATCGTCCACTTCATTGCAGAATTCTAGGCACTGAAAACGGTTTTGTTACTCGAGCTGAAAGGTTTAGGGACTTTGGATTAGAGCACGAGGGGGAAGGAGCGTTGACTTCATTAGACGAGACCTCTCCAACTTAACGTTTAGGTTCAGTGTGTCTTTAACCATGCAGTGATCGCTGCCGGTTTTTACCCTCGCGATCACTGAGACATCACTAAACAGTTGTCGTCTGGTCGTCATAATGAAGTCAATCTAATTTTTTGTCAAACCGTCGGGGCTCGACCAGGTCTTCATCCTGTGGGGCGCTTCTGAAAATAAGAGTTCATCATAAAGAGTCCCTCTTTCTCCATGAAGTCGGCCAGCTGCTGACCCCTTGGGTTCCGTTGCCCTATTCCAAATTTCCCCACTTTCAGCTTACCTTTCTCTCTTGTGACTAGTTTTGCATTGAAGTCTCCCATTAACACCGTATATTGGGTTTTGTAGGATAGCATGGCTCTAGAGATATCCTCATACATTTCCTCCACCTCGTCATCGGGGTGTGCCGAGGTTGGTGCGTAAACCTGTATGACCTTCAGCGAATACCGTTTAGTGATTCTGAGTATAAGGTACGCAACCCTCGTCGACACACTCTCAATCTTTACAACGTTGTTAACGAGAGACTTGTGGACGATAAATCCGACACCTCCTTGGGACGGATGGTCGCCCTCTCGGTGATAGAGCAAGTTACCGGATTCGAGGATTACCGTGTCCTCCCCCTCTCTTCGGACTTCGGATAATCTATAATATGCCAGCGTAACTTGTCTATCTCTTCTTCCAGCTCCACAATCTTCTCGTCAGTCCTTAGGGTGCGTGCGTGGTGAATAGCGGGGCCGCCTGGGACTGGGGGCCGTATCTTCGTAACTTTCATCACGGGAGGTATATTGCCATAGTTGCCACGCTTGGCGAGCGGGTTGGCAACCCCAGTTTTTCATTGTATTTTTTCCGTTACCAGGAAGATGCTGCTGCCCATCTCCTGCCTGTTTCCCTTTGTCGCCTTTTACGACATCCACAGGAAGATATGGGGTAGTGGATATTCTTAACCGCCACTACACAGCATATTTAGAATTAAGTATAATATTTTAATAAAGCAGTCTTATTTCAACCATCGCATCGCCACGAGACTTCATTTACCCAAGGCTTCCCTCATCGCAGTGGATTCCCACACGGCATAATTAAATTCCTTAATATTAATATACTATGTAATTGTGCTTACTGATAAAATGTTAAAGGCCATGGCCAATTCATATAAGGCTCGCTGTTTATGTAAGGTCGTTTTACACTAAAATACCTCGATATCAGTTCTCATGACAAACTTTAGTCTTTTTAAAAATGTATAAATATAAACTTCAGGTGTTATGGTGTACCTAAAGTTTATGTTTATGAATTTCTTGTTAAAAGAGCAACTACTACGTTGTAAAGTCTGTTTTGTATTCACAAAAATACAGGCGCATCGCAACATTGTAATAATTTTTATTTTATACTAAATTATTATCGAAGATCATAAAACAATCCTATCCTTAGCAATAAGTCAGCGGTTGTAAGTGAATTTAAACTACGGTTTCTGGTTCGGTCCACGTTAGTT
Organism: Parnassius glacialis; assembly: GCA_033319125.1. Classification (NCBI taxonomy): domain Eukaryota; kingdom Metazoa; phylum Arthropoda; class Insecta; order Lepidoptera; family Papilionidae; genus Parnassius; species Parnassius glacialis. Next base: position 22,852,597 of record JAVANC010000010.1, on the reverse strand, counting down.
TAACATCCTAAGCTATATCATAAAAATCATTTTAACAAATGTACGCTATTAAAAAGTTAGTTTTTAGGGTTCCTTACCTCAATAGGAAAAACGGAACCCTATAGGATCACTTTGTTGTCCGTCTGTCTGTCTGTCTGTCTGTCAAGACCCTTTATCTCAGGAACGCGTGGAGGTACCAAGCTGAAATTCATATCAATTACTCAAGTCTACTGTCCCTTGGATCTATGAAAACATAAAACTTATAACAGTGGTAGAGCCACGCGGCAGCTTTTGCTGTCGCATGGATGGGCCGGCTCGAACCGGGGTGGTACCACGACCTCACAGAATACCAGCGTGAAGTAGAGGTTTACCTCTGCGTTTCGCTTGGTGAGTGCAGGTGGCCGAAAGCCCTTTTTACTGGAAATGAGGCATTCCATCTTAGTCCTCACGGGTGACAACGCATCTGCATTTTGATTCGCAAACGAGGATAGATGTAGATGTCTATGGGCCGCAGCAACCGCTTACCATCAGGTGGACTGTGTGCTCGTTTGTCACCCGTATCCTATAAAAAAAAAAAAAAAAAAAAAAAGCCAACGAAATCAAAAGATACAGCCGTTTATGCCGCAATTTTTCGACATTCGCAAGGGAATCAAAACCTACAGAGTACTTCCCGTGAACTCAGAGTCTTGAAATTTGGTACGAAGCAACGTTTTATAGCACAGTTAAAGGAAAAATTGCCAAAAACATACATTTTTAGTTACATCATATATCATATATCTACGGATTTGTTCGGAACCCTCGGTGCGCGAGTCCGACTCGCACTTGGCCGGTTTTTTTATATACTCAAGCCAGCTGTTTTAAGATTTCATGCACAAGAATTTGAACATAAATATCTCTTAAAGATAATGATGCTTGCCAGACCCACAATTCGTTTAGAATGGCATTAACAATAAGGTGCGCGCTTACAAATACTCCTACAAATAGACATCGATTGTTATTTTATTTATTAATTAAAAATAATTGCATCGCTGTTAACATGATTAGTCATCAGTCATTAGCCTCAACAACTGCACCGTTGCTACACCCTACTTTATACACCATTACTTATTGTACTCATATATATTTGAAACGTACGTAATTCCACGCAATTCCATACCTCTAAACAGCTCTGAGAATAACTTTATGGAAATGTAATTAGTGTGTGTCCAAAGACAACGGTCTTTACTATAATAGGCAAACATTGAAGATAACCGCACTGTTCGTATAAACAAACTGCAACTCAGACGTAAATATCAACAAATGGAGCGAAATGTTATGGTCGGGAAAGATAATGGGAGTACTCCCTCCGGGCAAGGTGTTCAAACCCGGGAACGGTCAACTCTATATGATTACTATTGTTCTATATATTAAAAAAAAAAGTCGTTCAGAATCTTACATAGCGATTGATTAGACTTTTGCTGTAGTTCAACCCGTTTACGCTATTAGGCGTGATGACAGCGCCACCATCCAAGCCTTTTACTAATACCTGAGGTTGATGATGTAATCCAGTTGTCTTGGTAGATATTCAAGTTACCAGGAGCTTGTTTGTCGTCTGCGGTGAGTCGAAATAAAGAGGCAAGTAATGAATTGATGACTAGGTTAATTTTATAAAACATGTTTTTAAAAGTTTCATCAAATCGAATACTAATTGGATGTTTACTTCATAACTTTGGTGCCGTTGAAATATTAACGGTGTAGTAAAAACAAGTTATTATTTTAAGATTTATATTCCATAAGTCGAAGCCCAATTAAGATATAAGAGTTCCATTTTAACATAGAACAGATGCAGCTGTACTCAGGGGCTTTAAATCATACCTAATTGGCGTCGCATCAAACGGAGGCAACTTTTAAAGAAATGTTTGAACGCGTCCCTTTCACTCCTAGATAATTATTAATTATATCTAAGAGTGAAAGAGTAAAATAATAATAATAATATTGTAAAATGTTTATTAAAAATCGTCTTTCTCCCTTTCTTTATCAGCCTTTACAGTCTATTGCTGGGTATATGGACTCTCTCAAATTATTATTGGTAAAAATTAATGAATATGAAGTTTATAAACATTCTAGATCAAACCGGACAAGATGTGGGCAATTTTTGTAATGCTGCTCTGCTCAACAGTGTTGGATTAGACCACAACACCGTCCCAACGTCTACGCACGAGAGAGATTACGTGCGTGCTTGCGAGGGTCTGTGCACGCGTGCGTGTGACTGTGTGTCACATATGCAAATTCCCTCATAATATTGTCCTTATTTTTACTCCGAGTTCTTCATGAAATAAGAAGACAACATTTAACACATATCTAAACACATTCCAGGGCATGCAAAGTTTGCCAACATACACTGTAGCAGTGCGGGGGACTAGTCACACCTTAACGCTCTCAAAATTGAGAGAAAACCTTTGACCAGTTGTACGAAACGTTCCATTTGGTCAGTGAATCGAAACCAAACATTGTTAAATCATGTTCATTAAGATGACCTAAACTCTCTTGCCAAAAAGCTATTGAGTTTTTCGCAGCTTAAACATTACTAACGCTGCTTTAGCAGAATCACACATTTTTGCATTTGACATGATGTATGTTGCCAGTTCGATCAGCTCGCATTTGAACTTTTTTTCTTCGTCAATCACGATTGCATCATTCTTCTTGACTTGCACCTCGAAACCGTGATCAGCTATTTTAGTCACAATAAATTTATACGTAAATCAGACGTTGTTGATCTCAACTCGGTGCTCTTAGCTGCCTGTGTCCACATTAATGCTCACCTTACCGTTTCCAGTAATACGTTTGCTCTTCTCATTATTGGCCAAATTTAATTAACTGTCTGCATAGGCAAATCCGTATAATTATTGCCTCTAATTGCAGATATGCCCCGTGCACCCACTTTCGATGCACTGCACATGCCTTTGATGTTCATCTGACATCACGTCTTCAGTGGTACTCAGCATTATACTAATACTACCTGCGTGTTTCTATTCTAACTATTGCGCACTTTGTTTTGTTTTCTTTATGAACTTACTTCTACATTCCTTCGCATAATACCCATAGCGACCGCAACGATAGCATTCATTTCCAATATTATTTTTATTTATATGCGTTTCGCCTTTCTTAAAAGTATGCACTTTGTCACGCTCCACAAACAATGCCCCTTGATCAGACTCCTTCGATATTCTGCTTTCATATTCCTCAATAATGTTACTTTTTAATATTTCCATAGATGGTAAATTATCCCGTGTGTCCATAGCCGTGCGAAACTTTGTGGTGGATTTGAGTAAACTGTACAATAATAAGATCACAAGAAGTTCATCAATAACTACGAGACCGATTTTTTTTAATTTTTAGTTAGATTCGAAAAAATCTGCTATGTGTTTACGTAAGTCATCTTCTTCTTGCATATGAATCAAAACAAGTTTATTTAATAAAGACGCTTTCCGTACCGGTCCACTAGACTGCTACATTGATTTCAATTTGTCCCATATAGATTTCTTTATAAGTTCAACACTGTTTATAATATGTCACTTTTAGTCTTTTTAACACTCTGGGCCCATAACCTATAGGGTCAGTGAATCGAAACCACACATTGTTAGAACTATGAAAAACTTTATTATTTATTAAACTTACTTCCTTACATCCTTACTTATCTTCACGCACAATTCCTGACGGGGTAGCCAGAGAGAACAGATCGCCAAGTGTCACGATCCTTACATACCTCTTTCGCTTCTTTCAGATTCATTATCTTCTTCATACATGCACGTCTAGGTATCCGAGTACTCTTGACCCTCCCCTCTTCGAGCAATTTGCTCACATGATCTTCGAAAGTTAGTCTCGGTCTACCTCGACACCTTTTAATATTAACTTTCGCGCTATATATTTTCTTCACAATTCGGTCTTCACTCATTTGCTCAACGTGCCCAAGCCATCGAAGCACGCCCTTATCAATTTTTGTGATAAGGTCATCTTTCAAACATGCCATATTGCGAATCTCTTCGTTTCGCTTTCGGTCAGCCATGGTAACGCCGCACATTTTACGAAGAGATTGCATCTCCACTGCATTCAACTTGCTTTTATACTTCTTCTGGCATACCCAGGTTTCGCTGATATATAACAAAGTCGGTACCAACACTGCGTTATGTATTGCGAGGCGTGCACTCTTCACTATGCCTTGCCTTTTGACTAACGCAGTCAGGGCACTATTGACTTTGTTCCCGGCAGCGACACGCCTGTCCACGTCTAAATCACATCTTCCATCCCGGCTAAAAGCACTCCCCAAGTATAAAATTTCATTTACCTGTTCTAGACATTCCTGATTTACCCATATTTCACACTTCGTTCTCTCGTCGTCCTTTTCAAATACCAGAACCTTAGTTTTATTATCATTCAAACGCAGACCTTTAATTTCACATTCCTCTTTCATACACGTGACTAATGCCTGCAGTTCTGCCTCTGATGGTGCAATAAGCACTGCATCATCAGCATACAGCAGACAATTTACATTAATGTCACTCAATTTCACACCCAAACAGCTATCTTTCAGCTTCTGTAAACAGCTATCGAGATACAGTAAGAACAGCCAGGAAGACATGACACAACCCTGTTTTACGCCCGTTTGGACGCCAAACATGGGTGACAGGTCATGTCCTACCCGCACACAGGTTTTACAGTCACAGTAAAGTGACTGCACAGCCCTTAGCAATCGACCATCCACACCATACCCCGGCAACAGTTCCCACATTTTCTTCCTTACAACCTTATCAAATGCTTTCTCAAGATCAACAAAACACAGAAAATCTTCTGGTTAGCAGCCAGAAGCTTTTCCGTGATCATGCGGAGAGAAAACATTTGATCCGTGCATTCTCTTCCAGGTCTAAATCCGCATTGTGCCGCCCATAGAAATCTTTCTGATTTCTCTTGCATCCTACGTGTCAAAACCTTCAAGTAAACTTTACTTGCTAAACTGGTTAAGCTGATCGCCCGATAGCACCCGCAGTCAAAATGTGAACCTTTACCTTTATATAAAGGTACAATGATGAGGTCCGGGTCTGGCGTACCAGTCACGGCGTCACCCCCGGATCCCTCACTAAGATCATCACACACGCATACATTTCTCTATAAAATTCGCTCCATTGCTGCATGACGTCCGTTTTTTCTGAGACGACGTCATTGGTTCTCGAAAGCACTTTGTTCATTCTTAAGGCCATCGCACCACTTCAGGTCCTTCCAACCTCTTTCCAGAAGAGTTTGGAGTTCTCCTTAAAGTTGTGCGACAACCTTTCGTCCGCTTCCATTCTACACCTTTCACGCACTTCCTCAATCAATGCTTTCGTGTGAACTTTCTGCAGCTTATATCTTTCTTTCATCTTCTCTCTTATATCCTTATCATTACTAGAGGCCAAGTAGTCTAACCATGCTTTCTTCTTCTTCTTTACATCTTCTTTCACTTCATCATTCCACCATGCATCTCTTCTTTTACTACTGCCTCTTTTAATTGTTCCACACACTTCTTCCGCTGCACTTACCATTCCATCCCTAAGGTTCTGCCATGTTCTTTCCACACATTATTTTCTGCCATCGATGGTGTCAAGCTTTTTGGCTACCCTCGCATGATATTTGTCCCTAGTATCCGCTTCCTGAAGCTTCCAACTTCGGATGCGACAGACCGACTGTGGTTCTGTTACTGCCGTCCGGTAGCGCCAACCCGCGAACAGACCCCTAAATCTAGTAATCACTAGATAGTGATCCGTTCCCAGGTCAGCACCCCTGAACACTCGCGTATCCATCACCTGTTTATGCAGTCGGTCGTCCACCAGGAACAAATTGATCATACTTCTCTCATTCTTTCTTTCTCTAGTATACATATGGATTTTCTTGTGATTAAACATAGTGTTTGTCACAAGAAGACCCTTTTCCTTGCATACAGCCAGTGTAAGCTTGCCAGCATCATTAACCCTTTTATCGCTAAACTTTCCAAGCACCGACTCGTACCCTGGTCGAGCGGTACCAACCCATCCATTCAAATCACCACATACAACAATTCTTTCGTTTCCCCTAACCAAATCTAGAACTTCTCTTACATTCTCCCAAAACTCCTACAGCTCAACCCTGGACGACGAAGCTACCGGCGAATAAACAGCCAAAAGGAATAACTTCGTCAGTCCCAATTTAAAGCGAACCCAGAGAAGAATTTAGTTCACAACCTTATATTCAGTCATAACATCGACCAACCGAGACGACAGCAGCACCCCCACTCCCTGGCAATCGCTCTCGCTCTCCAGGACTCCGGACCATAGAGCTAACGCCCCGCCAGGGAGCTCTTCAGTACCACTGCCCTTCCGTTTGGTCTCCGAAATACACACGACATCTAATTCTCTTTCTTTCATTATTTCGATCAACTCATTCGTCTTATCTCTCATGCCTCCTCTAACATTCCACGTGCCAACTCTGCACTCTGTCCTCCACCTTCCGCCGTGTCGGGCTGTGCGTGACGGGTGGCGGTCCCCATCGCCGCTATGCGCGCTGCATTCCACACCAACGGAGACGAGCTGGTATGCGTCGCCTTGGGGGGACGCCCTAACCCTCGTTGGCATGGGTGCGCAGCTGTGTAGAATTGCAGCCCTGAAAAGGGCTGGCAGGGGTCGCGACGAGCGCGCTTCTACAATGACCTCTATTATATTATATTATTATATTATTTATTTTTATATTACAGGATATTATTTAGATTTACGTACGAGCATTTATCTCACAATGGCGGACCAATTGTAAATTTAACAACGCAGCCGTACTTCACGATGGTATAGTAACGTACCTAGTTATTACATACATAAATATTATACTTTTAAACGATCTGTTATACTACTTATATTGGCTCACAGTCTTGGCGTTTATTTCAACACTACAACACGTTCAACTGAACTTAATTTTTTTATAGATATATACATAATCCAAGGCCATCTCATAATCCACATACGCAAGATACAATTTGCCGAGCGTATAGGTTATGTATAAGGTCTATATTACTAAAGCCTTTTCGGAAACTAGCCCGAACAACGGGAGGCTAAAAGTAATAAATTCTTCGTATGAGACGATTCGTAATAACACAGCACAGCTGCACCTAGACGTGGCCCATAGGGAAAATCGGTATGTAGATCTTCAATAGGCCGCTGCCGCTTTTCTACTCCCCTGACTCTTTGTTTTCGTAGTTTAACATGACTGACACTACTCTACACACTGATCATGAGAATTGAAAAAAACTCAGTTATTGAGATATTCTGTCAAGAAATTCTCAGTAGCACCCCAGAGTCAGAAAGTTGGCGGGGTTTGACCCCATGTCTCATAATCATAAAGTATGTAAAGTTGTTGATCCTGTACTTCATCTCTCTTCTTTCGTGTCAGATTTCTATCCCGACGGAGTATGAAAGTGAGGGAATAAGAAATTCACCGGTTTTCTACACTCACCACACGAAACACAGCAGCATTAAGCTGCTTTTTTCGCTGGTATTCTGTGAGAGCGTGGTCCTACCCCAGTTGAGCCGACCCCTTCGAGCTACAACTGTAGATAATGGAATAATTATTATTATATTATAATATAACTGTAGCAAGGCTCTACCACGTGCATAAAAACTTCTCCTTACTGGAATTAATTTTGTAATTCGAGCTGAATGTTTTCAGGTTTATAACATGAGGTGAACGACACGGACTTCTTTAGAGCGATCTCTCCAAATTAACGTTAAAGTTCAGTGTGCCTCTCACCATTCGGTGATTGCTGCTAGATTTCACCCTCGCGATGAGACATCACTAAGCAGTTGTCGCTTGGCCGTCAGTATGATGTCCACACAAACAATATAAAAGTACACAAGAAAAAATGGACGAATCAATTACAGCCTATAAAAGTTCACTACTAAATATTGGCTTTCTCCATACAATGTCTCACTAAATATAGGATGTTGCGATTGAAACAGAGATTAAAAACTAATGGACTTAACGTTAGTGCAGTTAACTGCTTGGATTTCATCGCTTATGTCGAATACCGTAAAAGCGTAGGGAAACAAGGTTATTTTTTTCTAAATCATGTTAACATGTAAGAATTATTTTGTTTAATTTTTTTAATCATTTTAAGCCAATGCTTAACACTACTTTCCCATCTGGTGATAAGTGGTGATGCTGAAAATGGTGAGGCGCACTGACTTACCCTAACAAGAACCACTCTTGTATTGAAGATGGTCATCGGATGAACATTTGAAGCATTACTCAGAGTTATTATTATTATTACTTATAGTTAGTATTCTCGTTTGCCGATGTTCGTCCAACTGGTAACACGAACAGGAACGATGTTAGACAATCACATTTTGGTGCCGAATAAAAATATCCGAAATATTTCTAGAATTACGACAGATACCTTAGGCATTAAAGCCACTTTGTTTACGCTAGACGTAAAATAACGAGGTAGGGCCATGCTGCAGCTATAGTTAAAACATGAATGGGTCGCCCCAACCAAGGAAAGACCATGCCCTCACAGAATACCAGCGTAAAATAGCAGCTTAATGTTGCTGTGTTTCGTATGGTGAGTATAGAGAACCGGAGAGACCTGTTTTACTGGATACAAGGCATTCCTTCTTAGTTATCAGGGGTGACGACGCATCTGCTTATTTAAATGTCGACTTCTATGGGCCACAGTATCCACTTACCATCAGATCGGTTGTGTGCTCGTTTGTCACCCTTACTCTATAAAAAAAAACCTCGTCGGTCGCATCATCAATATTGCGAGATCTGCTACTGTGATTGCTAATCGAATTGCATGCGTGAGTTTTACAAGCAGAAGAGATAAGTAATTTTAAGAATATATACTTTTTCTTTTTTCTCTATACAAATATTTCTATAGAAATTGTATGAAGATAGAGTGTATTATGTATTATTAATTATCTTTATTAAATATAAAATTCTATTTCGATTTCTACTGACTTTATATTTTATAATTAAATTATCATATTATTTGTATATTTTGTTAATTTAAAAGTACTAAGTAATTTAATTTCAACTTAATCCTAGAATTCCCTTGTTGAGACATACTATAATAAAACCTCCTTTGTACAATAAATTGTGCCTAAATTTAAATATTTGGAGTAAAATTAATTCTTCAAATAGGCCTAATTTATAGTGTCTTATTAAAATACTCTAGAGTCTTTTGAATATTATTAAAAAATCACTTCGCTAAGATAGATTGAAAAATTTGTTTAGTACCTAAAAGTACTCGAGAAACCTTTCGTGTTCAAGGTATTAACTACAAATCATTTTTTAAACGTATTCCGAATACAAAAGCAAAAGAAGCCTAATGGATAGTCCGTATGGTACTAATATGAGAATTCGTAAATTATTATCTGCTTTTCCTAAGTAATTTAAGCTTATTTGAAGTGACCAGGTTTATTAACGATAAAAAATAATGTCCTCCGACCCGAATTTCGGTCACGGCGGCCAGTCTTGATAGGGATTAGCCTTTTTTTTCACAGAATAAGGGTGATAAACGAGCACACAGTCCACGTGATGGTAAGTGATTGCTGTGATCCATAGACATCTACATTTATCTTCGTTTGCGAATCAAAATGCATATGCGTTGTCAGCCGTGAGGACTAAGATAGGATGCCTCTTTCCCAGTAAAAAGGGTCTCCGGTTGTCTATAGTTACCATACGCAACACAGCAGTGTCAAGCTGGCATTTTACGCTGGTATTCTCTGAGAGCGTGGTCCTTCCCCGGTCGAGGCAACCCATTCGTGCTACAACTATACTATTAATATAGCTGCAGCATGGCTCTACCACGTATATCTGCGCAGGACAGTAACAGTGCCCGAGTGTATGCGCAAGCACGAGTGTACTCTCTATTCCCTCGTAGTCTAATGGGATATATGGTTATTTGACACGACCAGAGAGAGATCAGGCGCAGGATCAAGGGATTTACAAGCTCTACGAGGCACGGCGGTGAGACACCGCAAAGTCCCAGGCTGCTACTGAGATTTTCTTCAAACAGAAAAACCCCATAACTGATTTAGGTTCATGCCGAAACGGGACCTTATTAGCAGCACTGTTGCTGTTTGATAAACAGCAAATCTATTGCAATGAGAACAGATCTCTTAATATGTAAAACTGAGTTTCTGAGGGTGTCGTAAGAGGCGACCGAGGGAACATGAAACAGATATGGACAATAGCATCTTCCTGATAACAACTTAATATAATAAAAACACTGTGGTTGCCAACCCGCTTGCCAAGAGCGACAACTATGACAAATCCCCCCATGAGTCAATCTATTAGGGAGGCTCTATATTCAGCAATGGACTTTTGTAGGCTGTAATGGATGGATGGATAGAGGTTCAATATTCTGTTCAGTTTAATTTACTCGATATTCATCTGTTATGTTCCACTCCATTCGAATTTATTTAATTAAAAGTATTTTTTTATGAATTGAAACACTGACAATGAAACATTTCACCAACTCAAAGTGGTTAAGCTCAACAAAAAAAAAAACAGAATCCAATCGAAGTAAGTTTTAATTTGAAATACGAATCGAATTCGAAATCAATTTTGGGAGTAAGCCTGCTGTTTTCAGTTTCGAGTGTACAAAATTACATTGAGTTCGAATATAACTCGATTGATTCAGAACTTGATTCTGTCGGGAGTAGTCCTGCATTTATACATCCCGGCAAAGTTAACTTGAGATTTCGCTCGGATAATGTAAGCGCGCCGTACTAACTGAAAAAAGTAAGGTCTATTACTAGTAAACATTATTAAGCATAGATTAGTTTATAGGGTAAAATAAAAGAATGTTTTATTTTATTTTTCATTAAAAAAGGTTGTGCTCCAATAATTTACGAACTTTATCGCGTTTAATTTAAACTCTTATAGCTCCCGATATTTCGGTCACTTAACAGCACCCTGAGTCACATATCCCTTGTGGCCTCTGAAACAACGATTTTCCCACGGAAGCTGTGTGGTGGTGGTAAGATTTACCGTATAAATATCGGTAATTAAGGGTCCTTTTACTATACACGGTATGACTAATAGAAATTTTAGTATGGTGAGAGTGGTAAGCATGATATCTCAAGTTAACTTTTGTTTTAAAATTTTTTGCCAGAAAAGAAAAACCTTTAATACTTTTATGTACCTACTGGTGTTTGTAAGATTTACTGCATGTACTGTATATAATACATGCATTCTTTACCTTTACCTTTCACGTTTTAGGTATGATTTGAAATAATCACTACGCATGGCTGGCGGATTGGTTATTGGCAATACCATACGACTTGCACCTTTGGCGTTGTCGCCATGTATTCAAAACAAAAATAAGTTTTATTTATAAAATGTTTTTACTTTTTAATTATTTATTTATTATTGTTTATTAACAACTTTTGTAATGTTAAATGTGTTTGTGGAAAAGCATAAGACAATTGAAGCATATAATCCGATGTACATTACATCATAATCTAAGACTAACTTCTATGCGACCAAACTAAATATCTTTAGAGTAACATCAAGCAAATTCGGCACAATTTCGATGATGTTACTATTGAGTGAATCGAATTAGTTTAGAAACTACCGTTCCTTTAGAACAATTTTAGTATGCTTGAACAAAATTCAGAACGTTTGGACAGAAAGAAAGAATTAAAATATATCTGATTCATTTTTATAAATTATTATTGGCTTTAAATCATATTATTTATTTTAGATATAATTATCTTTATTAATTTATTCATTTACTAACGTTCCACCCCGGCTTCGATCTTTCTGTCTGTCCTTAATATCCAAAAAACCGCTATTTATCGAGCTAAGGGGGTTATTTGCATGACATTAAGCATGAATAAGCATATGTAAAAGTGGTAAGTTTTTGTCTGTTTGTCAGTCTGTCTAGGCTAATCTTCGGAATAAATCGATGAATATACATAATATTTTACAATAAAAAAATTTGTACAACCGACTTCAATATAAATTATTAAGAATAACTCAAAAACGATTGGTGAGACCTTCATAATATGGGATCACAAGTGAAGCACCAGCTTTCAAATTAAAAAATAATCATCGAAATCGGTTCACCCAGTAAAAAGTTATGAGGTAATACACATAAAAAAACATACAGGCGAATTGAGTACCGGCTCCTTTTTGAAGTCGGTAGAAAAACATACGCAAGAAATTTCTCTTCTTTTGAAATCTGTTGAAAAGGCGGACCTCTAGATGTGTTAATTTTAAAAATAATTTCCAATGCTACTATATGATCTTTTTATTACTCATACAAATATTTTTTAAAGAAATGTGTTGTAGCTATTTTATGTTTAGTAGTTATTGTTATTTATCATCTGTGCTCCGGTGCCTCGGTGCTTATAACATTGCTATTAATTTTATTGTGCTGGATGACCTGAAATTCACGTCTCAAACTATACAACTAATATCTTGACACAACAGTGTAGAGGCGGTGTAAGAATTTGCACTGCCCCATATCGGGCTCGTGGGTGTCGGAAAAGGCGACAGAAGGAAACTGAAACAGGAGATGTGCAACATCTTAACATCTAAACTGAGCTTCCCAACCCAAAGTTTACCAAACGTGGCAACTATTGATGACGCCTATGAGGCAATTTATAGGGGAGCTCTATGTTTAGCAGTAGACTTTTATAGGCTGTCGTGCATAATCGATATGGAGCTTGGCACATATTTAAGTCTCAACTTTTTTATCAGCAAATCCTACAACCCTGAACGTCTTTTGCCCCCTCTTCACATTTTGCTGCGTGGTGTTTTTTTATAAAAGAGGGGGCAAACGAGCATGCGGCATACCTGATGGTAAGTGACTACCGCCGCTCATGAACAACCGCAACACTAGGGGAAATGCAAATTGCAAATCGCCGGTAGTAAACAATTCCACAGAGAGGTTGTACGAGGAAGAAAACTCCTAATAAAACGCACAGTCGTGGACCGCCAAGCATCCAGATGGTGAGGTTGGTATCGTGAATTTTGACGCGATGTGCGTTCGTGAAATTTGGCGGCTGGAATTAATCCGTAAAAGTCCTCAGAGCACACCACGTGGTAAATTCGATAGAAAAAGCAAAGGGATGCAACATACCTACGTGATTTTAGATACACATACACATAATTTTATATACACGTGCATAATAAAGTTTTTAAATTACCTCGATTGTAGTTAACTCGCGGGTCATCAGACAAAACGTTCCGTTGTGTTCGGTCAGATTGAACACGTTCTGCCTTGAAGTGTAGGTCGCTGTGTTAATGAATAAGAGAACAACTGAGAATACTTAAAATATATTATTTACAAAAACATTTAAGCTAAGTGTAGAAAATTTTAAGGGAATTTCTAATGGCTCCCAAATTAAACATTTATGAAAGATTCTGTTAAAACAGAAGTTTGAAGTGGTTTTAATATCAGTTTTAATAAAAAAAAATCAGTTTTCACTTTCACAAATTTTTATGGGCATAATTAAATCACACTTCCTCAAGACAACTTAGATGGATTTTATGAAAAGTTCAGAAATTATTGCAAAAGTGGGAATAGTCCTGCTACTTGCTCGTTGTGATCTATTCACTTTCCACCAAGTTAAAAAAAATAACAAGGGCAAGTGAGAACAATATGGTAGCAGATTACTGAGGATGGTCTTTACAAAGAAAAAAAAAACGTTAAGATATTTTCTGATATCTCGACAATTAATAACTAACTGTATTTAAAAATGTACAACTGGAGATATTCAAAAAAGATTATTGATTTAAAATCATACCATAATTGCCGATTTTACAACATTATTCGTGGTTTACTACTTGTACTACAACTTAGGACAGTATCAAAACATTGGTTTCTACCATTGAGGTAAAATGTACTAGTACCTAAGTAAATATTATTTCAATAGTTTATACCTGGAGTACCATCTTTGATATCATTATTTTACACACTTCAGACACCAAGCGGTTTTGTACTCGCTGTTATGTTTCGGTTTGTAAGTAACATACCAAAACTAAAATATTCTCTAGCAAGAGATAGCAGAGCCAGTATAATGAAAGGCTATGAGACATTTCGTCATGGTTCAAAAAGGAGACAGCACAACGATTTTTTTCTTAATTCTTTATCAACTTAGCATACGGATAGTCGTTGTAATTATTTTAATCAAACACTTTTTTTGGGCAAAGTTTCTGCGACTTACCTGTATGCGCAGTATCAAGTTTGCCCAGGTAGCCCAGGCAAACAATCAAATACCTGCTTATTGAGTAGACTTATTACTTTTCTACAAATTTCATGATGCATCAAACACTTCATGAAAAATACGTCATGAGCTCTCGGACTGTATGTGAACATCGTTACGTTGGAATAATATATCATCACCTCCCTCTTTTATAGCTAGCGGCCTTGCGGGCTACGAGCCCTTGATCTGAGGAACACCACAGAAACTAGAGAGGTAGTTACTAGTTGATAAGGAATAATTAATATGGACATGGAGTAGTGAATATAGCATGTAATGACGGCGTAAGATTATCTTATATCATGCGTTGGGTCACGTACGAGGCGACAGTGGGAAATTACGTGTAAACAGGAAATAGACGTGGCGTTTTCATGATAACGACCTAAAAATAAAAAATACGATTGCCAACTCGCCTGCAAAGCGCTATGAAACAATTTATTTATTCTTGATAGGCTTATTAAATATTATGATTAACCTATTCTAATCACGCAACCTGTAATTCATTCTCTTTCACTTAATTAATTACTAACTTTCCCTCGACATTTCTGTGAATATTTTCGTTTAATTTAATATTTTCTCAAGATATTTGATTACATGTAAAATCTGCAGCTTATTAAGACAAACAAATAACAACAATAATAAAGACATCTAGACCGAACCGTGCTAAAGTTCTCGCAAAGGACGCTCCATAAATCCCATTCGATATATGGAGGTTGATCATTATTGCTGACAAATTTCTAAAGCAATGCGGTATGAATTTTTCAAAATAATTACTCAGCTCTTTTCAAACAGAGTTACGTTTACCAAACATGTTAATTAATGATGATTTGCTCCATTTTTTTTTTCAATTTTAATTGTGCTTTTGTTTGTTATCTCAATAAGAAAATTTAACAGAAAAAATACTCAATAAGTGTGTGTTGTGTTAAATAAATCTAGTAGAAATTAATTGAATCTGATTCTGATTGTCACCTAATATGAAAATTGGATCACTGAAGATGAGGATTTCGACAAATTCTCTACTAACATATTAGACAACTGTGCCAAAAAGGCTACTTGTGACAATAGTTTGCACTAGTATTAGCATTATTTATAAGAGTTTCTTGAAATCTGGTACAACAATAACTGCAAACAATACTGGACAATCTCCCTCAAACAGTTATTTGTCCACAAACACTGTAACAACAAGATATCCGCTGTAAAACCAGAGAGACATAGCCCGACGTATCAGTAAGCCGCAGTGACAATAGGCCGGTCATATAGCCTAAAGAACCGATAACTGACGAAAAGTTATTTTTTTTGTTAATTTTTTTAAAACGTTACATACACCACACTTATAGTTTTTCCTCTATCCTGGAGAAAGTTTAAGAACATAAGTTGCAAAAGAACCAAAACCCCATCGTGTAATAATTATTTGTAGACCATACAAATAATTGTTCTGTTTGCGATTCGAAACCACGAACCTTTTACAAAAACATTTTTAGACAATTTTGATTAGAAACTCACAGTACTCGCCGTACCTTTCTCTTTCTGATTTACTTTTTTTTTCAAATATAAAATTTCTTATTAAAAATGAAACATTTCATAAGTGGAAGACGCTTTCAAAGAATTCTTCGATTCCAGTTCGCAGCAATTCTATACAGCGGTGGTATTAATAAAATTCCATCAAAATGGCAAAATATTAGTATTGATTTAATAAAAGTATACGTATAAAGCTTAGCTTCTTTTATTCTTATTTTATTGGAAGTTTTATAAGTTATATATAATTTTATTTTCTCTATTCTAGTCTTTGAGTTAACTGAATCCATTTGTAAGAACATTCAAGTCATTGCATTGTTTGTGTAATAATAAACCCAACTCATTATTATTTCTTTCTTTCATATCCGCGTAATTTTGTCATTTCCATACTAGCTTGTTCTCTAAATAGAAGCTTTTCTATTTAGAGACCATTAAGTAACTTTATGTGACTGATAGCCGCGTAAGCCTATCAAAAAATGCAAACGCAGATAGACAACTGCATAATTTACATTAATAGGGTAAGGGATGCAAGAATATTGCAAGTTATTTAGAAGTAGGCTACTTGTCAGTTTTATTAGTTGTGGTAATGTGATCCAACAGGACAGACTAAAAAGCGTTCCATGTAACAGTGAAACCATTAAATATTAAATCACCTCGGATACGTACAAAAGGTTAAATTTTGACTTCACTCTGTAATTTATGTATGTATAGTATTTTGATTTCTCATCATGAGCTCAAAATCCTTTAGTAGCATGTTTAACATTTATTATGTATAATCATTATTTACATAATAAGAAGTATCCTAGTGTAGGTAGATATATTTAACAAGAATATATAATATAGTATAAGGTCATGTCAATATAATATCATGTGAATATATAATGTTCTTAAAATAATTGTTTGTAATTTAAACTTAATATAAACTTTTTTACAGAATAAGGCTGACAAACGAGTACGAGTTCATCTGGTGGTTAATAGATACTGTGGTCCATAGATATCTACATTAATACTCAATTAAATAGGTACAATATTTATCATATACGAACCTAGATTTAAATCTATCTAACGATTACAATCCTAGACCAAAATGTTTCAGCCATCGGGCTTAGATATCAAATAAAAATGCATTTATAATAGGTATATAAAATATCGACCTTATTTGAAACAACGATTACAAAGCATCTAAGAGATCCATTACTATTTAGTGAGGATTAGATTTTTAACAGTGGTAGAGCCACGCGGCAGGTTTTGCTGTCGCACGGATGGGCCGGCTCGAACCGGGGTGGTACCACGACCTCACAGAATACCAGCGTGAAGTAGAGGTTTATCTCTGCGTTTCGCTTGGTGAGTACAGGTGGCCGGAGGCCCTTTTTACTGGAAATGAGGCATTCCATCTTAGTCCTCACGGGTGACAACGCATCTGCACTTTGATTTGTAATAAAGGATGGATGTAGATGTCTATGGGCCGCAGCAGCCACTTACCATCAGGTGGACTGTGTGCTCGTTTGTCACCCCCATCCTATATAAAAAAAAGGATTATATGAACAGACGACTTAAGCCGTGAGCTTAAGTATAGATTGCATGAGATACATTATTATGTACATGACTGGCTTACGAATCTGAAATGTATTTTAATTAATTTAATATAGGTATTTGTAAACTGGGAATAGACCTCCTTTTCTGCCCAGGGCTCGGCTAAGTAGGTAATAGTGAAAATCTTGTAGTATAATTACATTATGTCTATCGCCAAACTACATGACATATTCCTACTCATCATACCGGGTTCTATGATAGCTCCTTCACTGTTCAGGCTGCACTTCTTGGAATTACTTGCCCGAAAGTTGGTTCGCAAACGTTTATGTAATTATGAGAATTACAAAAAACTACTATTTTTAATTGATTAGGCGTATTTATTAATGTATTTGTATATACAACGTGTCCCAAAATTCAACGATAAGCCAACACCGAAGGATAGACCTGCCCCGGACTAATTGGGGAAAAAAAGAAAAAAAAATATATCCCAATTATATTTTCAGTTATATAAAAAAAATTCTTCAGAAATTGAGACCGTTTATGATATTTTTCACTACCATGACCACAATTTTTTAAATATTTTTTTCTTTTTTTTTATAGGCAACCTGAATAGTACTGCTATCTACCACAATTCTTAAAAACTCCAGAATAACTCTTGTTTTATCACGAAAATTAATGAAACTTATTTTATTCCCTAAATTTTTTGAAGACTTTTACTTTTAACCAAATTTAACTTATCGTGGTGTAAAAAAAAAGTATGAACACTAGTATGGCAAGTTTTTTTAAAAATTGACGCAACTAACCAACATTCCAAAATGGTATAATACTCTAGGAAAACAAGTTATAAAAAAATATGGGCCTATTATTTCTTAACAGGGGCCAAATGACGGTCGGGTGTAATAAAAGAATTAGTTCTTGAAAAATGTTTAATATTTCAAAACAAATGGTACAAACAGTTTAACGTGTAATTTATTAAGTTATTAACATTATAGAAATGTTCGAACTGTTTGCCACCAGCATTAATACATGCACGACATCGCCTTAAAAATGATCGTTTTATTTGTTTTGCATATCTTCTGCTATTAATGTAATCAGCAGCCTGAGTGATATTTCGACGAAGCTCGTCCAATGTCAAAATGGGTTTTGAGTAGACCCTGTTTTTAAGACAACCCCAATAGAAGAAGTCCAGGGGGGTTCAAATCGGGTGAACGGGGTGGCCATAAGATAGGACCAAGTCGCCCGATCCAACGCCCTGGATACTCTTGATTTAAATATTCTCGCACAGGACAGGCATAATGTGCTGGGCAACCATCATTTTGGAACCACATGTTTTGAAGATCACTTAAGGGCACGTCGTTTAACAATTCTTGCAAGTCATTCTGTAAACAGTTTAAATAACTATTGCCATCTAAGTTTCCTTGTAACTCAAAGGGCCCAATTACTTTTCCATTTAATATGCCGGTCCATAGGTTAACCTTGAATTGATATTGGGATTTGTCTTGTCTCATCAAATGTGGATTTTCATTACTCCAACTATGTAGGTTGTGAAGATTTAAATACCCATCTTTCTTGCACGTTATTTCATCCGACCATAGAATTTTGTCTAGAAAGTGGGGATCTTCACGGTGCCTTTGCAGCATTAAACGGCAAAATGTGACCCGTAGCGGATAGTCCCGCGGTAATAACGTCTGCACACGCCTGTAGTGATATGGGTAAAGCTTGTGACGTTTTAATATTCGATGTGCAGAATTTTTCGGGATTCCTGTAGCTTCTTCTATGGCACGTACCGAAGTAGTCGAGTCATTTTCTATCTCATTGAGAACTTCTTCATCACGATCCAATCTAGGTCTTCCAGCGCTTCTCCTATTGGATGGCATACGACCCTCCGAAAACGCTTGATGCACATTAATAAACACTCGATAATCAGGATATTTTTGAGCATTTGGGTATCTTTCTCGATACAGTCTGCTAGCAGCGTTAGCGTTACATCGGCATTCTCCACAGATTAAATGCATATTAGCGTATTCCTGTGGTGTGTACGGTTGCGGCATGTTAAACGCCAAACAGTCCAAAATGCGCCAGAACTCTAAATCACAAAACACACAATCGTAGTCCAAGATAATGCCAGGTCAGTTCAGTTTGCAGATCACTTCCAGTCCAAATAATGCCAGGTCAGTTAAGTTTGCAGGTCGATTCCAGTCCAAAAAGCCAAGCCAAAAGTCGATAGTATGTACGAGGGCCACGTAAGTTGAATTGGGAACGGTGCGCAGTAAACAAAGGAGCAGAGCGTACTGAACCGACGTAAATATCTCTATCTATCTATCTCTCTCTAACATCTAAGGTATTAATGCCCCATTCGAATTCCTAGAAATTGTAACAGGAACCAATTTTGGGCATGTAGTAAAAGTGATTACTGACAATTACAATTTAAGGAATTTGGCCCCTGTTTAGAAATTATAGGCCCATATTTTTTATAACTTGTTTTCCTAGAGTATTATACCATTTTGGAATGTTGGTTAGTTGCGTCAATTTTAAAAAAAAACTTGCCATACTAGTGTTCATACTTTTTTTTTACACCAAGTCTTTAAAAAATTTAGGGAATAAAATAAGTTTCATTAATTTTCGTAATAAAACAAGAGTTATCCTGAAGTTTTTAAGAATTGTGGTAGATAGCCGTACTATTCAAGTAGCTTATAAAAAAAAGGAAAAAAATATTTAAAAAATTGTGGTCATGGTAGTGAAAAATATCATAAACGGTCTCAATTTCTGAAGAATTTCATTTTTTTATATAACTTAAAATATAATTGGGATATATTTTTTTTTCTTTTTCTCCCCGATTAGTCCGGGGCAGGTCTATCCTCCGGTGTTGGCTTATCGTTGAATTTTGGGACACGTTGTATATTACGTGTTTATTGTATATATTTATATTATGAATATGTGTTTATATAAATAAAGGGATATAAATGTATTTACTAACAATATTATATCATAATATAAATTTTGATACACTTAATGTGTATTTATATTAGTTTCCATTTCTTTTCTTTCAATTGCTTCCTTCGTCAAATTTTTACCACTATGTGAGTTTACTGGTAGAGAATTTTTAGGCATTAAGTACGTCCTATGTATCCTTTTTCTTCTACAATGCAATAATTTCATTTTATGGTTTAGTATTCTTACTTGGAACATTATAGTTCATGATAAATGCGTGTTGTTTCAGTTTTCATAATACATTTTATGTTATAAATCTTTACTTAATCTATTTCCTCAAAAAGGGAACAAAATATAATAGGTAAGTAGGTATTTTCACAACGTGTTTCAATATTACTAGTTTAGCCACTTAAGAGAAAAGATTTACCAGCATGGCATATACCAGTACCTAGGCAAATTTTCTCCCCATCTTTCACAAAAATAAGAAACATGCTGCTACAGCATAAGGTTAGTGGTCTAACAAGCTACACACTTTTGATACCATCTTTTTAAATACCTTTTAGTCATATCACAAATAAGTACTGTATTTGATATCACAATAAGTTTCTTGACCATAGACACTTTTGTGTTTGTGATAGGCTTACTTAAAAGAATAATTTAAGGTGTCTATGAAGTGAGGTTTCCTAAAGTCGATATAACTCTTTTGCACTTGTGCAGGTAAAAATGCTAAAGGAGGCCGAAAGGCAGAACCATTCTAAATGTTTGGTGGGTCTAAGGCACTTTGGTGAGCATAAGCGCCATGTCGAGGATACTACCAACACTAATAATATTGTTAACATTACTAGTATAGTAACTAGTAGTAGTAGTAACTACTCCAGGTAAGCTTAAAATGCTTGCGCTAGGAGGAAATGGTTCCCGATATCAGACAAAAAGCGAATTCGAACTCACGAATTATTGAGTTCGCGGTACGCACGCTACCATTGGTCTACTGCCGCTTAAAAATATGAAATAGTTGTCACTCCTGGCAGACTGGTTGGTTGCTTCAGTTTTTATTATTTTGACTTTTTATCAGGAAGATGCTGCTGCCCGTCTCCTGATTCAGTTTCCCTCTGTCGCCTATTACGACACCCACAGGATGATGTACCGATGATGTCCCACTAACCATGTAGTGGTGTTATGTAATTAAATACCATTTCTACTGAGAACTTTATGCAAGACTTTATTCGATGTAACTCGAGGATTGATCCATATAAGGGAATCAGGATTGTAATAAGATTATACCATGTAACTTGAGTATGATCATTAGAACCGTCACTTAAAACCAACCTATATACCAACGGGATCATTAACCTTTCTTTGTTAGAATTAAGTATAATATTTTAATAAAACAGTCTTATTTCAACCATCGCATCGCCACGAGACTTCATTTACCAAGGCTTCCGTCATCGCAGTGGATTCCCTACGCCGCCACACGGCATAATTAAATTCCTTAATATTAATATACTATGTAATTGTGCTTACTGATAAAATGTTAAAGGCCATGGCCAATTCATATAGGGCTCGCTGTTTATGTAAGATCCTGTGTTCACCAATATTTGTCATTTCTAGAATTTCTTTTACACTAAAATACCTCGATATCAGTTCTCATGACAAACTGTAGTCTTCTTAAAAATGTATAAATATAAACCTCGTGTCTTATGCTGTACCTGAATTTTATGTTTATGAATTCCTTCTTAAAAGAGTAACTGCTACGTTTTAGTCTGTTTTGTATTCACAAATATAAAGGCGCATCGGAACATTGAAATAATTTTTATTTTATACTTAATTATTATCGAAGATCATAAAACAATCCTATCCTTAGCAATAAGTCAGCGGTTGTAAGAGAAGTTAAACTACGATTTCTGGTTCGGTCCACGTTAGTTTAACATCCTAAACTATATCACAAAAGTCATTTTAACAAATGAACGCTAATAAAAAGTTAGGTTATAGGGTTCCGTACCTGAAAAGGAAAAACGGAACCCTTATAGGATCACTTTGTTGTCCGTCTGACTGTCTGTCTGTCTGTCAAGACCCTTTTTCTCAGGAACGCGTGGAGGTATCAAGCTGAAATTCATATCAATTACTCAAGTCTACTGTCCCTTGGATCTGTGAAAAAATAAAACTTATAAGCCAACGAAATCAAAAGATACAGCCGTTTATGCCGCAAATTTTCGACATTCGCAAGGGAATCAAAACCTACAGAGTACTTCCCGTGAACTCAGAGTCTTGAAATTTGGTACGAAGCAACGTTTTATAGCACAGTTAAAGGAAAAATTGCGAAAAGCATAAATTTTTAGTTACATCATATAATAAAAATATTTTAATAATTTTAAACTTAAATACCTACGGATTTGTTCGGAACCCTCGGTGCGCGAGTCCGCCTCGCACTTGCCCGGTTTTTTTAAATACTCAAGACAGCTGTTTTAAGATTTCATGCACAAGAATTTGAACATAAATATCTCTTAAAGACAATGATGCTTGCCAGAACCACAATTCGTTTAGAATGGCATTAACAATAAGGTCGCCCTTGCAAATACTCCTACAAATAAACATCGATTGTTATTTTATTTATTAATTAAAAACAATTGCATCGCTCTTAACATGATAAGTCATCAGTCATTATCCTCAAGAACTGCACCATTGCTACACCCTACTTTATACACCATTACTTATTGTACTCATATATATTTGAAACGTACGTAATTCCACGCAATTCCATACCTCTAAACAGCTCTGAGAATAACGTTTTGGAAATGTAATTAGTGTGTCCAAAGGCAACGGTCTTTACTATAATAGTCAACCATTCAATATTATAATTCAACCATGCAACTTAGACGTAAATATCAACAAATGGACCAAAATGTGATGGTCGGAAAGGATAATGGGAGTACTCCCTTCGGGCAAGGTGTTCAAACCCGGGAACGGTCAACTCCATATGATTACTATTGTTCTATATACTAAGAAAAAAGAGTCGTTCAGAAACTTAAATAGCGATTGATTAGACTTTTGCTGTAGTTAAATCCGTTTACGCTATTGGGCGTGATGACAGCGCCACCATCCAAGCCTTTTACTAATACCTGAGGTCGATAATGTAATCCAGTTGTCTTGGTGGATATTCAAGTTACCAAGAGCTTCCTTGTCGTCTGCGGTGAGTCGAAATGAAGAGGCAAGTAATGAATTGATAACTAGGTTAATTTTATAAAACATGTTTTTAAAAGTTTCATTCAAATCGAATACTAATTGGTTGTTTACTTCATAACTTTGGTGCCGTTGAAATATTAACGGTGTAGTAAAAACAAGCTATTATTTTAAAACTTATATTTCGTAAGTCGAAGCCCAGTTAAGATATAAGAGTTCCATTTTAACATAGAACAGATGCAGCTGTACTCAGGAACTTTAAATCATACTTATTTGGCGTCGCACCAAGCGGAGGCAACTTTTAAAGAAATGTTTGAATGCGTCACTTTCACTCCCAGATAATGACTAATTATATCTAAGAGTGAAAGACTGTAATAACAATAAAAATATTGTAAAATGTTTATTAAAAATCTCCCTTTCTTTATCAGCCTTTACAGCTGGGTATATGGCCTCTCTCATATTAATATTAGTAAAAATTAATGAATATGAAGTTTATAAACATTCTAGATCAAACCGGACAAGATGTGGGCAATTTCTATAATGCTGCTATGCTCAACAGAGTTGGATTAGACCACAACACCGTCCCAACGTCTAAGCACAAGTGAGATTCCGTGTGTGCTTACGAAGGTGAGTGCGTGTGCGTGTGTGTGCGTGTTTGTGTATGTGTGCACATGTGACTGTGTGTCACACATGCAAATTCCCTCATAATATTGAGCTTATTTTACCCATATTTAACAACTACCGGTATAGGAGTGACATGAACGTTAAACATGATTTTTGTTTTGTCCATGTTTATCTAAAGACCTATCCATTGGGAGACACTATTGAGGTCATTGAGCATAATCCTTAGGTCCTCCAGCAATTCTGCCATAAGAACTATATCGTAGGCAAATCGAAGGTGCGTGATGTACTCGCCATTGATGTTAATACCGCATTCTTTCCAGTTCAGTAGCTTGAAAACGTCTTCAAATGCAGCGGTGAAGAGTTTTGGGGATATAACGTCACCTTGTCTTACACCTCTCTGCAGTTTGATAGGTTTCGTACTCTGGTTCTGTACTCGGATAGCCATCGTAGCTCTACTGTACAAACACTTCAGCACTTCGATATACCGACAGTCAACTTGGCACCGCTGAAGGGACTGCAGCACCGCCCAAATTTCGACGGAATCAAAGGCTTTCTCATAGTCCACATACGCCAGACACAGTGGTAAATTGTACTCTTCGGACTTCTGTACAATTTGCCGAAGGGTATGTATGTGGTCTATGGTGTTAAAGCCCTTTCGGAAACCGGCTTGTTCGGGAGGCTGGAAGTCGTCAAGTATGCGCGCGAGACGATTCGTAATGACTCTCGAAAACAGCACGTAGACGCGGCTCAGAAGGGAAATCGGTCTGTAGTTCTTCAAGAGAGCGTTGTCACCTTTCTTGAAGAACAAGACCACCGCACTTCTGCTCCACGCCTCCGGTGTAATGCCACCATAGAGGACGGAATTAAATAGTTTCTGAAGGACTTCAAGTACCGGTCTTCCACCCGCTTTCAGAAGCTCCGCTGTAATTCCATCCTCACCTGGGGCCTTGCCGTTTTTAAGGTGTTGGAGAGCCATTCTAATCTCGCTCAGACTGACGTCCGGGATATCTTCGGAATAGTGTCGGATAAGACTCGCTCTTGGATCGTTACTCACACTTGCGTGTGGCTCCAACGATGACGTGTACAGCTGCCCATAGAACCTCTCAATCTCACTCAAAATCTCAGGTGCCCCGGAAACGATGCTGCCACATTCGGTCTTCAGCTTTGACAGTTGGCTCTTTCTGGCAGACAGATCTCTGGCAAAGACTTTGAAGCCTTGGTTCCGCTCGATCGCTTCTTCAATACGAGCTGTATTGAAGTTGCGTAAGTCTCGCCGCATGCATTTGGAGATCTGTCTGTTCAGTTGCCTGTATGCTGTCAAATCTGTTGAAGAATGTAGCCTCATCTCCCGTCTAACAGCCATGAGATTAAGAGTGTGATCGGAGTTTTTCTGTTCTTCTTCGGCGGGTCTTGCAGAACTTAGCTCCGACCGCATGGACAGTTTCCACGAGCTTGTCATTTATATCGTCCACTTCATTGCAGTCTTCTACGCACTGAAAACGGTTTTGTAACTTGAGCTGAAAGGTTTCGGGACTTTGAATTAGAGCACGAGGGGGACGGAGCGTTGACTTCATCAGACGAGACCTCTCCAACTTAACATTTGGGTTCAGTGTGCCTCTAACCATTCGGTGATCGCTGCCGGTTTTCACCCTCGCGATCACTGAGACATCACTGAACAGTTGTCGTCTGGTCGTCATAATGAAGTCAATCTCATTTTTTGTCGAACCGTCAGGGCTCGACCAGGTCCACTTCCTGTGGGGCCGCTTCTGGAAGAAAGAGTTCATCATAAAGGGTCCCTCTTTCTCCATGAAGTCGGCCAGCTGCTGGCCCCTTGGGTTCCGTTGCCCTATTCCAAATTTCCCTACTTTCAGCTCACCGTTCTCTCTTGTGCCTAGTTTTGCATTGAAGTCTCCCATTAACACCGTATAGTGGGTTTTGGAGGAATGCATGGCTCTAGAGATATCCTCATACATTTCCTCCACCTCCTCATCGGGGTGTGCATAGGTTGGTGCGTAAACCTGTATGACCTTCAGCGAATACCGTTTGGTGATTCTGAGTATAAGGTACGCAACCCTCGTCGACACACTCCCGATCTTTACAACGTTGTTAACGAGAGACTTGTGGACGATAAATCCGACACCTCCTTGGGACAGATGGTCGCCCTCCCGGTGATAGAGCAAGTTGCCGGATTCGAGGATTACCGTGTCCTCCTCCTCTCTTCGGACTTCGGATAATCCTATAATATGCCAGCGCAACTTGTCTATCTCTTCTTCCAGCTCCACGATCTTCTCGTCAGTCCTCAGGGTGCGTGCGTTGTACGTTGCCAGGTCGAGTCGTCTAAGGTGGCAACCGAACCTCCATCGGAGATTCTTAGCACCCCCTGCCCCGCCGTTACCATGGTCGCCACCGTAGCCAGGAATAGCGGGGCCGCCGGGGACTGGGGGCCGTCTCTTTGTTACATTCATAGAGGGGTATTTGCCATTGTTGCCACGCTTGG
Organism: Parnassius glacialis; assembly: GCA_033319125.1. NCBI lineage: Eukaryota > Metazoa > Arthropoda > Insecta > Lepidoptera > Papilionidae > Parnassius > Parnassius glacialis. Next base: position 22,826,092 of record JAVANC010000010.1, on the reverse strand, counting down.
CGAGCGGGTTGGCAACCGCAGTTTTTTTAATGTAATTTTGGCTATTATCAGGGAGATGCTGCTGCCCATCTCCCGCCTGTTTCCCATTGTCGCCTTTTACGACACCCACGGGAGGATATGGGGTAGTGGATATTCTTGACCGCCACTACACGGCGGTTTAATAAATACAAAGCCTCAAATATAGCCTCGTATCCTCAAATATAAGCCTCTCAACTAATAGTAGCACCTGCAAAAATAAAAGCAAAACCAGAATATGACCTCCGATCTATACCATTCGTTGCCAAATCGGCATCCACAACACTGAGCAATGACAAACCTGTCCTCTCATACACTAAACCGTAGTTAGGAGTGCCTTTCAAATATCGCAATACACGTTTTGCTGCCTTCCAATGCTTAACGTTATAATTAGTACTCAATTGGTTTAAGTAGTTAATGCTGTAAATGATATCAGGCCTAGTAGATACTGTCAAAAACATCAAAGCACCTACCAAGCTTTGACACGGATACTGTTTCATTACACTCTCAGACTTCATCAATTTTACCTTAACATCAATAGGCGTTAATGTTGGTTTGCATTCACACAATATCAAAGTGTTCCAACAGTATTTTAATATACACACTCTGTTTACAGATATAGTTCCAGTGTTTATCCTCATTATCACGAGAAAACTGTATTCCAAAACAATCAGAAATTTTTCCTATGTTTTTCATCTCAAAGGACATTGCTCTGCTCCCATACATTGTTCGCCCTGGAACCAAGAGCATCGGAAAATTATGGGTTTTATTGTCGATCATTAGGAAATTCCTATATGATCTTATTTTTATTGCGGACTAGCTGCAGAATCGATATATTTCAAAAACAGTATCAGATTTTGAGGTTATAATCGAACCACGAATATTACGGTTTTTCATAGCTCAGAATGATTTTAGCAAACTGCAAAACGATTTCCTAAAACATTTAGCTATTTTAAGTACCTATCTAGGTAATTAGGTATGCAGTTTTTGTTCTAAAGCCTAAATGTATGTAAGTGCAACGTATAAATGCATAGAATCTGGTTAACAAACCTGCTTTCTTAGCATTGGTTTCGAAATGAGAGATAATGTTTGTGTATCAATGTAAAAATAAAAATGTATGTAGTATAATGGCTGTAAGCATTTAGATGTCATTAGCATATACGGTACGGTGAGATACCTAGTACCTAAATGTATAAGGATTTAGGCTGATTTCAGTCAAGCCGCTAGACATGCCGTCGAACAGCGAGCGTATCAACCACGGTTTTAACGAAGTTTCAACAGAGCGCGCTTGAACAGCGGGAATATTGTCGATTACTATCTAGTGATTCTAGTGCATTTGCGTCTGGGCGGCGCTGTTCAAATGCGTGACTATATAACCAGCCTTACCGACTTAGCACCTAATTGGTAGTATAAGTTCTTTTTACAACTACATTAATTTATTATGTTTGAATTAGAAATAAAACACAGATTAATTTCATGTATATTCTTCATCTTGTAAATTAGAAATTAAAATATTGTCTAAAAACTGCAGGGATGTCAATATTATTTTAATGTCTCGTAAACCTCAAGTACCAAATGATGGTCATAACATGGGCGCAGCAACCGACGGTTCTGCGTACAACGATGCAATTACAGCAACACAAAATACACTTTCCATTGCGTATGAGTAAGTACGTTTATGAATGCTAGGTTATCATTTGAGCGGTACAAAATTCCGAAAATCACAGCAAGTTAAGTCGTTCTTGAAAGCAATCAGTGCCCGTTAAAATAGCCAAGTCGTAATGTTCAATATATTGTCCCGAAAGTCACCAAAAGACCGATACAATTACAAAGAGTAAACGACGCCAACCAATGTAATTTTGACAGAGTGAAAGATGACAGTATAAAGTAGGCATGTCGATTAGAAATCGTTTAATCGATTGTTTATAGTAAAATAATCGATTTTCCAGATCGATATAGATCTGAAAAATCCTTATCCGATGCCCTGATATCGACTTAGAATACTCCATCGATTTAATGAATCGATTCAAAAACCTCTCGAATTGGACTTATTCAAGAATATTTCAAACGATTCAAGAAATACTTTTGCATAGTTGGAACATCTGTTCCTTGTGACAGACAGAAGAACTGTTCTATTCTGGGTTCAATCTCAGGGTCCGACAATTTATTATTGGGTTTTTTATAACTTGAAATTCCCAGTAATAGCACGGAGTCTGGATTTGTGTCTGGTGTTTGGCAATACGCGCACCCACTATTATTTGGGACGTATAACATAACAGTACTACACACCTCTACCTACTCCTTCTAAGAAATACAAGCGTGATGTTATATTTATTCATTTAATGATGTTTCTATACAATTATTTGTATTTACGGTAAATTATCGTCAATAATGTTCTCTGTCCATATTAGGCATGTTTGAAAATGTCGCGATCGATCAAAAATAGATCTGTTAATTCTTGATTTAATCGAGATTCGATTCTAGTAGATTCGATTTGAATCGATTTGGAGATCGTATTGTTTTAATGAGAGACTGACAAGTGACATCAAAAATAGGAGCACCAAATACGATACGATTTATGAATATTTCCTAAGGTTTATTATAGCCATACGTTACAAACACACATCACATCATCCATCATCTTTTGTCATACGATAATATTAATACCATAACAAGTATGACAATATCCTACTTTACTTATAATAACACGTACGTCTCTACTTCTTCCATACTTGTAACAATATTAATAATAACATCTATATCTAGTCTACAATATTGCTCTTTTTAAAGAACACATTTATAATTAATGCAGTAACGATAAATGTTTTTTTTTTTTAATATTAATTGTTGTAAACTCGTAAGTTATCGTTTAGTAAGACGTAAAATACAATCCTTTCTAAACGATCGTTAGAAAATCCTGAATAATTATCTTTACGAATATTTTTCTTCAGCATTATTCTAACTACCTATTCAAAATCGAGTATGACCTCATTCATTAGGTATAGTAGATTTTTTAAATTATACTTTTAGGAATTAATATAAAAGAATATAAAGAAATGGTAATTTTATATTTTTATTGTAGCTTCTTTTTGAAACTTTATTCGAAATAAATTCAAAATGTATTTCATTAAATTCAAAAATCGATTACAATCGATTGGGCATCCGTAATCATTTTTCGACACCACATAATGTTTGGCGAAGATGGCGGCGATTAGTGTTTTAGTCGAGTAGAATACTTTTTAATGTTAATTTTTGCATGCAGCTAGTCCGTATTATAAAAGTATTTGCAACTAACATAATAAAATAGAAAATTAATTATCGTGTATGTCAGATGCTTTTATTACACAGTGCGATTTTGCACATTGTCCTTTATTTGACAGTTTACTTTTAACATTTTTTAACCATACATTATCATTTGTAGCTAAAATAAGATCATCGACATATATTGCAATCGACAATATATATTCATTCTTTCGCGCTACAAAAACACTGATCTTGAGGTAATGCCTTAATGTGCCTAATACCTTAGCAACATTCGCACTAATTATTTATGCCACTGTAGCCTTGACTGACGTAAACCATACAAAGACTTCTTTAATAAACTATCAAAATCAACACATTCGTCCATCATAAATATGGTTTCCATCATCAACAAGTGGTTTTGATTTTAGTATATCACGAAACAATTTCGAACGTCTTTGATGTCTTTTAGAAGGTTCTATCAATCTTGCCCATGATACAGTAGCTTTTCTTTCTCTTGGCGATCGTGTAACCATTCTACTTCTTTCATCATCTTCATTATTTGAGTTGTCAAATGATTTTCTCATTCGTTCTATATTTTCTACAGGTTCATTTAAATCTGCTGTCATTTTATCCTGTTATACCTGTTGTTCTTCATCCAATATATCTTCATATTCATATCTAAAAGCTGTTTCGTTCATAAATTTAACATCCCTACTCAAATCATTTTCTTGTTTCTTGGATTATGATTTCTATAAGCTTCTGACTGTATATCTTATCCCATAAAAATGCCTACTTTTGAAACTGAATCAAATTTTCCCCTGTTTACCTTTCTCCTTATAATAAACTTTAAATTCGACTACTTTCATAAATATAACTGTAGGTTTATTTCTTTTCTATATGGAAAGGAAATAAACCTACAATTGTGTGTATAGTGAATGATATCTCCCCATTAATAAACAGCTCTTGTTGGACATCTATTTCGTATATAGTTAGCGGTATTAACTGCTTCTGCCCAAAACGGCACAGTGGACATCTGGCTTGGTGCATCATACATCGTGCCATTTCTATTAAAGTCCTATTCTTTCTTTTAGAAATGCCATTCCGTCTGGGTGTATGTGATACTGATAACCTCCTTGTGATGCCATTTGTCTTTAGAAAATTATTAGAATCATTGTTTATATATTCACATCCATTATCTCATTGAAGCCACTCTATTTTCTTTACAATAATATTTTCAACTTTGGCTTTATACTTTTTAAATACATTAAATACATCACTTTCATTGCGAATAAAATAGGCTTCACACCAGCGTAATTTTCGTCAATAAAGTTAAAGTTACAGCCTATATACGCTGCTGGGCACAGGCCATCCCTTATTTCAGAGAAGGTTTTAGGGCAAGGAAGTAACCGCTGCGCTGCCCCAGTGCGTGTTGGCGAACTTCACATAACTTTGAAATATTTTTTTTCTTATTTCTCAGATATGCCGAATTTCTTACGATGTTTTCTTTCACTGCCAAACACGTGGTATTTCAGCACTAAAAATTGCAATTAACAATTTCATCAGTGCCGGCGGAGATCAAACCCAGTTTGCTCACGTTCTAAGAAATATACAGCGAGCGCTAACCACCTGAGCTATCACGGCATTTTCGTCAATAAATGTAATAAAATATCTTTGGATTGGTGACATATTGCACTTGTACTATTCTTGATGCTCTTGGGAAAAGGTTTACAAGTTTTCTTCTCGCTCATACAAATTTCACGCTCTACAATTTTTCGTTGTCCTATATGTTTAATTAATGCACAAGGTGGCTGTCCGCCATGGCTTTTAAGTCACGTTCATTAATATGACCTAAACGCTCGTGCCATAAATCTATTGACATTTTCGCAGCTTCACCATTACTAACATTGCTTTGACAGAATAGCACATGATATAAGTTGTCAATTCGATTAGCTCGCATATGAACTTTATTTTCTTCGTCAATCACGATTGCGTCATTCTTCATGACTCGCACCTCGAAACTGTTATCAGTTATTTTAGCCACTAACAATAAATGTATACGTAAATCAGACGTTGTCGATGTCAACTCGATGCTCTTCGCTGCCTATGTCCACATTAATGCTCACCTTACCTTTTCCGGTAATACGTGTGCTCTCCTTATTATTGGCCAAATTTCATTCACTATCTACATACGCAAATCCTTTTAATTGTTGCTACTAATTGCACATATGCCCCGTGCAACCACTGGCGATGCACCACACATGACTATTATGTTCACCTGACATCACTTATTCATTTGTACTCTGCATTATACTAATACTACCTGTGTGTTCCTATTCTAACTATTACGCACTTTGTTTTGTTTTCTTTATGAACTTACTTCTACATTCCTTCGCATAATGGCCATAGCGACCGCAACGATAGCATTCACTTTTAATATTATTTTTATTTATATGCGTTTCGCCTTTCTTATAAGTATGCACTTTGTCACGCTTCACAAACATTGAAACTTGATCAGACTCCTTCGATTTTCTGGTTTCATATTCCTTAATAATTTTAATTTTTAATATTTCTGTAGATGGTAAATCATCCCGCGACTCCACAACCGTACGAAACATTGTTCTGGATTCGATTAAACTGTACAATAATAAGATGGCAAGTAGTTCATCAATAACTACGAGACCGATTTCTTTTAATTTTTTGACATCATCGAAAAAATCTGCTATGTGTTTACGTAAGTCATCTCCTTCTTGCAAACAAGTTTCTTTAATAAAGACGCTTTCCGTGCCGGTCCACTAGACTGCTACATTGATTTTAATTTGTCCCATATAGATTTAGAAGTATCTAATCTATCCATTGGTGTCAACTCGCTCGGGTTAACAGCTTACAAAATGTCCGACCTGGCTTTACCGTCCATTTTACACCATTCGGTAAACTTAGGGTCAGTATTCGCAGGCTTCACTATCGCGCCCGTTCCATAATACCACTGATAATTTTTCTTCAAAATAGCCCACATATTATGTATTTTCGATGTATCATAATTATCGCTAGTAAGTTATTCGATTTTAACCGGAGCAGCCATAATAAAGTTAATTAATCTTCTTCAATAATGAAAATAAAACAATGACAGGTTATACAGGTTCATTTTTAATTTACTAAAAACCTTTTGGGAATATATTGGTTACATCACTACAAACAATTTTAGCGAGATCTCTCTTCACAGAATATAATACATTTACGAAAAACTACTTTTAAGGTTTCGTTGTCATGTCTAATTCCTTTTAAGTCTGTATTTTGTAGTACCTAAACAATGTCAGAATAAATCGTCAAAGAAAATACCTTATTATTTTACACTTGATATCATTATCACACATTGTGTTGAAATCATTAAACATAATTAAATGAGCAAATGACATTCAAAAAAAATCACAAATATTAAAATTTATAATAAGTATGACCGCCGGGCCGGTCGACGCCAGCGCTCAGCTAATTTCGTTGCGAGTGCCTACTAAACCATTCATCACTGTACCTATTGCACCAGGGCGCCACTTCAAATGACTTTACATTTACTTTTCATATACTTCTATATTTTGTATAAAAACATTTGATGAATTATTTGGTTCTTTTATTAATTTCTTTAAGAATGAATAGACATTCTTTAATTACATTTAGGTAGTTTTTTTACGAATACTGTTTCTAGCAAACGCTGCCTGCATCCAAGAGGCAACGTCGCATCCAGGTGGTAGCAACGCCTCAACGTCGCACATGCGGCGGCCCAAGGCCAAGCCAAAGGTATATTATTATGTCGACACAAGTGTCATCGTCATCAAAGGCGCCGCCTGCCCTTTTCGGTTTGCAGCCATCTCATTTGGTGATCGATGTTTGCAGCACGTGCAAATTAAATGAGTATTATTAACTATTTTTTTTAATTTATGTAAGTTGTATTTAAAAAGTGGTTGCAGGTAAAAATAATTACAAATATTTATAATGATTAAATACAAAGAAAAAACAGTATTTGAATAAAGATATTAAGGTATAATGGTTCAATAAAAATATTAAAATGCAAATTTAAAAATTAGACTTACCTAGGTACTTGTCCACGAATGGCGGTGAGTATCACGCACATAGCGTTCAAAATAGTCACCTCCACATTCTATGCATAGGTGACACCTAAAACTTAACTGTTCATCGACACGAAATAATACTTGATGATTAATTTTGATTTGATCGAATTCCCAAATTATTTTTTCTTTCAACATGTCGCGGGTTTCGAATGCGCGACCAGTATAGACTAATGTCTTTACATGCCCCCACAAATAAAAATACATTGGTGTGATATCTGGCCATCTGGGAGGCCATGCACAAGGCCCGTCACGACCGATCCAGTGACCAGGGTATTCTCTGTTTAAATAATCCTTAACTTGGCGAGCATAGTGCGCCGGCGCCCCGTCATGTTTGTAATGCATATTGCGTAGAGATGCAAGTGGTATGTCCTCTAACAACTCTGGCAGCGTGTCGGTGAGAAAACTATGATAGCTTTCATTGTTTAATCTTTCAATGAAGACCGGGCCCAGTAACGTTGTATTAATAACGCCTGCCCACACATTGACACTAAACCGGTGTTGCAAGCTATGCGGTCTTGGTTCATGTAGATTTTCATAGCACCGCAAGTGTTCATTGTGCGAATTAAATAGTCCTATTCTGCCAAATGTTGCTTCATCAGTCCATAAAATGTTATCTCGTTCAGCAGCTAGTAACCAGTTACAAAATGTGACTCGCGCTGGTTTGTCAGCTTCGCTGAGTTCATGAACACAATGCAAGTGGAAAGGGTACTTCCCTTCATTGTGTATGACACTCCATGCGTAGTACTGTGACACATTGAACTGTCGGGCTGCCTCATAAGTGCTCGCTGCTGGATTTCGTTCAAAAAACTACAGTATGTTTTCCTGCTCAAGTACTGTGCGCCGCGATGGACGACCACGATCGATTGATACAGGCTGGAATTGCCCGTAATCTCGCAATCGCTGTATAGTACCTAGCATCGTAGCGTAGCTCGGAGCACGTGAGTTGGGAAATCAACTTGAATATTCACGGCAGGATTCACTAACGTTATCCTTGCAAATTGCTAAAATTCGCACCATTTCGGTATACTCAACATTTGAGTATCGGTAAGCCATCGTAACAACGCGTAACGTTCGCGATATTAATCTCACAACGGAAGGAGAAACGTCGCGGGCGCACCAAAGGCGACTGACGACACATATATATAGGTCAAGTTTAAATGAGCAAGCGCCGCCTTCTACACCCCTCCACCCCTACCCCGCCACGCGCTTTATTTTGCTATTTAGGACTATTGCCGTTTAGAAGGTCTAATTAAAATATTTTAATTTTTGTATGAAAATAAAAATTGAAGAAATATATTTTTTTTTCTTACAGATGTTGTTGTTATGATATAAATAATATATTCCCAAAGGTCTTCAGTAAATTAAAAATTACCCTGTATACATACAACCGGTACGTAAGTATATAATACGATCTTCTCGTAACTGTCATTACTTATGAGCTTATTACTTATGACGCCGCATTGTTATATGTATGCACTAATTACGCTTCTTTGTTTGGGAATCTTACGAGTATCTTTAATATTATTATAAGATGAACACAGTTTATATATCACTTTTAGTCTTTTTAACACTGTACTCTGGGCTCGTAACCTATAGGGTCAGTGAATCGAAACCATACATTGTTAGAACTATGAAAAACTTTATTATCTATTAAAGACAGGTTATTATAGTTGATTTACATACGAACATTTATTTCACAATAGCGGACCAATTGCAAACTTAACAACGTTGCCGTTCTTCACGATGTTAGATATAGCAACGTACCTAGTTATAGATACATAAATATTGTACTTTTAAACGATCTGTTATACTACTTATATTGGCTCCCAATTTTCGCGATTATTTCATCACTACAACACGTTCATCTGAACTTAATTTTGAAGTGAAAACTTCTTTAGCGGCGTTGTGCACTTTTTTGTAATGGGTAAATAATGGTAAACTCGCGTCAGGTCACGTGTCCTGATCGAAAATTCGTAAGACGGACGGAGAATAGACAGCCGGCGCGGCGTAGGAGAGGAAGTAAGTTAGGTTTAATTAATTTTCATTAATAAATAATATAATTTTATTATTAAGATTAGGTTTCGATCGAGTCTACTGTACTGCTTGACGAAATTATTAATATAGATACATATGTACTTACACATTATAAATGTAATATTTGTAATATGTTTATACTTTATAGCATTAACCTATATTTTCATAACATCACAATAAGCACATATGCGGTGTAGGTTTACCAAACAAATAATTTCAAATGAAAATAAATGAAATAAGATAATAATAAATAATCTCCGCCATTCCAAAATATCAAAAATGCACAACGTTAATATTCAAGTTTTCACTTCTGCCGACACTCCCGGAGTGCAACCCGTCGTTTTTTTTATAGATATACACATAATGCAAGGCTTTCTCATAATCGACATACGCAAGATACAATTAACCGAGCGTATAGGTTATGTAATAAGGTCTATATTACTAAAACCTTTTCGGAAACTAGCTTGTTCGGGAGGCTAAAAGTCATAACGTTTTCGTATGAGACGATTCGTAATGGCACAGTACAGTTCGTAGACGTGGCCTATAGGGGAAATCGGTATGTAGATGTTCCGATGTTCCGCTGCCGCTTTTCTACTCCCCTGACTCGTTGTTTGAGTGGTTTAACATGACTGACACTACTATACATACTAATCATGAGATTTGAAATAACCTGTTATTGAGATATTCTGTCAAGAAATTCTCAGTAGCACCCCAGAGTCAGAAAGTAGGCGGTGTTTGAACCCCATGCCTCATAAAGTATGTAAAGTTGTTGATCCTGTACCTGATCTCTCTCCGATGGTGTCATTTTGCTATCCCATCGGAGTATAAAAGTGAGGTAATACGAAATTCACCGGTTTTCCATCACACGAAACACAGCAGCATTAAGCTGCTATTTTACGCTGGTATTCTATGAGAGCTTGGCCCTTCCCTGATCGAACCGATCCATTCGAGCTACAACTGTAGGTAATGGAATAGTAATATTATAACATAACTGTAGCATGGCTCTACCACGTGCATACAAATCTTCTCCTTACTGGAATTAATTTTGTAATTCGAGCTAAAACTTTTCATGTTTATAGCATGAGGTGAACGAAGCGGACTTCATTAGAGCGATCTCTCCAAATTAACTTTAAAGTTCAGTGTGCCTATCACCATTCGGTGATCGCTTCAAGATTTCACTCTCGCGATGAGACACTACTAAGCAGTTATCGCTTGGCCGTCAGTATGAAGTCCACACAAACAATATAAAAGTACAAAAGAAAAAATGGACGAATCCATTATAGCCTATAAAAGTCCACTGCTAAATATAGGTCTTCTCCATATAATGTCTCACTAAAACATAGAATGTTGCGATTGAAACAGAGATTAAAAACTAATGGACTAAACGATAGTGCAGTTATCTGCTTGGATTTCATCGTTTATGCCAATTACCGTAAAAGCGTAGGGCAACAAGGTTATTTTATCCGAAATCATGTTAACATATAAGAGTTATTTTTTATTTTTTTACCATTTTAAGCCAGTACTTGACTATTAAACAGTGGTAGGATCACGCGGCAGCTTTTGCTGTCGCACGGATTGGCCGGCTTGAACCGGGGTGGTACCACGACCTCACAGAAAACCAGCGTGAAGTAGAGGTCCACCTCTGCGTTTCGCTTGGTGAGTGCAGGTGGCCGGAGGCCCTTTTTACTGGAAATGAGGCATTCCATCTTAGTCTTAGGTGACAACGCATCTACATTTTGAATTGTAATAGAGGATAGATGTAGATGTCTATGGGCCGCAGCAACCACTTACCATCAGGTGGACTGTGTGCTCGTTTGTTACCCATATCCTATAAAAAAAATACTACTATTCCATCTGGTGACAAGTGGTGATGCTGAAGATGATGAAGCGCACTATCTTAGCCTAAAAAGAGCCACTCTTGCCTTGAAGATGGTCATCGGATGAACATTTGAAGCATTACTCAGAGTTATATTGAAGTAGTATTCTCGTTTGCCGATGGTCGTCCAACTGTTAACACGAACAGGGACTCTCTTTTTAATAAGAAAATGTTGTTATGCCTTTGTCATGTGGCGCCGATATTAGAGAATCACATTTTGTTGACGTCAGAGTAAACGAACAAAAATGTCCGAAAGATTTCTAGACTTACAAGACCGATGCTTTAGGCATCTAAGCCACTTTGTTTACGCTAGACGTAAAAAAGTTTATACAGCTATAGTTAAAACATAAATGGGTCGCCTCGACCAAGGAAGGACCATGCTCTCACGAGTACCAGCTTAATGCTGCTGTATATGGTGAGTGTACAGAACAGGAGATCTGTTTTACTCGATAAAAGGCATTCCTTCTTAGTTCTCAGGGGTGACAACGCATCTGATTATTTAAATGTCGATGTCTATGGGCCACAGTATCCACTTACCATCAGGTGGGCTGTGTGCTCGTTTGTCACCCTTACTCTATAAAAAAACCACGTCGGTCGCATCATCAATAGTGCCAGATCTGCTACTGTGATTCCTAATCGACCTGCGTGCGTGAGTTTTACAAGCAGAAAAGATAATATAAACAAAGAGGTATTTTTAGACTATTGAAATACTTTTTCTTTTTTTTTCTCTATACAAATATTACTATAGAAGTTTATGAAGATAGAGTGTATTATGTATTATTAATTATCTTTATTAAATATAAAATTCTATTTCTATTTCTATTGACTTTATATTTTATAATTAAATTATCATCGTATTTGTATATTTTGTAAATTTAAAAGTACTAAGTACACAGTAATTTAACTTCAACTTCATCCTAGAAATCCCTTGTTGAGACATACCATAATAAAACCTCCTTTGTACAACAAATTGTGCCGAAATTTAAATATATGGAGTGAAAATCAAAGATTTCAAAGTCAAATAGGCCTAATTTATAGTTTCTTATTAAAATAATCTAGAGTCTTTTGAATATTATTATATATATATTAAACCTTTTGTGTTCAAGGTATTACCTACTACAAATCATTTTTAAATCGTATTCCGAATAAACAAGCAACAGTAGCCTAATGGTTAGCCCGTATACTACGAATTTGAGAAAACGTGAATTCATATCCACCTTTCGTAAGTATGTTAAGCGTATTTGAAGTGAACGGGACTATCACTATGTACTACTACTAAATAATAATGTCTTACGGTCCGAATTTCGGTCACCGCGGCCAGTCTTGATGAAGACTATAGTCCGTTCGCGTTAAGAAAATAGTGAGTCATCAGTGCAACTACAGGGTAAAGATGTATTCACAGTGGAGTAAAAATTCTTTTTTTTCCAACATTTAATTAAGTTTAATGGAAACAAATTTTCTTAAAATTACTTAAATCACTAATCAGTATCACTAGATTCTCCAGTTACATTAATTATGAAAGAATTTTTTATGTCACTCATTTTGAACGTGGAGTTATTGGCAGCAATATAATTTTTTATTTGGGCCCAAACCAATTCAATTGGATTAAGTTTGCAATGGTAAGGCGGTAAGCGAAGAATTGTAATGCCATTACTTTTGGCAGTCTCATCTATTGATATTTATTATTTTGTTCGAAGGCCTGACTTCAACTGGTCACTGTGAATCCGACTTTCTAATTTCTTGCATTTTAATTGGCTGCGGGGCGTGGCCAGGCAGGCGGACAACGATGACTCACTATTTTCTTAACGCGAACGGACTATAGCCATCTACGTGCTACAACTATAATATTAATATAACTGCAGAATGGCTCTACCACGTACATCTGCTCAGGACAGTAACAGTGCCCGAGTGGATGCGCAAGCACGAGTGTACTCTCTATTCCCTCGTAGTCTGCTGGGACACATGGTTATTCGACACGACCAGAGAGAGACCAGGCGCAGGACCAACGTCTTTACAAGCTCTCCGAGGCACGGGGGGGATACACGGCAAGGTCCCAGGCTACTACTGAATTTCTTGACAGAAAAAGCCAGTAACTAATTTAGGCCCATCCCGGAACTCGGGACCTCATCAGCAGCGCTGTTGCTGTCTGTTGATAAACAGCAAACCTATTGCAATGAGAACAGATCTCTTAATATGTAAAACTGAGTTGCTGAGGGTGCCGTAAGAGGCGACCGAGGGAACATGAAACAGATATGGGCAGTAGCATCTTCCTGATAACAACTTAATATTAAATGAAACTAATTTTTACGGATTTTATCGCGTTTACTTTAACTTTTTAATTCCCGACATTTCGTTTTCGTTTCGTCAGGAATTAAAAAGTTAAAGTAAACGCGAAAAAATCCGTAAAAATTAGTTTCATTTAATGTGTAGTCTTCGCGTAAATATAAGAAGTCAACAATTTAATATAATAAAAAAACTGTGGTTGCCAACCCGCTTGCCAAGAGCGACAATTACGACAAATCCCCCCATGAGGCAATCTATTAGGGAGGCTCTATATTCAGCAATGGACTTTTGTAGGCTGTAATAGACGGATGGATAGAGGTTCAATATTCTGTTCTGTTTAATTTACTCGATATTCATCTCATATATTCCACTCCATTGGAATTAATTTAATTAAAAGTATTTTTTATGAATTGAAACACTGGCAATGAAACATTTCACCAATTCAAAGTGGTTAAGCACAACAACAAAAAACACAGAATCCGATCAAAGTAAGTTTTAATTTGAAATACGAATCGAATTCGAAATCAATTTTGGGAGTAAGCCTGCTGTTCTCAGTTTCGAGTGTACAAAATTACATTGAGTTCGAATATAACTCGATTGATTCAGAACTTGATTCTGTCGGGAGTAGGCCTGCAGTTATACATCCCGGCAAAGTTAACTTGAGATTTCGCTCGGATAATGTAAGCGCGCCGTACTAACTGAAAAAAGTAAGGTTTATTACTAGTAAACATTATTAAGCATAGATTAGTTTATAGGGTAAAATAAAAGAATGTTTTATTTTATTTTTCATTAAAAAAGGTTGTGCTCCAATAATTTACGAACTTTATCGCGTTTAATTTAAACTCTTATAGCTCCCGATATTTCGGTCACTTAACAGCACCCTGAGTCACATATCCCTTGTGGCCTCTGAAACAACGATTTTCCCACGGAAGCTGTGTGGTGGTGGTAAGATTCACCGTATAAATATCGGTAATTAAGGGTCCTTTTACTATACACGGTATGACTAATAGAAATTTTAGAATGGTGAGAGTGGTAAGCATGATATCTCAAGTTAACTTTTGTTTTAAAATTTTTTGCCAGAAAAGAAAAACCTTTAATACTTTTATGTACGTACTGGTGTTTGTAAGATTTACTGCATGTACTGTATATAATACATGCATTCTTTACCTTTACCTTTCACGTTTTAGGTATGATTTGAAATAATCACTACGCATGGCTGGCGGATTGGTTATTGGCAATACCATATGACTTGCACCTTTGGCGTTGTCGCCATGTATTCAAAACAAAAATAAGTTTTATTTATAAAATATTTTTACATTTTATTTATTTATTTATTATTGTTTATTAACAACTTTTGTAATGTTAAATGTGTTTGTGGAAAAGCATAAGACAATTGAAGCATATGCTATATAATTGCATTATATAATCCGATGTACATTACATCATAATCTAAGACTAACTTCTATGCGACCAAACTAAATATTTTTAGAGTACTATCAAGCAAATTCGGCACAATTTCGATGATGTTACTATTGAGTGAATCGAATTAGTTTTGAAACTAGCGTTGCTTTAGAACAATTTTAGTATGCTTGAACAAAATTCAGAACGTTTTGACAGAAAGAAAGAATTAAAATAATTTTATTTAGTAACACATAGCAAATTGCTTACAATAATAACAATAGTAACATATTATATATTTGAAAAGTGGTCACTAAAAAGGTGCCGAACTCAGCATAGTCTTGGTACTAATAAAGTACTTAGACGCTGATCTTCCCTGAGTGCCAAAATAATTTAATAAAACAGTATTCATTATTATAATTTTGAAAAAAAATATTTTTACTTTGAGCAAACCGAGCTTGATTTCACCGGTACCAATTAAGTTTTAATTAACAGCGTGCTCGACGGTAAACAAATCGACGACATTTCAAGTCCGCCAACAAATTGAAACAAGTTAATGTACCCGTTCTGCCCTAAAACTCTTTCAGAAATAAAAGGACGCCTATGCCCAGCAACAGGACGTATAGCCGGATAGTTTACTTTAATTACAAAAGTAAATATTAGGTACCCTAAAGATAAGAAGAAAAAAGCAGATCTGGTTCATTTTAATAAATTATTATTGGCTTTAAATCATATTATTTATTTTATATATATATATTTATATATATCTTCATTAATTTATTTATTTGCTAACGTTCCACCCCGGCTTCAATCTTTCTGTCTGACCTTAATATCCAAAAAACCGCTATTTATCGAGCTAAGGGGGTTATTTGCATGACATTAAGCATGAATAAGCATATGTAAAAATGGTAAGTTTTTGTCTGTATGTCAGTCTGTCTAGGCTAATCTTCGGAATTAATCGATGAATATACATAATATTTTACAATAAAAAAATTTGTACAACCGACTTCAATATAAATTATTAAGAATAACTCAAAAACGATTGGTGAGACCTTCATAATATGGGATCAAAAGTGTAGCACCAGCTTTCAAATTAAAAAATAATCATCGAAATCGGTTCACCCAGTAAAAAGTTATGAGGTAATACACATAAAAACATACAGTCGAATTGAGTACCGGCTCCTTTTTGAAGTCGGTAGAAAAACATACGCAAGAAATTTCTCTTTTTTGAAATCTGTTAAAAGGCGGACCTCTAGGTGTGATAATTTTAAAAATAATTTCCAATGCTACTATATGATCTTTTTATTACTCATACAAATATTTTTTAAAGAAATGTGTTGTAGCTATTTTATATTCAGTAGTTATTGTTATTTGTCATTTGTGCCCCGGTGCTTATAACATTGCTATTAATTTTATTGTGCTGTATGACCTGAAATTCACGTCTCAAACTAAAAAACTAATATCTTGACGCAACAGTGTAGAGGCGGTGTAAGAATTTGCACTGCCCATATCGGAATCGTGGGTGTCGGAAAAGGCGACAGAAGGAAACTGAAACAGGAGATGTGCAACATCTTAACATCTAAACTGAGCTTGCCAACCCAAAGTTTACCAAACGTGGCAACTATTGATGTCGCCTATGAAGCAATTTATAGGGGAAGTCTATATTTAGCAGTAGACTTTTATAGGCTGTCATGCATAATGGATATGGAGCTTGGCACGTATTTAAGTCTCAACTTTTTTATCAGCAAATCCTAAAATCCTGAACGTCTTTTGCCCCCTCTTCACATTTTGCTGCGTGGTGTTTTTTTATAGAAGAGGGGGCAAACGAGCATGCGGCTCACCTGATGGTAAGTGAATACCGCCGCTCATGAACAACCGCAACACCAGGGGAATTGTAAATTGCTATTCGCCGGTGGTAAACAATTCCACAGAGAGGTAGTACGAGGAAGAAAACTCCTAATAAAACGCACAGTCGTGGACCGCCAAGCATCCAGATGGTGAGGTTGGTATCGTGAATTTTGACGCGATGTGCGTTCGTGAAATCAGATCATCAGACAAAACGTTTCGTTGTGTTCGGTCAGATTGAACACGTTCTGCCTTGAAGTCTAGGTCGCTGTGTTAATGAATAAGAGAACAACTGAGAATACTTAAAATATATTATTTACAAAAACATTTAAGCTAAGTGTAGAAAATTTTAAGGGAATTTCTATTGGCTCCCAAATTAAACATTTATGAAAGATTCTGTTAAAACTGAAGTTTGAAGTGGTTTTAATATCAGTTTTAATCAAAAAAAAATCAGTTAACAAATTTTTATGGGCATAATAAAATCATACTTCCTCAAGACCACTTAGATTTTATGAAAAGTTCATAAATTATTGCAAAAATGGGAATAGTCCTGCTACTTGCTCGTTGTGATCTATTCACTTCCCACCAAGTTAAAAAAATAACAAGGGCAAGTGAGAGCAATATGGTAGCGATTACTGAGGCTGGTCTGTACAAAGAAAAAAAAAACGTTTAGATAATTTCTGATACCTCGACAATTAATAACTAACTGTATTTAAAAATGTACAACTGGAGATATTTAAAAACGATTATTGATTTAAAATCATATTTTCAAAATATCAGGCATTTAAAATAATTGCCGATTTTACAACATAATTCGTGGTTTAATATAAATACTACAACTTAGGACAGTATCAAAACATTGGTTTCTACCATTGAAGTAAAATAAACTAGTACCTTAGTAAATATTATTTCAATAGTTTATACCTGGAGTACCATCTTTGATATCATTAATTTACACACTTCAGACACCAAGCGGTTTTGTAGTCGCTGTTATGTTTCGGTTTGTAAGTAACATACCAAAACTAAAATATTCTCTAGCAAGAGATAACGGAGCCAGTATAATAAAAGGCTATGAGAGATTTCGTCATGGTTCAAAAAGGAGACAGCACAACGATTTTTTTCTTAATTCTTTATCAACTTAGCATACGGATAGTCGTTATAATTATTTTAATCAAACACTTTTTTTGGGCAAATTTTTTGCGACTTACCTGTATGCGCAGTACCAGGTGTGCCCAGGTAGCCCAGGCAAACAGTCAAATACCTGCTTATTGAGTAGACTTATTATTTTTCTACAAATTTCATGATGCATCAAACACTTCATGAAAAATGCGTCATGAGCTCTCGGACTGTATGTGAACATCGTTACGTTGGAATAATATATTATCACCTCCCTCTTTTATAGCTAGCGGCCTTGCGGGCTACGAGCCCTTGATCTGATGAACACCACAGAAACTAGAGAGGTAGTTACTAGTTGATAAGGAATAATTAATAGAAACAGAAACAGAAACTTTTTTATTCAATATAGATTATAAATAATCAAAAAATAACCACTGGTTCGAAAAAAAAAAACCTCTGTCCTGGGAAGAACCAGCAAGAAACCCAGCGGGACTTTTTTTTTAAATAACAGCTTACAATCATGTATGTCACACAAATTAACAACACAACAAATTAGAAATAGCTTGGTAGCGATCACCTCATTTCCAGGGGTTATTATCATCTATAGAACTCACTGTAGAAGCGTGCTCGTCGCGACCCCTGCCAGCCCTTTTCAGGGCTGCAATTCTACTTAGCTGCGCACCCATGTCAACGAGGGTTAGGGCGTCCCCCCAAGGCGACGCACACCAGCTCGTCCCCGTTGGTGTGGAATGCAGCGCGCAAAGCGGCGATGGGGACCGCCACCCGTCACGCACAGCCCGACACGGCGGAAGGTGGAGGACAGAGTGCAGAGTTGGCACGTGGAATGTTAGAGGAGGCATGAGAGATAAGACGAATGAGTTGATCGAAATAATGAAAGAAAGAGAATTAGATGTCGTGTGTATGTCGGAGACCAAACGGAAGGGCAGTGGTACTGAAGAGCTCCCTGGCGGGGCGTTAGCTCTATGGTCCGGAGTCCCGGAGAGCGAGAGCGCCCGCCAGGGAGTGGGGGTGCTGCTGTCGTCTCGGTTGGTCGATGTTATGACTGAATATAAGGTTGTGAACTCAAGACTTCTCTGGGTTCGCTTTAAATTGGGACTGACGAAGTTATTCCTTTTGGCTGTTTATGCGCCGGTAGCTTCGTCGTCCAGGGCTGAGCTGGAGGAGTTTTGGGAGAATGTAAGAGAAGTTCTAGATTTGGCTAGGGGAAACGAAAGAATTGTTGTATGTGGTGATTTGAATGGATGGGTTGGTACCGCTCGACCAGGGTACGAGTCGGTGCTTGGAAAGTTTGGCGAAAAAAGGGTTAATGATGCTGGCAAGCTTATACTGGCTGTATGCAAGGAAAAGGGTCTTCTTGTGACAAACACTATGTTTAATCACAAGAAAATCCATATGTATACTAGAGAAAGAAAGAATGAGAGAAGTATGATCGATTTGTTCCTGGTGGACGACCGACTGCATAAACAGGTGATGGATACGCGAGTGTTCAGGGGTGCTGACCTGGGAACGGATCACTATTTAGTGATTACTAGATTTAGGGGTCTGTTCGCGGGTTGGCGCTACCGGACGGCAGTAACAGAACCACAGTCGGTCTGTCGCATCCGAAGCTGGAAGCTTCAGGAAGCGGATACTAGGGACAAATATCATGCGAGGGTAGCCGAAAAGATTGACAACATCGATGGCAGAAAAGAATGTGTTGAAAGAACATGGCAGAACCTTAGGAATGGAATGGTAAGTGCAGCGGAAGAAGTGTGTGGAACGATTAAAAGAGGCAGTAGTAAAAGAAGAGATGCATGGTGGAATGATGAAGTGAAAGAAGATGTAAAGAAGAAGAAGAAAGCATGGTTAGACTACTTGGCCTCTAGTAATGATAAGGATATGAGAGAGAAGATGAAAGAAAGATATAAGCTGCAGAAAGTTCACACGAAAGCATTGATTGAGGAAGTGCGTGAAAGGTGTAGAATGGAAGCGGACGAAAGGTTGTCGCACAACTTTAAGGAGAACTCCAAACTCTTCTGGAAAGAGGTTGGAAGGACCCGAAGTGGTGCGACGGCCTTAAGAATGAACAAAGTGCTTTCGAGAACTAATGACGTCCTCTCAGAAAAATCGGACGTCATGCAGCGATGGAGCGAATTTTATAGAGAAATGTATGCGTGTGATGATCTTAGTGAGGGATCCGGGGATGACGTCGAGACTGGTACGCCAGACCCGGACCTCGATGACACTGAGGTCATCAGTATGAAAGAGATTGAACGTGCGATTCGAAGTTTGAAATGTGTAAGGCTGCGGGAATAGACAGAGTTACTGCTGAAATGGTCAAGTATGGTGGGCCTCGCGTCTTGGACAGCTTTCATCTGCTGTGCAATTTGTGCTGGCGGATGGGGGATGTCCCGGATGATTGGCGATCCGCGGTCATTGTGCCTTTATATAAAGGTAAAGGTTCACATTTTGACTGCGGGTGCTATCGGGCGATCAGCTTGACCAGTTTAGCAAGTAAAGTTTATTCGAAGGTTTTGACACGTAGGATGCAAGAGAAATCGGAAAGATTTCTATGGGAGGCACAATGCGGATTTAGACCTGGAAGAGGATGCACGGATCAAATGTTTTCTCTCCGCATGATCACGGAAAAGCTTCTGGCTGCTAACCAGAGGATTTTCTGTGCTTTTGTGGATCTTGAGAAAGCATTTGATAAGGTTGTAAGGAAGAAAATGTGGGAACTGTTGCCGGGGTATGGTGTGGATGGTCGATTGCTAAGGGCTGTGCAGTCACTTTACTGTGACTGTAAAGCCTGTGTGCGGGTAGGGCATGACCTGTCACCCATGTTTAGCGTCCAAACGGGCGTAAAACAGGGTTGTGTCATGTCTTCCTGGCTGTTCATACTGTATCTCGACAGCTGTTTACAGAAACTGAAAGATAGCTGTTTGGGTGTGAAATTGGGTGACATTAAAGTAAATTGTCTGCTGTATGCTGATGATGCAGTGCTTATTGCACCATCAGAGGCAGAACTGCAGGCATTAGTCACGTGTATGAAAGAGGAATGTGAAATTAAAGGTCTCCGCTTGAATGCTAATAAAACTAAGGTTCTGGTATTTGAAAGGGACGAAGAGAGAACGAAGTGTGAAATATGGGTAAATCAGGAATGTCTAGAACAGGTAAATGAAATTGTATACTTGGGGAGTGCTTTTAGCCGGGATGGAAGATGTGATTTAGATGTGGACAGGCGTGTCGCTGCCGGGAACAAAGTCAATGGTGCCCTGACTGCGTTAGTCAAAAGGCAAGGCGTAGTGAAGAGTGCACGCCTTGCAATACATAACGCAGTGTTGGTACCGACTTTGTTATATGGCAGCGAAACCTGGGTATGCCAGAAGAAGCATAAAAGCAAGTTGAATGCAGTGGAGATGCGATCTCTTCGTAAAATGTGCGGCGTCACCATGGCTGACCGAAAGCGAAACGAAGAGATTCGCAATATGGCAGGTTTGAAAGATGACCTTATCACAAAAATTGATAAGGGCGTGCTTCGATGGTTTGGGCACGTTGAGCGAATGAGTGAAGACCGAATGGTGAAGAAAATATATAGCGCGAAAGTTAATATTAAAAGGTGTCGAGGTAGACCGAGACTAACTTTCGAAGACCATGTGAGCAAATTGCTCGAAGAGGGGAGGGTCAAGAGTACTCGGATACCTAGACGTGCATGTATGAAGAAGATGATGAATCTGAAAGAAGCGAAAGAGGTATGTAAGGATCGTGACACTTGGCGATCTGTTCTCTCTGGCTACCCCGTCAGGGATTGTGCGTGACGATAAGTAAGTAAGTAAGTAAGTATTATCATCTATAAATTCTTTAATACTATAATAACCCTTTTTATACAAACTTAGTTTAATAAAGTTTTTGAACTTTGAGCAGGTCAAATTTTGTATATTTTCTGGAATTTTGTTGTAAAAGCGTATACATTGCCCCAAGAATGAATTACTGACTCGATGGAGTCGAGTAACCGGTACTACTAGCTTGTGTCTGTTCCTAGTATTTACAGAATGAATATCACTTATTTTTGTAAAACTACTTTTATTTTTGTGTACGTACATTACATTTTCATAAATGTATTGAGAGGCCAAAGTTAATATATTAATTTCCTTAAATTTTTGTCGCAGCGACTCTTTAGGCTTTAAATCATAAATTGCTCTTATGGCCCTCTTCTGTAAAACAAATATAATTTCAGTGTCAGCTGCGTGTCCCCATAGCAAAATACCATACGACATTATGCTATGGAAATAGCTAAAGTAAACTAGTCTAGCTGTTTCAACACTAGTTAGACTTCTAATCTTTTTTACGGCATATGCTGCAGAACTAAGTCTGCTTGCTAGTTTTGATATATGGGGGCTCCATTGAAGCTTCGCGTCTAGTGTGATTCCAAGAAAAATGGTGGTATCTACAAGACTCAGTTTCTCCCCATTTAAAATTACATTAGTATTTAATTGTTTGACATTTGGAGTCATAAATTTCATACATTTCGTTTTAGTGCCATTTAAATGCAAATTATTAACATTGAACCAATTTACTAATTTAGATATAGCATTATTTACTTCGTCATATTTTAGCAATTGTCGACTTAATTTGAAAATTAAAGAAGTGTCATCTGCAAATAATACTATATCATGGTTATCTCCTACTATGTAAGGTAAGTCATTAATGTATACAAGAAACAGAAAGGGGCCTAGAATTGAGCCTTGAGGCACGCCCATCTGTACCATCGACCCGGAAGAACTCATACTGTTAATGACAACTTTTTGCGTTCTCTTACTTAAATATGAAATAATTAATTTAAGAGCATCACTTCTTACACCGTAGTGTTTAAGTTTCCTGATTAATGTTTCATGGTGAACACAATCGAAGGCTTTGGATAGGTCACAAAATATACCCAAAGCATCCTGTGAATTCTCCCATGCATTAAATATATATTTAATCAGCTCAACACCGGCATCATTTGTCGAGCGACCCCTTGTGAAACCAAATTGATTTTTATGAAGTAAATTATTTATATTAAAGAAATTTAACATTTGATGAAGAATAATTTTTTCAAAAATCTTACTAAGTGTTGGTAGTATAGAAATAGGTCTAAAATTAGCGGGGTCTAATGTACTACCAGATTTAAATAAAGGTATTACTTTATTATACTTCATTAAATCAGGAAACACACCAGATTCGATACTAGTATTAAAAATAGTAGCTAAATGAGGCACGATTGTATCTATTATAGACGCAATAACTTTAACGGAAATCCCCCACAGATCCGCAGTTTTCTTAACATCAATAATTTTAAAATATTTTACAATATCTTTTGATGATACTTTATGAAATGTAAAAGTCTTTGTACACGCATTTACATTTTGTTTAAGTAATGATTCGGCGACCGCAGGAGAAGAATTCAGTGACTTAGTGGTTAATATCGGAATATCAGTAAAATATTTCTCAAAAACCATTGCAACGTCCTGATCTGATTCGGTTAATTTGCTATTAACACTTAACTGGTAGTTTGAATTGCGACAGTTAATCTTACCAGTTTCGCTATAAATTATACTCCATGTCATTTTAATTTTATTAGAAGCCGTCTTAATTTTGTTGCTCAAATGCAAAGACTTGGCTGTGGAGCACACTCTTTTAAATATTTTTGAATATTTTTTTACATATTCCCTAAATTCGACGCTATGATTATATGACCTTTCATGGTAAAGATCATATAACCTATGTCTGCTCTTATGGACTCCTACTGTCGCCCATTCATTAAATGACTTCCGACTGTTCAAGGAGAATGTCTTAGAAGTAAAAGTATTATTAAATTAATATGGATATGGATTAGTGAATATACCATGTAATGGCGGCGTAAGATTATCTTATATCATGCGTTGGGTCACGTACGAGGCGACAGTGGTAAATTACGTGTAAACAGGAGATGGACTTGGCGTTTTCATGATAACGACCTAAAAATAAAAAATACGATTGCCAACTCGCCTGCAAAGCGCTATGAAACAATTTATTTATTCTTGATAGGCTTATTAAATATTATGATTAACGTATTTTAATCACGCAACCTGTAATTAATTCTCTTTTACCTAATTCATTACTAACGTTCCCTAGACATTGCTGTGAATATTTCCGTGTAATTTAATATTTTCTCAAGATATTTGATTACATTTAAAATCTGCAGCTTATTAAGACTGCACAAATAATAACCATAGTAAAGGCATTTAGACCGAACCGTGCTAAATTTCTCGCAAAGGACACTCCACAAATCTAATTCGATATAATATGGAGGTTGATCATTATTGCTGACAAATTTCTAAAGCGCTGCAGTATGAATTTTTCCAAAGAATTTCTCAGCTCTTTTCAAACAGAGTTACGTTTACCAAACATGTCAATCAATGAAGATTTGCTCGGATTTTTTTCAATTTTAATTGTGATTTTGTTTGATATCTCAATAAGAAAATTTAACGGAAAAATATTCAATAAGAGTATGTTGTGTAAAAAAAAAACTAGTAGAAATGAATTGAATCTGATTCTGTTTGTCACCTAATATAAAAACTGGATCACTGAAGATGAGGATTTCGACAAATTCTCTACTCACATGTTAGGCAACTGTGCCAAAAAGGCTACTGGTAACAATATTTTGCACTAGTATTAGCATTATTTATAAGAGTTTCTTGAAATCTGGTACAACAATTAATGCAAACACCGTCAATAACTGCAAACAAAACTGGACAATCTCCCTCAAACAGTTATTTATCCACAAACACTGTAACAACAAGATATCCGCTGTAAAACCAGAGTAACCAACATTGCACGACGTATGAGTAAGCCTCAGTCACAATTGACCGGTCATATAGCTTAAAGAACCGATAACTGACGAAAAGTTATTTTTTCTGTAAATTTTTTTAAAACGTAACATACACCACGCTTATAGTTTTTCCTCTATCCTGGAGACAGTTTTAAAACATAAGTTGCAAAAGAACCAAAATCCCATCGTGTAATAATTATTTGTAGACCATACAAATACTTGTTCTGTATGGGATTCGAACCCACGGACCTTTTACAAAAACATTTTTAGACAACTTTGATTAGCATCTCACAGTACTCGCCGTACCTTTCTCTTTCTGATTTACTTTTTTTTTCAAATATAAAATTTCTTATTAAAAATTAAACATTTCATAAGTGGAAGACGCTTTCAAAGAATTCTTCAATTCCAGTTCGCAGCAATTCTATACAACGAATGTATTAATAAAATTCCATCAAAATGGCAAAATATTTGTATTGATTTAATAAAAGTATACGTATAAAACTTACCTTCTTTTATTCTTATTTTATTGGAAGTTTTATAAACTATATGTAATTTTATTTTCTCTATTGTAGTCTTTGAGTTAATTGAATCTATTTGTAAGGACATTCAAGTCAACATTTATCATATACGACCCTAGATTTAAATCTATGTAACGATTACAAACCTAGACAAAATTTTTGAGCCATCGGGCTTAGATATCAAATAAAAATACATTTATAATAGGTATATAAAATATCGATCTTATTTGAAACAATGATTACAAAGCATCTAAGAGCTCCATTAACTATTTAGTGAGGATTATATGAACAGACGACTTAAGCCGTGAGCTTAAGTTTAGATTGCATGAGATACATTATTATGTACATGACTGGCTTACGAATCTGAAATGTATTTTAATTAATTTAATATAGGTATTTGTAAACTGGGAATACACCTCCTTTTCTGCCCAGGGCTCGGCTAAGTAGGTAATAGTAAAAATCTTGTAGTATAATTATATTATGTCTATCGCCAAACAACAAGACATATTCCTTCTCATCATACCGGGTTCTATGATAACTCCTTCACTATTCAGGCTGCACTTCTTGGAATCACTTGCCTGAGAGTTGGTTCGCAAACGTTTATGTAATTATTAGAATTACAGAAAAATCCTATTTTTAATTAATTAGGCGTATTTATTAATGTATTTGTATATATATTACGGGTTTATTATATATATTTATATTATGAATATGTGTTTATATAAATAAAGGGATATAGATGTATTTACTAACAATATTATATCATAATATAAATTTTGATACATTGAATGTGTATTTATATTACTTAGTTTCCATTTCTTTTGTTTCAATTGCTTCCTTCGTTAAATTTTTACTACTATGTGGGTTGACTGGTAGAGAATATTTAGACATTAAGTACGTCCTATGTATCCTTTTTTTCTACAATGCAATAATTTAATTTTATGATTTAGTATTCTTACTTGGAACATTATAGTTCATGATAAATGCGTGTTATTTCAGTTTTTAATACATTTTATGTTATAAATCTTTACTTAATCTATTTCCTCAAAAAGGGAACAAAATATAATAGGTAAGTAGGTATGTTCACAACGTGTTTCAATATTACTAGTTTAGCCACTTCAGAGAAAAGATTTAGCAGCATGGCATATACCAGTACCTAGGCAAATTTTGTCCCCCATCTTTTACAAAAATAAGAAACATGCTGCTACAACATATGGTTAGTGGTCTAACAAGCTACACGCTTTTGATATCACCTTTTTAAAGACCTTTTAGTCATATCACAAATAAGTACTCTATTTGATATCACAATAAGTTTTTTGACCATAGACACTATTGTGTTTGTGATCAGCTTACTTAAAAGAATAATTGAACGTGTCTATGAAGTGAGGTTTCCTATAGTTGATATAACTCTTTTGACTTGTGTACGTAAAAATGCTAAAGGAGGCCGAAAGGCTTAACCATTCTAAATGTTTGGTGGGTCTAAGGCGCTTTGGTGAGCATAAGCGCCATGTCTAGGATACTACCAATACTAATAATATTGTTAACATTACTAGTATAGTAACTAGTAGTAGTAGTAACTACTCCAGGTAAGCTTAAAATGCTTGTGCTGAGAGTGGTTCGCGATATCAGACAAAAAGCGAATTCGAACTCACGAATTATTGAGTTCGCGGTATGCACGCTGCCATTGATCTCTGTCGCATAAATATATGAAATAGTTGCCACTCCTGGCAGACTGGTTGGTTTCTCCAGTTTTTTAATATTTTGAATTTTTATCAGGAAGATGCTGCTGTCCTTCTCCTGAATTAGTTTCCCTCTGTCGCCTATTACGACACCCACAGGATGATGTACCGATGAAGTCCCACTACCCCATATAGTGGTGTTATGTAATTAAATACCATTTCTACTGAGAACTTTATGCAAGTCTTTATTCGATGTAACTCGAGGATTTATCCATATAAGGGAATCAGGATTGTAATAAGATCAT